>JAOCZM010000118.1:0-1357910 GCA_026122235.1 Vinca minor
CTCTAGGAAGTAAGCGTCATGGGATTTTATAAATATACCATGAGCATTTAAAACCAGTAGAAGTAGAAGGTCCTCAAACAACTGGACCAATTTCTCTAGTCAAGGTCCATCTCGGTTTGAAGATTTCTTCTACGCACTTCTGTTCCAGTTTAGTTAAACCTAAAAATGATAGGCCTTACGATTTTCTTCTCTTCCTAGTAACCTAAAAGCCTAAGGCCCCATGTTTCGAAAAGCCAGATACAGTTGGTGCCAGTTTTCACGATTTTAGTAATACTCTAAAGGTACACCAATAATAGCTTGTTTGCAGAAGAGCACAATGACGGCGTTGGTCTGAATATCTTGAAGAATCAATCGAAAGATGATTTTGTGTATTATTATCACATTTCATGAGTAATAAAAATGCTAAAAAGACAATATAAAAAGCGTCATGCCTGTTGTATTAGATATAACGTAACTTACAAAATAAGCTAATGTTTCTTGAAATCCATTTAATAGCAAGTTATGTCTAAGATTTTGGCCATCTTGTGCCAAAGTATCTTGAACCTAACAAGCTTTGAAACTTTTAACTTTCTAAAAACAACAATATTGAGGGTAAAAGATCACGCTTCGTTCATGTTAGCCAAATACTCAACTAAATTAATCATTTAAATTAAGAATACTTTCTACTAAGAATTTTGGGGGATAGAAACTAAATCCCAAATTAGGGTGTTAAATGACTATCTTACCCCCTATTTGGTATGAGATTCACCCCAGCCTGGAGGGCAAAAAGGTCCGAAAAAATATTTGTGATAATTACACAGTAGCTGTGAGTCAATAAAATAAAAGATTTGATTAAAAATGGGTAGTCGGCATTTTCACGTTTAGAAGCAAGGAGGATCTTTGTGTCAAATTGAGCCGTCGAAGAAGCTTTCTGCCATGCGCCGAATTTTGCGTTATCAATTCACATAATGATTATACCATAGAAAGTATGTAAAATTACTATATATATATATATATATATATATATATAATGCTTATTTATTCTTAGTACCGTTTGGAGTGAAGGAAATGAAGAGAAATAAATGAGACGAGTGTTATTTATCTATATATATCAAGGAAGCTAAATGGTAAACACCAATACTATATGTCCAAAAGGTTTTTATTTAGTTTGGAATGCAATTAACATGCAAATTACAGAATATACGTGCTACTCATAATTTTACAAAATAATTTTCTCGTTCTCTTTTTTATTATTGAAAGATTAAGTTAAACATGTCCAAAAACATAGTTTAAGAGTCGAAACATGTCCAAAAAAACGTTTTAATTCGAAACCGAGTCAAGTATTAGCCACTTGACTTAAAATATGTTGAGGCAGTGGTGAGTATTTTTCACAGTTGTACTAGAAGAAAGCTGCTACTTTTAAAAAGTCGAGGGATACATAGTTTTCAAGCTCACTATATTTGGCAAATTCATTCACAAAAGAAATTAACTTGTCCAAGAAATTAAAATGTCCATATTCAATTTGACCAATCTCCACTGCAAAAGCTTTGTAGAAAATTCACTGCCAAATTATTTGTCACTGATTCGGGTGTAGTTAGATTTGAGTCTGTCTGTGTTTGTGGTTTGGTTTGAGCTCAATTAAAGTCTAAATAGTCTGGATTGAGTGCTAGCAAGCACTGTGCAGTATGCATCATTTAGGAATCGGGTTTCAATTTGAAGTGATTTGAGAATCAAAGCAAATTTTGGTGTATGTCTGGTAAATATACTAAATGTCTCTTTCGAAGAGAGAAGTAGAAAAAGTTGCCAAATTCTTTCATTTTCATCTTTTGATATGTCTATGTCCAAAATAATTATTTTTCTGCCTTTTTGAGACCTAAAGGAATATATATACCTGCTCCTCAAATAGTCAAATTGACTGGGACTGCTGCAAAGAATGCCAATACTTATTACACTTTTGATACTATAATTTGTTTCCACAGATAGCTATAATTTGTGCCAGCAATGTCATGCTCTTCCATGTTCTTGGCAATTCTTTCTTTCACCACCCACCTACAATTGATGAAGAAAGCGTGAACTTTGTGCGGTTGCGGCTCCAATGGTCGAAATTTCACGCGTCGCGAAAGCATTAAATGGTCGTCGAATTAAAAATACGACTTTCATTCCGATATTATTGGGATGCTTTTGACTGCTTCGTTTTCATTAACAACATGTTGATAAGTGTTTATTTTTCTGTTTAAAAATTTTATCATTTAAAAATAATGATGAGAAACTTTTAAAAAGAGAAAAAATGGACACACAAAAATCATATGCAAATGAAATAGAGGATGAGATGGGGATGAAAATCCTACACCCATTTTGGACTAGTTTTCAAAACGCAAAAAGAATGTAAAATTGTCAGTCGATCTGTATTTTCTAGTTCAAGATTAGTGTAGGGCGAAGGCGAAATTTGGCGTTGGGGAGGCGCCCAACGGTATGTCGAACTACATATAAAAAGGATCTTGGGAGGTAAAATTTATTATACCTAATATAAAAAAATAAAATATTGAAACTACATATAAAATTTACATATCCCAATAGTATTTTTTAAAATCTCAGGAGCAATTTTAGTAGGAATATCTTATATATACATGCAAAAGCATTAATGAAAATAAATCAGTTAATATATCTACAGACCCAACAGAAAGAAATAAATCAGTTAATCAATTGTTATACAAAGTGAACCTATACCAATTATACTCTGATGATATAATCTAATTACTGAAATATACGTTTGGTCACGTCAAAATGATTAAGGATTGTTTATAATCAATATTTTTGTCTAAAACTCAAAATTATAGTACATGTTGAGCATCTAGCAAATTTGTTTATCGGGATGATTGTACTTCATGAATCTGCAATTGAAAAATGAGATAGATCATGCTATCGTTTGAAATTTTAGCTTCATTAGCATTATACGTATATTGGGACCTATATAATATATATATTACTCAATATATTTATACTTTATTGATTCTAAGTTTTTCTCCCACCATTCCTTATTATAAGTACAAATTTTTTAAATAAGACTTGAGAACTCTCTCTCAAAACTATGCATTTATAAGTATGTAGTCTGGTTTTTATTATAAATTATATTATTATAGAGCCCTCACGGAGGAGGAGTAGCAAGCTGAGAGGAGAAGTAGATGTCCCGTTGAGCGGGTGACGTAGAAGTCCCGTGGAAGCCGGGTGCCCGTGAGGAGTAGTAGAAGTCCGATGAGCAGGGTGCCCAGTGAGGGTGTATAAAGACCTACACAAGGGGAACGAAAGAAGTGACAATTAAATCATTCCCCTGTGTGAGGAGTGTCGAACCTCGACTCTCGACCGGCTGCTGCGCGGTGACGTTACCGCTGGCCACTCATGATCGAGCAGACTTGGAGAACCCAAATGAGGAAACATCTCATTCTTAAAAATTAGAAAAAACGAACTACTTTGCCTTTGGAAGCTAAAGTTTGATCTTCAAATCTACACTACATGTCTACATATACCTTTCAATATTTTGCCCCATTGCTTTTATGAACTTTCTTGATCGATACAATATAGTAGTTTACACCTCCATCACCTTTTGTCTTTTCTCATCATCATGGGACAAAAAGTACAACCTTCCCCTATATATTTATTGTCACGTTATAATTTCTGTCATTATTCATAGGGTTTCTGTTTGTAAAATTAACATTTTTATGTATGTTAATTAGATACACATTTTTTTTTTTTGTGTTTCATATATATAGTAAATGAATGATTTTGGAGTTTACTATTTTATTATTCTTTCTGTCATCTAAAGTTTAACGTCCAATTTCTATTTATGTTGTATAAAAAAGTAGTCTTTGATCTATACTAACTAAAGAAAGTACTCGTTTATATATATATAAAATATGTCCTCGAGATACCTCTTTCTTACGCGATATATTACTTTGTTGTTAGATAAGAAGAGAAATAGAAAGCCGTAAAGTAATATTTCTTAGAAATATACTTTTTTTCTCTCTAAAGAATCTGATATTGCTATGTATGAACTGATTTCCATGGGGGGAAAATCTGATAGTCGAAAGTAAAATTACAACTTAAATAGATGCATAATATTTGCATTCATGCTATAGATACAATTAGTGTAATATCATTTTCAATGATTTCCATGGTAATTAGAGCAGAAAAAAGGAAGAACAATCCAAGAATGAAAATTGGAAAACCTTAAATTTCTCGATCGAACACATATCAAGGATTATATTTCTAAATGATAAACTTAAACTCCACACCAACAACAAAAACATACTAATATGAAATCATGATACATAGTATTAGGAGAGAAAATACTTCGCGTACGGATTCCATGTTCATACATATGAACTCAAAAGAGATTATACTTTCTCCATCGGATTGAATGTTCGTTTTCCTATTTAATAGAAAAACAAGCATTTAATATGAAATGAAAAACATAAATAAAAGATTCAAAACTTTCAATATGGAAAGTAGAAAAGAATTATCCATGACCAAATCCATTAAACTAATAATAATAATAATCATTGTACAAAAACTCAACAAATGATAAGAAAAATCAATCAATCAAAACTTATAGAATTAATAATTTAATCACCTCCAAATTCCAAAATCATGGTACGTAGGATATGTCCTCCATCCCATCTCTTGAAAAGAAACAATTTCAGCTTCCCTAACAACAGTGCCAATCTCCTCTCATATTCAAGTACCTCACACCTATAATGGAAATGTGTAGCATAGTTGATTACCTTCCACTAAAGGAAAAAACTGCCTCCCACTTCTATAGTATGATTGGTGAGGCTATAAGGTCTCTTTTGTCATCAAAAATGAAGATTCATTCCCAAAGTCAGAGATTTGCATTCAATACTTTAGGTGTTCCATACTCTTTGTAGCTTGCACATATATTTATATATCATTAGTAGTAAACATAGATATATACTTTCATATATGTAGTTTTTTTTGGCTCTTCTCTAGCGTGGTAGATTCTCCAGTGTAATTTGAGGGCTGATATTTTTGCCAACTGATGATAAAAATTCTTACATAATAGTAATTTAGTCATTTTAGATCTTCTATCTCATTTTGTGTATCATTTCTTACTTTATTAACAACCAGCTATCAATTGTCTATTTTTTTTCTTTATAAAAAAAAATTCTATAACCGGAAGGGAACGTGGACCCTTAAGGGGAAAAAAAGACACATGACAAGCCATTTTAAAAATGAAGCGGGGGATAACATATGAGCGAAGACAGAAGATCTAAATCAACTTCGACTATGAATCTTGTAACTTTTAGTTATTGGCATAATCTTTACCACACACTAGAGAATCTTCCAGTACAGTCACTAAAGAAGAGCCGAACCCATATATACATATATATATATATATATATATATATATATATATATATATATATATATATATATATACCTTATTATAAAATGATAAAGAAGGATGATTAATCTTGATTAGGGGGTCATGTTTGTGCATGAATGGGAATCATGTTATGAAACAAACCATAATCAGGAGGTAGAAGCTGGTGATGTTGTTGTTGTGGAATTAGGGTTTGATGAGGAGGAAACATCAAGTCTTTAGAAAAGGGATGAAATGATGATGAAGATGAAGAAGAGAATAGAGAAGGAGATAACATAGCAGCCGCATTGCCTCTAAGTGTGGCTGGACAGTGATGGTTATGTTGGCCTTCGTATGTTGTGATCACGACTGTTGGATCTTTGAAATGATCTCTCCACACGCTTTTTCACTGTACATTTCTGACTTGTACATCTGTAATAACTCCTGCAAATTTGTCAAAATCAACCATCAAAAGTTGATTAACGACTAATTAATTTCGTCCGCGCTATTGTTGTTGGGGACTTTTTGTAAAGGAAACTCCCAATAGAGTTTTCTATGTGACAACAATGATCGAACTTGAGAACATAAACAGTTTAAATTAACCAAATAGGATCTACTAACATTTACTTACAACCAGGTGGAGAAAGAACAACTTAATTAACTAGCTATTTTAATAGACCATAAATCTTCTAGTACACTATCTATTACACTAATGATATTGTCACATATGGATTAATATGATTATTCCAAACCTATGAATTCACTCTGACTCAATGATGTTGCTACGTGTTGAGCAGTATCATCTGTATAACAAACAGTGTACAAGAAGATGAATTTTAGAATACCCATAGTCCAAGCTAGCTATATGCACTATATTTGATCTTTTGCTCTATGATTCAAAATTTCTTATGTGATGTAATTCAAACACAAAAGTATAAGCATTTTGTTAGAAGTAATTTTACACACCAAAAAAAAATTATTGATAAATTAAGATAAATTAACCTTGGAAAAGGGCTATTCTTTACTGCCTTTTGTCCATACTTTCTCCATCTATATCCATCTTCAAGATTATCAACCTCGCTCTTTGTCATGAAGGCGACCCTTGGTTCTCTTTGCTTCTTCTCTCCTTTCTTTTTCGGTTTGTTCCTGCAACAATCAAATCAAAAAATTAGTTCAAAACATCGACAAAAAGATCAACTCAACACTTGTCATTTAGATCATTTTGAATCCTATTCAAAACCCTTGATCAGGTTGTCAAGAAAAGTTATCGTAGTTGGCTTAACACTTGTAACTTGGACCGATAGATCTTGGTTCGACAGTACCTCTGCCTTGATAAAAATAAAATTATATATAAACAAATATCAGGTTAAAGCCTAGATTAGGGTTTTTGCAAACATCAAAGAATATTGAAAATTAAATATGCTAAAAGATACTGATTAGAATGACTATAGCTAGAGAAACCAAGTGGAGTAAAGTATTAGTAATTCATAGTCAAAATTTTCGAGGAAGAAAAGGAATTATATATTGTTTTTTCTGTAAAGACAAATTAATCAAGATTTCTTTTGCATCAACCTGAGTTTAGATGACTTAGAAAGTAAGACTACAAAGTCTATAGCATGAAATATAACTAATTAAAATAATCCCAATTGGTAGATTAGTATAATAAAAACAAAGAAAATATCCCATAAAAGAAGGTACTCTTGATATACTTTTAGATCACCCAAAAACCTACAGTTTCTTAGACTTCTCATTCTCCTCTTCACACCCTTTTGTCTTCAAGTCATTGTTAATTTTTGATGATTCTTCTTCAACTCCAGCCTCACTTGATGAGGAAGAAATAGAAGAAATCGCGATTCGCGAATTCTCAGCTTTACTAGTACCTGACAGAAGGTAACTCAATTGGTTAGAATCACGACAGATCTTTGTTCGACGCACTCAAAGAAAAAAATAATAAAAAAATACCTGTTGGTGGATCTTTGGAACATGAATTTTGCTCAGAAGAATTATTATTATTATCAAGAGTTTGATCAGAAACAGAATTACAAGAGATATCAAAAGCACCAGAAAGGGTATTATAATCAGCAGCTGATCCTTGTAAACAATCAGTGAAGCTCATATAATTAGAAGGATCAAATCCTAATAAGAAATTTGGTGGAGATGGTTGATTAATAAACATAGATGGAAATGAATTTCCTCCACTTGATCCCATTTGATCATGGTCAAAAGGGTTGTAGGAATATGATCCATTAATATCATGATCATTATTTTCATCAGACATATGGATAAGATTATATAGATTCTTGAAAGAAATTTTTGAGACTTTACCTTTTGGTTTTTGGGGAGTTTGGTAATTTTATGCAATATGAATAAGGGCTTGGGGAGTTAGGAACTTTTAGGGAAAGACCAAACTATTTTCCTTTTCTTGGAAAAATATCAGAGAACTTCTCTTTTTTCAATCTCATAATAATGGGGTTTTTAGAGAGAGAGAGAGAGGAAAGAAAAACCATAGCCAAAGTTAAATTACTTGTATAGTATGGTCCTACCACATATGAATGGTTCTTGTTAGAGAAGGGTGGATTTTGGTGTAATATTTTAAATTAAGTGGATGATTTGGTAGAGAATAGTTCATCCTCTCGACATTTCATAATACAAGTCTTTTAACTCTCTTAAATTTTTTTTAATCAAATTTTGAAAAAATATTTGTTTAAATTTGTTACACTTGTAAATACAGTTCTTTCGTTCTCTATTATACTAATGAAATCGGTAAATGATATAGTAGAAAATGTGTCGCTTATTTTCTCTTCTTGCTAAATAAATTCGATTTCATTAATCACGAAATAAGCAGAGTGCCATTACAATCAATAAAAAAATATGAAAGTATAGAAAGTAAAAGTTATACAATGATTTAAAAAATCACGATAACAGACAAAAGACACATCCAAGAAAACTTGGATGGTTAGGAAAAAAACTAGAAAAGCTAGACAAATAAACAAATAAACAAATAAACAAAGATAACTAAAAGACTCTATATTGTAAAACGGAAAGTGTGCTTCTTCCTATGAAACTAAGGATGGCGGTAATTCCGATATGAAAATGGTTTGGTTGGGATCAGAGACGTAGACAAGAGTTGCCCCCGAAATTTTTAAAAATACTATTCCTTCCATCCCTAAATAAGGTTAACATTTGACTATTTCACATGAATTAAGAAATTCCTAAAAACTATAAAAAGTTAAAGCTAAAAGACTAATATATCCTCATTAACTACATCTTGAAAATTGAAATTGTGTTTAAAAAGAAAAAGTAAAAAGAGGGTAAAAATGGTAAAAGTTCATTAAATTCTCATTGATAATCCAAATGTTAATCTTATTTTGGGACAAAATTAAAGTCCCAAATGTTAACCTTATTTTTGGGATGGAGGGAGTACTTGGTATAGTAAATTTTTATATGTAGTTCGGATTATTTTATCGAGTTTCAGCTCCAAATTTTTTTTTGCCTTTTTTATATGTAGTTCGACATACTGTTGTAGTCTACCAAACGCTAAATTCTCGCTTCGTCCTGGTTGGGATCAACCGTTACCGATTCTGATAGGTAATGGTAATAAATTCTTACCAATCGAAATGTCCAATACCGATGTATATATATATAATATAAGTAATACTTTTACTTTAAAGAATTTTAAAAATATTAATGCTTTTGTTGATGTCTTAACAAAAATTAAAACGACAATGGATAAACCGGTTCAGTATTTGGTAAAAGATCACCGATTCAGGACAGTAATTGAACATAGAAACCATGACCGACCGGTTATCGAAGCGGTTGCAATATTCAATCTTTAGAATTCGGTATTGGAATCGGAATAGCAAAATGGTGAGTTTTCTTGCTTCCGCTCCTAAAATAATTGAATGTTTATTTTCTTATTTATTTTGACACGTACATAGTAGCATTCTAGGTACATTATCTGTACTTGGGCATATTGAAATAACTTGCAGAATAGTATGGTAAGACTTTTTGGACATCTACTGCTGCTAGTCAAAAAGAAAATGTTACTTTCAAAAAAATGAAAATGATGTATATACTTATGGGTAGTCTTGGATTGAGTCGATTTGGATTTAGTTTGGGTTTGATCTAATTTGAGACTAAACCCAAACCCAAACCCAAACCAGCTTTGGATTAAGTCTAGGAATGAAATCTGAAGTATTAAATCATCCCCAAACCAAATCTCAGACTCAATCCAAAATTGATTTGGATTTGAGTTTGAGTCTCAAACCAGATCAAACCCAAACCAGACTCAATCCAAGCACACCCTACATCACTTGATCTTTACAGATTTTTTTTTTTATAATTTACATATGATAATCACCTAAGAACACATTTATATTGCCAATTGCAGCACTACTATACAAAAGAGTTATTTGATTTGTGATATACTGATATAGTAGAGCAAATAGAGAGAATTTATTAATTTATTTATATAAAAAAAAAATACTCGACCACCAAATTATAACTTTACGTACCAATACTATCTAGCTTTTAGTATTAGTAGTAATATTAGAAGAAGACTATGGTTTCGTAAGGAGAAGAATCATACGTGTTCTGGAATGGGCACCGTCATTTGACCATAGAGGCACAAGGCATTTGCCACGTGGGAATATACTTTCTCGACGTCATCTGCGTATGGATCTTATTATTTAAAATTATTTACATTATTATAAAATTATCTATTTTTTTTGTTCCAAAGTGATATTGTCAATTTTAAATTAGAATATATAATTAACCTAATACATATAAAAAAAATATGACAGTTGTTCTGATTAAAAAAAAACTTGATAGAAATCCAATTGTGTAAATGAATTTTCAGTTAGGGTTCTATTACGAATAATTATTCAATTAGTATTGTATTAAATTAATTTAAATCGTCGGATGAAATCTATTTTAAAAACAATCCATTTATGAATGGTTGGCCCCTTTAACTCGCAGAAATCTTCTTGTTTGAATTGGGATAAAACTGATAATACTGCATCAATACATCGTAGATGCATTCAGTTTATTATTATTATCAAAATAAAAACTTTCGTCAAGGAGGCCGTAGCCCAGTGAGGCAAGTCTCTACCCGTGACCAACAGATCCTGAGTTCGACACCCTCTCCCTGCGTGGGGCAATAAAATTCTCCTCCTCTGGTGAAGGAAGAATTAAGGTTACTGACAAAAAAAATAAAATAAAATAAAAACTTTCAGCTATCAAAGATGTCCTAGCCAAGTGGGGCGGGCACCTGCCTACGACCGTGAGGTCGCGGGTTCGATACCCTCCTCCTGTGAGGCACCTCTCTCCCCTAAATGGGACAACCGCCCAGTCGAGCTTCAAACTTTCAGCTGAACCGAAGTCATTTGTCAATTGATTCAACATCAAGTTATGCATCCTTCATTTCGACCGATAATTTTTTTAAATGATAAAAATAAAAATTGATAATGCATATTCCTAATGTGTTCTGGTTAATTTTGTGCAATCTTAAAAACCAGAGAGATTTGCAAAGCGTGAGGTAAAAATGGACATAAAAAAACGATAAGCATACTTATCCAAAATATGAGTATGAGCTTCAGCAAAATGACAGAAACACCGGTTCCAATATTTTATCCTCTGATTGTAGAAATTTATGTTTCTAATATTCTAAAATAAAAAAGATAGTCCATAAAAGTGAACAAAATATAATAAAAAAATATTGCAATAAGTGACGCATAATATCTGGTATGAAAAAAGGACATCACCATTACATAACCACAAGGTCCGTGACAGAAACGAGTTGAAAGTTTGGATTGAGTCTGACCTGAGTTTGAGATCCAAATTCTTTTTGGATTAAATCTGAAACATTAAATCATCCAAAATCTTATTTGAGTTTGAAATCGATTTAAGAGTGAGACCAGAATCTCATAATGAGACACAATCTAAGCTCACCCGAAATTGGGAATCAATAAATGGTAGGTCCACTTTACCCTCTCCTATCTTGTTTTTCTGATATGGACCAAGTCTACATAGACCTTGTGGTCCATTATTAGCATATGCCATCAGCGTAATGTATCTCTCCTCATTCTCGTAGTGATTTTCGCGAGCTTTACATCTAGTATGCTCCAGATGGATCTGCATTTCATATTGAACTATCCATAATATAGAGGCTTCTAAGATCCAAAAAAAAAAGTCCCACTTTTTGTGCTAAAGCAGACTATATTATCAGCTATAGATGTGACAAATTCCAGTACAGTATCATCAAATTCCTCTCAATTCTCAACCCCCAACAGGTCCACCACCCCTCAATTATTAGACTCACAAACCAAATCAATAAAACAACTCAAAGACTTTCGGTAGCTAGAGAGAGAGAGAGATTTAAATGGCAAGTGTATTCGAATTAATTCGATAAAAAAGAACACGAAAAAAATCCAGGTAGATGATGAAGAAATAGATCATAATAAGAAGCATTTCAAGAAAATTGACGCGCTATAAAAAGAATGATAGTATACAATTTAGGAACAAAGGTGAAACCCACAGGAAAAATCACATAAGTGTTAGAAAACAGCGAGCACGGACAGGCAAATTCCGCAGAATTTAACAGACTGCCTAAAACCGGAAGTGTAGCCATTTCCGACATAAAGACGAATAAAAGAATGACGATCATCATACATCTAAAGCCGGTCCATTGATCGCCGAAAATATCTGTACAACACTACAACTCTCTCTCTCTCTCATCATTTTCAATTACTACTCATTTCTGTCAAAGAAGGAATCTTTCTAGAAACATGCATTGAGAATGTGATTTCTAACCTTGAAAATCTTAAGCTGTGAGAAATAATTATCCGCTCAGAGTCATAGGTTCTGTCAGTCCTATCCTTGAATTGTCTCAGAAGTCTGGTTATCTGATTCCTTGCTATCCACATCAGCTGAACCACAGCTCTCCTTCATGGATTCGATTTCCATGCTCGCCGTTCTACTTTTCCGGTTCCTCCGATCCTATTCAAGACAATAAAATGTCGAATATCAGTCTTAAAGATATGTGGAAATTATATAATTCATTTGTTTCATTTCAAAAGTAAAAAAAAAAAAAAAATGAATAGATCAATCAGGTAGACATGCACTTAGAACACGCTCTAAACCTTAGCAAATGCACGTGTTGAATTTAACTGATAAATGGTACGCTACATCAAGTTCTGTTTGCAGGACTCATTCGTATACTATGAGACAGACGTGATCACGAGGACTAAACAAGTTTATAAGCAAGCCTGATAAGGAGATAAAATTAAACGGGTTTCGCTATTCACAAATGTTGTCCGGTATCTTTCGAAGACGCAAAAGATTCTCAAATATTGTCCGGCCAAAGAATTATTGTTAAAACAAGTAGACATCTGAGACAAATCTCTTCTTATTGCGAAGTGATAAGATCAGAAGTTGGCATCTCCAAATTACCGCTATTCAAATTTAGCTTAAAAAATTAATAATAACAATGTATTTTGTGTAAGCAATAATGTACCTCACGGTAAGGAAATTCGTCTGCTTCTAACATCTGAACAACTTGACTCATTCTGGGTCGTTTCTCAGAGTCAGGATCAACACATCTAAGGGCTACCAAAAGTGCACGTTTCAAAGCACGAGTCGTAGGCTTCTCTTCGAGGCTAGGATCCACAACTTCCTCAGCTCTTCTACTTCCTACCATCATTTTCAGCCACTCAACAAGATTCACCTGCATAGACGTGAGATTATTATACAGGAAGCAACATGATTACGTTCTTCTGATTACATTCGTTAATACACGAGTTGGAGGCAAATGGTAAGGCACGGCAAAAAATCAAAGAAAACTCTATCAAGTATCAATACAGGAAGCATATAGCTTATAAGAACTCAGTACCTCATTTGCAGGACGGCCATAATCAACTGGATCTCGTCCAGTGACCGATTCCAAGAGTAGAACACCAAAACTGTATACGTCACTCTTTTCATTCAACAAACCAGTGTTCGCATATTCAGGGGCAACATAACTGCAGCTCACAAAACGATGAATGTTTTGAGCTTAAGCATTGATGATACAGTTCCAATAGGACCATTTAGTAAAAAATAAAATAAAAAATAGACAGATTAGTCAATAAAGAATAAATGAATCGAATAAGACTATGCATACCCAAATGTCCCCATCACTCTGGTAGTTATGTGGCTTTCTCCTGAATCCAAGAGCTTCGCCAAACCAAAGTCTGAAACTTTGGCATTGAATTCATCATCTATCAAAATATTACTAGACTTTATGTCTCGATGAATAACTTTAGGTTCTATAGCTTCATGCAAGTAGGCTAGCCTGGAATACAATGACATACAAATTGTTAAGGCCCCTGCTCATAGAAATAATGAAGAAGCTTCAATTCAACTGCTACTATCAATGCAAGAAACAACTTGTTTTCACATGAATTAGGCAAAGAACAAAGCATTTCATTTAGCAATAGTTGGTTGTTGCAGCACTGAAGTAATCACCTTTCAGAAATGATTAATGTTGAGTAAACATTTCAATGTCGCTGAAATTTTGTAGAAGCAAAAGGAAATT
Organism: Vinca minor; assembly: GCA_026122235.1. Classification (NCBI taxonomy): domain Eukaryota; kingdom Viridiplantae; phylum Streptophyta; class Magnoliopsida; order Gentianales; family Apocynaceae; genus Vinca; species Vinca minor. The sequence goes on from JAOCZM010000118.1 coordinate 13,929, forward strand.
AGAAAATATGATTCAGCAAGTGTGAAGAATGATAAGACGTACGCTTTTGCAGTACCCAGAAGGACCTTCATACGGGCTTCCCAAGTAAGGGTACCGTGTTGTCTCATAGCCCCATGAAGCCACTGCTCCAAGTTGCCATTGTTAACATATTCATATACGAGCATCCTTCAAGAAGAAAATAGAAGATAATGACATCAATTCCAAGTTAATGCGAGTTAACTAAAATCATGATAAATATATAACCGGATATTTCCGTTCAATTTTCTTTTACTTTCTTCTCTTGATTTTATTGCTAAAGAGCTGATAAAACTTGAAGCAATAGGCGATGCCTTCACAAGGAGGCTCACAGAGCTAGGGTAGAACTTGGCTCAAGTCGTGAATAAAAAAACTCTTTTAGAAGAAATAGCATACAGAAAACAGGGAAATGAACGCAGAATTCGAAATGATGATTGATGAACCGCTAGGTAATGTGGGACCTTACCTGTGAACGCCTTCTATACAATAGCCCAAAAGTCGCACAAGATTCTTGTGCCGAACATGGCCGATAGCCTCTACTTCAACCCTGAATTCTTTTTCAGCTTGCCCACTTCAGAAATTCATTATTCAACCGTGAATAAGTTGAAACATCAAAACCAAGTATGGTACTAACAGACTTTTGAAAAAGGAGGAACTAATTAAATTAGACTCACAGATTATTAAGAAGTTTCTTTACAGCAACCTCTGTTCCATTGACCAATCTGCCCCTGTAAACCACTCCATATCCACCTTCCCCAATCACATTCTCTGAGGAGAAGCGGTTTGTAGCAATATCAAGATCTCTAAGGGTAAACCAATGTCCCCAACCAAGCTGTGAGACCTCCGGCAAACCAATCAAAGGTGATGGCATTGCAATTCCATATGACATTGAAGATTGTTTCCTGGCATTTCCAGAACTTCCTTCCTCTCCTGATTGATAACTAAAACCCCTCTCATGATGATAAATTGAACTACATTGGCTGATGTTATCAACATCACTTGATTTGCTCCTCCCAAGATGAACTAGCATCTTCTCTGAGTTCTTATCACTCGATTTGTCATTAACTGTTAGGCATACAGTCTCCGGATGATCAGGGTAATTATGACCTCCTACTCTATCAACCCTGATATCTTTCGATACATTAGGTATTTGACAAGCAGAGTACTTAACAAGGTGGGTTCTTCTAGATTTCCTCCGAAACATTACCCATATTGATAAGATACAGAGAATCAAAATAATAAAAGCACCAACACATATACCGATCACAACCCATAGTTTTAGCCCTAGAAATGATGTTTTCCTCTTTAATTCCGCATTCAAATTATCGGATGACATCTCGGCGAACTGGATACTTAACCCTATCTCAACCTCGTTCCTCAAATTCTTCAACAGAAAATCACACCATGCCTCCTGGATCACACAAGGACACATCATATATAGTTGATAAAAGCATCCAACTGTAAAGTATATATCAAAATCCCTAATGTATGCAAATGTCACATTGGTTTTTCCTCTATTTTCTTTTTCCTTTTTTTCCGGCGGGGGACGGGGGATGATGATGGAAGCAATGCTGACAAACCCATCCAAGTGTCACCTTATTCGCGATACATACAACATACTAACAATCCAGACTCAGCAAGACAATCATTTATATCCATTAGAGCGTCAGCATTTAGCCCAACTAAGTAAAAATGCAGCCATCGATGAACAAACAAAACAATGGTCCAATTCCAATAGGCACCAAAACGCCAAAGCAGTAATCTTTAATAGACAAATTAAATGTTCTAGACAAATCAAGTAAAACCCATGTCTAAAAAATACAAATAACAGCAAAATCAGTAAAGATATCCACATTTCTATGCAAAATAAAACTTAAAAAGAAGTAATTTTTACAGTAATTAATCCAAAATCTAGTGAAAAAAAACTGAAGAAAAGCATCACTTAAGATTCAAGTCAAAGAAAGTAGTAATAAAAAACTCCAAGCACCCACCTTTAATGGGGGATCGAAGCTCTAACCCTCTTGATCTTCTTCCTCTTGAAGAACCCAAAGAAGTAAAGAAGGAGCCTTTTTTATCCAATAAGTATAGATAAATGCCCAATGCAGAGTTGAAATAATAAGAAAAGATACAAACAAAGAAAAGAAAAGAAAGGAGTAGTAGTAGTTTACAAGTAGAAAAGAGTGGTGGCCTTATTAATGTGGGGCAAAGAGAATTAAGAAAAACAAAAATCTCCCTCAAAAAAACAAACAAAAATCTATAATTTCTAATGAGAGAGGGAAAAAAATTGTTGTGAATATTTTTCACTTTATCTGATTTGATTTAATGGTGGGGGTGAAAAGGGTTGGTGGGTTTTTTTTTTTTTTTTTTTTTTTTTTTTTTTTTGTGAATGTGGAGGAAACTGTAAAGTGAAGCTTGGGTTGCAATGGAGGATTCTACATAAGAGAGAGAGAGACCATAAAATTCTTAAGATCCCTTTGGTAATTCTTGGATTACTATTTACTAGTATTGTTTTTAGGGGAAGGGGAAGGGGAAGGGATTACTAGTAATCTTTTTTTTGAAAATGGATTACTAGTAATTTGTTGTTATCTTTTTTTCCAAATAAAAAAAAAAAAGTGGTTGATTATTATTGTGTTCGACAAATTACTTTTTGACAAAGATAATATTACTCTAAACAAATTTACACTTACAAAAAGGTTGTCTTGTATTAAGATAGGGTTATTCTAGTGACGGAGAACTTTTTTACTTGTATCTTGATATCGTTAACTCGATTAATTGGATTTGGTTTTAATTACACATAAGCTCAATAAATAATAATTTTTGTAAACGTGCAACAAATTGATGCTTACCAACACACAAAAATTGGGAATCGAAACATGATTATCTGATTTCTCAAAATGAATATATTTTTCTCTTTAACTCACATAACTAACATCCTTATCTAAGTGGCGCACGATTCACTAACTTATAAGGCATACTATTATTATCAGCAAATGAAAATATTATGAAAAATCATCTTAGTCAAACTACTCTCATTTTGTTTTCTTTTTTTGAGCGCCCGAAGGCGATTGCCCCCGAAGGGGAAGAGCGGAGAGTACCCTAGATAGGGAAGATTGAAGCATGCCCCATGCCTGGGGAGGGAAGATAAGCCTCATAAGGAGGAGAAATTATTTGCTCCATTATGGGGAGATATAGGAATCAAACACGGGACCTCCGCCCCGTGTTCGGGTAGCCTTACTACTTGGGCTACCCGATTCCCATGTCAAATTACTCTCATTAACGATGATTAAAGTTAAATGTGAACATTCAATTTGTAACAGAAATAATAGTATATATTGTTGATAAGTTCTTTATTCCAAATAGAAAATGGTAATGAGTTTCACAAGATTAATACAAAAAGAGAAACAAAGAAATTAAATATCATAGGGAATGACATTGTGGTCAAAATTCTCCTATAATATGAAAACTTCAAGATCTCACAATTGTGAAAGGAACCACCAAATTTGACCTTTTAAGTTTAGGACAGCTAAAGAAAGGGTGAAGACTGCCTTGTTCACGGAGCAATCTGTGGTTGATCTTCGACTCTTTCCAGAATTGGTTTTTTATGAATATAAAAAAATACATAATAACAAAAAATATGATGTGGTTTAATTTCGTCCATCCATATTATTTTTTCTTTGGATCTTATATATAAAGAAAATAAATACTTTAACCATAAAAGGGTGGGAAATTGTAATGAACAAAAAAAAAAAAAAAAAAACCAAAGGCAAATACCCTATATATAATTTTTTTTTTATGCCACGATGGGCGATTGCCCCACATTTGGGAGAGAGAACGCCCTACATAAGGTAGAATAAAATTTACTTTGCACGTGAGTGAAGAGTGATCGAGCCTGAACCTCTCGATGCTGAGCGGACCAACGTCTCCATCTGGGCTATTGGCCTCTTCGATCCCCCTATATTGTAAGTTAGAGAGAACTGCAATTCTTATATTTATAATCTTTTTTTCATGTCCCTTGCGCATGGCAAAAAAATCCTCTATTCCTATTATGTATTTCCTTTACTGTCAAACGAATAAGTATTTGTCACGTGTTTATTTTTTCTTTACGGTCTTCGCTATTTCTTTTAATTTATATTTTTTTAATTAAAAAATTAACACATGTCAAATTTTTATTAGTGAAATAGGAAAACAAGGACATAATATTCCTAGCCCTTACTAGTGAGAGATTTGCTTACAAAAATTATTGTGATAAAGCGTTAATCTGTTTATTAAACTGGATGAGAATAGAAAGATCCAATAATAAACAGACTAAAAAAATACCCAAAAATTTTAATAAATATAAAAGATGAAAAAAGAAAACCGTTTAGTGAGAAAATAATTATTGTATTCTCTTCATTGAATCGGACTATTGACTTTGACTTGGGCCAATTAATTTAAACTTTGCCAATAACGGCTCATTAAGGATAAATTAGTCATTTCCTATCTAATATATATATATATATATATATATATATATATATATATATATAAAGATTTACCCATTAATCATAAAATAGTCAAGGTTATTACAATCAAAAGATAAAACGTAAATACAAGAAAAATAAAAGTTATACAATGGGGTAAATATCATGATAACAGATAAAAGTCCACACCCGGAACCAGGTAAACAACACAAAAAACAGTAAAAATAAATAAATAAATGATAAAATTATTCGCAACAACTTCTCCGAGATCCTGGAACAGCAGTAGCAAGCTCAGTTTCATCACCTTTCTTAGAAATCAACAATCTACGAGATCATGAGCGTATCAACCGTCCCATAGATTGTCTTGGAAAGATGAAGAAAATTGAGAAAGGGCCCAGAACAACTCCGGTTTTAGAGATAAACTCCAGATTTGAAAGGATTTGAAGTATGTCTTGCATCTGAGTCTTGAATCTTGAATAATACTGCTTTGAAAAAATTTCATGAAGATTTACGGCAAAAGAAAGAAGTGAACACACCAAAAGTGGAAGAAATATAGCTAGATTTAAGTCATAAAAGTTAAAAAAAATGAAGAAACTTCAAGAGGAAGAAAAAGAGAAAAGGAGAGAGAGGAGATGTCTCGGGCAAGTTGCTACCTCTAACCAAGCAACTCCTATCTAATATAAGCTATGGATTTTCCTTCTGCATTGGCAAAATATAATCTCCACTATGTGACGTATGCGTGAGAGAGATTAGATTACTGAACAAGTATGATTTCTTGGCGAATGGGTTCATTAGATCTTATTTTAACTGATTATACTAGTGATTTGTCAGAGTTTGCTCCGAGCAAAGTCGTAAATTTAATACATCTTAAGAACGGTATGCATAATTTTCTACCAGTAAATTACGATCTCATCAAATTTTAATTAGATTAACCGAATCGTAAATTAATAATAAAATAATAATGTGCAAGTGGGAGCCACAAGCCTCTATTGGAGTAGCAAAGTCTTTGATTTGGAGCACACACTTTTTATGAAGATAATTAGTCATGTAAATGTATGTGTCTATTGCAATCAAATCCCTCAAATCGGTTTATACTTTATACAAGGATTAATTAGGCAACTATGGGTAGTTATATACACTAATCATCTAGTCAAAGGGACCCACTTGTAAATCTTTGGCTCAAGTGCTGATTTGGAACCATTAAGAAGATAACTTCACAATCGAGTATCTCTGAACAAAATTTAAAATTTTCTTTCCACAAACTTTTTTTTAATGACATATAAGTATTTGACTCGACTAATATATTTGAAATTTGAAAGGCACAGTGGTTTATTAAACTCGTAACCTTACTCTGAATAAACTTCAAAAAGTGCAAGTGTAACCAACTAAATTAGGAGCACGTGACGTTCCACAAAGAAGTTACCATTTAAACAATTCAAAACATTTCAGCTCTAAATTACAAGTCTATTTAATTTCACCCTGAAAACGAAAGTCGCGGTTCAAAGATCGGAACAAAATAAATTCAGATATGTGCTGAACTTACCTTCGCTCTATCGAATTAAATTTTTTTATGGTCAAAAATTAATTTAAAAAAGCTGAACACCGACACTTGTCGTGCAGGGGGACACCCTGTCCTCATGTAATTCAGTATGTGCAAACTTTTTGTTGTTCTTCATAGGATCCAGACTGCCGAAAACATTAGGGTTAATTTTATTTGTTTTGAACTACCTTAAACTGCTTAAAAAAAAAAACTACCTTAAACTTATATGTCAATGCCAAATGAGTATATGAACTGCTGTAATATATGTTAAATCACTTAGTAGACTTTGTATTATAAAAAAGTTTTATCTTGAAAATAATAAAAGTAAAAGAATAAATTATTCGAGTAATCTGAAAATAGATTACACAACTAAGAGTCAATAAAATCACAACCATTAATATTTAGCAAGCAGGAAAAACAACGGCTGCTTATACGATTGGAGTATACACCTGTTAAGCTTGTTGTAGAATAACAAAACCTTGCACATGCAACACATGTCAGTCACGTGGAGCGACTCCTTTTTCTCTTCTCATTGCTTCACTTGGGAGCTACATATAAATTGAATTGAAAGTCACACATGCTTTTTTTTTTATTATCAGTTATTTCTAAATATTTTATTTGACTAATTTAATTAAAATTTTACCGGACAAATTTTTGAAATGAAAGTGCATTATTAATGATTTGAACTCATAATATTATACTAAATATGTATAAGTATAATATTTTGAAAGGTCGAAAGTGAGATGCGTAGATTTGTCAGCTACGTTGCAGTGAAAATCACTCTGTCTTTGCTCTATACCAATATGGCTTTTCTTTTTCTTGCTTTACTTTTGTGGATTCATATATTTCTAAAATATTCGTAATATTTTCTCAAATAAATGTGCCATTTGCTTTTAGTTTTTTTTTTTTTTTTTTTTTTTAAAAAAACTAGACCATTTATAAGTATGGTCTAGTTTATTACAATTATTATTATAAGACCTCACCAGAGGAGGAGACGTAGAAGACCCCAAGAGGGGAGAAGTAGATGACCTCGTTGAGCGGATGTCGTAGAAGTCTCGTTGCGCGGGTGCCCCTGTGAGGAGTAGTGTGTATAAGACTCACACGCTGGGAACCCAAAGAAATGACAATTAAATCATTCCCCTTGCGTGAGGGGAGGTATCGAACCCTGGGGACCTCTCGGTCCCCTGGGCCAAGCACTTTGCCCACTGGGCCACAACACTTGCCATTTGCTTTTAGTTAATGACATTTCACTTATTTTTAGTAATTATATCATGGCCCTTATAAATGTGCTATTTGCTTTGCTTATATTTCACTTTATTTTTACTAATTATATCTTGCTTAGATTGAGGATTCTGTAACTAACTCTAATTCATTCACATCCTAAATCGAGTTAAGTATTTGATAACTTAGTTAGTAAGCCTTTAATGACACTATAATTTTCATATTAAGAGGCCAAATATATAGGTAGAAGTCAAGGGACAAAGCCTCAATACTTTATGAAGTTCTGGAAATGATCAATATAGTTTTCAAGAAAATTAGTAGTTTCTCTCTCCAACTTTTTTCTAAAAAAAAAAAAAAAAAATTATCATCAAGGTAGGAGATGTCAAAACTTGAATTAATTATTATAATTTGTAAATACTAAGACAATTACACTAGCCTTCTTAACTAAGTCTGCTCTCCACCCTCAAGTCTCAAGCTATAAAAGTCCTATGTTTTTAGTCAAATAGAGCTCATTGTATTAGTTCTATTCATGACTATATGTAAATGAAAGTGATTTTTCTGTAATTCTCTTCGTTCTTTATCATATATTTATAAGAATAAGTGGTTATTTAATTATTTCCATGTACTATTAAAAACTAATACAAGTTGATAACTAGATATGCCCCTCCCCACCCCCACACACACAAAAAAATTAAAAAATTAAAAAATTAAAAAATTAAAAATAATCTCCGATTCTAAGACCTAATGGATGAGCTTTACTCTGTCAAACAAAATATATTTTACTATGATGGTATCCATTTTTATTTAATTTCATGATGAGCATTAACAATATTAAAAAATAAAAAATCCAGCTAATATTTGATTTGTCATACCATTATAATAGCAGTTTGCACGAGACCTTCCAAAATAATCATATTTATATACTGTATTTGTTTATGGAGTAATGTATTTTTAAAATATGTCTCCATCCATATACTCTATTAATTGTCTCATTCTTAGATCCTTCATTTCTTTTAAAATATTTGTCAATGATATAGTTTATATTTGCATCCTATTCAGTGCTGTCTCTGGATTAGTTTATGGACAATTAAATGGGACAAATAATTCATTACATTCATGAAGCGCACTTTGGCTTAAAATACTTACATAGAACTCTTAGACTGTTGGATGAGATGAGTGTATTTTATTTTTCATTTTTAACGATTGTTAATTATTTTTCTAAATCTCAGTTGTCATATAAGATGAATCATTCGACAATTTTACACATCTACTCCTTGATCATCCAAATCAGGGACGAAGTCAGGAATTTAGTGTTGGGGGGAGGGGGAGGGGCGAAACTGATAAATTTCTTGAGGGGCAATAAAAAAGGCAAAAAAATTTTTTTAGAGGGGCGGAACTGATAAAATTTTCTAAAATACACATAAAAATTCGATAAATAATAGTATTTTTTAAAAATTTTTGGGCCCCTGCCCGTCTTCGCCCTATGATCCTAATTAGTCGAGGTATTATTAAGTGTAAACGTCTGTAAAAAAAAAAAGAAAAAAGAAAGATGACTATATTTTATGCAATAATGAGTTTACTAGCATGAGCATATCATCTTTCTTTTGTTTCTTCACTCAAAGGACTTCCATCATGTTTCTCTAAAAAGGACTTCCATTACGTTCATTCCTTCTTATCATGTTTGTAATTAAATGCAATTTTTTTTTCCGTATACTCTAGGGATTGAGCATTATTTTCTCTAAGGCTATTGATTCAATGAATTATACTCCCCGATTCAAAATATAAGTTTTTTAGAAATTATTTTTTGTTGCAAAAATATATATTTTTTTATAAAAATTGTGCATTTATTGGCTAATTTATCCCTAAATCATTTTCTCTCTATATTCATTTTGGTCAAAATATTTAGTTCTAATGTAATCAGAAACACAAGAGGGGGGTGTGAATTGGGTTTTAACTAATCTCGCTAACTTTTTCGAATCACTAAGCAATGCTAGTATAAGTTTGAGCAAGATGATTAAAAGCAAATCAAAACCCAATAACAAGACAAATGATTTATAGTGGTTCACTCACTCAGTAATCTACATCCACTACCTTGAGCCGCACCCAAGGATTTTAAACAACTTCACTAAGAAGAATGTTTACACTTGTGGCTAACTCACTAAGAGTTTTACAACACAACCACAACTCAAAACTCACAAAGAGCTTGCCCACACAAAGTAGGACTTTTACAATTGCCCACACTAAGTAGGACTTAAACAAATAACCCTATCACTAAGAAAGGGAATTAAGAATGTTTAAAGAACAAGGTTGTTCACTCTTCTAAGTGAAAGATATACCTTTGAAGCACTAACAATTTCAGCTCTTAGAACATAAAAAGCACACTCTTTGTCTTGCTTTTGAAATTCACCTTTGAATGATTTAGATCATGGCAATGAAGTGCATTTTTCTTTGAAGGTGTTAAGACTTGATGAGAAATCAATGAGAATATGTTTTGCAAGCCTATGTAAGTGTTAGAGTCATTCTAAAGCTTTGGAGTATATATACATATCAAAATATGGCTGAAAAGCGACTCTCTGACGGTTAAATAACGGCTAGTTCCCGTGAGTTCGGTGAAGCTCGGATGACCAATACTAGGTTGGTCGACCGACCCATTCCTTAGGTCGACCCAGAAGCTCCAAATCCAATCTCTCTGTCTTGCTTCGGTTGATCCGAGGCAAGCTCGGATGATCCAGACCTCCTGAGCATTGAGAGATGTTATTTTGACCCTTGTATTGAAATCTTTTGAAGTCTAAAATGTTTTCTCAATATGAAACAAGTAAGAGCATTTAGAAAACCATTTTAAAGACTTATACTTTTGTAAACAAAAGCTTTTTGGATAAGAACACATATTTGAAGCTTTTGCCTTTTGAAAACTTGTTTATGAAAACATGCAAGACTAAAGTGTAGAGCTTATGTTCATGAGAGCTTTGGTTAGAGCTTTATAAGATAACGACTAATGACGTAGCAAAGCTAAACTAACCAAACCTAAGTCTTCAATCTTCAATCTTGAAAGATAAGCCTTGAATATAACTTTGAATCTTGATACCAATGGCTTGATTGAAGTACTTAGAGCTTTCATAATGAGTTCCGATATTCTATCACAAAGATTAAGATCATTAGACACAACATCAAAAGTTTGTCCAATATAAAAAACTGAGTTTGTTCGCCCTTAGGGCTTACAGTAACTCTTTATTAATTTCTTTGTACTTTGTAGTGTTAATTATGAGTACTTTAGTCATCTTAATTAGTATATTAATTTGTGTGAAAACTTATAAAAAGTCTTATATTTTAAATCAGAGGGAGTAATATTCTACCGAACGCTATTGTTACTCGATTTTCAGATCAGCTAGCTCTCCTTAAGCCAAAGTGGTTCAAACCGGAGAGGCCTTGGCTTATTATTAGCTCTTTTCTTCCGTTTTTCCGTGGTGGTAAGCCAAGTAAGATAGGAGGTGATCACTATCTTTGGTGGCTAAGTGTTGAATGGTAAGTTTAGGAAAAAGGTTTTGCCATCTCTGGAGTGGCTAGTCCCTTGTCTAAACGAACAAAAAAATTCGCGGTTTTTCCCGAAAAATTGCACCAAGTATATGGACTTCCAATGTAGCGGATCACGAGACTACAAGCGGTAAGTGTTTACGAAAATTATTAATGCGCTTTTTGACTTGCGGGAAAAAAACCCGTTTTTCTCTGTGGTCTAGAATTTCATTAAAGTCTCGATACAAAGCGATGGAAGTGAATTTAGTGAGTGTAGTCTTTTAAGTAATTTCCATGAATGAATGCACATAGAGACTTACGGATTTCCATAAAAGCGATGCTTACGCCATTTAGATTTTTATCATTTATTATCAGTGATCAATATGGCAGGTGAGTAAGATAAAATATCAGGCTTTATTGATGATTTCCAAAATAAACATAAACCACACGCTAAGACCATTACGGCTTACGAGAATGGGAAAGAAAAACCTATCTTTCTACATACATAGTCCATGGAACTAGCACAAAGACTTTGTTTGAGATAAAAAAACAATAGGCTTTGGATCGTGCGCTTTGCATAAAGCGCACTAGCTCTGAATTGTCTTGGGATTGTAGAATTCTAAGACAATTCCAAAGCTAAGTAACTCATGAGCTTACGGTGGGACATGTTTAGCGGCCTCCACCTTACCTACTGATTGACAGCGGGAGCCCACTGTAGGAATACAAATCATCTAAGACAAGTAGATCATCAACGATAAAAAATATCATCGAGAAAATTCATCATTTTTCTGAATAGGCTATGTTTCCAATTTGGTGAATTATCGAAATTTTTCATTTGGCGCATGGCCTCCACTCATTATGAAATAAAATATTCAGCTAAAAGAGTGGGTTCATTATGGCATGGGTGCTACTAAGTGGATATGCAATAAGTGGCGTCATGAAGCGTCAGGCCCGGTCGGTACATCACGAAGTGCGTCTCTTGGGAGTTCTTAGACCAGTGACCATGCGGCCGGCATTAGAGGAATAACCGGGTCACACATAAATGCGCGGCGGAATAAAACTTGACCCGCCTCTACCCGGGATCTTCCACAGTAAGAACCTACGACTATGGGATAGTGTTTTACCTTATATTGATGCTAGAATGGCTGGCAGCTTTCGGCGGTATGTTGTCACTGACGGAACACCCATGATGCGAGGCTCAGTCTCTCCCGGTATCCACTCGATCTTCAGGGGATGGTCTTCTCTTGCTTGGTGCTAGCCAACGCCTTGTAGAAGCTTTGAAGACACTCTTCAATGGAGTATGTATTTCGGACCTTATCGGAAGAATAAGATCTGAGATTTCTAACTTTTCCTATTAGCAAAAGCTAGAAAACAAGTCTAGAAATCTATCTTTTCTTTTCTCTCTAAAAAACTCACTTTTCTCTCTACTCTCTAAAGCTTCAAAAGCTGGAGAAAAAACTGATTAATATGAATGGGAAAAATCGGTATTTTTCCCTTAGTCTATCAGAGAGAGTGGGGAGAGATAAAGGGGAAAAGTGGGAGATCATGGAGGAAACCACTCCTCACTTTCTCCATCCTTTAACCTCTAGATAAGAGACATATGAGCTGAAAATATGTGTCCAATTTTCCAGCCATAAAGTCGGTCCAAAGCGAGTCAGTCGGCCCGATCATATTAGTCGACTGACCGGAATAAGGGGTCCCAATCAATCGCGCCCGGCCCGATTGAATTAGCGCGCCTGTAGATTAAATGTACTCGAAACAAGCCCGATCGGTTGATCTATGAGTGCGACCCGAGAGGTATCTATGGCGTTGGCAGTGACATCGTATGTCACGAGGTAATGAGAGAGTATCTAGCAATGCATCATTACCCCAATTCATAAATATCTGGTGATTTATCATAATCACAACATTTGACATTTGTAGTTAAATCCTTTTTGTCCTTGATATCTAGATTAAACACAAGTCATGGAAAAAAGTCACACTTGTATTGTCCAATCTTTTAGTTTCTTGATTCGCGAGTAGACTAATCAAATGACATCAATATCATATCTTGATTCACTTGTTCATGGCCATAAATTAGTCATACTCCCGTCAAGGGGCCCGAAAGATATCGCTCTGCTATATAGGAGGGACAAATCCTTTCGCATCCCACTCATCACTGAACAAGATTCGTGATATACCCAATAAATGCCTTTATTGCTCACCCAGTTACGGATAGCGTTTACGATTGGATTGGGCCCTTAATCGGGTTGGGCCGACCAATATGATTGTGCCGACCGACCCGTTTTGGACCGACCTTATGGCTGGAAAATTGGACACATATTTTCAGCTCATATGTCTCTTATCTAGAGGTTAAAGGAGTGGAGAAAGTGGAGGAGTGGTTAACTCCATGATCTCCCACTTTCCCCTTTATCTCTCCCAGCTCTCTCTTGATAGACTAAGGGAAAAATACTGATTTTTCCCATTCATATTAATCAGTTTTTCTCAGCTTTTGAAGCTTAGAGAGAGAGAAAAGTGAGTTTTTAGAGAGAAAAGAAAAGATAGATTTCTAGACTTGTTTTCTAGCTTTTGCTAATAGGAAAAGAAGTAGAAATCATGTATCTTATTCTTACGATAAGGTCTGAAATACATACTCCATTGAAGAGTGTCTTCAAAGCTTCTACAAGGCGTTGGCTAGCACCAAGCGATGAAGACCATCCCCGGAAGATCGAGTGGATCTTTGGGAGAGGCAGAGCTGCATTGTGGTGTTAGTTCGTGACAACATACTGCTGAAAGCGTTTCAGCCATTCTAGCATCAATATAAGGTAAAACACTATCCCATAGTCGTAGGGTTCTTACTCGTGGAAGATCTGGTAGAAGCGGGTCAAGTTTTATTCATGCTGCGCATTTATGTGTGACCGGTTATTCCTCTAACGGTGGTATCGAGCCACTCACGAGTACCCTATAGACTTTAAGTGTTATAGTGTTTGAATATAGATTATGAATCTATGTTATGCATGCCTTAGGATTGCTAGAAATGTAATAAATCATGTATGACATGCTTTTTCGACTTTATGTATGTATATACTGTTGAGAATTTCCAGTTTTGAAGTCATTCAAAAGCTGGAAAAACTCTCGATTTTTGTCACTTTCGAGTCAAGTCAGAGGACTACGATCTTTGGTCGATGCCAGAGACACGAGACTAATATGAAATGTTCATTTGTTTCTTTGCTTGCTTTCGTTTTTCCATAAAATGTTATGTTAATTGAGCATGATGCATAGTAGTCGCCTTTACCTGTTGGTTTTATTTTATAATACGATCTGCGTATCGTGCCTATTTTATCATTCAAAAAGTTGTAATTTTATTCTCATTATATCTCCTCAGAATGTAACTCGAGGTTGCCTTAGAAATTTTGTAATTCTAGATTAGGAGAAGAGTACAGTGAGATGATGAAGATTTGGAGGCAACCAAGCTGAAGGTCAAGACGGTGTAGAATAGATGTTTTTCATTTTACACCCTTAGATTGACTTCACGGTTTTTCCATTGGCTTGGAAAAAAACCGAATAGAGATATAGCGATTACTATTGCATTTTATTTTATGTATTGGATGCATAAGTATATAAGCATAAAGCTGTTTTATTTATGCTTTTTACGGTGAGATTGTTAAAAAGCGAAATCCCTCATTTAAAATATTAATTAGTGCCTTCCTAAGTTTGGCCCTCGTCAAGGCACTAGATCGACATTAGTATGGGACATGCCAAAGGCTGTGCATACGTGTCTATCCCAGGAGTGGCGCGAAGGATAAGTTGTGATATCCGCGGCTAAAACTTAGGGTCCTAGTTAACTAGATTATCTCAATAGATGGATTGAGGATCTAGAGGCAAAAAGAGTTGAGAAAAGTGTATAATGATACGCTTGAATAAATGTTATTCACTCAACTAACCAAGAATTACATAATTTGATGTAATTGGCAAGCGTTGCCTACCTAAATAACTAAGTTTTGGGCGATCGGCCAAAGTGACTTCGAGCGAGGTGAAATATGGATCTTGGCCCGCTAGAAAGTTAACGAACTTTCAGAGTTGATATTGAGGGTTATTCACTCGAAGAAAATAGTGGGAGAAATCATTAAAAAGATAAAGACCTAATAATGATTTTTAAATCGGTACTTACTTTGCATATATTTTTGTTGTAGAAAATGGCAAATTCAAACCAAACACTATCAACTGCGTTACGTCCTTGAGAAGGACAAATTAGAGGGAGTTAACTTCCTCAGCTGGTTCGAGAACTTGAGAATCGTTCTCAAGCATGAAAGAAAAGTTTGTATGTCCTGGAGCAGACCTATTCTGCTATACGAGAGGCTCGTGCTACGGCAGTTTGAAAGAGCTGCTTATCGAAGCATGTTAGTGATGCTTTAGATGTGTCTAGCCTCATGCTTGTCACCATGAACTACGAGCTTGAAGCAACATGAGGACATGGGGGGCTTATGAGATCTTTGGCTCACTGAAGCAACTATATCGAGGGCAAGCACGCGGGAGAGATTCGATGTATCGAAATCTCTCTTTCGATTCAAAATATGCGAGGAATGCCGGTAGGAACTCACGTTCTTAAGATGATAGGTTATGTTCAGAACGCTTGAAAAAGCTGGGATTTCCTTTGGGACAAGAAGTTGTCAGTCGATTTGATCTTGCAATCGTTGCTGAGTCATTCGATCAATTCATTACGAATTATCACATGAATGAAATTGACAAGCCATTACTGAGTTGTTGAATATGCTAAGGGAGCTGCGAGAAGGAAATAGAGCAAGTCAAGCCCAGACACCATCTTGATGGTGCAAAAGGGCAAAAGGCAAAGGTTTTGCGAAAACCCAAAGCAAAGCAGAAAGGTAAGCGAGGGCAAGCAAACCACTTTCAACAATGCTCTGAAACCTAAGGGTGGTGTAGCCAAGGACTCTATCTGTCATCATTGTGGTGAGAAGGGTCATTTGGAAAAGGAGCTGCAAAAGCTATCTTGCGAGGAAAAAGGCTGGAAAAGGAGAAAGCAATTGTTGCTACGGGCTCGAGTATTTATGTTATAGATATTAATATGATTGATATCAATTTAAATACAACTACTTCTTAGGTATTTGATACCGGATGTGGTTCTCACATTTGTACTAATGTGCGGGGGGCTGCAAAGGAGTAGAGAGTTGGCAAAGGGTGAAGTGGAACTACGAGTAGGCAACGGAGCACGTGTTGCGACCACAAACTGTAGGGACTTGTACTTTTACTTTACCTTCAGGGCTTGCTTGCCTAAGGGAAAAATACTGATTTTTCCCATTCATATTAATCAGTTTTTCTCCAGCTTTTGAAGCTTAGAGAGAAGAGAGAAAAGTGAGTTTTTAGAGAGAAAAGAAAAGATAGATTTCTAGACTTGTTTTTCTAGCTTTTTGCTAATAGGAAAGAAGTTAGAAATCCCGTATCTTATTCTTCGATAAGGTCTAAAATACATACTCCATTGAAGAGTGTCTTCAAAGCTTCTACAAGGCGTTGGCTAGCACCCAAGCGGTGAAGACCATCCCGGAAGATCGAGTGGATCTTTGGGAGAGACGGAGACTGCATTGTGGTGTTCGTTCGTGACAACATACCGCTGAAAGCGTTTCAGCCATTCTAGCATCAATATAAGGTAAAACACTATCCCATGAGTCGTAGGGTTCTTACTCGTGGAAGATCTACGGTAGAGGCGGAGTCAAGCTTTATTCATTGCGCATTTATGTGTGACCGGTTATTCCTCTAGCAGTGTGTCAGAGCCACTCACGTGTACCTATAGACTTTAAGTGTTATAGTGTTTGAATATAGATTATGAATCTATGTTATGCATACCTTAGGATTGCTAGAAATGTAGTAAATCATGTATGACATGCTTTTCGACTTTATGTATGTATATCTGTTGAGAATTTCCGGTTTTGAAGTCATTCAAAAAGTGGAAAAAACTCTCAATTTTGTCACTTCAGTGAAGGGATTCATGAGCGGGAGCTTCGTTCCAAAGCACCGTGGATCCTCACTGAAGGATCCGCTCATACGTAAGCGAATCGAAAAAGCGGCGAAAAACTTACTTTTCTTGGATTCAGAAGCTACTTCTTG
Source organism: Vinca minor (assembly GCA_026122235.1). NCBI lineage: Eukaryota > Viridiplantae > Streptophyta > Magnoliopsida > Gentianales > Apocynaceae > Vinca > Vinca minor. The sequence continues at coordinate 30,774 of JAOCZM010000118.1, forward strand.
AATGGAGGATGATGTTTCTTGGATCGGATGTTGCTCGCGATTGATCTCGCTTTGCGGAAAGTCCCTCTACCGGTATCCCACGCGGCCGAAGCGGGCAGCGATTGCTAGCTCTTCGTCTTTTCGATTTTCGGGAATTTAGAGAGAAAAGGGAGAGGCGAGAAACTATTTCGGCTTCTTAGGTATTTCGGCTGAAAAAGCATTGAAGTCTAGGGGTTTCGGCCAGAGTTTATTATATAGGGTGTGAGAGTTTGTTCCCAGAACTAACTCTCACGTCCTCAACTCCTCTCGGCGATGGGAGTCCTCAACTCCCACGTCCCCTAGACTTCTGGCTGGTAGTGGGAGTCATATCGGATAATAACTCCCACGTAATCCCGGCTATAGGTAAAATACCGAAATTGCCCCCTATCTCTAATTCGAATAATAAACACTTTATTATTTTCGAGAAAGACAAATGTCGGATACAATGAACCTAGACACATTCTAGATTCATTGAATGCGGACATAAAAGCTTCGTTAGCTCGTCTATGCGTGTGACCACATGTAGGGTTCATCTCACAATGGCAATGAAAACACACTTAGTAGTAGTGTGAGTCCATAAATCACAAGCGGTCCACTAGCGAGGACATTGTGACTACCCAAAGTGAATGAATATACAACGGAACCTAATATCAATCCACTATTTAATCCCTTTGTCTCGCGATATCCTAATTAAGCATAAGGCATGGTGGTCGTCACCCTTATTAAGCTTAATTGTATTTATGCTCGATCTCGGGTGAAAATTTGTTTAGACAAATAGCATTTGATAACCACTTTATCAAATACATTTGAGCTACGGCCATGCATTTAAAGCAGTCTTTCCCTATCGAGGGGCCCATGGATATCTCTCTCTAATAATAGAGAGGGACAAATTCCTTACAATGTCTCTCACATTCAAGCTATGATAGGACACTACATCCGATCATCGATCGTATTGATTACTCTGTTACAAGTAACGTCCAGTGAGTCAAAGCGTGGCTCCATTCATACTAGAATCAATGAAGACATAAGGTCTAAGGATTCTAAAATAGTATTGAGAAGTAATACTTATGACTTAAGACCATGAAGTATTACTTCTCGGCGGATCACGTCGATACAATGTATCCCATATATTGCATCTATGATGTGATTTGTATCCATTACACATGATCGGTAAAACAAGATCATCAATCAACAATCATACTAGTTTTATTTCATAGTAATTAAGCATTACATAAAACTAGGGACTTCTAGAATAGTAATTACATAAGCTAATGAGTTTTACTATCAAATCACACATTTGATAATCAAAAGCAAAATTAACTATTCAATTACATGCTCGAAAAAGATAATAAAGCGCACAACATGTGCTAATGGTCCTAGGGCACTACTAACAATCTCCCACTTGCCCTAGTTCCAATCATACATGATCCTCAATCCCATTGACCTAGTATGACTCTCGTGTTTGAGGGTTGTGGGAGTGGCTTGGTCAATGGATGCTGCAATGTTGTCGATGCTGTATGTACTTTGCAAATACTAACGTCTCTACTGTCGATGATTTCTCTAATCGGATGGAAGCGCTTTGAGAATGTGTTTGGATCGTTGGTGAGATCTAGGTTCCTTAGCTTGTGAAATGGCACGATACTATCACAATAGAGGTCAGCTTTGGGTTCACAATGCTAGGGGCGACACCTAGTTCATCAACAAACTTCACGATCAAAGCGAGCTTACTTTAGTTGCTTGAGAAGCTGACTAGATACTCGAAACTACATGTTGTAGAGTCGGCCCACGGTTTCTTGCTTTGAGCTCTTCCGGCTCACGGCACCTCCCAGTTCAAACAAAACACAAAAACCCAGATTTGCGATCTAAAATCATCTACGTCGATGCGGAAGCTTGCGTCTGTGTAACCATTTACAACCGAGACTTACTTCACGACCTCAGTAAACTAAGAACATATCTTTAGTCCTTCTCAAGTACTTAAGAATGCTCTTGGCTGCGATCGATGTGACTCTCCGAGGGTCAGATTGATATACTGCTAGTCATACTTAAAAGCAAATGAGACATGCGGGCGAGTGCATATCATGGCGTACATAATAGACCCAATGGCTGAAGCATATGGGATCTTACTCATGCGCTCTTGGTCTCCCCTTGTGGAAGGTCCTTGAGTTACTGCTGAGTTTGACGCCATGTGACATGGGCAAGAATCCCTTTTTGGAGTCTTGCAAAGCTGAGCCGTTTGATGTACCTTGTCAATGTATCACTCTGGCTCAGAGCCCGATCATTTTGTTAGATCTATCTCTATAGATTCTTATACCCAAAATGTAATGTGGCCTCGCCTAAGTCTTTCATGGAAAAGCACTTTCCCCAACCAAGCTTTTACGCTTTGTAATGTGGGGATGTCATTTCCAATCGATAAGATGTCGTCCACGTAAAGCACAAGGAACACTCTTTGCATTATTAGTTACTTTCTTATAAACACGAGGCTCGTCTTCGTTTTTTGATGAAAGCCCCGAATTCTTTAATACGTTCATCAAGCGGCGATTCGACTCGAGATGCTTGCTTCAATCCATAAATGGACCTTTGAAGCTTACACACTTTGCTAGGATTTGTTGGATCAACAAACCCCTCGAGGTTGTGTCATATACACGTCCTCGAGAAGGTTTCAGTTAAGCAGCGATCTTAACATCCATTTGCCATATCTCATAGTCATAATATGCGGCTATGGCAAGTAAAATCCTAATTGACTTTATCATCACGACGGGGGAAAAGGTTTCGTCATAGTCAATACCATGAACTTGTCTATAACCTTTAACTACTAGTCGCGATTTAAAAAGTGTGTACATTACCATCCATGTCGGTCTTCTTTTTTATAACACCATTTGTTATCAATGACCTTGCACCGCTCGGGTGGGTCAGCAAAGTCCATACTTGGTTGTCGTACATGGATTGCATCTCGGACTTCATAGCTTCTAGCCACTTATCGACTCGGAACTACGAATTGCCTCTTTTGTAGGTAGTGGGTTCATCTTGATCAATCGGTTCAACATTTGATGATCATCGATCCTGAGAAATCCGTATCTCTCGAGTTTGTTGATGTGCAGAGCTCGACCTTCTTGGGCCTTGTGTCAAAGATTGAAGCTCGATGTCGGCACGTGAGCTTGCTTGAACTTCTAAAGTTGGTTCGGATGTTGTTTGGGGATTTTGAATTTCCTCAAGATGGATCTTACTCCCACTATCCTCTTTGGAAATAAATTCCCTTTCAAGGAATACACCATTACGAGCAACAAACACTTTGTTCTACGATGGAAGATAGAAGTAATATCCTTTAGTTTCTTTAGGATATCCCACAAACAAACATTTGTCGATTTAGGGGCGAGTTTATCGGATAACAAGCGTTTTACATACGCCTCGCATCCCCCAAATTTTGAGAAATGACAAACTAGGTCGTTTCCCAGTCCATATCTCATATGGAGTTTTACGAACCGCTTTAGAAGGAACTCTATTTAATATAAATGCGGCGGTTTCAAGGCGTAGCCCCAAAAGGAAAGTGGAAGACTTGTTTGACTCATCATAGATCGAACCATATCTAATAAGGTGCGATTCCTCCGTTACGACACGCCATTCCATTGTGGTGTGCCGGGAGGAGTTAATTGTGAAACAATTCCACAACCACTAAGATGTTCGTCAAACTCTTGGTTAAGGTATTCGCCACCTCGATTTCGATCGAAGTATCTTAATACTTTTACGAGTTGATTTTGTACTTCATTTTGAAATTCTTTGAATCTTCCAAAAGATTGATTTATGTTTCATTAGATAGACGTAGCCATATCTCTGAAATCATACGTGAATGTGATGAAATGCTGAAACCCTCCTCTAGCACTAGTGTTTATTGGTCCACAAACATCCGTATGTATGAGGCCCGACAAATCGGAAGCTCTCTCACTTTGTCCGGTAAAGGGAGCTTTAGTCATTTTGCCCAACAAGCAAGATTCACACGTCTCATAAGACTCTAAGTCAAATGATGTTAAAATTCCATCTGTATGGAGTTTTGATATGCGTTTCTCGTTTATGTGGCCCCAAGCAGCGAGTGCCAAAAGTAGGTCTGGTTTAAGTCATTTGATTTAAACCTCTTTAGTATTGATGTTATAGATGGGCCTTTTATTGGAATCATCGAGGTTAAGAATATAAAGCCCATTCATCAAAGAGGCATCTCCATAAAAGATACGATCTTTATGAATGGTGCAAATTTTATTCATAATACTTAATTCAAAACCTTGATATCAAACAAGAAAGCTGAAATAATATTCCTACTCAAAGTTGGAACATACAAACAATTATCTAGTTCTATGATAAGGCCACTTGGCAAAAACTAAATTAAATGTCCCCAGTAGCTACTGACAACAACTCTTGCTCCGTTGGCTACTACGAGGTCCACTTCTCCCTTTTGCCGGTGATCTACTCCTTTTGAACCCCTGCACATTTGCACAAATGTGAGATCCATAACCGGTATCTAATACCCATGAAGTAGGAGCGAGACATGTTAATTTCTATAACATAAATACTGGAGAGGCAGTCAAGCGGCCTTTCCCTTTTTCTTCTCTTCCAAATAGAGTTTGCGATTCAGTTTCCAATGACACGGTTCACTGCAATGGAAGCAAACTCCCTCCTTTGGTGCCTTGGCTTTGAGGGCTGGGGCTTGGGCTTGTCATTGCCTTTGCCTTTGCCTCTCTTAGCCATGGGCTTTCCCTTGCCTTTCTTCTTGAAATTCCCTTTTTGAACCATTAAGACTTGAGGGGTCTTCTTAATGTTCGATTCGGCTGCTTGAGCATCCAGTGAATTTCGTGTATGGTCTTCTCCATGGCATGCATGTTGAAGTTCATTACGAATTGGTCATACTCCGGTGGGAGTGAGCCCCGAGATCATATCTGTGGACATGTCATGACCTACGGGAGCTCCCGAGTTTCTGAGTTGGTCAAAATAGCCCTTCATCTTAAGAACGTGTGCACTCGCGAGAGGTTCAGGGGGCCATTTTGCAACTATTTACGCCTTAGTTGTGAGGAATCTTTCATGGCGAGCTTGCTCTTGGAACATTTCCTTGGTGGCCCATCATCTGGAAAGCCTCAACTCCTTCAAAGCTGTTTTTGAAGGTCGGGGCTCATTGTGACTAACATGAGACAAGTCACATCGTTAGAGTCATCGAAATGCTTCTTCCAAGAATCTCTTTCAGCTCTAGGGGCGTTATTGGCGAGTTGTTCGGGGAATGTCCAGTATCAGAACGTCTGACTTTCTTTCACTGCAAGGACAATCCTTAAGTTGCGGGCCCAATCAAGGAAATTGGTCACGCTCAGTTTTTCCTTCTCGAGGACGGATCGCGATGGATTGTGTGATGAATTGGTTGCCATTTATCTACATTAAGTTAATTGCAAAGTTATTAGTTTTTGAGCAAAAACATTTTCCACAATTTCAACACTTGATAATAGTGGGGAAAAACATTTTTACAATAGTTATAGGAAAGCTTTGGCTTAACACCCACAATTAAAGTAAAATCATCTAATGGGATTGACATCTATATGTCCCGGCTATTTCCCATTTTATGCCACTAGGCCCAAAACTATTTTGATGGCCTAGTTAAGTCGAACCATGTCTAAGCATATGGAAATCACTATTTTCCCATCTCCTCTTGCCTAGATAACCACTTATCCAGTTGCTTTGGCAACCCGGACATAATGATGATCCAAGCTCATGGAGTGCTTAGGTTATGGTAGGCAATTTAAGACTTAATTAAAACCATTTGATGTGGCGTTCAAAATTAAATCCATCCAGGACATAAAATAAACATCACACGCTGAGTTATGAAGCGAAAAAAGTAAATGTGATATAGCATGGCCTATTCCTATAATGACTCCCACGAGCACTTGTGGGAGTCGAGGGTCAATCTAGGTCGAAAATCCATCTCATGGATAATGTCTTCGATCTTGCACCTCCGACCTTGTTACATATTTGCATGGGCATACCCGACCTTCGATGTAAAGCGGTAAAAGCTAATCTAATAAAAGCGATTACAATTTTACAACATTGAAAAAGCGATTCGCGAGTCGTATTATAAAATTACAACCAAAAATATGTAAAACAAGGGGTATAGTAGGCCATGCTATTCACCATGCTAATATCAAATAAAGCACAATGAAATCATACACAAAGTCTTAATTCGGGAGAGCAGCGAATCGGGGCGCTGAGACGGCGGTCCCGCTAGCCGATTAGCGGGCGGGGGTCAACTATTTTGATTTCCTCCCGAGTTTACCCTACAATCGCCTTACATACATAATCGGATTATGTAATGGTTAATCGGATTAACGAAGCTTGATTTATGCTTAATGACGAGAATTTAATCAAATTAATTTCGATTAACATAACGGTTTATGCGATTCTGAGATCGAATTCACAGCGGTTTATGCGATATGAATCAAATTCACGACGGTTTATGCGATATGATTTAACATAAAGCGGTTTATGCAATATATCACATATATCATTAAAGAAACAATCTTTAAAGCGTACTAAAAATAGTTTATGCATATATCACATATATCATAACCAAAGAAACAATCTTTTTACATTTTCACGCATACACATATCAAATCGCGATTGATACGTGATATGTTGTGATTAACAATACTGAGTCGAATCGTATGAGCAAGGCTACGATACCACTGAAGGGATTCATGAGGGCGGAAACTTCGTTCCAAACACCCATGGATCCTCACTGAAAGGATCCGCTCATACATAAGCGAATCGAAAAGCAGTGAAAAACTTACTTTTCTTGGATTCGAAAGCTACTTCTTGAATGGAGGATGATGTTTCTTGGATCGGATGTTGCTACCCGATTGATCTCCCTTTGCGGAAAGTCCCTCTACCCGGTATCCACGCGGCCAAGCGGGCAGCGATTGCTAGCTCTTCGTCTTTTACGATTTTCGGGAATTTAGAGAGAAAAGGGAGAGGCGAGAAACTATTTAAACTCTTAGGTATTTCGTGAAAAGCATTGAAGTCTAGGGTTTCGGCCAAGAGTTTATTATATAGGGTGTGAGAGTTTGTTCCCAGAACTAACTCTCACGTCCTCAACTCCTCTCGGCAATGGGAGTCCTTAACTCCCACGTCCCTTAGACTTCTGCTGGTAGTGGGAGTCCTTATCGGATAATAACTCCCACGTAATCCCAGCTATAGGTAAAATACCGAAATTTGCCCCTATCTCTAATTCGAATAATAAACACTTTATTATTTTCGAGAAAGACAAATGTCGGATACAATGAACCTAGACACATTCTAGATTCATTGAATGCTGGACATAAAGCTTCGTTAGCTCGTCTATGCGTGTGACCACTGTAGGGTTCATCTCACAATGGCAATGAAAACACACTTAGTAGTAGTGTGAGTCCATAAATCACAAGCGGTCCCCTAGCAGGGACATTGTGACTACCCAAAGTGAATGAATATACAACGGAACCTAATATCAATCCACTATTTAATCCGCTTTGTCTCGCGATATCCTAATTAAGCATAAGGCGTGGTGGTCGTCACCACTTATTAAGCTTAATTGTATTTATGCTCGATCTCGAGTGATTTGTTTCGACAAATAGCATTTGATAACCACTTTATCAAATACATTTGAGCTACGGCCATGCATTTAAACGAGTCTTTCCCTATCGAGGGGCCCATGGATATCTCTCTCAATAATAGAGAGGGACAAATTCCTTACAATGTCTCTCACATTCAAGCTATGATAGGACACTACATCCGATCTCGGTCGTATTGATTACTCTGTTACAAGTAACGTCAAGTGAGTCAAAGCGTGGTTCCATTCATACTAGAATCAATGAAGACATAAGGTCTAAGGATTCTAAAATAGTATTGAGGAAGTAATACTTATGACTTAAGACCATGAAGTATTACTTCTCGATGGATCACGTCGATACAATGTATCCCCTATATATTGCATCTATGATGTGATTTGTATCCATTACACATGATCAGTAAAACAAGATCATCAATCAACAAGCATGCTAGTTTTATTTCATAGTAATTAAGCATTACATAAAACTAGGGACTACTAGAATAGTAATTACATAAGCTAATGAGTTTTACTATCAAATCACACATTTGATAATCAAAAGCAAAATTAACTATTCAATTACATGCTCAAAAGATAATAAAACGCACAACATGTGCTAATGGTCATAGGGCACTACTAACACTTCGGTCGACCGGGACTCATCTTCGGTCGACCGAGGCAAGACAGTAGCTAAATGATACTTGTTCGGATCAACGAGGGTTGGTCTTCGATCGATCAAAGACCACGACCGATCGGCCAGACACTGAGACAATATGAAATGTTCATTTGTTTGCTGCTTGCTCGTTTTTCCATAAAATGTTATGTTAATTGAGCATGATGCATAGTAGTCACCTTTACCCTGTTGGTTTTATTTTATAATACGATCTGCGTATCATGCCTATTTTATCATTCAAAAAGTTGTAATTTTATTCTCATTATATCTCCTCGAATGTAACTCGAGGTTTCCTTAGAAATTTTGTAATTCTAGATTAGGAGAAGGTACAATTTGAGATGATGAAGATTTGGAGGCAACCAAGCGAAGGTCAAGACGGTGTAGAATAGATGTTTTTCATTTTACACCCTTAGATTGACTTCACGGTTTTTCCATTGGCTTGGAAAAACCGAATAGGATATGGCGATTACTATTGCATTTTTATTTTATGTATTGGATGCATAAGTATATAAGCATAAAGCTGTTTTATTTATGCTTTTACGGTGAGATTGTTAAAAACGAAATCCCTCATTTAAAATATTAATTAGTGCCTTCCTAACTTTGGCCCTCGTCAAGGCCTAGATCGACATTAGTATGGGACATGCCAAAGCTGTGCATACGTGATGTATGTGGCCCTTTTAATATACATGCAAGGGGTGGTTACCTCTACTTCATTACCTTTGCTGATGACTTGATGGGTATGGATATGTGTTCTTGATGAAACACAAATCCGAAGCATTTGCTAAGTTTAAAGAGTTTAAACTTGAAGTAGAAAACCAACTTGCAAGAGTATTAAGGTTCTTCGATCGATCGAGAGGAGAATACTTGAGTCAAGAGTGCTGTGACAATCTAAAAGCTTGTGGAATCGTTTCACAACTTTCTCCTCCAACTACTCCACGATGGAATGGTGTATATCGAAAGGAGGAATAGAACTTTATTGGATATGGTCAGTTCTATGATGAGTCACACGAGCTGCCCTGATTCCTTTTTGGGGACACGCACTAGAGACGACATCTTTAACACTTAACGCGTTCCATCTAAATCGGTTGCAAAGACGCCATACGAGTTATGGGTGGGAGCGTCCCGATTTGTCTTTCCTCGAGATTTGAGTTGTGAAGCGTTTGTAAAATGCTCGACTCCGATAAGTGGCTCCAAAATCTGAAAAAGTGCATATTTGTAGGTTATCCTAAGGTAACTAAAGGATACTACTTTTATATCCCCTAACGAGAACAAAGTGTTTGTTGCTGCATGGGAGTCTTTCTAGAAAAAGAATTTGTTTCTAGAAACACAAGTGGGAGTAGTGTAGAACTTTCTGAAGTTCCAGGACTCTCGAAACTAGCACTAATGATGAGATGGAAATTGAGCGAGACTCCACAAGTTGTTGTGCGGCGAGTGCCACAAAGCGGTTGTGCGGCCGGCACAGATTCAAGAAACACAAAGAATTGCGTAGAGTGCTGGTAGAGTTACGTCGTCCACCTCCGAGAAAAAATTTGGATTTTTCATAACGAGAACATGGTGATGTTATGTTTGTGGATCACGATGAACCCTCGACCTACAAGCAGGCGATGATAGCGGATTTCGAGAAATGGCTTGAGGCCGTGAGATACGAAATGGACTCCATGTACACAAACCAAGTGCGGATCTTGGTTGATCCACTGAAGGGGTAACTCCCATGGGGTGCAAATGGGTTTTAAGATTAAAAGCAGAGCATGGAAGGGAATGTACAAAGCGTACAAGGGGCGATTGGTCGCGAAAGGTTTCAAACAAATTCATGGTATTGACTATGATGAGACCTTTTTCCACTGTAGTTATGTTCAAGTCCATTCGGATTTTGCTTGCTATTGCAGCTTACTATGACTAAGAAATCGGCAAATGGATGTCAAAACCGCTTTCCTTAATGGAAAACTTGATGAGGATGTGTATATGACACTGACTGAAGGTTTTGTCACTCCAGAGAATGTTGGAAAAGTATGTAAGCTTGAGAGATCCATTTATGGACTCAAGCGGAGCTTCTCGAAAGCTGGAACATCCGTTTTAATGATGTCGTCCAGTGAGTTTGGCTTCATTAGAAATGAGGATGAGCCTTGTGTTTACAAAAAGGTTAGTGGGAGCTCAATTGTATTCTGGTTTTGTATGTAGATGACATACTACTCATTTGGAAAGCGACATACCAACCTTAAAGTCGGTAAAGGCTTGGTTGAGTACGTGTTTCTCTATGAAAGACTTAGGCGAAGCTGACTATATTCAGGGAGTCAAGATCTATAGAGATAGATCCAGGGAGACTCGTTGGCCTAAGTCGAGTACATATATAGACAAGGTGCTAAAGCGGTTTACCATGCAAGAGTCTAAGAAAGGACTTTGTCTATGGCACATGAGTACTTGTTTGCAGTCGAAGAGCAGTGTTCTAAAACGCTTTGCCGAATTAGAATGCATGAAAGAGATTCCTTATGCTTCACGCCATAGGATCCATCATGTACGCCATGATATGTACTCGCTTGAGATGTCTCGTTTGCCTTAAGCATTACGAGCGAGATACCCGATCTAATTACGGTGAGCGTCATCTGGATCTCGGTCAAGAATATCCTCGAAGTACTTACGAAGGACTAAGGATACATTCTTGATTTATGGAGAGGCGGATGAGCTCGTTGTAAATGGTTACACCGATGCTTTGGTTTCCAAAGCCAAGCGAGAGATGATTTCCGATCGCAATCCGGATATGTGTTTAACTTGAATGGAGGTGCTGTGAGCTGGCGTAGTTCAAAGCAATCAACCATCGCAGATTCTCACCAGAGGTCCAAACATGTACTACGGCGATTTCACCTAATCCGCGAGATTATAGAGAGAGGTGATGTGCATATATGTAGAGTAGACTCGGCAGACAATGTCGCAGCAGCAGCATGATCGTCACACTAGCTCCATGGGTATCCGATATCTGGAGGACTGGTCTTTAGAGACAGTCATTAGTATGCTCTAAAGACCATTTATTGTAATTTGGGTCTTTAGTGCAAGTGGGAGATTATTGTACCGTATTTAATGTAATTTTCATTTTGATGAATAAAAAGCAATTAATTCCAGTATTATTCATTATGTTTTCAGCGTTCTTAACAACATAAATAAATAATATGTCCTTAGAATAGTATTTATAATTGTTATGAGATACTATTACTGAAACGTCCCCTTAGTCGAACATTATTTTGGAATCTTCGAGAACAATAATAATGCGTAAGACTAGTATGTGCGATGATTGATATAAGATATCGGATCGTCACATAGGTATATATGATTAGAGAATCATTATCTTTGAGACAGACCCGACATGAGAAACACACCATGGGTTGTTATATAATAGTCAACGGTGTTTCTCAAAATTTTAGCTTGGGTTGTATATGAGATCCTTCGACTTGAGGTCTCACAAGAGTTCTTGCATGGCTAGTGTTATGCTTTGATAATGTTAAACACTATCCAGTAACGGGGGTGAGCAATAAAGGCATTTATTGGGTATATCACGAATCTTGTTCGGGATAAGTGGGATGCGAAAAGGATTTGTCCCTCATATATGCAGGGAGCGATATCTTGGGCCCCTTGATGGAGTCCGACTAATTCATGGCCATGAGCGAGTGAATCGGTATATGATATTGATGTCATTTGATTAGTCTACTCGCGAATCAAGAAACTAAAAGATTGGACAATACAAGTGTGACTTTTTCCATGACTTGTGTTCGATCTAGATATCAAGGACAAAAGGATTTAACTACAAATGTCAAATGTTGTGATTATGATAAATCACCGAGATATTTATGAATTGGGGGTAATGATGCGTTGCTAGATACCTCTCATTACTGTGACATATGATGTCACGGCCAACGTCATAGATACCTCTTGGGTCGCACTTTCATAGATCAAGCTGGATTGGGCTTGTTGGAGTACATTTAATCTAAGGTGTGCGATTCGATTGGGCGGGCGGGCTCGGGCGGGATTGGATCGGGCCTTAATCGGGTTGGGCCGACCGACCCGTTTGGACCGACCTTATGGCACTAGAGACAGCGAGCTTTAACACTTAACCACGTTCCATCTAAATCGGTTGCAAAGACGCCATCGAGTTATGGGTAGGGAAGCGTCCCGGTTGTCTTTTCTCAAGATTTGTGGTTGTGAAGCGTTTGTGAAACGCTCGACTTCCCGATAAAGCGGCTCCAAAATCTGAAAAGTGCATATTTGTAGGTTATCCTAAGGAAACTAAAGGATACTACTTTTTATATCCCTAACGAGAACAAAGTGTTTGTTGCTCATGCAGGGAGTCTTTCTAGAAAAAGAATTTGTTTCTAGAAACACAAGTGGGAGTAGTGTAGAACTTTCTGAAGTTCCAGGACTCTCAAACTAGCACTAATGATGCGATGGAAAATGAAAGCAGACTCCACAAGTTGTTGTGCGGCGAGTGCCACAAAGCAGTTGTGCAGCATAGCACTGGTTCAAGAAACACAAGAATTGCGTAGAGTCCGGTAGAGTTCAGTCGTCCACCTCCCGGAAAAAATTTGGATTTTTCATATGAACATGGTGATGTTATGTTTGTGGATCACGATGAACCTTCAACCTACAAACAGGCAATTAATATCCCGATTCTAAGAAATGGCTTGAAGCCATGAGATCTTAAATGGACTCCATGTACACTAACCAAGTCCGGATCTTGGTTGATCCACTGAAGGGGTAACTCCCATAGGGTGCAAATGGGTTTTTAAGATTAAAACCGACATGGAAGGGAATGTACAAACATACAAGGGGCGACTTGTCGCGAAAGGTTTCAAACAAATTCATGGTATTGACTATGATGAGACTTTTTCCCCTATAGTTATGTTCAAGTCCATTCGGATTTTGCTTGCTATTGCAGCTTACTATGACTACGAAATCTAGCAAATGGATGTCAAAACCGCTTTCCTTAATGGAAAACTTGATGAGGATGTGTATATGACACAGCTGAAGGTTTTGTCACTCCGAGAGAATCTTTGGAAAAGTTTGTAAGCTTGAGAGATCCATTTATGGACTCAACCAGAGCTTCTCGAAGCTGGAACATCCGTTTTAATGATGCCGTCCGTGAGTTTGGCTTCATTAGAAATGAGGATGAGCCTTGTGTTTACAAGAAGGTTAGTGGGAGCTCAATTGTATTCCTGGTTTTGTATGTAGATGACAAACTACTCATTGGAAACGACATACCAACCTTAAAGTCTGTAAAGGCTTGGTTGAGTACGTGTTTCTCTATGAAAGACTTAGGCGAAGCCAGCTATATTCTGGGAGTCAAGATCTATGGACAAGGTGCTAAAGCGGTTTAGCATGCAAGAGTCTAAGAAGGGCCTTTGTCCTATGGCACATGGTACTGTTCTGTCGAACAAACAGTGTTCTAAAACGCCTGCCGAATTAGAACGCATGAAAGAGATCCCTTATGCTTATGCCATAGGATCCATCATGTACGCCATGATATGTGCTCGCCCAGATGTCTCGTTTGCCTTAAGCGTAATCAGTTTTTCTCCAGCTTTTGAAGCTTAGAGAGTAGAGAGAAAAGTGAGTTTTTAGAGAGAAAAGAAAAGATAGATTTCTAGACTTGTTTTCTAGCTTTTTGCTAATAGAAAAGAAGTTAGAAATCCTGTATCTTATTCTTCTGATAAGGTCTGAAATACATACTCCATTGAAGAGTGTCTTCAAAGCTTCTACAATGCGTTGGCTAGCACCAAGCAGTAGAAGACCATCCCCGGAAGATTGAGTGGATACTGGGAGAGACGGAGCCTGCATTGTGGTGTTCCGTTCGTGACAATATACCGCTGAAAGCGTTTCAGCCATTCTAGCATCAATATAAGGTAAAACACTATCCCATAGTCGTAGGTTCTTACTCGTGGAAGATCCTGGTAAAGGCGGGTCAAGTTTTATTCCGCTGCGCATTTATGTGTGACCCGGTTATTCCTCTAACACCAGCTCCAGCCGCAAATACCATGTTAAGTTGCCCAGTTGGGCCAGCTCCAGCAGCAGCATCCAGCGGCCCAGTCGGCCCAGCTCCAGCCGCAAAGACCATATTGAGATTCCCAGTTGGGCCGGCTCCAACATCAGCTTCCAGCGGTCCAAGCGCAGCAGTCTGGCCATTATGACCACTCAGCCCATGTATATCTTCATGGATATTATTTCCATTTCCAAGCACACCAATCATATTGATTGGCCCACAGTCAGGCCCTATCTCTTCTCCCTTTAATTTAGCATCTTCCTTGACAGTAGCAATATTTCCTTTTTTGGCTAGTCCTTCCATTACCATGCCTTTGTTGGCTAGAATTAATGGCCGAAGCCATCAATTTTTCCCCTTCTCGATAGCCCAGTCTTATCTTAATTGGTAATCTATCCGAATTTGCAGTGTCCTCAAGCTTTCCTTTGCCTTTTCGACTGCGTTCTTCATCGTCATTCATCCTCTGCTTTTTGGTAGCTTCATCAGTCTGCCTCAAATCTGTTTCAGATTGCCCTTCAAAGGGGACAATTGCGCGGGCGTCAACAGCCGGCGTAGGTTCGTTTCCATTGATTCTAATAGTTTGATGGGCTTTGGAAATTAATTCTCGCGATGCTTTAAGTAGTGGATCAAATTCGAAACTTGCTCTATCAGCCGGGCTCACACCACGAGGCAGTTCCGGGCAAGAGACGGGCACATGATCCAGTTTGCCGCAGCGATTGCAGAAACCAGATAATCTTTCATACCGGAAAACCCCCTCCAAACAGCCAATTTCTGGAGCTTCGCCCCGAAAGTATCTTCGGAGTGGTTCAGTAACATCAATATCCGTTCGAAAACGGTAGAACCATAACCCTTCTGTTGTGACTCTGGTTTGCATGATAGTGCAATTTTCCAATGTCTTTGCAATTTTTAATCCCATTTCTGATGTTACAGGTGTTCCAGTTTGAAAAAACAATGGAACCCAAAAGGGACATTTGTAGAAGGCATCATCAGTGATGATAGTATTTGGTGCAATTCTTTTCGTCACCAATAAGACATTGTCAAAACACCATGGTCCATCTTCTATAATGCGATTGACTTCTTTCTCTGTTTGAACAAAGAAGCGATAAGTATTTTTTTCCTAATTTTTTAAAATTCACCTTGCAGTTCCAAGAGTGTGCGAGCATGTCAGTGAAATAACGCGGAAGGTGATCATTTGTTTGCACAAAACGCCCAACTAGCGAGACCCTAGCGCAGCTTTGAACATCTTTTGCATAAAAAATTGTCGTGTGCTTCTCAATGCCACGTAAAGCACATTTCTTCATTTTCGCAATGAGACTGATCAGTTACATGAGCCATCGGTGAAATTGGTTGTTGGGAAAATAAATTTGCGAGAGTTTCTATAATGTGCTTGATGGTTTTGTGAGTGTAGGATAAAAAATTCTTGTGTTTATAAAGCGGCCTACACCGAGAGAAACCGAGTGATTTAAGGATTCCTAGAATCATGCTCTGATATTGTTGGAGAGAAAAACTCGAGAGAGTCGTGTTCTTTCCATATGAGAAAAGAATTGATATTGTGTTGATCGTAGTATTTGTTAATGTTTCCTTTACTATATTGAACCTTGTGGTATATTGCCTTGTGAATGATGTGATACTTAGAGATTTGCAATTGTGAGTGATCTCAATTGGTTTCCTGAGAGAAGGAAAGAAAACTCTCTGAGAGAGAGGATTTCTTAGAAGGCCTTGGTCGGCCTGTGTGCTACGCTAGTTGCTTCAACTTTTTTTATTACTATTTCCCAATATTTTTATAATAATACTAATCTCTACTATTCTAAAAGTATTAACAGAGATAATATTTATTTTCACGTTATTTGTTATTCCCTTTTAATTTGTATAAAATATTTCAATAAAAGATGATCGAATATTCAATATATCCTGTGCAATATAATAATTGTGAATACATGTCACATACAATTAATTTACTACCAATGAATAAAAAAGAAAAAAAATCATTCTAATTAAAAAAAGTTTGAATGTGGAGGAAACTTGGGAGAGTAATTAATAACAAAAGCAATGATGAGGAAATGAATTCAGCAGGAAAAAAAAAACAGATGGATGACGCTTCTCAATTAAATGCCATAAAATTCAATAAAGAAGTTTCTACATAAACTCATACCATTAGTTTATTTATTTATTTATAGATAAAATTAAAATAAAAAATTTAATACTGGAAATTAGATATTCTTCGTATCATTCACGAGTAACTACAACAACTTGTTTACCAACATTGCGACCACGAAAGAGGCCGACAAGGGCTGCAGGTCCATTCTCAAGGCCTTCAACAATATCCTCAACATAGGCTATCTTTTTCTCTCGAATATAAGGTAGTAAGAATTCCAAAAGCTTTGGGAAATCTTTGTAATAATCAATAACAGCAAATCCCTGAATTTTAATGCGCTTGAAAATGAGCTGAGTTAAATTGTGTACTCCTTCGGAGTTTTTAAGATTGTATTGTGAGATCATTCCACACACTATAATTCGACCGTGCATTGCCATATTTACCAGCACTGCATCAAGCATTTTTCCTCCAACATTCTCAAAGTAAATATCAATCCCTTTTGGAAAGTATCTGGTGAATCATGATTTAAGAAATCATAAAATGAACGCTTATTTTTTATAATAAAATGAATGATAATGTTGATATTCAATTATGAAAAAAGGAGCAAGAGTATATCTCTAGAATTTAAAACTAGTAGCAAATTACAAAGAGATATAAACTGTGGTAGTAAACCTAAAAAATATTTGGAAGGGAGGGCGAAGTGTAATTTTTAGAAGAAATTAATTTAACAAAAAAAATAAAAAAATAAAAAAATCTTCCATAGTGTTTCAAAAAAATATTTGAATCAATATTAACTTTTCTTTTTTTTTTTTTTTTATTGGACCTCACCAGAGGAGGAGCCCATGTAGGGCAGATAGAAGCCCGGCTGAGAGGGTGCCCCGTGAGGGGAGTAGTAGAAGCCCCCGTGAGGGGAGTGTTAGAAGCCCGACTAGCGGGTGCCCCAAGAAAGGGAGTATAAGAACCCACACAAGAGGAACCAAGAATAGGAAATTAAATCCTTCCTTTTTGTGTGAGTTGGGTATCGAACCCACAACTTCTTAGTTGTGGGCAGACCATCTCCCCACTAGGCTATGAACCTTGTCATCAATATTAACTTTTCTATTCATTGTATTACAGATTCAATTCTAGAGGACAAATAAGTTAGATACAAAGTGCATACCTTCTCAGAGTAGCATTCATGTTTTCCTCCACCTTGTAGTTAAAGGCCTCGTCATATCCAAATTTGTTTTTCAAAAGCTAAACCTTAAGTAAGAGAAATGGTCATTGATCAATGTAAAGAGTATATATATAAACATACTAAAATGAGTAAATAACTATTTTAGCTACAAAAGTAGTTTCATTTGTTATTTCGGCCACGAATAGTTTTCAGTGTCTTTTCTGCCACAAATTAAATTCCGCGTTCTATAAGTGTCATGATGCGACCTATTAAAAAGGCACCGAAAAACTATTTGTACTTCAAGTAGCACCCAAAACTACTTTTATAACAAATAATTATTTACTTTATTAAAACTCTTCAACTCTTAGATCATTACGGAATTAATAGCCATCTTGGTCACTAAGTTATTTTCGGTCTGCCATTTTTGTCAAAAATAATTTTTTTTAACTTTTTTCATCACTAAAGTTTTTTCATTCTGCCATTTTTGTCAAAATAATATTTTTCTGCCATTTTTATCATTAAAGTTTTTTCGGTCTTCCATTTTGGTCACTAAAGTTTTTTCATTCTGCCATTTTGGTCACTACCTAAATGGCATAATGAAAAAATTTTAGTGACCAAAATGGCGAACTAAAAAATTGTAGTGACCAAAATGGAAGATCGAAAAAAACTTTAGTGATAAAAATGGCAGAAAAAATATTATTTTGACAAAAATGGCAGAATGAAAAAAACTTTAGTGATGAAAAAAGTTAAAAAAAATTATTTTTGACAAAAATGGCAGACCGAAAATAACTTAGTGACCAAGATGGCTATTAATTCGATCATTACGGCATGACAAAACGCTTAGCAAACAATATCTGGATCACAAATCAACTATCACTGTAAGTGTAAACCAGTAAGGCACCATATTGGGGCCATTGAGACTTCCCACCCCTATTATTATCATTATCATTATCATTATTATTATTATATATATATATATATATATATATATATACCTTTTCTTGGCTTCCAGCACTCCCAACAACATAGCAACCCATCAATTTTGCAAATTGTCCTACAAGCTGACCCACTGCCCCAGATGCTGCAGATACAAACACTTTATCTTCTTTCTTAGGATTGCATATCTTGTAGAATCCACTATAGGCAGTCAATCCAGGCATACCTAACAAGTTATAATAAAAAAATGATTTTTCAATAAATATATTGATATGAAACACATCTATAATCTAAACTGTCGATGAAACAATTTGACAATCCAAACTTATTTACATAGTGCTGATAGAAAGACCTATTAGCACCTGAACGAGAAGCTATACCAACGACTTACCTAGAAGTCCAATGTAGTAGGAAAGAGGAACATCAGTGTGTTCAATCTTGAAAAGCAAATGCTCAGGTGTTGTTATGAGGGTGTACTCTTCCCATCTAGTAATACACCAAACCAAGTCACCATTCTTGAAGTTTGGATTAGTTGAGTCCACTACTTTAGCTACACCATCCCCAGTTATTGGCTACATAATTTATCACCAAAAGTTGAAATCCACAAACACATTAACAATCCTTACAAGTAAAACTTATTTCACTATCCCAATCTTTTAATGATACATTACAACAAGGATAAAGCTAGAAATTCACAAAAATTGTAGTGGGTACGAAAAAAATTCAGAATTCTTGAGGCGTCATAGATAAATCTGTTAATACTTTATTTGAAATTCTCAAATTTTATAAGGTAAAAGTAACTGTTTTCAAAATTTTAATGAAATTCGTCTCTTTATTAACTCATGCGTTGACAGCTAAATTTTTTTAATTAAAAAGAGTAATATCATAACTTTAAGGGTAAGATTGCGTAAATCGAGACCTTGAAAGTCGTGATTGACGCGATAATCAAGTGTTTACTTGCTATCTGCTAGGTCACCATTTCGAACCCCGAAAACCACCTCTTTTGTTTTTTTTTTTTTTTTTTTTTAAGTAAGAGTAAAGTTGCGGAATCAAGACCTTCTCGAGTACAAACCATACTGATGCAAGAGCCTCGTGTAATGGGTATGACCATTTTTTAATAAGGGTAATATTATAACTTTAATGCCTCAAGTAAGATGCTCTCTTAATTTATGTTTAGTCAAAAGAGAACACTAAATTCCGAAAGAAGTGTAGTAAAAAAGTAAAATATTGAATTAAATCGTACCATTTTATACTTGGATTTATCACTCATTTTTTTTTACCGTTGTTTAATTTTCTAATGATTTCTTCAATTAATAAAAAAAATAACATTCTAGGCCTTCCCTTACATGTTATAAAGGATCTCACATGTTATAAAGGATTTCTTTCCATCATCTCATAATTATCCATCACTATTTATATCTCGAGCAAGAACACTTGGTTAAATATAGAGGGAAGAGGGACAATGTTAATACTACTGGAAGGATAAGTTCATAAGATGAAGCATAAGAGCACATTTAGCCAACAAAGAAACATAAGAAAGTTTTGAAGATGAGTGTTCGAATCTTGCCAAATGTGTTGAGATTTGACACCTTTAAGAATCCGTAGTATCATGAGGAATATTTCACATCTAGATGTTAAGATTCTCTCAATATCACACCTCGGTTGTTTTAGGAAACGGCGAGGTAGAAAATCTTATAAATAAGAACTTTTTAATTTAAGATTGTCTGTGACGTTGGCCGCCACTAACTCAGATGGTGAGTTATCTGAGTTTGATCTATTAGATGGTTTGTAATTTTGGCCTTGAAAGAATTACAATATTTTGAGAGGTTTGTAATTTTGATTTTGATAAAATTATACAAGGTTTGTAATTTTAACCATGGAAAAATTATATAGCGGAGTTTCCCTTCTAATATTGTGGATGTAAGTCTATATTGAGAGCGAACCAGGTTTAAAATAACGATTTTTGTGTTTGATTATTTTTCTTCTTTTTCTCTCCATATTTTCTTGAATGTGTTCCTTCCAATGCCCTAACACTAAATTCCTCCACTAAGACTTTAGAGATAGGGCGGTGGAAGTGATATCCTCCCCCACACACCCAGGGGCGAAGGCCGGCCCCCCCAAGATTTTTAAAAATACTATTATTTATCGAAATTTTATGTGTATTTTGGAAAATTTTATCAATTTCGCCCCCCCAAGAATTTTTTTTTTTGCCACTTTTATCTCCCCCAAGAATTTTTTGCAATTTCGCCCCCCCAACACCAAATTCCTGGCTTCGTCCCTCCACACACCAACCCCCAAAGAAAAAAAAAGAAACATAAGGAATTGCAGGCATAAAGGTTAATGTAAGCAAAGTAAAATACATACAGATCCAGGAGTGAAAGAACCAATCTCAGGCCAACCAGAACTTTCAGGCTTTTGCATGCAAAACCTCATGTAAGGATCACAAGATAAGTAGAGATTCTTAACCAAAACTCCATTTGATCCTTTTGGAATTTTCAACCTTAAACTGCTCTCTCCATTAATTTCCATGTCTGATTCTTTTGGAAACCCAACCACATAGTCTTTGAACAAAACCCTCTTGTTCTTCACTACTAATAGTTCCTCAGCCATTTTCAAGATTTTTTTTTCAAAAGATAAAATATATCTATGAATTTTGCAGAGTTTTTGATGAAATTCTCAAGCTTTAATAAGGGAGAATATTGAGTATTACTCATGATGATTGGTGTATAATAATGGCCTACCATGTTCACTACATTAAGTTAAAATCATTTGATGTATCAGTCACATGGACCATCAACACCATTGCCATATTCATCAAAAGATCAAAAGTTGCTCAAAATGTAATAATTCGGATAAAAATGGGAAGATGATATGACTAGCAGCCAACCAATGCAAAAAAAATTTGGGTTAATTCTATTTTGCTCATCACACGAACATGAACTAGAAAGATTTAATTAAAATTATATATTTTTTTTCATAATAGAATTTATTTTCCTATTATGTTATTAAAGCAAGTTAAGAGTATTAATTTTCTTTTAAAAAACTAAAGGTATTATACGAAAAATACTTTTTATTTTCATCTTCATTAAATTATACAAAAATAATTGAAAGACCTTATACTATGAGATGAGAGATGAAGCGGTGAAAATTGTCTGACCCCGTGTATGTTTCTATTCTTATAACTAACTAGTTACAATTTTTTATGTGTATATATAATTGGAATAAATGTTCACATATCGAATTTTAATTGGTTGGAGTACGGGAATAGGGGACATATACTGAGGACGAGCGATTTTCACCTTAGATGAAGGGAATACTTTGGGTCTAATTTTTGTAATGAAAGATATTATCATCTTTTTACATGGTACTATTAAAAAAGAACTAAACCTACAAAAAAAAATATTATAGAAAGATTATAAATTCATTACGGTGATGGTGCTTGAGGGTGAGGTGTAGCAAGGATCACATATGTGGGGTTTATTTGTTATTGAGTTACCTTTACAAAAAGAAAAAAGAAAAAAGAAAAAAAAAAGAAAAACACTGTTATTGGATGACGGGGTACTGTCACGGGTCG
The DNA here is from genome assembly GCA_026122235.1 of Vinca minor. Lineage (NCBI taxonomy): Eukaryota > Viridiplantae > Streptophyta > Magnoliopsida > Gentianales > Apocynaceae > Vinca > Vinca minor. The sequence continues at coordinate 52,845 of JAOCZM010000118.1, forward strand.
TCTCTTGAGGTTCTTAGACGCACCGTGATGCCGAGTGACCTTGGTTCCTAGCCCCAAGTCACTCCCGACTTTTAAATAATCGAAAAGGGACAAACGCTTCACAATGGAAAATTCGTAAATAAACACAAAATAAATAGCACGGGACAAATTGCACGAAAATCACTTCATTTAATTGAATGCATGATTACAGAGTTTGAATGTACAATACGACGAGGGGGAGGAGTCGTTTACAATTGCTTGTTTGCTTGCTTGCTTGCTTGTGTGTAGATTTTTGTTCCCCCCTATAGGTGCTTAAAAAGCATTTGCCCAAATGCTAGGAGTGTACCACTTATTTCCGAGGAGGTGGGAAATCTATAACATATGCTATATACATGATAATTACAAACTAGCTCGTGCATTATCTTCTACATGTTGTCAAAAGGAGACTCAAAAAGTTTGAGCTCATTTGGACTTCATTCGGATGCAAAACGGCAAGTGCCAAGTTGTTGGCCTGATGGGCGCTGCCATTGCATTACTGCTTGCACGCTGTTGGTAATTTCTTTGGGAGCGGGCCCAGGCTAGGGCGGGTTGGGCTGCTGCTGCACTGTCTGTCTGTGCGGCTGGCTGCTGCCCTCTGATTCTCTTTCCCAAGTGTAGTCCTCTATCAGCGGTTTAAAGGCTCTCATATCTGATTCTCTTTCCCAAGTGTCTTCTTCGGTGCCCCAGACCTTGCCAATGCACCAAGAATTCCATATCTCGCCTCTTACCCCTCTCCCGGTTGTCAGAGCATCAAGGATTGCCTCGGCTACTTTCTTGCTCAATGTTGTTGAGGAGGCGGATACCGTAGGGTCGTGTCAACTTTGCTCTTGTAGATTCTCATGATAAGGTTTCAAAAGACTTACATGAAAGACTAGGTGGATCTTCATGTCTGGCGGAAGTTCCACTTTGTAAGCAACTCCCCCAATCCTTTTCAATATAGGTACGGGTCCAATGTATTTGGGCATCAGTCTTGTATCCAACCCTTTATTTCGTTGAGGCTTTCTTTTCAGATGCCTTTTTACCATTACTTGATTTCCGACCTGAAACTCCACAAATCGTCGCTTTTGATCAGCATACTTTTTCATCCTCTTCACTGTTTTTTCAAGGCACATCTTCGTAAGTTCCACATTCTTTTCCCAGTCTCCGGAGAAGTCCTGCGCCCGCGAAGACTTGGCTCCGGCTGGCGTGTCTGCGGTGTGAGGTAGCGAGAGGTTGTTGGCCGGATACAATCTCGAAAAGGGGCTCTTGCTAGTAGCCGAACTCTTACGTGCATTGAAGCGGAGGCTGCGCCACATCCGAAGTTCGACCCAATTTCTTTGATTAATCCACACGAAGTGTCGCAAGTATTCTTCTAGCATCCCATTATATCTTTCAGTCTGCCCATATGACTCGGGGTGGAATGCCGAACTCATGCACAGTTTAGTGTCAAGCCGCAAAAAGAGTTCGGTCCAAAATTTCCCTGTGAATCTCCCATCCCGATCACTGATGATCTCCCGGGGCACTCCCCAAAACTTCACCACATTCTGGAAGAATAACTTAGCCGTCTCTTCGGCCGTCACATATTTCGGTGCAGGAATGAATGTGGCATACTTAGAGAAACGATCAATCACAACTAGAATGGTGGCATTGTCTCCTATCTTCGGCAGTCCAGTGATGAAGTCCAGGGATACACTTTCCCAAGGTTTAGCTGGTACGGATAGAGGCTCGAGCAGTCCTCCTTTCTTTTGCCTATCGACCTTGTCCTTCTGACACGTATAGCAAGTCTTCACAAAATCTGAAATCTCATCCCGCATCTGGGGCCAATAGTATGCCCTTTCCACCAAGGCCATCGTGCGGTCTTCTCCTTGGGGTCCAGCCCACAGTATACTGTGGCATTCCTCAATAATTCTTCTTCTCAAGTGTCCACCCTTTGGAACATAGATACGATGACCCCGGGTCATCACAAGTCCATCGTCTACCCAAAATTGTCGAGTCTTTCTTTCTTTAATCATCGACATAAGTTGTTGTCCAGTGGGGTCATCTGGCAAAAACCCACGTATTGCCTCTTTTATGCCCATAGTGAACTCGCTACTAGCCAAAGCTGAGAGTTGGCTTGATGGAGCTAGTTCACCCCTTTGGCTTAGAGCATCGGCGACCACATTTGTTGCACCAGTTCTGTATTCTAGCGTGAAGTCGAATTCCGCTAGAAGTTCTTGCCAACGGGCTTTTCATCCCGTTAATCTCGGCTGAGTCATGAAGTGGCTCACCGCAGTGTTGTCCGTCATCACAAGGAAAGCAGCTCCCAATAGGTAATGTCTCCATACCCTCAAGCAATGGACTACGACAAGGAGTTCTTTCTCGTGTGCCGTGTACCTTCTTTCTGCTTCGCTCAGCTTTCTACTCTCAAAAGCTACCGGGTGGCCATCTTGCATAAGCACCCCTCCGAGGGCAAAATCTGAAGCATCAGTATGCACCTCAAATGGCTTAGTCATGTCTGGTAGGCCTAGCACCAGGTCAGTGGACATTTGTCTCTTCAGGTTCTCAAAGGCCAATTGACAATTCGAGTCCCAATTCCACTCCATCTTCTTCTTGAGAAGCTCGGTCAAATGTAAGGCTATCTTGGAATAATCCTTCACAAATCGCCGATAGTAGTTGGCCAGCCCAAGGAATGATCTCAATTCGTGCAGATTCTTCGGGGGCTGCCACTCCTCAACTGCCTGTATCTTCTTCTCATCCATACGAATGCATCCTGGTTCAATGAAGTGACCAAGGAATGCAATTCTCTGATGAGCAAAAGCACACTTGGACAACTTAGCATACAAGCTGGTTTTCTACGAGGCGGCGAGCACCATCTCCCGGGTGTGCTACATGCTCCTCCAAGTTTGTTGCTATAGATTACAATGTCATCCAAGTATACGGCCAAAAATTGGTCCAAAAAGTCTCTCAAAACTTGATTCATCAAGGTGCAAAAAGTTGCGAGGAGCATTGGTTAGTCAAAGGGCATTACCAAGAATTCAAATGCCCGTATATCGTCACGCAGTGGTCTTCATTTCATCTCCCTCCTTCGCACGTACTTGCCCGGTAGCCCAGACGAAGATCAATTTTGGAGTAATACTTCGCCCGACTCAGTTGATCAAAGCAATCAGCCGGCAGAGATATATGATACTTGTTCTTGATCGTGATTTTGTTGAGTGCCCGATAGTCCACGCACATGCGAAGAGAACCGTCAGGCTTCTTTTGGAATATTCTCGAGGGCACCATAAGGAGACCTTGCGAGAGCGATGATACTGGGCCTCCGGCATTTCCGTTAGTTGTTTTGAAGCTCCATGAGTTCGGGTTGAGACATACGATAAGGGGCCCGAGCAAGAGGTTTCGTGCTTGGGAGCAACTCAATTTCATGATCGATGTCTCTCTTTGGTGGCAGCTGCCGAGGGAGTTCTTTCGGCATGACATCTTCGTACTTGTGTAACAACTGCTTCACCACCGGAGGTATTGACCCTGATTTCTCCTCCACCCCTTCCCATTTTAGGTGAGCAAGGAATGTTGGCTCTCCCTTCTTAAGACCCTTCCCCAGTTGGAATGCAGACAGCTTGGGGTTGGCCGATTTCCCAACAATAACGGGCACAACATTCCCGTCAACAATAATCGAATCAGCATAGGGGAGCACTTGCGTCTTATTATCCCTCATAAATTGGAAACTCTATATGAGTTTGGAGTCATCCATCCGGGCAGCGGTGAGGTCCGTGCACCCCTCAAAAGGTCCCACACTTATCTTAACTGCCTTCGCCACTCCAGCAACCGTTTGAGGCGGTGAGTTTATGGCCTTCACCATTCGGTTACTTTCTTCTAAAGTTAGACCCAATCTCTCCACTTCCGAGATGTCTATATAGTTGTGAGTAGAGCCGGAATCCACCATTGCTCGAATAGGTATCCCGTTGATGTGCACATCCACGTACATCAATCTTGGATCGCTTTTAGATCGAGTGCCTAGAGCTTCATGACCGCCTTGGGCCGTTCGCATATTAGCTAATGCTCCAGCGACCTCCTTTCTTCACGATACGCTTCCTCAGCGTTGCATTTGGGGTGTATCTGGTCCCCTTTGAATTCCATTCGTTGCGGAGGTCCACCGCTTGTATGTTGGACAACTTCTCGATGGGTGAGGCCTTGAGCGGTTGTAACATGACCCAGCAAATGGTCTCGGTGTGAAATTCCTTTGCGGGGGCATCACCTCGATTTGTTCCCATGAAAGAGAGAGAGGGTCTATCTCCTCAGCTTCTTGGAAAGTTACGCTCGAAAGGCTTGTAGTTTCCGTCTTGGCGGGAAGGGAGTCACCTTCTCCTTGTCCTTCCTCACCTCTTGTTGAAAGTCCACTAGACCCTACTTTCAATAGTTATAGCATCGGCGAGGGTTACGCACACGCTGGCGAGTGAGCTCGTTCCTAACCCACGGTTTAAGACCTTCCATGAAAACAAAGAGCTTGTCCGCCTCGGACATGTCGATAGTCTGGAGTAAGCATGCCGAGAAGCTCTTGACGTACTCTCGAATAGTCCCACTTTGCTTGATTCTCTAAGCTTTCGTCTAGCTTCATAGACCACGTTTCGGGGAAAGAAGCGCTTCTTAAGAGCTTCTTTCATTAGTTCCCCAAGTGTTTATAGTTATCCGCCCGGCTTCCATCTCGGACGATTGGACTCTCCACCATAATTTCGCATCGTCCTCTAAGTACGTAGCAGCCGTATCCACCTTCATGCTCTCCTCGGTAATACCTACCGTCTTGAAGTAATGCGTGATGTCGAAGAAGAAATTATCTACTTCTTGAGCATCCCTTGCTCCTTTGAATGCCTTAGGTTCTCTCACCTTTAGTTTCGATTGCATGATTAGGAGCGACTTGTTGAGCATTCCGTTCTCCAGTGCTCGGCCAATGGCTAAGGAAAGTGTCCTTAGCGCTGCCTTCACCTCTTCCAGCGACTGCGAGATCGAGTCCATTTGCTTTGGTGTTGTTGGTCAACGATGAGCGCATCTCCTCGGTCGCTACCTCGTTGCTCACCAACTTAGCATCGTGTGCTTGGGTAACATGGAATAACTTTCTTGTAGCGTTACCCATTTCCTCTAGTTCCCCACTTTGCACACCGATATCGTTTTCCATAAGAGTCGTCTTTCTCTTCATGGATTGGGCATCCTCCTCGCTCTCACCATAGCAGAAGGTATGCACTTTGCTTACCATGGCCTCTAGAGCATCTAGTCTGGCCTTGGTAGCACCATCCGTAGCCAACACGCCTCTCGTTTTTCGTAGCCATCGCTTTTCTTAGTCCCGAGTTCTAGCAACCTTGCTCCGATGCAAGTGTCACGGGTCGTCTCTTGAGGTTCTTAGACGCTTTGCGTGATGCCGAGGTGACCTTGGTTCCTAGCCCCCAAGTCACTCTCGGCTTTTGAAATAATCGAAAAGGGACAAACGCTTCACAATGGCAAATTCGTAAATAAACACAAAATAAATGGCACAGGACAAATTGCACGAAAATCACTTCATTGAATTGAATGCATGATTACAGAGTTTGAATGTACAATACGACGAGGGGGAGGAGTCGTTTACAATTGCTTGTTTGCTTGCTTGCTTGCTTGTGTGTAGATTTTTGTTCCCCCTATAGGTGCTTAAAAAGTATTTGCCCAAATGCTAGGAGTGTACCACTTATTTCCGAGGAGGTGGGAAATCTATAACATATGCTATATACATGATAATTACAAACTAGCTCGTGCATTATCTTCTACATGTTGTCAAAAGGTGACTCAAAAAAGTTTGAGCTCATTTGGACTTCATTCGGATGCAAAAGCGGCAAGTGCCAAGTTGTTGGCCCTGATGGTGCGCACTTGCTGCATTCTGCTTTGCATGCTGGGCGGCTGGCTGGGGCGCAGCTACAATGCCGCATTGCTTTGGGACTGACCATTTGCTTGCCCTGCCATCTTTGGGTGATTTCTTTGGGCAGTTTGGTGGCTGCACTGCTATGCTTTGTCTTGGTTGGCTGATGCACACTGCTTTGTCGCGGCTGAGAACGCTTGGTTGGGGCATGGCTGCCATGCGACGTGCACGCCGTTGGGGCCCACCGAGGTTAGCCGACGTCGTGCGCCACATGGTAACTTCATGCGATGACATAGTGTGTCGAGCATCGTCACGGTCGCTGAGAGATGCTATATTCGTGCGACCCGTTACAGTACATCATACCTCATTGTTGGAGATTTGTCTGGTTTACTAGAAAATAACAACTGTTAATATAAAGGATAATGACCGCTAACTATAACTTTAACGGATGTTAATAAAATTAACAAACAAAAGTAGTCTCAGAATAACAGTTATTAAATATGGAAAAATAATAACTGTTTCACCAAGTAAACAATAGTTGTTAGAAATTAAAAATAATAACAACTATTAGCTAAGCACATAACAGTTGTTAGATAAACAAATAACAATAGTTTAATATACAAAATATCTACTGTTAAGTAAAGAATACCAAACCAGTTTCAGATAGAATTCTTGGACGAGACAGCAGTGTAACCACTTCCCCTTAAATTCAATATGTCCCCCGCCTTTTCATAGCTTCAGGCTCTTGAACACTGAACTCCCAAGGTACAACGCCCAATCTCACTATTTCTTTGAAGCAGAAGAAACAGTCCCTTAGAATCTATGTATAAAAGTATACCTCTTTTGGATAGAATGATTTTAAAAAATATGCAGTAAGAAGGAAGGATATGCAAGGGTAAGGGAGAATTTCGAGTGTTATTTTTTTGCAAGGCAAATATGCCTTTTATAGGCTGAAAACAGAATGTAAACAGTCATAGATTTAATACTCTAAATGTAAACAACCAGAGATAAGATTAAATCTCTAAATGTAGACTGTTGCAGAAGTGGAACAGTCTTGCAATAAATTCTGTATAGACTTTCTATATTATTTGGAACAATCTGGAAGACCAAAAATCATACCACTAGCAAAACGTAGGTTGATCAGGCCCGCGAGTTTTGGTCCGACATTCGTGTACGCAGGTCGCGCTTGCACACAAGTTCGAGCTATTTTAGAATCGACATGCCTTCCAATTGCACCCCCTGTGCGAGCGCGCACGAGGTTCTCACATGGGGCATAATATAGGTAAGACATTTTAAACCCAAGTGAACCACTTTTCCTTATAAAGTGTTTTTCACATACATAAGAATCCAATGGGGATGTAGGTTTAAAACTCATTTACCGTATCTCAACCACCCCAATTTATACCAATTTATCATTCACACAAAGAATTGGTTTTCTCACATGTTATATATCATCGCGAAGCTTGCGCAACCCACTTCGTGATAATCTCAATAACATTCAAAACCGGGCAGTGTAACATATAAATAAATTAGCTAAAATATGTCCTCACGACACTTTAAATACATATTAATTCTTTTAAAGAAACCCAATTCTCCAACAATCCTCCACATGAACGAAAATCCTTTAAAATGCACATTAGATGCAATGCAAGAGTTCGGCGAGAATTCGTTGCATCAGGATAGGTAGTTGTTAGCTTTGAACCTTCCCTAGTGAAATACCATCATATACACTTGCTAATCAGTGGACGCGATGCCTTAAATTGTTCAGCATTTTGTGTGTACCAAGACAACGATACTCACATGGTGATTTCTCTATCTCGTTAATCGATTATTTCGTTGTTGTTCGTTTCGGCCCTGGACTGCGTTGGAAATGTTCATCAAATGCTCTAGAGATTTAGTCCTAATGTCATCTCAAAGAAGTGGCCCATTCACATTCGATATAGGTGATATCTTATAAGAAGTATCCTGTCATACTTCACGCAAAGCGTATAAGGATCATTTAAAACTTTCATTTTTCCTCCAATCGACAGGTCTATCACTCTTTCACCTTAGGAATGAGTTGGAAACTCTTTTCCCGAGTGCTTTGTTCGACTCCCCCCCCCCTCCCCACAATTCGGTTGTCCCTTTAAACCTGCAAATTGGATTTTACAATTCAAGTAGGGTTGCCATCGTTAGTGGTAATCAACTTAACGGGCTTCAACCCCATTCCCCTCGATGAAATCTCAACAAGATCTCTCGTTAGACCTTTTGTCAATGGGTCCGCTATATTTTCTTTGGATCTTACAAAGTCCAAAGCTATAATACCGGTTTTCAGCAGTGTAACCACTTCCATTAAGTTCAATATGTTCCACCTTTTGATAGCTTCAGACCTCTTGAACACTGAACTCCCAAGGTACAACGCTCAATCCCACCATTTCTTTGAAGCAGAAGAAACAGTCACTTCGAATCTATATACAAAAGTATAACTCTTTTGAACAGAATGATTTAAAAAATATATGCAGTAAGAAGGCAGGATATGCAAGGGGATGAGAGAATTTCGAGTGTTATTTTTTTTGCAAGGCAAATGTGTCTTTTATAAAGTGAAAACGAGAATGTAAATAGTCGGAGATTTAAGACTCTGAATGTAAACAACCAAAGATAAGATTAAATCTCTGAATGTAGACTGCTGCAAAAGTGGAACAGTCTTGCAATAAATTATGTATAGACTTTTTGTATTATTTGCAACAATATGGTAGACCAAAAATCATACAAGTAGCAAAACGTAGGCTGATCAGGCCCGCGAGTTTTGGTCCTACATTCGTGTACGCAGGTCGCGCCTGCACACAAGTTCGAGCTATTTTGGTATCGACAGGCCTTCCAATTGCACCCCTTGCACGGGCGCGCACGAGGTTCTCACATGGGGCATAATATAGGTAAGACATTTTAAACCCAAGTGAACCACTTTTCCTTATAAAGTGTTTTTCACTTACATAAGAATCTCATGTGGGATGTGGGTTTAAAACTCATTTACCGTATCTCAACCACCCCAATTTATACCAAATTATCATTCACACAAAGAATTGGTTTTCTCACATGTTATATATCATCGCGAAGCTTGCGCAACCCACTTTGTAATAATCTCAATAACATTCAAAACCGAGCGGTGTAACATATAAATGTATTGGCTCAAAAATGTCCTCACGACACTTTAAATACAAAAGTTAATTCGTTTAAATAAACCCAATTCTCCAAAACTCATTTGATAAAGTTTTATTAGAATTCAAATGTGACAGGATGAAACTTTTTTGGGTTAATTATATTTTCCTATTCATAAAAAAAGGTTAATTACATTTTCCTCAAATAAGTTTGACTGAATTACAATTTCATTACAAAAACATGAACTAGAATGACTTAGATATAATTATATTCCCTTCATTTCATAGTTCAAAGTATGTTGGTTATTTATTGCTTCTTAAAATATATGATATTTTGTAAAGTTTAAAAATTATTTTTGTAAAATTACTCTTAATCAAATATAATTCAAAGCATCCTCGATTATCTTATTGAAATGAAAATATTTTTGGAACATATCTATTAGACTAGGCCTGTAAATGGGTTGGGTTTAGACTCGTATCCGACTCGAATACGAAAAAATAGTTAGAATTCGGTAAGAACTTCAAATCCACCAATCCGCATCCGTATAATAGTAATAAACCGGTTACGGGTTTGAAATATAAAAATCGGATCTCTTTCTTCATCTATATATATATATATATATATATGTGTGTGTGTGTGTGTGTGTGTGTGTGTGTGTGTGTGTTGTGTATGTGTATAAAAATGATTTTGTTAACCTTTGGATCAGTTCACATCTAAGTCTAGATTTTTACCGTAATTTTATCATCATATATGAAATTATATGAATAAAAGTTATAAAATATATCGTTCTTCAGTCTTTTCCTTCTCTTTTCGTCACAATTTGCAACGGTTCTGAATATTTATATTGAAATGTGATCAAAATTCTGGTTATATATTTTTATTTAAATTTTGAAATTTGAAAAATATTATGATTATGGATTGTATTATAATTTGTAGAATTATTTGTGGATTGTAGTATAATTATGGTGAAGTAACATCTGATATGTAAGATTGTTAGATTAAATAATTTTATTTTTAATCAGTTAGAATAGAAAAACAAAAAAGAGGAGGATTGGACTTTTTGAAACCTGTTTTATCGGATCCATATCCAGGATCCAGAATGGACGGATCCGATAACATATATTATGGATCCGTTCGGATCTAGATTCGGATTCGGTAGGAAAAGTTAAAAACGGATATAGATTCGGAATAGACAATTATGTATTCGTTTGTATGCGTCTGTAGGCCTATCTTAGACGAAGGAGAGAGTGTATATTAAAAAAAACAATTATTGCATTTTCATTAAAGAAAAATGATTATTGGAAAAAATTAATTAAACTCTGAAATAAAGGTTAATTTATTTTGAAATATTACTTTTAATACCCTTATAAATATTTTTGGGGAAGTTAGTTGAAATTATTCTCCACTTTATAAAAAGATAATGAATTTTATTTTTGAAAAAATGGATATTTGTATTGATAAATCAAAACTTTACAAAGTCAATATATGGACTGTATTGTTAGCATTTATAAGTGATCTAACACGGGCCCCACTAACTCTAGCGTGTAACGATAAACAGACAGACAGAATCATCGCCATCGCCATAAAATATTGCAAACTTCACGAAAAAAGAGTTTCCAATCCAAAGAATCAAATATTTGCTTCCAACCTCCTGCTAAACCTATGTCAAGCCGTCTAACCACATATGCCTCATTAAAAAATATACGGTGTTGATTAGGTCTCAAAATAGTCCACCAAAGAGCAGTGTCGAAGAACATGGTATTGTATGAATTTGTTTTCATTGTTCGAGAAATTCGCTATATATACATCAACTATTTTGGAGTCATATGTTGTGCACATGTGATTTTTGCTCTGAAAATTGTCCAAAAACACTAATTTGACAATTAAAGAAGCCGCATAAAATTGTATATTTTGTCCATCTTACCCCATTTTGGAGTCATATGCCGTGTACATGTGATTTTTTGTTCTGAAATTTGCTCGAAAACACTAATTTGACAAATAAAGTAGCCGCATAAAATTGTTGTGTCATAAAAGACTTAGATTAAAGTTTATTGTATTTAAAAAAAAAAGAGTAAAAATAGTTTATATATATATATATATATATATATAAATATATATATATAAGTTGGATCAGTTGGTAAGGATTTGACACGTCCCTTCTGAAAGGTCAGTGTTGATTCACATTTGCTGAGCGTGACGATTTGTCTTTGGTGGGTGATCTATAAGTACTGCTTGTAACTTGTAAAGCGACCTATAATTCCTAGGATTTCTTCACTGCTAGTGGCGATGATCGAGCCAGAGTTCACCTAACTTTTTACTACCAATATATATACATATATAGTGATCTAATGCTTTCATCTGCAACCACTACAAGCCAACAGCCTCCGCTGGCTTGACATTGAAAAGGACTACTTAACAACTACTTTATTTTCTATGGCCATCATTGTCCATCAAATCACATTGTTGTTGATGCAATCCGAATCCAGTGTGGAGCGCTATGCGGAACAAAATTTAACGGTTAATTTTTTTCTAAATGAAGGTGTGTTATAATATTTAGGGCAAAAACACTGATTTCGTCCTAAAAGATATTTTTAAGAGCCGTTAAGGTTCTAAAGGATTAATTTTCTCTTTTAATGTCTTGTATGTAGTTACGTGCTGTCATTAAGGTATTTTTCAGTCCCAAATTTACATGCAGAATCGCAGTCAAGTCGGTCATATGCTTCACATGTGAGGCATTTTTAAGGGTATTTAGGGACGTTTTAACATATTTCTCTCAAGAAAAATTTAGGTACTCAATTGTTAAACAAAATAAGAAATGAATACTCAATTTAAATTAACTAATATAAACCCATACCCTCCCCACATCTTCCTCTGCCCCTAACCTTCCCCACCTCCGTCAACCACCACCATGGCCACCACCTTCATCCTACACCTTCAAATGCTTGAAGAAGAAACAAAAATCTTGAAAATCAATCTTGAACATTGAGAAACAAGAACACAATTCAAAAATTAAAACAAGAACCCATCAAACTTTTACAAGATTATACCATAAGAGAAACTAAAATTCATCTAATCATTCAAGAATTTGTATAAAAATTTGATGGGTTTTTTTTCTCTCTCAATTGTGTTATTGAACCACCTTCGTCCCTCTCCCTATATTTCTTAAAAAAAATTATTTTATACCCCTCCATCTTCATCTTCATCAACCACCATAGTGAAAACAATCAAGATTCAAGAAGAAGCACATACGAATACGCCAATCCAAATGTGATTTTTTTTTTTTGCAGAAAATCGAATACGCCAAAACAAAAGCTCTTATCTACTGTAGTGGGGGAGTGTTCTTTGGTCGGCGGCAAAGCTTACAATTGGGTTTTGATTCAAATGGTAAACAATATTTCTGTTGGGGAATATGTTGTTTGTGGGTTTTGTTTCCCTTTAATGACATCATATTTCACTTTAAGAGTAACAAGAGTGGCTTTAAAGATGAGATTTCTTGAGATAAGATTGTCAACTTTTGAAGGTGTAGGATGAAGGTGGTGGCCATGGTGGTGGTTGATGGCGGTGGGGAAGGGTAGGGGTGGAGAAAGATGTGGGGAGAGGGTATGGGTTTATATTAATTAATTTAAATTGAGTATTCATTGTTTATTTTGTTTAACAATTGAGTACCTAAATTTTTCTTGAGAGAAATATGTTAAAATGTCCGAAATACCCTTAAAAAATGTACATGTGAAGCACATGACTGATTTGACCGTATCTAGACAGAAATTTGGACGGAAGGACCTTAATGGCAGCACGTAACTACATATAGGACATTAAAAGAGAAAATTAATTCTTTAGGACCTTAACGGCTCTTAGAAACCTCTTTTATGACGAAATCATTTTTGCCTAATATTTAGAACATCTATTTCATCAAAATAAGTATTATATTTCTTAAGACAAGTTTCTATTAAGATAAAATATTTGTCGAATAGAAATATAACACATGTTAAAAAAATGATATAATACATGTCTAACTATGTTCCGTATGTGCGGAAGTCTAGACTTTATACATTGAATCCGGAATCCTTATTCTTGAAATACCTTTTGAGGGTATAGAATCTAAAAGGGGGGGTGAATTAGATTCTTAATTTTTTTTTAAGCTTTTCTAAATTTTCGTTTGCCTAAGTGTTCGCCTTAACACAAGTATGTTGTTTAAGGAAATAAGTTGATTCAATTATGTTTATTGCAACTTAGAAGACTATGTGAAACAATTGTATAAAGCAAGATAGCATGTGATAGTTTCTATCCTAAGAACATATGTTCCTATATTCAAATATACAAGTTATAGAAAGTATATGAACAATGAATAAAAGGAGTAGGGATAGAGAAAACTAACACAAGAATTTATAGTGGTTCGATTCACAAAGAATCTACAACTTAAAAGACTATCCTTCACCCTTGTATTTTCAGTCCTTAAACACCATAAACTGTTACTTCTATTAAAATTACTGATTTTCTATGATTATGAATTTCCATTCATGATTTATTGCATTAAAATTGAATGAAGCGTTAATGTAATCTACTTTGATTGTGACTATGTGAATTTGGGTATTGATGCGTTTGTTATTGCTATATGATTGACTGTTGATTTGGAGTCAGTTTATGTTAAATTCTCGATTAGAGCTCGTGTCTTTTGTTGATCCTATGTCAGGACTCGTCAAAACCTTTATGATTAAGTGCCCAGGAGCACTCGATGTTTTATCTTTCTCTTTCACTCGGATCCTAGCGAGTATAAACATATGGACTGTTAACAGCTGTTGTGGAGCTCACAAGGATGAGCGTTAACATAACTGGTGTGTCCTTTAGCCTTTGGCCCTTTCGTTTGGAGGGTTCAGTATTCGAACCCATGTGTTATTTTGGCCCACCGTGACAGGTAATTGAATAGTTATGGGCTGTTAACAAGGTATAGAATCAGAGCCAGATATAATTGTGTGAATATATGTCTGTGTCATTCTGGATTTTGTATCAGAATATTTGACATGCGAATCCGTTTGAAGTGTGTGGGTTGTACATGGTGCCCATAACACGATTTCTTATTTGTGAGTGTCAAATGTTATGGATATGATTCAAGCATGTTCTGTGTTTGTTGTGTAAGTGTTATGTTTTTCATTTGGAGTCAAAGTGGGGTATTTTGGGCTGGAATTTCAAAGTGTGCAGAAAACACATTTTCACGTGTTAATTTGTGCAGGAAAATGTCTATTCTGAATCGCGGACGACCGATTGATTGACCAAATTCTTTTTCCCTCTGCCAGAGCAAACTCCTGAGAGTATGTCGGACGATAGGCGGTGTATCTCGGTCGACCTAGGTGAAAACCCAAACGACCGAGGACGGTGCGATCGACCTACCTCTCTTTGCGGTCGCCCGAATTTTGGACAGTGTCTTTGTCTTGATCTCGGCAGACCTGTTTTGATGAGGGACCATCCAAGGGGTTGCCCTATTCAAAGGATCCCTTATCCAAGCTACAAGGACCAATGACACGGCTTAGAACAAGGAATGTGAATCAAACTATAGCTACATTGATCCGAGATGTAAAGGCAAAAGAGGAAGCTAAACTTCACCTAGAAGATGATATTCAAGTTAACCTCTTAACGTTACAAAGGTGGAGGAGAATCGGTGCAGGTATTCAAGTTCAATCTATTAGCATTATCGTGCGAAAGGGCGGAGAGCCTAGAGAAGAATAACCTTCACATTTCTGGCACGCCATCTTTCGCTAGAGAGACCAAGACTCCTGGAATGTGGAGAACAAGAATTATTTACCAAGGTTTTATGGTCTTCAATTCCATGGAAGTTTTGTGATCAATGGACCAATTGATGGATGGTGTTGAAGATGGCATTTGAAGTAATTTTGAACAAGAACTCTAAATTTTTTTCTGCAAATTAGTGAATAAAGGTGAAAGAGGAGAATAAAATCCATTTGTTGGTGTTATAATGAGTTTTTTACTTAGTAGTGTGAAGTACATTGACAGAAATGTCCCTAGTAAAAGACAGAAACTTTGACCAGGTAACCAGGCAAACGACAAATAAACAGAAAATTGGACGGATGTCCTTTACTAGCATGTCGTAAATACATTTAGGATGATAAAAGTTAAAAATATTCAAATAGGACCTTAAAGAATAATCGTAAATACATTTATGATAGATTAGGCCATTTTGCCTAACTTAAGTATATAAAATTATTCATTAAATCCTATAAAACAAAGGGAGAATTCTAGGAGAATAGGAAGATTATACTAACATATACATTAACTTAAGCAATATTAACATGTGTCCTGAGACACACGTTAGAAAGGTTTTAAATGATTACCTTAATCCAAATCTAATTGCTTTGTTTTGGAGTAAGCAAAGCCATTGAAAAGTACATGCCATTCTTCTTTTATCAGCAAAGGCGAAAGTGTATATGAAAGATGAACATGTATTGGCTGCTAAAGTAAATATTTAATTAAAAATTTAAGATATTATTAAAGAACAAGGGAAGATCCACATGCATTGCATCATGGTTTCATGCGTCTGAAATACTGAACAAGTAAGATCATGTCATTTTTATTCTATTCACCAAGTCAACTTCTTTACAAAAGTATTATTTTCTTTTGCAAAATCTAATCTTTTGTGAATTTATCAATTTTTTTTTTTTTTTTGCAGAGGACAAAAAATCAATAAAAACATTATAAGAGCCTAAAAAATGTAATCGAATATTGATTGGAAGGATATACTCCATGTTTGCAAATATATTATTAAAAAGGAATATTAGTTGTTGTTTATAAACTACTACTCCCTCCATTCCAAAATAACATTAGCATTTCAATTTTCACATAGATTAAGAAATTTCCTAATACCAATGAGAGTCAAAGGTAAAAGACTAATATATCCTCATTAATTACTTATCGGAAATGGAAATTGTGGTTAAAAGAAAAGTAAGAAGAGGGTAAAATGGTAAAAAATTCTTTAAATGTTCATTGATAGTCCAAATGTTAATCTTATTTTGGAAAAAATTTAATGTTCAAATGTTAACTTTATTTTGGAATGGAGGAAGTATTAAAAATCTTTTGTATGAACTTATTATTATTATTTTTTAAAATAAAGTGATATCATTAATCGATAACAAGAGTTACATGAGGGAGATGGAATTTCGATAGATCTCCTACCCTTTGAAATGAGGCAACAAGCCTTAGAAAAATTCTAGCTAACCAATGAGCTAAAATTTTACATGATATGCGGACATAGAAAATTCTAGAGAATAGGTGCCCTGTAGTACAAAATTTTATGACCAAAACAAACTCTACTACCAAAGAAACAAGAGCAAAACCGAAGCCACGCCCCAACTAGAGGCCTTCCACAATTGTCAGAGTTCTTGTTTGCAAACTTTCAAAACACATAAATCTAGAAGGGGAGATCAGCTGAAAACCGCATAGAGTAGTTGGCCACCGACCACGCTAGATACGAACAGAACGCCCGTTTCTTATCCTCCATTTGAAACCATGTTGCAACGAATCTCTTCCTTGAGGGATGCTTCTACAAAATTTACGTGGTCGCCCCCCCATTGATTGCTTACATAAAAACTTGAATTAAATCATAATTTAAAACATAAAATAAAACCTAACATTACCAATATATTGATTATGAAGTCTACAACAGTCTTTATTATGAAAGAAACAAACTACTAGAAATATAAGTCATTTTGAGGCGCTGAGACTTGAATTGTCAAGGAGTTGCCAAGTCTCGGATAATTCGAGAGTAGACAACTCATGGGCTTAGGAGGGGCCGACCTGCGACCCCTACATCGTCATCGTCATCGTCGTCAATTTTTAACTTCCAAAATGAGGAGTTTGCACATGGGTCCATGTTTACATCCAAAACCAACGTCACAATCTCAAGCATCCCAGCCAAAAAAGACCCAAAACAACACAACTAAAGAAATTCCAAACAAGCCATTAAATAGTTCATATTGGACCAGGCCCACGGTATAAAAAACTTGGTCAGAAAGCATCCAGTATGGGTCTATTGCGGATCTTCAACCAAGACCACTCTCATAACCCCTTGGCCCAACCCTCTGAATTGATGGTAGTCCGCTTGGCCCAAACACCGGTCTGAGACCCAACCCACCATAATCCTTCCATATGCAACCGACCCACCCCAATCCTCCCCTCCATAGTCCGACCACCCCAACCCTCATATTTGCAACCCGCCGTCCCACAGCCGAAAAACTACAAACATCAGTGCCCAATTTCTCCTCCGTCGGCGTGATTTTTGACGCGCAGCCAATAGCCACACAGTCTTCGGCGACCAGCAGATCTCCAGTCGACAAACAAAGATAGGATGCCTGCCGAATATCATTGCCAACGACCTCAACCTCCCATCCTCATTAAGTTCCAAGCTTATTTTACACAAGCATACCTCATTTTCCGGCCAACCAAAATCCAAGGTATTTTCTTTCCAAAAACAACAAGTGCTTCAGTCCCTGCCCTAAGTTTCGATGCATCAAAATCATAAAAAAATTGGCAACATCAGGGCAGAAATAATAAGGCCGACGATAGTGTCCATCGTCCAATTAGAAAACTCACGCAATAGCAGCGGAAAGAACCCTGTGATTATAGGGAGATAGTCCGACATAGTTGGAGCCTCAACAGATGCGGAATAGAGAGAAAACTCTCAAAGGTCAATCCGAATCATTTATTAAAATGTTATGATCTTTTGTATGAACTTAATTGTCGAATGAATTAATCAATTATTATGTAACCAATATGTTTCAAGAAAAGTATGTCTTATCAGTAAAATATTTCACTTCTTGAAACATCATATTGGGCAAACGATACAATTTACATAATTCTTGAAGAGTAAAAAGTAAATATGGTAACAAAATTAAAAAAAAAAAAAAAAATTGAAATAAAATTTGTTAACAAGCTTTAAATCTTTCAAATTTTGTTCAGAAAAATAAAAATAAAAAAACAGTTTTATAAAATCGTTGGAGGGTGTTGACCGCCTAACTCCGTCACTGCTTCCTCCAATCCAAAATGGGAGGGATAGGTAGTAAAGCATTTTTGCTAAGTAAATTGTAGGTAGTAAAGCATTGAGCATGGAAATTTTGCTATTCCACGTTGACGGACGTCGAATGGTTTTACTATTTTTTTTTCTCCTTTTCCATTATTATATATAATTTGTAACTAACAATATGATTCCAAAACAACCAAAATATTTTTTATCAGGTTTTTTTCTCTCATTTTTTGCGTATAAACTACCTTTTAATCCTAGTTTTCCTTATTTTCATTAAAAAAAAGATCCTAGTTTTCCTTAGACTATAGTCAGGGCCGGTCCTGACATTTCGGGGGCCCTGTGCGAAAACTAAAAATGGGGACTTTCGTATGAACTTTAACATTTTTAACTTACAATTTTTAAAATAAACGAAATATGGCATTATAAAACTACAAAATATGCTTTCTTCGAGCATTGGTGAAGGAAAAATCGTCAATAATAGTTGGACTATTGGAGTAATGGATATTGATGGCTACATGGTAGCTTGGATATTTGGGCTGGACTTAACATATAAACAGGTTATACTTGAAAATTTGAGGCCCCCTCTGAGCGGTTGCACCCCCTCCATATGGGCTCGGGCCGGCCCTGACTATAGTCTTCTAGCTAGTCAATTAAAAAGTGATAGATATGTAATTATTTTCTTATATGACTCTTATATTATATAGACATGTATTATTCCAAAATAATCATTTCAATACAATATATTTTTTCCAAAAATCTTTTGCCATACACATTCAAGAATTTCTCTGCAAATTAAACATGTCATCCCTTTAAAATTATGCAATGATCAACAAATAATGAAATATGGAATAGAGAAGCAGTGCTTGATGAGCAATCTAGGTAACACCTCAATGTTAGTTCATACCACTATTTAATGTTTAAAGAGTAGTATAACCTTGATGGTCTTGTATATGTTGGGGAGAAACCACAATATAGTCCAAGCAACCAAACAAATAAGATCAAATATGCTTGACAAAATATCTCCCAAGCTTGAATAAAAACGTAAGACACCAAACAATAATTTCAAAGCCCCTAGATGACAGTTGCGAATGCAGCGGAACAATAATAATGAAGCAAGTAAATGAAAGATAAATCAAGCAAACACAACACCAAGAATTTTACGTGAAAAACCTCTTCAAATCGAAGAGTAAAAACCATGGGACCTTCGGGTCCACTCCAAAAGCTTCACTATAAATCAAGGGAGGTTACAAAAGAGTATCTACACCAATATGTGTAAACTCAAACCAACAATGAAGCTAAATCTTCATCTACTACACAAAAGAGATGAGAATAGAGAAAAATCACCCCAGAAAATAGAGCACTGTTCTGACAGCAATAACTTGGAATCCGCGTGTAGATATCTGATCTCCACCGTCCAGAATGTAGCCCTATCAGTCTTCTACCTCCAGTTAAAATTTGAGACGATTCCGATAACAAATGACCATCCGATCGAATGAAATCCCAAAACTGTGCAGGCAGAAATAAAGCTGCGAAAATCCCTTTATCTCTCAAAAACTCTCTGCCTCTCTTTTCTATTTCTTTAATAATGAAGACCAACAATTGGTAGGGTTTTATAACACTTTTGGGCTTGGGCCTTGGGCTCTTTTTCAAGACCCACATAGGAGGGAAAAACATTATGGCCCAACAAATCTCCCCCTTTTCCCGACTATGTGAAAGTCACAAATTCCTTGCCATTCCGGCCAGAGAACAACACACATCAAACTTCCACCTAGGCAAAGCCTTAGTCATCATATCAGCCCCATTATCATCAGTATGAACTTTTTCAAGCTCCAACAACTTATCATCTAACACTTCACGTCCAATGATACCTCACATCAATGTGTTTAGATTTAGAATGAAAAGTTGACTATCACAAAGTAGCACATACTTAGATTGAGAGTGTCCAATTTCCTTTAGAAATTTCTTCATCCAAAGAAACTCTTTACAATCTTCAGTCGCTGCAATGAACTCAGCTTCAGTGGTAGAGAAAGCGACACATTTCTGCAATCGAGATTGCCATGAAACAGCTCCCCCTGCAAAGGTAATCAAGTAGCCTGAAGTAGATTTCCTAGTATCAACATCCCCAGCCATATCTGAATCCGTGTAGCCTTCAAGAATAGATTTCTCATTGCCAAAATAGAGTCTCAGATTAGAACTTCCACGGAGATAACTCAAAATCCATTTCACCGCTTCCCAATGTTCTCTTCCTGGTTTTGAAAGAAAACGGCTAACAACACCAACAACATGAACAATATCAGGCCTTGTGCAAACCATAGCATACATCAAACTACCAACTGTTGAAGCATAAGGAACTTTCTCCATCTCTTTCTTCTCATCATCAATAGAGGGGCATTGCTTGACACGTAATTTGAAGTGACTAGCAAGTGGAGTGCTAACAGTTTTGGATTTATCCATTCTGAATCTCTGGAGTACCTTCTCAATGTAGCTCTCTTGAGATAACCAAAGCTTCCTTGCATTCCGATCACGAGTAATCTTCACTCCAAGAATCTACTTTGCTGGTCCCAAGTCTTTCATGGCAAAAGACTTGCTCAATTCCTTCTTCAAATCTGCAATCCTAGAAGCATTCTTACCAACAATAAACATATCATCAAATAAAGCAAAAGTATGATAAAATCATCATCAGAAAACTTTTGCAAAAATACCTAATGGTCAGAATTAGTCTTCTTGAAGCAATTCTTCCTCATAAACGACTCAAACTTCTTGTACCACTGTCTCGGTGCTTGTTTCAAGCCATATAAACTTTTTTTCAACTTGCAGACATGATCTTCTTTTCCTTTAACCTGAAAACCTTCAGGTTGTTCCATATAAATTTCCTCATCAAGATCACCATCAAGAAAAGCTTTCTTCACAACCATCTGCTCAACCTTTAAATCAAGGCATGCAGCCAAACTAAGCACAGTTCTGATAGAAGACATTTTAACAACAGGAGAAAATATTTCTGAGAAGTCTACTCCCTTTCTTTGACCAAACCCTTTGACAACAATTCTAGCTTTAGGACGTGGATCTGGAGAGTGCTCATGCGGTTTACAACCTATTCTTCAAAGCTTTCTTTCCCTTTGGCAACTTCACTAACTCAAATGTGTGATTGTCATAGAGAGACTTCATTTCATCTTCCATTGCACTTAACCACTGATCTTTCTGCTCACTTCCCATGGCCTCCTGAAAGCTCTCTGGTTCTCCCCCATCAGTCATCAACACATACTGATAAGGAGGATACAAAGTATTATCCTTTTTTACTCTGGTAGACCTCATAGGTAGTACAACTCGTGGTTCCTTTGGAAAAGCTGGAACTGCTGGAACATGATCATCTGTATCAGCATCATCTGGAACTTCTAGAACATGATCATCAACATTATCATCATCTGAGATCTCAATATCAGCTGCATTCGGTTACATCTCTGTCTGAGCTTTCTCCTCAACTGTAACAGGTAAACGGTGAGGAATATCCCTGTTCAAATCAACAAGATCCTGAACCTGTGACCCTGTATGTAGAGCTTTCTCAACATTTTTGATAGTTTGGTCTTCACAGAATACCACATCTCTGCTTCTGATAAGTTTCTTCCCAACTGGATCATACAACTTGTATCCAAACTCATCCTGGCCATAACCCAGAAAGATACACTGTCTAGTCTTGGTATCCAATTTAGACCTTTCATCTTTTGGAACATGAACAAAGGCTTTGCAACCAAAGACTCTCAAATGATTGTAGGAAGACTTCTTACCTGACCAAACATTCTCTGGAACATCTCCATTCAGAGCAACTGCAGGAGACAAATTAATTACATGAACTACAACAGATAAAGCTTCACCCCAGAAGCCTTGTGATAACTTGGCCTCAGAAAGTAAATATCTAACTCTCTCAACTAAAGTTCTGTTCATCCTTTCTGCCAAACCATTCAACTGAGGAGTCTTGGGAGGAGTCTTCTGATGTCTGATACCTTGCTCTCTGCAATACTGATCAAGCGGCCCACAATACTCACAACCATTATCTGACCGGATGCACTTGACTTTCTTCCAGTCTGTCTCTCAACAGAAACTTGAAATTCTTTAAACTTATCCAGAACTTGGTTCTTAGTCTTCAAAACATAGACCCACGTTTTCCTGGAACAATCATCAACGAAAGTCACAAAATAAGATGCACCACCAAGTGACTGTACCTTCATAGGACCACACACATCAGAATGAATCAGCTCTAGCAAACTTGATTTCTTGTAAGGAGGGTTAGACTTGAAAGACACTCTGTTCTGCTTTCCTGCCATACAATGATCACACTTATCCAATTTTGCAGTACTAACTCCAGAAAGGGCATTCTTTCTAATTAAAAGGTTAAGTCCTTTCTCACTAATGTGACTCAGCCGCCTGTGCCAAAGATAAAGTGAGATTTTGTTGTCCACCACATTGACACTACCAAAATAGCAGTCTGCATCAAATACAAATTAGAAGCAAATTTGTTTCCACGAGCCACAATCAAAGAACCTTTAGATAACTTCCACTCTCCTCCTTCAAACACATTGCGAAAACCATTATCATCAAGTTTTCCAATTGAGATCAAATTCAACCGGATATCTGGAAAGTGCTTGACACCTCTGAGAAGTAACTCACTACCATTACTAGTCTTCAAACACACATCACCTATGCCAACAACCGGTGACACGCCCTCATTGCCCATCCTAAGAGCTTCAAAGTTTCCAAGAGTGTAGGAACATAAGAATTCTTTCTTTTTAGCAACATGAAGTGAAGCGCCACTATCAACTACCCAGTCAGTGTCATGAGATGCATAATTAATCACATACTCATCATAAACAACAAAGAAATCCACTGACGTAGCAGTAGAACAACATCAACACTGTTATCTTTCACTTCTGTATTACCATCATTCTTCTTATGTTTCTTCCACTTGAAGCAATGTTTCTTGATGTGTCCTTTCTTTCCACAGTAATGACAATCCATATCCTTGAACCTTGATCTGGACTTGCTTCTACTTTTATCTCTGTTTCCATAAGTCTTGTTGCTGTCTCTTCCCCTATTTTCAGTAGCAAGGACATCTGAGTGAGAAGATGATGTCCCTGAATTAGATCTTCTAACCTCCTCATTCAAGATACCATCTCTAGCATACGCTAAGGACATGGCACCAGCTGGAGCATTGTTAATATAAGAGGCCCGGAAATTTTCCCAAGATTCAGGTAAACAGCTAAGCAACCAAAGTCCCAAAACTTCATCATCAAGTTTAATACCAATATCAGATAGCTAACCATAAGCTCCTTCAAATTCATTGACATACTCTATGAAAGGAGTGCCCTCTTCATATCTCAAATATATCAGCCGCTTCATACAAAACAACTTGTTGTTTCCAGATTTTGCGGCATATGTATTCTCAAGCTTTTCCCACAATTTCTTGGCATCTGTTTCCTTTAAAATAACATTCTTAACATTTTTGTCAACCCAACTTCTAATAAAACCGCAGACCTGGAGATGTTCAATAGTTCATTCCGCATCAGATTTAGAATCAGGCTTCGAACCAAAAATGGGTGCATGAAAACCTTTAACATATAACAAATCTTCCATCTCAGTACTCCAACAGTGATAATTTTTACCATTCAAACGAGTCATCTGGCTCATATTCGGTTCCATATTTTAGACAAGCAGATAATCACACAGCAACCAAAGCTCTGATACTACTATGTTAGGGAGAAACCACAATATAGTCCGAGCAACTGAACAAACAAGATCAAATATGCTTGAAAAAATATCTCCCAAGCTTGAATAAAAACGTAGGACACCAAACAATAATTCCAAAGCCCCTAGATGACAGTTGCGAATGCAGCGGAACAATAATAATGAAGCAAGTAAATGAAAGATAAATCAAGCAAACACAACACCAAGAATTTTACGTGAAAAACCTCTTCAAATCGAAGAGTAAAAATCATGGGACCTTCGGGTCAACTCCAAAAGCTTCACTATAAATCAAGAGAGGTTACAAAAGAGTATCTACACCAATATGTGTAAACTCAAACCAACAACGAAGCTAAATCTTCATCTACTACACAAAAGAGATGAGAATAGAGAAAAATCACCCCAAAAAACAGAGCACTATTCTGATAGCAATAACTCGGAATCCACGTGTAGAAATTTGATCTCCACCGTCCAGAATGTAGCCCTATCAGACTTCTACCTCCAGTTAAAATTTGAGACGATTCCGAGAACAAATGACTATCCGATCGATCGAAATCCCAAAACTGTGCAGACAGAAATAAAGCTGCGAAAATCCCTTTATCTCTCAAAAACTCTCTGCCTCTCTTTTCTATTTCTTTAATAATGAAGACCAACAATTGTTAGGCTTTTATAACACTTTCGGCCTTGGGCCTTGGGCTCTTTTTCAAGACCCACATAGGATGGAAAAACATTATGGCTCAACAGTATATCCATCCATATTATATTGAATCTGTATATACAAGCAAGGGCTAGCTCGTTGGAAAAATCAGCGTTTTATTTTGAGTTGGCAAAATTATTTTTATTTGATTCTAATCATCCGTAACGTTTTTTAACAACTAATTTCTTGATATTTGGAAATTAAAAAAAAATAAAAAAAAATAAGAAGAGGAAAAACCTAGATATATTATATTACGGTGAAGATGTAGGAGTAGAAAGTTTCCAAATCTCATGCATGCACTTTAATCCAAAAGCATCCATTATGCGTACTATATTTTAGGTTTCAAGTAATGTATTTTTCGGTCCGGTTCAGGTGAGGAATGATCAAAGTTCTGTACCTGTAGAACACATAAAAATCTGACGACTATGATCATTTGAGTCTAACTCTGTTATGTTAATATCATAATTGTTGTTGTGCCCCAAATTATCTCAACCGTCCAATTATTTTATATGACAATCATTACGTGTTCCGTTCAATACACAATAAAAAGTGTTCCGCATTGAATTCATAGTGCACAGTTTTGAGGTATAAGTAAGACCATGGTAACTTATAATTGTTCCCAATACCTTATCCCATTACTTTACATTCCAATTCCTTCACTACTAAACTTAATATTATTTCTATTTTTTCACCCTATAAATATATCACTCAAACTCCTCAACTCTTCTTCATCCCAATTCATTCAACTTCCCAATTCCTTCTCTATTTCTTTCTCCTACTTCTCTCTAATAAGATCAAAGAGTATCGAAAATGGCGGTCCGATCCCTTATTCTTCCATTTATGTTCCTCTTCTTCAATATCTCGAGCAGTGCATACAATGTTGGTATATACAATGTTGTTGAGTTGGGAGCCAAGCCAGATGGGAAAAGGGATTCTTCAAAGGCATTTCTTAAGGCATGGGCTTCAGCTTGCGCCTCTCGAATTCCGGCCACCATTTCAGTTCCACCAGGGAGGTTCTTAATTAAGCAAGTTAACTTTCAAGGCCCATGCAGGAATATAGCTATAGGGTTTCAAATAGATGGTACCATTGTGGCTCCTTCTGACTATAATATTCTTCGAAATTCCGGTTATTGGATTTACTTTCAGCATGTTGATGGAGTTTATATTCGCGGTGGCCTTCTTGATGGCCAAGGTAGTCGCCTTTGGACTTGTAAAAACTCCGGCAAGAATTGTCCCGGTGGTGCAGCCGTAAGTGCCAAATGACTAAATTGACCTTTACTATTCTAGCAAGCTTGCTTACTCGATTAGGGATAATTTTGTCTTTGCCTACAATAGAGTGGGTAAGAAGAGACCTAGCTAAATGAGCTTAACTGATAGAAGTGGGAAAGTGGGGAGTTTTTTCTTTATCAGGATGACAGTGTTTTTACAAATTGATCCGACAGTATTTTTATTGTACAATATAACAAAAAAATTTGTTATTTTTGTTCCCTTAAAAATAATGTCATATACGGATCAATCTACAAAAACATTGTTGCTTTGATAAAAACTCCTAAATGGGCATAACTGATAGTAGTGGGAGGTGGGGAGTTTCTAAATGACAAAGACTAACGTCCGTTTTCCTTCATAAATCAAATTTTCAATATAGGAAATTTAATGTTTAGATATTAGAAAAAATCTTCCTTATATATACATAAATAATTTTTCTTTTTCTATCAATAAACTTTTATTTTAACTCTTTATATACATAAATAATTTTCGAACTACTTATTTTGTCAAATTGGTGTAATGCTGGTGATATTTTGGCACTTTTGAATACGTCTTTTATGCATGTTTGTCATTCTGAAGGGTATTTCTATCAATTTAAGTCATTAACAATAGGATTTTTACAGAAAAATTGATTAAAAAAGCTGAAAACCACCAATTTACATTAATTTGGCAGAATGAGTAATTTAAAAATAGTTTATTTACAAAATAACTAAAATAAAAGTTGTCTGAGAGAAAAAGAAAAAGAAAAAGAAAACAAAAACAAAACAAATGTTTATGTGTATATAGGGAAATTTTCTCTTAAATATTATATAACTTGTAACTGATAAATATTATTTGACTTTTTGATTGCTTTTGAATTAAATTTCTCGTCACATTTTCCTTTAGTACAATATAAGCAAAGATCAAAATGAAGTAATTAACGGCTACTTTCTTTAATTGTTTAATAATGTTCAGACATTGGGATTTTCAAACTCAAACAACATTGCTCTTACCGGTCTAACTTCTCTCAATAGCCAATTGTTTCACATTGTCTTCAATGGCTGCAAGAATGTGAAGTTGCAAGCAATCAAAATTTTGGCCTCAGGAAATAGTCCCAATACAGATGGCATTCATGTCCAATTTTCATCAGGAGTAACAATCTTGAATTCGAAGATCAGTACCGGAGATGATTGTGTTTCAGTCGGCCCTGGCACGACTAATTTGTGGTTCGAGAATGTCCTTTGTGGCCCCGGTCATGGCATCAGGTAACTAAATTTGATCATTTAAAAAAAAATATACTACTTACGGTCTTAATATAAGTCGTACATATAGTAAAAATTAATGAAGTAAAAATCAATGTACTTTTTAGTCAAAATATCTATTATCATTAACTTAAATATAACTTGTATACCACTAATTCAACTTAAAAAAATAATATTAATATTTTGATTAAAAATACATCTTATTTTTTACTTCTTTAGTTTCGCATACGTTACCCGGACCTTTCGTTTATGTCTGTCGTACCTGTGTCGACACGACACGACATGGGTATGGGTATAAGATACTTACTGGATATGGTCAATGCCGATCATTCACTTTATTTTAGATGTTTAAGTACCCGACACCTAACTATATACCCGTACCCGAGTCTGGGTAACATAAGTTTTCGCTACATATCCTAAGATTTATATTAAGGAATCGAGGGAGTATTTTTTATTTTATTTCTGTTCTAAATATGAAAATGGTTAATTTGGGCAGCATTGGAAGCCTTGGTAAAGATCTCCGAGAAGCAGGTGTCGAGAATGTGACGGTAAAAACAGTAACATTCATAAACACACAAAATGGTGTAAGGATAAAATCATGGGGAAGGCCAAGCAGTGGTTATGTTAAAAGAGTTGTGTTCCAGGATGTGACCATGATCAATGTTCAAAATCCCATTGTTATTGACCAAAATTACTGCCCCGATAATATCAACTGTCCCGGACCGGTAAATCTTTTCCATCATAAATTAACTTTTTTTATTTTTATTTTTTTCCTTTCAAGAAAAGGCTTTGGAAGTTGGACTATGTCTATGTGTTGCAGAATATGTTTTTTCAGTATATTATGAATAATTTTAGCAGTTCTGAATCGTCGGATAAAAAAATTTAACGGTTAAATTTTTTTTCGAGGACATCTGTTGTGATTTTCATACACCTATTATGTAAGAAGACAGATGTTACATGTCTAAGGAAATGTGTATTGCAGCTTGTTGCAACACTCGCAACTATACATGTGTCTGTGACGAGAGAATTTTTGTTGAATAAGATTTAACACTAGTTACTGGGAAAATGTTCAGCACTAAAGACGTAAGCTAAAAGAGTCCGTGTTACTCTTTCTAATTGCAGGATTCAGGAGTGAAAATAAGTGATGTTACGTACGATGACATCCATGGATCATCGGCAACAGAAGTTGCAATGAAGTTTGATTGCAGCAAGAGGAATCCATGCAATGGTATAAGACTGAAAAATGTGAAACTTTCGTATAAAAATCAACCAGCTAAAGCATCATGCGTTAATGCTGATGGAACAACTATGGGTCTAATTCAGCCTTCAAGCTGTTTGTAGGCTAACTTTTAGGGGCAAAATTGACCCCCAAAAAAAGGGTAAAATTGTCTGTCCTTATACATGTCCACGTTACTAAGAATTCGTTATTTGAATATTTTTTCTAATTATGTATACACGTAATAAATTATGAGTGGTTAAAATCAGGCATTGAAACATGTACTGGACAGATGATGTTTTGCCCCCTAAAAAAATATATTTGTTAAAGGCAATTTTACCCCTAGAAAAATGCTATTATGTAGACTAGAGGAGATTTGAGAAAGTAATTGCTTGAGCCTGTGGCGTTTGTCTTACCATTTTGTTCGCCTGGCCAAGTAAAACCCTATTTGATCCGGGTTGTGTTGTACTGTTGTAAATTTTTTTGAAAACACTATTATGTTTTAAAGCGGTGAGAATCGTATGTCCATATATTCTGTGTCTCATTTTTTATTTTATTAACACAAAATTATCATGTGTTAATTTTTTAATTTAAAAAGTTATAATAAAAAAAGAACTAATAAAATACTCGGGACAATTACGTATTGATAGAAAACGGAAACGAAAAATAGAATGAGGATAGAAGATTTTTTCGTTTTAAAGTGCTATATAATATCTAATAACACCTTTTCTTATCCTTTAGAACATTTTCTAAACGTTATAATAATGAATCATTTTGCATGAACTATCCATACTTTGACCAATTTAATAAATATTTATTTTGTTTACTACTCATTACTATTTTATGTGTTATAATTTCATTGTTAAACTAGACAATATAATATTAGATAATGCACTTAAGACTTGCAGTCGACTTTTTTCTTTAAATAAAAAGAAAAAGTTCATCTCAATCTCAACTATTGTAATTGCAACGTTCAAGGTGGTGTTGATTTAAATCCAACTGCGTAAGGCAGACTAGTAATCCGGAGGGGAACTATTCATGATGCAACTCAACGTAAAGTGTTCACTTGTGACGCCATATTTAAAAAGAAAGGAATTATATTTTTCATAAATAAAAAAACACTCTACAATTGCAATTTAAATCAAACCGCAATTTAATGAATCTAGTTTTATTGATAGTAAAAATATCGGGTGCTCTTAGCTACCGATGCACATTTCTTATTTGAGTTCACGTCGTCACTATTGCTAGAACTGCCAATTGGATACATTTGGGTTCAAAATGTTGGGTCTGAATCAAGATCCACCAAATGAAGATTCAAGTTGGTCCTTATTGAATTGGATTTGAGTCTTTTTAATTAGAGTCCGAACCCAATAACGTTGGGTCTCAGATCTTATATTAAAACTATAAATCTTAATTGGGTATTTGAGTCCTTGAGCCTCTTAGGTCTACACAATTATAGTTTACACGTACTACTCTTGGATCCTATATTTATCCGGATCCAGATTCATATGAATCTCTACCCAAATTTTGATTTAGATATAAAAATGTATGTCTAAACTTAAATTAGATCCAGTGAGTATGAGTTTGGATCTGAACCTTTGAACCCCAGCCCTAACTATTGCAGACAAGAAACGTTACACTGATACCAAATGTTGTGTCTAGGGAATTCAAGACCAATTCCATAGCCCAATGGAGCTATGGCCTGCCTACGATAGTGAGGTCGAGGGTTCGACACCTCTCCCCTACATGGGGCAAGTAAATACTCCCTTCCTAGGGCGGTCCTCCTCCTCTGGTGAGGCTAAAAAAAAAGACCAATTCCAATGTAATCTTTATTGATATGGAATTGAAGAAATCTTGGCCGCAGAGAGGAAAAATAAGAAAGGAATTGAGCTCAACTCATGTTACAGGGATGGGATGAAAATGGGGGTGGAGGTGATAACTATCCAAAATGTTTTCTAACGTGATGAATATTCCAATAACCAACTAAAGCCTCTTTTATACAAGTACCAATCCCGGGTTAGATTCTTGACCCGCGACGTGACCCATTACTCTTGACCCAAATTAATTTTAATTGATAATTTCCTTTCCTCCCCTCCAAGGTTCGAACCGCATCTCCCATATTTACAAAACATTTTATAATAGCCATCATGACACAATGTTATTTTTACAATTTGTTCGTAAATAATTGAAACATTTCACTTTTTTCGTATGTTCCAATTAATTTTATCCATTTCAAATTTTGATAAACATTTGCTATGTTTCTTCCAAGTTTACCATTATTCAACTTTATTTAATACCTTAGTTTTTTCAACAAATCCACGCTTACAATGCATATCAAAACTTACTTTAATGACTATAATTAGAGGTAATTTGAACTTTTTTCATCAGAATTATTGTCTTCTAATCATTTTATTGGTATGTGTAAAAATGTAAAATTTATCAATTATTTAAGAACGGAGATTCACATTTCTCTGACACCCACACCCTACACCCCACCCCCAAAAAAGGATGTTTCTATGTAAAATATATAAGGAAAATGATTAACTCCTCAAGACTACCGGGTACAAACCCCAAATCCCCAAATTGAGCATGTCAAATGACTATCTTACCCTTTTGGGGTTTTTAAGATTAAATTTAGTTTTCTTTTATTTTTAAAAGCTTTACTCTACCTATACCTATACCTATACTACATATTCTACTACATCATTCAATATCAAAAATACATTTATCACTCCTTCTTCTAACTTCAATCTCTGCAAAATTTTAAAAGAGTTGCCCATATATGTTTTAAAGAAGACGAAGAACAGTAACTCACGATTAAACAGCTCCGATGAACAGTAACTCTGGTTAATCAGCTCCGATGCCCAGATTTTGTGTTGCAAGGGACGTTGGGACTTTTGAGTTAGATCCAGTGTGAAATATTAATTGTTTCACACCGTGCGGAACTATTATGGTCCGTCGGATATAAAATCTAACGGCTGAGATCATTTGGTTTAACACGGTCTTTATAGTATTTATTGAGACCCAAATGATCTCAGACGTCAAATGTTTGATCCGACAGTTTGTAATTGTTTCGCACGGTGCAGAATAATAGTATAAGTCATTCAAATCTTACTTAAGTAATATTATAATGTTAATAGTTAAATTATATCATATTATAAGGTTAATAACGACGACTGTTTATATATTATTACTAATACGAAACTGTTGTAAATAGATTATTACATTTGTTTAATTAACTATACATTTACTTAGTGTTAATAATTTCAGAACACATAATGTTTTAGACTAAGTGTTATAATACTTAGTGTTTTAACAAACACTAATTTTAATTTGGCTACAAAATAAAAAATTTGGGGTAAATTTGTAAATTTAAAAAATATACCTTAGAAGAAATGGTTCAATTTATAAATTATAAAAATTGTTGTCGGGGTCAATTTGCTTAAAAAAAGAAATTTGGGATCAAAGTAATATTTTATAGGGACTTTAGGGTAATCAATTCACAACCCTAGAGGGACTTAGGGTATGCATTTAACAAAAGATATAGGTATTTTACGTGCAATTGGTGAATAAATATGTATAGAAATTGTGATAGTGACTGTAATGCGATAAAATTGAATCTGCAACAGAAACACGGAAATAACTCAACAAGGTAATCTTTATTAGTCAAATTAATAGTAGTTACAATATTTGGAAGGACTCCAATTTAGCTGGAATGATCCTCCGATTCTCCTCTTCTGAATTTGTTTCGTCCTAGTGTTGGAAGACTTGATCTTGAATCAATTATGATTTGATTCCAAGCGCCCAACCTTCGATTTTACAAAGCCGTTATGCCTTCCCGGATTTTGTCGCGAAGAACACCTTTGAAGATTGTTGAAGATTTCTTGAGAGCTTTTATCAGTTGAAGTCTGTGCGTAGCTTCCAAAATGATCTCCAGTATCCCCTTAAGACTTGGGGAAGACCCCTATTTATAGGCGTAAATGAGGACTAGGATTTTACTTATTGGCTTAAGCGGCCCATTCACTTATGTTGGGTTGACCCAATCTTTATTTGGGGTGACCCAATGTTTAATCCATTATCTTAATGGACCTCTATTTAACTTGACATTTTGAGCTTGTATTTCATTAGCCCAATTTAGTTTGATCCACTATTTTCTTGGACTTTATTTCTAGTGGGTTTGGGCTTGTTTAAAATGATTTATTAAATATGGCCCTGTTGTAGTGGTCCAATATTTAACCATTCTTTATTAAATTCAAGTAGCCCAGACGAATAATACTTATTTATTAGTCTAGATTAAATAAATTTAATTACATTTTTATTGAAAATTCACTTGTCTACAAATGCCCCCACTTCAAGGCTCGGGTTGAGTGTTTGATCAAAGAGCTCAAGGACAAGACTTGAAGTATACTTATTTGAAGAAATTCCACTAATATGCATATATACCCAATCCCCTGAATATACATGTATATACCCGACTCTTGCCAAATTCTCAATCCCCATTCCCCAATCTTATTCATCACATGGGGGTATGGCCGGATGTCTAAATCAGATTACTTTAGGGGGTCATATAATTGTAAAGCAATCCAAGAATAATAAGGAATATTTTAGCGGAATTTATACTTCCCCTGGTTGTATTGAACCAAGGTACTAGAAACCCAATTGAACTTGGAGTAATGTAATACTTATCACCACTCAGTATTCCAGCTACCTCATTCTCCTTTTGTAATTAAAACTTCTCTTTAAATCAATAGAGTCACTGTACGCTTATAACTCGAACTTGAAATCATCTTCATATATAAAGGTCATCACTGCCCCAGTTCTTCTCACCAACTCGAGTCTCCCTATTTTTTTTTTTTTTTAAACTTGCTGAGTCATCAAAGGCAAGAACAATCCTTTTTTTTTTTTGACGTCTTGAGCGTCAAAGGTCAATGTTACTTTGTGAGCCTGTGCTGACCGATGTTATGTCAAGGCTAAGCTAGCCGAATTTTCTCCCTTGAACAATCTTAATTAATTTTTTTAAAAAAAATATGACGTCTTGAACGTCAGAGGTCAATGTTTTTTTGAACGAATTGATGCTCTCTTGATCACAAAATTTTGTGTTTCTTTCATAAAAATAAAATAATTTTTTTTTTTTTAGCAGGAGCTCTTTCGGCTGCGAATCGAGTCTCCCTATTCTTCTTCTTTTTACGATAAACAACAGGAACACGTGTGCAAATTTCGTTTAAAATGACCAGCTCTAGGTCTTTGATTTAGTATTACAGAATTTAATTCCCCATATACAGCTGGTCCTGCGAAGCCAATCCCTAGCAATATATATCCTTACATGTGTGCAAAGACCTATATATATATATATATATATATATATATATATTTTAATGACCAGCATCAAGACCTATATTATAAAATTCATTCTTTTCCACTATTTTATTATTATTATTATTATTATTATTATTATTATTTTTTAAGACTATCAATACATTTTTTCCCCTCCTTTTCTTTTAGGACTGCAATCAAAGGAATCATGGTAATCTTCAAGGACTTAGCTAAGGATGGCTTGGACTACTTATTCATCCTCAAGCGCAAGGTAGAATATTTGGAGAGAGCATTTAAGCTTCCCGTACACACTCCGATGCATGGACGCGTTGCCCCCAAATTAGCACTTCCGCTAGAATCCGACCTGCAGGAATGGTCGGTCAAAGTTGCTCAGGAAGATGGAAGCCCGTCTTATTCCTTGCAAAGCTCTATTCACACAGGTGAACGGAGGCTTGGAAGCTTTGAAACACTCGAGAGGCGAATCATAGCTGGATCCGCATATTGGACCTGTGCATTGAGGCTTGATGGAGAATTTGGCTTTGTTCCAATGTACTGGAATAGCTTGAGGAGGTACTTGGTCGCAGCCGGAAGCCATTGAACAAATTCGAGATGTACCAAGCATTGTTTGCATCACTTTTCACTTATGACCGGAGTTCTAACATTGTGCGAGCATTTTTGGAAGCATGGAGTCCAGAGACCAACACTTTGCATACCTCAGCGGGAGAATTATCCCTCTCGCTTTGGGACTTGCACAAGCTAGGAGGGCTGCCCATTTATGGAGGGATGTACGAGGAGGTTATTCCTTTTGCTAAGGAACTAACACGCATAGATGCAGAGGGCAGGAGATTTATTCTGCAAAGCTGCGAACACCTATTTGCTGCATACCATCAGCTGCATGAGGAAGGAAGCAAAAAAGGCCACGTGTCCGTTTCGGAATGGGTCAAGTTCTGGTTCAAAGGGGACACAAAATACCCTCAACCAAAGGTCATACAACACAAGAAAGCATCATGTCCCAAGCTAACACAAAATCTCAACGGGTGCATTGATGCGCCTCGGAAGTGGTCCAGTGCTGAGGAGGCCATATTCAAAAGCCTTGGAGTAAAAATGACTTATGGGAAGAGACACACTTGGCGGCCTTCATTTTATGCTGGTTGTGTGTATTCGCACTCCCAAATGGGAATGAGAAAATTAGGCCAACAACTTTCAAAGTAGCAAGTATAATGGCTAACGGGAGGAAACTTTTCCTTGGTGTCCCAGTTCTTCTCAAAATTTACCATGGATTGAATGGTATTGTAAAATCAGCTAACCCTGGACGCGCGAGGGCTTGTCTCCCTATGCATTATATCTATGCTCGGATGGTGCTGTACTTTAGTACTCATTATGTGACCAGTAATCCTTTGTCACTTCCCAAGATGACTGAAATCTCCGGCGAAGGTGGAGCGAGATATTTTGACAAGAACACAGCTTGGGATCTCATTCACAAAGGCAAGGAGATCAACTGGCTTGCAACCGCAGATGTAAAATATATAATGCTAGTTAATGATGGGAAGTTGCGAACGTCATCACTTGAGTACTTTCTCAGCATCCGCTCCGGTTACTTGGCATTTCATACCGAAAACTCCTTCATGGTGGAACCTTACAGTCCATACAGATTTGCTCCTTAGTTTGGGTTTTATCAGGACATTCCGCGAGAACTTATGGTAGAGCTTCGCGAGACCTTTTTTGACACAGCCAAGAAACTTTGGCATTCTTGTATTCGTGCAAAGACTTTCTCGCAGGTATCCTTTCCCCTTACCCTCCAGTTCCGGAGAAGAACGTTTCCAAAGCTTACACCAAATGGTGGTCGGGAGTCCATGGATTGTACCTTGTGGATAATCGTGCGACTTTTGCTAGCACCGGCCAACCCAAAGAGAAGGAGATAAACCATGGAGATGCTTTGAAAGAAAAAGAAGACATAAGTATTTCTGGAGGAGTATCACTGAAGACTAAGCTTACCCCTAACAAGGACGACCAGCCTCGAGAGAAAGATCTGAAGCATCATGTTGGACCTGGAAAAGGCAAGAACTTACCCGAGCCTCCTCGTATTGCTTCATCTGTTGACAAGGAAACAACTCCAATTTCATCCAAATGGCGAGGACAGCAGAGCAAGAATTCATATGATAGGAGCAGCACTAACAGCGATCGCCATTGGAAGCGACAGAAAACCAAGGTAACAATTCATGTTGACGCTATTGATTTGGACCCTTTGATCTTTTGTAAAGGCATTCCAAGTGTTTCTGTCTCGAACATTCATCTTTCACAACTCGTAAGCATTTTCTCAATCAACTCGCTATTTGTGCTTTTCTCAATTACTTATGTTTCTTATCCTTGACTTGACAGTTTAATGATGAAGAATTAATTGATCTGGAGAAGGATTCTTATAGCGTGGGCTCCGTGGATGGTCCAGATTCTTACGATTTGCTGGCGGAGCAAGTTTACACCTCGGCACGTTTGCAAGAGGCAAAAGATAGCAGAATGAATTTGAAAAGAAATCCGGAGAAGATTCTCTCAAAGCCTTTTAAGCCACCATCTTTCCCAGCAGAATCGACAGTTTTGGAATTCCGCTAAGAGAATGTAATCAAAAGCGCTCGCCACTCTTACACTTTCAGAAATGCACCTAGAAAAAGCAGATATGGAGAAGCGACTTGAGGCCCTGGATGCTATAATTAAGAAGAAAACTTCGTTAATTGAGGAAGGTAAAGGAAACCTGCCAACACTTCAAGCATCAAACGCATCTATAAAAGAGGAAGTCAACAAGCTTGAAAGTTCTACTCCCCTATCAAAGGAAGAAGAATAAACTCTGAAGAAAATGTAGGACTTGTTCGAAGTCAGCCGCACTGAGTTGATGAACTTTAAACTTCTCCCCTAGTGCTTTCCATTTTTATTTTTATTTTTATTTTGTTTTCCTTGAGTTGTAGCTACTTCCATGTTTTGCTCATCCCGTACTTCAAGACTTGTAGAATGATAACTTTATTAATGAAATTTCCATTTGAATTTAACATCCTTTATGCAATTTCCTTTTGCCTTCATCATTATTTGCAATAATCAATTTCTCCTTTGACTATTTGAATGAAAACAATTAACGAACAACAAATACGTTAATTCATAAAGCGCAAAATTGTACTTTTGGACATTTTATTTTCTTTAATAAGAATGATTGATGCCTACGTATCCCAAGAGATAATCTTGAGAATCAAGTCAACACGCAGTTCAGAATCATTTTTGGTTTAAAAGGGGTGACTGAACATAATTTTTTTTTCAAGTTGCCGATGTATCCCAAGAGATAAGGTTAGAATCAAGTCATAACGTAGCTCAAAGGATTTTTTTTTGTTTAATAGGGGTGATTGAACTTGAAATTTCTTTCAAGTTGCCTACGTATCCCAAGAGATAAGCTTGAGAATCAAGTCATAACGTTGTTCAACACATTTGACTTTGCAGTTTAAACTCGTGCAGTCTAGGAGTGTTTCCATACTATGCATAATAACGCTTCAAATACTTGCCATTGATAGGACCAACTTTCACTCGATCATTTTCATCAATTATCTTGTAAGATCCATTTGAGTATACTTCCTGGACAACATAAGGACCATCCCACTTAGATGTAAATTTCTTCTTCTTTTGCCCTATGATGATTGGTCTTCTTACAGCAAGCACCAAGTCCCTAACTTGAAAAGAGCGAGGTCGAACTCTCTTATGAAGGCCTTTGATATGCGGGCTTGATAACACTCTAAACGTTGTTGTGCTTCCAATCTCTTTTCATCAAGCGCCTCTAGCTCCTCCAACCTCAAGGAAGCATTCTCTTCTGTTGTCAACTCTTCTTGAATCGCAATCCTCAAGGAAGAAATTTGTTGCTCGAGCGGGAGTACCGCTTCGACACCATAAATCAAAGCATAAGGAGTGGCTTGAGTCGGCGTGCGATAAATTGTCCTATAAGCCCAAAGTGCCTCACCAATTCGAAGATGCCAATCTCTCTTAGACTTATCCACCACTTTTTGCAGCAAATTGCACAAGGTCTTGTTAAATGCCTCCGCCAATCCGTTTGCAGGAGTATAATACATGGATGAATTATGTTGCTTAAACCTGAACTTCTCACATAGCTTGGTCATCAAACTATTGCAAAAAGGCTTCCCATTATCGGTGATGATGTATTTTGGGACTCCGTATCGAAAGATGATGTTCGAGCGGATAAAGTCAACAACATTTTCCTTTTTAATTTCCTTCAGTGCAACTACTTCCGCCCACTTGGAGAAGTAATCTGTAGCAGCGAGAATGTATAGATGCCCAACAGATGACTTCGACAAAGGTCCAACAACATCAAGACCCCATGCATCAAATGGCCATGAAGAAATAGTTGGATGTAAGGGTTCGGGAGGTTGGTGTATGTAGTTTGCATAGAACTGACAGGCTTGACATCGCTTTGCGTAATCCATGCAATCCTTCACCATAGACGGCCAATAATATCCCATCATTTTTTATGCGAAAATGAAGCTTTGGGCCAGACTGATTAGCTCCACAAATACCAGAATGAGCTTCCTCCATGCTTTGGCAGCTTCCTCGTCACCTAAACATCTCAAGAAAAGCCTTCAAAGGACCGCCAAAATAGTGTATTCTTGTAGTATATGAAGCAGGGTGCGCGACGACGAACATCGATGCGTCGACGATGATCATCTGGCAGTTTCCCATCTTTGAAATAATCAACAAATACTTGGCGCCAATCCTTTGTATCAACCTCATAGACCGAAACAGAATGGAATTCGCACTCCTCGTCAATGTTATCATCGAACATAAAGGGTATCACCCAACTTTGGCATAACGGCACTTGAGCACGTTTGTCCGGTAGACTTAAATTAGAGGCGAGATTTGCCAATGTATCGGCCTGCTTGTTTTTGTTTCTGGGCACATGGTTTATTGTCACATCACCCACCCATGCCATGAGGCGTCTTGCATAGTTATGATACGGGGCCAACTCGGGCTTCTTGACCTCATACTCTCTGAGCAATTGCTTGACAACTAATTCAGAGTCTCCATATACTTTGAGTTCCACATGCTTCATGTCAACAGCCAATTCAAGTCCTAGTATAAGAGCTTGATATTCAGCCATATTGTTGGAGCATCCCTCAGATAAAATGAATGAATATGGCAAAATATCACCTTCAGGAGTAAGAAATACTACACCGGCTCCCGCTCCTTCACGATGTGATGCACCATCAAAGTACATTCTCCATGGAGGTAGACTTCTATTATAAAAACATCTTCATTAGGCATCCTCATCATCTAACTCCCATTCAGCAGGTATCGGGTGATCGGCCAAGAAATCCGCTAATGCTTGTCCTTTAATATCTTTCAGCGGGACATAGACAATCTCAAATTGTTGAAGTTGCAAGTACCACCTAGCCAAGTGATAGGACAACACATGCCTTGACATAACATATTTTATGGGATTCGCCATTGAGACAAGATGTACAGTATGAGCGTGGAAGTAATGCCTCAACTTTTGAATGGCAAAGACCAATAACAGGCAAAGCTTCTCGATGGGTGAATAATTCAACTCATTTGACGTCATCATTCGACTCAAGTAATACAAAGCATTTTCCTTTCTATTTTCATTCTCCTGAGCCAGTAATGCCCTCACAGAGGTCTCTTGAGCGGCAACATACAAAATCAATGGCTTTCCAGGAATTGGCGCAGCAAGCACATGAGGTTTCATGTGGTAAGACTTAATACTCCTAAAGGCATTTTGACATGCTTCATCCAATTCAAACGGTGCACCTTTTATATCAAATGACTAAATGGTTGGCAACGTCCGGCGAGGTTTGAAATAAACCTTCGTAGATATGCTAGCCTTCCCTGCAAGCTCTTCAATTCGTGGATATTTTGAGGCTCGGGCATCCTCATAATTGCATCAATTTTTGATTGATCAATCTCTATTCCTTGACGACGAACAACGAAGCCAAGGAATTTTCCAGAAGATACACCAAAAGCACATTTCAAAGGATTCATTTTTGAGTAGATATTCCCCAAAAAAATGCAATTCTAGCTACCTCAAAGGTCCAAGTGGGGAACAGAAGGAAGGCAGAGTGGTCTCACTGGGCGTGCCAAAATTTGTAATGCGATAAAATTGAATCTGCAACAGAAACACGGAAATAACGCAACAAGGTAATCTTTATTAGTCAAATCAATAGTAGTTACAATCCCTAGAAGGACTCCAATTTAACTGGAATAATCCTCCGATTCTCCTCTTCTGAATTTGTTTCGTCCTTGTGTTGGAAGACTTGATCTTGAATTAAATACGATTTGATTCCAAGCGCCGAACCTTTGATTTTACAAAGCCGTTATGCCTTCTCGGATTTTGTCGCGAAGAACGCCTTTGAAGACTGTTGAAGATTTCCTGATGCTTTTGTCAGTTGAAGTCTGTCTGTAGCTTCCAAAATG
The DNA here is from genome assembly GCA_026122235.1 of Vinca minor. NCBI lineage: Eukaryota > Viridiplantae > Streptophyta > Magnoliopsida > Gentianales > Apocynaceae > Vinca > Vinca minor. The sequence continues at coordinate 92,793 of JAOCZM010000118.1, forward strand.
ATCTCCAGTATCCCCTTAAGACTTGGGGAAGACCCCTATTTATTGGTGTAAATGAGGACTAGGGTTTTACTTATTGGGTTAAGCGGCCCATTCACTTATGTTGGGTTGACCCAATCTTTATTTGGGGCGACCAAATGTTTAATCCATTATCTTAATGGACCTCTATTTAACCTGACATTTTGAGCTTGTACTTCATTAGCCCAATTTAGTTTGATCCACCATTTTCTTGGACTTTATTTCTAGTGGGTTTGGGCTTGTTTAAAATGATTTATTAAATATGGTTCACTTGTCTACAGTGACATTTGGAGTAAGAAGTCGTGAAAAAATGTTGGAAAATGCCAATCCGGCTACAGTGGGGAACACCAAATGTTCCGCACCGTGCGAAATATTTAGTGGCCGATGGATCAAGAAAGCGCGACGAGAGATCATTTGGGTCTCAATACTCATCGTGAAAAAGTGTAAAGTCAAATTCGTCTCAAAGCAAATTACCGAACGAATACCGACGGAAAGTCTAGCGACCGAATATTCGGTCACTATTTACCGACATAATATCGACCGAAAGGTCAACATTGTTGACTTTTGACTTTGACTATGTAACGACCGAATACCGACGTAATATTTAGCGACCGAATATTACGCCTCTATTTACCGACCGAATACCGACCTAATGGTCAACATTCTTGACCTTCGACTTTGATTATATAACGACCGAATACCGACCGAGTTTGCAGTCGCTAAGGGCCAATCGAATACCGACAGCATGGTCAACATTGTTGACTTTTGACTTTGACTATGTAACGACCGACTACCGACGTAATAATATGTCGCGACCGAAGATGCCGTCTCTATTTACCCACCGAATACTCCGTCGCTATGTAGCGACCGAATACCGACTGAATGGTAAACATTGTTTGACTTTTGACTTTGACTGATTAACGACCGAAGACCGACGGCTAGTGTAGCATCCGATATTCGGTCGCTATTCTATCGCTAAATGATCTTTTATTTAAAAAAATAAATCTGAAATTTAATTAAATCCCTATTATAAAAAACAGTTGCACAGAAATACAAAGCAGAAACACTATTAATAAGATCCCAAATAGCAAAAATAATCAATAAACCCAAAAATAACATTACATAACCAAGTTTACACTTCTCATTTACAATACAACACTCACAATCAAAGTCCGCACTTCTCATTACATTACAATACTCACAATCAAAGTGCACACTTTGAATTACAGACTATCACAATCAAAATGTGCACTTCTCATTACATTACAATACTCACAATCAAAATGTGCACTTTGAATTACAACTATCACAATCAAAATGTGCACTTCTCATTACATTACAATACTCATAATCAAAGTGTGCACTACTCATTACATTACAATACTCACAATAAAGTGCACACTTTGAATTACAACTCTCACAATCAAAGTGTGCACTTCTCATTACATTACAATACTCACAATCAAAGTGCATACTTTGAATTACAACTATCACAATCAAAATGTGCACTTCTCATTACATTATAATACTCACAATCAAAATGTGCACAACTATCACAATCAAAATGTGCACTTCTCATTACATTACAATACTCATAATCAAAGTGTGCACTTCTCATTACATTACAATACTCACAATAAAGTGCACACTTTAAATTACAACTCTCACAATCAAAGTGTGCACTTCTCATTACATTACAACACTCACAATCAAAGTGCACACTTTCAATCATCAAAACTCACAATCAAAGTGTCCTTGATGTCATTTATATGGATATCCTTGGAATGCATGAGTTGGAATCTAAAAATTCAAGAATCAAATTATTTTGTGGCAATAAAATTACCACTTTGAATTATGATAAAAAGTTATACAATACGACAATTAATTTATGGAATTCCAAGAAGCGGGAAAGAGATAAATCATTCTAAATAATCCTTCGACATAAATTGATCCTCTTCTTCAGAATTGTCAACACCCGACATAATTTCATCATCATCATCATCAACAACAACAACACGACTCGTACCGGCCTCAAGCACAACTTCAATTTCCCCTGACCGGTGTGCAAGTTGACCAACTTCAGTAACAGTTTGATCAATCCGAGAAGTCTCCTCCTCGCGTAGTTCATCCTGGTACGGTACGGGAACACCAGGAACGTCAATTAGACGTGGTTTGGATCGACAAACAGCCAACCAATCAGCCCTAGATGTTGTCTTACTACCCGGATAAGGTGTATAGTAGACTTGTTGACATTGGTAAGCAAATAGAAATGGATCGTACCCTGGTACGTTCTTTGCCTATGTATTTCTACAAGTTTATATTGAGGATGCACCCTCAAACCTCGATTTGGAGTAGAATCAAACCAGTCGCATTTGAAAAGAATTATTTTTTGATGAGGTACTCCAGCAAGTTCAACCTCAATGACTTGCTTTAACTCTCCGTAATAATCTCCTTTAACCCATACCCCACTATTTGTCGTTCCTTTTCCATCGCTGTGGGCTTTGTGTGAAATCTATAACCGTTAACAAAGTAACCGGTGTATGACATCACTCTCATTGACGGGCCCCATGACAGATTTTTCAACAACCTTTCGGAATGTTCCGGAAGGCTATGTATCTGTTGAGAACAATGAAAGTTAAATTAGTTTAGTTTAGGCATTCTTAAGACAAGTACATTTCTACACAATACCAACTTACATGAGTTCCAAACCATTTGGAAAAATCATTATAAAACCGTCTTTGAAGTTCTTCCTCTGTTATCTGCGGAGTTTGGTCATGTACTTCACTGACAAATTTCCTAAGTTACAAATTAAATGACAATATTGTTATTTGGCTACTTTTAATTATATAACAAAAATGAAGCAATAGTTGAGTTTACTTACTGAATATATGGTCGACCTCTTCACAATTAATCAGGATATAATTCATGGTTGTTTTATAATCTTTATCAGATAATAAAATTTTTTCTTTTTTTCCAAATGATCTTCCCGGTAAGTTGCAAATTGATAATACATCTGGTCCACTAGTCTCGTCTTCACCATCATTTCGCCCAATGGTTGTAACTTTCGTTTTCACGTGGGGCTCAAAATAATAGCTAAAAAATGTAGCAGTTTTTCGACCAAGTATGCATTGCAAATTGACCCCTCAACTCTGGCCTTGTTTTTTAAATTCTTTTTTAGATGGTGCAGGTATCTACTTAAAGCATAAGTAGTTAATCACATTGTAAATACGTACATGAAAAATAAAAATGAAGTTGAGATCATAAAGACATTGGTTGTTACCTCTCAAACGGGTACATCCACCTAAACTGTACCGGGTCACCAACTATGCCTTCGTAAGGAATGTGAACCGGCAAGTGTTCCATCACACCAAAAAATTCCGGAGGAAATATTCTCTCTAACTTGCACAATAAAATAGCTATAGTGTCCTCCAATTCTTGCATATGCGTCACACTCAACTTTGGGGAACACAAATCTCTATAGAACAAACTAAGTTCAACCAAAGGTCCCCAAACACTTGCCTATAGAACAAACTAAGTTCATTCCAGACATTTTCAACTCTTTCATATCAACACATCGCGCCAAATTCGATGCATATCCATCTGGGAGCCTTAATTCTTTAACCCATTGCAAAACCATCTCTTTTTGTGCCTTGGTAAGAGTGAAACATACCTTCAGTTTCGTTGCTTTACCTCGGCCATCGTGTTTAATATTACATTCCGAGCGACTACAATACCTTTCAACATCCGCTCTAGCCTTAACATTGTCCTTTCTTTTACCCTTCATGTCCAACACGGTGTTAAAGACATTATCAAACACATTTTTCTCATTATGCATGACATCAATGTTGTGTCTTATGCTTGACATCAATCTAAAACTATGGCTGTGTTTGATATGCTTCATATTGACATATGGGGACCATTCTAGGAAGCTACTGATTATGGTCATAGATATTTTATGACTATTGTTGATGATTATTCCATATACACTTGGATTTTTCTGCTTTTAAGCAAATCTGATGCTAGGTTAACTGTTCAGAATTTTTATACCTTCATTAACACTCAATTTAATAAGAAGATTAAGATCATTAGAACTGATAATGGAGGAGAGTTCAATATGCCTCAGTTTTATTCTAACAAGGGCATATTACATCAAACTTCATGCATCTATACTCCTAAGCAAAATGGTCTTGTAGAAAGAAAGCACCAGCATATTTTGAATGTTGCCAGGTCACTTAGGATCCAATCCAGAATTTCTTTAGTATATTGGGGGCACTGTGTTAATCATGTTGTGCATCTCATTAATCTAACTCCTACACCTGTGCTCAAGGATAAGTGTCCTTATGAAGTTTTATATGGCAAACAATCTGCCTATGATCATCTCAAGGTCTTTGGCTGTCTTGCATATGCATGTACTTTAGAACAAAGTAGAAGTAAGTTTGATCCAAGAGGTAAACAATGTGTTTATCTTGGCCATTCTTCTACTACAAAGGGCTATATTCTACTTGATAGTGATACACTGTAATTGTTCATATCTAGAAATGTGATCTTTATTGAACATATATTCCCTTTCACTGATGTTTCAAATACTGATTCTGGTTCTGATCATGAGGATTCTAGCACTCACACTTTAGACTTTCCCATTGTGCCTACTGCACCTTGTTTATAACACCTTCTCAGTCTTCTGTTCCTGCTGATTTTACTGTTATACATCATTCATCTATGGTTGAACCTTCTAGTTCTTCTGTACTTCCCTTTGATCTACCTGCTAGGAAGTCTACAAGAACTAAGAATCCTCATGTACATCTTCAAGACTATGTATGCCCCACCTTATCACATTCTTCTCCACATTCTCTCAACAATGTCATCACTTATGAGTTACTTTCCCCTAATCCTCATACTTATGTCTATGCACTGGATGTCATTCCTGAACCTCATAGCTATTCAGAGGCCATGCAGTCTCAGGTTTGGAGAGAGGCAATGAATGCAGACATAAGGGCTTTAGAAGAGAATCAAACATAGACTCTTGTGCCATTGCCAGAAGGAAAACATACTATAGGCAATAAATGGGTATTCAGAATAAAGTTCAAATCCAATGGAGAACTTGAAAGATATAAAGCTAGACTAGTTGTTAAGGGTTACACAATGTTGGAGTACATTTAATCTAAGGTGCGCCAATTCGATTGGGCCGGGCCGGGATTTGATCGGGCCCTTAATCGGGTTGGGCCGACCAATATGATTGGGCCGACCGACCCGTTTTGGACCGAACTTATGGCTGGAAAATTGGACACATATTTTCAGCTCATATGTCTCTTATCTAGAGGTTAAAGGAGTGGAGAAAGTGGAGGAGTGGTTTCCTCCATGATCTCCCACTTTCCCCTTTATCTCTCCCCACTCTCTCTTGATAGACTAAGGGAAAAATACTGATTTTTCCCATTGATATTAATCAGTTTTTCTCCAGCTTTTGAAGCTTAGAGAGAAGAGAGAAAAGTGAGTTTTTAGAGAGAAAAGAAAAGATAGATTTCTAGACTTGTTTTCTAGCTTTTTGCTAATAGGAAAGAAGTTAGAAATCTTGTATCTTATTCTTCTGATAAGGTCTGAAATACATACTCCATTGAAGAGTGTCTTCAAAGCTTCTACAAGGCGTTGGCTAGCACCAAGCATTAGAAGACCATCCCCGGAAGATCGAGTGGATACTGGGAGAGACGGAGCCTGCATTGTGGTGTTCCGTTCGTGACAACATACCGCTGAAAGCGTTTCAGCCATTCTAGCATCAATATAAGGTAAAACACTATCCCATAGTCATAGGTTCTTACTCGTGGAAGATCCCTGGTAGAGGCGGGTCAAGTTTTATTCAGTTTGCGCATTTATGTGTGACCCGGTTATTCCTCTAACAGTGGTATCAGAGCCACTCACGAGTACCCTATAGACTTTAAGTGTTATAGTGTTTGAATATAGATTATGAATCTATGTTATGCATGCCTTAGGATTGCTAGAAATGTAGTAAATCATGTATGACATGCTTTTCCGACTTTATGTATGTATATACATTTGAGAATTTCCAGTTTTGAAGTCATTCAAAGGCTGGAAAAACTCTCGATTTTGTCACTTTGGTCGACAGGGACTCATCTTCGGTCGGCCAGAGGCAAGACGATAGCTAAATGATACTTGTTCGGATCAACCGAGTTGGTCTTGGTCGATCCGAGTTGGTCTTGATCGGTCGAAGACCACTGACCGTCGACGAACTCGAGACAATATGAAATGTTCATTTGTTTCTTTGCTTGCTCGTTTTTCCATAAAATGTTATGTTAATTGAGCATGATGCATAGTAGTCGCCTTTACCACTGTTGGTTTTATTTTATAATACGATCTGCGTATCGTACCTATTTTATCATTCAAAAAGTTGTAATTTTATTCTCATTATATCTCCTCGAATGTAACTCGAGGTTTCCTTAGAAATTTTGTAATTCTAGATTAGGAGAAGGTACAGTTTGAGATGATGAAGATTTGGAGGCAACCAAGCTGAAGGTCAAGACGGTGTAGAATAGATGTTTTTCATTTTACACCCTTAGATTGACTTCACGGTTTTTTCCATTGGCTTGGAAAAAACCCGAATAGGATATAGCGATTACTATTGCATTTTATTTTATGTATTGGATGCATAAGTATATAAGCATAAAGCTGTTTTATTTATGCTTTTACGGTGAGATTGTTAAAAAGCGAAATCCCTCATTTAAAATATTAATTAGTGCCTTCCTAAGTTTGGCCCTCGTCAAGGCCTAGATCGACATTAGTATGGGACATGCCAAAGGCTGTGCATACGTGTCTATCCGAGTGAGGCGCGAAGGATAAGTTGTGATATCCGTAGGCTAAAACTTAGGGTCCTAGTTAACTAGATTATCTCGATAGATGGATTGAGGATCTAGAGGCAAAAGAGTTGAGAAAAGTGTATAATGATACGCTTGAATAAATGTTATTCACTCAACTAACCAAGAATTACATAATTTGATGTAATTGGCAAGCGTTGCCTACCTAAATAACTAAGTTTTGGGCGATCGGCCAAAGGCGACTCGAAAGCGAGGTGAAATATGGATCTTGGCCCGCTAGAAAGTTAACGAAACTTTCCGAGTTGATATTGAGGGTTATTCACTCGAAGAAAATAGTGGGAGAAATCATTAAAAAGATAAAGACCTAATAATGATTTTTAAATCGGTACTTACTTTGCATATATTTTTTGTTGTAGAAAATGGCAAATTCAAACCAAACACTATCATCTGCGTTACGTCGCTTGAGAAGGACAAATTAGAGGAGTTAACTTCCTCGATTGGTTCGAGAACTTGAGAATCGTTCTCAAGCATGAAAGAAAGGCTGTATGTCTGGAGCAGCCCTATTCTGCTATACTGAGAGGCTCGTGCTACGGCCAGCTGAAAGGGATCGCTTATCGAAGCATGTTAGTGATGCTTTAGATGTGTCTAGCCTCATGCTTGTCACCATGAACTATGAGCTTGAAGCGACATGAGGACATGGGGGCTTATGAGATCTTTGGCTCACTGAAGCAACTATATCGAGGGGCAAGCACGCGGGAGAGATTCGATGTATCGAAATCTCTCTTTCGAGTCTAAAATATACGAGGAATGCCGGTAGGAACTCACGTTCTTAAGATGATAGGTTATGTTCGGAACCTTGAAAAAGCTGAGATTTCCTTTGGGACAATAGTCGTCGATTGATTTGATCTTGCAATCGTTGCTCGAGTCATTCGATCAATTCATTACGAATTATCACATGAATGAAATTGACAAGCCATTACTGAGTTGTTGAATATGCTAAGGACTGCCGAGAAGGAAATAGGCAAGTCAAGCCCAACACCATCTCGATGGTGCAAAGAGGCAAAGGCAAAGGTTTTGCGAAACCCGAAAGGCAAAGCGAAAGGTAAGCCCGAGGGCAAGCAAACCACTTTCAACAATGCACTTTGAAACCTAAGGGTGGTGTAGCCAAGGACTCTATCTGTCATCATTGTGGTGAGAAGGGTCATTGGAAAAGGAGCTGCAAAAGCTATCTTGCGAGGGAAAAGGTTTGGAAAAGGAGAAAGCAATTGTTGCTACGGGCTCGGGTATTTATGTTATAGATATTAATATGATTGATATCAATTTAAATACAACTACTTCTTGGGTATTTGATACCGGATGTGGTTCTCACATTTGTACTAATGTGCGGGAGGGCTGCAAAGGAGTAGAGAGTTGGCAAAGGGGTGAAGTGGAACTACGAGTAGGCAACGGAGCACGTGTTGCGACCACTAGTCTGTAGGGACTTGTACTTTTACTTTGCCTTCGAGGGGCTTGTTTTGGGTTTAGAAAAGCTGTTTCTATGTACCTAGTTTAATTAAAAATATTATTTCGGGTTTCTTGTTTGGACAAGAAACGGTTTTGAATTTCGATCAAAAACCAACGATTGTCGTTATTTATGGATAATATGTTTTATGCAAGCGCCTCTTTAATTAATGGTCTATATATTTTAGACCTTGATATGCCAATTTTAAACATAAATACCAAAAGGATTAAGACTAATGATTCAAATCCGACATACCTCGGCATTGTCGCTTAGGCCACATAAGCGAAGATCGCATATCCAAACTCCATAAAGATGGGAGCTGTTGGAATCATTTGACTTCGTGTCTTATGATCGATCGCGAATCTTGTTTGTTGGGTAAGATGACGGCATCACCTTTCACTAAGCTAGGTGAGAGAGCCGATGCTTTATTAGGACTAATACATAGTGATGTATGTGGCCCTTTTAATATACATGCGAGGGGTGGTTACCTCTACTTCATTACCTTTACTGATGACTTGGTGAGGTATGGATATGTGTTCTTGATGAAACACAAATCCGAAGCATTTGCTAAGTTTAAAGAGTTTAAACTTGAAGTAGAAAACCAACTTGGCAAGAGTATTAAGGTTCTTCGATCGATCGAGGAGGAGAATACTTGAGTCAAGAATTTGCGTGACTATCTCAAAAAGCTTGTGGAATCGTTTCACAACTTTCTCCTCCAGCCTACTCCACAATGGAATGGTGTATACGAAAGGAGGAACAAAACCTTATTAGATATGGTTCGTTCTATGATGAGTCACACGAGCTTTCGCCAATTCCTTTTGGGGACACGCACTAGAGACAGACATCTTTAACACTTAACCGCGTTCCATCTAAATCGGTTGCAAAGACACCATACGAGTTATGGGTCGGGAAGCGTCCCGAGTTGTCTTTCCTCAAGATTTGGGGTTGTGAAGCGTTTGTAAAAGCGCTCGGCTTCCGATAAGTGGCTCCAAAATCTGAAAAGTGCATATTTGTAGGTTATCCTAAGGAAACTAAAGGATACTACTTTTATATCCCCTAACGAGAACAAAGTGTTTGTTGCTGCATGCGGGAGTCTTTCTAGAAAAAGAATTTGTTTCTAGAAACACAAGTGGGAGTAGTGTAGAACTTTACGAAGTTCCGAGACTCTCAAACTAGCACTAATGATGAGATGGAAATTGAGCAGACTCCACAAGTTGTTGTGCGGCGAGTGCCACAAAGCAGTTGTGTGGCCAGCGCTGATTCAAGAAACACAAGAATTGCGTAGAGTGCAGTAGAGTTCAGTCGTTCACCTCCGAGAAAAATTTGGATTTTTCATAGCAGAACATGGTGATGTTATGTTTGTGGATCACGATGAACCTTCGACCTACAAAGCGAGCAATTAATAGCCCAGATTCGAGAAATGGCTTGAGGCCATGAGATCGAAATGGACTCCATGTACACAAACCAAGTCCGGATCTTGGTTGATCCACTGAAGGGGTAACTCCCATAGGGTGCAAATGGGTTTTTAAGATTAAAAGCCCGACATGGAAGGGAATGTACAAGCGTACAAGAGGCGTTTGCTCGCGAAAGGTTTCAAACAAATTCATGGTATTGACTATGATGAGACCTTTTCCCCCCTGTAGTTATGTTCAAGTCCATTCGGATTTTGCTTGCTATTTACGACTTACTATGACTACGAAATCGGCAAATGGATGTCAAAACCGCTTTCCTTAATGGAAAACTTGATGAGGATGTGTATATGACACGGCATGAAGGTTTTGTCACTCCGGAGAATCTTTGGAAAAGTATGTAAGCTTAGAGATCCATTTATGGACTCAAGCGGAGCTTCTCGAAGATGCAGTGAGTCTGGCTTCATTAGAAATGAGGATGAGCCTTGTGTTTACAAAAAGATTAGTGGGAGCTCAATTGTATTCTGGTTTTGTATGTAGATGACATACTACTCATTGGAAAGCGACATACCAACCTTAAAGTACTGCAAAGGCTTGGTTGAGTACGTGTTTCTCTATGAAAGACTTAGGCGAAGCCTGACTATATTCTAGGGAGTCAAGATCTATAGAGATAGATCCAGGGAGACTCATTGGCCTAAGTCGAGTACATATATAGACAAGGTGCTAAAGCGGTTTAGCATGCAAGAGTCTAAGAAAGGACTTTGTCCTATGGCACATGAAATGCTGTTTGCAGTCGAATGAGCGAGTGTTCTAAAACGCTTTGCCGAATTAGAACGCATGAAAGAGATTCCTTATGCTTCGCCATAGGATCCATCATATACGCCATGATATGTACTCGCCCGGATGTCTCGTTTGCCTTAAGCATTACGAGCATATACCCGATCTAATTACGGTGAGCGTCCATTTGGATCTCGATCAAGAATATCCTCAAGTACTTACGAAGGACTAAGGATACATTCTTGATTTATGGAGGGCGGATGAGCTCGTTGTAAGTGGTTACACCGATGCTAGTTTCCAAACCGACAGAGATGATTTCCGATCGCAATCCGGATATGTGTTTAACTTGAATGGAGGTCTTTGTGGTGGCGCGAGTTCAAAGCAATCAACCATCGCAGATTCTACGACGAGAGGCGAGTACATAGCAGACTTGTGAAGCGGCTAGGAGGCGATTTGGATCGGGAAATTTATTTCCGACCTCGATGTGGTTCCTAGTATTGCGAACCCGATAGACCTCTATTGTGATAACAATGGGGCTATTTCCCAATCTAAGGAACCTAGATCTCACCGAGAGGTCCAAACATGTACTACGGCGATTTCACCTAATCCGCGAGATTATAGAGAGAGGTGATGTGCATATATGTAGAGTAGACTCGGTAGACAATGTCGCCGATCCACTGCGAAGCCACTGTCGCAGCAGCGACATGATCGTCACACTAGCTCCATGGGTATCCGATATCCGGAGAACCCGATCTTTAGAGGCAGTCATTAGTATGCCACTAAAGACCATTTATTGTAATTTGGGTCTTTAGTGCAAGTGGGAGATTATTGTCACAGTATTTAATGTAATTTTCATTTTGATGAATAAAAGGCAATTAATTCCAGTATTATTCATTATGTTTCTGCGTTCTTAACAACATAAATAAATAATATGTCCTTAGAATAGTATTTATAATTGTTATGAGATACTATTACGAAAACGTCCCTAATCGAACATTATTTTGGAATCTTCGAGGACAATAATAATGCGTAAGACTAGTATGTGCGATGATTGATATAAGATATCGGATCGTCACATAGGTATATATGATTAGAGAATCATTATCTTTGAGCCAGACCCAGACATGAGAAACACACCATGGGTTGTTATATAATAGTCAACGGTGTTTCTCAAAAATTTTGACTAGGTTGTATATGAGATCCTTCGACTTGAGGTCTCACAAGAGTTCTTGCATGGCTAGTGTTATGCTTTGATAATGTTAAACGCTATCCAGTAGCTCGGGTGAGCAATAAAGGCATTTATTGGGTATATCACGAATCTTGTTCGGGATGAGTGGGATACGAGAAAGGATTTGTCCCTCCTATATAGCGGGAGGCGATATCTTGGGCCCCTTGAAGGAGTCTGACTAATTCATGGCCATGAACAAGTGAATCAGTATATGATATTGATGTCATTTGATTAGTCTACTCACGAATCAATAAACTAAAAGATTGGACAATACAAGTGTGACTTTTTCCATGACTTGTGTTCAATCTAGATATCAAGGACAAAAGGATTTAACTACAAATGTCAAATGTTGTGATTATGATAAATCACCAGATATTTATGAATTGGGGGTAATGATGCGTTGCTAGATACCTCTCATTACTTGTGACATATGATGTCACGGCCAACGTCATAGATACCTCTTGGGTCGCACTCATAGATCAACTGGATTGGGCTTGTTGGAGTCAATTTAATCTAAGGTGCGCCAATTCGATTGGGCCGGGCCGGGATTGGATTGGGCCCTTAATCGGGTTGGGCAGACCAATATGATTGGGCCGACCGACCCGTTTTGGACCGACCTTATGGCTGGAAAATTGGACACATATTTTCAGCTCATATGTCTCTTATCTAGAGGTTAAAGGAGTGGAGAAAGTGGAGGAGTGGTTTTCTCCATGATCTCCCACTTTCCCCTTTATCTCTCCACACTCTCTCTTGATAGACTAAGGGAAAAATACTAATTTTTCCCATTGATATTAATCAGTTTTTCTCCAGCTTTTGAAGCTTAGAGAGAAGAGAGAAAAGTGAGTTTTAGAGAGAAAAGAAAAGATAGATTTCTAGACTTGTTTTCTAGCTTTTTGCTAATAGGAAAGAAGTTAGAAATCCTGTATCTTATTCTTCTGATAAGGTCTGAAATACATACTCCATTGAAGAGTGTCTTCAAAGCTTCTACAAGGTGTTGGCTAGCACCAAGCAGTAGAAGACCATTCCCGGAAGATCGAGTGGATACTGAGAGAGACGGAGCCTGCATTGTGGTGTTCCGTTTGTGACAACATACCGCTGAAAGCGTTTCAGCCATTCTAGCATCAATATAAGGTAAAACACTATCCCATAGTCGTAGGTTCTTACTCGTGGAAGATCCTGGTAGAGGCGGGTCAAGTTTTATTCCGCTGCGCATTTATGTGTGACCCGGTTATTCCTCTAACACACACAACAGGCAGGAATTGATTACTTGAATACATTTTCTCCTGTTGCTAAAATGACTTCTGTTAGAACATTGCTTGCATTAGCTGCTGCAAAATGATGGATGATTCATCAGCTGGACATCAATAATGCCTTTCTGTATGGTGACTTACATGAAGAAATTTACATGGATCCACCTCCAGGGTATGTCAGTAATGATAGTAAACTTGTTTGTAAATTGAACAAGTCATTGTATGGCCTGAAGCAAGCTAGTAGAGAATGGAATGCAAAATTAACTTCATCATTACTCAAGTTAGGTTTTAGACAGTCTTGGCATGATTATAGCTTGTTCATTAAAAGAATTACTAGTAGAACAGAAGGATTCATTGCATTTTTAGTATATGTAGATGATGTCATACTTGTTAGTAATTTGCAAGAGCAAATTAATGAAGTTAAACAGTTCCTGCATAAGGAGTTTAAGATCAAAGATTTAGGGGGAGTTGAAGTACTTTCTTGGCATTGAAGTGATTAGAAATCAGCAAGCCATTGTGCTTTCACAAAGAAAGTATGTTTTAGATTTTTCAACAGAAGAAGGTTATACAGAATGCTCATCTATTAGCACACGTATGGAACCTATGACAAAATTCTCACATTCAGATTCTGAACCTTTTCTAAATGTTACAGCCTATAGAAGACTAGTTGGGAAACTCTTATATCTTACTGTAACTAGGCCAGACATATCATTTGCAATACAACAGTTGAGTCAGTTTCTTGATAAACCTTCTATACTGCATTGGAAGGCAATACACAGAGTTTTAAGGTTCATAAAGTGTGCACCAGGTCAAGGTTTGTTTTATCTTGCCCAGAACAATCTAGAACTAACTGCCTACACAGACAGTGACTGGGCAGGACGTGTGGAAACAAGAAGGTCAGTAAGTGGAATGTGTATCTTTCTTGGAAAAGCCTTGATCACTTGGAGATCAAAGAAGCAGCCTACTGTTTCTAGAAGTTTTGCAGAGGCAGAATACAGGGCAATGGCTTTGTGTACTTGTGAGATTCAATGGCTAACAAATTTGTTAAAAGATTTAGGTGAAGAACAAATAAGGCCTGTACCACTCTTTTGTGATAGCAAAAGTGCACTTCATATTGCAGAAAATTCAGTCTTCCATGAAAGGACCAAACATGTTGAGATTGACTGCCATGTTGTGAGAGAAAAATTCTTGACAGGGTTAATCAAACCTTTTCCAGTTAGCTCAGAAAAACAGCTAGCAGATTTATTTACTAAGGCTTTGGCAACATCTAGACTGCACTACTTGATAAAGTCTTTGGGATTATATGACATGTTTAGTCTTCTAGCTTGTGGGGGCCTGACAAGAAACATATAATTCAAACTGGAAACCTGCAAAGTAGGACTGAAGAAAGAAGTTTGATGAAGGAAGAAAACAATGAAAGACAAAGAAATACTATCCCAAGGAGTAAAGAAAGGAAATAGTAGGGATGGCAATGGGGCAGATCGGGGCGGATATCTGAAATACCTGATCTGCTCCGCGAACCAAATTATCTGCTCCGATCCGATCCGTGATCCGTCCCGGATAAGATATTTTTGGTCCGTGAACCGCTCCTCCCGGAGCGGATTCGATCCGATCCGCCCCACCAATTTTTAAAGTTTTTTAACAGCTGTACAGTTTGGCTGGTTTCTGAAATAATTTTGTAAGCCAAAAACTTGTATTTCCAACGAGTTCATTATCTAGTAATAGAGAACTATCTATTATTTTTAGAGCAAATTATAAACCATATCATCTTTGCAAAAAAAAAATCCAAGTAAATAAATACGAAATAAAACTAAAAAAATTACAATGGTAAATACCAAATAAAATCACCAAGTTACGGTTGTTGAACAAAATCAAAATAGTCTAATACAAAAATATGATTACAAATTGGCTAATTTAGAAATCCACCAAGATACAAGAAACCAACCAATGAAATCCTCCTTCCCTTTCCCTTTGATAAATCTCATCGGGAAGCTCCCACCCTGCAAAACATAAACAAAAAGTGAGAAGCGAGAATATTACGGAAGCATAGGGCATTAGCATATTAGCTGGTTCTAGTATCTTATGCGAATAAGACCAAACTATACCACTACAGCAGTGTATATTCCAAACAATAAGACCAAACTATTACCTTCACGTAAATTGAATGATTCGAGAGAAATTAAACTTCTTAAATCAAAGGATTTGGTGGCATTATCTTCCGAATCATAAAGAATTGTTGAGTGTGCAATTTCCTTGGATGCATTACTCAAATATTAAAGATTAATCATCATGTTACAAGCATAAGCAACGAATATATTTCAAAGTTGATACGCAATACCTTTTAACAACCAACTTTGTGAACACATTAAGGCCTCGATAGTTTTTGGGTGTAGTCGACTGCGATGCGGGCTAATCAATCTACCACTTGCACTAAAAGCCGACTCCGAAGCAACTGTTGAAACTGGAATAGATAAAATATCCCTTGCAATCTTATGCAGAATAGGATATTTTCCATTTAACTGCAATATTTGCATCTGGCCTTTTTTAACCCATTTACAACCTCTTTCGTATAATACGACCACCACTTAGAGTATACTTTTCCAGATTTTGTACCAGATTTGATTTCTTCTATAGTTTCATTATCGGCAACACTAGTTGTAGTACGGAATTCAGGCGCTGCTGCTTCAAATTGTTCTACTTCTAGTGGAAACGAATACTCAAATTCTGGACCTGGGTTTTGAGAAATATGTTCGCCTGAAGGTTGACTTTGTAATTCGCTTGCACGCTTCAATTGTGCTTCGTCACAAAGAGTGTCCATATTACTCAAACCTGCACAATATAAAATTCAAGCTAAGACTAACAAAAGTATTATTCAAAAGGTATGTCGCCCAAGAAGCAAATGCTGAGAATACCGGGGCAGTAAACACACAACAAACAGATAGGGATGGCAACACAACTATGTACAGATTGTTCCCCTTCTCAATTGTTCAGATTTGACATGCTGTTTAATTTGGTTCTGGAGTTTCAGTGTTCTGGAGGAAGAGAAGGGAAAACGAAAGCAAAGTGGGAAAAGTATTCATTATCCTCATAATAAAGACATACTTGTTTTTTTTGCTCATTTTCTTTCTTCTGTATCATTGAAACCTGAACAAAAATATTCAGGAACATAACATACACCAGAAGCAACTTAACAATTTTCAAAACCACTTCATCTAAGGTTCACATTCTCACCCATTTCCCAAACAACTTCCCTAACAACAAGAAAGGAGTTCACAATGATATCTAAAATGAACATATTTCGAGAATGGATCTACCAGAAATTTAATGTAAATGCTTTAAATTTCCAAAATTTAATCATAACTGACCAATTTGATTGATTGCAATGGAGCAGAGCATGCAAATCGAAAATCCCAAGAAATATATTAATAAGAATAATAATATAAAACAGAAAATAAAGAAAAAAGAAAAGAAGAAGAGACTTACCTTTTATTCACGGAGAAGACGACGAGCAGCGGTGGAGATGGAGGAGCCGCGGCGAGGGAAAAAAGATGGGCACCGGACCGAGGAAGAAGAAGCACCGCAACGAAGAAGGCAGTGCCGGAGGTTGAGCGCCGGAGAAGGAGAAGTGGCTCGAGGGAGGTTGAGCGGCGCTGAGGAGGAAGAAACGGGGGGGAACCGGGGAAGGGCACAAATTTGGGGATTTTTGTGCTAGGGTTCTCCAATAAGAGTGTTTATATACGGATGGACTAAAAGCGCAATTATCTTATTAGCACATATAATCCTCCTATTATTATAAATGTGCGGAGCGGATCGGATCGGATCGGAGCGATTCGGAGCAAGGGTCATACCCGAATTTGATTTGCTTCGTTTGCGGAGCGGATCTGATCTGCTCCAAATTCTATACGGAGCAGATCTGATTTGCTCCAAATTCTATCGGGGCGGAGCGGATCAACGGATCACGGGTCAAATTGCCATCCCTAGGAAAAAGGCTTCAGTAAAATGGGATGAGGACTTTGGATAAAGAAGACTGGGATGAGTAAAGTTGGGTCAATTAAAATAAAATTAATGTGGGCCCAGTCCAAAATAATAAGAAGAGTTTTCAAAACTAGACCATTTATAAGTATGGTCTAGTTTATTACAATTATTTATATATTAGACCTCTCCCGGAGGAGGTCGGCCTCACCGAGAGGAGGAGTAGTAGAAGCCGCAGAGCGGGTGCCCCGTGAGGGGAGTCGTAGAAGTCCCGTTGAGCGGGTGTCGTAGAAGAGCCCGTTGATCGGGTGCCCCCGTGAGGGGAGTCGTAGAAGTCCCGTTTGAGCGGGTGTCGTATAAGGACCCCGAGAGGGGAGAAGTAGATGACCTCGTTGAGCGGATGTCGTAGAAGTCCCGTTGCGCGGGTGCCCCCGTGAGGGAGTAGTAGAAGTCCCGTTGAGCGGGTGCCCCGTGAGGGTGTATAAGACCTCACACAAGGGAACCCAAAGAAATGACAATTAAATCATTCCTCGTGTGAGGGAGGTATCGAACCCGGGACCTCTCGGTCCCGGGCCAAGCACTTGCCCACCGGGCCAAAGCACTTGACGATAAATAATAAGAAGAGTTATTCGGTTCTTGGGGCTCAAGTTTGCTGCACGTGGGTTCAAACCCGCCTGGACCCCAAACATATAATTAAATCAAGTTTATTTACTTAATAGAAATACAAGATATTTTTAGTTAGTTAGAAGTTAGTTTTCTTTCCTTTCTTAGCCTGTATATAAACAGCTCAAGGAGCACTTTTCTTAATAAGAAGAAAATCGAAATTCCCAAAATTCCTTTATTTCATTTCTCATTACATAAACTAAAAGTTACGCGATAAAATCAAGAAAACCAATAAATTACCAAAAAACAAATAATGGTATTCACCTACCCAATCCTAAATCCATTACTATTACCAGAATCGGCAGAGACAAAATAAAGAAAAAAAGTCCAAATCCAGGAAAAGAATGAAAATGTCCAATTATATATCCCAAGTAAATCATCAAACCATAGAAAAGAAAGCAACTTAACCAATCTATTACATCAAAATTTCATCTTTTTCAACAATTCAGTAAATGAAATCCACCAATAACCATAAAAATTGAGACTTAACCACCACCCCCACCCCCCCACCCCAACTACAAACACATAAACATCAAAATTCCATCCCTTTTCAACAATTCAGTAAACTAACATTCCAGTGCATTACTATACTAATGATATTGATCCACATGTAATAGTAACAGTGGTACAAAGTGAATTTAGTGGGGCGTAAACTAATCACATCGTTGAATGAGTAATAATATCATTGGTGTATTATATAGTATACTACAAGATTAGAATATGTACTAGAAAATACAAACTCATAAACTAAATGCACAAATAATTAAAAAAAATTGGAATTAAATGAAATAAATTGTAAAAACATACGAATGGTATGGAGATTGTTACCGAACGTAGCTTGTGGTTTTGGCATGTTTCGCCAGAGAAATTTCATAAATTACATAAAAAAAAGGTAGGAAATTTGAATAAATTTTGATGATTCCGATTCCGATTCCGAGCTTTGCAGTGAAGGATTTTATAGAATGTAAGCATATTCTCAACATTTGGCTGTGCTGAAAAACTGTAAAGTGCAGTGAGTGAAGAGAATCAAATTCTTTGCTTTTTTAGGGGTCATATAATGATATTGATGTGTAACCAAGCTTTGAGCGCTATAACAACTTGCTAATGTCACTATTTTAAAGAGTTCGAATTTGTATAGTCATAGTTTGTTACGAGGTAAGAGCTTTACGAGTCAAACTTAACCGAATATGAGTCAAATTTACCCTCGTCATTCATATTAAAATTTTAATAGTCAAAATTTATTTAAAATGAAACACTTGTCACATAATTTAAGATATATGTTGTGTGAGACACATGTCCTGAGCACATGACACATATCCTCATGCATTGGAACTACTTTACAGGTAGGTTCTATTCCAACTCATGTGAGAGGGTCGTGTGATCAGTCTCACAAGGCCGGATACATGCCAAAATGACCCCCATATTTTGCCCTCTTGTGAATTCTTTTTTTTTTTTAGTTAATTTTTTATTTTTTTTTTTTTTTTTGGAGAGTGAAGGGATGA
The DNA here is from genome assembly GCA_026122235.1 of Vinca minor. NCBI lineage: Eukaryota > Viridiplantae > Streptophyta > Magnoliopsida > Gentianales > Apocynaceae > Vinca > Vinca minor. The sequence continues at coordinate 111,934 of JAOCZM010000118.1, forward strand.
GCGAGTGCTGGATAAACATTAAATTTGGGTAACTTCATTTGAATTAAGAATATTTTACCAAATAAATTACTTCACGTTGTTAATGAAAAATAAAGTATTGCACAATTCATGATTCAAAAGGACCGTGTTAAAAAAAAGTTTAAAGTAATAAAGTTTAAAACTTACTGCTTAATAAAAAGTGTTTCAAATACCAAACGAGTTACGTCAATACAAATGGTGTATTTTCTTTCTTTTTTTGGCTGAATAATGCAAATGGTGTATATTATTCACTTATTTATTCAAAATATACTACAATTTTTATTCAAGAGTTTCTGAGGAAGATAGTCGTTTGATTTACTTGACCAATCTCATTTAGTTTGACTTTCTGTTCTTGACTTGTTCTAGAGCAAGAGCAAAAGCTTTTGTGCGGGCTACGATTCTACCAAAGTACTATAGTTGATTTATTCAGCAAAAGAAAAATTATTATGGTAAACTCCCAGAATTTATTCTGTAAAATTTTATATTAGTAGTAAATCGTTAAATTAATAGTGATACTGATTGAATTTCAAATGTGTATTTTAATTCTAGTGTCGACAGAATATTGTGTAAAGTAAATTTAAACTTTTAAATAAAACGATTAACAGTAAGATTGATTCTTCATGATGCTTTAAAAATTGATGGTAAACACCACAATCGGATTGTCGAACTTGGCCCCAAAAAAAATATTAACTGAATTTCAAAAAGCTTCTAATGGAAGTTCTCAATTTCTATTCCTACAAAAGCCACACAATCAAACTTCAAAAGTTAATAACTATTTATGTCACTAAACTATTTACGAATTTCTCTTTATAGTACTAAACTATTTTTTTATCTAAATATGTCACTCAACTATTTACGTTTATCAAAAAATCTACAACCACCCATTTTTTGGGTGTTTTGCCGAGCGATATCACGTGAGTTGCTTCGAACATGAACAACGATCGAAAAGGGAAAAGAAATTTTGGAAACGTCGGGTGATAACTGCTTAATTTGTTGTTGCAAGGGCAAATGGGTCTGTCAAATTAAGCAGTTATGGCCCGACGTTTCCAATATTTCTTTTCCTTTTCTCCTTTATTCATGTTCTGAAGCAACTCACGTGACATCGCTGGCTGGAAAACACCCAAAAAATGGGTGGTTTTATATTTTTTGATAAACGTAAATAGTCGAGTGACATTTAGATAAACGTAAATAGTTGAGTGACATATTTAGATAAAAAAATAGTTTAGTACTATAAAGAGAAATTCGTAAATAGTTTTGTTAGTAGTGCCCTAGGACCATTAGCATATGTTGTACGTTTTATATCTTTTTGAGCATTTCATATGAATAGTTAATTTTGCTTATGAACATCAAATGCGTGATTTGATAGTAAAACTCATTTGCTTATGTAATTACTATTCTAGTTGTCCCTAGTTTTATGTAATCTATTTTTACAATGAAATAAAACTAGAATGATGTTTGATTGATGATTATGTTTTACTAATCATGTGTAATGAGTAAAATCATATCATAGATGCAATGTATTGAGATATATCGTATCGGACTTGATCCGTTAGAGAAATAATACTTCATGGTCCTTAGTCATAAGGATTACTTCCTCAATACTATTTTAGAATCCTTAGACCTTATGTCTCCATTGATTCTAGCATGAATGGAGCCACGTTTTGACTCTGTCGTACGTTGCTTTTAATTTTAATCAAGTAATCAATGCGACTGATGATCGGATGTAGTGTCCTATCATAGCTTGAATGTGAGAGTCATTGTAAGGAATTTGTCCCTCTCTTATTAGAGAGAGATATCCATGGGTCCCTCGATAGGGAAAGACTGTTTAAATGAATGGCCGTGCTCAAATTTATTTAATAAAGTGGTTATTAAATATCGTGTTGGAACAGTCTACCTGGAGATCGAGCATAAATATAATTAAGCTTAATAAAGGTGACGACTACCATGCCATATGCTTAATTAGGATATCGCGAGACAAAGGGATTAAATAGTGGATTGATATTAGGTTCCACCGTAAATTCATTCACTTTGGGTAGTCACAATGTCTTGCTAGGGACCGGTTGTGATTTATGAACACATACTACTACTAAGTATGTTTTCATTGCCATTGTGATATGAACCTACAGGGTCACACGCATAGACGAGTTAACGAGCTTCATGTCCAAATTCAATGAATCTAGAATGTGTCTAGGTTCATTGTATATGACATTTATTTCTCTGAGAATAATAAGATGTTATTATTCGAATCAGGGATTAAGGAAGGGCATTTTCGGTATTTGGTTATAGTTGGAATTATGTGGGAGTTATTATCCGATAAAGACTCCCACTACCAGTAGAAGTCTAGAGGACGTGGGAGTTAAAGACTCCCACTGCTGAGAGAGGTGGAGGACGTGAGAGTTGGTTATGGGAACAAACTCTCACTCCCTATATAATCATCTCTCAGCCGAAACCCTAGTCACGTTTCGTTTTTTAGCAGGAATTAACTAAACACACCCGAAATCATATTTCAGATTCTGTCTTCTCCTTTTCTCCCTAATTCCCCAAACTCAGGAAAACGAAGAGCTAGCACTTGCTGCCAGTTTCGTCGCGTGGATACCGTTAGGGAGTAATTCCGCAAGGGAGGACTCAATGTGATCATTGCATCCGAGCCTTAAAGACAGAATCTTCAATTCAAGAATCGGATTCTTGAGGCAACAAATGTAAGTTCTTTTCTTTGTAATTTTCGATTCGTTTTGTATGAGCGGATCCTTCAGGGGAGGACTCATGGTGTTTGGAACGAGTTTCCGCCCATGAATCCCTTCAAGTTTAGTGATATAAATATCTATTAACTCCAAACTTCAATTATTACAACAATAAAATCCTCTTATTATTATTACAAATTCAAACCAAATTATCAAACATGTTTTCTTCTCTTCCAAACATGCCTTCAACATCCTCAGTGTTATCTATATACACTACATTTGCTGCATAAGCTATGCTCGGTCGCACCATACTAAATGAAGTCCAAACCATGACCAATCAGCTTTTGCCCAAACAATTTCAAGAAAAATTGATTTCCAAATTGGGATTTCTAGTTGGAAATCATCTTTCCTCAGAAATGAGTTTAATCATTGATGAATACAATGGTTATACTCTTAATCAAATCTTTCAAGCCGCGGAAATTTACTTGCGAACTAAAGTTTCGCCTTTTGTTAATAAGCTTAAGCTTTTCAAAGCTGAGCGAGATAAGAAATTTTCGGTATCGATCAATAAAGGGGAGAATATTGTTGATTCATTTGATGGGGCGGAGTTTACTTGGAAGATTATTAATGTTGAAACTCAAAAAACTATTTTTGATTATGAGGGTTCTTTCTCTAATGAAACTGTTGAGAAAAGATCATTTGAGCTTTGTTTCAACAAGAAGTTTAAGGATTTGGTGTTGAATTCTTATATTCCTTATGTTCTTGAAAGGTCAATTTTGATTAAAGAAGAGCACAAGGCTATAAAGCTTTATTCGCTTGGAAATTTCAATGGTGATAGTGATGGAGGGCCTTGGGGATCAATTAATCTTGAGCATCCTTCAACTTTTGATACTTTGGCAATGGATCCTGAAATCAAGAAGGAATTGATTGATGGTTTGGATAGGTTTGTGAGAAGAAGGCAATTTTATAAAAGAGTTGGTAAGGCTTGGAAAAGAGGGTACCTGCTTTATGGACCTCCTGGAACAGGCAAGTCTAGTTTTTTTTTTTTTTTTTTTTTTTTTTTTTTTTTTTTTTTTTTTTTTTAAATAAAACAATTATAATTAGGGGTGAACGTGACTCGAACTCAATACCTGACTAATTGGTTTCTGATCTACGCTCCTCTCATAATTGTATAAGATTTTTACTCAACGATCTTACTTGCACAAGTAAAGTCATCAGAAACATGTGAGAAAGGTGTAGGGTTAGAATCAATAAAATACAATCTTTCCGATATTGACCAACTTTCTTTTTACAGGCAAGTCTAGCTTGATTGCTGCCATGGCAAACCATCTCAAATTTGACATTTATGACTTGGAGCTTACTAACCTCCAATGCAACTTGGAGCTTAGAAGATTGCTTGTTTCCACAAAGATAGAAGATATTGATTGCAGCATTGACTTAGAGAATAGACAAGCAGGAGGATATGGTAACAAAGATAATCAGGTAATTTGCTGCCGAAAAAAAAAAAAGTACTTGAGAAAAAATATTTTTCAAAATTTGCTATATTATAATTTAACATCAATAAGCAAAAGTCGTCCCCAAAAAAAAACATCTTCAAATATATCTTATAATAACTAATTGATGGACTAAATAGGGGTAAAACAGTAAAAACACCGTGAAATCCATCATATCAACAGTGGTGAATAGTGTTTAATTTGGGTTTTAGCCAATTTTGCTTAGCCGAAAAGCATCATCCTAAGAAATAAGGTAATGCTAGGTGGTAAAGCAAAAATAAAATAAAAACTCATTGGATCTCTTATGTCACCAGGGTGAATATTGTTTAATTTGAGTTTTTAGCCTATTTTACTTATCCATAAAATAATATTTTTCAATTTATTCAAACCGAGATAAGAAATGAAAAAGTCTTTAATAACAACTCAAAACAACTTTAACTTAAAAATGTGCAAGTTGCTTATTTTAAATAATATAGCGCATGCCCTTAATAACAACTACCAAAGTGTGCTACTAAATAAATTATTATGTACACATTAGTTGATATAGTAGTATCTGATTTAATTTTGACTCGATCAGCTAACTAACACTATCTGGATTCGATCAGCTAACACTATCTGGATTACTAAATTTCATTGATGGACTATGGTCTAGTTGTGGAGATGAGAGAATAATTGTGTTTACAACAAATTATAAAGACAAGTTAGACCCTGCATTGCTAAGGCCAGGGAGAATGGACAAGCATATTCTCATGTCATTTTGTACTCCAAATGGATTCAAGATTTTGGCTTCTAACTATCTTGGCTTGAAAAATCATTGCAAATTTAGTGAAATTGAGAAACTTATTGAAAATGTTAAGGTAACACCTGCAGAAATTGCTGTAGAACTCATGAAAAATGAAGATTCTTAGACGGTTTTGTTGGGACTTATCGCGTTTTTGGAGAAGAAGAAGAAAAAGGAATTTGAAGAATCAAAGGGGAACGAAAATGAAGAGAAGAAAGAAGAAAAGAAGGAAGGAGAAGAAGTGATGAAAGTAGAGGGTGCTAAAAAGCTTAGAAGAAGTAAGAGAAAGAGAGGTAGAAAATGCAGAATATGATGTATTTTCATGTCTTTTCCTTTTAGTTGTATGGAATAATGGGGACCTTGTTGTTCCTTGAGTTTAATAAATCTATTTTAAATTTGCATTTTGTATTAAACAACTTTCTTTCTTTTTTTGTTGAGTTCATCGTACGAAAAATTTGACGAATGTATTGTGTTTAGGCCAGTGATATTGTCAAAGCAGGTTTCCTCCTGCCAAGGCAATTTACTTGTAAATGATCAATTTATCCCTTTTGGTCAACATTAATCTCTTAATTAATTTCTTTCACCCATATTTTCTTTCCTAATCTATTCACACATAGTGTCTAATTTCCTATCTTATCCAAAAATCAGCTCAAGATTTCTCCATTATTTTATTCCTTAATCTATTCCACTCAATCTCTAATTTTTTCTCTTATAATAGTAGTAATTTACAAAAAAAAAAATCAATCAAAGACTATAAATTGTTCTTTTACTTTAATGTTTTTTTCATACTTATACATTGATCACTTTTTGACAAATGAAATAAGTAGAGAAGATAATCAGAGTCGTATTACTCAAGCACTATAAATTTACAATATTTTTTCGTACTTATTAGTTGTAATGAATGAAACCCTTAGACCATGAATTTCTTTGGTTTACATCATTTGTCTTTTTTCTTGTGAAATTCTAGTACCATAAAAGAGGGAAAATTAAGGATTGAGTGTTTACAGATTAGGGAAGAAAATATTGGAGGGTTCGTGTGCTGAATTTTGGGATATGAGAAAGAAAATTAGAGATTGATTGTGTATAAATTGGGGAAGAAAATATTATATACAGAAATTAATTGAGTATCTAATTATGACCAAAAGGGTAACATGATCATTTGAAAGAAAATTACCTTGACAGGAAGAAATATGTCTTGGCAATATTACTAGTCATTGTGTTTATGTTACTTGTTATAAAGTAATTATTTTAAAAATAATAAATTAAACGACTCTTGTAATCAAATAAACTGACTCTCTTATAGTAATCTACTTAGTTGTTAAATTTTATATAGCTATCCAAATAAGTCACTTTCTTCTTCCATTCATTCTTCTCTTCTCAGGTGAATATTATTACAGTAAAATATTTTTCACTTCGTAAAATAATCAAAACCGAAAATGGCATTTGGGATTGAAAAAAGTGTAAAGCGAATCATAAACACCCCTAGAACTTATTATCAAAACAGCAAAAAGTTTGAAAAAAAGTGCAAACCCAACCATAAACACCCCTAGAACTTGTCATCAAATCAGCAAAAATAAATGATAAACACCCCTAGAACAGCAGGAAAAAACATTAATTCGCCCACCGAGGGGCTCTAACCCACGACCACAAGGTTAAGAGCCTTGCGTTCTACCAACTGAGCTAGACGGGCTTCCTTTATTAAAAATGAAAATGTCTTTATTGATACAAATACTATTGGGTTGACTAGTTTGAAAGTAGAGGTGTTTTTATGGGTTTGGTCTTATTAAATGTCCCAAAATGGTGCAACTAGAGAAGTCAAAAAAAAAAGAAAAGAGAAGTGACCTTAATCATCTAGACTCATTTTTACCGTCAAGGGTTTGCCTGTGATAAAGTCTCCAATTTGAGTCACCCAAAGAGCAACTTCACGTCGCAAGGCAGGGTCCCAATTTGAGGAGATGTATAGTTACCCAGGTCATGGTCCCAAAAATGAAGTGCATAAAACTTAATGAACAGATGAAACCATCTTTTGCACTGGAGAATTGGCTCCTGGTTTGTTAAACTAAAGTGAAGATCTTCACAAAATAGATGATGAAGTTGATTCTAAGAAGATCAACCTGGCTAATACATAGACCAACTGCACAGAATTTACATATTCACATTTGTTTCTGAGCAACATTTTGAACTTTGGGGGTACAAACACTATTTCCTAACCTATCAAGATAAGAGAAGAAAAATTCCATTGGTTACATTTTGAGCCTGTACATTCTCTCAAGTAAAAAAAAAAAAAAAAAGATGCAGTATAAAATATTACTCCCTCCATTCCCTATTAATTGTCGTTTAGGAGATATCTAGGTATCCAAATTAATTGTCGTTTAAGGTTGTTTTATTAGTTGTCAACAATTTATTCCAATTATACCCTCAACATTTTCTTTTTTTTATGATAAAGAAGTGAGAGAGAGGGAGGGTGGGGGATAATATTGGAAGTTTAGGTGAAAATGACAACTTCCTTAATTTTCTCAAATTGTCTAAAGAGTCTTATATTTAGGAATGGAGGGAGTACTATAGAAGACTACCTATAATTAGAAGTAGGGGTGTCAATCGAGCTATGTGAGCTGAGCTTGGTTGAGCTCACGCTTAGCTCACATAAAAATTGAAAAGCTCACGCTCACGCTCAGCCCGGAAAAGCTCATAAACCTTGAGCTCACGCTCAGCTCACATTTTAACACGAGCTCGAGCTTAGCTCACGAGCTTCCCAAGCTCATTTATATTAGCCAAAAAAACAAAAATCCTGTCTCAAGAATAATATAATACAATGAGCCTTAAAATTAAATTCTAGAATACAAAAAAAGAAGCAAAAGTCCCAGAATTGTTTGATATGCTAATAAAAGGAGTTTATATTAAAAAAAAAAAGATGCAAGAGAACCCATGCACTTAAAAATCAATGAGCCCATTGTTTGAGTATTTAGTTTATCAATATATTATAATTATAATTTATATAAGTCTTTTTTTAATTAGTATTATTATTATTATTATATATATAATATTTTAATTATATTAAGCTTATTCGGGTTCGAAGTTTTTTTCGGTGACGGGGAATGAGCTCACGCTCAAACTCACATAAGAAGCGAGCTTCAATATAAGCTCGAGCTCAGCTCACGCTCACATTACCTCAGCTCACGCTCACATTTTTTCGAGCTATGTGAGCCGGGGTTCGGGCCGGCCCGAACCCGTTGACACCCCTAATTAGAAGAGTTTCTAACACTGATATACCGAAAAACTCTTGTTCTTCCACCAGAAACTCCATGCTCTTGGCATCTTTCTTCTTGAAGTTGACTTGCTTAATGGTTTTGGATGTGGATTAGCCAATAAGCCTTGGATAACTCACCACTGACAGGGTGCGACGTAGCCTGAATAACGACGGATGGTGGCTCCCGCTGTCTTTGCTCTGGAAATAACATTATAAGCTTCTGTGCTTTCTGTTTACCTCTCATACTACCGTTCACTTAGATTGAGACCAGTGGAGGTATTACACCTTCTTGAAGGACCATTTGACTGCAGGTATCATTTCCAGTACATAAAATCAGAAGGCATGCAGCAGCTTGTTCCTGCTCAATAGGCTCACCGACGTCCAGGATGGTTGCGAGCCCGCTGACGACGCCGGGAGCTGATATGATTTCTTCTCGTGCTGATCTATTTGAAGCTATGTTTATTAGAACAGCTATGCATTTCTCTGTCCAAGAGTGGTCGCCTGAATTTGCAATAAGGGCTTGCAAGCCATCTAGAACGCCAGCTGATAGGAGGCGGAGGATATTGGCTGGATGACTGGAGAGATTATAGAGGGCGTGGAGGGAGTCAAGCTTACACTGAGTATCCTGTTGATGCTGAAGGAGTTGTATCAAGAAAGGGACAGCCTCACTGGATCCAACAATGGGCTTGGCTTCTTCGAGGCAGGAAAAGTTTAGGTCAAGAGCTGTAGCTGCCCCGACACAATTGGAATTAGCTATCATTTTACCCAATAACGGAAGTATTCCTCCCTTTTCTCAACTCAACATTCCATATGCTGAGAAATCACTAATTGTCCAAAGTAATGAAGACCTAAGTTTAAAATTTTGTTTTTTGGAGATGTCATAAGTTTCCGCACCTTCACCCCACAACTGATTCAATTTATCGATTAGAAGCCGCAAGTACACATCATTCTTGTGTTTTGAATTTTGGGGTCCAGGTACAATGATAGTTAAAAATATTACACTGTTCTTCATACACATCCAAGGGGGGAGATTATAAGGTGTTAGAAAAACTGGCCAAGAAGAATATTGCTTCCCTGACATGCCGAAAGGTGCAAAACCATCTGTACATAACCCAAGCCTTACATTCCGAGGTTCCGCTGCAAAATCGGTGTGTGTTCTATCAAAATGTTTCCAAGCTTCTCCATCCCGTGGGTGATTCATTATTCCCTCTTCCCTTCCACTATCTGAGTGTCGTGTCATGTGTCTTGCTGTTTTCTCAGATGCATACAATCTTTGTAATCTCGGAGTAATTGGGAAATAATACATCTTTTTGCAAGCAATCTCTTTCTGTCGTGTATTTTTTGATTTCTTTTTCTTAATGTACCTAGCATGACCACAAAACTTGCATTCTCTACTCTCAACACCGTCTTTCCAGTACAACATAAAACCGTTAAAACAAACATCAATCTTTTGCACCGGTAATCCAAGGCCTTTAACCAATTTCTTCATTTGGTAAAAGTCGTCTAAAGCATTATTTTGTGGAGGAAGTGCCTCTTTCATCAACTGCGCAAATTTATCTATAGTAGTTTCAGATAAGTTGTCTTCGGACTTAATACTCAACATTCTAACAGTCATTGATAGCTGTGAATGGTTTGTACAACCATTGTACAATGGGCTATCAACAGCCTTCAACATGTCATAGAACATTTATGCCTCTGGATTGGGAGGTTCTTCCACATCTCTATTATCCGACTCATTAAAACTTGGTCCTGCAGCATCAAGAACCATCTCTCGATAATTGTTCTGTGTCGTATGTCTTCTAGAATTATCCATATCATGAACAAACGGGATTTGAGGCATTGGAATGAATGCCTCACCATGACATGTCCAATTAAAATAGTTAGACACAAATCCGTTCATAACGAGATGATACTTCACAGTATCAGGCATATGAAAATACTTATTCTTACAAACCCCACAAGGACACCTAATCCCATTAATTTGTACATTAATAGACATACTAACAGCGAAATTCACAAATCTTTTCAATCCCGCTATAAATTCTGGACTATGACGAGGTACACCATTTGATGTCGAATCCATATACATCCAACTACGGTCCTCCATTATAAACACAATGTCTGCATATATCAAGTTTTAATAAGTAATGAATATTAGCGATGAACCTTATGTTTGATTTTCAACCTTAATTTTGAAGCAATTGGTATGTTCGATTATCAATTATTTAATTATTGAAACTAAAATGATATAATTAGCCTACATTCCAATAATTAAAAATGGAAATCCCTAAAACTTAAAAAAACCGGGGAGATAATACAAAGATAGAAAAGTCAAGGAAGACAATACAAAGATAGAAAAGCCGGGGATATAATACAAAGATAGAAAAACATGGGAGAGAATACAAAGATGCAACATGAGAGAAAATTCATAGGTCTTCATGACAGGTCTCATCTATACAACGCTGCTGAAACACACCTTTCACATGCAAATTGGCAATTGGGTCATTGGAATCTGCTCAAAAATACAAATATTGGTCAAATCTCAGATTTTTTTTTATAAGAAATTCATTATAAAATCATGAGTGTGTGCATGAACAAAAAGTCCTTTAGTATGATAAATTATCAATCCAATTAATGTTTCATTGTATATTAAAAATGACTTGAAATCTAAATTAATGTTTCATAGTGTACATGAAGCCATACTTATTTTGGACATTCCTAATTTTGCTTACAAAGTAAAGAAAACAACCTCTTGACACATTTTCCTTCTTTTAAGCTATCTTTGAATTTTAAGGTTCTTTTAAGCATATCATCAAACATCTTAAATCCAGCCCAAAAAATAAAAGGTAAAATATCCTAAAGCAACTAAGATTTCACTAAATGCCCATATGCAACCAAATCTTTGTATCCTTCCAACCCAAAGGTTTCAATCTTACAACTAGGGGTATTATAATTTTAGGCAAAAAACATGAATTGTGATCAATTTTGTCAAACTCTCTCAAAGGCAAGATTCTCACCTAAACCCTAAAAAACCTTAGAGAGGAAATGGTATAAGATCATGAATTTAAACATTAATAACACTATAATAAATAGAAATGGTATAAGATCATGAATTTAAACATTAATAACACTATAATAAATAGAAAAGGCAAGATCTCACCTTAACCCTAAAAACCCCAACTGAAATCGAAGATGGATGCGACTCTTGGAGGTGCCGGAGGTGGTGGCGACGTCTTGGAGGCGCCGGAGGTGGTGGGGATGGGAGGAGGGAGGGGTTTCGTGGTGGACTTGGGGGAAAATCACCAATAGGTGAATGTGGAGGTGGAGGTGGAGGTCGCGGCTGTCAGAATGAAGAAACAGGGAGAGGCTTCTTGCCTTAGGGATTTTTAGAGAAATAAAACGCAAGAAACGACGTCATTTACTCCTTTCTTATTGGCGACCGAATAGCGACCGCATTGTCAAAATCGGTCGGTATTCGGTCGCTCCTTTTAAATGCAACAACTGATATACAACGACATCGTTTAACCCTGTAGGTATAACGACCGAATGGCGACCGCACAACCGAGTTCGGTCGCTATTCCGTCACCCCCTCTATGCCTAGTGACGGAATTGCAACGGACCATGAGGAAAAATTAAAAACCTGAGAACCGACTGCGTTCAGAATGCGAGTACGTACTAATACGAATCTTTTAGTAATTATTTGTTTATTGATAATCAATTATTAAAATTTAAATTACATTACTCAATTATTAAAATTTAAATTACATTACTCAATTATTATTTTAAATGTAAACACAAAGTATTACTTAAATTGTTCTGCTACAAGTCTATTTATGGATTTTGTTAAAAACCCGAGGACCGACTGCGTTCAGAATGCGAGTACGAACTAATACGAATCTTTTAGTAATTATTTGTTTATTGATAATCAATTACTAAAATTTAAATTACATTACTCAATTATTATTTTAAATGTAAACACAAAGTATTACTTAAATTGTTCTGCTACAAGTCTATTTATGGATTTCGTGAATAAGTTTTACGTGTTTGACTATTAAAGTTAATGTGTATAAAAATATATATTAGTAATAGGAAATAAAAATAGGCAGAATATTACTATATATACTTAAAAGCCCCGCTTTAATAATAAAAACGGAAACCGAAAAAATAACGACTGAATGGCGACCGCACAACCGAGTTCAATCGCTATTTTGTCGCCCCTCTATGCCTAGCGACGGAATTGCGACGGACCGTGTGGAAAAATTAAAAACCTGAGGACCCACTGCGTTCAGAATGCGAGTACGAACTAATACGAATCTTTTAGTAATTATTTGTTTATTGATAATCAATTATTAAAATTTAAATTACATTACTCAATTATTATTTTAAATGTAAACACAAAGTATTAGTTAAATTGTTCTGCTACAAGTCTATATATGGATTTCGTGAATAAGTATAAGTATTACGTGTTTGACTATTAAAGTTAATGTTTATACAAATATATATTAGTAATAGGAAATAAAAATAGGCAGAATATTACTATATATACTTAAAAGCCCCGCTTTAATAATAAAAACGGAAACCGGAAAAATAATGACCGAATGGCGACCGCACAACCGAGTTCGGTCGCTATTCCGTCGCCCCCTCTATGCCTAGCGACGGACCTATTTTGTCGCCAAGCCTTAACCCTTAACCCTAACACGGTCACTATTCTGTCGGCATTCGGTCGACACAAAGAATTCCAGTAACATATAACATAAACCATAACAGTCTCCCTGCCACAATTCAGTATATCCACAATTCAACAAAAAATAGACCCCCTGCCACAATTCAGTATATCCACAATTCACCAGAAAACAGACCCATATAAATTCCAAAATTATAAAAAAACATAACGCAAAAAAATAAAGCATACAATAGTTAAATAATCCGTTTACAAATTGATACAAAATAAACTAAATAATCTATTGACTCCCCAAAACATCATCTACAGTTAAGGGGTCATCGTCATAGTCTGATTCTAACTCATCATCTAAGGTACTAATCAATTTGGCTTCTATCTCAGAGGCACTTAAAACAATATTGTCCCTATTTGTTAAAATACCTGCTAAGGTACTAGCTAATGACTTGTTTCTCTTCTTTTCTCTCATCTTGAATTATCTTTTTGAGCATTTCATATGAATAGTTAATTTTTCTTATGAACATCAAATGCGTGATTTGATAGTATAACTCATTTGCTTATGTAATTACTATTCTAGTTGTCCCTAGTTTTATGTAATCTTCTTTACAATGAAATAAAACTAGTGTGATGTTTGCTTGATGATTATGTTTTACTAATCATGTGTAATGAGTACAAATCATATCATAGATGCAATGTATTGAGATATATCGTATCGGACGTGATCCGTTAGAGAAGTAATACTTCATGGTCCTTAGTCATAAGTATTACTTCCTCAATACTATTTTAGAATCCTTAGACCTTATGTCTCCATTGATTCTAGCATGAATGGAGCCACATTTTGACTCAGTCGTACGTTGCTTTTAATCGAGTAATCAATACGACTGATGATCGGATGTAGTGTCCTATCATGGCTTGAATGTGAGAGGCATTGAAAGGAATTTGTCCCTCTCTTATTAGAGAGAGATATCCATGGGCCCCTCGATAGGGAAAGACTGTCTAAATGCATGGCCGTGCTCAAATGTATTTGATAAAGTGGTTATCAGATACTATTTGTTGGAACAGTCTACCTGGAGATCGAGCATAAATACAATTAAGCTTAGTAAGGGTGACGACTACCGTGCCTTATGCTTAATTAGGATATCGCGAGACAAAGGGATTATATAGTGGATTGATATTAGGTTCCATCGTAAATTCATTCACTTTGGGTAGTCACAATGTCCTGCTAGGGACCGCATGTGATTTATGAACTCACACTACTACTAAGTGTGTTTTCATTGCCATTGTGATATGAACCTACAGGGTCACGCATAGACGAGCTTCATGTCCAGATTCAATGAATCTAGAATGTGTCTAGGTTCATTGTATCTGACATTCATTTTTCTGAGAATAATAAAGAGTTATATTCGAATTAGAGATAAGGGGCATTTTCGGTATAGCTGGGATTACGTGGGATTTATTATCCGATAAGGACTCCCACTACCAGCAAAAGTCTAGGGGACGTGGGAGTTAAAGACTCCCACTGCCAGAAGATGTGGAGCGGACGTGGGAGTTGTTCTGGAAACAACCTCTCACTCCCTATATAAACCTCTCTTGGCCGAAACCCTAGGGTTAGACTTTTTTTTTCAGCCGAAATACCAAGAAATCCAAAAAACTGTTTCTGCCTCCCTTTCTCCCTAATTCCCGAAATTCAGAAAAATCGAAGAGCTAGCACTCGCTGCCCGTTTCGTCGCGTGGATACCTGTAGGGAGTAGTTCCGCAAGGGAAGACTGAAAGTGATCGTTGCTGAGAGCATAAAGACGTAATCTTTCATTCAAGAATCAGATTCTTGAGCCAAGAAACATAAGTCATTTTCTTGTAATTTTGTGATATTTAAAAATACCAAGAAACGTAAGATTAAAATTTCCAAAAAAACACAAAATTATGGTGTACAAATGTGGCAAACAAACAGTATTTTTTTCTTTAAAAAATAGCCTTTTATTGAAAGAGACAAGGAATTAACGTCCAGTCCAGTAACGATTTACAAATTGGTGGAGTGTTGCGGTTTGGGGATGGACGTTTTCTCGTTGCGTTTGCATCTAATCACGACATCAATATCACTAACACAAGAGTGGAACTAGAGGCGCTTTTTAAAGACCTCCAATTGTTATCCAACATAGGTTTAAAAGATGTACATATACAAACGGATTCGATGTGTATTGCCTATTCCGTTGAGCGGGGATCTATATATCCTCTTGAGCTATTGACAGTCTTTTTCGAAATGCTCTCTCGCTGATGGGAAACACATTGATCTCCCATGTCTATCACAGGTAAACAATGTGAAGGACTCTATGGAAAATATAGCTTGTGATACAAGAGCATCCCATTATTTCCATGACTTTTCATCTCTTCCTATGGAGGTTAGAGGATTATGCAATTTGGATAGGAAGAGCATCTCCTATGTCAGGATTATGTAATAAATTTCGAAGGGGGTCTAAGCCTCTGTAATTTTTATTACATCCAATCAAACTACGCACAATTAAAGCTAGCTTGCAAAATCCTCGGGCTTTTGGAAGAAGACTCGCAAAGGACGTGAATTCAAAAGATCATTGTGTGTCGCAAGCATGATTAGCTAGTTAATCCGCTACCCTGTTGCCTTCCCAGAATATATGTTGGATCCTTGCATACTCTAGATGTCGGATCCTTGCATCCTCAAGCAAGATGAAAGACGCATTGAATCGAGCATCAAGAGCCTATGAAGTCACACTTTCTTTTTCAATTGAGTTCACTACCGAGGCTGAGTCCGTTTGTATCCATTGTGTTGATATTCTCAGTGACTTTGCAAGTTTGAGGCCTTGTTCCAGAGCCACAGTCTCAGAATGGGAATTTTTCTTGGTCTCTCCGATTTAATAACATGATGCTTCAATGAAAGATTTGTCACCCATTCTCAAGATTCACCCAGCATTAGCAATTCTCGGATTGCCCATTGCAACTCCCTAAATATTCAAGATAAATGTCACGACATCTAACGAGAGCTAAGCCATCACACAATTTTGATGCGATGGAGCCTCGCATTGTGTGCCAGATGGAGTGTGAGGCTTTTCGTCTTGCAAAGGCCCCCTGTCAATGTGTCCAACTCATGTGTGAGTATAGAGACTATCATGACTCGACCTTAAAAAATGAAGCGACATCTCGCTTTCCATAAGATCCAGCAAATTGAGCTTGATATAACTAACAATAAGGCTCATTGCCTTCCAGTACCTCCCGCCTACCAATTTTGTAGCCTGGCATAGGCGAAAGAATGTGTCTATGCTCTAGTATGTGTCCCACTTTTGCAGATGCATGCTACCACAATATCGACGCCAAGCGATGTTCCAAAAATATATGAGAATATGAATTCGTACCTTGCTTTCAAGAGCACCAGGACACTACGTTGAATCCTTGCTGAATCAACGGGTCTTCCAAGGCAAGGAAATTGTTGAGAAATCTCCATAAGAATATGGATAGAGATAGTGGTAATTCTTTAGACCAAACGCATCTCCGTGAAAACAGACATATTGATTTGTCTTTGTTCCACGATAAAAATGAACGCAACGAGAATAGATCGTCCGTTGCTGGCATCCATACCAATTTATCTGAACCAAGATTTACCGTGAAAGTGTGGAATTGTCGTACTAATTTCCATGGAAAATGTCGCATTAATTCTGCGATACTACAACCATCCGAGCTAAAAACGTTGCATATAGGCGAATTGCGAATTGCGAATTGTTAATGGGGCATTAGGAAATTGGTCTCGAATCTTGCCTTTGAGCAAAAACATTTCATAGTAAATTGAGGATTCCCCATTTCAAATTAGTAAGCCCATGCATTTCTCTGCTTGGTCATTTACCTTGATCATCAGTTTCCAAATAGTCGAGCTAGACTGATACGCCTCTGCTAGGCATTCATGTTCTAAATCAAAACAATAGCGAGTGATCAAAAAACCGCGAAAGCTTGTTGGTATTGTGCCATCAAGATCAAACCGAGACCATTTGTTTATCGGACGAGCTACCCCAAAGAAAGCATGCAAAAAGATTTTTCACTTTACCGAGAAGAAAAGTTGGTGGAGTCAGCGCTGCTAAAGTATGCTAAAGAATACAGTTCATGTTTTAGTAGACCATTCTTCCCGCCATGTCCAACCATTTATATTGACATCCTTCAAGCTTCACCACTGCCTTATCTATCATGTGTTGGAAGTAGTTGATCCGTGACCTGCCATAGCATAGGGGGCATCCAAGATAATTAATGGGGAAACCACCTTGCACAGAGCCAGTTACCATTTGTATCATTTTCAATTGATGGGTCCCCGTCTTGGAGGAAACATAGTATGAAATTTTTCTTGTGTTTATTTTTTGTCCCAACACTTTTTCATAGTCGCGAAAAAATTGTGTGAGACGTTCCAAATTATGCTTAGCTCCATTTCTATAAATAATAACATCGTCGGCGAAACTCAAGTGTGAGATTTGCAATGCTTGACCAGGGAGAAAGTATGGTTGTATTTGGCCTTCAAGCACCAGATAGTTCATGCCCTGTGAGAAAACTTTTGCCGCTAAAATGAAGAGGAGAGGTGAAAGGGGGTCACCTTGATTTACCCCTTTCCCAGCTTTGAAGAAGCTGTGGGGTTTTTCATTTATAAGGACCGAAAACCAATTTGATATTAATAGATTTCGAACAAGTAGGCACATATGTGAGATAAATTCAAAATGGGCTAGAACAGATAGGATGAAACTATGTGAAACGCGATCAAAAGCTTTAGTCATGTCGAGCTTAAGAACCAAGTTTCCCCTCGTGTGCGCTTGTAGATTTGTTGTACTGACTCTTGAGCCAAAAGAATGTTATCTAAGATGAGGCCGTCCTTGACAAAACTAGATTGATTCGTGGAAATCAGTCGTGGTAGTAAGAGTGATAGGAGATTCGCACCCACCTTTGAAATGGTCTTGCTTACAAAAGTGCATAATGATTTCGGAAGGAATTCATCCAATGAACATGGGCTTGGATTCTGTGGTATAAGAATGATAAGGGAGCTCGACATCGACTTTGGCAGTTGCAACCCGGCCCAAAAGTCCTTAACCGCCTGGACTATATCGAATTCAATGACATCCTAGGGTAATTGGAAGAAAAAAAAGCCCCCGAGAACCCATTGGCGCCTGCTGCGCTTGACTTATCCAATGAGAATACTGCTTGGCGGATTTTCGCCCTCTCTAGTAGTCTGTCCACATCTTTATTCTCCTCTTCTGTGATGATTTTAGGAATCACACCCATTAAGACCCAGTTCTCTATTACACTCCCATTGGCCACAAATAAATTTTTATAATAACGCACCCCTTCTCGGCCTATGTCATCTGGATCAGTTAACCAAGAACATGTTGTATCCATGATTTTCACAATAAATAGCCGTTTGCGACGATTAATGAATATTGTATGAAAGTAATTTATATTATAGTTCCCCTCCTCCAACCATTTAACTCTTGATCTCTCTTTCCAAAAACAATTCCTCTGATAAAAGACATCTCGTATACTCTCGTTTGGCTGAAGCTAGGTTCGCTCGAGTTGTATCACATGAATTCTGATCAAAGTTCCATTCAGCCGTGTTCAATATTGTCTCGGCCGCTTGCAAATTGTTGTGAATATTCCCAAAAATGGTGCGGTTCCAATGCGACAAAATACCTTTGAGGCGCTTGAGGTTTTTCATAAGGACTACCATTCCATTGCCTTGTGTTTCGCTGTTCCAAGATTCGACAACAATGTGTTGAAATTGAAGTGTTTAAGCCACATGGATTGAAACCGAAACGATGAATTCCCTCTCACTCCCGAGGTTCGAGCTAATATTCTTAAAGGGCAATGGTCAGAAGTTGCACGATTGAGATGTTCCTCTGTTGTGACCGCGAACAATATGTACCATAGCTGGTTAAGAAATATCCGGTCAAGTCTCATTAAAAGCGATGGTTGGGCCGATTGACGCCATGTGAAGGGACTGCTCAGATATGGCACCTCTATCAACCCACATTCATTGATCGCTTCGGCGAATTCCGCAATAGGTAAGGTTGCGGGGATGGAGCCAAATATTTCGAATTGTTTAAGTACAACATTAAAATCCCCACCAATGATCCATAGACCGATATATTGTGCTGTGAAGCCAATCAGATTATCCCATAACGGCCTGCATTGCGTGTATTGTCAACGCGCATAAATGAATGATAGTTATATAGGTATTCTTAAGAAGTTATTCAATGATGCATGGATTACTTGCTCACAATCTTCCAAAATAGTAATATCAAATACACCATCCCATAACAATAAATCCATAAAAAACAGTTAATGAAGTTGAAAAGGTGAAGAAAGCATACCCATCGGTATCTCTCCTTCTGAGCGAGGTGCTCAGATTTTTAAACTTCCCCTTGTAAAAGTTTCCAAGATCAACCACTAGACTTCAATAGTCGGGGACAAAATCTCCGATTTGTCATCCTTTATCGTTGCAACTGTATCTAATTTTTTGGAAATATCCTTGAAAATCTTCTAGCCATCTATGGCTACTTCTTTTGATATTGTGCGTGGCCCAAGGAACGTCTTCGGACAAGCGTCCAATGACACGTCGATTAGACCGTCTAACTTTACGAATAGATTTGAATCGTCCACGCACTTGTAGACTGGATATTCATTTGATTTATGTAGGGAAAAGAGCGTTATGCCATCTGCTAAAACAATATTTTTTGTGCCGCAGGCGGCTTTGCATCAATTTTCTTCGCGGCCTCCGAATCGTACACAACTCCCTCAAGCCTCTTCTCATCTATTCTCGTCACATTTCACAAGTTAACTGCAGCGTCTATCATTGTCGGTGTTGCAGTCGATGGGGCTCTCTAGAACTAGGGTTAGGGTTTTGTACATTTCCCTTCCCAGAATCACCATTCTGTCTCGATTTAGGACCCAATTCTTGTTGCGAGTTGCTATATTCTGCTAGAAATGAATATGATTTATTAAAGGAATAAATGAATGGGTAATACCTTAAAATATATCCACACCCACATGATCAAAATCAAAGGTCCATTTAAACACTCTCATGCAATTCCCTCTGAAAACCCAAATTCCTTTACGCCATAATCTGCAATAATCCTCATCATGTTAGAATAAGATTATTACATGACGGGCATCAAGCTAGCAGTTCCAGAAATTTCTCTTGAATTGAAGTTTATTAAAGTCTTTTCTCAGATTTTCTAGCAACGGTCCTCACCATCTCAATTTACCGACGAGTAAAGTTTCCACGGCTTTTCAAGGACTGTAAGTTCGTCCTCCTCAATATTAATCGATGGCTCACCCTTGAAAGTAGTTAGATGTATGATTGGTAGTATTACCTTCGTTGGAGTGGCAGAGACAAGGTCCACAAAGGACTTCTTTGGCCAAACTCCTCCTCCTAGAGACTGAATTTATCTAGGTTGTTGTGTTTTGCATAGGACTGTATTTTTTTTAGAGTTTCTTTTCTGTTTCAAAAATGCAGTATTATTAGCAATTGTAGTACATGTTTGTTTTGTACAAATGGTGGATTAGAAGCATTACAATTGTTCTATTTGAGAAGTAATTTTTTCTTCCATCTTTGTATCTTACTTTGTCAAGTCATCTCTAACTAAAATAGACATTTTGTCAATGTCGAAAAGAAAAAGAATGTAAAAATAGATTAACAAGAACAAACAAGTTTTTGTGAGAGTAAAATAAATAATGTTATTATATTTGGTACAACTGAAATGGTTTTTTTCCGAATAGTGTGTAGTTTTATTGGATGGAATAAAAATTACAGAGGCTTAGACACCTTTCGAAATTTGTTACATAATCCGAACATAAGAAATGCTCATCTTATCCAAATTACATAATCCTCTAACATCCCTAGGAAGAGCCGAATAGTCATGGAAATCATGCGATGCTCTTGTATCACAGGTTATATTTGCCAAAGAGTCCGCCACTTTGTTTACCTCGCGATAGTCAAGGGAGATCAATGCGTTTCCCATCCACGAGAGAGCCTTTCGAAATAAACTGTCAATGGCCCAAGAGGAAAGATCCCCGCTCAACGGAATAACAAAAAATGTCAAATCCGTGTGTAGATGTACATCTGTTAAACCCATGTTGAATAACAATTTAAGGCCTTTAAAACGCACCTCTGCAGCGAGAAAATGTCCACCCCAAACCGCAACACTCCACCAATGCATGTGTGTGTCATGTATTGCCTCTTGACGCACCATCAATGTTTAAGATGAATTGATCTAAACCATGTGATCCCCCCATCTTAGAACCTTAGTTGGGCGATTTGAGTGTTCATGTGAACCATGACCTTAAGCTGCCCTTTTTGCGTGCAGGAGTTCCCCAATATATGCCTAGACCTCATAGACAAGTGTTGAATTAGTCGTAGCACGTCCGTCATACACGAACCGGCAATGAGCTTTCCAAAGAAACCAACAGACATTACAAGACACAATAAAGAAAGCTGAATGCACACCCGACGACCTATAATTCCACCAATATTTAAGTAGCTGTAAAGCCGAATGGAATTTTCTCAAAGACAATCCCAATTCCGCCCTGGTTGTTGCAATATGCTTTGGCTGAGGATGTGATTATAGCTTTCTTGGCCTAGCAAACAAGAACACTAAGATGCAAGAGAAAAACAAATTCTTATCCTATCATCATCCAAAGCAAGATATTAATTTAATAGTTTCCACATAAATATCAAAATGGTAAGCGATAAATCCTTCGACCATATGCATCTTCGCGATAAAATCGTTTCCTGGTCATTTCGTAAATCTTGACACACTAATTTTATAATGAAAGCCACACGTACCAGTCCTTGTCTGGACGTAGCACGACGTCTGAAAGAGCATTTATGCAACTCGTAGGTTAATGATAAAAAAGCATTGGACGGTCACATCCATTGAGGTCACAGTAATCCTGAACATTTGCATGTTTTAGATCATCCACGACTGTTAATAGCTTGCTCACCAAGCAACCCGAGAGTGAGTAGTTAACATAAAGCAAGCTACAATCTCTATTTCCGATAAGAACTCCCATAGCCTAGCCTCGACCACTCTACCCTTCACTACTTGCATTCTTCGTCAAATCGGTGAGCTTGCCATAGAACCATTGCATTGCGAAATGTGAACCATGACCTAATGATACCCCCTTTGCGTGCAGGAGTTCCCCAATATATGCTTGGAACTCATAGACAAGTGTTTTAATTAGTCGTAGCACGTCCGTCATACACGAACCGACAATGAGGTTTCCAAAGAAGCCAACGGACACTACAAGACACATTAACCAAATATTAATGCACTCCCGACGATCTAGAATTCCAAAATATTTAAGTAGCTGCAAAGACGAATTGAATTTTCTCGAAGACAATCCCAATTCGGCCCTGGTTGCTGCAATATGCATAAATGGATGGCCAACGGACAATTTAGAAACATGTGATTATAGCTTTCTTGGCCAAGCAAACAAGAACACTGAGATGCAAGAGAAAAACCAATTCTTATCCTATTCTCATCCAAAGCAAGATATGAATTTAATAGTTTCCACATAAATATCAAAATGTAAGCGATAAATCCTTCGACCATATGCATCATAAATCTTGAAACACTGATTTTATAATGAAAGTCACAAATACCGGTCCTTGTCCGGACGTAGCACGACGTCTGAAAGAGCATTTATGCAACTCGCAGATTAATGATAAAGAAGCATCGGACGGTCCCATCCATTGAGGTCACAGTAATCCTGCACATTTGCATGTTTTAGATCACCAAGCAACCCGAGAGTGAGTAGTTAGCATAAAAGAAGCTACAATCTCTTTTTTCGATAAGAACTCCCATAGCCTAGCCTCCTCCACTCAACCTTTAACTGCTTGCATTCTTCGCTAAATCGGCGAGCTTGCCATAGAACCATTGCATTGCGAAACATGTTCCCCGGGTTTAAAATACTTCGCGATTAAGAAATCTTATCATAACGACTTAGTTGTTCGAAACCTCCACCACGTTTTGCATGAAAAATAAGTGTGAGAGACACCACACCAAGTCCATTGCAATCAACCCTCCGACAAATGATACTCCAACTCATTCAATGACTCTTCCTTGAGGTATTGTCTTGGCCCCATAAGAACCGCGAGAATAGTCTCTCAATATTGTTGAAGACCAATACAAGTGTGCATGATGCCGCTAGGATATGTATAGTCATAGACGCTAGGACATGTCGTAGTATAATCGAACGCCTTCCCATTCCGAGCATTTTGTTTTTCCATCCCTCTATTCTCGAAGCCACCGCGTCGACCAAATTTTGGAAGTAATGTACCTTCGCTCTACTTGGAAACAAAGGACAACCTAGATATTTCATTAGGAAGCCGCCTTCGATAAAACCGGCCACTTGTTGAATCATATCACAATGTGTCGACTCGATCTAGATGAAGGATAAAAAGCATGTTTTCCTACATTGACACGCTGCCCCGAGGCCGACTCATATTTCCTCAAGAAATCCATAAGTGTCATCAAACTCTTCTTGTGTCCATTTGTAAAGGTGATTATATCATCACTAAAAGCCAAGTGCGAAATTGATGTAGCGGTGCGCGGAACGATATGAGGTAAAATCTTTCTGCATTGAATGAGGTGATTCAATCCCCGAGAGAGCACCTCGGCTGCCAAAATGAACAGTAAAGGAAACAGAGGTTTTCTTTTTTTCACACCACTCGTTGCATTGTAATAACCATAAGACGCCCCATTAATCAATAACACAAAACCAGTTGGATCCCAATGTATTTCTAGCCTGAATCACAAAAGTTGCACCAAATCTAAACCTTCGTAGAACCTCCAAAAGATAAATGCAGGATACCCTATCAAAAGCTTTCATTATATCTAATTAAATCACCAGATGAGCCCTTCTTACATGCCAATTTAACGAGTGAACCAATTCCGTATCTAGAAGGACATTGTTGGAAATAGACATATCCTTCACAAAACCGGTTTGATTAGGACTTATCAATCTAAGTAAAAAAAATATGTGAGCCTTGATGCCATAACTTTGGAGAGAACTTTATTTGCAAAGTTACCCAAAAAGATCGACTGAAAGTCCCCCAACTGACTAGGATTCAGGATCTTTGGAAGGAGGACTAGAAACTTACTTTCCATGGATTTTGGAATGTATAGGCCTGCCCAAATATCACACGCAGCTTGATGCAAGTCTCGGCCCACTATGTCCCAACAATCTTGAAAAACCCTCTTGAAAACCCATCTGATCCCGAGGCGCTATTTTGTCTAGTGAAAAAACCCCCAACATGCACCTTCTCTAAGGATGGCAAAGCCGTGAGCCTCTTATTGCCTTCCCCATTCAGCATTACAGTATTAATTCGAGCATCTCAGGTGCATGTGTCACTGGATCGTTAACGGTGTAAAGTTCATTGTAGAAACACTCTGCTTCCTTTATTATCTCCTTATCTGTACACAACCACCTGCCCTATGCGAAATATAAGCATATGCTTCTTCCTATTCTTGCATAGGGCGTGAAAATACCGTGTTATTTTCTTCACCCTCATGCAGCCATATAATTCGCGATTTTTGCCTAAAAAAATTCTCCTCTACTTCCATGTAAAACTTGTAGGTTCCCTTTTCCGCTTCCCATTTTTTCTGCGACGTCTCATTTGGTGTAGCATCAAATATAGCTTCTGTAAACATAACAACCTTTCCGGCCTCCTTTAACCTTTGACTAACATTTCCAAACACTGTTCTATTCCATGCTCTCAATGTTACTTTCATCCTCTTAAGCTTTCCCATAAATACCACCAAACTATTCCCTGCTAAAGACCTCCCCCAAAATCCACAATGGTTTGTTGAAAGGTACGGTGCTTGGAACACATGTTCTGATAACGAAATGATGAACCAGTGCGCAACCCGCTCAATTGCACACAGCACAACAAAGGGCAAGTGTCAGATTCCGATCGATGTAGCTGTTCCACTCTTATGACATAAAAAATATCACTCCAACTACTATTAACCACTACCCTATCCAAACGATGCAAAAGTGGGCAAAGACGCACTCATGCATCATGTAAATGGGCTACCCGAAAAAGGCACATCCATCAAACCATTCTCACCTAATGCTTATGTAAATTCCAATATAGCCAATGAAGGAGGAATAGAAAGTGAAATGGTTATTAATATTTACAATAATGACTCTTCTTCTTGCTGTATATAAGGTGTTGTTATTGATTAGTCTTAGAGTTTAATTGCCACATAGTAAGATATTTAAACTTCAATTCTAATCTCATGTAATATGTATCAATACAACTTTTCTTTTTCTTTACATCAATTATAAAGAAAAATCAATTCCTTTTTTTTTTCAAGGCAAAGATAAAAGAATTATTTCTTCAACTCTGTCATCCTAAAAATCCTCATCCTTAACTAAATCTAAACCCTAAAAAATGAATGGCGCATCCTTCTAATCTTGAATATTAAGTTTGAAGGTAAAAATCAAAGAGTTTATCTTTCTCCTAGATGTGCCCAATGGCTATTTTAACTTAATGAAAATGTGGGTCATCACTATGCTTGCCCCAATTACCGCACCTAATGCAATTATTTCTAGGGAGCCTTTGAGTTATATCAGATTTTTATCCGACTATCGTGGGAAAAATACAAGACATAGGCTGAAAATGTGAACAAAAAGTAATAATAAAAAAAAAGGAAAATAATAAATTGATTGATTTGTAAATATAATACACCATTTACATAAAATTACGGAACAAATATTTAAGATTAAATTGAAGGTAAAAAAAAAGGTACATTCATTTTCTTCCATCTTTAATTTGTGATGTTTAAAATGCGTCTATTCCAAAACTGTGCAAGAATTACATTTCAAAATTACTCAAGATAACAATGTTTTACTAATCTAGCGTTTCAAAATTTAAAATAAATAAATTAATAATGGTTTAATTTTTTTTGCAAAAAACAATATTATTTGCATTTCAAGTAAAACCACGTACATAAAATTACGGAACAAATTTAAGATTAAATTGAAGGCAAAAAAAGTAAATTCTTTTTCTTCCTTCTTTAATTTGTGATGTTTAAAAATGCGTCTCTTCAAAACTGTACAAGAATTACAAATCAATTTTACTTGAGCTAAAAAGCTTTTACTTATCTGGCGTTTCAAAATTTCTAAAACAATATTTATGGTTTACCAATCTTGCAAAAAAACATTATTATTTGCAATTGATGTACATGTTTGTTTTGTACAAATAGTGAATTCGAAGCATTACCATTGTTCCATCGTTTTATTCTTACTTTGTCAAATCATCACCAACTAAAATAGACATTCTGTCAAAGTTGAAAAGAAAAGGAATATAAAAACAAATTATCAAGATCAAATAATTTTTGTGAAAGTAAAATAAATAATGTTATTATATTTGGTACAAGAGAAATGGTTAATAATCATTACAGTAATGATTCTTCTTGTTGTTGTATAAAAGGTGGTGGTGTTGAATGGTTAATTAATTACCACATAGTATGGATATTCAAACTTCAATTCTAACCTCTTGTAATGTGTATAATTACAACTTTTCTTTTTCTTTACATCAATCACAAAAAGAAAAATCAATTCCTCTATAGTTTTCAAGGCAAATCTAAAAGAATGACTTCATCGGCTCTTTCATCCTAAAAATCATCATTGTTAACCAAATCTAAACCCTAATAATGAATGGCACATTCTTCCGATCCTAAACCTCGAGTTTGAAGCAAGAAATCAAAGAGTTTACGTTTATCCTAGATGTGCCCAATGGCTATTTTAACTTCAAGAAAATATGGGTCATCGTCATGACAGCCAAATTGTTGAATGGCTACTAACAGAAGTCAAACCCTCTATTGATGTCGGTGTTGGTATAAACAGTGTTTGTGTGTCTTCCATGTCCATGTTCTTCTGGTTGTAATCTGCTGCTTGCCTAAATTACTGCACCTAATCCAATTGTTTTCTAGGGAGCCTTTGACGTCTTTGGACGATTCATTTGATATTGTATTAGTATATAACATTTCTACTAAGGATATTGCAATATATATATATATATATATATATATATATATATATATATATATTAATTATCGGAGTAGTTATAACTATAATCTTTCTTTCTAGCGGAGAACAAAAGTTAAACTATTTAACAAAATAATCGTGTGAGAAAGTAAAATACATATGTTTATTACATTTGCTTATTTATTATATGTGTTTTCCCTTTAATTTGGCACGCAATCGTGAAAAATATTTTTGTTGGAACTTTAATTAGATATAACATTATATATAGAAGGAAAGGTTTAGCACGTAGACAACACAACATAAATGTGCATTGCACGTACATTTTATTGTGTTTGTAATTTAAAAAATGCACTCTATTTGATTTCTATATATGTGAACCATATAGGCGGTTGTGAAAATAAATAATATATTATGTATTGTGCTTTGTATGTAATGCATGGATGTATATCTTGAAACTAATAGAGCAAATTTACTAATATTGAGTTATAACAAATTTTAATCTGATTATCGTAGAAAAAATTGCAAACATAGAACGAAAACGTGAAGAAAATTTTTAAAAAAAGGAAAATAATAAATTGATTGAATTGTAAATAAAATATACATTTTTTTTCACGAAAGTCACATGTTATGGTGGGGTTGATTAAAAAAAAACTGCCAAATACCAGAAACTAAGGAGGGGGACTATGCCAAAACTTCCTAATAGGTGGAAAAACACCCACTTCAACATATGCCTTGAGGTTTACAAAATAGCCTTAAAAGGTACAAAGCCCTAACATGCATACCAGATGCTAGTAAAATGCAAATGCTCAATGTATAGCATAAGAAAACAGTAGACTCACAACTGTACCTTCGTTTGCAGAATATAAGGCACTCCATCTCGATGTAAGATACATAACCCTTTGGCCTCCACTGGGAAAGCTTGGAACGTCGTGTATGTAGTTGCCGTTCCTTCATCACAAGACACATTTTCCAGACTGTCCGCTAGATTGGCCGCCTCACGAAAGATATGCATTACCGTGTTCAAACCAATTAGAGATAGAGTGCGTCGTTGAAAGAGAAAATTTAACCTTCATGCTGAAATAGCAGTGAGCGAAATTGCCAAAAAAACAAAATTGAGTCAGATTGGACGAAAATTTCAGAGTAGCCTAGCTGAGAGGCTAGTTCAAGGCCAAAGGCAAGCCCCTCTAGCTCGGCCCTTGAGTTTGTTACGTCGAACCCCAAAAATGAGTGAACCCTTCAATAAATACCCCCGAACGATGTCGGAATACTCCGGCCCCACCAAAACAATCCCGGATTACTTCTTGATGCCCCATCCACATTTAATGCCACCATGTTTTGCAAGGATGTACGTCGCCATCGATCGAGCCGCATTCTGACCCGTAAATTCCATTTTTTTTACCACGCACCTACTCCTTTCCACAAAAAGTACTTAAATAAAGAGAAAGGGGATTCAAACCTGGTATCCAAAAAGCGCAGGCCAATCAAGGTTAGAGCATGTCTCCAATGGGATATAGCAGCTAGACAATGTAGAAAGATATTTTCAAACGAGTCCTCCCCTCGGCAACAAAAACAACGAGAGGCTAATGAAATTTTCCACCCTCGTCGTTCCTCATCTAAGGCCAAGAAACGATTCATGAAACACCGAAAAGTGGGTCACATGAGCCACCTTGTAGCATGTGCAATGCCTGAAGGTTGTAACTCCCGCACGACCGATTTAATTGAAAATCGACCATTGGCCTCCAACATCCAGCACCATTGGTCCGAACCATGTTCGAGAGTCGCAGAAGGCAAAGAGGCGAGTTGTTGAGATGACAAAACTCCCTGCATATTGGCTTTTCAGTCGTGAGCTCCTCCAATGAAAGTGGCAATCTTTACCCCAATGCACTTGATATTGTATTGAAAAATTCTACCATGGAAATTGCAAAAAATTATTTATTAATTATATAGTAATTATAACAATAATCTTTCTAATAGAGAACAAAAAGTTCTATATATCTCTACCCTTGGCTTGGGCAATAGGAATTGCATTTAGAGATTCTTATAGTTCTATATATCTCTTACTAAATGATATTCTTCATGACTTGTGTTTTTGTTCTTACAAGCTTAGCATATATGAATCTTTAACTAGACAATCCTAGATCATATGCGTTGTCTTGTATTCCTATGTGTTGCATATACACACATAAGTCGTCTAAGTGATAATCCTTTAATTCACTTTATATGCTTAATGAACATAATTGTTATTAAGGTGATCACTTAGGAAAAGGATTTGGTAGAAAAGTATAAAAAGTTTGAGAACCTTATTCACCCTATTCTAAAGTTCTCCCCTACGGGTATTTCAACCGATGTTGTCCAAGAGCACGTAGTGATATATATGATATTTCTGACATTTCAATATCGGGTGATGTAGTTAGGGCTGCTAATAGTAGTTTTGGAGCTCACAAGGTTGAACAATGACATAACGGGATGTATCCTTAAAGTTTCAGGCCCTATCGTTCGAAGGGTGATGTACCCCGAACCCAAGGATTATGACAAGTTTGACCCTAATTTCACTCGGGGCTTGTTAGCAGTTGTTATATAATCTGGAACGGACAATTATGCTCGATTGTGTAAATTATGTTAAGTGTGTGTGTGTGTGTGTGTGTTGAAGTAAATAAATGAAGGTGTACGGATTACCTGATATGTGTACGTCTATCTGTTATGAAATAAGTAAGAATGGTACTCAGAGTACAAGTTTTGATGTATATGTTTCTTTTATGAACGATATGAAGGTTGTCTGTTTGAGTTGTAAAAAGATCTGGGCTTTTGGGAGAGGGGATTTTTTTATGTTTGAAATTGAGTTTCCGTTTTAAAATTTGTAGTGAAAAGTGTCATTTCTGGATGGTGCGAACGAAGCTTCGTCCTAGACTTCATCCACAAAGATACCGAGACTGTCTGAAATCTCGCAGACGAGGGCTTCATCATAGGCTTTGTACTAGGGGCGCGAATGAATTCTTCGCCATAGGCTTTATCCGCAGAGATACTGGGACTGTCCGAAATCTCACGGACGAATGCTTCGTCATCGCCTTCAATCTAGGCTTCGTCCTCAGCTTCGTCATATGCTATATGGGAACTTCTGTAGTGTTCGAAAGTCATTTATAAAGCCTTACTTACTTGTAAAACTTGTTTTTAACTTCCTAAATGGTATTTTGCATGTGTTTTGAGTTGAAGTTAAATCATCATTCGTAATTTTTTTTTGTGAAATAGGAAAACGTTTTTCAGTCTAACGATGTTTCATCCCAATGGTGTTTGAACCTTATTGAACTAGTGCAGCTCATTACTTACTCTTTTGCAGATGATTTGTAGGATGACTTAGAAGGAGCAGTCAGGGGTGAGGACCTATAGTAGAGTTCACAAAGTTGTAATAGATCATGTAGATAATACGTAGAATGTTATTTCCTTTCTAGAATGTAATTCAGATATTAGAGAATCGCCTTAGTTTTTAATGTGAACAAATGATGTAAGTTTCTTTTTAAGTTAATTGAAGTACTTGATACCTTATATATTTATGGGTTCGGTATCTCATTGGCAAATGGGGTGTTGTCAGATCACCTCCATGTTACGGGGTGTGACATAAGTGGTATTAGGGAAGGTAGAGCCTCAGGCTTAAACTAATGAGAATATGCTAAGTATGTATTGTGAACCTTAGGAATGACTTGTAGGATAACTTAAGATGCGACTCGAGGGTAGAGGTTCGGAATTAGGAATTGTGTGTTTATTTATTTTCTTGTGTGTTCATTGAGGATCCATGTGATATGAACTGTAATAACATATTTCCTTAGCTGATTGGAATTGATTGATTGCTTTGCCACTTGGGTTTAAGATGGTTCGAGAAGTGAGAAACAATAACGAGGGCAGTGACTTTGATCTACCAATAGCCAATTTTGCTCGCTAAGGTATCTAAAGTGGCAGAGTAGGGAAATCTACAACAGCCAATAATGACAAGAACTGATACCTTCGAGACTGGTGCCGACAGTTGTACCACCGGTGGGGGAAGATTATGTAACATCGCCACCGCTAGTGGTTATTGGGATTCCGTCAGAATTAACGGGAACACTAGCTTTCCTAGCTCAGGTATTACAGAATTAACAAACTCAAATTAATCATAATGTATGGGTTCCGCGGGAGTCGAGGATTGAAATGTATCTGGGGTCTCATTATGAAAGAATGAGAAAGATGGGAATGATCGCTTTTGATTAAAACGGGAGTCCGGATCAGGCCAAAAGGTAGTTGAAACAAATGGAACAAAATTTTGAAATAATGAGGGTACCAGAGGATGCCAAGACTGTAGTTGTGGTTACTGAAGCTTTGGAATGGTGGAAGAGTATAGCCGCGATCTATCGCCAAGGGGGACAACCAGTCACATGGGAACAACTTAAATGGGCCTTTTTAGAATAGTATTTTTCAGAAACATATCGAATGGAGAGCCAGAACCAGATCTTCGAGCTGCAACAGAATGGAGGAATGACAGTGACAAAGTATGCGGAAAAGTTTAACGCATTGGGTAAGTATGCATGAGCTATCATTCAAGATCCTGCAATAAGAACTCAAAAGATTTTTGTGGGGTTTATTGACTCGAATTCGGGGTGAGTTGTCTGTAAACCATCATTCCACTTATTAGGATGCTTACCAACGGAGTCTGGATATCGAGGCGGAGTTTGTAGGGGGTCGCCGATGCAGAACGAGTAGAGAAAATATCCTATTTGGAGATGACACGGTAGAGATCTTTGTCTAAAGTCACACCACATTTTTCAGCCTGTATAAGGATAGTTGCAGCCTCTAGACCAACATCTGGATCTAGGCCGGGTGTTAGAATAGGGGCTAATTTTGTTAGAATTGAGGGACCTTCAGCGACACCAAGTACATATTTAGTCAAGAGTAAATGTGCTACATGTGGACGGAGACATCACGGAGAGTGTCGTTTGGGTTTTGGAGCCTGTTTTAGGTGTGGGAATATTGGTCACCAGTGTTGTGGGAAAGGATCAGGGGAACGTTTAGACTACGATGAAAGTTGGAGATCCGAGGTCGAGGCCTAATGCTAGAGTATTCGCTCTTACACAACAGGATGTTGGGAATGCATCTGTTGTGGTGACATGTACACTTTTTGTCAAATTTGTATCTGCTTTTGTGTTACTTAACTGTGGTGTCACACATTCTTTTGTGTTCCATATATTTTCTAAAATTTCGTAAGGGTTCCCCCTGCACGTCTTTCGGACGCATATAGAATTTGTGTACCTAGTCGAAAGATTCTAGTATTTAATTTGGTTTATAAAGGGGTTGTCAGGTTGAGATTGACTCCAAGAAGACATAACTGATTTTGTTGTGAAATGTTTGGTTTGTCAACAAGTGGAGTTAAAACATCAAAGTAGCGCAGTGGAAGCATGGTGAGAACACATTATTATGATGGATTTTAGGGTAGGTTGCCGAGGGTCAAGATTAGAAGGGATAATATTCAGGTAATTGTAGATAGGTTGTCGAAGTCAACTCACTTCTTGCCAATGAAGATCACAACTTTGATGGTATATATATATATATATATATATATATATATATATAGTTGGACTTCACGGTGTACATGTTAGCGTCGTTTGCATCGATGTGGGTAAGTTTCGATGATGAAACTCTTTGTAAGGAGGGGACGATGTAATACCCGTAACTTTTTGTTTTAGTTTATTAGAATTATTTTCCTTTATTTGTTTTTTCTTGTTTTCTATCTATTGCCTTGGGTGTTTTGGGTATGCTTTTGAAGTTTAGGGACCTCAGTGTTAATATATTTAGTTAAGTTAAGAAAATGGGAGTTCCGAGGATAAGGGAGTATCAAGTGGGGAAGGTTTTTAGAGTTAGTTTTCTGCTGTTTTGTAGAGAATGAAAGGAAGAGAAACTAACTAGAGGTTTTTCAGAAATCTGGAATAAGGGGATAGAGAAGAGGATAATTTAACATAGGAATAAGTGAATCACAAAATCGTAGTCGGGATTTAAGCATTTAAGATAAGTTTCTTAAGCCATTGTATTTTCTGTGAAAAGCATGACGTTCCAGAAAATACAGTCTAGTTGTGATTTTTGATGAATTATTTTTCTGCATTGATTTTATTACATCAAAACTGGATGAAGTGTTGAATTGTGTGATGATGTTCAATTCATGCGCTTGTTTTATGAGAAAATGAATGTTCTATGAATTCTGAAAGTGTACATTCACAATCTAGAGCTCTTGTTTGTGAACAAATTTATAGCAAGATATATCCCGATCATTCTATAATTACCACTGTTTCCTGGGAGCACGCGATGATATGTATGATATTTCTGGCCTTACATAGCAGGTGATGTAGATAGGGCTGCTAACAGTAGTTGTGGAGCACACAGGGGTGAGCGATGACATAACGAGATATATATTTAAAGTTTCATACCCTATTGTTCGGGGATGATGTACCTGAACCCAAGTATTATGACAAGTATGGATCTACTCTAGCGGGTAAGATGGTGTGGATTGTTAGCAGTTGTTATAGAATCTGGAACGGACAATTCAGCCCGATTGTGTGAATTAGGTGAAGTGTGTTTGTGTGTATGTTTTGAAGTAAGTAAAAGACGGTGCTTGGAGTACCTGATATGATGTAATTCTTTCTGTTATAAAATGAGTAAGAATGGTACTCAGAGTACAAGTTTTGATGTATAAGTTTCTATTATGAATGGTATGAAGTTTGTCTATTTTAGTTGGTAAAGATCTGGTATTTTAGACAAATAAATGTTTTTATATCATAAGTTGAGGTTCCATCGAGAATTTGTTGAAAATTGTCATTTATGGATGCTAGAAAAGAAGCTTCGTCCGAGGAGATACTGGGACTGTCGAAAATCTTGCGGACGAATGCTTTAACCTAGGCTGCGTCCGTAGAGATACTGGAGATGTCTAAAATCTCGCATACGAAGGGCGCAGACGAATGATTTGTCCTAGGTTTTGTCCTCAGCTTCGTCCTAGGATGTATAGGAACTTGTGAAGTGTTCCAAAGTCATTTTTAAAGCCTTCCTTACTTCTAAAACTTGTTCCAAGCTTCCTAAATTGTATTTTTCATATGTTTGTAGTTGAAGTTAAGTACTGATACCTAAATATTTTTTGGGAAATGGGAAAACGTTTTCCAGTCTAACAATGCTTCATCCCAAGGGTGTTTGAACCTTACTAGGCTAGTGTAGCTCATTCCTTACTCTTGTGCATATGATTTGGAAGATGACTTAGAAGGAGCAGTCGGGGATGAGGACATCGAGTAGAGTTCACAAAGTTGTAACAGATCATGTAGAATAATATGTAGAACGTTATTTCCTTTCTAGAATGTAATTTAATTATTGGAGAATCACTTTAGTTTTAAATATGAACAAATGATGTAAGTTTCATTTTAATTTAATGAGTTGAGCTACTTGATGCCTTAGATATTTACGGGTTCGGTATCTCATTGGCTAATGAGGTGCTGCTAGGTCACCTCCAGGTTACGGGGTGTGACAGGAGCCTTTGACGTCTTTGGACGATGCACTCGATGTACTTGATTCCTTCCCTCAAGATGGTTTACAATTGTAAAATGATTACTCGACCAAGTATGTGCTATTGGAAAATGCTTTCTTACGCAGTATGTTGGTCTGGAGCCAATTGATCAACCTTAAATATGAGTTTGTGTTATTAAAAAAATCTCTCAAGTAGTAAGCTAACTCTAAGGGGCTGGATTCTACCTAAGTTTTCGTTACTGGATCAATAATTCTCATGCAATAAAAACCAGGCTAATTTTAAAATACTACGTTTAAAGGTGTCTACGTGAATTTAAGTGCGGAAAGCTGTAAGAAACGCTTGTAAAAACACTGTAAATGAATATAAAAAGTCATGTTGAATGTTATTGTGATGTCTTTGTTCTTCCTCTTTTCCAGCTGCTTCTGAATATGATTCCCGATTTGAATTCTGGTCATCGCGGCCATGATTTTGTGAAGTGGACATGTTCCCTATGTCACTATGAAGAACGTGAGTGAACTCCTGTTACTTTGGCTAGATGGTGGTTACACGTTTCCTGCCTTTTTAGGAGTTGTTCGATAGTTGCCCTAAAAATCCTCCTTGTCGTCCCTGACTTTCTGACATGAAGATCATGGTAGTCGGGGAAAAGATAAAGCCTATTACTGGATTAAAGGACGTGCAAGTAGATATTCTCTGATGTCCGGGAGCTTTGTTTGGCCATCTCAGCCACCAGCTTTTCTGATCGTTTGAGTTCCTAGTTGGTTGTCTCTCTTTACTATTTGTTTTGAATCTTAGCTGATCTTGTTTTGGCTATGTTCTAAATCGTCTCGGTTAGCCGTGATTTTTCAGGTTTTAACAATTACATAATACTAATGTAA
This sequence comes from Vinca minor, assembly GCA_026122235.1. Classification (NCBI taxonomy): domain Eukaryota; kingdom Viridiplantae; phylum Streptophyta; class Magnoliopsida; order Gentianales; family Apocynaceae; genus Vinca; species Vinca minor. The sequence continues at coordinate 147,281 of JAOCZM010000118.1, forward strand.
AATAATTAAGTAAACGACTGGAAATGACTGTTTAATTATAGATATATTTTATAAGTCTTTCTAATGTATGTCTTTTGCATGCGTTAATTCGGATAAAATAAATTATCTATTGTAATTTAATCATATCAAAATCTAAAATGCTATCAGAAATATAAAAAGTATGGGGAATAAAAAACTTTAACTACTATATACGGTAACTTAATCTATATTAATATGTACCCGATAACATGCGTTAAAAAAATCCTTATTTTATTTGTGAAATTCTTTTATTTAATTTTTGTCCTAACTGTTACAATCCCCTTTCTATGTACATCTTTATATAAGGGATGAAAACCGTCTGTTCCAAATCATATACCCAATCAAGCATAATTTCACATGTGCATATTTCTTTCAATTATATATACACTTGTGAAAATCGTGAACGGTTAGGTATAGGAACAAAAACATATACTGGGGACACACGATCTTTTGCCTTATATTAAATATCATTGCCTTGTATTAAGTATCATTGGAGCATGATATTAGACGTTTCTTTGGAATTTGTATCCATTTCCAACAGCAGCCTTAGAAGCGGGAAGGTCTGGCATAGGGTGGGGCCGGCCCACACTCCTCTCACATAATTTGAGACAGGACCCACCTGCAGTGTAGGTCTTACAGGCCTTCATGTGTCACAATGACCCAATGGGTCCGCCCCACAAAGGGAATTTCCCTTAGAAGCGGATAGTCCGTTTTTTCCCTTAAATTAAACTAATTTTAGCTGCTCACTTGTTCCATTAAGCTTTTGAAGTCGTATTTTGAGGAGACACGGAATTGTCGTTGCCTAGAGCTGGGTGAAATTGTCCATGCCCGTGTATGTCCACAATCATGTACTCAACCAATCAGAATTCTCTATATAGATATTTGTTTCAATTATATATACACATGGCGAATTGTGATTGGTTGTGTACAGGAATGGAGACATACACGGAGATATGTGATTTTTTGCCCTAGAGCTATATTTACAAACCTGAACTCTTAATCAAACTGATTTATTAAAGAGTTATAAGTAATTAAATTCTCCAATTTAAATTCAAAACTTCAAGTAAATACTAGCTTTCATTTAAAAGCCTTAAAGACAAGGACATTAAAATTTCAATAAAATCCCAGAAAGCAGTTTCAAATACTTGAATCTTTTTGTGTACATATAAATATATCTACATTGTTCTAAGTAATCCATCCACAAATTACCTTATCAATTCTCAGCAAATAGAAAAAAAATGAGTCAAGCAAGGAAAGCAGCTACATCAGTTACACTCATAGTTGGGTGCCTATATCTTTTGCCAGCACCATGCTATGGAACTATAGATTTGCTTTCTCTTGGTTTCGGTCTGCCCCTTGATAACGCATGTCTAGCGTCGTTACCGACTACACAAGGCTGTGTCAATGAACTCATCGCCTCATTCTTAAGTCTTCAAGTTCACTTACTTGGTCCTCAATGCTGTCACGCTGCCTTGACCATTGACGACAATTGTTGGCCAAAAATCTTTCCATTCAATCCACTCTTCCCGCCAGAAATCAAGGACTATTGCGCCAAGACCGTTCCATTGCCCTTGCCATTGCCTCAGCCCCCAGTACTTCCAGGGGCAAATTGAAGTGGATGAGCTAAGTTTGATGCTCCAAAATGTCTTCTTTTTTTTTAATAGGTTTTTCTGATATCCAAAATTTGTTAAGGCTGCGAGAAATTACTTGTGAATCCTAGGATTGGCCAAGATCATCGATTATCAATAGAGCTTAGATTTTCAATTATGTATGTTCAGTTTGAAGATCAATACAGATATTGCTTATTTGAGAAAAAGGAAAAAAATACCCTCAATAGATTACTTAAAAGAACAGCAAAACAAAATAATTCATGTCTAGTCTTCCCATTAAGGCTACCCTACAATTTCTTGTGTCCCTCTTTTCCAATGCATTAGCCTCTATTTTATAGGCGTAAACAAATGTGCGAATGAGAATACATTTGAAAGGTTTAGTGGTTTATAAGATTATCAAAATAATTGAATAATTTATGAGATAATCCAATAAATACTGTTAGACATTCAAAATATCTCCCCTAGTCGAGGTCATTAAGGAAGCAAGCAGAACGACCCAGTCGAGGTCCAACCAAGATGTCAATAGTGAACGGCCATGCCAAAAGAACTACGGATCGGACGCAATTAGACGACTGAAAGCAGCCGGAAACAGGAGATCAAAATGGCCACAGAATAGTGTTAGTCGAGATAGACAAACAGAACTTCTGGTCATCAAGAATTGGTTTTGCAATCTCTTTGACTAAGTCTTAGGTCTTATACTTTTTCAACCTCCACGATCTACATGTGGGAAATTTTGATTCGGCCAAGAGGGGTTTTGGCTTATGTAAACAACCAGATAGCCCTAAAAATGGGGAGACGTGCAACTTCCACTCAGCCAATATAAGTGTGACTAGCCCATGTTCTCCATCTCAGCCAATACATGAGGAACATGTCCATTTCATCAAATCATGGCCGAAGTGGACAAAATGCAAGGCGGTAAGCCATTTTCTCATGTGGCTGTAAATAGAATATCAAAAGAAGGAACAAGGACATCATCATCAACAATCAAAATGTATTGTTGTCTTCCTTTATACATTATTAATTCTTTCCTTACAAGCTTTTCGCACATAGATTCATTTAGTTCAATTTAGACTTAACAAATCAGATCTGCTAGACTTTCTACGTGAGAATACTTGCCCAATAATGCATATTTATACTAGAATTTACCCCTTAGACTAGGCTTCATGCATGAGGGAATTGTCTCAATAACGCATACTTAGCTTTAAGGTAGCCTGCTTGACTCAAGACATGCTACACACATGAGGAAATGCTTCCAAAAACACACACATGGACGGGCCACTCTTTTCCAAGTGTAAATCATCTTGTAGCAAGGAAATTTCAAGTGTGAAAATAAGGTCCCGACGAGCTAAGCTTTTAGCTCGACGCTCGAGTGGATTTTTTATGGCAACACTTTCTGACACATCCTATAGGACAACACTGTTGTGTGTCTTTCCTGAATGCGTCTCAGATCTAGAAAACATATCGAAAATATGAAGTTGAATCTTCAAACTCAGGGTAAACAATCGGACAATTCTAACTCACCCATCTTATAAACATCTTTGGCTACTATCAACAGCGGATTGATGAAAGTATTGGCGAGCAAGTGCATATCATGGTCCAACAGTTAACAACGGTCATAAAGTCATTGATACATTACGAGTATCAAGCAATGGAAGATCGTGACTTCAGAAGGGTGGCCTTTCCACAAAATTGGCAACCCACACAACAAGTCTCCTTTGATTTATGGTCATATCACAATAGCCACAATATCAAGGGAGAAAACGAAATGGAGGGTCTAACTTTGTTCAAAGTAACCTTAACATTATACAAGAAGGTCAATATCCCTACCAAGCACCAAATCAATATTCTCTACCTTTCCAGGTTGGAGGACAAATATCATCAATGGCAGGGCAGGCGGCGTATCCTTGGCAACCAGCTTTTCAGACTGGGGGTCAAATATCAGACATGACTAGACAGACGGCCTACCCATGGTCACAAGTTTTTCAAGATGGAGGAAAATATCAATGGAAGGGTCATCCGCCCATCTTTCCCAAACCAGCCTTCACCCAAAGTGGGGGGCAACATATATCCCCGCCAAAAACTTTCAGCGACGCATGCGACTTGGACACAACCCCAACAAGGATAATGCTTACAAGAACTCTCGCCAACAAGTAGAAAGTTGTGTGGTTGCATATCGCTTTGCCAATTTAAGGCATCACTTAGATTAAGAGAGACAAAAGTAGAAGAAAGAAAAAGAGAGAAACAAATCTAATTTTGAGCAGTTTAATTCGTTATTTTTTAGTGAACGAAATGACTGGGAAAGAAATCGAGCAATTTAATGAAAAGATATCAACTTAATAAAATCATCCTTAATAGAAGCTTGTTTTCATCAAATGGTAAGAGTAAAGATGGAAATATGAGCACATCTCATATATTTCATTTTATTAGCTCTCCTAACACAACGAACCACTAAAACCTCTAATTTCCTTTGAAACAAAAAGAGCAAAGCAAAAAAGTGCCCCAAACATAGTTGAATTTTCTTTTTTGGTTTGATTGAAAAACATAATTTTTAATCCTTGGAATTAAAATTAAGAAAAGATAAACGTCAACATCTCAAGTTTGTTAATAGAGTAAATAGCTATAAATCTTGTTGTTTATGCCCCTCATCTATATTATTCACTAAATATATTCATTATCTATTTGCGTTTGATTAAATCTACCTCGACACAGCTTTTCAAGGAGGAATTTGGCGAGATTTTTCACATGAATTGCACGACGGGATATATTTAGTGAAAAACATATGTAAGGGACATGAGGGTAATTATATCTATTTACTCATTTATAATAGATTTAATTTCATTTTACTATCATGAAGTTAAGGGGTTGTGCACTTTTATCCAAATTTTGTTAAAAATGCAATAGCATCCCAAATGTTAAGTTTTTTTGTGAAAAGGGTAACAAAATGACTTCAATGCCCTTCTACCTACTTTTGCATTTCACAACGTCAATTTCGATTCTTTTGCAATTTATTCCCTTCAAAAAATATATTAACTCATTCGCTTTTACTTTCGCTGGAGTGTCTTCCGCTACTCTCTAGGCATACCCAGAATTCATCGCAAAACACGGGTATATTTCGATTTCAAAAGAAAAAATAAATAAAAATAAATTCTCCCAAAAAGCTATTTTCTTTTCTCTAGTTTTTTCCAACCTTGGATTATTATAATCCAATTTGAAAATATTAATGTTTTTGTAGTGGTCGTTATGGAACAAGTATAGAAGGAAATGAACTCAATTTTTTTTGGAAGTCTTCCAAAACAATGGGATAGCTTGTATGAGGACTGCCTTTTCCTTGCAAAGGATTATACTTTGGCTGCTGTTGGGAGACAACATAAAAGCAAGCCAAAGGTTATGTGTAATAAGTGGACTCGGCCTCCACCGGGTTAGAGAAAACTTAACTTTGATGCAGCTTACTCAGATGGTATTTATACGGTTGGGGCTATTTCTAAATATGAACATGTCAGTTTTCGAAGTGTTGTGTTGAAAGTGGTCTTGTACCTGATGTGTACACGGCTGAGGCCATTGGAGGTCGGTTGGCTATAAAACTGGCTTCTTCTTTTAAGCTTGATTACACTATTTTTAAAGGGGATGTTCTTAATGTTATGTTCTCTCTCAAAGGTCACAAGAAAGCTATGGAATGGCAGGATATAACCGTTATTGAACCGTGTCGTCAACTCGTTGATAAACACAATTGCAAGTTTTTTTTCGGTACCTAGAAAATGTAATTTGGCGACCCATAATCTTGATAAGTGGGCTAAAGTTTTGGGTAATATAGGCTTTATTCCCTCACTTCTCTTCCTTGTGAGGTCTTTTGTGTTGGAGAATTAATTAATAAATTGGACCGATTTGATCAAATTTAATTGTATGTTCCACCGCTTAGTTTTAAAGTGTTTTGAATTCATCGTGTAGTGGGTTGCGCAAGCTTCGCGATGATATATAACACGTGAGGAAACTAATTCTCGGTGTGAATGATTAATTTGGTTAAAGTGGAGAGGTATTAATGGATGTGTGATGGTATATCCCACATCGGTTGTGAGAATCGATTAAACCTAGTTTATAAGCACTAGCTAGACTAGTGATCTTAAACAAATGGGTAAGGGGGTACCCCTCGCGCGCCGTCCGTCCGTCTATCTCGTCTCGACTCGACTCGCCTGGCCACGCCACCATACCGTAATAGTCCTTTAAGTATTAAGTAACTGCAAATGAGTCACATAACTTTTGTGTAATTTCATAAAGGTCCTTCCACGATTCTCCAGCAGTTTTGAGAACTACAAATTACCCCACTACGAGAAGTGGGAGTTACCCACGTTCTCCACTACGAGGTGAGAGAGTAAGGGCTAACCTGCCGTTTCCGACTGCTATAAAAGGCAGTCTCCCCCCGCAGAATTATTTGCTACGAAAATTATTCTCCCTTCTTCATTTCTGCACTTAATACTAGTAAAGAGAGTTCTGACACAGAAAGGGTTCAAAGTTCTGCTTCTAAGCTTCTGGTAAGCAGAGTGATTGAGCGTTGTACCTTGGGAACTCGTTGCTCTTGTAGACATGAAGTAAATAGGCGAGCAAATAGAGTTTAAGGGCAAGTGGTGTACTATTGCAAGTGGTGTTCTGTTTAATTTCCATTTTCTTAACAGAAGAACTAACAATCTTAAACTCTATTTTTTTTTTCTTCTGTTCTGCTTTAACGAATTAAAACAGAAACTTAAACAGTTGTACTGGAAAAGCAGAGTATATATTCAGCTAATTTTCCTTTCTGGTTTTTTGTTTTATATTGCTACTAACGGTTTGTTTTGCAATATATAGAGAAACAAAATGGCTGCAAATGACTCAAACGCAAACGCTATTGGTACTGGAACTGTTCCTTCAATTGAGACTCCGGCAAACGGAGTTAATCTAAATGCTGGTCAAACAAGCGGTATTGAGGCTGCTATGTCAAGGATGCCTGCTTTTGTGCCTCCAATGGCTCTCGTCCAATTCAATTTGGACAGTTTGCACAACCCGAGAAGTTTAAAGGGGGCTGCAACTTCAAAATGTGGAAGGAAAATATGATGTTCTACCTTACTACTCTTCATTTAATTCGCTATGTCAACGAGGACACTCGTGTGGAGGATAAAACTGATCCTCAATCTGTAACAGCATATAATGCTTGGATTAGTAATGCTTATATATATCGTCATACTATACTTACTAGTTTAGATGATTCATTGTACCAAATCTACTATCAAAAGAATTCTGCAAAAGAATTGTGGGAATCACTAACTAAAAAGTATACAGTAGATGATGCAGGGAGCTAAGAAGTTCATTGTCGCCGCCTCACGACTTTAAAATGGTCGATGGAAAATCTGTCCTCGAACAAAGTGAAGAGCTACAGAAGATTTATCACGATCTTGCTGTTGAGGTCATGGGGATCAACGACTCGCTGCAGGTGGCGTTGATGATTGAGAAATTACCCCCTTCTTAGGATGACTTCAAGCATTACCTTAAGCATAAGAAGAAGGAAATGACACTTGAGGATCTGATTTTGAAGTTGAGAATTGAACAGGATGTTAGGAAGGCATCAAAAAGGCCTTATACTTCTGTTCCAAAGGTAAATGTTGTCGAACCTGCTGGAAAGAGGAGGCGCCCAACTGACTCGAAGGCGTTGAACTCCAACAAGAAGTTCACGGGAAGCTGCTTCGTATGTGGTAAGCAAAACCACAAAGCAAAGGACTGTCGTAGTCTTGTGGACGATCAAAGTAATAACTACAACAAGAACAAGAGGTTCAATGGGAATGGGAACAGGAACAAGTATCAAAAGGATGGCTGGCCTCATGTATCTCGAGGTCGTTAAATCGAACTCGGAATGGAGGATATGCACCTTGTTGCTGTCGTTTCATAGGTGAATATGATAGGGAAACTCCAAAGGAATGGTTTGTGGACACGGGGGCTACTCGCCATATCTATATCAACAAATGGATGTTCAAGATTTATCAAACTGTTAAAGATGAAGTCTGCTAAATACTTGAAATATCTCGACTTGTCTTAACTTGAAACATCTTGAAAACCTTTGTAAAATACTTGAAAACATAACATAATACTTCAGAGCTTGCAAAACTTGGTAGAAAGACTCCGGTCGATAGATACATACATCGGTCGACTTATAGGGTCATCCGAGATCAAGACAGAAACATTTACAAAAAAGTCCAATGCCTACTTGATAGAGTCAGGTTGACCGCTTGAGTCCGGTTGAGGACATATCAGGTACGGTCGACCATTTTCTCTCTTTCCCTCATCCGAAGTAGTCCAGTATTTTGGTCGAAGGAAGGATACTGTGATCCGGACGACCGATCCGGTCATCCGAGATCCAGTGAGGACATTTTCAATGCAAAATTTGTCAAGGAAAAATCATTTTCTGCAAATTCTGAAATCCCAACCCAAAACACTGTTTTTAGACTTATTTTAACACTAAGAAACAATACCAAATAATACATATAACATGTCATAACAATACTCAACCAAATCGATCACATAAATATCAGAAATCGTAATCCGAGTACTTAACATAACTTGACATACTCGTAGCCTTCCAATACATATAAACTGACATGATTAGTACCACAATGACATGCAACAAGTAATTCTACAACCGAGCTCAATTATCCAACCATAACTCTATCCAACTGTTAATAGCCCAAACTTTAATGCTGTTTAGGAAGGCCCTTACATTTTAACTTATAACATATCATTTCGTAACTGGTAAGGCACTTATATGGTGTTTAAGGATATATTTATGTAAATATCCATCCTCATGGACTAAATGACATTGTTAACAGCTCTTACTTTTTAAACCTGCAAGGGACCAGGCATCATTGGGGACAAAAAGCATTCCCGGGCACTTATATCATAAATTCGGAATATATCCTGGTCTTAGGTCATCATTAGACAAGCGCTCTAGATTGAGAATATGCATATGCTGACTCTCATGTAATGCATCCAGTAATTCATCAACAACATACGCAAGAATCAACAGGTATAAGCATGCAACGATGCAAACATAATTCGGTACTTCATCTAGATTTTGATGCATTAAAACATGGGAAAACTTCATACTCTTCAAGTTTTATTAAAATAATACTTCATGCATTTTAGGACTAAAAATAAGGACGAAGGGTTCTTTCCTTGAACACTTCATCGGAATTTCAAAGGAAGATAGGAAAGCATAATTTCTGGTTCGCAGAGTCGAATTCCAGAAACGATAACTCTAAATGGAACCATTGAAACTTAATTTCCACTATTAAGAATGTACTTCTATAAGTCTTCTAACTTTAGGAAAAAGAATGGGGTCGATCAGGCTTCAATTACTACTTCAACTTGATGATCTATCTTCAGCACTCTGATTCTTCTCGAACTGCCACAACCTTCTACTCCGATGATGATATCTCTTAATCCAGAATTTATAATGATAATTCCTTCAGTCAGAATTAGTTTAGTGAGTCTAGTATCTATGGTTAAAATATGGGAGTAATTCGAGATGATTTGCTATGTCTGCCAAAGTATTATTACTTGTTGTCCAAGTTTTTCAGCACTCCCGTTTTCTCTCTATTTCTTACTTATTCTTTCCTTTTTTTTATCTATCTTTCTCCTCTATTTAATAGCTATCCAAACTCAAGAATTTTGAGAAGTTATATCCCTTAAATGTTTAACCAATTCTCCAAGTTCATCCCCCTTAGAATTATCTCTAAAGGCACCCCTTCATATTTACTAACATCCCTACAAAATTAACCAATTAACTAACATATAATCCTTTTTATGCACTAAGGTCCTCTAATTAATCCAAGATGACATAGCAACCCAAAACAATTATGTACAATATATATATATATATATATATATATATATATATATATATATAACACACATGCAAAAGTCAATTAGTCACATAACACAAATTAAAGCCATGCAATTTCTATGGTCAAAAGGTCCCTGGGTATCACATCCTCCCCTTATGATAGTTTCATCCCTCGAAACTTACTTACCATGCTCTTGTAAAAGGTGAGGGTATTTCGCCTTGCTTGTTCTTCTAGCTCCCATATAGCTTCTCTTCTCGTGTGATGTGACCATTGTATCTTCACATAAGGTATTGTCCTTGTTCTCAACACTTGCTTTTTTCCGATCCACAATCCGTACTCGGTATCTCTTGGTATGATAAATCCTCCCGAAGTTCCAAAGGTTCTCGCCTCTAGAATATGAATTGGGTCGGGTACATATTTCCTCGATTGCGATACATGGAAGACATTGTGAAGTCTTGACCATGTTAGCGTGAATGCTAGACGGTAACCCATCTCGTCCCACTCTTTCCAATATCTCGTATAGACTTCACATACCTCGGACTCGGCTTTGTCACTTTTTTTGAAATCTCATGACACCCCTTTTGTCGGAGAAACTCTTAAGTACACTTTATCTCTAACTTGAAGTTCCAAGGCTCTTCTTTTACTTTCCGCTTGACTTTTCCGACGATCTTGAGAAGCCTTTATTCTTTCCCCGAATGAGTGGCACATTTTCCATAGACACTTGAATAAGTTATGGCTTTGTTACCATCTTCTCGCCAATGTCATCCCAAAGACGAAAGTGATCTACATTGCCTGCCATAAAGTGTTTCATATGGTGCCATCCCGATACTTGCTTGGTGGCTATTGTTGTAGGCAAACTCCATCAAAGTTAAGTGTTCTACCCAGCTTCCCTTGAAATCTGAAACACATGCCCTAAGCATATCTTCCAATGTTTGAATAGTCCTCTATGTTTGTCCATCTGTTTGTGGGTGATAGGCGGTGCTAAGGGACAATTTGGTTCCCATGGCTTCATTGAAGCTTCTCCAAAAACGAGACACGAATCTTGGATCCCTATCTGAGACTATATACTGACCGGTACACCATGAAGTCTAACAATCTCATTCATATACATCTGAACTAACACATCCATTGGTGCAGTAATCTTCATAGGTAGAAAATGTGCTTACTTCGTTAATCTGTCCACAATCACCCATATTGTATCTTTTCTCGTCTTGTCTCTTGGTAACCCAACCAAGAAATCCATTGTAAATGCTCCCATTTCCAGAACGGAATTTCCAAAGGTTTCAACAAGCCAGCAGGTCTTTGATGTTCTGCGTTAACTTGTTGACAAACCAAACATCTAGCCACATATTCTGCAATTTATCTCTTCATACCTTTCCACTAGAAATTTTCTTTCAAGTCCTTGTACATTTTCGGAGCTCCCGGATTTACTGACATTTTGGAATTGTGTGTCCCTTGTAAAATTTCTGCTTTCAAACCCCTACATCTATTGGTACACATAATTTCCCCCGAAATCGTAAACCGCCATCTTGGTGCACTTGGAAAACTGCTTTCTTCACCTGATTGTGCTGTCTCCCGTTCCTTTACCAATTCATAATCTGTTTCTTGAGCTTCTTTAATTCGAACAAGTAGATTTGGCGGAGCTACTCAGTTGCTAAGACATTGTTGGTATCCTAGACAACCTCAATATTCAGCTTTTCAAATTCAAAGATAAGCTCGTCTTGTTCAGTGATCATAGCTACCATCATACTCGTTGTCTTCCTGTTCAAAGCATTTGCTACCCGATTAGCCTTACCCGGGTGGTAGCTAATTGTTAAATCATAGTCTTTTAACAACTCTAACCATCTTCGTTGCCTCATGTTAAGCTCCTTCTGAGTGAACAAATATTTCAGACTTTGATGATCCTTAAATACTTCACAAGGCTCACCATAAAGATAGTGCCTCCAAATCTTCAAAGCAAAGACTACAACTGCCAATTCAAGATCATGTGTATGATAATTCTTCTTATGTGGCTTCAACTGTCTTGAAGCGTAGGCTATTACCTTTCCTTTCTGCATAAGTAGACATCCCAAACCAATACCCGAAGCATCGTTGTATATAGTGAACCCCCCGGTTTCTTCCGGTAATGCCAAGATAGTTGCAATAGTCAACTTCTCTTTTAGCTTCATAAAACTTTCTTCACATTCCGGACTCCAATCAAACTTCACTTGCTTCTGCGTTAACTGAGTTAAAGGTGGGGCAACCCTTGAAAAATATTCCACGAACTTGCAATAGTAACCTGCTTATCCTAAGACACTTCGTATCTCAGCCACTGTTGTGGGTAGTGACCAATCTACTATAGCTTCTATCTTAGTTGGATCAACAAACACACCTTCAACTAACACTACATGTCCCAAAAATGATACACTCTTCGATCAGAATTCACACTTGCTGAATTTTGCGTAGAGCTTCTCTTTTCTTATAATTCCCAAAGCCATCTTCAAGTGTTCTTTATGGGTTTCTTTAGATGGTGAGTATATCATGATGTCATCAATAAATACTACTACAAACTTGTCTAAGCAATCCTTGAAAACTCGATTCATCATATCCATAAACGCCGTTGGTGCATTAGTCATACCAAATGGCATCGCAAGGAATTCGTAATGTCCATACCTTGTTCGAAAAGCACTCTTCGGTATATCTTCTGACTTGATTCTCAATTGATGATAACCGGATCTTAAATCTATCTTGGAGAATACATTGGCGCCCTTTAGTTGATCAAATAAGTCATCTATACTAGGCAAAAGATATATGTTCTTGATGGTGATCTTGTTCAATTCACAATAATCAATGCACATCATCATTCTTCCATCCTCCTTCTTCACAAATAACACTGGTGCTCCCCATGGTGTTACACTAGGCCGGATGAACTTCTTATCTAACAACTCTTGCAATTGTGTCTTCAATTCTTTAAGTTCTGATGGGGCCATTCAGTACGGGATTTTGGAGATTGGTTATGCACCTGGTTGTAGGAGTATTTCAAAATCGATCTCTCAAGCGGGTGGTATACCCGGTAAATCTTCCGAAAATACATATTGGAAATCCTTCACTACCAGTACATCTTCAATCTGAATCTTCTTATCTTTTTTTGCCAAAGTATAGATCAAATAAGCTTCACAACCCTTCCTTAAACATTTATGTGCTTTGATTGCTGATATGATAGGTATCTTCCATTCCTTCTTCCTTTCTAACCACTGAAATTCAATCAGTTCCTTGCCTTCTGCCATAAACTAAATTCTTCTTTCCTTAAAATCCACTAGAGAATGATGTCTTGATAACCAATCAATACCAGAATCACGTCGAAGTCTACCATGTTTAGTTGTATCCTTACAATCCACTAGAGAAGCATGCCTTGATAACCAATCCATACCAGAATCGCGTCGAAGTCTACCCTGTTTAGTTGTATCAAATCCACTTCCATTACCCTTGAATCCACCTCTACTCGACAGCTTTTATGTAATAAGTTTGATTCCAATACTTTCTCATTAGGTATGCTAACTATATATGCATTAGAAGGACAAATGGGGGTAGTCATAAGGGTCTTAGCAAAACGACGAGAAACAAAGGAATGCGTATCACCACAATCAAACAATATATAAGCAGGCACCGAGTTTATCAGAAGTGTACCTGTTACCACATCTGAGGCTTCCCCTGCCTCTTGCTGAGTGAGAGCGAATACCCTTGCATTTGACTCATGTCTCGAATCCCCAACCTTTGGTGCAGCAAAGATTCGAACATTACCCCTGCACCATTTCTGGGGACAAATGGGCTGATTTGATGCCCTGTTTTCCCACACTTAAAACAAGCTCCGGTACCCCATCTACATATACATGGGTGCTTCTTTCCACATGTGGTGCACAGAGGTATTGTGGTCAAAGTATGTGAGGCTGTAGATACCCCAATCTTGACTGCATTGGCCCCAATTCTGACTCCAGTTCTGAATGTACTAGGGGTAGTTGAGGATCTTTTCTTGCTTGATGGTGATGCGAAATTTGCAGCCTTCGAACCCTGACCTGATGACATGGTGGTGAAATTTCTCTTTCCAGTTCTTTCATTGTCAGCCCGGTTGAATTCCGACTATGTGTCCAAGCTTCGTTGATAAACCTCTCTATATGTGGTGGGACGAACACTTGACAAATTGATTCTGCTTCTCCATGCGATGGGTATCCGAAAAATATTTATCCAAGAAGGTTGCTTTGAATTCCGTCCAAGTGATAGGTCGTCCCCCTTGTTGATAGATTGGGGCAACGCCCTTCCACCATTCAGCTACGTTGTCAGTCAATGATGCAATTCCACTGTTGCTCTAGCCTCTGCAAGTACCCTCATAGTCTCAAATTTCCTTTTCATGTCATATAACCAAACTTCATCTTCGTCTGGTCCAACCTTACCATTGAATGAGGCCATCCTCATTTTCTTCATCCTCTCATAATAGATGTTCGAGTCAACTCCGATTCATTGGTCCTCTTACTATCCCGTGATTATGATTTTCGTGGTATCGCATGTTGAAGTAGTTTGCCATCATGGTCAATGTTGCATTTAACTCAGCTGGTATTCCAGTATTCAGGGATGGTGGAGGCGGAGGTACTACATTCTTTGTCACAGTAGTTGTTCCCACATTCTGTACTTGAGGTCGGGTAGAGGATTCAGGCACATCTTCCCTTCTGCGAATACTTCTATGGCCCAAACTTGATATTCGGATGTTGAGATCATCATTGCCTTGGCGGTCCATCTTATACAACAACAACAGATAATCACATAGTTCACATAGCATGTATGTTAGTAAATAAAACAAGACATATAAAGCATTAGTAAACACTTACTTCCTATTCCAGTTTCTACCCAAACACCTCTTACTTTATCTAAGGAATCCATCCTATATTCATTTCATACTTAACATCTAACTTAAGGATTTAAGCCTAAGGTTCAACCTGCTCTAATACCACTTATGTCACACCCTGTAACCAGAAGGTGACCTGGCAATGCCTCATCTACCAATGAGACAAAGAACCATTAACATAATATACTCTTCCAAGTCATAAACTTAACGGAATAACTTAAATTTTAACTTTATTATAAGTCATCAATACTTCAAAGGAAATTACAAACTTATTATATTGTACTATTGTCAAATAACTTATAAAATATTCACTTATTACATAATTTTTCATTCATAACTATTCGTCTTGCATCCCATCCCATGCCTCATCATCAGCACCCTCATCATACTCATCTGCAAAACATAGAAAGATAATAGGGTAAGACACACTAACTTAGTAAGAACGGATCGGTCTTGGGATGAAGGACTAAATACACTTCAACACATTCCATGTTTTCTAAAACATTTGAAAATACATCTCGACTTGTCTTAACCTGAAACATCTTGAAAACCTTTGTAAAATACTTGAAAACATAACATAATACTTCAAAGCTTGCAAAACTTGAACATGACATAACTTAAAAGAAGTAAAGACAAAGTAGAAAAACTCCAGTCAATAGACACATATACCGTTAGACATTTAAGGTCGTCCCAAGATCAAGACGAAACATTTACAAAAGTCCGGCCGACCCACTTGACAAAGTAGGTCGACCGCTTGAGTCCGGTTGTGACGACCCATTCCCTCTCGGGTCGGATCATCGCGTGCCTCTCGGCACTGGGTTCTGAGGTTGCTTCCAGTGTGTTACATTAGTTTACATTACTCAAGTCTACTGATTTAAATTAGTCCTACTAGGTTACATTACTTATACTACTTTACATTATTCTGAGCCTAGTATATTACAACTCTACTCGATTTAGTGGTGCCATTTGCGTAAGTCGCTTTAGGCCTTTCTACGCCGAGTAGTGAGCTTTCCTTTCTAATCCCCTATTTTTTTTCTCACAAATCCGCTATCTCCTTATCTCGCTCGTCCCTACTTCCTTCCTAAGAACAAAGTTGTGGTTCAGCGAATACTTGAGTTTCTTGGGTTCTATTTTCACTAAGTTGTCCGTAGTTGTTGGAAGGACTGCTCCCAAAGTGTGGTATAGGCTTCTTTCCAAGCATCGATCTCAATGGTTTTCCCGATACATGCAAAGCAGGGGGCCCGGATAAATAGAATCGAAAGAAATGTGTGCTACACCAGAGGGTGTGAGCCACCTCCAGAATCCTGTCAATGAATATCCAGATTGGGGCCCGTATGAAATATGATTTAATGTTATTGGAATGTCATTGTCAACTCGATCTCGACGAGTTCGGGACGATGGTTCAGGAATTCGGCCCTTATAATAAGAGTAAATATATGATTTTCTCATTGTGTGAGCTATTTTTAATATAAAAGTATTTTCCAAGGAAAACGGTTTTAAGGACACCGACACCACTTGCACGGCCCTCACTGAGCTTCGGCTTATGTTTTCCAAAATGTTTTCCCCCTCCACAGGTATCTGAAGTTGGTGCGAGATTTTGGTATCAGAGTGCGCAACGAAAGCCTGGGATTAGAAATCTGTACATTGGGATTCAATCAAAGACCGAAGTTAACCTAGAAGCCATACAATAGTTTAGAAAAAATTTATCCACATGTAATTTATTTTGTAAAAGATAGAACCCAGTGCCGAGAGGCACGCTGCGTACCCGACCCGAGAGGGACGGGGCGTCACAGTTGGTATCAAAGCCTAGGAATCGACAATACCTTAAGAAACACCATAAGTTGACATTACCTAATAAGTGCTCGGTCATTTAGGAAATAGTATACATGATTATTTTTAAACTGTTACTTACATTTTATTTAATGTGTTGTCGTCTTCAGAAAATGGAAAAAAGAAAATGGTATGGTAACGAAAGAAGAAAGACATCACCCGGACCCCTGGGTCTACTTCTGAACCCTCACCCATAGACTTGCGTAGCCCATCTGATGGACATATGGCGCCCGAACCCGCTCCATTTATAGATTTAACAGTATCGGACCCTCCTGTACCAGACTTGAATCCCTCAATTGACCAACCAGGCCTCGCCAACCCTGACACTAATATCCCTTTTTGGGACTATGTTTTCCCGGCAGATTCACCTCAATCCATAGGAGAGAATGAATTTCTTGGCTTTTTTCGAACCCAAACACCCCAATCATCTCCTACCCCTAATTGCTTTGCATGTATCGGGAAAACCATTGAGATCGATGCTTGGAAAGAAGCCTATACCACTCTGGAACAGTCCTTCCAACAACTACAGACAACTTGTGAAAATAGAACCCAAGAAACTCAAGTATTGCTGAACCACAACTTTGTTCTTAGGAAGGAAGTAGGACGACGAGATAAGGAGATAGCGGATTTGACAGAAAAAAATAGGGGATTAGAAAGGAAAGCTCACTACTGGCGTAGAAAGGCCTAAACGACTTCTGCAACAGCACCACTAAATCAGTAGAGTTGTAATATATTAGGCTCAGAATAATGTAAAGTAGTATAAGTAATGTAACCTAGTAGGACTAATTTAAATCAGTAGACTTGAGTAATGTAAACTAATGTAACATAGTGGTGTGGTAATAATGTAATTTTAATAGGTTGTAATATAATGTGTAATAGTTTTTATGTGATATAATGTGTAATAGTTTGCTAACCAATCAATCTTTTGTTTTGTAGACCAAATAATTAAATAATTCAAGTTACCAGACGCCCTCCTTACCTAATGGAAACCTTACAAGAAATTAGTCTTACTCATGCCCTGACAAAAATCAACAACCTCTTAGAAAGTCAGTTAAACGGCAAATGAGTTCTCGATAACCAAGATGGTGCCTTAGAAAAGTTCTTGAAATTCCGACCCCCGATATTTTTCGGAGTACCGGAGCAAGAAGAAAAAACGGAGTTGTTTCTGGAACAACTTAACTGTTAGTAGTGCCCTAGGACCATTAGCACATGTTGTGCGTTTTATTTTCTTTTGAGCATATAATTGAATAGTTAATTTTGCTTTTGATTATCAAATGTGTGATTTGATAGTAAAACTCATTAGCTTACGTAATTACTATTCTAGAAGTCCCTAGTTTTATGTAATGCTTACTTACTATGAAATAAAACTAGTATGATTGTTGATTGATGATCTTGTTTTACTGATCATGTGTAATGGATACAAATCACATCATAGATGCAATATATAGGGATACATTGTATCGATGTGATCCGTCGGAGAAGTAATATTTCATGGTCTTAAGTCATAAGTATTACTTCCTCAATACTATTTTAGAATCCTTAGACCTTATGTCTTCATTGATTCTAGTATGAATGGAGCCACGCTTTTGACTCGATCGGACGTTACTTGTAACAGAGTAATCAATACGACCGATGATCGATGTAGTGTCCTATCATAGCTTGAATGTGAGAGACATTGCAAGGAATTTGTCCTCTCTATTATTGAGAGAGATATCCATGGGCCCCTTGATAGGGAAAGACTGTTTAAATGCATGGTCGTGCTCAAATGTATTTGATAAAGTGGTTATAAAATGGTATTTGTCGAAACAATCTACCCGGAGATCGAGCATAAATACAATTAAGCTTAATAAGGGTGACGACCACTCATGCCTTATGCTTAATTAGGATATCGCGAGACAAATGGATTAAATAGTAGATCGATATTAGGTTCCGTTGTATATTCATTCACTTTGGGTAGTCACAATGTCCCGCTAGGGACCGCTTGTGATTTATGAACTCACACTACTACTAAGTGTGTTTTCATTGCCATTGTGATATGAACCTGCAGTGGTCACACGCATAGACGAGCTAACGAAGCTTCATGTCCGCATTCAATGAATCTAGAATGTGTCTAGGTTCATTGTATCCGACATTCACTTTTCTCGAGAATAATAAAGCGTTATTATTCGAATTAGAGATAAGGGGCATTTTCGGTATAACTGGAATTACGTGGGAGTTATTATCCGATAAAGACTCCCACTACCAGCTAGAAGTCTAGTGCACGTGTGAGTTATAGACTCCCACCGCCAAAAAGAGGTTCATAGGGGACGTGGGAGTTTAGACTCCCACCGCCGAGAGAAGTTGACTGACGTGAGAGTTAGTTCTGGGAACAAACTCTCACACCCTATATAATGATCTCTTGGCCGAAACCCTAGACACTTAATGCTTTCACCAAATACCTTGAGATCAAGAAAATAGTTTTTCCGACTCTCCCTTTTTCTCTCTAATTCCCGAAAATCGAAAAAGACGAAGAGCTAGCAATCATCGCCCGCTTGGCCGCGTGGATACCGGTAGAGGGACTTTCCGCAGAGGGAGATCAATCGGTAGCAAAGATCCCGATCCAAGAAACGCCATCCTCCATTCAAGAAGTAGCTTCTGAATCCAAAACGTAAGTTTTCTTGTCGCTTTTTTCGAATTGTTTCATATGAGCGGATCCCTCAGTGAGGATCCATGGGTGTTTGGAACGAGTTTCCGCCCATGAATCCCTTCAGTGGTGTCAGAGCCTTGCTCATACGACTCGATTTCGATATTGTTCATCAGACAATAACACTATCAATTCCGATTTGATATGTGTATGTTTGAAAAAACAGAAAAATCGTTTCTTTGATCATGATAAATGCATAAACTGTTTAACTGCATTTAAAGATTGTATCTTTTTAATTGATATAGGCATAAACAGTTTTTGGTTTCATGATTCTGCATGAACTGCCATAGCATGATTCGGTTTGAAATTTAATTCGATTAAAATTGCATAAATCGTGAATCGTAATTAATTAGATTAATTCGTAATATGCATAAATCAGCTTACTGATTATGAATCGTTTATGAATCTGATTATATGCATAAACTGCTTATGAATCGGTTATCAATTCGGTTAATTCGATTAACCCAATGCATAATCCGATTAGGCAATTGAGGGGTAAATCTGGGAGGAAAAACTCATACGATTATGAATCTGTTTATGAGTCTGCGTCGCCCCGATTCGTCGCTCTCCGAATTAAGACTTTGTGTATGTACTCGTGGTTACTTTCATTGTGCTTTATGTGATATTAGCATGGTGAATAGCATGGCCTACTATACCCCCTTTGTTTTACATATTTTGGTTGTAATTTTATAATACGACTCATGAGTCGCTTTTTCAATGTTGTAAAATTGTAATCGCTTTATTAGATTAGCTTTTATCGCTTTACATTGAAGGTCGGGTATGCCCATGCAAATATGTAACAAGACCGGAGGCGCTGGATCGAAGACATTATCCATGAGATGGATTTTGACCTAGATTGACCCTTGACTCCCACAAGGCTCGTGGGAGTCATTATAGGAATAGGCCATGCTATATCACATTTACATTTTCGCTCCATATCCTGCGTGTGATGTTTATTTTATGTCTGGATGGATTTAATTTTGAACGTCACATCAAATGGTTTTAATTAAGTCTTAAAGTGCCTACCATAACCTAAGCACTCCATAAGCTTAGATCATCATTTTTCTGCTTGCCAAAGCAACAGATAAAGTGGTTACCTAAGTAAAGGGAGATGGGAAAATAGTGATTTCCATAATGCTTAGACATGGTCCGACTTAACTAGGCTATCAAAATAGTTTTGGGCCTAGGGCATAAAATGGGAAATAGCCGGTACATATAGATGTCAATCCCATTAGATGATTTTACTTTAATTGTGGGTGTTAAGCCAAAGCTTTCCTATAACTATTGTAAAATGTTTTTCCCCACTATTATCAAGTGTTGAAATTGTGGAAAATGTTTTTGCTCAAAAACTAATAACTTTGCAATTAACTTAATATAGATAATGGCAACCAATTCATCACACAATTCATCGTGATCCGTCCCTGAGAAGGAAAAACTAAGCGGGACCAATTTCCTTGATTGGGCCCGCAACTTAAGGATTGTCCTTACGGGGAAATAAAGTCAGACGTTCTTGATACGGACATTCCCGAACGTACTCGCCAATAACGCCCCTATAGCTAAAAGAGATTCTTGGAAGAAGCATTTCGATGACTCTAACGATGTGACTTGTCTCATGTTAGTCACAATGAGCCCCGACCTTCAAAAAACAGCTTTGAAGGAGTTGAGGCTTTCCAGATGATGGGCCAGCTCAAGGAAATGTTCCAAGAGCAAGCTCGTCATGAAAGATTCCTCACAACTAAGGCGTTAAATAGTTGCAAAATGGCCCCCTGAACCTCTCGTGAGTGCACACGCTTTTCAAGATGAAGGGGCTATTTTGACCAACTCGAGAAACTTTGGGGCTCCCCGTAGGTCATGACATGTCCACAAATATGATCTTGGGCTCACTCCCACCGGAGTATGACCAATTCGTTATGAACTTCAACATGCATGCCATGGAGAAGACCATACATGAAATACACTGGGATGCTCAAGTAGCCGAACCGAACATTAAGAAGACCCCCGAAGTCTTAATGGTTCAAAAGGGAATTTCAAGAAGAAAGGCAAGGGAAAGTCCATGGCTAAGAGAGGCAAAGGCAAAGGCAATGACAAGCCCAAGCCCCAGCTCAAAGCCAAGGCACCAAATGAGGGAGTTTGCTTCCATTGTGGCGAACTGTGCCATTGGAAACGGAACCGCAAACTCTATTTGGAAGAGAAGAAAAAGGGAAAGGCCAGCTTGACTGCCTCTCCGTGTATTTATGTTATAGAAATTAACATGTTCTGCTCCTACTTCATGGGTATTAGATACCAGGTTATGGATCTCACATTTGTGCAAATGTGCAGGGGTTCAAAAGCGAGTAGATCACCGGCAAAAGGAGAAGTGGACCTCGTAGTAGCAAACGGAGCAAGAGTTGTTGTTGTAGCTACTGGGACATTTAATTTAGTTCTCGCTAAGTGGCCTTATTATAGAACTCGGATAATTGTTTGTATGTTCCAACTTTGAGTAGGAATATTATTTCGCTTTCTGCTTTGGATATCGAAGGTTTTGAAATTAATATTTTGAATAAGATTTGCACCATTCATAAAGATCGTATCTTTTATGGAGATGCCTCTTTGATGAATGTGCTTTATATTCTTAACCTCGATGATTCCATTAAAAGGCCCATCTATAACATTAATACTAAAAGGTTTAAATCAAATGACTTAAACCAAACCTACTTTTGGCACTCGTCGTTTGGGCCACATAAACGAGAAGCGCATATCAAAACTCCATACGGATGGAATTTTAACATCATTTGACTTAGAGTCTTATGAGACGTGTGAATCTTGCTTGTCGAGCAAAATGACTAAAGCTCCCTTTATCGGACAAAGTGAGAGAGCTTCCGATTTGTCGGGCCTCATACATACGATGTTTGTGGACCAATAAACACTAGTGCTAGAGGAGGGTTTCAGCATTTCATCACATTCACGAGATGATTTCGGTAGATATGGCTACGCCTATCTAATGAAACATAAATCGAAATCTTTTGGAAGATTCAAAGAGTTTCAAAATGAAGTACAAAATCAACTCGTAAAAGTATTAAGATAATTCGATCGATCGAGGTGGCGAATACTTTAACCAAGAGTTTGACTGAACATCTTAGTGGTTGTGGAATTGTTTCATAATTAACTCCCCCCGCACTCCACAATTGAATGGCGTGTCGAACGGAGGAATCGCACCTTATTAGATATGGTTCGATCTATAATGAGTCAAACAAGTCTTCCACTTTCTTTTTGGGGCTACGCCTAGAAACCGCTGCATTTATATTAAATAGAGTTCCTTCTAAAGTGGTTCGAAAAACTCCATATGAGATACTGGACCGGGAAACGACCTAGCTTGTCATTTCTCAAAATTTGGGGATGCGAGGCGTACGTAAAAAGCTTGTTATCCGATAAACTCGCCCCTAAATCGACAAGTGTTTGTTTGTGGGATATCCTAAAGAAACTAAAGGATATTACTTCCATCTTCCATCGTAGAACAAAGTGTTTGTTGCTCGTAATGGTTTATTCCTTGAAAGGGAATTTATTTCCAAAGAGGATAGTGGGAGTAAGATCCATCTTGAGGAAATTCAAGATCCCCAAACAACATCCGAACCAACTTTAGAAGTTCAAGCAAGCTCGCGTGCCGATCATCGAGCTTCAATCTTTGACACAAGGCCCAAAGAGGTCGAGCTCGGGTACATCAACAGCTCGAGAGATATGGATTTCTCGGGATCGATGATCATCGAGTTGAACCGATTGATCAAGATGAACCCACTACCTACAAAAGAGGCAATTCGTAGTTCCGAGTCGATAAGTGGCTAGAAGCTATGAAGTCCGAGATGCAATCCATGTACGACAACCAAGTATAGACTTTGGTTGACCCACCCGAAGGGTGTAACGTCATTGATAACAAATGGTGTTATAAAAAGAAGACTGACATGGATGGTAATGTACACACTTTTTGTTAGCCCTAAGGGCGATCGAACTCGGTTTTTGATAATGGACAAACACTTGATGTTCTGTCTAATGTTTATATCTTTGTGATAGAATATCGGAACATTTATTGGAAGCTCTAAGTACTTCAATCAAGCCATGATCGAGGTTCAAAGTCGTATTATTCAAGGCTCATCTTTCAAGATTGAAGATTGAAGACTTAGGTTTGGTTAGATTAGCTTTGTCGTTATAAGTCTTTATCTTATAAAGCTCTAACCAAAGCTCTTATGAACATAAGCTCTACACTCAAGTCTTGCATTCACACAAACACGTTTTCAAAAGGCTTAAGTTTCAAAATGATCTTTACATGTGTTCTTATCCAAAAAGCCTTTGATTTCATAGATAAGTCTTTTAGAAAAGTTTTCCAAGTGTTCTTACTTGTTACCTTTTGGGAAAACCTTTTAGACTTTAAAAGATTTCAAAAGATTTCAAAACGTGTGAAAAATCCACTCAGAAGTTCGGTCAACCGAGCTCAAGCTCGGATCAACCGAAGAGAAACTGAGAGGTCTGAAGATTTGGTTCGGTCGACCAAATAGGTAGTTCGGTCGACCGACCTTGGTTCGGCTCAACCGACCTTGGTTCGGTCATCCGAAGTCATTTGAACGGTCAACCGAACTCTGTTTTTACTAGCCGTTATTTTACCGTTGGAGACTCGATTTTCAGCCTATTTTGAAATGTATTTATACTCCAAAGCAAGAGAATCATTCTAAGACTTAAAAAATACATTTGACATTGATTTCTTATCAAGTCTAAACACCTTCAAAGCAAAAACACTTGATCTCAATGATCTAAATCTTTCAAAGGTGTTCTTTCAAAAAGCAAGACAAAGAGTGGATTTCATATGTTCTAAAGAGCAACAATTCTTGTACTTCAAAGGTATATGTTCTCACTTAGAAGAGTGATTTATCTTGTTCTTTAAACATTCAATTCCCTTTCTAAGTGATTGGGTAATTCTTGTAAAAGTCCTACTTTGTGTGGGCAATTTGTAAAGTCCTACTTAGTGTGGGCAAACTCTTAGTGAGTTTCTTGGTATTGTGGTTGTGTCTGTAAAACTCTTAGTGAGTTAGCCACGAGTGTAAAATCTTCTTAGTGAAGTTGTTGCAAATCCTTGGGTGCGGCTCAAGGTAGTGGATGTAGATTCTTAGTGAATCGAACCACTCTAAATCCTTTGTCTTGTTATTGGGTTTTACTTTGCTTTCAATCATCTTGCTCAAACTTACAATAGTATTGCAAAGAATCGAAAAAGTTGCCAAGATTAGTTAAAACCCAATTCACCCCCCCCCTTGTGTTTTACACTTTTAAATCGCGACTAGTAGTTAAATGTTATAGAAAAGTTCATGGTATTGACTATGACGAAACCTTTTCCCCTGTCGTGATGATAAAGTCAATTAGGATTTTACTTGCCATAGCCGCATATTATGACCATGAGATATGGAAAATGGATGTTGAGACTGCGTTTCTTAATGGAACCCCTTCTCGAGGATGTGTATATGACACAACCCTCGAGAGGTTTGTTGATCCAACAAATCCTAGCAAAGTGTGTAAGCTTCAAAGGTCCATTTATGGATTGAAGCAAGCATCTCGAAAGTCGAATCGCCGCTTTGATGAACGTATTAAAGAATTCGGTTTCATCAAAAACGAAGACGAGCCTCGTGTTTATAAGAAAGTAACTAATAATGCAAAGTAGTGTTCCTTGTGCTTTATGTGGACGACATCTTACTAATTGGAAATGACATCCCCACATTACAAAGCGTAAAAGCTTGGTTGGGGAAGTGCTTTTCCATGAAAAACTTAGGTGAGGCTACATACATTTTGGGTATTAGAATCTATAGAGATAGAGCTAACAAAATGATCGGGCCTAAGCCGGAGTGGATATATTGACAAGGTACTAAAATCGGTTCGGCTTTGCAAGACTCAAAAAGTGATTCTTGCCCATGTCACATGGCGTTAAACTCAGCAGAACTCAAAGACCTTCCACAAGGGAGGACCAAGAGCGCGTGAGTAAGATCACATATGCTTCGGCCATTGGGTCTATTATGTACGCCATGATATGCACTCGCCTAGATGTCTCATTTGCTTTAAGTATGACTAGCAGATATCAATCGACCCTCGGAGAGTCACATTTGGATCGCAGTCAAGAGCATTCTTAAGTACTTGAGAAGGACTAAAGATATGTTCTTAGTTTACTGGGAGGTCGTGAAGTGAAGTCCCGGTTATAAATGGTTACATAGACGCAAGCTTCCGGACCGACGTAGATCGATTATAGATCGCAATCTGGGTTTTGTGTTTTGTTTGAATGGAGGTGTCGTGAGTCGGAAGAGTTTAAAGCAAGAAACCGTGACCGACTCTACAATGAGTTTCGAGTATCTAGTCGCTTCCCAAGCGACTAAAGAAGTCGTTTGGATCGTGAAGTTTGTTGATGAACTAGGTGTCGTCCCCTAGCATTGTGAACCCAGATGGACCTCTATTGTGATAGTATCGGTGCCATTTCACAAGCTAAGGAACCTAGATCTCACCAACGATCCAAACACATTCTCAAAGCGTTTCCATCCGATTAGAGAGATCATCGACAGAGAGACGCTAGTATTTGCAAAGTACATACAGATCGACAACATTGCATATCCATTGACCAAGCCACTCCCACGACTCTAAACATGAGAGTCATACTAGGTCAATGGGATCGAGGATCATGTATGATCGACCTAGGGCAAGTGGGAGATTGTTAGTAGTGCCCCTAGGACCATTAGCACATGTTGTGCGTTTTATTATCTTTTGAGCATGTAATTGAATAGTTAATTTTGCTTTTGATTATCAAATGTGTGATTTGATAGTAAAACTCATTAGTTTACGTAATTACTATTCTAGAAGTCCCTAGTTTTATGTAATGCTTAATTACTATGAAATAAAAACTAGTATGATTGTTGATTGATGATCTTGTTTTACTCGATCATGTGTAATGGATACAAATCACATCATAGATGCAATATATAGGGATACATTGTATTGGATGTGATCCGTCGAGAAGTAATACTTCATGGTCTTAAGTCATAAGTATTACTTCCTCAATACTATTTTAGAATCCTTAGACCTTATGTCTTCATTGATTCTAGTATGAATGGAGCCACGCTTTTGACTCGATCGGACGTTACTTGTAATGAGTAATCAATACGACCGATGATCGGATGTAGTGTCCCTATCATAGCTTGAATGTGAGAGACATTGCAAGGAATTTGTCCCTCTCTATTATTGAGAGAGATATCCATGGGCCCCTTGATAGGGAAAGACTCGTTTAAATGCATGGCCGTGCTCAAATGTATTTGATAAAGTGGTTATCAAATGGTATTTGTCGAAACAATCTACCCGGAGATCGAGCATAAATACAATTAAGCTTAATAAGAGTGACGACCACCACGCCTTATGCTTAATTAGGATATCGCGAGACAAAGGGATTAAATAGTAGATTGATATTAGGTTCCGTTGTATATTCATTCACTTTGGGTAGTCACAATGTCCTCGCTAGGGGACCGCTGTGATTTATGAACTCACACTACTACTAAGTGTGTTTTCATTGCCATTGTGATATGAACCTACAGTGGTCACACGCATAGACGAGCTAACGAAGCTTCATGTCCAGATTCAATGAATCTAGAATGTGTCTAGGTTCATTGTATCCGACATTCACTTTTTCCGAGAATAATAAAGCGTTATTATTCGAATTAGAGATAAGGGGGCATTTTCGGTATAGCTGGAATTACGTGGGAGTTATTATCCGATAAAGACTCCCACTACCAGCAGAAAGTCTAGTGCACGTGGGAGTTATAGACTCCCACCGCCAAAAGAGGTTGATAGGGACGTGGGAGTTTAGACTCCCACCGCCGAGAGAGTTGAGGGACGTGAGAGTTAGTTCCGGGAACAAACTCTCACACCCTATATAATGATCTCTTGGCCGAAACCCTAGACACTTAATGCTTTCACCGAAATACCTTGAGATCAAGAAAATAGTTTTTCTGCCTCTCCCTTTTTTCTCTAATTCCCGAAAATCAAAAAAAGACGAAGAGCTAGCAATCGCCGCCCTGCTTTCGCCGCGTGGATACCGGTAGAGGACTTTCCGCAGCGGAGATCAATCCAGTAGCAAAGATCCGATCCAAGAAACGCCATCCTCCATTCAAGAAGTAGCTTCTTGAATCCAAAACGTAAGTTTTCTTGCTGTTTTTTTCGAATTGTTTCATATGAGCGGATCCTTCAGGGGAGGATCCATGGGTGTTTGGAACGAGTTTCCGCCCATGAATCCTTTCATTAACGACATCTACGAAACTCTGCACTACTCAGAGGAACGAAAGGTAAATTTTGCTGCTTTTTGCCTAAGAGGACCTGCGAAGGACTGGTGGAAGCATACTTCTGACTCTCGTCAAAAGGAACAGAAAGAATGGACGTGGGAGGATTTTCAGAAGGAATTTAGGGATGAGTACATTCCTCTATGGATTAGGGAGAAAAGAGAAGATGAGTTCCAGGTACTTCAACAAGGTACAATGACGGTGGCCCAGTATGTGGCTAAGTTTAACCGACTCTCTAAGTACTGTCAAAGGTTGGTCGACACAGAGGTCAACAAAACAAGGCAATTTTGTAAAGGCTTGCGATTAGAGCTAAAGAAAGCTCTAGCTCCTTTTACTGATTTGACATTTTCTAGGATTGTGGAAGTTGCCTCTAGGATTGAGAATAATGATCGACAGTTTCGATCTTCATCTAGTACCCATTATGATAGGCACCCTAAGAGAACCGGAAGGGAAGCATGGAATACACAAAGGGTAAAGAGGGCTCGCGGAAATCCAAGGCATGGTGGTCCACCAATTTGTGGATATTGCGGATTTTTGGGGCATCAAGCCGAAAATTGCAGGAAAATGTTGGGTCAATGTTTTAGTTGTGGGCAGCCAGGCCACACAAAGTATAACTGCCCAAAGATAAGTCAGAACGACCAGAACCACTTGGTGAAGAACAACAGGCCAGATAATCTCCAACCATCGAGAAATGCAATGGGTTGAAAACCCCAAGTTAAGGCTCGAGTGTACACCCTGGAGGAACACGAAGTTGAAGAAAATTCCAATGTAATAGAAGGTACGCTCCTAATCCACTCTCATAAAGCACAAGCCTTAATAGATCCAGGGTCTACCCATTCTTTTGTTACCCCACATTTTGCTACTTATATTGAACAAAGACCCGAAGAAATGACTTGTCAATTATTGGTGAGCACCCCACTAGGACAAAATACTGTTACTAATCTAGTCAATAAAAAGTGTGAAATTAAGATTGAAAACACGGTGTTACCAGTAGATCTTGTTCATCTTTCTTTTAAGGGGTACGATGTCATATTAGGAATGGATTGGTTATCGAGGCATAACGCGCAATTGGATTGTAGAAATAAGGTAGTGACTTTTAAGTTGGATGCCTCTACTTTGGAGTTTAGAGGTAAACAAAGAAAGATCCAGAACTCGATGATTTCGGGAGTAAAAGTTAGGAAATTATTGTGGAAAGGTTGTAAAGGCTACATGGCTTACATTCTCAACCAACCAGATGAACAGCCCCAGATTGAAGCCACCCCAGTAGTGAGAGAATTTTTGGATGTTTTCCCGGACGAGCTAATAGGTTTACCGCCGGATCGAGAAGTCGAGTTCATTGATTTGGTTCCGAGTGCTGAACCTATATCTCGTGCTCCCTACAGAATGGAGTCAGCAGAGTTTGCTGAATTGAAAGAGCAACTCACCACGTTGTTGGAGCAAGGATTTATTAGGCCCAGTACCTCGCCTTGGGGAGCCCCTGTATTGTTTGTTAAAAAGAAAGATGGAACTCTTAGGATGTGTATTGATTACAGAGGATTACATGGCGTAACTATTAAAAATAAATACCCCCTCCCCTTTATCGATGAATTGTTTGATCAATTAAGGGGAGCAACTTGTTTCTCGAAGTTAGATCTTCGACAAGGGTATTATCAAATAAAGATCCGGGAGGCGGACATACCGAAGACAGCCTTCAATACTAGGTATGGACATTATGAATTCATGGTTATGTCTTTTGGATTGACGAATGCCCCTGCCACATTTATGGATTTGATGAATCGTATATTCCGACCTTACTTGGATCAATTTGTGGTTGTGTTCATTGATGATATCCTAATCTATTCTCCAACCCCAGAAGCCCACGAGGACCACTTGAGAAAAGTTTTACAGATTTTGCGAGGAAATAGGTTATATGCTAAGTATAGCAAATGTGAGTTTTGGATAGAAAGAGTGGCCTTTTTGGGACATGTTATTTCAAAAGGAGGACTCCAAGTCGACCCTGCGAAAGTAGAAGCAGTACTACACGGGAAGCAACCTCAGAACCCCGTGTCGAGTAGGGATGGCAATGAGGCAGATCGGGGCGGGTATCTCAAATACCAGCCCTGCCCCGCACTGTTGAACCGCCGCCCCGCCCTCTGCGGGGCAGATCTGAACCGCCACGCCCCTTTTATTTTTTTTTATTTTTGCAAATCACAGTGTTTAACTTTCATCACAGAAGAAACCCCATAAAAATCACAGCGTTTAACCAATTATGTTCTGCTATATTTTCTAGCCCTACTTTTGATTTGTGAAATTGGGCTTCAGATCTGTAAGAACCACAAAAAAAAAAAAGAACCACACAAAAGGAGAGAGAAGGCCGGAATGAGAAGCGGCAGAAGGTTTTCTCTGAGAGAGGAGACAGACTCGTCTGTCTTTCTGAGGGAGATGAAATGAGAGGAATGGGGGTGGCTGGGTACTGGGTAGGGTAGTTGTAATATTATATGGGTGGGTCAGGGTGGGGCTGAGTAGTAATATTACATGGGTCGAGTGGGTCGGGTAGTAATGTTATATGGGCGGGACGGGACTGGGTAGGGTAGTAATATTATATGGGGTCGAGTGGGTCGGGTATTAATATTATATGGGTGATAATATTATATGGGCTGGGTAGTAATATTATATGGGTAGGGTAATAATATTACATGGGCTGGGTAATAATATTATATGGGTTGGGCTAGGCTGGGCGGGGCGGACACAAATACCATGCCCCGATCTGCCCCGTTCGCGGGGCGGGGCGATCTGCCCCATTCTCTCTACGAGGCGGGGTGGGTCTGCCCCAAAAGACGTCGGGGCAGGGCGGGGCGACGGGTCGCGGGTTAAATTGCCATCCCTAGTGTTGAGAGGCACGCGATGATCCGACTCGAGAGGGAACGGGTCGTCACAGCGGTCGAGGGAATATCAGGTACGGTCGACCGTTTTCCCTCTTTCCTTCATTCGAAGTAGTCCCAGTAGTTTGGTCGGACGAAGAATACTGTGATCAGGTCGTTCGAGATTCCGTGAGGACATTTTCAATGCGAAATTTGTAAAGGAAAAGTCATTTTCTGCACATTCCGAAATCCCAACCAAAAACATTGTTTTTAGACTTATTTTAACACTTAGAAACAATATCAAATCATACACATAACATGTCATAACAATACTCAACCAAATCGATCACATACATATCAGAAATCGTAATCCGAGTACATAACATAACTTGACGTACTCGTAGTCTTCCAAAACATACAAACTGACATGATTAGTACCACAATGACATGCAACAAGTAATTCTACAACCGATCTCAATTATCCAACCATAAATTTATCCAATTGTTAACAGCTCAAACTATAATGCCATATAGAAAGGCCCTTACATTTTAACTTATAACATATCATTTTGTGGCGTGGCGTGGCGGGGCGGGGCGAGGCGTGGTTGCCCAGTTAACGGGGTGAGGCGGGTTAGGTCCAAATCTGAATATGACGAACCCACCTCCCCCACTTGGAAAACCCGTAAAATGTGGGCCGGGTCACGGGTTAACCCGGTGAGTCGTGTGGGTTAGTTGAGTTTGGCTAGTTTGGCGGGTTGGGTGTTTTTTTTAATTTTTTTTTTATAAGTATAAGTTAGAAATAAATATAGACAAAGCCACCTTGTAGTGGTGGGGGGTTTTGCATGGACCCCTACCGATTTTATTTATAACAAAATAAGACTTACATAGGAGGGGGACTTAGATGAAAAAAACATAATAAAATAAACATTACAATTTAATATTGAAAGTACAATAAAAATTACAATTTAAACATAACAACCTAAGTGTTTATTTTTTTTGTGTCTAACCATTGTTCCCGTCCCCCAACCATTTTCGTGATGAATTTCGTACCCACATATCTTACATTTAGCTTTGAAAATTTTCTCATTAAATACTGGGGAATTGCATTAGACTAACATTAGTTTAGCAGAATGGTCATAATATGGCAGCCAAAAAATTGAGAGAAACATTTTTTGCCATAACGGAAGTGGGACTTCCGTTCTGGGGCCAAGACGGAAGTCCACTTCCGTTCTGGGGTTCCGTCTTGGCCGACGTGGCACTCACCCAGACGCGCCTTGCCACGTCAGCCAAGACGGAAGTCCAGAACGGAAGTCTCAACTGGAAGATTAAAAACCCTACAAACCCTAATTAATCCGTGACCTGGGGACGGAATTGCCATTTTCGTCCTCAAATTACAGCCTTTTTGTAATGTCTAGTCTTTTCTCACTTTTTCCTTACAATAATGGGACTGCAAATGTGGACCAAATTGAGGACGGAAATCCCTCTTCCGTCCTCAAATGGCCGAGAGTTTTTCCCCACGGATATCATTTGTGGCCAGTTTTTCAGGGATTATAAATACTATCCACTCTCCACCAAAATTTGAATAAAATTCAGCAAAATTCACTTCATTTTCCCACATCAACATACACTGCATCTCATTCAAACCCTTCAACTCATTTATTTCCATAAAAACCCTATCTTCCCTAATATAATTTGATAATGAATAGCGAAATGGATCCCGCCCTGGAAGAGTATTTCAGACACCAATTTAGAATTGCGGTCGAAAATCAAACCGATGGAAAAATGGTAGTATTTATTTTGTTATGTGTAAGTTTTTTTAGATGAAATGTGTTTAGCTATCTAAGTAATTTTTTTTTGTAGCGTCTTCCATCAAAGTACACAAATTGGTTGGAGCAAACTGGTCTCGGGTTAGCAAGTTCTATCTATCTGAAGGACGACTTTGGGAATCAATGGTGCGTTTATATAACCAAAATAGATGATACGTACTACCTAGACGGAGGATTACAACAAATTTTGCGTGACAACAATCTTCGACCCACAGATAAAGTTCATTTTATACCCTCTCCAATGAATGTACTAGATATTTCTATTAAGGGAGGGCAGGGGATAAGTTACCTGAAGGGCGAATTATCGTATCCTTCTAACGGGGCTTTTTTCCGGCAGAGTTTTCGAATAGACATTGACAAAACCTATTCGGCACTTTCTAAACCGGTACATTTTCTAATATTAAAATTTTAGTAATAAATTCGTTTCTCTTAGAGGTATGGGTCGTAATGTTGTTTCCCGTGTACAATGGATATGTAGAAACTACATGCAATGGCGTGTTAGAATGCAGCTTGGAATCCCCAAAGTACTACACATGCGCAATTTTCAAGGGAACAAATTGACACTTCAAGTGGCTAGAGACGAAGGCGGAGACGATTGCTATTTTTTTGGGTGGGATGAGTTTGTTGTGTTTTCAAGATTACACCCGGTGACTATGTACAAATTCATCCAGCTCTTACGATATCCTTGATTATAGGGGTCGGAATGATGTTTATGCCAATTTATTACGTCAACTTTAATAATAATTCATTTTAATGTTTGCAATTTTTGGATATTGAATGAAAAAAAAGTAAATACATTTAAAACAACTTTATACGATTGCTAACAAAATTGATAATTTTTACATTTTAAACTATTACAAATTAGTAAAATTTAAATACAATTAATGTTGAGGAAGTGCTTGGTCAAGATTTGCTAACATGGGACAAGTCTTCCGGTTGTGACCGATTTGTTTTTACAGTGGGCACTTCTTTTCTCTTTGAGTTCCCCTGTTCTCTGTGTCCATAGGCATTTGAAATCTCCGCCTTTGAGATCGACCCACATGCGTACCTTTCATGTTAGGAGGGTGATGTGTCATATCAAAAGGAGAAAGTCTCCAATGAATGGGATCAAGTACAGGGTATAAAATTGACTTGTATATTTTTCTATAATTCTCGAGAGAATATAAAGGGTGAATATACTTAGAAGCATCCTCCATGATCGATTTGGACACAGCAATGACATGTGAGCATGGAGTTGAATAAGTAGACCATTTATCACAGTTACAACCATGAGCTGATAAGTTTACTGTGTATATTTTTCCACCTTCGCCATGTCCTCTATGTCGGGACATGACCCTATAGATACCTTGGTCTTTGTGGTGTCGTTGTACAATCAAACTTCTTGTTTTTTCTTCGTACGTGAAGTACTGATCCCATGTTCTCTTAGAGGATGGAGTTTGACAACTATTAGCGTCTTCCCGGTGTGTCAAAATAATGTACAAGCTTGAAAAATGTAATGTCCACAAGAGCTTTCAAAGGCAGCGCTCTAAACTGTTTCAAAACGCTGTTAAGCGCCTCAGACATTTTTGTCGCCATGCAACCGAAATGCTTTCCCCCATCGTATGCTAAAGTCCACAACTCTTTGGGATGCTGCATCAACCAGTTAAATGCATCCTCATCTTTTTGTTTAATACGTTCAAGATAAAAAGCCATTTACTTTTTTTCTTTTGTGTTGCAGCAATCCACACATAATCTTTCAATTCTTTGTTTTTGCATGAGTGTGGAAATTTGACCTGTAATGCCTAAGGCAAGCATTGCCATTGGGGGTTGCCATCCGGGGACACTAGCCACGGCACTAAGAATGTCGACAAGACGATCGCTAATAAGATAAACTTGTAAGTCTTCACAACATGTTCCCTTAAGTTTTTAAGGAACAATGACCAAGTGGAAGTTGCCTCTGATTCGACCAATGCAAAAGCAAGGGGTGAAATTTGATTGTTAGCATCCTGAGTGCTTGCAACCAAGAGTACCCCTTTATAACTCCCCCTAAGATGTGTGCCATCAATTGAAATTATAGGCCGGCACCACTTGTAACCGTCAACTAACAGTTTAAATGTCCAGAACAATGCCTTGAACACCTTAGGGCCATTAACAGTTAGTTGTGGATGGTAAACAAATTTGACTATAGCACCCGGGTTAGAATCATGTAGTGCCCGTATATATTGTGGCAGTACCTGGAAAGTTGATTTTCAAGTACCAAAAAGTGTTTTTATAGCATGTCGGCAGGCATACCAAGCTTTTCTATATGTACAATTCAAACTCATATTATTCACACAAGCAGCCCTAATCAATTTAACAGAAATTTCAGAACCAGCCAGTACAAGGTATAGAATTTTTACCCCAATGTAGCTGGATGACATGTTGCGTTTTTTGTTCTGGTCCATCAAGCAGTAGTGGCCCTTGTTAAGCTTGGTAACCTTCCACATTCCATCCACCCTGTTATGGTTAACGCGAATGTACCAACTGCATCGGCATTTTTCTGTTGAGTTTCTACAAACACCACTGAACCATTGTCTGTTGCTCCTGTCTTTTTTCCACTCCCTCAAGGCCACATTGTCATGTCACACGTTAACTGTCAACATTACCTCACGTTTATCCTTGAACTGCATCCCCAAACATATTTCGGGAAAATTGAGATTCCATATTTTAATTATTTTTTCCCTGTATGTCAGTTCAGGAACATGTTCCATGGAACCCATATCATTCCAACAAGCAAAATTAGCATAGTTACCGTATGATTACATATTCCATTCTGGAATAGCTGGGGCGGAGGTAGATGGAGTTGGTTCAGGCTCTTGTACTGTCTCTTCATTACTTGGTTCAGCGGTTTGTTGTTGGATTTCAGAGATGGCATCTTCTGCTACTGCCTCTACATTTTCCTCGACCTCGTCGTCCTCGTGTTCTCCAGCACTATCGTCTGCGAAGTCGTCTTCCGTTTCCGGAACACCGTCAATGTCTGATATTGGACCCAAGGAATCTATGACCGAATTATCTATACAAGGTTCGTAACTAGACAATGGGGACATAGTTGGTATGGGATTTGTATCCGGAAAATATGATTACGGAAAAAATTGTGCATGTGGCCAAAATTCTGTTGTCGGGATTACACAACTATCTACATGTCTCTGCAGAGGTTCTAACAAAGCAACCACATGAATCCCTTGTAGTTTGAAATCTGTTTGGATTCCCCACAAATTCTCTAGATCTTCTCCGTCGTTAAGATGTACAACATCGTACATCACCATGTTGTACGTCGACATGAAGAATGGATGAATCATTATTAGCCGAACAGTGGCACTAGAAAGATCGACTCCTTTGCGCCGACATATTCTGTGGCAAAGTTGTCGTTATTAAAGTTTTTGTATAACTTCCACACTTCTTTCGCTTGGCTCTGCAAAGCTTATTGGATTTTATAGAGATTTTGGTAGTGAAGAGATATGATTTTCTATCCCTAAAAATTCAGGCCACAAACGTCTTCAGGGGAAAAAACTTTCTACCCCTTGACTTCCGTCCTCAAGGAGCATAAGGTTTTTCCCTTGAATGTCCACATTATTATTATTATTTTTAGTGTGTTGTCAATTTTTTTTAATATTACTCATTTCAGAACTTTTAAATATCATAAAACTAAGAATTAAATTTGATTCATAGAAAAAAAAATTACATTGAATATATAAAAATTAAAAGTCCCGATTATTCAAACCCTAATTTTTTCGAAATTTATGTTCAAACATTTTCCATATAGAAGTGTTGTTGGATGATGCATCCGACATTGGGTAGTCGGGGGAGCCTCCACAGTTATCTCTTCCGGTGATCTTGAACACTGACCGGCTTCGTCCACAAATGCTCTTCCTTCATACCCAAAAATATGGCAGAGAAGGATAAAGAAAAATTCGCCTTTTCTTCTGTAACACTTAGCCCTTGGATTAGCCTAATACAGAGTTATATAAACCAAACATGTAAGTTATGAAAACATTAAATTATTATAGTGTGTCGTAATTACATGCAACTTACCGCAACGTATTCCTCTCATTGGGCTTCAGCACCATCCAAATCAACAATGTTGGTCCTACCGTCGTACTTGAACCATGGTTTGCGATTTAAGTGCTTCCAAATCCCAAAACAGCCTGCGCAGTTTTACTACGCCTGCATCGATCATTTCTATTGTGAATTGTCCGCCGGTGACGGAGTTAATTCCGTAGACAATTTTGTTGTACGAATCGGACCAACATTTTTCACCATTGTAACCCAGTGTACTAAAATCATAACAAATTTCTATTAACACCTGCACGTATTCTGCAGGCCAGTCTCTGGTAAAATCTACATCCCTGTATTTGTTACGCATTTCTTTTTGAATAAATTCTGGAAAGTTTGCCATTTTAGAAGATGATTTTTTAAGAGGAGAAATAAATTTAGAAAAAAAGAATTGTGAAGAGGATAAGGAAATTTTAGGTTTGAGAGTTGAGAATGTTGTAGATTGTGTAGAGGTTGAGAAGTTATTTATAGATGTAATTGGAAATTCAAAAATTAATTTTTTTTCTTAAATGTACAACCCATCCCGGCTAGTTTGTAAAACTCACTTAACTCGTGGGTCATAGCTGGTTTAGGCGAGTCCGAATGTGAACCTTGTTAAACGGGACGGGTCGAGTCGGGTCGCGGGTGGGCCAAACCAATTGCCATTGCTAGTAATCATGCGAACGACCACGCAAAAAGCTTATATTGATTCATGTACTCGTCCCCACTCACTTGAAAGTAAGGCTTTGTTGTTGTGTAATACTTTAAAATTGAAATTAAATGAACATAATTGGAAATGTTCCTTATCTTGGAGAATTTTACACCAATACCCCTATTATTCCGGATAAATTTGATCCTAAAATCATTTTTCTAAAATAATACTATCTGCATTCCTTAATATAAGACGTGTAGGACATTTAAAAAAAATTAAAGAATAAAAAAAAAAGCTACTTTATTAGTCAAAATGTCAATAGTACTCTCGTAAATAAGATTTGTATACCATTAATAATATTTAAGAGAATAATATTGATATTTTGATTAAAAAACGCCTTATTTTTACCACCAGCGCTCCCCCCTCCCTCCCTCCCTCCTTCCTTTTTTTGCTTATTTTAGAATATGTAACCAGCGGTTGATTAGTTCCAAAGTGGTAATAGATATTACCTTGTCCACCCACAAAATCAAGTGGTTTGTCAAAACTAGAAACTGGAACAATCTTTCAACAATAGCCGAGAAGGAATAACGATGGGCTAGACATCTTAAAAGTGGAATCTTGAAGAACCATTTCAGTTTGAGACTATATATAGCAGAAAGGGAGCATTATCGTGCCAGGTTCAAAATATAAGTTCAAATTGTATAGCAGAATAGTAATAGAGAAACACAATGACCATAATAGGAAAAACTTAACAAATTGTAGGCTGTGACGCGGATGAAAGCACAGACTTGAAAGCAAAATTCGACATGACCATTGTGCAATCTTAAATGTCATTTTCCTCCCCAAGGTTAACACAACCATTTCTCAAAACACGTGCACTCGTGACAAAAAAAACATAGAAGTTGTAAAGTGTATACTATAATTGCCAAATAGCAAATTGATTATAGAATTGTTGGAAGAGGAGAGAAATAAGAGATATAGTAAAAATAGTGAGAGAGACAGTGGCCAAGTTGATGCAATAACTAGACATGTGGGTTGACTCTTTCAAAAAACTTGTCTTCCCAGCAAGTTCCAAGTTCTCTGCAACGAGTGCATGTGTTTGAAAATCTATTATATTAAACTTGGTTAGCAGAACTAGTGTTGTTAAGGCGTTAAGGCGCGCCAAGGCGCAAAAGGGGCTTGGAGCCTTGAGGCGCAAGGCGCAAAAAAGGTGAACGCCTTTCGAAAAAAGACGCATCTTGAATAAATATTATTATAGATATATTAATAGCATGCAAATATAGACAAAACATAATAATAAATAACCATAATGTAGTTCCCTCCAAAACAAAAAAAAAAACATTATTAGATAAAGCAAAACAAATAAAAAGTTAATACCCCTAATCATCAGAATCAAGATCATTGTTTTCAAGGAGTTGTACAGAATTTTGCTTTGAAGGAGTTGTTCCGTCCACGTCACAACCTACATTCTAATAGTTGTTTATGTTCATCTATCACTTATAAATTCTTACTGACATTGTGCTTATCTACTACTATTTTGTTCTACACCTTCATTAGAATTACTTAGATAACACCTACACTAGTTCCTTCTTGAAGTTCCACACTGAAGCCTATTCCAACCAGCCCGGATAACCAAACAGAAAACCAATATCTTCAAGCTCGTCCATATTGGTTATCTTTCAGCTATAAACACAGCGAACAACAATAAAGTATGCATATCAACATGAAAGTGTGAACTCATGAAGTAAGTTCCTCTGCAGATTCTAAAATGACCGAGGATTGGAAGATACCTAAATGAAAATCCAACTAATATATATTGCATTGATAAAAAAATTATGAAATCCAAACTTAATACAAAATCTTTCTAGCTAATCTGGGCATGCCATTGGTTCAGCCACTAGAATGGAACTCAAAGGCAACCTTTAAATTTCTAGATTTTGGCATGGCAACCTGTCAACAATTCTACTAGTTCCAACTTGTTTTCCTTTACCTCTTTATGGACTTAAAGAGGAAAAAAAAAGTTCTGACTTCTGAGTGTTCCAACAAAGACTTAGTAACCTCTCTGATCCGCCAACCTCCTTTTTTCTTCTTACCATCCAAAACCCTGTGATTAGTAATTACATATTTATTATTTTCAGTACATGTTCATTGTTATCATGACCAAACTTTTTCATCAAATTCTCAGGAGCAGGGTCTTTTCCTGGGCTGAAAGATGTCTTTATAGGGATTAGGGAATACAATACAAAAAAAACTTCAACGAACACAGAAGAATAATTTTGAATGATACTCAAACTTCACGGCCAACTATAGTCCATACTGAATTACGCACATTTTCTTTATCGTCTGTGTAACTAGTTCAAAGTAAGCCGTCATCATAAGCGTATATACAGTTTGAGACTGAATCATTTCTTCATTCATCACCAATGGCTCAGGAGTTCGAAGGGCATATATACAGTTTATCGGGCCAGAAATGCATTGCTCAGGTATTATGGTCAACGTTTTATATAGACCAAATTTTGTGGTTATGAAAGAGTAAAGGGGAAAAGGTTAAGGAAGGCCATCCTATGTCTGTCAACTTGCTTTGCAATGGAGTCATGTTTCTATCTTTATTTTTGGCTTTCGCTGTCGCATATCTTACCAAGCATTAGCACAAATCAACTACTTTCTAAGCATAGTTCTGGTTGCAGATAAACATCAATATTAAAAAAAACCACAGCGCCAAAAAGCTAGATCTTTGACATATTAAGCTGACTGCTTATAAAATCATTGAAAATAAAAAAAGGAAAAAGGATGGAAAAAAAAGTCTAATTAATCAAATCAGAATTCCAAATCATACAAATAAGCAGAATCAACAAATGAAAAAATAATCCGAGCAAAATAAGGCAAGAAATTGAACAAGTTATACCAATTAAGAAGACAGCTTTTGGGTATCAATGCTGTTGTAAAATTGAGTGAGGCGTCTACGATTTTCAGGCTTGGGCTTTACAGTTTTTTTCCGCAGACCAAAGATTTCTTGAACCAAAGGAACATGAACCAGAACAAGCTTCCATGCCAAGAACCAACCTGAAAATAATCAAAATCAACAAATTCTAGATATATATCCAAAGTGAAAATTAGTCATAAATGAGATAATTTTTTGTAGAGAGATTTACC
The DNA here is from genome assembly GCA_026122235.1 of Vinca minor. Lineage (NCBI taxonomy): Eukaryota > Viridiplantae > Streptophyta > Magnoliopsida > Gentianales > Apocynaceae > Vinca > Vinca minor. The sequence continues at coordinate 187,005 of JAOCZM010000118.1, forward strand.
AAGAAAAAGCAAGAAGAGGGCAAATGATATGGCGAGAATGGGGCGGATCAAGTATACGATCAAAAAATCTCCATAGGAGAGAGAGTATTGTGCGGAAACGGAAGCTGACTCCATCCTTGACTCGGTAACGCTTCTCTCTCCGCCGATCTTTACTACCCAGCTATATATATATATATATATATATATATATATATATATATATATATATATATATATCAATCAATCTATATATATATTACAGAAGGTGTTTTCATTTTTTACGATTCAGAGACCCCACTTAGCGCCACGTGGCCGGCTATAATATTTTCTTCATTTTTTTTGTATATTTTAATTTGAACGAAAACTAATAGTACACTATCTCAACTTCTCACATCCACTATCCCTCAAAATTTTCATGTAAGTCGTTTCTTCATTCGCAAATCTACTGAATCGAGCCTGAAAAATTCATGCCTGAAAAATACTAAATCAAGTGTATTTTTAGACAAATTATATTGTTTCTGTTTGGTGGTTCTTCCCTGAAAAAGAAATATATAAATGTTTCATTGTTTCATTGTTCTCAATCAAATGTGCAGGTTCCATTTATTTACTCTACCAATTCTCTATTTTCACCAATTTTTGTATTTCTTCATTTATTTTTTCCTAATCATTCTACTTTCTTTTATTCTCCTTTTGATTCTTTGTTCTTTTAATCTCAAACATTTTTAAGGCTTCTTGAGTAAGGTAATAATCCATTCCGCAGGTGAAAGCTGCTTCGCTTTTGAAATTGGTCTTTCTCAATATCTCAATTGATGATGATATAGTTATTTTCTTCTTCTTTTTTCTTTTTTTCATTTAACACTTTTAGATTTGTTCACTACAATTATATTGATTTATATCATGATTTAATAATAAAAAAATATAATCTATGTTTAGTTAAGATTGATTTCTATGAAGAGGACAGATCAAGAAATGGAAGGAGCATGTGGAACGGGCTACGCAGTAACTTCTATTTTTTTTTCTTTCAAAGGTAGCTTTGTTATAGTATTGAAGCCTCTGTTATGACGACTTGGAATGGTTGTGTATAATTATACTACATTAGAGCTCTCATTCGGAGGGTTTAGAGAAATGCTCTAAAGGAGTTTCTTGGTGCTGCCCTAAATTTCCGATGGTTTTGTACTGATGAATTATTCTTAAGTTATCATAAAACAAGCATGTTCAACTTAGATTGAAGTTTCACAACTTGCCTAATATTGTTATTGAGGGAGGTTAGCGAATTGGATGGTGATTTATCCAATTTGCAAAGTAATTGCTTGCTTCTCATTTAGGTCTCCTCAGATACACCATGACATGAAAGTAATGAATCACTAAGGTAAACAATGTCAAATATCCAACATTTGATGGAAGTGACTAATCCATGAATTCTCAAATTTTTTCCATGTGAACCAGATATTGGAGTTGAGTTTTATGAATACAATTTGATGGTGTACATGAGGTTGTTGTTATCTTTCACAAAATAAAATATTGTATATGTATAAACAAATTCACCAAGAAATATTATCATGTATGCACAAATGTAGAGTGAGATGAAACTTTTTTTTTTTGCTCAAGACTCTTAAAGTTAGGCTTCTCTTTTAATCAATTGGGAAAAAAATTATAGTTTTTTTTTTGTTTATTTTATGATTTCCATTTGTCCTTCCATTCCGAGACTCTTAGAATGTAATAATTGTTTCCTCCATCCTTTTTATGAAACCCGTTGAAGGGATTTTACATTCATTTACTTTGTGATGCGTCATTATTCCCTCCCACTTACTTTGTAATTCGAGCATTCAACTTCTTTTTGAATTCTATTATTTCCATGGATTTCTTTTTGTTAATTATGACTAATGAAATAAAGGGCTTCTTGGACCTTACTCTCTCAAATGTCAATAAAAGTAGAACGCTTGAGTTCAGTATATATGCAGTTGAGTCTTCTTCAATTTGTTGTATTTGTAGTAGTATTTTGATTGATTATTAAAAACCTTAAAATATGCACCTAATTACTTTTTCTACTCTCTATTTCTAAACAACAAAAAAATAATATAAGAGTTCGGAGTTTTGTGGATTAAAGAGAGGATCAGATGGTGAGGGTGGACTAGATTGGATATTAGAATTTAAAGATGGAATAAAGGGAGGTAAAGGAAATAATGAGCAGGTTTTAGGCGGGTATTTCAGAAGGTATTGGTATAATGATGAGAGAAGTTATACAAAACCTAAGTTTATTTTGTTGAATATATTTTTGTATTAGTTAATTATGAGTTGTACTTTGTATAATAGTTTTGTAAGTTAACTATGCAACATTGTGATCTTCACTACATTTTTCATTATCACCTTGATTTTAATTAATTTATTAATACTAATTTATTTCTCAATTAGACACATGCAATTGTTAAGCTACACCATTGATTATTTGGTATAGGAAAACATGAACAATATGAATCAAATCTCTCAACTATAGAGAGTGGATATGAAGATAAATGAGAATCGAAGTTATGAGTGATAGAAATAGTACTCTTTTCAAAAATTTCTTCTAGCATCTTTATCTATTATTTTCTTCAATATTCTTTATTTATTATGAGTGTTATGAGCCATTTTGTTTTGAGCTTTTACTGTTTATTAGCATTAATACCTTTTGTTTGAAGATGAGCCTTGATACTTAAACTTTGTATCATATTTTCAAATAATAGTTATTATTATTTTTCATTAAATATTGTGTCTCCGTGCATAGCACGAGTCATTAGGCTAGTGTATATATATATATATATATATATATATATATATATATATATATATATATATATATATATATTCAAAAGAAAAATAAAAGTCCGTTCAAAAATAGTCTCTCAAGCTCAAATTTAGGGGGGTGTATTCAATGTAGAATCTATAGGATTTTTAAGGAGTTTTAAAGTCCATAGGTATTCAATTTGGATTTTAAAAAGTCCAATGAAATCTAGAGGTATTCAATTTAGATTTTAAAAAGTCCATTAAAATTTAGAGGTATTCAAAACTCTATAGATTCTCATAGATTTCATTAAAGGTAGGATTTTGATGGATTTCATAGGTTTAAATGTGTATGGTGAAATCTCTTCTTTTTTCTCAAGATTTTGATTTTCTCTCATTAATATTAAAATTAAAGTGTCTTAGATTACAATTTTTTTAGTAATCTCATTTCTATAAAATTATAAGAAAAACAAAGAAATATTTCAAACTACAAAAAAAATGAGATTTTTTTTAACATCGTTAAAAAACTCAATATGAAATGTTTATTTCCCAAAAAGAAGTCATAATATGCAAACAATTTTCTTCTTGATCATCTTCAAATAGAAATTAAAAAAAGCAAACAATTTCTTCTGTATTTAACCACAAATTTCTATTTTTCAAACATGAATTTCATTTTCCTGAAAGAGAAAAGAAAGTTCAAACAAAACTTATCACAAAACATATCTTAATTAAACCAAAGAAAAAAATACCAGTAAGTAAATTATACAAACCTTGAACAAATAAATAAAAAAAGCCGCAGTTACGTAATCTAAAAAAATCAAAGACTATCGCCAAACTTTTTAAATTTTTAACAAAATGATTTAATTCCAAAAAAAAAAGGATTGATAAACATATGTTGACTTTGGAAATTCAACACCTTTGGATCTGTTTAATACACCATTGAATCAGTATTTTCTTTATTTTTTGGTGCTATTCAAATAATCTATAGACTTTATAAATCAAAAGAAATCTTGATAAATCAATCTAATAAAATCTGATAGACTCTGCGTAGACTCTGCATAGAGTTAAAACAATCCATAAAGTCAGTAGAATCCATAGACTTTTGAAAATCAATTAAAATCTTTAAAATCCGGATTGAATACACCCCCCTTAATGTATCTAAGAAGCCAATAGTCCAGTGAGGCATTGGCCGGCCCGTGACGAGTTCAATACCCCGCCTGCATACAGTAAGTTTTATTTTACCTTATCTAGGGTGTTCTCTCTCCCCAATCTGCAGCAATCGCCCATCGTGGCGTCAAAAACTCAAATTTAATGTACAAATTTAACTTCTGCCAAAAATTAAGCATTGTATTTTGACTATATGTAGATTACAATAATATCTTTAAATATAAAAAGATAATCATAAATTAATGAAACTTATGTAATATATGATGTTAGCTGTGCGAGTTTTATATATATATATATATATATATATATATATATATATATATATATATATATATATATATATATATATATATATATATATATATATATATAGTAAGATCCGTGCTATGCACGGGAACAAATTTAATTGTTAAGAAAATATTAAATAGAATAAAATTGAAAAATGATACTCTACACTAATATTTTTGTTTGATTTTTCAAACCTAGCTATATATAAGAAAAAAACAAATATAAGAATTTTGTATTTATATGCAAAATTTAAAATAAAAAAAAAAAAGGTAAGAGAGAATTAAGAGAGAATATTCTTTCAATGATTTCTCAAAGTCGTCGTTGTAAGTTTTCTTGAAAAAAATAATGGTTTAAATGAAACATCCAAAAACAAATAAACTACTTCTCTCCAATTTATTGGGCAAATTACAACTCATTTAATGACACGATAAGAATTAAATGACTCGATCAGCTAAACAATTTTTTTTTTATTTTTTACCCTTTTAATGAAAAAAATTTGGTGAGAAGTTCGCATACGAGTTCAACAGAAAACTAAATGGTTCGGTAAATTAATTTTCTTTGAAAAAAAATTTAACTGTTGGGATAAAAGAAATTAGATTTTTCACTCAATTTAATAGACTAAAAAGTAAATAAACAAAGTCATTGATTAAAAATCCTACCCACTACCTTTATTTATAATGTCGTCAAATTTCAAAAACTTTATACAATTTCGATGTGGGGTCTTGAATAATATTGAAAAAAAAAGTAAAAAAAATAATTAATATTTGAATAGAAAAATATTAAAATATTGAAATATGTAATTTAATTTGAATTAGTCAAATATGAAATATCCGAAAATAAAATAAAGCCCGCCTCTCAAATTAATTAAGGAAATTCCAATTCAATTAATGATGTGATAATAATTAAATGGCTCGATTAACTAAAGTTTATTTTTTAAATTTTTTACCCTTTAAATGAAAAAGTTTAGTGAGCAAACTTGCTTGCGGGTTCAACAAAAAACTAAATGGTCAGGAGAACCAATTTTCTTTGAAAACAAAAACTTTTACTGTTGGAATGAAAAAAATATAAAAGCAAATTAGGTTTGTCACCAAACTTTATAGACTAAAAAACAACTCAACCAATTAATTCAATTAAAAATCATGCTCAAACCCTTTATTTATAATGTTGTCAAATTTAAAAAACTTCATACACTTTCGATGTGCGATTTTGAATAATATTTAAAAAATAAAATTAGAAAATTAGAATAGAAAAAATGAAGACCATTAAAAATACTAAAATATATAATCTAATTTGAATAAGTCTAATATGAACCTTCTAAAAAGAAAATAAAGTTTGTCTTTCCAATTCATTGGGCAATTTTCAACTCAGTTAATGATACGATAAGATTAAATGTTCGATCAACTAAATTTTATTTTTTAAAAATTTGACTCTTTTAATGAAAAAAGGTTTATTGAGGAGGCTCGTCTGCGGGTTTAACTGAAAACTAAATGGTTTGTTACACTAATTTAATTCTTATCGTATTTGAATTTGAATAACATATGGGAAGAAAAATTTAACTGAAACTACTAATCAATAAACCAATGTGAGATTAATAAAAACAAAAATTAAAAGTGAGGGTTGATTATGAATTTGCAAGGAACGTGATAAGAGAGCTAAAAATACGGGAGTCCGTACTAGTGGAGTAATTAATATTTTCTTGATTTATTTCAAACATTTAAAATCTATTTAACCAATCACAATATTTGAAATTAATTAGAAAACTCTTTAATTTAAAAAATTTAGATTAGATTGGGAGTTTAAAACTTTAAAGTGTGTTCAAGATTATGAGAAAAAAATTTGAATTGTAGAGATATTTGGGTAAGTAATTTGATATTTAAATTTGTTTTAAGATAATAATTTGTTTTTAATTAATTTAATATTAATATACTAGCAAATGACCCGTGATACGCACGAAAATACTGAATTTCAAATTATTAATTTAATGCTTGTACAATTGTATTTAAAACAACAACTCGTTAACTTTAAATTTTCAGAAAACAAATAAGAAAATTAAACATGATTACGTAATATGACTTTTATTGAGTAACTCACAAATGTAAGGGTCAACACCAGAATGATTATTGGATCGAATAATATATAATCAAAAGAATTAAAAATAGTCTTGTACTATTTCAATTAATGTTCCGTCCAATGTTTTGATCCAATAATCACTACACTACTACTATTAAATGTTAATCACCCCATATTTTTAGAAAATATGAAGAAACTACGTATTGTGACTTCATTTTTCTTATGGAGCCATCAAATTCATGAAGTTTTCTGCTCAAGTTTTTTTCCGCTAAACTTGCATTACTGTAAGATACATTTTAGGAAATATTTTTATTCCCTGAAAGATAAAATTAGTCTAATAGTATATTAATAAATTATTTAAAGGACATTTATTAATAGTAATGTTTATTGGATAAAAATAAATCAAACATAGATATAAATAATAGTGAAATCAGCCAAGATAGTCCCCTCAGAATTTTCGCTCAGACTCGTAAAGTCCCCAATGTTTAATTTCGACTGTAAAGTCCCCCGAGAATTTTCGCTCAACTTGTAAAGTCCCTTACCTAGTCCCAGCATTTTTTGTATTTTGTAAATTTTATAGATTGAAACCCGACCATTATTCACCCGCTCATTAAGCACGGGGATGACATGAATTTGGGGTTGCCCTGATTCCGCCGCAGAAGAGGCGGTGGAACCTCTATATGCAACCTGTAAATAGATAAGGGACTTTACAGGTTGACCAAAAATTCCTGGGGGACTTTATAGGCTGAAATTAAACATTGGGGACTTTACGACCCGAACGAAAAATTCTCGGGGGACTTTACAGGCTGAAATTAAACATTGGGGACTTTACAGGCTAACCGAAAATTCCTGGGGGATTAAACAGACTGATTTCCCTAAATAATAATTAGACATCAAAAGTCATTAACATAAAAAAAGATGAAGAGGTAAGTAAATGTTGGTATAAAATATTCTCATAAATTCCTATAAATTCATAGAAACTTCTCAATAAATTCTCTCAAATAAGTTCATCCTAAACTTCATAAATTTTTGGAAAAACAATGTTGGGCATGGTCAAACAAACTTAATTCTTAAAACCAAAATAACAAATCAAGTCTAAATTAAGTTTTTGCATAAGACTTCTAGGACATAAGTAAATCAATACATATAACAAAAAAGGTTACCAAGAATTAGGATTCTTTGTATCCTGCAATCAAATAAATTGAAACATTTAAAAAAAAATCAAAATGAAAAATTAAAAGTGGCTAGTAGATTTAGCTAATATAAATTAATGCGAAAAAAGTAAAAATTCTACTAATAATTTAAAAGAAATTTAGCAAAATAACACGAGGGCCATAAGAAATATGATGATGCATATTTATTAGAAACTCAAATATTATTTAGACTATATACTTTAACAAATACAATATTGCTTTTATCCGGAATTTAATGTTTCACTTTGACTTAATATGAAAATTAATAAAAGTATTCTACTTTTAATAAAGTTTCCTTCTTGCATTATTAGTTAAGGAAGGTTAATGACTTTAAATTACGCTTAAATTAAGGAAGGTTAGTAGTGGAAGTTTATACGAAAAGGTATTATTATTTTAGGAAATGTGTAATTTAATTCTAGTCATTCTCAAAAGAAAAAAAACTCATAATGGACATACTTTACTCGGCAAAAACTCATAATGAGATTTCTTATATCATAAAATGCTATATTTAGACATTTAAGAAATGATAAGGAATAATGGGTGATCTGATATACCTTGGGGGAGGTACTCCGCAAGTTTAACAGAGACTAAATGGTTCGTTACACTAATTTAAATTTTTATCGTATTTAAATTTTAATAACAAATGCGAAGTAGAATTTAACTGAAATTACGAATCAATAAACCAATGTGAGATTAATAAAAACAAAAATTAAAAGTGAGGGGTTGGTTATGAATTTGCAAAGCACGTGATAAGAGGGCTAGAAATACAGGAGTCTGTGCTAGTGAAGTAATTAATTTTTTTTTTTATTTATTTCAAACATTTAAAATCTTTTTAACCAATCACATCATTTGAAATTAAATCGAAAAATCTTTAATCTAGAAATTTTGTATTAGATTGGGAGTTTACAACTGAAAAGTGTGTTCAAGATTATGAGAAAAAATTTAGGATTGTAGAGATATTTGGTTAAGTAATTTGATATTTAAATTTATTTTAAGATAATAATTTTGAATTAACTTAAGTAATCAAAATTCATCTTAACCAATCAAGTTTTTGTATTATAATTAAGAATTAGAAAATTCGAGAAATTTGGGTTAGAGTTTTGAAGATTTCTGATGGGTTAAAACTTGAAAACATGTTATGTAATATAAATATATATTGATTTTGGAAAAATATTTTAATCCAATAAAACTTTTTTATAAAAGAATTTAAAGTGTTAAAAAATTTATAAACTTCTAAAATATAATCATAAAAGAAGAGGTTAAGAGTATGAGATGAGTTTTGAATCTTGAAATTAAGGAAGATAATATATTTAATGTAGAATATTATATCATACCAAGAATACTGTTAGTTTAGATTTGTTAGAGATCGTGGAAAAATTTACTTAAATTAGCATTCCAGTAAAATAGTTAAATAAAATAGTTGTCAAATACCTGATAGAGTAGCTGACAATGTGGTGTAGCATTTAACCTCAATGTTTTGGGTTCGAATGCTCCCCTTCCCCAATTTAAATGAAGTAGTTCAATTTGTTTGCACCAATCAAAAGTTTTATAATTAAATAACAAAATAATCTACAAAAATGACACGTGGCATGAGGGAGTTAAAAATTTGAAAAGGGCTTCGTAATATATATATATATATATATATATATATATATATATATATATATATATATATATATATATATATATATATATACACTAGTGAATGACTCGTGCATATGCACCGAACACCGAATTCTTTTATAATTAAGAAAGAATAAAGAAAAACGACAAAGATAAAAGACACGTTTTAGAATTATGCAATTAAATTTTTATCCATTGGACCCTAAAAAACCATATATAATAATGTTAGCTTCAGTTCAAAAGAATTATCAAGTAATCTTATAGTTTAGTTGGTCACATACACCTTCGACCACATGGCAAAGTGATGGGTTGGGCGGCGAATGTCGCAAAATTGTAGAATTTCCTCATGATGCTACAATGTCAATTCGAATCACTCACATAACAAATTTCATATGAATATTTTCAGTCCTAAAAAAAGAATAAAAACAAAATTCATACTACAAATCAATAAAATGGAAACAAATTGATACAAAAATAAGAAATTGTGAATGAAACAATAGATTAACCAAAGTATGGAAGAATGACATGTTGTGGAACTGAGCAGAGCAATAAAAAAAAAAAAATAATAATAAAAGGAATTGAGCAGAGCACAATTTTTCTAGAAACTACGATTTCCTTTTTAAATAACTCAAAGTTGAAATGATTTTCATATTTGGCCTATAAAGTTTGAAGGCCAGCATGCAGTATGTTTGCAGGAGTATATATTTGCCTAAAAATGCACATATATCACTGAAAGCAATGCTATACAATATGAAGGGTACATGGAAGTCTAGCTTCTAGGGTCATTAGTATCTTTTTAATTTTTAAAATGAAAAGGAAAAGATAATAAATCATTATTACAGGTAATTAATTCTCATAAACAATCCATAACTAAATGGATGATGCATATTTGTAAACTTGTAACAAAGAAAAATTCGACAAAGTCGTGTAAAAATATCAAGATGAATTTTAGAAAAATTATCACAATCAGGCAAAAGTATTCATCGTATCGGTACTGCATTGGAGCTTGGGACCTTGTTCATCCTTAATTAGAAAGGTTTCACATACGATCGAGTGGCGCTAAGGCCATGTGCTGAAGTGACCGAGCATACGAGCCCCAAAAGATTCAGGGCCCTCAATTTATATATATATATATATATATATATATATATATATATATATTTAATCTAAAATCCGAGACCCTAAATTTTTTTTTGTATATATATACACTTAGCAAAAATTCGAGGCCCCAATTTTTTTTTATTATATATATACTTAGCAAAAAAATACGGGCCCCAAATTTTTTTTTGTTTATATATATCATTCTCGGACGTTGGAAACAATAAGGAATAAAAAGTCGAATTGAACCTAGAGACGCCAAAAAAATTCCATGATTCTCTGTAATAGTTGCAAATACTTTTTAACATAAAAAAAATGTAATCCATTAATCAATTAGAAGGAACCTTTTTCCTATAAAAACAAAAAGCAGAAAAGGAAAAGAAGAAGAATATACAGAGAAGCCATACCAGATGACTTTACGTCTCTGCAATCTGAATTTGGTGCGAATGAGGAGATGATGTATGCATATCAACGGAAGATAGGAAGTACAGTTTAACTAAAAAACTATTATAGTATATAATAAAAGTGCTGAAAAATAGGAGGTGTAGAGATGATAGATAAGATTGGTGAATTTTGTCCAACACTCATCTGAATTTTGAAAGATGATTCTAAAGGAAAATATTTTCTTTAACGGAACCAAAGGAAAACACTTTTCTTTTTATTTTTTATAATATGAAAAATCATAAATTTTAAAACTAATGGATGTTATCTTTATTCATATGAGTTGTGATCATAGCAAAATGCAATTTAAATCTTAACTTACTGATAGAACTGAAATCTTTGAACAAACCATAAGTTTGTAAACTTATGAAAAGTTCAAAATTCAAAAAAATAAGATTAGAATTTTGGAAGCTCTAGAGTAGTCATAAATTAAAACAAACTGTTGATGTAGTAGATATAATTTAAAATTATGAGAGAAATTTTTGGTTTATAGAGATAACTGAGAAATTAGTTTGATAGTGAGTAAGTAATAAGAAGATTTTAAAATTTTAAAATTCAATACTAATTTAATTAAGAGATCTATCTTTAATAATATTTGCAACTATTACAATGTGAAATTCTAAGAAAATAGGATTGAAGAAATATATAGATACAAATATATGTATGCATAATATCACTAAAAATCTGAAATGGTACTATGTAATATAAATATAAATAGATTAGGTTATTATTTTTTTGACTTTTAGTTGCTAATCTTTGTATTTTCCCCCCGTTAATTTAATAGATAACTTTGAAAGGCTTTTAAAGTAATTAAAAATATCTGCAAATTAGATTTGGATTTGAATTTAAGTGATTATTATTCTAATTATTTCTTAATTTAATATGGGGTAAAAAACGCTCACGCCCCCTAAACTATTCATTTTTTTGGTTTTTGACCCTCAACTAAAAACGGTCAAGTTTTACCCCTAAACTATTTCGATTTTTGGTTTTTGACCTTCCATCCATATTCTCCGTTACATCATAACGGAAGTCCAAAAAATGGGAGTATTTTTGGGCATTCAGTATAAGATCCTAAAATTTTTTTTTTTTTTTATAAAAAAAAAAACCTATTATTTTGACGAGAAAGAAGAAGTCGCCGGTGAGAACAATGACAGAAGAAGCCGGAAGTCGGGTACCACTCCTCTTCTTCAATCACCAACTGTAAATTCCAACCTCTAAAAAAAATCTTAAAAGACCATTTTTTCCCCCTTAAATTTAATTCTATTTATTATGAATGATATGAATTTTCCAAAATGCCCCCATTTTTTGGACTTCTGTTATGATGTAACGGAGAATATGGATGGAAGGTCAAAAACCAAAAATCGAAATAGTTTAGGGGGTAAAACTTGACCGTTTTTAGTTGAGGGTCAAAAACCAAAAAACGAAATAGTTTAGAGGGCGTCAGCGCTTTTTACCCTTTAATATGATATAAAATTCTCTGAGCAAATCAAAACTGCTTGAAATGATTAAAAAATATTAAAACTCAGAAAATTAGACGGGGGCTTGGTTGCTTCTCAATAGTGTAAAATTGAAAAGGGGATTATAATCTATTATTGTTAGATAATCATTTTCGTAAAAATAAAATAAAATAATTAATTTAATTAATCTAAATTCTTCTTAACTAATCATGGTTTTGTAAAATAATTAAAATTTAGAAAATTCAAGAAATTAGATGAGAGGTTTGAAGGTTCCATTAAAAGAATTAAAGAAAACAGTTTGTCAAATACCTCATAGAGTAGCTGTCAATGTGGTGTAGCATATAACCTGCATGCTTGAGGGTTCAAATCCCGCCTCCTCCAAATTAAATAAAATAGTTTAAATTTTTTGCACCAATCAAATTTTTTATAACTAATTAAAAATATAAAATTCTAGAAAATGACACGTGGCATTATATAGATACAAAAAGTAAAAAGAGCTTCTGTAATACTAGCAAATGACCCGTGCTATGCACGAAAATACTGAATTTCAAATTATTAATTTAATGCTTGTACAATTGTATTTAAAACAACAACTCGTTAACTTTAAATTTTCAGAAAACAAATAAGAAAATCCAACATGATTAGGTAATATGACTTTTATTGAGTAACTCACAAATGTAAAGGTCAACACCATAGGAATCAAATAGCCAAGTGGGTAAGGCTATTCTTCCTTGGGCCATAGGTCCAGGGTTCGATTCCTGTATCTCCACGTTCATGGGGCAATAATTCTCCTCCTCTGGTGAGGCTAAAAAAAAAAAAAAAAAAAAAAAAAAAAAAAAAGGCAACACCAGAATGATTATTGGATCGAATAATATATAATCAAAAAAATTAAAAATAGTCTTATACTATTTCAATTATTGTTCCGTCCAATAATCACTACACTACTACTATTAAATGTTAATCACCCAATCTTTTTAGAATTTTTTGCTCAAGTTTTTTCCGCTAAACTTGCATTTACTGTAAGATACATTTTAGTAAATGTTTTTATTCCCTGAAAGATAAAATTAGTCTAATAGTATATTAATAAATTATTTAAAGGATATTTATTAATAGTAATGTTTATTGGATACAAAAAAATCAAACATAGATATAAATAATAATTAGACATCAAAAGTCGTGAACATAAAAAGGATGAAGAGGTGAGTAAATGTTTGTATAAAATATTCTCATAAATTCCCATAAATTGACAGAAACTTCTCAATAAATTCTTGCAAATAAGTTCATCATAAACTTCATAAATTTTTGGAAAAACAATGTTGGGCATGGCCAAACAAACTTAATTCTTAAAACCAAAATAACAAATCAAGTCTAAATTAAGTTTTTGCATAAGACTTCTAGGACATAAGTAAAATCAATACATATAACAGAAAAGGTTACCAAGAATTAAGATTCTTTGCATCCTGCAATTAAATAAATTGAAACATTTAAAAAAAAATCAAAAATCAAAATTAAAAGTGTCTAGTAGATTTAGCTAAGATAAATCAATACGAAAAAAGAAAAAATTCTAATGATAATATAAAAGAAATTTAGCAAAAGAACACAAGGGCCATAAGCAATATGATGATTCATAGTTATCAGAAACTCAAATATTATTTAGGCTGCTATATACTTTAACAGATACAATATTGCTTTTATCCGAAATTTAATGTTTTATTTTGACTTAAAATAAAAATTAATAAAAAATTTACAAACAAAAATTTACTCATGAGACTATTCATAAAAAGTTGTAGAATGTCTCATAGATTTCTAAAACATCTTAAATGACATAAATTGAACAATTTAGATGTCAAGATATGTAAAAAAGTACATTTAAAAGCGCACTCTATAAATTAATAATTTATTTATACTACACTTGATCTTAGCCAAATAGCTGAGAGAGATATATTGATTAATTAATAACTCTCTAAATTAATATTTTTTTCCAACTATATTAATTTATAGAAGTTATACTGTGATTTAGTACGAGAAAAAATAAATTTGAGATATCTGACATGGGACGGCTGAGGATTTGGTCCCTCAACACCATAACTGCATTCGAAAAATACAGGCAAGTCACTCGACTCCAATATGCCAATTGACACGAGGGTGACTTCCAAGGTGTTTTGAAATAAACCCCTTGTATTGACCAAATGAGATCATTATTTTGTTACCCCTTTTAGAGAGGATGAAACCATTTTGCTTTTGATATCCTCCAGGACCTCCACCCAGAACAACATACTCCCTTTCCCTTTTAAGAATTGTAGGACAACTCTTTCGCACCTTTAAAATACAAAGTTGCCGACAAATAAAACAGGGAGAAAATCTCCATACCTTGGAGTATTGCATGAGATTACAATTTGTAACATCAATCGAATTCGGACAAGGGTTTGCACAAAGGTGAGTTTAGAGCAAACTTTCTCATCAAGAATTTCTACTTAGCCTATGAATGAAACTTATCTTTCATCTAGTCCTCCTGCAGCAGTAACAGTTTGCTCAAATGATTTACCCGGTGATGAAGAAGGCTGCTTTTTACCTGGCCCTGATGAAACCTTAACCATAGCTGGTCTAAGAAGACGTCCATCCAAGAGAAAGCCACGACGGAATTCTTCAATCACAACCCCCTCTTTGAATTCTTGGGACGCCTCACGCGCAATTGCCTCGTGTAGCTAAACAAAATAGAAAAAAGATAATAATATTAGACAAACAGAAATATGCAAGTTCAAATGACACTAAGATCCTCCATGTATACAAGTTTGTGCTTTATCACATTCTTAACAAGCCAACAACGCAGTTCGTATGGAAAACTATTAATTCAATGAAGGTAAACACACTTAAATATACAGACCAAACGCAAATAGACTTCACATTCCCTCATATCAGGAGCAAGATTGGAACGATCTTTAAATTCCAAGAGCAAAACTAAGCAGCTAGAAAAATGAAACGCACTGATCCAGACAATCATATAGTTCAAGGGGCCAAATAGAATTATGCATTCATAATCTGTGTTTATCTTGGAAATGAAGTGGTTCTGCGGTCATTAGTCGATCATATTTTGGATCCATTCCCATATGACAACATTTGACTACATGTTTGTTGGCTCAACATCAACCTGTCAACAACTCAACATGAGATTACTAAATTTTAAAAACACAATACCATTAATCTCCTCAGGTTATATTCTATTTTATCTATTTCGGTTGTAGTTCTACATTTGGCTTTTACATCGCCAACCTTTTAATCTTTCTTTCTTTAGAAAAGGAAAGTTTTAATCATAAAACATCATCACCTCTTTAGTAACGTTTTTGATAAGTTAATAGTGTGTGTGTGTGTGTGTCTTTATAAATGGAATCAACATAGTAAAACAAACAATTTAGTATCTGAAATTTCAGTTATTATTTATGCCAATAACTGTATTACTAATCAAGTCACAGTATACTAGAGTCCCAGTCTACGTTAAAACCAACCGTATTATACTTGAACAATTTCACAGTTCCTATTTCTTAAACAATCTAAAAGTGAGATGGCTTTGATTTCAGAGTTCAAACCTCCACAAAGAAAGGAAATTCCAAAGTAAAAAAGAGGGTGGGGAGAAAGAAGAGGAATAAGACTTGTGGCTTACCGAGGGATCAAATGGCTTTCCAATAGTTGGTACCACGGCAACTCGTAAGCTTCTCATTATTTCCACAAATTGCTTATAGATTCCTTGATAACTTGCATCTATTTTCTTTTCCTGCTCTGTCTCTAGCTTGATATGTTGCTTTGCTAGTTCAAAATTATCCACCATCGGTAAGAGGCTTTCCATTACTGCTGCTTGGGCATCGCTCCTTACTGTTAGTCTCTCCTTCTCTGATCGTTTCCTAAAGTTATCAAAATCTGCTTGCAAACGGATGTATTTCTCCTTCCCATAACTAATTTCCTCTGATAAAGTTGCAACTTTTTGGGCCAACTCATTTTTCTCTTTTTCTACCATGGATATCATAGTTTCAATGGCAGCTACAGTCTTTCCATCTCCATTTAAAATGGCTTCCTTGTAAGCTAACATGACTGATTTTAGACTATATGGCTGCCCTTGATCTCCATCTTTCTGAACAACACCTTCATCATCTGTAGTCTACACAATGTTCAACGTATATTGTGATCATTGACGAGAAATACAATTTATAAAAAAGCAATACAGATCAACTTCTAATTTTACAAATTTCTCAACTTAGAGATGAGAAATACCATTGCTTTCCGTCCTGTTAAGTAATTATATCAAAATATTATGATAAGAAATTACTAATCTGTGATGCATATAATTCTTTTCAAATGAGCACCTACAAAAATCTATATTGTTAAACAGTGGTGATATAAAAGCATGTAGCCCTCATAGAAAGATCTAGTCATTTTGTCTTTATACAAGAGTAAACTCATCTCTTTTCACCTCATACCTTTTTGAAGGGTCTCCAACTCATAACACTTGCGCTTTAAAACATCCAAATCCGAAGAAAATTATGTGGCATAGATTCTGAACTGATAGCAAGCTATTAAGGTAGAATGCAAAGAAAAGACTAAGAGGACCGGAAGATAACACAGATATTGTAGTTGGACAGTAATTTTAGACGTTCATAAAAAAATATTGACTCTTGAAATACTGGTACCTTATTCTCCAAGGTTTTCATGTTAAGGTTATTTTGGTGATTTTCTACTTTCTGTTAGAAGAATTTTGAGATACTCCTTAGACTCTGGTAGGCTAATTTAAGACGAGGTTTAACTGTAGTCAGCAGCATTTTTAGTCAATAATCCATCTTTTGAGTTTCTTTGTATTCAGTAACAACAACAAACCCTTAATCCCAAGTAATTGGGGTTGGCTACATAAATCAACATAAGATTTCTGTGTGGTTGTTAGCATGAATACATTCCCTCAATTTCCTTTTATCAAATACCATACTCTCATCAAAATCTAACAAATCAATATAATTTTTTATGACTTCCGTCCAAACCTTCCTCGGCATCCCCTACCTCTTACAGACTCATGCTTCCATCCTTCAAGTTTTCGAACCGGAGTGCCACTCGCCTTCATTTTATGTGTCCAAACCACCACAAGCGATTTTCCCTCATCTTGTCCTCAATGTAAAATTTTGAAGTGCTTTAGGAAAAGAAACCATGTATGATACTGCCTTTGATATCTGAAATCTTAGTTGTTCCAGATCAGATAATGCAACATTGATTAAGCTTCAGCTGTTACTGATATGTTTTGCTTAAACTAGAAACACTCATGGATGTTATTATATAGAAGACTTGAGGTAAAGAAGATTAGAAAGGAAGAATAAAGGAAGGAAAATTTTCAGTAAGAGAATTAAGGAGAACAAGGCAAAACCTTACGATAAATAGTTCTATGTTCATCATTTTAACAATAGCTACCTCATCTAGAGTTGTTAAGTGAAATATATAGATCTTTTCTTTTTTTCCTGAATAGAGATATATAGATCGCGGCAACTGAAATCTTTTTCCTTAAAAAGTAAATTAATTAAATAATGCCACAAGTTGAATGCAATCAAATCCTGCCTTAAGTCAACCTAGCATAACCTAGAGAATATCTAAAATTACAGCAAGAAGCAAACTACCAAAACAACATAGAGACTATGAAATAATTTGAAGCATGTCAGCAAAAGTACACAAAACCTACCAGGCTAGCCAATTTATTCAGACATGCCTAGGTGGAAGTCCGAACCTTACAATGCTTAAGAATCATTTCAGCACTACGGTCTACGAGTGCAAAAGAAGAACTCACCAATGTATAAGCATAGATAGAAGCAAAAACAGGTCTTAAGAATCATGTAGAGGTACAAGTGAAGTTAACCATGATAATTCTTAGAGCCTTATAGTTGCCAATCTAAGGTCTAAATTGAACAATTTTAAAGAATTAGATTGTCCTAGTTTGCTCTGGCCATCACCGTTGTGTCATGGAGAGAAAATGATGAGAAGGAAACAAGGTTTTCGGTTAAAGTGTAGACAGTGCACAGGTGCTTTTTTGCTTTCTATTTTTTCCTTTTTTCTCCCTGATTTTTTATTGCCCTAAAATGCAATAATATCAGTGAAGAATACAGGATCGAAAGACATGTAATTTTTCTTGTGGTAATTGCATCCTCATACGACAAAGTGCATTTGTTATACTCCTAAAACTCACATCCCATTGCTTCTCTTTTCAGCCTTTTCTTTTAACATTTAGGGTTTAAAAAGTACCAACGAAAACTGATTACACAAGAACCAAGAACTCTTAACTTCTTTTTGTTTTGGCAACAATATCATTTCAAGATTTTTGAAACTAAATCAAGTAATGGAGTGTTCTTATTATTCATTAATTACAGAAATAACGTTCTTTTACAGAGACCTGCATAAAAATCATATATTGCTACCTAAATTTTTTCTAAACATCATACTAATGCCCCTATCCCGCACTTGCGCCTCCACAGAGGCCCACTCTCAACCCGGATGGGTATTCACAATCCTTGATCAAAAAAATCAT
The DNA here is from genome assembly GCA_026122235.1 of Vinca minor. NCBI lineage: Eukaryota > Viridiplantae > Streptophyta > Magnoliopsida > Gentianales > Apocynaceae > Vinca > Vinca minor. The sequence goes on from JAOCZM010000118.1 coordinate 205,628, forward strand.
AGAAACGTTGTATCTTCTTATTTGATCAACCCTTTTACATATCCATTACAAATATCCAGACAAAATCCCCAGTAAGATACACAAATTTTAAGTGTATTATGAAAGGAAAGTTATTTTAAAAGTACCATGTCACTGAACAAATGTTGAAACCAGTTTCATCAGTAGTCTTTATCTTTCTCTTCCTTCTTCACCTTTTATTTTCCTCTCCTTTGATATAGAATATAAAAGAGTATGATACTAAACAGAAGTCATATCCGGTAAATTGCTGAAAGACAATAAAGACCTATGTTACTCAGACACGGGTACGGTTGTCGGGTACGGGTATGTATTTAGGTGTCCGGTACTTAAACATGTAAAATAAAGGATACGGGGACACTTCTCCAAATTCGGACACGGGTACGGGGATACGGAAATAAATTTTAATTCATAATAATAATAAAATAGGATCCTACAATAAATAAGTTTTAATAATATCAAAATATTCAAAACAAAGATAATCTCACTAATTTTTCCACATGTGCTAATTTATAATTTGAAAAATCAAAATTCAAAACTACAACTGTTTCCCACTATTCCCTCCCACATGTTAATTAATTGATTAAAAATATAAAAACAAATACAGTTGCCTTCCAAGTTCCAACGTATTCCTAAATAATAATAATAATAATAAAAAAAGCTGTCTTCAACCTCTCTTCCCCTGTTCCCCATCGTCTCCTCTCCATGACTCCGCCAACCCTAATTCATTCTCTTCCTTTTTCTAACAATTGCAGCCACAAAAAAAATTCAAAACATGCCAATTTCAAATCCCATGTTAAGAGTCTTCTCTATTACATGTTCCCTTCAATCACTGCTGCAATTTTGTTCAACCACCAAAATCCGCCCAAATTCACAGCCGGCAGCCATGGTCAAAGTACCCATATGGAATTGACCATGTCAGGTACGTTTGCCATACCAATACCAACATCATACCCGGTGGCCACGGGTACGGCATGGCTAACTGGAGAGTCCGAGTAACATAGATAAAGACTATAAAAGGTTTACATAAGTGAAATTTAATGACAACTAAGTCAACATTCTCAAAAATCTCTAACAAACAAGTAATGATTTCACGAATACACCAGATGAGCTGTCGGAATTCATCAGAAGTTTATCCAGCTTTACTTTGCAGATGCACTAAAGGGCATACAAATGAGACATTCGGTGTAACAAAGGAAAAAAATTCCCAACTTAGCTAGTCTCTTTAATGGCTGCAAACATCCTATTCCTATACCAATTATCAAATATAAGATACATAGATAATCCTATCCGACACAAAGGTAGGTACTTTAGGGAGGGATGCCAACCTAGCTCGTGGCTCCTTCAGAGCCTTTAACTTGTACATCATTTCCCATTACTCAAAATTTCGAACTTTATTACCTAACATATTGAATCCAAACAGTGCTGTAAAAATCGGGCGACTACAAACTGCATAGAAATCAAAAAATCGGGTTTGAAAAAAATCGGATCTAGTCGGTTGACTTTTTTAAAAAATCGATTTTCTGCCCAAAACGACAGAGAAATTAAAAAAAATATATTGTTTCCTGCTCAAAATTTTGTACTAATTTTTGTGATGACAAATCAAGAAAATATATGTATTATTTCTTCTTTGATTCATCTTATTATGAAGTATAATATATGATAATAGAATTTTAAAAATACATTGTAATTTAGGGTCGCCGACTAATCCCGACTACACCAACTAGCGATTTATGCAACACTGAATCCAAATGTCCAAAAGTTGACAAGACGCATTTCATTTCACCGTTTCTCATTTCTACATATCATATCCTATCTTGACTTGAGAAGTAAATATTTTCACTAGTACAGCAAAACATAAGATGTTTGAGTAGGTGAAAATTTATGTATTCCGAATACAGAGATTATACAAATAACTAACATGTAAACTGTGCAATCATAGTCACTTGTTTTTTAATTAAAATGTTATCCAAATGACCGAAAAATTACATGGGCAATCTCAAAATCTGATGTTTAATTTTACAATTCCCCCAATTTCTTCAAGTAAACAAATTTCCAAAATTATCCCCACCCTTTTTCCTTTCTCCCCTTTTTAACAATTCTGCCTTTATATGTATTTCTGTTTTTAAATAAGAACAATAATTACACCAATTAAGGGAAACAAAGTCTCTAAAAACAGACATCTAAACCAAAATTTCCAAGAAAAAATCAAGAGAGAGAGAGAGAGAGAGATTACTTGAGAAGCAGAGAAAGAAGCTCTGAGAAACCGGCATCTGCTGCTGCTTTGATATATCATAGGGATAGGATTGAATGAATTTGATAGTGATAAAGAAAAGGGTCTGATTGAAATGGGTTTAAGGAAAAAATATTGGGTTTTGAAGGATTTTGAACAAGATGATGGAGAAAATCGAGAATTGTTACAGAGATGAAGAGAATCTGAAGCAGAAGCTGCAGCCATTTCTTTATTATTCCTTTCCTTGTAGCAATCAAAACTCAACTGAAGCTTTGTAAGAATACTCGCTGAGTGTTGGGCTTTTAATATGTGGAGAAAGATTGGGCTCACATTAGTTATTACGACTTTCTAGAACATTATAATAAGGATTAATTCCAATTTAGTCCTCTGAAAAAAGATTTGCAAAAACTCTTTATAGTCCTTGAAACAGAAAAAATAAAATGCCTTCGGCTTCTAAGATGTCCTTTTTCTTTCTTTTTTTATTTTTGTTTTTATAGTGTAGGATGACGTATGAACTTGACCCAAAAAACGGTAAAAGTGTCAAGTTAACCCTTTGTTAATAAAGAGAAAATATGTCTAATTAGTGAATCCGACAACAATTCAGGCAAAAAAGTCATGTGGCAGTGGCATACACATGTTTCTGGCATTAAAGGCAAAATTGTCATATTTTGTACTACCCTTGAGAAATCCGCTATTTATGGTACAGACATTTTTACGTTTTCCAATTTTTAGCAAAAACCTTTTTATTAGGTTATTTTTAGTATGAACTATTTATGAGCTACTAAATATGTTCAATTAGTGAATCCGACATCAATTCAGGCCAAAACATCATGCGACCCGCACATGTTTCCGGGATTAAGGGAAAAATTGTCGTATTTCCCGTTATAACCCCCATTTCCCTCTATCATCATCTTCTTTTTATTTTTCAATTTTACCCTAGAAATTCCCTCATTTTAATGCCCAGAACCCATGCTCAACTATTAATCCATCACCATCTTCTTCTTCTCTCATCAACTCCTAAATGCGATATTCAGTTGCTTTTTGATGAAAATCATTGGCGAAAATTGAAGCACCTTGAGTTTTTACTTGGGAAATGGTGGCAATACTGTGTACATGAGAAATGCTTTGAGGCGTGTACTCAAAATCAGGTACATCTTTTCCAACTGCACTAAACTCGCTTCTGAGTCAGTTTAGTCAACAACGCTGCTATTCTGGAGAAGTCTTCCACAAATTTTCTGTAATACCCGGCTAATCCCATAAAACTGCGAATCTCTGCCACTGTTTTCGGTCAAGGTCAATCAACAATCACCTCGATCATACTCGGATCCACTAACACCCCTTTAGCTGATACAATGTGCCCCAGAAACAACACACTATTCAACCAAAACTCACACTTACTGAATTTGGCGTACAATATCTCCTTCCTTAAAATCTCCAACGCCACTCTCAAGTTCTCTTCGTGAGCTTCATCTGACAGTGAATATATTAAGATGTCGTCGATGAAGACCACCGCGAACTTATCTAGACAATCCCGAAATACTTGATTCATCATATCCATGAATGTCGCCGGTGTGTTAGTCATTCCAAACGGCATAACCAGGAACTTATAGTAACCATAGCTGGTTCGAAAGGCACTCTTAGGAATGTCCTCAAGTTTGATTATAAGTTGGTGGCAACCCGACCTTAAGTCAATCTTGAATAAAACTCCCGCACCTTTCAACTGATCAAACAAGTCATCAATGCGCGCGAGAGAGAGAGAGAGAGAGAGAGAGAGAGAGAGAGAGAGAGAGAGAGTATCGGTTCTTTATGGTTATCTTATTCAATTTTCGATAGTCGATACACATCTGCATGCGGTCTGATGAACTTTTTGTCAAGAAGCTATTGAAGCAGAACCTTCAACTCCGTTGGTTCCATTTAAAGATAGGCTCTGCACCGGGTTGCAACAAGATCTCAAAGTTAGTTTTTCGGGCAGGTGCTACACCCGGCAAATCATCGGGTTAAACATCCCTGAACTCCCTAACTATCGAAACGTCCTCAATGTTGACATTCTTATCATTCTTCGCCACCACGTATGCCAGAAAAGCCTCGCAACCCTTCTTCATGTACATTCTCGCCTTCATCGCCGAAATAATGGGCATACTCCAACCACTCTTCTTCATATCTAACTCCTGAAATTATAACACTTCCCGGTCCCCGGTCACGAACTGAATCTTCCTCTCACGACAATCCACTAAGGCATGATGAGCATACAACCAGTCCATACCTAGAATCACATCAAAGTCCATACCCATAAGGTTCGCCTCTAATTCATTTGAGTCTATTTCTACCCGGCACCCCTTAACCTTTCAACTAGGTACCATAACTCAATAGGTATCCAACTAACAAGTAGGGGAGATCTTGAGGATTTTAGCAAACCTATGAGACACAAATGAGTGGGAAGCTCCATAATCAAAGTGCACATAAGCAAGCATGGAGTTGATGAGAAGCTACATGTTACTGAAGGAAAAAATCGTAATCCCCAAAACGCAGCGGAAATAAATGCGCGGGATTACGTTCCTTTAGATGATCTACTCACGAAAAAGAAACAAAATCCAGTGATTAGGAGTTATACCTTTATGTCGATCTAATCGATGATGCCCAGATTCTTGCTACTTGAATTCGCCAACAGCAGCCAACTGACTCCTGTCTCTACTGGTATCCATACACCCACTTTAAGCTTGTCACTCCAAGTCTTAGATGCTAGTCTAAAAACTATGAAGGTGGAAAACACTTTTCCCGGAATCCACAAAGTATAGACTACTTAGGAAAATCGGAAATCTGAGAACTAGAAAAATCAGATTTTTCTTGTCTCTTGAAGTGTTCTTGAGAGTGTCAAATGAAGAATGAAAAATCAGAATTTTCTTTCTTTTTGGTTCGGCTAGAGGTAGAGAGAAAATAGAGAGTTTCAAAAACTTATGTAATGCTAGAATGAAAACTATTTTCATCTAGTGTGGGGTAAGTGGAATCACCCACTCACCTCACTCTCCCCTTATTTCTCTCCCATTCCACACACTCCCTCACATGTAGATTTGTCGGGTTTGACCAAGTACAACTGGTCCGGTCGACCGCATAAATAGTTCTCGGCCGACTGGAGTGACCAAAAGTCCGGTCGACCTGAGACAACTAGCTCGACCGGGACTTTTTCCCAATCCAATTGAGCACCTATATCAAATGTAAACTCCAACAAGCCCCATCCAGTTGATTATAGTGTGCGACCCTTTAGGTATTTGCTATGTTGGTCGTGACAATAATTGTCAACAGTAATGAGAGGTATCTAGCAACACATAATTACTCCCAATTCACAAATAGTCCCGGTGATTCAAATAACCACGAATATGATCTTTTGTACTAATCCCTTTGTCCTCGATATCTAGATTGAACACAAGTCACGGAGTATGTCAAACTTGTACCGTTCAATCAGTCAGTTTCTTGATTCCCAAGTAATCTAATAAAATGACATTAATATCTCATATTAATTCACTTGTTCATGGCCATAAATTAGTCTCACTCAATCAAGGGGCCCAAGATATCACTCCTGTTGTATAGGAGGAACAAATTCTCTATCTGTCACACCTCATCCTGACATGGTTCATAAATATACCCAACAAATGCCTTTATAGCCCATCTAGTTACAGACGGCGTTTGACACCATCAAAGCATACCATTAGCCAAGAAGGAAATCTTGCGTGATCTCAAGAACATTGTTGACATTTATACAACAATCCAAGAAATATTCTTATAAGCGGGTCAATCTAGTATAAAATACTCATGTATGTTGATTTAATATCTCCATATTAATCACAACACATACTAGTCCCCACACATTATTGTTGTCCTTAAATTCCACAATAATGATTGACTATGGACATTTTAGAATAGTTCAATGTAACGATTACATAACTATCTAAGGACGTTATTATATGTTTTAATACAAAAAGCATAGACGTATTCAAAACAATAATAATGGAATTCATGCCTTAATATTTCATCATATAAAAAGAAATACAACAATATCCCACTTACACTAAAGACATTAACCTTGCCATTAGTGTATACTGTACATAAGAACTATCTTTTAGCCCAGTTCTCTTGGTATCTAATACCATGCTACAAGTACGACGATGTTGTTGTTGTGTCAGCGACTTCGTTATTGGGTGGCCGTGTTACCGTCTGTATGAACTAAGCAAATCTTCACATCTCCTCTATCAATGATCTCTCATATCAGTTGATACCGCCACATTATATGTTTGGACCTTTCGTGGGTACATGGTTCCTTTGATATATTGCCCCATTCACAATGGAGATCAATCGCATTCGACATTCGAAATGCTAAGTATACCACACCAAGTTCATCAAATGAAGTTTTGGATCCAAATCTCCTAAGCAGCATCTAATGCAACTATATACTTGGCTTCGGTTGTAGAATCCGTAACGGTCGCTTGCTTTGAACTCCGCCAGCTCACAGCACCGCCATTCAGGCAAAACGCATATCCTAATTGCGATTTGAAGTAGTCTTTATCGGTTTGGAAACTAGCATTAGTGTAACCATTTACAATGAGCTCGTCTTCCCAGCCATAGATTAAGAACGTGTCCTTAGTCCTTCGTAAGTACTTAAGGATGTTCTTGACTGCTATCCAGTGACGTTCACGGTAAGTTGATTGGTATCTGCTCTTTATACTCAAAACATACGAGACATCTGGTCGAGTAAACATCATGGCATACATGATAGATCCAATTGTCGAAGCATATGGAATCTCACTCATGTGTTCTTTCTCATCCAGTGTCTTAGCACACTGTTGTCTTGAAAGAACCGTACCAAGTGCTACAGGACAAAGGTCCTTTTTGGAACCGATTTAGCACTTTGTCTATATAAGTACTCTGACTTAGGCCAAGAAGTTTACGTGACCTATCTCTATAGATCTTGACTCCTAAGATGAAGCTTGCTTCACCTAAGTCCTTCATAGAAAACCATTGCCCCAACCAGACCTTTACAGATTTCAAGGTTGGAATGTCATTCCCTATGAGTAGTATGCCATATACATACAAAACCAGGAATACCACGGAATTTCCACTAAACTTCTTATAAACACAAGGTTCATCAACGTTCTTGATAAAATCGAACTCGTGTACGGCTTCGTCAAAACATCGATTCCAGCTTCTAGAAGCTTGCTTTAGTCCATAAATGGACTTCAATAGCTTACATATTTTATTGGCATTCTTTGGATCGACAAAACCTTCGAGCTGTATCATATTCACGTCCTCATCTAGGTTTCCTTTAAAGAAAGCTGTTTTGACATCCATTTGCCAGATTTCATAATCATAGTATGCAGCTACAGCAAGCAAGATACAAACGGATTTGAACATAACTATAGGGTAAAAGGTCTCATCACAGTCAATACCATGAATCTGTTTAAAACCTTTCGCGACAAGTCACCCCTTGTACCTTTGAACATTCCATTACATGTCAGTTTTCAATTTGAAAACTCACTTGCACCTTATTGGGGTTACCCCCTCAGGTGCATCTACCAAGATCCATACTTGGTTAGTGTACATGGAATCCATTTTGGATCTCATGGCCTCAAGCCATTTCTCATAATATGGACTAGTAATTGCTTGACTGTAGGTTGTAAGTTCATTGTGATCAATTAACATAACATCTCCATGTTCTGTTACGTAAAATCCAAATTTTTCGAGTGATATACTAACTCTACTAGACCTACGCAATTCTTGTGTTTCTGGAACTGGCTCCACAAAAACTTGTGTAGCTTGTTCCAATTCCACCTATTGGTCACTTGTGCCTAGAACTTCACCAAGTTCCCTTGGAATTTCACCAAGCTCCCTTGGGCTGAGCTTGTCCAAAGCTGGACGTTTCACAAACGCCTCACAACCCCAAATATTTAGAAAAGACATACTAGGACACCTCTCTGTCCATATCTGATATGGTGTCGTTTCAACAGATTTAGATGGAACTCTGTTTAGTGTTAAAGCTGCTGCTTCTAAAGCAAATCCCCAAAAGGAGTTTGGAAGGCTCGCGTGACTCATCATAGATCGAACAATATCTAATAGAGTTCGATTTCTCCTTTCTGATAAACCATTCCATTGAGAAGTAGCCGGAGGAGAAAGTTGTGAAACAATTCCACAACACTTTAGATAGTCACGAAATTCTTGACTTAAGTATTCCCAACATCGATCGGATCGAAGCATCTTAATACTTTTGCCAAATTGGTTTTCTACTTCATTCTTGTACTCTTTGAACTTTTCAAATGCTTCAGACTTGTATTTCATAAGAAATACTTATCCAAAACGACTGAAATTGTTAGTAAAAGTAATAAAATATAGATAACCACCTCTTGCATGGATATTAAAGGGACCACATACATCACTATGTACTAGTTCCAACAACTCCTTTGCACGTTCTCCAGTTCTAGTAAAATGAGAAGCAGTCATCTTACCCATTAAACAAGGTTTGCATGTATCATATGATTCAAAATCAAATGATTCCAACAATCCACCTTTATGGAGTTTGGAATTGCGGTTTTCGTTTATATGGCCTAAGCGACAGTGCCAGATGTATGTAGGATTGGACTCTTTAGTCTTTATCCTCTTTGTATTTTTGTTATATACCGGTGACTCTAGGTCTAGGAAATATAAACCATTCACCAATGTAGCACTACAATAAAAGACATTATTTAACGATAAAGTCATTCGTTGGTTTTAATATGAATATCAAAACCCATCTGGTCCAAACAAGAGATCGAAATAATATTCTTAGTTAATGCAGGTATATAAAGACAACGATCTAAATCTAAAACAATTCCAGAAGGCAAGCTAATGTAGCAACTCTTCCTCCATTGCCAACGCGTAGGTCCACATCGCCTTTTGCCAGCTCCCTACTTCTTTGTAGTCCCTGCACATTCATGCAAATGTGAGAACCACATCCGGTATCTAATACCCATGAGGAAGTATTAGTAAACAAGTTAATCTCAATAACATAAATACCTGAGCCAGAAGAAACGTTTGCTCCCTTTCCAAGCTTTTTACCGGCAAGATAACTGGGGCAGTTTCTCTTCCAGTGACCTTTCTGTCCACAATGGAAACAATTTCCATCATTAGCCAACACGCCCTTGGGCTTCAGTGCTTTCTCAGAATGGTTAGGTTTGCCTGAAGGCTTGCCCTTAGGCTTACCAAAACCCTTGCCCATGTTGACCATGTAATTGGCCTTGGACTTGCCTATTTCCTTCTAGGCAGTCCTCAACAGGTTCAAAAATTCTGGGAGAGGTTTGTCTATCTCATTCATGTTGTAGTTTATTACAACCTAACTGAATGATTCAGGCAACGATTGCAGAATCAAATCAGTGGATAGCTCCTGGCCCAGAGGAAATCCCAATCTTTCGAGGCTCTCAATATAGCCTATCATCTTCAGAACGTGTGTTCCGACTGGTGTTCCCTCTATCATTTTGCACTGAAAGAGAGACTTCGACACAACGAATCTCTCCGGGCTTGACCCTGAAAGAGTTGTCTTAGATGATTAATCATATTGAAATTAAGCTCCCATTTCCTCCTATTGCTTCTGAAGCTCAGAGGTCATGGCCAGTAACATAATACTAGTCACATCTAATGCGTCATCTAAGTGCTTACAATAAGCATTTCTTTCAGGGGCCGGAGCACCTGCGACTGGTGGATGAAGAATTTATTTCTCTAGAACATACATCTTTTTCTCGTGCTTGAGAACGATTCTCAAGTTCCGATACCAGTCAAGGAAGTTTCCTCCCTCAAGTTTGTCCTTCTCAAAGACGGATCACAATGATAGTGAGTTTGATGCAACGATTGCATTTGCCATTTTATCTACAGAGAAGAATTTGCAAAGTTTTAATTGTCATATTTTAAAATCATTAAAAAGGAATTTATTTAATGATTCTCCCACTATTTTCTTCAAATGAATAACCCTCAAGTATTCATTCAGAAAGTTTAAGACTTTCTAGTAGGATCAAGATCCATATTTCGTCATTCTCAATGCAGCTTTGGCTACTATACGCAAGAAGACGCTTTAGGTAAGCAACGTTTGCTAATCACATCAATTATGTGACTCTTGGTTGGTTAAGTAGGTAACGATTACCCTCAGTACATAAATGCACATCTTAACCCTTTTGCCTCCGGATTCTCAACGATTGAGGTAATCTGGTTAAGTATAACTCAAGGTTGACCGGCAGATATCACTAACTTATCCTTCGCGCCTCACCAGGATAGACATGCGCTTATTCCAGTCGGAAGTTCACACTAATGTCGATCTTGGCCTTGACGAGGGCCCCGCTTGGAAGGCAATAGACTTAATATTTAAAATTTAAGGGATTTTTAAAATTTGTCTCACCAAACGGCGTATAATCTAATTATATGTTGGAACATGCATCAAATGCTAAAATAAATATTGTAAACATGCATCAGGCATCTCATGCAAAATACATAAAACAGTAAATAAACGTGACATAGTAATAGCCCATAAGCGAATTTTCCGAGCCAACAGAAAATCCTAGGTCAATCTAAAGGTGGAAAGCAATAAATCATATACATTGTCTTCCGCCTCCTTGTGGTTATCTCCATCTGATGGACGCCTTCCTTCATCACTTGTTACATATGTAAAATAAATAAAATCATATTCTAAAACTTTTACATAATGGAAAGAATTCTCGAGTTATACATTCGAGATTATAAATTTACGACAAGAGATAAAAGATAAGACACGACAAGCATGACGTATTATAATAAAATCGCACAGTCAAAGGGTATTTTTATGCACCATGTTCAAACATACACAAAAACATGCTAAGAGCGCAAATATACACTGCCAGCCCTTTTTCGGTCGACCCAGGCCATACTCCCGATTGACCGCGATACGACAGTAACCAAAATAGTGTAAAAATTAGGCCACCTCGGTCGACCTAGAACACATCTGTTCGACATGTCAGAAAACAAACTAGCCTCGGTTGACCGTGATAGCTCATCGGTCATCCGAAATCTAGGCAGTAGCAAAATCCTATTTTCTAACTCATGATGACCTGACAGTATCTCATATGCCAATGAGGCACAGAACCAAAGTAGAAATAGTAAAGGCCGTTATACTATTACTAAAGGAAACATAAATTCTTACATTAATTATCAGAGTGCAACATAAATCTAACATAAAGTAAAGTGTGAGTTAACTATAAATTATTACATATTTAGAATTCAAGGAAACAAAGTAAAAGTTAACCATTACATAATTGTTCACTATGAATCACTCATCGTAATCCCATCCCAAGGCTCTACGTAATTACCATCATCAGTCACCTCATCATCTGCAAATAAAAGAAAGTAAAGACATGGGCTGCAAAGCCCAGTAAGCATCAATACCCTTGGCATGAAACATCAAATATGACTCAAATAAATTTTCCCGACTTCCCAAAGTGGAGTGAAAACATGCAAGTTTAGGTTCCTTCGTACACCACATTTTACACATGAAAAACTCACCAACAACCTTTAGAAAACACCAGAAGGAACCAGGACAAAACATAAATCAAAATGTACAAAAGTCTGATTAACCATGCAACACACACCGGTCGACCAACTCAATCTTCGGTCGATGGGTTCCTTAACCCGGTCGACCGAAATAGACTCTCCCATCGTCCGTTTGGTCCCAGTAGTTTGCCTCGGACGAGGGGTAGATGCTTCGGTCGACCGGTGCATTTTCAGTGCAACTTTATGAATGAAAAGTGAATTTCTGCACAATCCGAATCCGAACCCCAAAATACTCAGTTTTGATGCATATGTACATAAGAATAACAAGTACCAAAACAAAAACAATTAAGTCATAAACCGTACTTGGAAATCCAACATCTACACATCAGAAATGTGACACAAGCACTGTGTGTTGCTCATCCCAACATACGGACATACGCAACATTGGATCCTTCGAATATGATTCATGCTATGACACAATAATTCACAAAGTTGGTCCAACTGGTTCGGTAGACAGGAGAAATGGTTTCGGCCGACCGGAGTGACAACCGGTTCGGTCGACCTGGTGCAGTCCAACCGGGTCCGCTTCTGCCCAATCCAATTGAATGCCCAATCTAATTGAGCACCTATATCAAATGTAAACTCCAACAAGCCCAATCCAGTTGATTATAGCGTACGACCCTTTAGGTATTTGTATTGTTGGTCGTGGCAACAATTGTCAACAATAATGAGAGGTATCTAGCAACAATTCATTACTCCCAATTCACAAATAGTCCAGTGATTCAAGTAATCACAAATATGATCTTTTGTACTAATCCATTTGTCCTCGATATCTAGATTGAACACAAGTAATGGTTCAGTGTAGCAATTAAATAACTATCTAATGACGTTGTTATATTTTATTACATTTGCATAGTCATAATCAAAACACTAATAACATAATTCATTCCTTTAATATTTTATCAAAAGAAAATAATACAACAATCTCTCACGTGCACTAAAGACAACAACCTTGCCTTTTAAAGCATATTGAACATAAGAACTATCTCCAAGAAAAGTCCTTTTGGTATCTAATACCCATGCTACAAGTATGCCGATCATGCTGTCGTTGTGTCAGCGACTTCGCCAATGGACCGGCGATGTTATCGTCCGTATGTACTTTGCAAATCTCACATCTCCTCTATCAATAATCTCACAGATCAGGTGATACCGCCACAGTATATGTTTGGACCTTTGGTGAGACCGTGGTTCCTTTGATTAAGATATGGCCCCATTGTTGTCACAATAGAGATCAATCGCATTTGAAATGCTAGGTACCACACCAAGTTCAGTAATGAACTTTCGGATCCAAACGTCTTCCTTAGCAGCACTTGATGCAGCTATATACTCGGCTTCGGTTGTAGAATCCGCAACGGTTTACTGCTTTGAACCCCTCTAGCTCATAACACCACCGTTTAGGCAAAATACATAACCCGATTGTGATATAAAGTCGTCTCTATCGATTTGGAAACTAGCATCAGTCTAACCATTTACAATGAGCTTGTCTTCCCTACCATAGATTAAGAACGTATCTTTAGTCCTTTGTAAGTACTTCAAGATGCTCTTGACGGCTATTTAGTGACGTTCACTGAAAGTTGACTAGTATATGCTCGTTATAATCAAAGCATACGAGACATCTAGGTGAGTACACAACATGTACATGATAGATCCAATTGACGAAGCATATGGAATCTCACTCATGCGTTCTTTCTCATCTAGTGTCTTAGCACACTGTTGTCTTGAAAGAATAGTATCAAGTGCTATAGCACAAAGGTTTTTTTGGACTCTTGCATCTAAACCGATTTAGAACATTGTCTATATATGTATTCTGACTTAGGCCAAGGAGTCTACGTGATCTATCTCTATAGATCTTGACCCCTAAGATGAAGCTAGCTTCACCTAAGTCATTCATAGAGAAACATTGCCCCAACCAGACCTTTAAAGATTCCAAGGTTGGAATGTCATTCCCTATAAGTAGTATGTCATCTACATACAAAATTAGGAACACAATCGAGTTTCCACTTAACGTTTTATAAACACAAGGTTCATAAACATTCTTGATAAAATCGAACTCGTGTACGGCTTCGTCAAAATATGGATTCTATCTTCTATAAAGCTTGCTTTAGTCCATAAATTTACTTCATAAGCTTACATACTTTATTGGCATTATTTGGATCGACAAAACCTTCGCGATGTATCATATACACGTCCTCTTCAAGGTTTCCGTTAAGGAAAGCTGTTTTGACATCCATTTGCCAGATCTCATAATCATGGTATGCAGTTATAACAAGCAAAATTTGAATGGATTTGAACATAACTATAGGAAAAAAAGTTTCATCATGGTCAATACCATGAATTTGTTTAAAACCTTTTGCAACAAGTCGCCCCTTGTACGTTTGAATGTTCCCTTCCATGACAGTTTTCAATTTGAAAACCCACTTGTACCCTATTGGGGTTACCTTCTCAGGCGCATCAACCAAGATCCATACTTGGTTAATGTACATGGAATCCATCTCGGATCTCATGGCCTCAAGCCATTTTTAAGAATCTAGACTAGTAATTTCTTGTTTGTAGATTGTTGCCTCATCATGATCAATAAACATAACATCACCATGTTCTGTTATGAAAAATCCAATTTTTTTTGGTGATCTTTGAGCTCTACTAGACCTACGCAATTATTGCGTTTCTGGAACTGGCTCCACAACAGTTTGTGTAGCTGGCTCCACAACAGTTTGTGTAGCTTGTTCCAAGTCCACCTTGTCACTTGTGCCTGGAATATCATGAAGTTTCGCTGGAACTTCACCAAGTTCTGGAACTTCATTAAATTCCACGCGGCTCTAACTTGTTTTCCCAGAAAGGAATTCCTCTTCCAGAAAAACTCTATTACGAGCAACAAACACTTTGTTCTCGTTAGGGATGTAGAAGTAGTACCCTTTAGTTTCCTTAGGATACCCCAAAAAGGTGTACTTGACCGACTTTGGGCTGAGCTTGTCCAAAGCTGGACGTTTCACAAACGCCTTACAACCCCAAATCTTTTGAAAAGACATACTAGGACATCTCCCTGTCAATATATGATATGGTGTCGTTTCAACAGATTTAGATGGAACTCTGTTTAGTGTTAAAGCTGCTGCTTCTAAAACAAATCCCCAAAAGGAGTTTGGAAGGCTCGCGTGACTCATCATAGATCGAACAATATCTAATAGAGTTCGATTTATCCTTTCGGATAAACCATTCCATTGAGAAGTAGCCGGAGGAGAAAGTTGTGAAACAATTCCACAACTCTTTAGATAGTCACGAAATTCTTGACTTAAGTATTCCCAACCTCGATCGGATCGAAACATCTTAATACTTTTGCCAAACTGGTTTTCTACTTCATTTTTTTACTCTTTGAACTTTTCAAAGGCTTCAGACTCGTATTTCACAAGAAACACGTATCCAAAATGACTATAATGGTCAGTAAAAGTAATGAAATATAGATAACTACCTCTTGCATGGATATTGAATGGACCACATACATCACTATGTATTAGTTCCAACAAAACCTTTTCACGTTCTCCAGTTCTAGTAAAAGGAGAAGCAGTCATCTTACCCATTAAACAAGGTTCGCATGTATCATATGATTCAAAATCAAATGATTCCAACAATCCATCTTTATGGAGTTTGGAAATGCGATTTTCGTTTATATGGCCTAAGCGACAATGCCAGAGGTATGTAGCATTAGACTTCTTAGTCTTTATCCTCTTTTATTTATGTTATAAACTGGTGAATCGAGGTCTAACAAATATAAACCATTCACCAAAGTAGCACTACAATAAAAGATATCATTTAACGATAACGACATTCATTGGTTTTTAATGAATATCAAAACCCATCTTGTCCAAACAAGAGATCGAAATAATATTTTCAGTTATAGTAGGTACATAAATACAACTTTCTAATTCTAGATCAATTCCAGATGGTAAACTAAGACTAAATGTTCCTACAGCTAATGCAGCAACTCTTGCTCCATTGCCAACGCGTAAGTCCACTTCACCTTTTGCCAGCTCCCTACTCTTTTGTAGTCCCTACACATTCATACAAACGTGAGAACCATATCCGGTATCTAATACCCATGAGAAAGTAGTAATAGAAAGATTGATCTCAATAACATAAATACTTGAGCCAGAAGCAACATTTGCTCCCTTTCCAAGCCTTTTCCCTATAAAGATAGCTCTTACAGTTCCTTTTCCAATGACCTCGCTCACCACAAGTGTTACAAGTATCATCCTTAGCCACACTGCCCTTGGTTTTCAATGCTTGCTCAGAATGGTTAGGTTTGCTCTTAGGTTTTCCCGAAGGCTTGCCTTTATACTTACCAAAGCTCTTGCCCCTGTTATTGACCATATAAATGGCCTTGGACTTGCCTATTTCCTTCTCAGCAGTCCTCAACAGGTTCAACAATTCTGGGAGGGGTTTGTTTATCTCGTTCATTCAATACAACCTGACTGAATAATTTAGGCAACGATTGCATAATCAAGTTAGTTGATAGCTCCTGGACAAGAGAAAATCCTAATCTTTCGAGGCTCTCAATATAGTCTATCATCTTCAGAACGTGAGTTCCGACTAGTGTTCCCTCTCCCATTTTTCAATGAAACAGAGATTTTGACACATCGAATCTCTCCTGGTGAGCTTGGCCTTGAAAGAGTTACCTTAGATGATTAATCATGTCGAAAACTCCCATTTCCTCATGTTGCTTCTAAAGCTCAGAGGTTATGGTCTCCAACATAAGACTTGACACATCTAATGCGTAATCTAAGTGCTTACGGTACGCATTTCTTCCAGCGGGCGGAGCCCTAGTGGCTAGTTGTTCAGGAATAGGAGTTTCGAGAACATACAACTTTTTCTCGTGCTTGAGAACGATTTTTGAGTTCTTGTACCAGTCAAGGAAGTTTCCTCCCTCGAGTTTGTCCTTCTCAAGGATGGATCGCAATGATAAAGAGTTCGATGCAACGTTTGCATTTGCCATTATATCTATAGAGAAAAGTTTGCAAAGTTTTAGTTGTCATATTTTAAAATCATTAATAGGCCTTTATTTAATGATTCTCCTAATATTTTCATCAAATGAATAACCCTCAAGTATTTATTCGGAAAGTTCAAAACTTTCTAGTAGGACCAAGATCGATATTTCATCATTCTCAAGGAAGTTTTGGCTATTATACTCAAGAAGACGCTTTAGGTAAGCAACACTTGCTAATCACATCAATTATGTGACTCTTGGTTGGTTAAGTAGGTAACAATTACCCTCAATACATAAATGCACATCTCAACCCTTTTGCCTCCAAATTCTCAACCATTGAGGCAATCCGGTTAAGTATGACCCAAGATTGTACCGGCGAATATCACTAACTTATCATTCGCGCCTCACCCGGATAGAGACAAGAAAAACGTTTTTTCTTTCTTCTTCTGTGTTTACGAGAGTGTGTTTTTTAGAGAGAAAATTCAAAGAATTTCTCTACCCTATTGTTTCGGCTAGAGTAATGTAGAATGAGAGTGAATTAGTTGAGAAAATGTGAGAGTGATGAACATTTCATAATGTGGTGTTAGTGGAACCACCCACTAACTCCACACTCACACTTTTCTCTCCCCACCACCCATTACACACACACACACACACACACACACACACACACACACACACACTCCCTCACACATGTCTTTGCTGATTTTGACTTGGTCCAACTTGTTCGGTCGATTGGAGAAATGGTTCTCGGCCGATCGGGGTAAAAAACTGGTTCGATCGACCAGAGACAGTTCTCAGTCGACCGGGTCCGTTCCAACCGAGTTCGGTTATGCCCAATCCAATTGAATGTCCAATCCAATTGAGCCTGACCAATCTAATTGATCACTTATATCAAATGTAAACTCCAACAAGAACCATCTCACTATATGCAATGGCTATGTAGGCATAAAAACAATTATGGTACTCTATGATACTGCATGAAGTATAAAAGAGCAGGTGACACCACATTCAAATAAAATATAGATGGATATACATATAAACACAATGTACATGTTAACACCACGCTTCCGCTGTGCTACTCTAATAAAGCAATAAAGGTCATGCAATCAAATTTATTCAAGCTACACAACCAGCTAATATGGTACCTTAATCAATGTAGATAAATATAACTATCATGTTAATATGATTCATAATACCGAGATACTCAATTACATATTATAACAGATACAATAAAACATAACAAGTTAACATATCTACGCATGACATGACATTACATAACATAACACATAGCATGCATGTGAATTAATGGAGGTAACAAATATAGCAAAAAGGAAAAAAAAAATTGTTAATTGAATCATACTCAAAGTGTTATATCAAGTATATCCGTGTATAAGAGCAGTATGGGCCAGGCCCTCCCCCGCTAGCGGTCACGCTACGGGCCAACCGTAGGTCAAGCCCGGATTAGTCACCACGTTGTAAGTGGACACCGGGTGCCTCTCGGGGTGAACCAAAAAAAAAAAGTAACCCCATCCCAATAATACCAAATAATACAATATGAACATACATGATATACAAGATAACAATATATAAAAACATATACCGACTATGCTCAAAATACATTAATTATAAACTAATGTGTATAAGCACCATAACATGCATCTAATTGCTCTTTTATTCTAAATAAGATAATATAAATAGTCTAAAACTTAAAATTACGTATACTATATGCAACAATAAAACATAGTGTAGCAATGCATCATATAACATACACGTATACATACATAATACTTTAAATGTCATCATCTTGAAAACAAACAAAATGTAAATAAATTATTATCACAACCTAAATACATTATATATGGTACCATGAATATTTGTATAAATGAAAAAATTCATTAAAATAACACACTATTTTACGTGTATATATATACTACTAACATGATATCTATATATGCCACTGGCATATCAATAAGTTTTAAACATAATATACACAACAAGAACAATAGTTAGACCTCACAAATTTTATTGTACAAATTTATTCAAGCCACTAATAATGAAGTAATTGCATTATAGAGTAACAATAGACACGTCAATAATTAAATTAGATATAAAACATATGCAATGATTTCCAATCAAAATAGTACTACATACAACATTATATATATATATATATATACCATAAGCACTGCATTAATGATATAATAAATTATCAACTAACATTAAATATAAAAACCATAATGAATAACACAAAGCATTTTTATATTGTGTATCACGTATTATATGAGTCACATTTGCGTGTAGGGTTATTGCACCGTGATGCTTATCATATTTGATTTATAGTAGTGACGTGTGAAGCAGAAAAATAACATGTATAGAAAATAGTCGAGATGCTGTATGGATGTGTGTGTATATACCTAAACGTAAATTAGTATGAATTATATTATAACATATTGAATTGACATATAATGTGTGTGTTCTATGAATTATGAGTGCATCAACAAGTTAGTAAAACAATATTGTAATTCCCAATACACTGAATCAATTAATTAATCCCACATATATAAAATACTGCGAGCGTGACTATAGTAAAATTATAAACAAAAATATAAAAATCATGTGTTTTATTTTATTTATTTATTTATTTATTTCGTGAGCGCATTTCCTTACCAAACCAAACAGTTAATGCAATAAAATTGAACTAGCATGTTAGTACAACTCATAACACCTATACCCTCAAAATACGATAACCAATTACGTAAACACATAATCCATATAACGAGTTCATAAATCAAGTTAACATAGTATAGAAATACTTAACAAGTACATGACATTGTACAACAATTACATAATATGGCATACTGAGCAAATATCATGATATAGCATTTACCGCATAATAATACATAACACATCAACGAAAACATAACATAACAGTTATCAACAGTGTATAAGCGATAAATAAACAGATACAACCTATTCCAGAGTTTCTACCCAACATACATATCACATGTTATCTACCAACTTCATCCCAAGTTTAAGCCCCAAAGTTCGACATGCTTTGATACCACTTATGTCACACCCCGAAACCGAGTGATGACCTGGCAGTACCTCATACGCCAATGAGGCACAGAACCAAAGTAGAAATAGTAAAGGCCGTTATACTATTACTAAAGGAAACATAAATTCTTACATTAATTATCAGAGTGCAACATAAATCTAACATAAAATAAAGTGTGAGTTAACTATAAATTATTACATATTTAGAATTCAAGGAAATAAAGTAAAAGTTAACTTATTACATAATTGTTCATTATGAATCACTCATCATAATCCCCATCCCAAGGCTCCATGTAATCACCATCATCATCTGCAAGTAAAAGAAAGTAAAGACATGAGCTGTGAAGCCCAATAAGCATCAACACCCTTGTGATTAAACATCAAATATGCTCAAATATATTTTCCCGACTTCCCAAAGTGGAGTGAAAACATGCAAGTTTAGGTTCCTTCGTACACAACATTTTACGCATGAAAAACTCACCAACAACCTTTAGAAAATACTAGAATGAACCAGGACAAAACATAAATCAAAATGACCAAAAGTTCAATTGACCAGGTACCACACACCGGTCGACCGACTCAATCTTCGGTAGATTTCTTAACCCGGTCGACCAAAATAGACTCTCCCATCGTCCGTTTGGTCCCAGTAGTTTGCCTCATATGATGGGTAGATGTTGCGGTCTACCGAGATCCAATCAGTCTCATTTGCAGTGCAAATTTGTGAATGAAAAGTGCAAATCCGCACAATTCGATTCCCAATCCCAAACTACTCAGTTTTGATGCATATGTGCATAAGAAAAACAAGTACCAAAACAAAATCCAAGTAAGACATAAAGTGTACTCGTCAAATCCAACATCTACACATCAGAAATGTGACACAAGCACCATGTGTTGCTCATCCCAACATACGGACATACACAACATTGGATCCTTCGAATATGATTCATGCTATGACACAGCAATTCACAAAGTTGAGCACAATTGACTAATCACAACCCTAAAGCAATTACTACAACGATCTCCAACTTTAGGCCTAGAAGGGAAGGCTTTCAAATGCAATACATGGGTTCAGTTTCTCCGCGAACGAATGTCTCACTTGTAAGCCCTAAGGGCGAACGAACTTGGTTTTTGATAATGGACAAACACTTGATGTTGTGTCTAATGTTTTATATCTTTGTGATAGAATATCGGAACTTAAAATGGAAGCTCTAAGTACTTCAATCAAGCCATGATCAAGATTCAAAGTTATACTTAAAGGCGCATCTCGTCGAGATTGAAGACTTAGGTTTGGTTAGAATAGCTTTGTCTTTAATGGTCTTTATCCTATAAGCTCTAACCAATGCTCTAATGAACATAAGTACACAACACTCAAGTCTTGCATGTTTTCATAAACACGTTTTCAAAAGGCTAAGTTTCAAAATGATTCTCATATGTGTTCATATCTCAAAAGCCTTTGATTTCAAAGTATAAGTCTTTTAAAACGGTTTTCTAAATGCTCTTACTTGTTACATATTGAGAAAACCTTTTAGACTTCAATAGATTTCAAAACGTGTGAAAAATCAACATCTCTCAAAGCTCGGGAAGGTCGGATCATCCGAGGCTTTCCTGATCAACCGAAGAAGAAACAGAGCTATGTTGATGACCTCGGTCGACCGAGGTCCTCGGGACGGTCGACCAAGTGATGTTTGGTCATCCGAGCTCCTTTGTTCGGTCAACCGACCTCTGCGATTTCTAGCCGTTATATGACCGTTGCAGAGTCGTTTTTCAACATATTTTGAAATGTATAAATACTCCAAAGCTAGAGAATGACTCTAAGGCTTGCACATCAAAGTTTCATTGATTTCTTATCAAGTCTAAACACATTCAAAGCAAAAACACTTCATTTCCATGATCTAAATCATTCAAAGGTGTTATTTCAAAAAAGCAAGACAAAGAGTGGAATTCATATGTTCTAAAGAGCCAACAATTCTTGTACTTCAAAGGTATATATCTTTCACTTAGAAGAGTGAACAACCTTGTTATTTAACCCATCTTATTCCCTTTCTTAGTGATAGGGTTAATCTTGTAAAAGTCCTACTTTGTGTGGGCAAGTAACTCTTAGTGAGTTTGTGTATTGTGGTTGTGTTGTAAAACTCTTAGTGAGTTAGCCACAATTGTAAAAAGTCTTCTTAGTGAAGTTGTTGCAAATCCTTGGGTGCGGCTCAAGGTAGTGGATGTAGATTCTGAGTGAATCGAACCACTCTAAATCCTTTGTCTTGTGTTTGGTTTTAGTTTTGATTTTGTTCTTCTTGCACAAACTTACACTAACATTAAATAGATTCGAAAAAGTTCACCCCATCACTTCTCACGCGTAGTTCTTTTAATAAGCTTCTAAACGCACTAAAGAACGCTCTAAACGGAGTTTGTTTTCTACTTCAATTATGCAATTTTCTCAATGCTCTCTTTTTTTCACGAATGTCACAACCTTGTATTCCGAATTTTATATCTCTTAATCTAATTGTTAGAATAACAACTCCACTATTCAGAATCTAGTTTAAGACGTCTTCTAACTATGATTCAAATTTGGGAATGATTAGAGAATGTTTACTATGTCTGAAAAATGATTCAAACTTACTGCACATGTAGGGTAGCCCAGAAATTCCAAAATGACATAATGAAGTTCTAAGGAAGATTACTCTAAAATAGACCGTTGAAATCCTATCTCTACCCTTTAGATTGTATTTCTACAAGTCTTTTAACTTTAGAAAAAAGAATGGGGTTGATCAGACTCCGATTACTACTTGAATTATGGAATCTCCTCACAATACTCTATGTGTTTTTTTTTCTTCAGTTTCTCTCATTCTTCTTCTCACTTTTTCTTTTTCTTTATCTCTTTGCTGCTCCCCTATTTATTTTTCCAGCAATAACCTCTCAACTCCCTTCACTTCGAGAAAGAGAGCTGAAAATGCAATCACAGCTTCTGAACTAGCAGGGTTTCTCCGCCTTTTGCCTGCTTTGAAGAAGGGCCGAAAGGAGCGTACACCGAGTTAGATAGATCAAGTGAGCAGAGCATTCAAAGATCCAATCTACTAGAGCGCCTAATATTAAGTTGCGGGCATTCTTGCTTTTAGCATCCGTCCTTAGTCTCATTCTTAACATTTTCGTTCTACAAATGTAGTTTCGGCTTGTAACTTCCTTTATGCCTCAAACTGCTAACATCCATACTCAAGTCCCCCAATAACCAAAACATCAAATACGTCCCTCAAACACTTATATAACTAACGTAAAACACATTAACATGTGATTGCAAATAAGTCACACGAAATTAATTACAAGGAAAGCAAACATGTATACAAAAAGTTTCGAGTCTCACAGGTTGCCATAGGAGTGTTTGTGTTAGGACCTGAAGCCTGTCTTTATACCATTGTAGAACGTGATCTATTCCCCAACCTCTGAAAATCTACTATAGTAAACTCAGCCTCAATATTGAGACTTCTCCGATAAGCATCATTAAAGGTGGTAGGACGGTTACCTGAGAGTCTCCATCTAATACGGGTCAACAATCCCATAATGAACCTCTGCTTTCTCATCCCCGGGTCTTGAGTTATGGTAATGTGATTCTTTCCTAAAGCATTAAACTTTCCAGCATACTCAGACACCAACATACATTTAGCTTGTTTCAGCTCGAGGAACTGATTCTGCATTTCCATCTTGAAGGTCTTAGGGAAGTATGATCGAGGTAGACAACTTTGAATAGTACCCATGTGATGGGTTGTTCCCTTTGTTGGTGAATAGGGGAAATACTCGTCCCCCATTCAGCTGCCTAAGCGGTAAGCGATGCTACGATCACATCGGTCTTAACATATTTAGGTACTCTTATTATCTTTAGGTTCTGTTCTATTTTCTCCAACCACACCTCTGCGTGATCCGGCCCCATACTTCCATCAAACAACATCATTCTCATATTCAATCTTTCATAATAAGTCAACGGATATGTTTCAGGCCCTCGGTACCCTAGCAGCCCATGCATTATGATTTGACTGATGTTGCTGGTTTTGTAGAACATGAGCTAACATGTTGAGTGTAACAGTCAGCTAAGTAGGTGCCTCAGTGTTGATTGGTGGTGGTGATGGTGGTGGTTGTGGTACAAACCCATCCACTGTTTCTGTCTCAACTGCCGGTTCTTGGCGAGGTAGGAACTGTGCTTGTTGTTGAATCGTTGATCCCATGAATTGCCTACAACTACCTCTCGAACCTTGACGGGAAAAGGCGGCAATATGCATATGGAAGTCATTGACATTGTTACGGTTTCAGTCCATTTTTCCCAAGAACAACTAAAGAATATATGATAATCAATAACTCACATAACATGCTAACACGTTAAATACATGACATAGTACACTTAGCTAATAACATGACGTGCCATATCAATAACATAGCAGGTCATAGCATGTTAACAATAACATAACAGTCATCAACGGTATATAAAGTGATAGGTAAACAAACACATACAACCTATACAAGAGTTTCTACCCATCTCTCATGTTATCTGCCAAGTCCATCATATGTTCATTCCATATTTAGTTCTAACCATTTGTTCAAGCCTAATGTTCGACCTGTTCTGATAGAACCCAAGACAGAAATGATAACTATGTAGTTATATCATTACTTAAAAAGTAAAGCCAAGAGTCTTACATCTGAAATAAAAGTACTAGCCATTACTAAGCATCATTACATAAACATAACTGTTCAAATGTACTTATAGTTCAACTATTACATGAGTTCAAGTTAGATCACTCTTCATAGTCCCCTTCCCAAGTACCATCATAGACATCCCCTATCACATCATCATATTCAATAATATAAGTAAATGAATGAGTTATGAAGCTCAATAAGGATCGACAACCCTTATGATGAATTATCAAATAAGACTCACAAAACACTTGAAAAACACTTAACATAACTTTCAAAAGACTTGGCTTGAAACTGGAACAGAACATAAACCAAAACATCCCAAATACCCTACGGACGAGCAGAGCAGAGGTCTGGTCGACTGGAGGTCGTCCGACTTGCTGGAAGTAGCTATGTCAAAAAGTCTGGACGAAGTAAGGCTAAGGTTCAGTTTGAAAGGAAGAAATTCGGAATCCTTACAGAATAGCAGCGGAAAAATAAATGGGATTCCGTTCATTTACAAGATCTTTTCACTAGACAGAACCAGTACCTTATGAATAGTAATATTACCTTTATGTTAACTAAAAGAGCCAAAAAAAATCCCCGTATTTTGCTACTTTGAATTACCAACAGCAGCGTGTCAAACTCCCGTCTCAACCGGCATCCACACAATCAACCTAGTGCTTGTTTGTCGAGTCTCTGATGCTAGTCACGAGTACGTCGAACCTTGAAAACGATCTTCGGGAGCTTCAGTGATATAGAATGGTCAACGAACAAAACTGGAAAAATGAGAGATAAGAAAAATGATTTTTCTACTCCTTAGTGTTCTTGAGAGTGTGTTAGAGAGAGAATCAAGATTCTTAGATTTTCTCTTGTTTCTTTCGGCTGGGATGGAAGAGAATAATGAGAAGTGAGTAAAAATAATGAACAATTCAGCATGTGGTGTAAGTGGAATCACCCACTAACTCCATCTCCCCATTCTACTTTCCCCACTAATCCCTTCACACACACACACACCCTCACACTTCTATTTTGCCGGGTTGATTTGGTCTAACCAGTAAATTGGACCTGATTTCTGGTGCAATGGTCCGGTTCGGTTCAACTAGACCGGTTCGGTCCCAAAGAACTGGTTCAACCGGATCGGTTGGATTAATCCAGTATTAATCTGCGAATCCAATTGAGCCTGCCCAATCTAATTGAGTACCTTTATCAAATGTAAACTCCAACAAGCCCAATCCAATTGATTATAGCGTACGACCCTTTTATGTATTTGTTATGTTGGTCGTGACAATAATTGTCAACAACAATGAGAGGTATCTAGCAACACACCATTACTCCCAATTGACAAATAGTCCGGTGATTCAAGCAATCACAATTATGATCTTTTGTACTAATCCCTTTGTCCTCGATATCTTGAATGAACACAAGACATGGAGAATGTCACTTGTATAGTTCAATCTATCAGTTTCTTGATTCGCGTGTAGACTAATAAAATGACATTAATATCTTATATTAATTTATTTGTTCATGGCCATGATTTAGTCTCACTCCATCAAGGGGCCCAAGATATCACTTCTGTTATATAGGAGGGACATATCCTCTATCTATCACATCTCATCCTACACATGGTTCATAAATACACCCAACAAATGCCTTTATAGCCCATCTAGTTACAGACAGCGTTTAACACCATCAAAGCATACCATTAGCCATGTAGGAAATCATGTGTGATTTCACATCGAAGGATTCAGATATAAACAGAATCATTATAAGAACACTATTGACATTCATATAACAATCAATGAAGTGTTCTTATAAACGGGTCAGTCCATTATGCAATACTTATGTGTTTGACTTAATATCACTATATTTAATCACAACACATACTAGTCTCCGCACATTATTCTTGTCCTTAACACTCCACAATAATGATTGACTAATGACATTTAGAATAGTTCAATGTAACAATTACATAACTATCTAAGGACGTTATTATGTTTTAATACAATTACACAGTCGTAATCAAAACAGTAATAATGGAATTCTTGCCTTAAATGTTTCATCACATGAAAAATAAAATACAACAATCTCCCACTTGCACTAAAGATAACAACCTTGACTTTTAGTGCATACCGTACATGAGAACTCTCTATAAGACCAGTCCTTTTTGTATCTAATTGAAGGGATTCATGGGCGGAAACTCGTTCCAAACACCCATGGATCCTCCCCTGAAGGATCCGCTCATATGAAACGAACCGAAAATAGCGGTAAAAACTTACATTTTACGGATTTAAGAAGCTGTTTCTTGAATGGAGGATGGCGTTTCTTGGATGCTAATCGCCACCAATTGATCTCCCTCATGAAAGTTCCTCTACCCAGGGTATCCACGCTGACTTTAAACGGGCAGCGATTGCTAGCTCTTCGCTTTTTTCTGGGTTTCGGGATTTAGAGAGAAAAGGGGAGAGGCGAAACTATTTCGCTTCTTGGGTATTTCGACTGAAAGCATTGAAGGGGGTTTCGGCCAAGAGTTTATTATATAGGGTGTGAGAGTTTGTTCCCGTAACTAACTCTCACGTCCCTCAACTCCTTCCCGGCAATGGGAGTCCTCAACTCCCACGTCCCCTTAGACTTCTGCTGGTAGTGGAAGTCCTTATCGGATAATAACTCCCACGTAATCCCAGCTATAGGTAAAATACCGAAATTGCTCCCTATCTCTAATTCGAATAATAAACACTTTATTATTTCCATAAAGACAAATGTCGATACAATGAACTTAGACACATTCTAGATTCATTGAATCGGACATAAAGCTCGTTAGCTCGTCTATGCGTGTGACCACCGTAGGGTTCATCTCACAATGGCAATGAAAACACACTTAGTAGTAGTGTGAGTCCATAAATCACAAGCGGTCCCTCTAGCAGGACATTGTGACTACCCAAAGTGAATGAATATACAACGGAACCTAATATCAATCCACTATTTAATCCCTTTGTCTCGCGATATCCTAATTAAGCATAAGGCATGGTGGTCGTCACCCTTATTAAGCTTAATTATATTTATGCTCGATCTCCCGGGTAGATCTGTTTCGACAAATAGCATTTGATAACCACTTTATCAAACACATTTGAGCACGGCCATGCATTTAAACAGTCTTTCCCTATCGAGGGCCCATGGATATCTCTCTCTAATAATAGAGAGGACAAATTCCTTACAATGTCTCTCACATTCAAGCTATGATAGGACACTACATCCGATCATCGGTCAGTATTGATTACTCTGCTACAAGTAACGTCCCGACCGAGTCAAAACGTGGCTCCATTCATACTAGAATCAATGAAGACATAAGGTCTAAGGATTCTAAAATAGTATTGAGGAAGTAATACTTATGACTTAAGACCATGAAGTATTACTTCTCCGACTGGATCACGTCCCAATACAATGTATCCCCTATATATTGCATCTATGATGTGATTTGTATCCATTACACATGATCGAGTAAAACAAGATCATCAATCAACAATCATACTAGTTTTATTTCATAGTAATTAAGCATTACATAAAACTAGGGACTTCTAGAATAGTAATTACATAAGCTAATGAGTTTTACTATCAAATCACACATTTGATAATCAAAAGCAAAATTAACTATTCAATTACTTGCTCAAAAAGATAACAAAACGCACAACATGTGCTAATGGTCCTAGGGCACTACTAACACTAATACCCATGCTACAAGTATGACGATCATGATGCTTCTGTGTAAGCGGTTTCGTCAATGGGTTGGCGATGTTATCATTCGTATGTACTTTGCAAATCTTCACATCTCTTCTATCAATAATCTCACGGATCAGGTCATACCACCATATTATATGTTTGGACCTTTGGTGAGACTGTGGTTCCTTTGATTAAAATATGGCCCCATTTTTGTCACAACAGAGATCAATCGAATTCGAAATGCTAAGTACCACACCAAGTTCAGTAATGAACTTTCGGATCCAAAAGTCTTCCTTAGTAGCACCTGATACAGCTATATACTCAGCTTCGGTTGTAGAATCCGCAACAGTTGCCTGATTTGAATTCCTCCAGCTCACAACCCCACCATTTAGGCAAAATACACAACCCAATTTCTCTATCGATTTGGAAACTAACATCAGTGTAACCACTTACAATGAGCTCGTCTTCCCTCACCATAGATTAAGAACTTGTTCTTAGTCCTTCATAAGTACTTCAGGATGCTCTTGACGGCTATCCAGTGACGTTCACCGAAAGTTGACTGATATCTACTCGTTATACTTAAAGCATACGAGACATCTGGGCGAGTACACAACATGGCATACATGATAGATCTAGTTGCCAAAGCATATGGAATCTCACTCATGCGTTCTTTCTCATCCAGTTTCTTAACACATTGTTCTCTAGAAAGAACAGTATCAAGTGCCATAGCACAAAGGCCCTTTTTGGGCTCTTGCATGTTAAACCGATTTAGCACATTGTCTATATATGTACTCGGACTTAGGGCAATAAGTGTACGTGATCTATCTCTATAGATATTGACCCCTAAGATGAAGCTTGCTTCATTTAAGTCCTTCATAGAGAAACATTGCCCAGCTAGACCTTTAAAGTTTCCAAGGTTGGAATGTCATTCTCTATAAGTAGTATTCCATCTACATACAAAATTAGGAAAACAACCGACGTTCCACTAAACCTTTTATAAATACAATGTTCATCCAGATTCTGGAAAAAAAATGAACTCGCATACGGCTTCGTCAAAATGTCGATTCCACCTTTTAGAAGCTCGCTTTAGTCCATAAATTTACTTCATAAGCTTACATATTTTATTGGCATTATTTGGATACAAAACCTTCAGGCTGTATCATATACACGTCCTCATCAAGGTTTTCGTTAAGGAAAGCTGTTTTGACATCCATTTGTCGGATCTCATAATCATGGTATGTAGCTATATCAAGCAAGATTCAAATGGATTTGAACATAACTACAGGGGAAAAAGTTTCATCATAGTCAATACCATGGATTTGTTTAAAACCTTTTGAAACAATCGCCCCTTGTATTTTTTAATGTTCCCCTCCATGTCAGTTTTTAAATTAAAAACTCACTTTCACCCTATTGGGGTTACCCCCTCAGGCGCATCAACCGAGATCCATACTTGGTTAGTGTACATTGAATCCATCTCGGATCTCATGGCCTCAAGCCATTTCTCAGAATCTGGAATAGTAATTTTTTGTATGTAGGTTGTAGGCTCATCATTATCAATAAACATAACATCACCATGTTCTGTTACGAAAAATCCAAAGTTTTAAGGTGTTCTACGAGCTCTACTAGACCTACGCATTTTTTTTATTCCGGAACTGGCTCCACAATACCTTGTGTAGCGTGTTCCATTTACACCTGGTTACTTGTGCTTGGAACTTCACCAAGTTTTGGAACTTCATTAAGTTCTACGTGGCTCCCACTTGTTTTGCCAGAAAGGAATTCCCTTTCTAGAAAAACTCTGTTACGAGCAACAAACACTTTGTTCTCGTTAGGGATGTATAAGTAATATCCTTTAGTTTCCTTAGGATACCCCACAAATATGCATTTGACCGACTTTGGGCTGAGCTTGTCCAAAGTTGGACGTGCCTCGCAACCCCAAATCTTTATGAAAGACATACTAGGACGTCTCGCAGTGCATATCTGACATGGTTTCGTTTCAACACATTTAGATGGAACTCTGTTTAGTGTTAAAGCTTCTGCTTCTAAAGCATGTCCCCAAAATAACTTTGGAAGGCTCGCATGACTCATCATGGAGCGAACCATATCTAATAGTGTTCGATTTCTCCGTTCGGATACACCATTCCATTGTGGAGCAACCGATGGAGAAAGTTGTGAAACAATTTCACAACCGTTTAGATAATCACGAAATTCTTGATTTAAATATTCTCCATCTCGATCGGATCGAAGTATCTTTATACTTTTGTCAGACTGGTTTTCTACTACATTCTTATACTCTTTGAACTTTTCAAAGGCCCCAGACTTGTTTTTCATAAGAAACAAGTATCCAAAATGACTATAATCATCAGTAAGAGTTATGAAATATAGATAACCACCTCTCGCATGGATATTGATTGTACCACATACATCACTATGTATTAGTTCCAACAAATCCTTTGCTCGTTCTCTAGTTCTAGTAGAAGGACAAGCAGACCTCTTACCCATTAAACAAGGTTCACATGTATCATATGATTCAAAATCAAATGACTCCAACAATCCATCTTTATGGAGTTTGGAAATGCGGTTCTCACATATATGGCTTAATAGACAGTGTCAAAGGTATGTAAGATTAGACTCTTTAGTCCTTATCCTCTTTGTATTTATGTTATAAACCGGTGAATCGAGGTCTAACAAATATAAATCATTCACCAAAGTAGCATTACAATAAAAGATATCATTTAACGATAACGCCATTCGTTGTTTTTAGTTGTAATACAAAAAACCATCTTGTCCAAACAAGAGATCGAAATAATATCTTTAGTTAAAGTAGGTACATAAAGACAATTGTCTAATTCCAGAACAATTCTGGATGGCAAACTAAGACTAAATGTTCCTATAGCTAACGTAACAACTTTTGCTCCATTGAAAACGCATAGGTCCACTTCACCATTTGCCAGCTCCCTACTCCTTTGTAGCCCCTGCACATTCATACAAATGTGAGAACCACATCCGGTATCTAATACCCATGTGGAAATAGTAGTAGATAGATTGATCTTAATAACATAAATACCTGAGACAAAAGCAACATTTTCTCCCTTTCCAAGCTTTTTTCCGGGAAGATAACTTGGGCAGTTTCTCTTCCAGTGTCCTTTCCCTCCACAATGGAAACAAATTCCATCCTTAGCCACAATGCCCTTGGCTTTTATTGCATTCCCAGAACGGCTAGGTTTAACCTTAAGTTTGAACGAAGGCTTGCCTTTAGACTAACCGAAGTTCTTTCCCCTGTTATTGACCATATAAATGGCCTTGGACTTGCCTATTTCCTTCTCGGAAGTCCTCAACAGATTCAACAATTCTGGAGGCGTTGTCTATCTCGTTTATATTGTAGTTCAATACAACCTGATTGAATGATTCAGGAAACGATTGCAGAATCAAGTTAGTGGATAACTCTTGGCCAAGAGGAAATCTCAGTCTTTCGAGGCTCTCAATATACCATATCATCTTCAGAACGTGAGTTTCGACTGGTGTTCCTTATCCCAATTTGCACTGAAATAGAGAATTTGACACATCGAATCTCTCCTGGTGAGCTTGACCCTTAAATAGTTGTCTTAGATGATTAATCATGTCAAAAGCTCCCGTTTCCTCTTGTTGATTTTGAAGCTCAAAGTTCATGGTCACCAACATAAGACTTGACACATTAGATAAGCATTTCTTTCAACAGTCGAAGACCCAGTGGCTGGTTGTTCAGAAATATGATTTTCGAGAACATTTAGCTTTTTCTCGTTCTTGAGAACTATTCTCAAGTTTCTGTACCAGCCAAGGAAGTTTCCTCCCTCGAGTTTGTCCTTCTAAATGACGGATCGCAATGATAAAGAGTTTGATGCAACGATTGCATTTGCCATTATATCAACAGAGAAGAGTTTGCAAAGTTTTAGTTGTCATATTTTAAAATCATTAATAGAACTTTATTTATTGATTCTCCCACTATTTTCTTCAAATGAATAAACCCTCAAGTATTCATTCGGAAAGTTCAAAACTTTCTGGTAGACCACGATCCATATATCATCATTCTCAAGATATCTTTGGCTACGATACTCAAGAACGGCTGTTTAGGTAAGCAACATTTGTTAATCACATCAATTATGTGACTCTTGGTTGGCTAAGTAGGTAACAATTACCCTTAGTACATTAATGCACATCTCAACCATTTTGCCTCCAGATTCTCAACGATTGAGGTAATCCGGTTAAGTATGTCCCAAGATTTTACCGGCGACTATCACTAACTTATTCGCACCTCACCCGGATAGACAGGCGTTTATTGCACTCACAAGTTCACATTACTGCCGATATAGGCCTTGACTAGGGCTAATCTTCGAAGGCATCGACTTAATATGTTAAAATTTGAGGGATTTAATTGTCTCACCAAATGGTGTATAATCTGATTATACGATTGGATTACATGATATAAAAGCGGTAAATCATGCAATAGGCATCTCATGCTAAATACATATAACAGTAAATAAACTCATGACATAGTAATAGCCCCTATTCGGATTTTCCGATCCATCGAAAAATCCTAAGTCAATCTAAGGTGAAAAAATAATAAATCATATCTATTGTCTTCCGCCTCCTGGTGATTTCTTCCATCTCGCCTTTCTTTATCACTTGTTACATATGTAAAATATAAAATCATATTATATACTTTTACACAATCGGAAAGAATTCTCGAGTTACATTCAACATTAAACTATTTCTCGGAAGGAGATAAGGCACAACACGCAGGACGTATTTTAATAAATCACTTTGTCAAAGGTTATTACTATGCACCATGCTCAAATAACATTACAATAATGCTAATAAAACACAAATACACACTGTCTGCACCTGTCCGGTCGACCCATGTCATACTTTGATCGACCGTGATAAAGGCAGTAACCAAAATAGGTGTAAAAATAGGCCACTTATGTACCCAGAACACTTCTGATTGACCAGCCCAAAAATAGACTAGCTTCGGTCAACCGGAATTGCTCTCCGGTCGTCCAAATTCTAGGTAGTAGCAAACTCCCATTTTCCATAACATGTTCGATCTGCCGAGAACCCCTTCTGGTCGACTGAACTTTTCCAGAAAGTAGAAAACAGCCAAAAAACACGAACAAAAATTTCGTTTCGGGATTCGTTTAACACTTAAACGACTTTCTAGATGTTGTTCAAAGGTAAAAAACATCCTATGACATGCATTATCTGACTACTAAAATCACGATAATACATAATCAAAGCACGTGGGTTCTCGTGATAGGCTCTGATACTACTGAAAGGAAGAAATTCGGAATCCACACAGAATATAAGTGGAAAAATAAATGGGATTTCATTCCTTTACAGGATTTTTTCACGAGAAAGAACCAGTACCAAGTGAATAGGAATATTACCTTTATGTTAACTGAAATAGCAAAACATTTGTCCGGATTTTGCTACTTTGAATTACCAACTGTAGCTTGTCAAACTCTCGTCTCTTCCGGTATCCACACAATCAACCTAGTGCTTGTTTGTCGAGTCTCTAATGCTAATCACGAGTACGTCGAACCTTGAAGACGATCTTCGGTGATACAGAATGGACAACAAACAAAACCAGAAAAATGAGAGATAAGAAAAACAAAATTCTACTATTTAGTGTTCTTGAGAGTGTGTTAGAGAGAGAAGAAATATTCTGAGATTTTTCTTTTGTTACTCTCGGCTGGGATGTAAAAGAATAATTAGAAGCGAGTAAAAAAGATGAACAATTCATGTGGTGTTAGTGGAATCACCCACTAACTCCACTTCCCCATTCTACTCTCCCTACTAAGCCCTTCACACACACACACACACACACACACTCCCTCACACTTATATTTTGCCGATTTGACTTGGTCCAACCAGTACATTAGACCAGATTTCTGGTTCAATGGTCAGGTTCGGTTTAACTAGACCGGTCTGGTCCAAAAGAACCGGTTCAACCAGATCGATTTGATTAATCCAGTATTAATCTACCAATCCAATTGAACGCCTAATCCAATTGAGTATGCCCAATCTAATTGAGCACATATATCAAATGTAAACTCCAACACGGTCGACCGGAGGTCGTCCGAGCAATCCGAAATCTCTCCCGGTCGACCGAAGTGGTCATCCGGGAAAATTCATTTAATTCAGTAGTTTGCCCGGACGAGGTTGGGCTGGTCCGATCGACCAGAGAGGTCGTCCGAGGTTCAGACCAGCCAATTTTCAATGTAAAAATATGAACGAAAAGTGCATTTACTAAATTCTCAAGTCCCAAACCAAAAAATTCATATTTTTTTACCAATATGCACATAGCAAGATAAGACCAAAACAAGCACAACAAAGCTATAAAACCATTCTCATCGAATCGAACATTTATACATTGGAAATGATCTACGAGCACCAGTGGCGGAGCCAGAGATTTTTCTTTGGGGGGGCACAATTAACATTGACAAAATAAATTCATAAAAGCATATAAATATTGGCGGAGCCAAAAAATTTTTTTTGATGAAATCTTATAGAGTAGAGTTATTCACATTTTGTTCACCTTTTCACTCTACTGATTAGTGCTTCATAAACCTCCAAGTCCTCTGGCTTCATATTGTGAACTTTTTATAGTTTACAAGAGAGCCCATTGTGGATTTTTTATTAGTAATTTTATTTTTTAGTCTCTTACACACTTAAGTTTGTTACCAAATCAAGAGCAAAATTGTTAAAATACAAGTGGTGTCATTCCTATAATTCACAAACTAAATAATTTAATTTTAAATCGTAAAGTGATTCAAAATGGGTACAATAAACAATGTTCACGAGACGAGGTGTTACAAAACAAAACTAAAACTAAAAAAATAAATAAAAAATTAATAATTTAATTTTAAATCGTAAAGTGATTCAAAATGGGTACAATAAACAATGTTCACGAAACAATGTGTTAAAACTAAAACTAAAACTAAAATAATAATAATAATAATAATAATTTAATTTTAAATAGTAAAGTGATTCAAAATGGGTACAATAAACAATGTTCACGAGACGAGGTGTTATAAAAACAAAACTAAAACTAAAAAAAAATTTTTGGAAAAAACTGGTGGGGCACTTGCCCCACCATGCCCCACTGTGGCTCCGCCACTGACGAGCACCATGATTTACTCATACAAACATACGAACATACTAAACATTAGACTCTCTGAGTATGGTTCATTGCTAAGACTCAAACAAATCCACACGACTGAGCTCAATTATCCATTCACTACTCTAAAGCAATTACTACAACGGTCTCCAACTTATGGCCAATTTAGGAAAAGCCCGTGATATTATGTCATGGGTTCAGATATCCCCCTGAATGTACGGGACCATATATTTAAGGATTCATTCGTATTGTCTAACCGCCCACCGTTGTGAACTCTACAACCACCGTTTGTAGTCCTTAATAATTGTCCAACTAGGAGAAGACCCAAGGTTCATTTTACTTTAACTTATCATCGCGTACTCCCGGGTTCAGCGGTAAACACAAACATAAAAATGAATGAATCCTGCTATGGAGACGTTCCTAGACAATAGCTCAAGACTGGGGAAACGACACTACCGACACATAGCAATTACGACTCCAACAGTAATTATAACAACAACAACAACACGAAGAAGAAGAAGAAGAAGAAGAAGAAGAAGTAAGCAATTAACATATGCAATTAGACCCGACGATCTACCACACAAGAATGAATAATTCAACACTTCATCCAATGCAATAAATCATGTGTAAAATCCTTTCACCATAATTTACATAACCTTATAGTACTCAAAACATGTATTTTAGGACAGAAAATAAGAGTGAAGATCCTTACCTCGAAAGTTTAAAATCAAAATGCAAGAACAAGAATTCAACAAAAATCAGTCCACTTTCTCACGAACTTCCTCACGGCTCAACCGTTGGAAAATAATCTTCACCGTCCATAATCTAGCCCTTTCAGTCCTCTTTCTAACGCCGCAAATATCACTCCAATCCGACCATGTTTGCTATTTCAATTATGAGAAGTTCCTCACAACACTGAGTTTTCCATATTTTCGTTTTTCTTTCTTTCTTTTTCTTTCTTTTTCTCTCTCTTTTTATCTAACTGCTCTTTCTCTTTCTTTTTCCGGCCTTAACCACTAAAACTCACAATTCAAATAGTTACAAAACAACCACATGTTTCTAACTCCATCACTTAAGTCCCTCTTATAAGCTACATCAAAGCGCCCCTTCAAAAATTAAATAAGAACGTATAACACACAATAAACACGTAACACATAAAATTAAATACAACATGCAGTTCACATAAATTCCAAAAATTTAGGTTATCACAGTTGAATAGGGAGATTGAACCGCAGAGTTTGAGTTGATAGAGATTTTTTTTTTTTTTGTCTAAAATGAAAAGTCATTATTTTTTAAAATTATCGGGTCAGGTTGTGCTTCAGGTTAGGTTGAGCTCAAACCCACGCAAAAGGGAAAATAGCTCACTCGTATGGATTGTATGATCCTACGTTCCCGAGTCCGATTTTACGAGTTTACTCCGATCATACTCAAGATCTAACATGTAAGGCCCCTTAAAACTCGTATGATTGTACGATCCAACGAGTCAACTCGCAAGTTTGAATGCATCTACAAGTTTACACTGATTCTACTTGATCAACGATCATGCTCAAGATCTAACATGTAATACCCATTAAAACTCGTAGGATCATACGTTCCTATGAATCAACTCGCGAGTTTGACTACACTTAAACCAATTAAGGGAATTAACCTATTTAAATTTAATAGTCACTCTAAAACAATGCACATCAATTAGTAGATCATTAAAATTTGTATCTAGGCTTAATTCTTACAAATTTAAGGGTGTACAAGTGAATTTGATTTAGTGTGGAAATAAACTCTTAAAATTTACTGAATTATTTATTAGAAAACATAATACTGAAAATTTTGAATTCGACTAAAAATTCAAATACACCCTAAAATTCACTTAGTAATGATCAAGTGGATTACTAAAAAGTAAGTACACCCAACAGCATAGTACGATTGGTGACTTGACTCTCTTAAAACTTTTTTTTTTTTTTTTTTGATGTTCCATAACATCTTACGGGTTGGTTCTAAAAGTATTCCGTTATAAAAAATGTTAATCAACTTTTAAAAAAAATATCTCGGTATTTTTAGTAACTTACCAACTAAACCACTCGTAAATCATACCCAAATACATTTCCCCTAACCCATCCCCTATTCTTCCTCCTCCCATCTCCTTCAACCTCTGTTTTTAATGGGTCTTTCATCATCGAATGAATCGGAACAATTAGAAGATTATAATTCCTTACCAGGCCCTGATTTGAAGTAGAATGAACTCCTCCACCAACAGAAGCAAAGTTAACTCCACAGCTATAATCAGCAGGTGGTTGCAAAAATGGAGGAATTATAGGCAAATTTGCATATTCAGCTGTAAATCAAACAACCAATGGCAATCTGATTTTTTACCATGAAAAAAAGACTTACCTAAATAATCAACAATGATTCGGCCATCAGAAAATCGGCCTGTGGGTTCTTGGAATAAACCATTTTGGCCTAAGGTTTATAATTGTCTTGATTTTCAGGTATAGTTATCAAGAAATTGTTATTTCCTGAACCAACTAAGCCCTCTACTCCATTTAAACAAAGAAGCAGAACCAGCTCTAGAGAGAAAAATGCAGAACTAAAGTAAGATATTAGCCCAATTGTTGCTCATGAATGGATGATTTCTTTATGTGCTTGAAATTACTTACTTAGATAATAGGGTTTATTGCACTAAATGACCATCAAGTATTTCACTATTTCAGGTTACGGTCGAAAACAATTTATTTTTCGGGATTTAGCCAACAAAAAGTTACGGGCTGGGAAATTTAGATTCCGATGAGTTTTCCTCAATTTTGACTAAGTCATTCCTCACGTGTCCAGTACGTGAAGGGTATAATTGTCCACAGCCTAAAATATGTATTTGGAGGGTTCTTCCTCCATTCTCCTCTTCTTTGAAGGAGTAGAAGCTCCTTATCATAAAATTTCATTCACACGCCACTTAATCCTTCCATTCCTTCTTAGTTCTCAACCCATTAATACTTTGGGAGCCATTTTATGTTTATTAATTTCATTTTTGTGCTGAAAATTTGAAAAACCCATTTCACAATTTCAAAAGAGTTCGTTTCTTAAACTCCGCCGCCATTACTCCACCATCGCCCGCCGCCGGTGAAACTGATTTTGGTCGAAATTTGAACAACAAACAGCAGTAACTATAACAGCTATAAAAAGTGAAAAATTAGATGATAAGATAATATCCATTCATAAGTCATAAATATTCGCAAAATATCAAAATAATTCGACAAATTTTTTTAAAAAAAACCCTAGGAATTAAAGAGGATCTGTACGGGTTTTTTCTTTTCAATCGGGGTGATGTTCATGTTGATGAAATCAAGGCTAATATGAGATTTTTTTATAAAAAAAAAAAATAACTTGTGCAGATGGGAGAAAGCATTTTGTAGCATATCGTGCAGATATAGGCAAATAGTGATGGATGAACATAGAGAAAAATGCAGGTCAGAAGTATCAAGAACGGGTGTTGAAACTTCAAGCTCATCTTGTAATATTGTGATGCTAATTTTTGCTTGAAATATTATAATGAATTGGAGTGGTGTATTGGTGATGGAGGGTAGTGAAAAAGATGATGAATTAGTAAAGAAGATGATGCTAACGGGTTCGGGTCGGGTGGTGAGGGTTCGGGTTGTGTTGGTTGGGGGTAAATTGGTCTTTTTAATTTTTCAGGAAAAAATTAAAAAAAATCGGCCGGAATTTTGGCCGGATGCTAAAATCCGCCGCTCGTAAGTTTTTTATGGCCAAATTTCGAAGGATAAATTATTTTGGGCTGTAACCCGAAATAGTGAAATACTTGATAGTCATTTAGTGCATATAACTCTAAATAATAACAATAACCTCTCCAATGAAAAAGACTACAAGAAGATGACTCTCAACTTGGCCATGAATGTACTTTGTTGTGTACTTAATCAAGAATCTCTCAACAAAGTGCATGCATGTGAAGATTCTCAATCCATATGAAATATGCTTGAAACATCATATCAAGGAGAAATTAAAGAAGAGCCAAAGATGGAAAGTCTAGGAATGGGGACTCAATCTTGTGAAGGCTTTGAAGAAATCTCAATCACACTCCAAGCTACATTGGATGACATCAGAGAGTGTGATTTAGGAGAAATAAAAATTCAATCTTCAATAAGCTTAAACGAAATACCAATTGAGCCTTCACAAGATGAGATGGAAGAAGAGATAAAGGAAGCACAAGATGATGATCTTCATAATGAAATTAACTATGATAGAGACCATGAAGATCAAACATCTTGCAAAAGGAAGAGAAAAAGATTGCCTCAAAGCGTCAAAGAAAGATGTACAAGAAGAAGTGGCTTGAAGCATGAAACTTTAAATGGAGATGTTCTAAGAGAAAGAAATCACAAACTCTCCATAAATCTTGAAATCCTCAAAATTCAAAGGATACATTCAAGGAACCAAGATGCTCAACTACAAGTGATGATCAAAACTTCAATGGTAATCTACAATCATCATCACTTGGTAAAGTTACAAAGGTATCAACATCACTATATATCTCATAGTACTTTAATTAATGTTATTAATAGTATGAGAAGTAAGCTTGATGTAATTACTTGTGATCTTGTTGATGTTGCATCATGTCCCTTTGATGATTTTTTACATGGAGATAACTTATTGTAAAAGCTTCATTCTCTTGCTAAGGTACCTAAAATATGCAACATCACAAGATTAGATGATTCTTGCTCTTATGTGCATAACTCTCATAAGAATCATCGTAGGTGCTTTAATTTTGAATATGTTGATCCTTGTGCACACACTTGCCATTTGAGAAAATACTCTAACACTGAAGGACCTTTGAAAAAGGTACCATATGTTTCTCAAGCTTCACTTGTAGGTTCCAAGAGAGCTAACTCTCATCTTAAAGAAATGAACCTCAAGGAAGGGTAAAGGAAAGCAATGACTCCAAGCAAAGAGTAATGTGCAAAGGACAACATGATTGTGAACATTCCATCAAAGAACGACAAGGAAAACATCGATCCAAAAGGAGATAGCTTCTAGTGCAACAAAGGCAATAATCACGAGAAGAAGCAATCAAAGGACAACCCCCTCCCAACTTACAAACGGTCAAGATCAAGGTCAAACAATATGCCTCGTTGGTCTCATTGATGAAGATCAAAATGAAATTAAAAGTCCTAAATCTATAGGCAATGAGGTACAATGCTCGAATCCTTCCCCTAATCTTGACTATGATAATGAGGAGGATCCTTGTGTGTTTTTAAATGATTTATATGATGAAATGAAAAGATTGTCTAAGAAGAACAAGATCACTCGAAACGAACTTGCTTGCTCACTAAATGAAAAATCTAAAATACAAGTAGAATATGATAGTCTTCTTACTTCTTTTCAAATCATATCAAATGAAAAAGAGAATGCGCTTTTATCTCTATATGCTATGTCTCTTGAGTACCAAGAGTTGCTTGACAAGGTGCATATTGTAGAATCTAAACTTGTTGAGCATGATATCTTAAAGCACAAGTTTGATGTATTAACTGATATCCTTGGTAATGTGCTTGTTTCTCCTCATGCTCGTATTGCTATTAATTGTCAAGAGCACAAGCACACACATAAAATTGCACACTCTACTTCTTTTAATGCTAGAGCATCACATGCCACTATGCTAAATGTTATTTGCTCATATTGTGGTAAATGTGATCATCATGCTACTCGTTGCATTAATAAGAAGAAAATAGAAAGAGGTGCAAAGTCTATTTGGGTTGAAAAGAACCCCAAAACTAACCCCAAAGGATCCATAAGAAAATGGGTACCAAAATTGAATTTCATTGCGAGAAACAGGAAATCAGGGGTTTTTCAGTTCAGAATTTCAAAAGTCTCATTTCCCTCTTCAAAATACTGTCAATTTTCACCAAACTTCATCAAAATCGAATTCTATAACATTCGAAACTTCAATTCCTTCCACAAACATCATATTCCAACAATCATGGATCAAAATCCAAATCCCAATCTTTCCAATAATCCTTTCAAAGGAAAACCCAATAACAATTCTTCAAAAAAAAAACCTCCCACGAAAAGACCACTTGAAAAACCTCTAACAATTAGAGATTCGGTCGAACATGCTTCAAAGAAAGTAAATATAAAAAGAATGGTAGATCGTAGGAGAGAAAAAGCGAAAAAGACAAACTACTCCGACGAAGACACGGAGTCCGATGACGATCATCCAATTCCACCTCCTCCCTCTCAATTTCAAGGTGAATCTTCCTCTTATACAACTAAGAAATTTAACTCTAGATTCAATAATGAGGAAGTTAGACCTACTTTTGAAAATTTAGTTAAAAATAGGAGAGGTATAATTCATAGGTACACTATGACTAGTGATATGTACCATGGACCATTTGAAGAAGTTGTTGAATACTTCATAGATATGGGATAGTTACCCATAATTGTGATATATATATCCTTTAGCCATTTATGAATTCGGGGCAAATCTAAGGGAAGATGGTTTAAAGGAAGATGAAATGTATTGGTGGACTTCTCGGGTTAGAAATCTGGAGTTTAGCTTCTCGGAGGGTATGTTTAGCGAAATCCCTGGGATTAGATTTGAGTTAGACTCAATTAGGTATTTTGACAACTCCGGGAATGTGCCAAGTGATGAATTTTGGACATTGAAAGGTTCAAGCTATATTTAAATATCGAATGGCCTTTCAATAAGTCTTCTGAAAGGGAAACCAACAAGTTGGATAAATATGGGCGTATTTTTCATCACATGGTATCCAACGTTGTTGTACCTATCTCCGGTCACAAGAATTCAATCGCCTACCTTCAAATGACGATAATGCAATGGTTGGTTGAAAGGAGTAAGGAAAGCTTTGCATTCTTGGCTATGAGGAACTTCATATATAGCTTAAACAAAGCCTCCAAGTTCTTGCCTTATGAGAGTTTATGGACTTTGCTATTTAAGAAATTCAAGCTCAAGCTTACAACTCCCACTCAAAGAAGTGACAAGTACAATATGTACAATGAAGGCCTTTTCCACCAAATGCACATGATATTGGTCAACAAGAAATGGAAGTTCCATTCTAGTTGCACAAATGAGGAACTCTTGGCCGCAATGATAACTTACAACAAATCGTCAAAAGTGTGTGAGACATTGAAGAAAGAAATGGAGAAGAGAGGACTCCAAAGGCCAAATGTTCAAGATGATAAAAATGTGCCAAGGCAAGAAGGCTAAGGGGATGGAGGTGATGATAATCACATTGAAGTAAATGAAGAGAGGAATGTCCAAGTAAACTTTGAAAATCAAGAAGACATTTCAAGAGAATACATTGATAGAAGACCTCCTCAACCAGGAAATTAAGCAAACAATGACATCCTTAACCAAATCAATGATAACTTGAAGATGATACTTGAAAACTTATCAAGCTTGGATGGTGAAGTTAAGGATTTAAAAGAACAAGTTGTGGATTTGAAAACAAGGTTTAATGAGATGGACTACAAGGTTGATAATATAAATACAAATACAAAGTCAAAGAAATCAACTTTTGTAGAAAATGAGGAGGAAGAGCTTGAGGAGGAGAAAGAAGAAGAAGATGGAAATATTGAAGATTTCATTAATCAGGATAAGGGAAATCGAGATGATAAAGATGAAGAGGAGAAAATGGATGAGGAGCCCAAAGAGATTGTTAATCTTGAAGATGAAGAAGATTTGGGTGCGGAAAGGGTTGAAAATTTGGGGAATGATGGTCAAGAGGTTGACATGGACATTGAAGACAAGGATGCTTTGGGTGAATAAATTGGTGTTAGGGAAGAAAATCCACCAAGTATTGAAGCTTCACCAAAGGATGTCAATGATGAAGAAGATTGAGAAGCTCAAGGAACTCATTGAAGGAACTCAAAGTGCAAGAAGCATTCTTCAAATTCAATGAGAAATTTCTGAATGCAATCTCTTTCATTTCCTTGTATTCTCTTTTGTTATCCCTTGTGTACCCTTAGCATAGTAATTGTTGTTCTTTCACTTTCAATTTATTTGTATGAATTGCTTTGGTTAAAAGGGCACCTTGATGCTTATAACTTGTCTTTGCTCTTTACTTGTTTTGATCTTTTGAGCATGTTATATTTATAGAGCTTAATGATTTTATCCTTGTGATGAAAGCTCATTTTTGAACCCCATCTCCTATATTCTTTAGTGTCTTATGCTTTGGGGAAGTTTGCATGTTCTATGCTTGGTTTTAACTTGATCTATAAAGCATATATGGGTGTTTTGTTATTTATATTCAAGTCTTAAGCATGATTTTTATGTGGTTGATCGTCTAATTGCTTGACTTAGGATATAAACTATTTTGTGGCATTGAATATGCATGTGTTGTGTCTATTTGGGTGTTTGGTAGTGGCTTTAACTGTTATTGCAGGTTTTCCCATTTTCTGCAAAAAGTTTGGTCGACCGGACTATTGGGCTCAGGTCGAACGAACCTCTACGGTCGACCAGAGGTCTCTTATGCGGCCGACTGAGACAACCAAATATCAGTAAAATTCGAACTTCAATCTCAGTAATCTGTAATTTTTGCTATTTTATTCATATAGGCACAACCTTAGGGGGGAGATTTCAAATGTTTTCATCCTTTACCCCCTCAAAATATGTGATG
Organism: Vinca minor; assembly: GCA_026122235.1. Classification (NCBI taxonomy): domain Eukaryota; kingdom Viridiplantae; phylum Streptophyta; class Magnoliopsida; order Gentianales; family Apocynaceae; genus Vinca; species Vinca minor. Next base: position 249,649 of record JAOCZM010000118.1, read on the forward strand.
TATGCTCAATTGTTCATATTTTACATCATCACATCACTTGTTGGCTTGTTTTCATCTTTTATCTCTTATAGCCAACTTGTGTAAGTTGTTTTGGGAGTTATATGTGGTATACATGTTTATTTCTTACATATACTTTCCCTTATAACTTTGAGGTCATATTCTTCATTTTCTTATCATTTGATCTCATTATAGTTTTTGGTTAGTCTTGCTTTTAGAGTTGTTACCTCATTTAGCTAACCATTAACTTCTAGAGGAATGCTTTTATAGTTTTATCTTACACTTTCTCTAGTTCCTTGGTTGTGATACATGTGTTTAACTTATGTATTCATGGTATCACTTCCATTTGCACTTTGTTAGCTATATTTTTAAACTTGTTTTCATCTTAAACAGCTAACATTGTATGTTTGATAAACGGGGAGATTGTGCTTAAAGGTTTTATTCCTTATCTCCTTTGATTTTAACTTAGGTTGATATTATTTTTGAGTCATATATGACAATCTTTTGATTTATGTGTCATTATGGACTCTTGGTGTTTTGAAAATCAACTAAGCTTAATGTAAAATTTATCCTTCTTCAAATGATTTTGGTCTTTAGATTTGATTTTTTGGTTCTTATCTTATCAATCTATTTGACCATAAAGCTTCTCCACAATTTAAATTTAATCCCTCCTTCATATTACTTTTAAAGGGGTCTTTCAAAGGGGAGAAATCCTTTAGGTCTCTATTTTTCAATAAAAAAGAGGAGAAAATGCTTTTCATATTGGCGCTCTGATTGCCCTTTTTTATTTTGACAAAAGGGGGAGAAATCTTAGTGTTGTAAATGTGCCAAGAAAATTAATTTACAAAATAAGAAAGCTTAAGAACTTTCAAAATGGGAGAGATAAGGGATTCTTTAAAATAGGGGGAGTAGAATATTTTTTCCCAAAACATCTACTTGCCTAGATCCTATATACCCTTATCTCATGCATACATATTTATATGACCTAAAGCTTCATCTTTTGCATATTATTCCCATTTGCATTAATGTTTTGTCATCATCAAAAAGGGGGAGATTGTTAGCCTGAAGGGCAAAGTGATCAATCTTGTTTTGATGATAACAAACCATTGATAGTTCTAATGTTTGTGTGAGCATGTTCTTAATGATAGGATCCTTAGCGCTCACACTAACATTGATAAAAATGGTAAGTTAGCTCCTTGTGTACATCAAAGGTATGATCATATACACAAGGAAGCTACACTTTGCAAGACTCCATAGCACAAGCATAAAGTCAATCCACATGCTATGGAAGTACTTGCAAAGTCAATGAAGAAGGAAGATCAATATGTTAAGAGCTACCCAATCCAACAAGAGTACAATCAAGTGGTAGACTCATTGACAAGAAGAAGTATGAAGTCCAATACACTACATAAAGAATGCTAGAGGACTTCATCACTTCAAGAAGATGTTGATCAAAGGCTTCAAAGTCCAAACTCCAAGAAGAATCAACTTGAAGACTTGAAGACCTTAGGAAGATTAGTCTAAGCTTTATAGGTAATCCTTTGTGACTAATCCTTCCCTTGAGAATACTAGGATATAAGTGAAAGGGATTCATGGGCAGAAACTCATTCTAAACACCCATGAGTCCTCCCCCGAAGGATCCGCTCATACCATGGGAATCGAAATTTAAAACTAAAGCTTACATTTTTCGGCTAAAGAATCTGATTCTTGGATTTTCAGAGTTTGTGTTGATGCCACCAATAGCTTTCCATTTGCGAAATTGCCCTCTACTGGTGTCCACGCGACGAAATGAACAATGATTGCTGGCTCTTCGTTTTTCTGAGTTTCAGGAATTTAGAGAGAAAGGGAGAAACAGAAAATCGAAATCTAATTTCGGAGTCCTTTTTGGTTTTGCGGCTCAATTAAGTCTAACCAAGGGTTTCGGCCAAAAGAGGTTTATATAGGGTGTGAGAGTTTGTTCCCATAACCAAATCTCACGTCCTCAACCTCTTTCGGCTGTGGGAATCTTTAATAAAACGTTATTATTCATTGAATCTGGACATGAAGCTCGTTAACTCGTCCATGCGTTTGACCCTGTAGGTTCATATCACAATGGCAATGAAAACACACTTAGTAGTAGTATGTGTTCATAAATCACAAGCGGTCCCTAGCAGGACATTGTGACTTCCCAGAGTGAATGAATATGCGGTGGAACCTAATATCAATCCACTATTTAATCCCTTTGTCTCGCGATATCCTAATTAAGCATAAGGCATGGTAGTCGTCACCCTTATAAAGCTTAATTGTATTTATGCTCGATCTCCAGGTAGACTGTTCAAACAAACAATATTTAATAACCACTTTATTAAATACATTTGAGCACGGCCATGCATTTAAACAGTCTTTCCCTATCGAGGGGCCCATGGATATCTCTCTCTAATAAGAGAGGGAGAAATTCCTTACAATGCCTCTCACATTCAAGCCATAATATGATGCTACATCCGATCATCAGTCGTATTGATTACTCGATTAAAAGTAACGTCCGACTGAATCAAAACGTGGCTCCATTCATGCTAGAATCAATGGAGACATAAGGTCTAAGGATTCCAAAATAGTATTGAGGAAATAATACTTATGACTAAGGACCATGAAGTATTACTTCTCTAACGGATCACGTCCGATACAATATATCCTAATATATTGCATCTATTATATGATTTGTATTCATTACACATGATTAGTAAAACATAATCATCAATCAAACATCATACTAGTTTTATTTCATTGTAAAGAACCTTACATAAAACTAGAGACAACTAGAATAGTAATTACATAAGCTAATGAGTTTTACCATCAAATCACGCATTTGATGTTCAGAAGCAAAATTAACTATTCAAATGACATGTTCAAAAGATATAAAACGTACAACATATGCCAATGGTCCTAGGGAACTACTAACAATAAGAATGTTTAAAGCTCAAATATGCATGTTTTCAAAACCTCATGTTTTACTTTGTTTTTTTCATTGAAAAGGTTTTTGAAAACTTGTTTAAGTGTTGGTCAATGCCTAAGTACCTTAAAATGTGTTTTGTATCTTTACAAAATACTTAGGAATGTGCATGAGAACAATAGAAACTTAACAAAGTGTAAAAACCACTTTGGGACTGCACTCCGTTCGACCTAGGCTTAGTTTCGGAAGACCAGAGTTGTCCGTTTGACCGCCAAGTGTTGATGCGGTCGACCAGTGTGTTTTTGTCCTTATTCGGGTTTTGAATGTTCCAATGCTCCAACGACTATATTCTCTCCGGGCGACCTTGATATAAGGTAGGTCGAACGATATTGCATTGGTAGAGCTGACCCCATGAATTAGGTTGACCGAGATGAGGACAGAGGGCCTTTAACCTTTGTTTCAAGGCACTATGGTCGACCTACTGTCTAGTAGCGGGTCGACCGAAGCTGTCTTTTCAATGGAAAATTTATAGTTGTTGTGGTAAATAAAGCTTGTGTATTCTTGCCCTATAAATAGCTTCTAAAGCTGAATTTTCATAACTAATCAAGTCATAAGGGGGTATATGCATATACACTTCATAAACACACAAGCAAACACTTTTGAGCTTAATTTCATATTATTCAAAAGCATGTGTGTTGAGTTATAAACTTCATCTATCTTTCTATTCTCAAAGAGTGATTAGAGCTTTCATTTGTATATCCAATCAATTTGAGGGATTTGTAAAAGTGAGCTAAATTGTAAAGTCCCCTTGAAAGAGACAAGTTACCCCTTCTCATTTGTTGAGAACTAGTTCTTTGTTAACTAGCAAAAAGCTCTTTGTGAGCTTCACTCTTGGTGAGTGTTTTTAAGTCCTATGTGTAGGCAAAGTCCTCTTTGTGAGGCAAGCATCTCTTTGGTGAGATTGGCTCTTAGTGAGCTTAAAACTCTTTGTGAGTGGAGTCTTTTTTATGAAGTACAGGTCCTCATTTGTTGGGGCAATTGTAAAAGGTAGAACCCTCATTGCATTTGTTGTAAAAGGGTATCCATTAGTGGATGTTGAAATCCTTGGGTTTGTCCTAAGGTAGTGGATGTAGATTCTTTGTGAATCGAACCACTATAAATCCTTGTGTTAGTTTTCTCTATTCCTACTCCTTTACTTTATTTTTCATGAATTGCTATAACTTGTACACTTTCTTACATAAACTATTTGCCTTGGATAGAAAACAACACATGCTTCCTTGCTTTATACAATTGCTTCACTTAGTCATGTAAGTTGCCTTAAACATAATTGAATCACCTTATGTGCTTAAACAACATACTTGTTATTAAGGTGAACACTTAGGCAAAGAATTTTTAGAAAAGCTTAAAAAGTTTTTAAGAACCTAATTCACCCCCTCTTAGTTTCTATTGTTAGTAGTGCCCTAGGACCATTAGCACATGTTGTGCGTTTTATTATCTTTTGAGCATGTAATTGAATAGTTAATTTTGCTTTTGATTATCAAATGTGTGATTTGATAGTAAAACTCATTAGCTTATGTAATTACTATTCTAGAAGGCCCTAGTTTTATGTAATGCTTAATTACTATGAAATAAAACTAGTATGATTGTTGATTGATGATCTTGTTTTACTGATCATGTGTAATGGATACAAATCACATCATAGATGCAATATATAGGGGATACATTGTATTGGGCGTGATCCGTCGAGAAGTAATACTTCATGGTCTTAAGTCATAAGTATTACTTCCTCAATACTATTTTTGAATCCTTAGACCTTATGTCTTCATTGATTGTAGTATGAATGGAGCCACGTTTTGACTCAGTCGGACGTTACTTGTAACAGAGTAATTAATACGACTGATGATCGGATGTAGTGTCCTATCATAGCTTGAATGTGAGAGACATTGTAAGGAATTTGTCCCTCTCTATTATTAGAGAGAGATATACATGGGCCCCTCGATAGGGAAAGACTGTTTAAATGCATGGTCGTGCTCAAATGTATTTGATAAAGTGGTTATCAAATGCTATTTGTCGAAAGCAGATCTACACGGAGATCGAGCATAAATACAATTAAGCTTAATAAGGGTGACGACCACCATGCCTTATGCTTAATTATGATATCGCGAGACAAAGGGATTAAATAGTGGATTGACAATAGGTTCCGTTGTAAATTCATTCACCTTGGGTAGTCACAATGTCCTGCTAGGGGCCGCTTGTGACTTATGAACTCACACTACTACTAAGTGTGTTTTCATTGCCATTGTGATATGAACCTACAGGGTCACACGCATAGACGAGCTAACAAGCTTCATGTCCAGATTCAATGAATCTAGAATGTGTCTAGGTTCATTGTATCTGACATTTGTTTTTCTGAAAATAATAAAGTGTTTATTATTCGAATTAGAGATAGGGGCAATTTTGGTATTTAACTATAGCTGGGATTAAGTGGGAGTTGTTATCCGATAAAGACTCCCACTACCAGCAGAAGTCTAGGGACGTGGGAGTCAGAGTCTCCCACAGCCGAGAGAAGTTGAGTAGACGTGGGAGTTGTTCTGGGAACAAACTCCCACACTCTATATAACATCTCTTAGCCGAAACCCTAGGAGATTAAGTCATTCAGCCGAAATACCAATACAAGAAAGGAAAAACGTTTTCTTTCTGTTTTTCCCTTTTCTCCCTAAATTTCCGAACTTCAGAAAGACGAAGAGCTAGCAATCACGGCTTGTTTCGTCGCGTGGATACCGGTAGAGGGAAATTCCGCAAAGGGAATTCCGTTGGTGAAAAGAAAACTTCCAAGAATCGTCATCCTCCATTCAAGAAGTAGCTTCTTGAATCCGAAAATTGTAAGTTTTTACCGCTGTTTTCAAATTGTTTCATATGAGCAGATCCTTCAGGGGAGGATCCATGGGTGTTTGGAACGAGTTTCCGCCCATGAATCCCTTCATCTATACCCTCAAATGGGTATTTCAAAGATCGCAAAAAGCAAACATGATCCATAAAATCAAAAAATAACATCACTTAACCCATTATTTTACCAATACATTCTAAAAAACACAAGTTTATACTCTCATGTACCAATTACAACACTCACAAACAAAGTGTGAACTCCACTCCACCGATTCCTTTTTTTCTTGTTTCTTTATGACCTTGCAATATACTCCTTGGTGTCTCATATCTTTTGTAGGTTCAATTATATGTATATCCTCGGAAATGCATGAGTTGCAATATGCAAATTCAAGAATCAAATCAATTTAAGGCAAAAAAAATTAACATTTTTAACTATGTTAAAAAGTTATACAACACTCACAAACAAACAAAGTGTGAACTCCACTCCTCCACCAATACCATTTTCTTATTTCTTTATGACCTTACAATATACTTTTTGGTGTCCCAATCTTTTATAGGTGCACTTATATGTATATCCTCGGAAATGCATGAGTTGCAATCTTCACATTCAAAAACCAAATTAATTTATGGCGATAAAGTTATACATAATTTTTCTTAAAAAGTACTACAAAATAAACCTACAAATATTATTCACCGTCAATATGTTCAAGGTCAATATTTGTCGTTCAAGTGGCTTCTTAGTGTGAAGCGAGAAATGAAGGGATTCATGGGCGGAAACGCGTTCCAAACACTCATGGATCCTCCCCTGAAGGATCCGCTCATATGAAACAATTCGAAAAACAGCAAGAAAAACTTACGTTTAGGATTCGAAGCTACTTCTTGAATGGAGGATGACGTTTCTTGGATCGGATGCTCGCTACCGATTGATCTCCCTGCGGAAAGTCCCTCTACCGGTATCCACGCTGACTAAACGGGCATCGATTGCTAGCTCTTCGTTTTTCGAGATTCGGGAATTAGAGAGAAAAGGGAGAGGCAAGAATAGAAAACGGTTTTCGATTCTATGTATTATTTCGGTCGAAAACATTAGTAATCTAGGTTTCGCTAAGAGATGTTATATAGAGTGTGAGAGTTCGTTACTAGAACAACTCCCACCTCTATTCAACTTCTCTCGCAGTGGGAGTCTCGTAATCCCACGTTCCTAGACTTTTCACTGGTAGTGGGAGTCCTTATCGGATAATAACTCCCACGTAATCCCAAACTATAGGTAAAATACCAAAATTGCCCCTATCTCTAATTCGAATAATAAACACTTTATTATTTTCAGAAAAGTGAATGTCAGATACAATGAACCTAGACACATTCTAGAATCATTGAATCTGGACATGAAGCTCGTTAGCTCATCTATGCGTGTGACCCTGTAGGTTCATCTCACAATGGCAATGAAAACACACTTAGTAGTAGTGTAAGTTCATAAATTACAAGCGGTCCCTAGCAGGACATTGTGACTACCCAAAGTGAATGAATATACAACGGAACCTAATATCAATCCACTATTTAATCCCTTTGTCTCGCGATATCCTAATTAAGCATAAGGCATGGTGGTCGTCACCCTTATTAAGCTTAATTGTATTTATGCTCGATCTCCGGGTAGATTGTTTCGACAAATAGCATTTGATAACCACTTTATCAAATACATTTGAGCACGGCCATGCATTTAAACAGCTCTTTCCCTATCGAGGGCCCATGTATATCTCTCTAATAATAGAGAGGACAAATTCCTTGCAATGTCTCTCACATTCAAGCTATGATAGGACACTACATCCGATCATCGGTCGTATTGATTACTCTGTTACAAGTAATGTCCGACTGAGTCAAAACGTGGCTCCATTCATACTAGAATCTATGAAGACATAAGGTCTAAGGATTCTAAAATAGTATTGAGTAAGTAATACTTATGACTTAAGACCATGAAGTATTACTTCTCGACTGGATCACGTCCCAATACAATGTATCCTCATATATTGCATCTATGATGTGATTTGTATCCATTACACATGATCAGTAAAACAAGATCATCAATCAATAATCATACTAGTTTTATTTCATAGTAATTAAGCATTACATAAAACTAGGGACTTCTAGAATAGTAATTACATAAGCTAATGAGTTTTACTATCAAATCACACATTTGATAATCAAAAGCAAAATTAACTATTCGATTACATGCTCAAAAGATAACAAAACGCACAACATTTGCTAATGGTCTTAGGGCACTACTAACAAGAAAGTGACAAGGGAAGGAAGATATGCTGGCGAGATTGGATGGAGCTTTGTAGACCAAATTCTTGAGGGGTTGGATTTCGAGGTCTCGAAGCTTTCAATCTAGCTTTGGTAACCAAGCAAGATTGACAGATTATCAATCAACCTTTCTCGCTTTACTCTAGAGTTTTGCAGGCAAAGTACTTTACCTGGGAGAGATTCTTGACTGTTCCTCTAAAGGCACGGACCTTCCCTATTTGGCAAGGCATTATCAAAAGTCGGGATTTACTCTTAGCAGGCTTAAAATGAAGGATAGGGAATGGCTCAAGAGTCAGTATGTGGTGCCACTAGATAAGCTTGTTTGGGCTTACACAAAGAATGGTTCTTGTTCTGTTAAATCTTCCTATCATCTTCAAGTTGACATTGAGAGTCATTGGGAATTAATCTAGAAATTGCATGTAAAATTTGGGAATCTTTTGTCTTTTAAGATTTGACTAAGAAACATTAAACTTTTTTTTCTTTCTTTCCTCATATGGAATATTTGGCGCTTCAGTTTTGAAGGACATAGCTTCATTGGTTGAGACTGGAGCATATGGACGTGAGGCTCGGAGGATAATAAGAGCAGTTCAGTAGACTATTGCTTTGAGGAATAAGCTGAAGACTTTTGTGCTTTCTTCGTTCTTGAATTCTGCCCTTGGACCGGGCTCTGAGGTTTCCTCATACCTTTTAAAGGTAAGAAAGTAATTGGAGTTACATCTTCAGTATTTTACTAATGGGACAATCTGGTAAGAATGGTGGAATAATCGTTGCCCTTGGAAAAATGTCTATTTGTTCTCTGCATCATAATGACCTTCAAATTTTGGTACCGGTTTTCCTAAACTGAACAGATTATGTGAATTAAGAATACTTCTCATTCTTTTCCACCTCTTTTACTACTTATAACTACCCTAGAATCAACAATTGGCCCTTCCTAACATGTGGGAAATCTCTTTGAGACATGTTGTACAATTTTATTTCTGTATCCAACAAAATGGAGGTTAAGCTTACTATGTTTTCCTTCATTTGACTGACCACCATATACTGCTTGTGGAATTGAAGAAGTCTAGCCTTCATTTGGCTTACATGAAATCCCTATTTCTTACTTACTAGTTGTTTTTCGTAGGATGAGGAGCGTGATATGGAAGTTGATACCACAACATCTGCAACTCAACCCCCTGTACATCATTATGTGCTGGAGCTTGAAATTTATTGTTACTTGTTTGTTTTGATCTTTCTCATTGATACGAAGAGCTAAAATAAGGTAGAGAAAAGAGTATACCTTCACTGCATGTCCCTACATTTACAACTGTTCATCAAGTTAATGGACCAAAGTATGTGCCAAAGTAGGTATCGCACGATTGAAGAACTGAACAGGCGTACCCTTCACGTTCTAACATCCAGGCTCTACCTCTATTACTCATTGAGCTTTGAACATACTGGGGATCACGTTGAGATTCGGGGGTTGGTTCTATTTGGTTATTCTTGTTTCTTAGTTGATTCAGACGTGAAATATTTCAACAATCTATGGAGTGAAACATGGATTTATTCAGTTTTTGTCTTATTGTGTCCCTAAAATCTCATTCCCCGTCTCCTCTTTCGTCCACTTTCTCATTGTGTGAATTTGAGTTCTAATGAAAACATGAATTTTTTCCAATTTTAATTGTGAATTTGAGTTCTAATGAAATTTTGTTGATTATCAACAGTGATCGCCTTGCTTTACATCGGGTTGCTACACTTAGGCATGACGAGTTGGGTCAGGTTTGTAACTTACAGTAATAATGAACTAGTATATTTTTTTGGAAGCAAGCTTGTGTTTTGATTGATTAACGTGTATACAGGAAACACTTATGAACCTATTACTTTGAAACTACCTCCACTACAATTTATATGATCAAGCATTGAAGCTGAGATCAAAGGCACCCCGTTTTGAAGCCAATTCAAACGAGCATGAAAGATCTTTGTTGAAGTTTACATTGGATATAGGTGCTCAATTAGATTGAGCTAACTCAATTGGATTGGGTGTTCGATTGCATTAGGCAAAACCGGCCCGGTTGGACCGGACCCGATCGACAGAGAGCTTTCTTGGGTCGACCGAACCGGTTTGTCACTCAGGTCGACCGGACCAGTTGGACCAAGTCAAAACCGGTATATGTCTTGTGTGTGTGTGTGTGTGTGTAAGGGAGTAGTGAGGGGTTCCACTAACACCACATAATGATTAAATGCTCATCATTCTCCATATTCATGCGATAGTTGGAACTCTCTCTTTTTCTCTCTACTTTCTTGCCGAGCCAAAAGAGAAGAAAAATACTGTTTTTTCCTTTCTCTCAAAACACACTTCCAAGAACACAAAATAGAAGAATTTTTTTTTTCTTGTCTTTGATATTTCTTGTTTTGATTTCTATATCAAAGAAACTCACGAAGATCGTCTTCAACGTTCGTAGCTTTCGTGACTAGCATCACAAGCACAATGAACAAGCTCAAGGTTGGTCGGTGTGGATACAAGTAGAGACGGGAGTCTGAAGGATGTCGTTGCTGATTTAAAGTAGCAGAATCCGGGCAATTTCGAGGATAACTCAAGGTTGGTCGGTGTGGATAGCTCCTGGCCCAGAGGAAATCCCAGTCTTTCGAGGCTCTCAATATAGCCTATCATTTTCAGAACGTGAGTTTCGACTGGTGTTCCCTCCGCCATTTTGCACTGAAAGAGAAACTTCGACACATCGAATCTCTCCTAGCGGGCTAAACCTTGAAAGAGTTCCCTTAGATGATTAATCATATCGGAAGCTCCCATTTCCTCATGTTGCTTCTGAAGCTCAGAGGTCATGGTCACCAAGAGAAGACTAGACACATCTAATGTGTCATCTAAGTGCTTACGATAAGCATTTCCTTCAAAGGTCGGAGCCCCTGCGACTAATGCATCAGGAATTTGTTCCTTGAGAACATAAAGTTTTTTCTCGTGTTTGAGAACGATTCTCAAGTTCCTATACCAATCGAGGAATTTTCCTCCCTCAAGTTTGTCCTTCTCAAGGACGGATCGCAACGATAGTGAGTTTGATGCAACTATTGCATTTGCCATTTTATCTACAGAAAAGAATTTGCAAAGTTTTAGTTGTCATATTTTAAAATCATTAAAAGGACTTTATTTATGATTCTCCCACTATTTTCTTCAAATGAATAACCCTCAAATACTCAATCTCAAGTTGACCTATGATTCTCCCACTAGTAGGTCCACGATCCATATTTCGGCATTCTCAAGGAAGCTTTGGCTACTATACTTAAGAAAACGCTTTAGGTAAGTAATGTTTGCTAATCACAACAATTATATGAATCTTGGTTGGTTAAGCAGGTAACGAGTACCCTCATACATAAATGCACATCTTAACCCTTTTGCCTCCGGATTCTCAACGATTGAGGTAATCCGGTTAAGTATGACCTAAGGTTGACCGGCGGATATCAGTAACTTATCCTTCACGCCTCACCAGGATAGACAAGCGCTTATTCCACTCGGAAGTTCACACTACTGTCGATCTTGGCCTTGACGAGGTCCCCGCTTGGAAAGCAATAGACTTAATATTTAAAATTTGAGGGATATTTAAATTTTATCTCACCAAACGATGTATAATCTGATTATACGTTTGAATATGCATCATATGCTAAAATAATATTGTAAAGATGCATCCAGCATGTCATGCAAAATAAATAAAACAGTAAATAAGCGTGGCATAGTTATAGTCCCTAGGTCAATCTAAAGGTGGAAAGCAATAAATCCTATCTATTGTCTTCCGCCTCCTTATGGTTTCCTCCATCTGATGGACGCCTTCCTTCATCACTTGTTAAATATGTAAAATAAATAGAATCCCTATTCTAAAACTTTTACATAATGGAAAGAATTCTCGAGTTACATTCGAGATTAAAATTTACAACAAGAGATAATAGATAAGGCACGACACGCAAAACGTATTATAATAAAAAAAAAAATCATTGGTTAAAGGCTATTACTATGCATCATGCTCAAAACAAACACAAAATAATGCTAAGAGCGCAAATATACACTGCCTGCCCTTTTCCGGTCGACCCAGACCGTACTCCCAGTCGACCGCAATAAGGCAGTAACCAAAACTGTGTAAAAATTAGGCCACCTCGGTCGACCCAAAACATTTCTGATCGACCGGACTGAAAACATACTAGCCTCGGTAGGCTGTGACTGCTCATCGGTCGTCCGAAATCTAGGCAGTAGAAAAATTCTATTTTCTAACTCATGTTCGGTCTGCCGCGAACCTCTTCCGGACGATCGAATATTTGCCAGAAAATAGCCAAAAACACGAATTTTACAATTCGTTCCGGGATTCATTTAACACTTAAAAGACTTCCCAGAGACTGTAAAAAGTAAAACATCCTATGACGTGTATTATTAACTACAAAAACAACAAGATAACACATAAACAAGATTATTGAGTTCTCGTGATAGGCTCTGATACCGCTTGAAGGAAAAATTTGTAATCCCCAAAATGCAGCGGAAATAAAAGTGCGGGATTACATTCCTTTAAGGATATATTCACGAGAAAGAACCAGAATCATGTGTTTAGGAGTTATACCTTTATGTCGATCAAATCGATGATGCCCGGATTCTGCTAATAGAAATCATCAACAGCAGCCAACTGACTCCTGTCTCTACTGGTATCCTGTGCTTGTTACTCCGTGTTTCAGATGCTAGTCTAATAACTATAAAGGTGGAAAAACACTTTTCCCCGGAATCTACAAAGTATAGGCTACTTAGGAAAATCGAAAATCTAAGAGATAAGAAAATTAAATTTTCTTCTTTTGATTGTTCTTGAGAGTGTGTGAAATGAAGAAGAAAAATCAGATTTTTGCTTCTTGGAATTTGGCTAGAGTTGAGAAAAAAGAGAGCTCAAGTCTTGTGTAAAAACTAGAATGACAAACTATTTTTCATCTAGTGTGGGGTAAGTATAACTACCCACTCACTCACTCTCCCCTTATTTCTATCCCACTCCACACACCCCCTCACACATGTAGATGTGCCGATTTTGACCAAGTCCAACTGGTCCGGTTGACCGCATAAATGGTTCTCGGCCGACTGGAGTGACCAAAAGTTCGGTCGACCCGAGACAGCTCTCGGACGACCGGGTCTTTTGCCCAATCCAATTGAGCCTGCCCAATCCAATTGAGCACCTATATGAAATGTAAACTCCAACAGAACTTTGTGTTTACAAAATGTTTAGTGGAAACTCGGTGGTATTCCTAGTTTTGTATGTAGATGACATACTACTTATAGGGAATGACATTCCAACATTGGAATTGGTAAAGGTATGGTTGGGGCAATCTTTCTCTATGAAGGACTTAGGTGAAGCAAGCTTCATCTTAGGAGTCAAAATCTATAGAGATAGATCACGTAGACTTCTTGGCCTAAGTCAGAGTACATATATAGATAAAGTGCTAAATCGGTTTCTGAAGGGATTCATGGGCGGAAACTCGTTCCAAACACCCATGGATCCTCCCCTGAAGGATCCGCTCATATGAAACAATTCGGTAAAACAGTAAGAACTTACGTTTCTTGGATTCAAGAAGATGCTTCTTGAATGGAGGATGACGTTTCTTGGATTCAATCTGCCACCAATTGATCTCCCTTGCGGAAAGTCCCTCTACCGGTATCCACGCGAAGAAACGGGCAGCGATTGCTAGCTCTTCGTCTTTTCTGATTTTCGGGAATTAGAGAGAAAAGGGAGAGGCTTAAACTGAAATCTAATTTCAGAGACTTGGTAATATTTCGGTTGAAAACATGATCTAGGGTTTCGGCCAAGAGATCATTATATAGGGTGTGAGAGTTTATTCCCATAACCAACTCTCACATCCCCAACTCCTCTCGGCAGTGGGAGTCTTTGATTCCCACGTCCCCTAGACTTCTGCTGGTAGTGGGAGTCCTTATCGGATAATAACTCCCACGTAATCCCAGCTATAGGTAAAATACTGAAATTGCCCCTATCTCTAATTCGAATAATAAACACTTTATTATTTTAAGAAAGACAAATGTCAGATATAATGAACCTAGACACATTCTAGATTCATTGAATCTGGACATAAAGCTCGTTAGCTCGTCTATGCGTGTGACCCTGTAGGTTCGTCTCACAATGGCAATGAAAACACACTTAGTAGTAGTGTGAGTCCATAAATCACAAGCGGTCCCTAGCAGGACATTGTGACTACCCAAAGTGAATGAATATACAACGGAACCTAATATCAATCCACTATTTAATCCCTTTGTCTCGCGATATCCTAATTAAGCATAAGGCATGGTGGTCGTCACCCTTATTAAGCTTAATTATATTTATGCTCGATCTCCAGGTAGACTGTTTCGACAAATAGCATTTGATAACCACTTTATCAACCACATTTGAGCACGGCCATGCATTTAAACAGTCTTTCCCTATCGAGAGGCCCATGAATATCTCTCTCTAATAATAGAGAGGGACAAATTCCTTACAATGTTTCTCACATTCAAGCTATGATAGGACACTACATCCGATCATCAGTCGTATTGATTACTCTGTTACAAGTAACGTCCGACTGAGTCAAAACGTGGCTCCATTCATACTAGAATCAATGAAGACATAAGGTCTAAGGATTCTAAAATAGTATTGAGGAAGTAATACTTATGACTTAAGACCATGAAGTATTACTTCTCTGACGGATCACGTCCAATACAATGTATCCCTATATATTGCATCTATGATGTGATTTGTATCCATTACACATGATCAGTAAAACAAGATCATCAATCAACAATCATACTAGTTTTATTTCATAGTAATTAAGCATTACATAAAACTAGGGACTTCTAGAATAGTAATTACATAAGCTAATGAGTTTTACTATCAAATCACACATTTGATAATCAAAAGCAAAATTAACTATTCAATTACTTGCTCAAAAGATAATAAAACGGACAACATATGCTAATGGTCCTAGGGCACTACTAACAATTTAGAATGCAAGAGTCCAAAAGGGGCCTTTGATCTATAGCACTTGGTACGGTTCTTTCAAGATAACAATGTGCTAAGACACTGGATGAGAAAGAACGCATGAGTGAGATTCCATATGCGTCGGCAATTGTATCTATCATGTATGCCATGTTGGGTACTCGCCCAGGTGTCTCGTATGTTTTGAGTATAACTAGCATATACCAGTCTACTTATGTGAGCGTCACTGGATAGCCGTCAAGAACATCCTTAAGTACTTGCAAAGGACTAAGGACAGGTTCTTAATCTATGGTGGGGAAGACGAGCTCATTGTAAGTGGTTACACTGATGCTAGTTTCCAAACCGATAGAGACGACTTTAGATCACAATCGGGTTATGTATTTTGCATAAACGGTGGTACTGTGAGGTGGTGGAGTTCAAAGCAAGTGACTATTGTGGATTCTACAACCGAAGCCGAGTATATAGCTGCATCAGATGCTACTAAGAAACCGTTTAGATCCGAAAGTTCATTTGATGAACTTGGTGTGGTATACCTAGCATTGTAAATGCGATAGATCTCCATTGTGAATGGAGCCATTATCAAAGGAACCACAACCGAAGCTGTCATTTCAAGGCCAAAATTATAGCCGTTGTGACCAACAAAGCTTGTGTATTCTGGCCCCATAAAAACCTTTCAAATATGAATTTTTCATAACTAATCAAGACATAAGAGGGCATATGCATATACACTTTCCAAACACACAAGCTTACTCTTTTGATCTTTAAATTCAATAACTTTCAAAAGCATTTGTGTTGAGCTTAAACTTCATCTCTCTTCTATTCTCAAAGAGTGATTAGAGCTTAAATTGTAAATCCACTCCAAGAGGAATTTATTTTAGTGAGCTTAATTTGTAAAATATCCTTAGAAAGAGATTGGTTACCAAACCTTCTCATTTGTGAGAACTAGTTCTTTGTGAACTAGAAAAAATATCTTTGTGAGCTTCACTCTTGGTGAGTGTTTGTAAGACCAATGTGTAGGCAAAAGTCCTCTTTGTGAGGCAAACACCCTTTGTGAGTGGAGACTTCTTAGTGAAGCAAAAGTCCTAAGAGTAGGCAAAAGTCCTCTTTGTGAGGCCAAACACTCTTCGTGAGTGGAGTCTTCTTTGTGAAGCAAAAGTCCTCATTTGTTGAGGCAATTGTAAAAGGTATAACCCACCTTGCATTTGTTGTGAAGGGTATCCGTTAATGGATGTTGAAATCCTTGCGGATTGCCCTAAGGTAGGGGATGTATATTCTTTTTTAGTCGAATCACTATAAATCCTTGTGTTAGTTTTCTATATCCCTACTCCTTTATTTCATTGTTCATATACTTGTTATAACTTGCCTAATTGATTATATGAACATATGTGCTTAGGATAGAAACTATCACTTGCTTCCTTACTTTATACAATTGTTTCACATAGTCATCTAAGTTGCCTCAATCATAATTGAATCACCTTATGTGGTTAAACAACATACTTGTTGTTAAGGTGAACATTTAGGCAAAAGAAGTTTTAAAAAAGCTTAAAAAGTTTATTAAGAACCTAATTCACCCCCCCAGGTTCTATACCCTCAAAGGGTATTTCAATTGGTATCAAAGTCTAGTCTCCTTTATTAAGCTTAATTGTATTTATGCTCGATCTCCAGGTAGACTGTTTCGACAAATAGCATTTGATAACCACTTTATCAAATACATTTGAGCACGGCCATGCATTTAAACAGTCTTTCCCTATCGAGGGGCCCATGGATATCTCTCTCTAATAATAGAGAGGACAAATTCCTTACAATGTCTCTCACATTCAAGCTATGATAGGACACTACATCCGATCATCAGTCGTATTGATACTCGCTACAAGTAACGTCCGATCGAGTCAAAATGTGGCTCCATTCATACTAGAATCAATGAAGACATAAGGTCTAAGGATTCTAAAATAGTATTGAGGAAGTAATACTTATGACTTAAGACCATGAAGTATTACTTCTCTGACGATCACGTTCCAATACAATGTATCCCTATATATTGCATCTATGATGTGATTTGTATCCATTACACATGATCAGTAAAACAAGATCATCAATCAACAATCATACTAGTTTTATTTCATAGTAATTAAGCATTACATAAAACTAGGGACTTCTAGAATAGTAATTACATAAGCTAATGAGTTTTACTATCAAATCACACATTTCCTTGTTGAGCATTTCCTTGTTGAGCATTATAGAAGAAGGTCCATTTATTCCTTTAATCTACACACAAGGTTTCATGGTGCCAAAGTATAGGAAAGACTATGATGAAGAAGACTACAAGAAGATGACAACTTCAAGGCCTTAAATGCTCTTTGTTGTGCATTAAATGAAGAAGCTCTCAACAAAGTGCATGACTGTGAAGATGCTTATTCCATGATGAAGAAGGTCCTTTTATTCCTTTAATCTACACACAAGGTTTCATGGTGCCAAAGTATAGGAAAGACTATGATGAAGAAGACTACAAGAAGATGACACTCAACTTCAAGGCCTTAAATGCTCTTTGTTGTGCATTAAATGAAGAAGCTCTCAACAAAGTGCATGACTGTGAAGATGCTTATTCCATGATGAATATGCTTGAAGCATCATACAAAGGAGAAGTTGAAGTGGAAAATCTAAAGGTGGGAAAGCTAGATTTGGGGACTCAATCTTGTGAAGGTATAAAGGACATCTCAATCACAATTCAAAATCTTGATACAACCAAGAAGTGTGATCAAGGAGAAAACAATGATCAATCCTCAAGGAGCTAAAAAATTATACAAGTTGAGCCTTCACAAGATGAGATGGAAGAAGAGATAGAGGAAGCACAAGATGATGATCTTCATAATGAATTAAATTATGATGGAGACACTGAAGATCAAGCATTTTGCAAAAGAAAGAGAAAAAGATTGTCACTAAGCTTCAAAGAAAGAAATTCAAAGAGAAGTGGCTTAAAGCTTGAAGACTTCAAATGGAAATGTTCAAAAAGGAAGAAATCTCAAACACTCCATAGCACTTGGATTCCTCAAAGCTAAATGGCAAACACACTGAAAGAACAAAGATGCTCAATTACAAGTGATGATCAAAACTTCAATGGTAATCTGCAATTATCATCACTTGGTGAGGTTGGAAAGGAATCAACTCCACTTTCTCATAATACTTTAAAACATGTCATTAATAGTATGAGAAGTAAGATTGATGTTATTACTTGCACTCTTGTTGATGTTGCACTATGTTATTTTAGTGATCCTTCACATGGAGATAACTTATTGCAAGAGCTTCATTCCCTTGATGTTTCTCTTGCTAAGGTATCTAAAATATGCAGCATCACAAGATTGGATGATTCTTGCTCTTATCTTTCATTTAATAAGAATCATCCTTGTGCTTGTAATATTGAAAATATTGATCCAAATGCACACACTTGCCACTTGAGAAAATGTTCTAACAATGTAGGATCTTTGTAAATGGTACCATGTGTTTCTCAAGTGTCCTTTGTAGGTTCCAAGATAGATAGCTCTCAAGTCAAAGAAGTGAACCCCACGGAATGGCAAAGTAAAGCAAAGACTCAAAGAAAAAATTCATGTGCCAAGGACAAAATGGTTGTGGAGAGTTCATCAACGAACATCAAAGAGATCATTAATGATGACTCCACAAACCAAACGAAGATTGCTTCCAATGTATCAAATGCTCAAATGGAAAGAATAAGCAATCAAAGGATAAGCTCCTCCCAAGAAGGAAAAGGTAAAGACCAAGGCAAAACACTATACCTCATTGGTCTCTTTGATGAAGATCAAAGTAAAATTCAATGTCCTAAATCTATAGGCAATGAGGTACAATCTAATCCTTCCCTTGATCTTGACTATGTTAGTGAGGAAGATCCTTATGTGTTTCTGAATGATTTATTTGATGAAATTAAAAGATTAACTAAGAAGAACAAGATCACTAAAAATGAACTTGCTTCCTCACTAAATGAAAGATCTAAAATGCAAGTAGAATGTGATAGTCTTCTTACTTCTTTTCACATCATACCAAAAAAAAAAGAGAATGCGTTTTTATCTCTAATTGATGCTCTTGAATACCAAGAGTTGCTTGACAAGGTTTATATTGTTGAATCTAAACTTGTTGAGCATGATATCTTAAAGACAAATTTGATGTGTTATCCACTTATGTTGATAAGTGTATATGTGCTAGAGATATCCTTGGAAACGTGCTTGTTGCTCCCCATGATCATAGTGCTAGTAATTGTCAAGTGCACAAGCACACACAAAAACTTGCACACTCTACTTCTTTTAATGCTAGAACTGAAGGGATTCATGGGCAGAAACTCGTTCTAAACACCCATGAGTCCTCCCCCGAAGGATCCGCTCATACAAAAACGAATTGAAAGCAGACGAAAAACTTACATTTTTCCGGTTAAAGATTCTGTCTTTGGGCTCTTAGCAGCAATCACCTTGAGTCCTCCCTTTCGGAATTACTCCCTACCGGTATCCACGCGACGAAACGAACAACGATTGCTAGCTCTTCGTTTTTCTGAGTTTCGGGAATTTAGAGAGAAAAGGGAGGCGAAAACAAGAAATCTGATTTCTAGGTTTCTGGTATTTTTGCGGCTCAAGCATTAGTCACTAGGGTTTCAGTAGGGAGTAATTCCACAAGGGAGGACTCAAGGTGATTGCTACTAAGAGCCCAAAGACAGAATCTTTAACCGGAAAAATGTAAGTATTTCGTCTACTTTTGATTCTGTCTTTGGTCTCTTAGCAGCAATCACCTTGAAGAACATCACATGCCACTATGCTAAATGCTAATTGCTCTTATTATGGTAAATGTGGTCATCATTCTACTTGTTGCATTAATAAGAATATAATAGAAAAAGGTGCTAAGTCTATTTGGGTTGAAAATAACCCCAAAACTAACCCCCCCAAGGATCCATAAGAAAATGGGTACCAAATTGAATTCCATTACAGGAAATAGGAGACATTCGGCCTACCGGATAAGGCACTGGTCGACCGCATAAATGGTCAGAATACCTCAGTCAAAGGAAAGGTATCCCAGTTGACCGCAACAAACTCCCGGTCGACCAAAGTAGAATGGTTTTCAGTAACAGGGTACCTCGGTCGTCCGAAATTTTGACAGAAAAAAATTCAGATTTTAATTTAATGGGGGCGGGCAACCGGATAGGACCGCCGGTCGACTTAAGTGTCGCGATTTAGCAGAATTCAAAGGTTTTCAGTTCAGAATATTCAAAAGTCACATTTCCCTCCAAAGATATCAAAACCCTTTTATCAAAATTCCTAAAAATCGAAGCCTATACCCATCCAAATCTTAATTCCCTCCACAAACCTTATATTCCTATAATCACGGTCCAAAATCCAAAGCCAAATCCTTCTAAAAATCCTTCCAAAGGGAAACCCAAGAACACTTCTTCAAAGCAGAAACCTCCCACCAAAAGAAAAATTGAACAATCTCTAACAATTAGAGAACTGATTGAACCCGCTCCAAAGAAAACAAAGGTGAATCGGAAAGTCGATGATGGAAGAGGAAAATCAAACAAAATGACCCACTCCCTATGAAAGCATGTGGACTCTCATTTTCATGAAGTTCAAGATCAAGCTCTACACTCCCACTCAAAGAAGTGATTGGCATCAAATGTATAATCAAGGGCAATCTCATCAAATGCATATGATCTTGGTAAATGGACATTGAAAATTCCATTCAAAGTGCACAATTGAGGAATTATTGGCGGCTATGGTTGCAGTCAAGAAATCTCCGAAAGTTTGTGAAACCTTAAAGAATGAGATAGAGAAAAGAGGGCCTCAAGATCCAAATGTGCAAGATATGCCTCAAAATGAAGAAGGCCAAGGATATGGAGGAGATGATGTTCATATTGGAGTAGATGAAGAAGGGGATGTTCATATAGATGTTGAAGATCAAAGGGACATTCCTAGGGAAAATGTTGAAAGAAGACCTCATCATCCTCAAAGAAATGAAGATATCCTAAACCAAGTCTTGACAAACTTACAAGAATTTCAAGACAACATCAAAAGTGACTTGAAAATGATATTCGAGAAAATGTCAAGTTTGTAATGATGTAAGGGACTTAAAGGCTCAAGTTGGGGATTTAAGGATTAAGTTTAATGATATGGACTACAAGATTGATGATATTGATAGAAATACCAAATCAAAGAAATCAATCTTGGAAGAAAATGAGGAGGATGAAGGGGATAAAGAAGAAGAAGAAGTAAGAATATGATGCTTTGATGAAGATTCCATCAATGAAAATGATGGAAATGAAGAAAATAAGGAAGAAGAACCCAAGCATGTGATAAATTTTGAAGATGATGAAGAAAATTTGGGTGAAGAAAAGGTTGAAGATTTGGGGAATGAGAGTCAAGGAGTTGACATGGTTGTTGAAGACAAGGAAGATTTGGGTGAAGAATTTGGTGTTAAGGAAGAAAATCTACCATGTGTTGAAGCTTCGCCAAAGGACATCAATGATGAAGAAGATTAAGAAGTTCAAAGGATCTCATTGAAGGAACTTAAAGTGCAAGAAAATGAGAAATTTCTAAACTCTATCTTTTTCATTACCTTGTATTTCAATTCATTTCCTTGTATTTCCCCTTTTGATTTTCATTGTATACCCTTAGAATAGCAATTGTTGAACTTACTTTTCATACTTTGTATCAATTGTTGTTTTAAAGGGGCACCTTGATGCTTATAACATGTCTTTCTCTTCATATGTTTTGATCCTTTGAGCATGTAATAGTTATTGAGCTTAATGATTTGATCCTTGTGATGAAAGCACATTGATTCACCCTCCCCTCTATTCTTAGTATCTTTATGCTTTGGGGGAGTTGTATATGCCATGCTTGTTTTAATTTGATCTATATAGCATATAGGGGTATCTTGTTGTATATATTCGAGTCTAGAGCATGAATTTTATGTGGTTGATCGTCTAGATGCTTGACTTAGTATATAACCTGTGATTGTGGCATTGTATATGCCTGTGTTGTGTGAATATGGATGTTTTGGCTTGGTTTGAACTGTAAATTGCAGGTTTTCCTTGATTTTTTCCTCCAAAATTTCTCTTCCATTAGAAGACGTTCAGAATATGTTTCCTTGGCAGCTCTTAATATCGCTTCATTTGCCTCCGTCGGATCAGGATCATAGGTGGTTTCAGCCGTAGCTACCATGCCCTCAGCCACCTTCAGATTGCTATGTAAATTACCAAAAGTTTCTTTATTCTATCTTGCAAGTGTGTGTTTCAAGCGCTTTAATTTACTCATCAGAATATCAAGACCATTCCCATGAACTTCACTGCCCCAACAATTTGCAACAACATCTATGAAACCATTGTGATGCATCCACATTTCTTGGAAGCGAAAAGCAGAGAAACCGCGCCCATTTTGCAAAATCACCGAGACCATCAATGGGCAATGGTTCGAGAAGGACCTCGACAAATGTTCAACCCGAGAGCACCCAAAAAAGTTATTCCAAGTTGTATTAACAATAATCCTGTCCAGTTTGCGAAGCAATGGAGGAGCCGAACATCTATACCAAGTGAATGGGCTCCCCATAGACGGTATCTCCATCAACCCACTATCATGTACCGCCTCATTAAATTCTTGAATTGGGAGCGACGCTGGTATCGAACCCAAACTTTCAGACTGACATAAGACCATATTAAAAAATCCCTTAATCATCCACGGAGCATCAGTTTGTCCTCCAAATCTAACAATTTCATGCCATAACTCTTGTCATTGTGTATATTGACAACGCGCATAAACAAATGAAAGAAAAATTTAAGTGTCAGCATATTTATTAACTTCTAGATGCACCACTTGTTCCTTGTCACCGACAATCGATAAAATCAACAGTCCTATCCCAAAATATCCAAATTTTACTAGTCACATTACCATACCTAAAATCAAATCCTGTTTAGCGGTATATAGAGTAACATCCGATAATTTCAACATAGGTTCTGGTAACACTAGTAAAGATAACCGATGTTCGTGATGTAATCGCTTGACCCTAGCCTGCGATTCGTCATTAGCGATGCCTCGTACATTCCAAATAATGAAATCCATAAAGAAAATCAGAAAACATCAAAGAGGATGAATAATCCTCAATTAGAAGCCGTACATTTATCCTCAAGTCTTTTGAACTTTTGGATTTCCCCTTCAAGAACATTTTGCTTTTTCCGAGTCTTTGGTTGTTGTTGAGCATTATCCAACCATTGTTGTGATTCAACCTCCAATTCATATTGACTAAGATCAAGAGCAATGCTACCCAATATAGAACCGGATTCTACTTCCAATGCCACAACCTGTTCATCAACTAATTCTTGAAGATGGTCCTTAGCCATGTGGTTTTCCTCTATACCTCGTGCTTGTCGAAAATTACTCACAAAATCCTTAAAAATTTTCCAACCATTCTTCTCTATATCTGTTGCCAAAACCTTCTTTTTCTGACTTTCCGAATTTGCCCCTCGACGAAATTTGGATTTAGGCACAGTTGACTTGAAAATCTCAATGTCGTCCTTCCCCCCTTGTATCAACTGAACCGACGGAGTTTCATGCAAACCGTCGTATACTGTAATATCATCGTGAGTTTCCAAACATGGCGGTTCATTTATCAAATCCATATCAGGCAATGTTGCAAAATCCGCCGGAATAACCAAGTCATCGCTATCATCATTGATAATATCCACCACTGGGGTTTGGGTAGCAGTAGTATTGCTAGGGCCAGCGATATCTATCACGGGTACAATGGGAGCCAATGAAGAACTCTCAACTACCTTTCGTTTTTCCCGTTGATCGGCGCCGACTACCACCCATTCCAATTCTTTCCGAGGTCTCTGACCCTCATTAATCATCAAGACAGAGTCTTTCTTCCCAGGCATCGCTGTCTTCTGACCTGTAATAATTTTCGGGGCATTAGGGTTTTTTAGAATCTTGACACCAGCCCTCACGGCTTGGCCAACCGGAGCCTTTTTCATGATGTCAGCCCTTGTTTCATTAAAA
The DNA here is from genome assembly GCA_026122235.1 of Vinca minor. NCBI lineage: Eukaryota > Viridiplantae > Streptophyta > Magnoliopsida > Gentianales > Apocynaceae > Vinca > Vinca minor. The sequence goes on from JAOCZM010000118.1 coordinate 273,789, forward strand.
TCTCCATGCGGGTGATTTTTGCAATCCGATTTTCCATGTCCCACCTTCTAACATTGAGAGCAATATTCGGGCATATTTTCATAAACAATCTGCTGCCAAAAACCCTTGTCAGATGTTTGGTGAGCAATCCATACACGATTGCACACCGACTTCATCAAATCAACTTCGACACACACCCTCGCTATGCTCAGACATGTGACATTAGCAGTGGGCTCATCCAACACAAGCGGCGTTCCAGCCACCATTGCTAGCGAGAAAAGACACGATTTTTGGAATAAATGTAGTGGTAATCTGTCAAAACGGATCCAAATCGGAACAATCGAGGACTCAACCATGGGGTCAAAATCATATGTCCATTTGACAACCCTCATCTGCATTCCTCCAAACACCCAAACTCCTTTTCTCCAAAATCTACAATAGTATTCTTCATTGTCGAACCGGATGATAACATGACGCGAATCGAGCCATCCTATCCAATACGCTCCTTTGAATTGGAGCCTCTGAAAATATTTGCGTAGAGAATCAATCCAAGAGAACTTCCCCACTAATGCCTGCTTCCATGGTGTTTCAAGAACATTTAAGGCTTCATCATCAATTAACAAGGACGGCTCACCCTTGAATGAGCCGAGAGGTTTAACGGTTACAATCTCCGCAGGCCGGGTGTTGCTGAGTAATTCGGAAAAAGATTTCTTTGGCCATACTCCGCCACCCGGCCGCGGCACCGCCAATGCAGCCATAGGCGCGACTAGTATCGCACAGGGGAGTGGCGGCTAGAGAGCATTATATACTCATTTAGTTAACCATTAACTTGATAGAGAAATGTACTGAAAGTGTTATCTTACACTTCCTCTAATTCTTGTGGTAGTGATACATGTTCCTAACTCATGTATTCATGGTACCACTTCCATTAGTACTTTCTTAGCTATATTTTCAAACTTGTTTTCATCTTAAATAGCTAGCATTGTATGTTTGATAAACGGGGAGATTGTTCTTAAATGTTTATTCCTTATCTCCTTTGATTTTGGCTTGGGTTGATATTCTTTTTGAGCCATAAGTGACCATCTCTTGATGTATATGTCATTTTGGACTCTTGGTATTTAGAAATCAACCAAGCTTATTCAAAAATTATCCTTCTTCAAATGAATTTGGTCCTTAGATTTGATCTTGTGGTTCTTATCTTATCAAACTAATAGGCCATCAAGCCTCCCCACATTTTAAACATTTTGTGTTACAAAAAGGGGGAGAAATATTTTTCAAGTTTCTCCAAATTTTAAAGCGTATTTCAATTCTTTTAAAAAAAAAAAAAAAGGAGAAATCTTCATATTCATCAAGCTTCTCCACAATTTAAACTTTATCCCTTCATTTATCTTAAAATGGTCTTTAAAAGGGGATAAATCCTTTAGATCTCTAGTTCTCAAACTATTTTTCAATAAAAAGGAGGAAAAAATGCTTTTCATATTGGCGCTCTAATTTCCCTTTTTTATTTTGACAAAAGGGGGAAAATCTTAGTGTTGCAAATGTGCCAAGAAAAGTAATTTACAAAAGGAGAAAGCTTAGAACTTGCAAAATGGGAGAGATAAGAGATTATTTAAAATAGGGGGAGTAGAATATTTTTGTCAAAACATCTACTTGCCTAGATCGTTAATACCCTTATCTCATGCATACATATTTACATGCTTTAAAGTTTTATCTTTTGCATATTACTCCCATTTGCATCAGTATTTTGTCATCATCAAAAAGGGGGAGATTAGTAGCACGAAAGGCAAAGTGATCAATCTTGTTTTGATGATAACAAACCATTGATAGTTCTAATGTTTGTGTGAGCATGTTCTTAATGATAAGATCCTTAGCACTCACACCAACATTGAAGAAAATGGTAAGATAGCTCCTTGTGTACATCAAAGGTATGATCATACACACAAGGAAGCTACACTTTGCAAGACTCCATAACACAAGCATGAAGTCAATCCACATGCTATGGTAGTACTTGCAAAGTCAATGAAGAAGGAAGAACAACATGTCATCAATCCAACAAGTAAAGAATCAAGTGGTAGACTCCTTGTCAAGAAGAAGTGTGAAGTCTAATATACTACATCAAGAATGGAAGAGGACTTCAACACTCAAAGAAGATGTTGATCAAAGGCTTCAAGTCAAAGCTCCTAGAAGATTTCATCTACAAGACTTGAAGACCTCCAAGAATATTAGTCTACTCTACATAGGTCTATTCTTTGTGACTAATCTTCCCTGAAAATACTAAATATAAGTTTGTTTAAAGCTCAACAATGCATGTTTACAAAACCTCATGTTTTACTTTGTTCAATACTTTGAAAAGGTTTTTTAAAACAAGTTGGTCAATGCCTAAGTAATTTAAAATGTGTTTTATATCTTTACAAAACACTTAGGCATGTGCATAAGAACATTAGAAACTTAACTAATTGTAAAAACCACTTTATGACTGCACTCCGGTCGACCTAAGCTTTGCCTCGGTAGACCAGAGATGTCCGGTCGACCGACCAGTGTTGATCCGGTCGACTAGTGAGTTTTTGTCCTTATCTTAGTTTTGAATGTTCAAATGCTCCAACAACTATATTATATCCGAACGACCGAGATATTAGGTAGGTCAACCGACCTTTGCTTCGGTAGACCTGACCACTTAAATGCGGTTGACCGAGATACGAACACAGGGCCTTTAACCTTTGATTTAAGGCACTCCGGACGACCTATTTTCTAGTAGCGAACGACCGAAACTGTCATTTCTAGGCCAAAATTATAGTCGTTGTGACCAACAAAGCTTGCGTATTCTAGCCCTATAAAAAGCTTTCAAAGCTGAATATTTCATAACTAATCAAGCCATAAGAGGGCATATGCATATACACTTTCCTAACACACAAGCTTACACTTTTGATCTTTAAATTCCATAACTTTCAAAAGCATTTGTGATGAGCTTAAACTTTATCTATCTTTTATTCTCAAAGAGTGATTAGAGCTTAAATTGTAAATCCATTCCAAGAGGGAAATCTTTTTATTGAGCTTAATTTGTAAAATCTTCTTAGAAAGAGATTGGTTACCAAACCTTCTCATTTGTTAGAACTAGCTCTTTGTGAACTAGCAAAAATCTCTTTGTGAACTTCACTCTTGGTGAGTGTTTGTAAGACCTATGTGTAGGCAAAAGTCCTATTTGTGAGGCAAACACTCATTGTGAGTGTAGACTTCTTAGTGAAGAAAAATTCCTAAGAGTAGGCAAAATTCCTCTTTGTGAGGCCAAACACTTTTAGTAAGTAGAGTCTTCTTTGTGAAGCAAAAGTCCTCATTTGTTGAGGCAATTGTAAAAGGTAGAACCCACCTTGCATTTGTTGTGAAGGGTATCCATTAGTGTATGTTGAAATCCTTGGGGATTGCCCTAAGGTAGTGGATGTATATTCTTTGTGAGTCGAACCACTATAATCCTTGTGTTAGTTTTCTCTATCCCTACTCCTTTATTTCATTGTTCATATACTTGTTATAACTTGCCTAATTGATTATATGAACATATGTGCTCTTAGGATAGAAACTATTACTTGCTTCATTGCTTTATACAATTGCTTCACATAGTCATCTAAGTTGCCTCAATCATAATTGAATCACTGTATGTGCTTAAACAACATACTTGTTGTTAAGGTGAACACTTAGGAAAACAAGTTTTAGAAAAGCTTAAAATGTTTTTAAGAGCCTAATTCACCCCTTCCTTAGGTTCTCTACCCTCAAAGGGTATTTCAGATCTGATGTATGTGTGTTTGTTATGAAAGAGTATCAGTTTTCCTAGTTTGAGTTGGTAAAATTCTGGGTTTTGGGAAGGGGATTTCGAATCGCAGAAAATGAGTTTTCCTTTGAAAACATGTACTGGAAAATGAAGTTTTTGAAATTGCGCAGGCGATGCTTCGTCTTGGCATTCGTCTGCATAGATATTGGGAGTTTTTACGCAGACGAAGGGCCTGGACGATGTGCTTCGTCGGCATAGAAACGGGAGCCCTAAAGTTTTTGCGGACGATGTGCTCGAAGTTAATTTAGTGTATGTATATGTTTCGGGGAAATGGGAAAACGGTTTTTGTCAAACGATACTCTATCCCAAGGTTGTACGAACCTTACTGAGCAAGTGTAGCTTATCATTTACTCTTTTGCAGATGCTTTTGTGGAAAATTATGTGGAAGATAATATTGAACTTGTAGTATTTCATGTTTAGACATTTACTTCTTCTCTTAAGTATGTACTAAGTTGCTTAGAAGACAACTGTAGTCTTCTAATGAATTATGTAAGACAATTTTTGAGTTAATGAATTGAAATCTTTTGGAAGTTATATTTATTTACGGGTTCGGTATCTCATTGGCGAATGAAACACTGCCAGATGATCACCCGTATATGGGGTGTGACATAAGTGGTATCATCGCAAGGTCCGAACTTTAGGCTTAAACTGATAAAAATAGACTAGGTGTGGAATGAGAATTTGTGCTGACACCGTTAACTCTCAGTTATGCGCCGACAGTTGTACCACCAGTGGGCGCGGACTATGTAGAACCGCTATTTGATACTGGAGGTTCCAACAGAATTAACATTGACATTGGCCATGTTTTCATATGTACTACAGAACAAGCAGACATAGATTAATCAGAATGCGAGAGTTCCACGGGATGCAAGGTTTGAGAGGGATTTGGGGTCATATTATGAACGTATGAGGAAGATGTGAATGATTGTGTTTGATAGGAACGCGGGTCCGGATCTGACAGAGAGGTTGATTGAACAGATGGAACAAAACTTTGAGATCATTAGGGTGTCGTAGGATGACAAAACCGCTGTTGTAATTGCTTCTTTAACTACGGAAGCATCAGAATGGTGGAAGGGTGTTGCCCCAATTTACCGTCAAGGGGGACAGCCTATCACTTGGGAACAGTTCAAATGGGCCTTCTTGGAGCATTATTTCCCCGAAACTTATCGAATGGAAAGACATAACCAATTCTTTGAGCTGCAACAAACTGAGGGAATGACAGTGGCAGAGTATGCAGACAAGTTCAATGCTTTGGGTATTTATGCATCAAATATCATTCAGGATCCCACTATGAGGACTCAGCGGTTCATCCGGAGTTTGTTGACTCGGATTCGGGGTTGTGTGGGTCGATACAGAGCGGGGTAAGAAAGAGACCCCACATGGAGATGAATCAGGGACAAAGCTCTAGTCCTATAGTTTCAGGATCTCTTGCACCTCGCAAGAGAATGGTTCCGACATCTGGTCCTAGTCCGGCTGTGAGGACATAGGCTAATCTTGTTAGAATTGGAGTACCAGAAACTGCATTGAGTACATATCCAGTAGTAAGTGAATGTGTTACTTGTGGGCGGAGGGGGTTCGGGAGCCTGTTTCAAGTACGAAAAGTTGGATCACCGTATTAACCAATGTCCGATTATGGGTCGTGGAGGCATTCAAACTGCGTCAGCTGCGATTAGTATTGGGGATCAAAGGTCGAGGCCTAATGCCAGAGTGTTTGCTCTTACACAACAGGAAGATGGGAATACATATGATGTGGTGACATGTACACTTTTGGTCAATTTTGTACTTGCATATGTGTTATTTGATTGCGGTATTACACATTCCTTTGTGTATCGTAGATTTACTAGAATCCTTAAAAGTTCCCCTGTTTATCTTTCAGATTCATATAGAGTTACTATACATAGTGAGAAAATCTTAGTTTATAATTTAATTCATAAATGGTGCCGGGTTGAGATCGATTCGAGGGAGTTCTCTACAAACTTTATTCAGATTAATATTGTAACACCCCGCTTCGTAAGTATCTGTATGTGTACCCATTCTGAGATAGTTTTCGGTTTAATATTCAATTTTGTGTTTTGAAAATTATAGTAATGACACCACTTTTATTTTAACAAGTTGGGATAAATTTTTAACAAATTAAATGTGCAATCAAGATATGATTTTTTTTACTTTAAAAAAAAATATATATATATATATATATATATATATATATATATATATATATATATATATATATATAAAGCATGAAGGACAAGTGTCTCAAAATGTCCTACACTTGTCAACCAACACCACTAAGTTGGACACTTGTCAAACACACAGCTCACTACCTCTCTTTAAATATTTAGGCAAGTTGTTTCTTTTTCCATTTTTGCAGCAAAAGTTGAGGTATGTTGCTTTTCTTTACGTGCTTTTATTTTTATTTTATTTTCGTTGCTTTTGTTTTTCTTTTCTTTTTCCGTTGTTTTTGTTTTCTGTTATTTTGGTTTTCTTTTTATTTTATTTTATTCTTGTGCTTTGTCTTTGTTTGTATTTTAAATTAGGTAGAAATTTATTTGATAGTTTTTGAGTTAATTTGGAACATAATAGAAAATTATTGTATAAGATCATTTTGTTTTTGCAATAATTATGGTATTTTTAATCTTTATAATTTTTGTAAAATTATTATGTGGATTTTAGTTGGATTTTAGTTTTCATGAATTAGTTTTACAATGTTAACAGAATGTATTATAATTTTAGTTGTGTTAAATGTATACACACTTAATAACTATTTATAGTCAAATACCTAACATAATTATTTTAGTTACTATTTTTATTTATTATTATAGCAACATATTTAGACATTTAATAAATTTTCATATGTACAATCAGAAATGTTATTTTAATGTATTTGATACATTATGTTTAGTGTTACACACATATTGGTAAACTATATGTTCTATATCGCTATTCATAATATATATAATATGACATTATCAAATCTTGCACACACTTTTATATGTTCTGTATATGTTATAGTGTAGACTATGTATGCAAATATCGTTTTTATTTTTTTAAAACATGTGTATTATTTTAGTTATAAAATTATACCTGCTTCTGTGAACCTGAATTTCCAACGGTGCTATGAAATAAAAATTTGAGTTGGAAAAAAAAAAAGTTTATTAAACTTTCGAAAGTAGACGATTTGTTTTATTATCACAATGAAATTTGAGTCTCAATTTAAATTAGTAAATCCATAATAATAAATCTGTTTTGAAAAAAAAAATTAATTTTAAATTTAGTAAAATGTTACTCAACTTCTACTTATAGTCAAATATGTTTACAAATATGTGAGATTTTTGGTTTGAAGTTATAATTGTTACATATATATAACTAACATATATAGAGGTTAGTGTTAATTGTTTGGGTCAGCAGTTTTGCCTTGTTAGTACGAGTACGGTATAAATAGAGTGTTCAAACAAAGCGGGAACTTTGTGCAGTTAACAAAGTTTGATCGAGATGAGTCATTTTGGTTTGTAGGAAATCCTCGGTCTGCGTGAAGATTTTAGTTGACTACTGCGTTTAGGTGAGTTTCGCAAACCGAAACTTACTGGATTTAAAAGTGCTGAGGATATGTTTATAAAAATATTCATTTTGTTTATAAAGTTATTCATTTTGACAAGTGGTTCTGTTGGAAAATAGAAATTACTTATTCTTAAGAATTTGGTTATTTACCAACTGCTTTAAATTGGAGAGCTTCTCCAATGTTTGAATAAAATGTGCATTAGAATTGCATAGGAGCGGTGCTCCGGTTAAGAATATATGATTTTTGGAATAACCTCTTTTTCGCAGGTTCGCTAACGCATGTAAGTTTCGGAAAATGATTTGATATAAGAAAACTGCATTGTTTTGGAAACCCATGTGCATTATCATGGCATATTTGAGAAATTGTGCATTTTTGTTATATTTGGACTGGCAGACGAGTGAATATTTTGAATTAGATTTGAATATGATTATGTTGATTGGCCTTTATGTTGGCCCTTTTGATTGTGAAATTTGCATTAAAACCCCGTTCCGACCAGCTTTGATTTGGATACGATTCGAAATTGATTTGATAGCCTGAAGCGTCAGTGGATTGCACTGTACATGGCTAGTCACCTGTGCTAGGGCCTCTTCTACTGGCGTGGAACGCATAGACTCTGGATTGTGGTACCACTTGAAAGGGGGCGTAGTATTCGGGGAGGGCTCGGCCCAACCAGTGCTGCGTTTATTTGTGTGGAACATCGTTTCGTGGTGTTCGGCTGCTCTGCGGCGAGTCAGGAGGGGCTCGACGTTGGAGTTAGTCACCAGGTGCGGGCTGGTAGGTGCCCCAGATTTCGTAGCCTGGTTTTGTGTTTGGGGAGGCATAAGGTACTGGTAATGACTTCGGGATCTGGACTTGTCTCTGTGAGCCCGACTTTGATTTGAAAATTATTTTGGAAACTCGGGTTTAGAGGCTACGTTGATATGTCTTGATTTGTTCAGACTTTTCGACTGCGCCTCTACCTTTCATGTGTTTTTGCATATGATTTTGAAACTCGATAGAAAATTGAGTTGGTTTGCACTGAGAATATTTTCGAAAAGCATCTGCTTGCATTCACTAAAAGATATTTGAAAATACACTGGCACACACGCGAACTCACTGAGCTTTCTGGCTCACACGTGTTTTATGACATGTTTTCAGATAAGCTGGAGTAGATAATTGGCCCAGTCATCTCATGACAATCTATCCTCAGAGCTTTGAAAAGTTGAGGGCAGTATACTAGCATACTTTTGGAAACCTTCATGTATCAGATCCACCTATGGGAATTTCGTATTTAAGCTCGTTACTCTGTAATATTTAACTCTTTTATTTTATGCATTTATTGTTTCGTCATCTTGGCCTCCGACCATTTGAGATTTGGTATATGTTAGTGCCGAGAGGCACGCAGACACCCTACTCAGCCGTAGTGGACCCTAGCGGTGGGGTTGGGGGTTGTCACAAATATGGTCTATTTCGATATCATCTTGGGTATGGATTAATTAGCAGTGAATCATGCATTGGTAGACTACAAGAAAAAAAGAATTCAGTTTGAAACTAAGGATATGGAAGTCTTTGACTTTCAAGGGTCGGAGAGGAGGAAGTGTGAGCAGAGCTTACGAGTCATATCAGCCATCAAGGCTCGGAAGGTATTCAGAAAGGTTGTGAAGCCTTCCTACCTTATGCAGTTGCTAAGTACGAGAAGAACATCCAACTTGAGGATGTTCCAGTGGATAATGATATTATTGACGGATTTCCAAAGGATCTATCGGGTGTGCCACCTGCTCGGGAGATAGACTTTGAAATCCTTTTACAACCGGGTTTTGAGTTTATTTCTAAGGCACTGTATCACATGGCGCCAACCGAGTTGAGGGAATTGAAATACAGTTACAAAAATTGTTGGACAAGAAGTTCATTAGGGTAAAGTGATCATTGGGGTGCTCTAGTCTTGTTTGTGAAAAGAAAGATGGTACTATGAGGATGTGCATTTATTATAGGTAGTTGAATAAGATTACTCTAAAGAATAAGTATATGTTTCCTCGTATCGATGACCTGTTTGATCAGTTGAATGGTGCTAAGGTATTTTCTAAGATAGAGTTGCAATCGGGGTATCATCAGTTAAGGGTTAAACTGGAGGACATACCAAAGAGTGCTTTTATAACCAGATACGGGCATTACGAGTTTTTGGTGATGTATGTTGGGATGACTAATACTCCAGTGGTGTTTATGAACATGATGAATCAGATTTTCCGGGGAATATTTGGATAAGTTCGTAGTGGTGTTCATTGATGACATCTTGATATTCTCCCCTTCTAACGAGACTCACAAAGAGCATCTAAGGGCTGTTTTGCAGACTTTACAGAATGAGAAACTTTACGCCAAGTTCAGCTAGTGTGAATTCTGGTTGAAGAGTGTAATTTGGTGAGTTTACAATCTATAGCGATGCCTCGATTTTTGGTTTGGGATGTGTGTTAATGCAGAATGGCAAAGTGGTTGCTTATGGTTCAAGACAACTGAAAATATATGAAAATAACTACCATACACACAACTTGGAGTTAACGGCAGTTATTTTTGCATTAAAGATATGGAGACATTAGCTTTGAAGGGAGCCGTGTGATGTATTTACCGATCATCAAAGTCTGAAATACTTATTTAGCCAAAAGGAATGTAACATGAGGCAGAGACGATGGATGGAATTGTTAAAGAATTACGATTTGACGATAAGCTATCACCCGGGAAAGGCAAACCGTGTAGTTGATGCCCTCATAGAAAAAAGAGTTCGAGATATTTGGCAACGTTGATTACTAAACAACAGAAGTTGATCACATAATTTGAAAGGTTGGAAATTGAAGTTGTGGAGTCTAACGGGATTGTTTTGGAAGCTTTGGTTGCTCAGCTAACTTTGTTAGTAAGGATCAAGAAAGCTCAACGGTCATATAAAAGTATTTTCTATGTTTGTAATATTTCAGCTTATTCAACCAAATCGGTTGACTGTTCAAGTACAAAATGCATTAAACCCCGTCATGCAAATGATGGGCATGTTTCCTCACCTTAGCAACAATAAAAGTAATTAATTGTTGTCCTTTCTAACCTCCCATAGTCGTTACTTGGAACAATACTCTACATCCTAAGTAGTTCATTACTTCTTCTCTTAATGGCTTCTTCACCGTGGTTTGATGATCTACGAGAGCCTTAATCGGTTACTTACTCTGTTTTCCGTTGTAATGGTCGTTCAGGAAGGCATGGAAAAACTATGAAACCAAGTGTCTACATTTTTTTTCTCAAATACCAATTGCAAAGCTATTTTTCAAGCAAACTTTGGAAATTGGTGTAAGATGTTTCATCTACAACGAGAATTTTATGGGATATCCAAATTGGGCTTTGATGTTTTTTGTTTCAACAATTAGATGTTTTTGCCAATGGTGTGGAGTTAACGGAGTTGCTGGCCAATATGTGTGACCAGTTTAGTCTCAACATCATTTATGCTTACTTTAAAGATAAAAAGTGGATTTTCACTAGCATATATATCCCCAACCTACTGGTCATAGTTTTGATGATAAGGTCTCTTTTTGCACAATTTTTATCTTTTTGTAGAGAAATTTGTAGTTAATGTTTTCTATGTTTGTAATAATTCAGCTTATTAAACCAAATATGTTGGTCACTCCAGTACAAATGCAGTGAACCCCGTCATGCAGATGATGTACATGTTTCTTCAACCATCACTATTAAAAGTAATTAGACTTTGTTTTTTCTAACCTTTCATAGTTGTTACTTGTAACAATACTCTACATTCTAAGTAGTTCATTACTTCTTCTCCTACGAGATCTCTTGATCGGTTACTAACTCTGGTTTCTGTTGTCATGGTTGTTCTTGAAGGTGTGACAGAACTCTGAACCCAAGTGTTTGCATTTTTTTCTCAAAGATCGGTTGCAAAGTTGTTTTCAAGCAAAATGTGCAAATTGGTGTGAGATGTTTCATCCACAATGATACTTTTATGGGATATCCAACCATGCATGTTTTCAAAACCTCATGTTTTACATTGTTTCAATTCTTTGAAAAGGTTTTTGAAAACTTTGTTAAGTGTTGGTCAATACCTAAGTTCATTAAAATGTGTTTTAAATCTTTACAAAACACTTAGGCATGAGTTTGTGAACATTAGGAATTCGACTAAGTGGAAACCCTACTTTAGGACTTCATTCCGGTTAACCTAGGCCTAGCATCGGAAGACCAGATGAAGTTCGGTCGACCGACATATATGTCCGGTTCGACCGAGGTTGTTTTTGTCCTTAGTCAGATTTTGAATGTTCCAAAGCTCCAACGACTATATCATCTCGAATGACCTTGCTTTAGTTCGGTCTACCGAGATTTACTTCGTTCGACCAGACCACTTACTTTGGTCGACTGAGATGAGAACACATGCCTTTAATCTTTACTTCGGAGGCACCTCGATCGACTAACTGCCTTGTCCGGTCGACCGAAGCTGTCAAATCTAGGACAAAAATATAGCCATTGTGACCAATTTTTCTTGTGTATTTTACCCCTACATAAAGCTTCTAAAGCTGAATTTTCAGAACTAATCAAGCCATAAGAGGACATAGGGTATGCACTTCACTGCAAGCAAAACAAACACTTTCTTGAGCTTAATCTTCAAACCATTAATTCAAAATGTATCATTTTGAGTTGAGCTTAAACATATCTATCGTATTCTATTCTCAAACTTAATTAGAGGTTATATTTGTATATCCAATCCGAGAGGGATATTGTAAGTGAGCTTAATTGTAAAAGTCTCCTTTGTAAGAGGCTAGTTTCCTATTTTCTCTTTGTGAGAAACTAGTTCTTTGTGTGCTAGGAAAAAGCTCTTTGTGAGTGTTTCTAAGTCCTCATTGGCGAGGCAAAAATCCTCTTGTGAGAGGTATCTCTTTGGAAAGATTTGCTCATAGTGAGCTTAGTTCTTTGTGAACTAGAAAAACACTATTTGTGAGTGGGGTCTTCTTAGTGAAGCAAAAGACCATTAGCTCTTTGTGAACGGAGTGTTTTTTGTGAAGCAAAAATCCTCATATGTTGAGGCAATTGTAAAAGGTTGAACCCACCTTGCATTTGTTGTGAAGGGTATCCATTAGTAGATGTTGGAAATCCTTAGGTTTGTCCTAAGGTAGTTGATGCAGATTCTTTGTGAATCGAAGCAATATAAATCCTTATGTTAGTTTTATCTATCTCTACTCATTTACTTTATTGTTCATGAATTTCTATCACTTGCTTAATTGACTACATGAACATATTTTCTTAAGGATTAGAAAACTTACACATGCTTCCTTACTTTATACATTGCCTCGCTTAGTCATCTAAGTTGCCTAAACATTATTAACTCACCTTATGTGCTTAATCAACATACTTATTGTTAAGATGATCATTTAGGCAAAGAATTTTAGAAAAGCTAAATAGTTTTTAGAACCTAATTCACCCCCTCTTAGGTTCATACCCTAAAAGGATCTTTCAATTGGTATCAAAACCTTGTCTCCTTTTTTGTTGGACTAAGGATACATGGCTTTTAGCTTTTCTACCTTAGATGGGCAATCCCCATCTAGACCACCTTTAATTGATAGCTCCAACTTTGCTAGTTGGTAATGTTCTTTTAAATTGTTTTTGTCTTCTAAGGATCTTTACTTGTTGAGCATTTTAGAAGAAGGTACATATGTTCCTTCAATTCTTATACAAGGGGTCAAAGTGCAAAAGTCTAGAAGAGACTATGTTGAAGAAGACTTCAAGAAGATGAACCTTAACTTCAGGGTCATGAATGTGATTTGTTGTGCACTCAATGAAGAAACTCTCGACAAAGTACAAGAATGTGAGGATGTCTATTCTATGTGGAATATGCATGAAGCATCATATACATGAGAAGTTGAAGTAGAAGATCCAATGGTGGGAAATCTAGACTTGGGGACTCAATCATGTAAAGGAGAAATCAAATCTCAAACTTCAATCAGCTCAAAAGATAATGTACAAATTGAGCCTTCACATGATGAGAAGATGGAAGAAATGGTGGAAGCACAAAATGGTGACCTTCACATGGACATGAACTATGATGGTGATAGTGAAGGTCAAGCATCTTGTAAAAAGAAGAGAAAAACAGCTTCAAAGAAAATATTAAAAAATAAGTGGCTTAAGGAATGTTAAAAATGATTGGAGATATTCACCAAGGAAGAAATAAAAAGCACTCCAAGATTCTAGGGAAAAGATACCAACCTCACTTCTTCAAAATTCTTTATGTGATTATATTCATAAATTGAGAAGTGATTTTGATTTGTATACCTTTAACCTTATTGATATTGCATCTCTTCTTTTAAATGATCATATCCAAATAGATAACTTGAAGCATGACCTACATATGTAATATGCCTCGATCGATAAGTTATTTATGAGATGCAATGTCACAAACTTGAATGATTCTTGTTCTCACTTGCAAAATTTCATAAGACTCATTCTTGCTATTTTAAGCTTGATAATGTCGATCCTTGCACACACAATTGCCACTTGATAGAAAACATTGACATTGAAGGACCTTTACAAAAGGTACTAAGTGCTCCTCAAGTTTTCTTTGTACGTTCAAAGCGATCTAAGCTTCAAAATGAAGAGATGAGCCCCAAGAAATGGCAAACACAAGCTAAGACTCCAAGAAAAGAGTCATGTACCATGGACAACAAAGTTGTGGAGAGTTTATCAAGAAACAACATGTCAATCATCAATGATGACTCCACAAAAGACTACTCCAGGTGTCTCATTGGACTTTTAGATGATAAAGATCAAAATGAATTTCAAAGTCCAATTTCCTTGAGCAATGAGGTAAAATCTTCAAATTCAACTCTAGATAGTGATCATGATATTGATGATTATCCTTATGTGCTCTTAATTGATTTATCTAATGAGTTGAAAAAGATGGCAAAGAAGAACAAAATTATTTGTGAAAAACTTGCTTGCTCACTAAAAAAATATCTAAAATGCAAGTTGAATACAATGAACTTCTTGCCTCTACACACGTTCTAGAAAAAGAACATGAGTGCATGCTCTTATCCATTGATGCTTTAACTGTTGAAATTTTTTATTTGCTTGACAAGATGCATAATGCCAATTCTAAACTTGTTGAGTTTGATTTTTTTTAAAGCCTAAACTTGTTATTCTTACTTCTTATGTGGATAAGTGCACATGCCCTAGAGACATACTTGGAAATATGCTTTATGCTCCATATGACTCTCATGTTAATACTTTCTTAGAGCACAAACTTAGGCACAATTATGTGCACTCTTATTCTTATGAGGCTATAACTTCACATTCCACTTTGCCAAATGCAAAATGCAAAATGCTCATATTGTGGTAATTGTGATCATCATATTACTTGTGGTATCATTAAAAAGAAAAGAGGTTCCAAGACAATATAGGTTGAAAAGATCCCAAGAACTAACCCCCAAGGACCCAAAAGAAAATGGGTACCAAAACAAGGCAATGGTCGACCGAAGTTATGGTCAAGTTGCCTCAGAAAAGGGCAGGATATCCCGGTCAACCTCAGCTAACTCCCCGATTGACCGAGTAGCAGGCTTAGTTAGATTCAGGGTATCCCGGTCGACCGAACCCCTCCTTGGTCGACGAAAATCGAGACATAAAAAAATTCAACTTATCTTGGACGAGGTTTGAATGATCGGATAGGACCTCTGGTCGACCGAGGTGTTGCAATGTGTAGTTTTAAATGGTTTTTAACAGTTCAAAATTTCAAATTCCAAAAGTTCCCTCTCTCAAAATAACAAAACCCTCCATACCCCTCTCTCAATTTCAAAATCTATATTTAACCACACATCAATTTATCCTACTAATCATCAATTCATACAATCATGATTCCAATACAAAACCCAAATCCTTCGAAATCTTACAAATATCAATCCAAAGAAAATCCCCCCCAAAAGTAAACCCACACCACCAAAAGGATTTAAGAAAAAGGAATTATCCATGCAAGAACCGGACAATTATGCTCCCAAAAGATTCAAAACAAAACATGGTGCTCAAAAGGGTATCAAGAAAAAATGGGGGAAGAGCAAGGTGATAACGCACACCAAAGATGAAACAGAATTCGATGAGGATCGTCGCATTCCACCACCTTCTCCACGACTTCAAAGTGAGTCATCTTCTTACTCTACAAGAAAGGTAACCCCTCGATTCTACTCAGATAAAGCTAAGAAACTCTATGAAGATTAAGTAAGGGAGAAGAGAGGAATCATTCTGGGTTATGTGATAGATAATGATGCGGGGCTAGAAAAAGTAATGGAATATTTTGTGGGCATGAGTTGGCTTAATTCTCTTATGCATAATTGTGAGATTTATCCCCTCACCATATATTAATTCAGAGCTAATCTTAGAGAATAAGGAGTAAAAGATTATGAGAAATATTGGTGGTCTTCTAGGGTGGGAAGCCTAGAATTTAGCTTCACGAAAGGTATGTTTTGTGATATCCTAGGAATTGGGCTTGAAGATGATTCAACCCGACACTTTGACAATTCCGGGATATGGACTTGTGAGAATGTTTTTGTTAGAGTTTACATTTGATATATGTGCTAAATTGGATTGGGCAGGCTCAATTGGACTGGACATACAATTGGATTGGGCAAAAGACCCGGTCGATAGATAGCTGTTTCGGTTCGACCAACTTATTGTCACTCGGGTCGGCCGAGAACCATTTCTCCGGTCAACCGGAACAATTGGACTTAGTCAAAATAGGCATATCTACATGTGTGAGGGAGTGTGTGTGTGTAAGGGAGTAGTGGGAGAGAATAGTGGGGTAGTGGAGTTAGTGGGTGATTCCATTAACACCACAAAATTGATGAAATGTTCATCATTCTACACACTTGAGAATTAATTGATTACTCTTTATTCTCTCTACTCTCTTAGCCGAAAATCCAAGAAGCAAAAATATGGGATTTTTTCTTTCTTTATTTTAACACACTCTCAAGAACAATCAGGAGAAGAAAATTCGATTTTTCTTGTCTCTTAGATTTCCGATTTTCCTTAGTAATCTATACTTTGTGGATTCCGGGAATTTTTTTTTCTACCTTCTTAGTTATTAGACTAGCATCTGAAACACAGAGTAACACTCTCAAGGTTGGTGTGTGGATACCAGTAGAGACATGAGTCATTTCGCTGTTGTTGGTGATTCCTAGTAGCAGAATCCAGGCATCGTCGATTAGATCGACTGAAAGGTATAATTCCTAACACAGGATTATAGTTCTTTCTCGTGAGTAGATCTTCTAAATGAACGTAATCTCGCACTTTTATTTCCGCTGCGTTTTGGGGGTTACGAATTTTTTCTTTCAGTGGTATCAGAGCCTATCACGAGAACCCAATAATCTTGATTATGTATTATCTTGCTGTTTTAGTAGTCGATAATCCTCGTCATAGGATGTTTTACCTTTGTACAGTCTCTGAAAATTCGTTTAAGTGTTAAACGAATTGTAAAATTCGTGTTTTTTGCTATTTTTTTTTTTTGACAAATATTCAATCGACCGGAAGAGGTTCGCGGCAAACTGAACATGAGGTAGAAAATAGGAATTTTCTACTGCCTAGATTTTGGATGACTGGTGAGCAATCACGGTTGACCGAGGCTAGTTTGTTTTCAGGCCGATTGAACAAAAGTGTTCTGGGTAGACCAAGGTGGCCTAATTTTACACTGTTTTAGTTACTGCATTCTCACGGTTGACCGGGAGTATGGCCTAGGTCAATCGGAAAGGGCAGGCAGTGTGTATTTGCACTCTTAACATGATTATGTGTTTGTCTTATGCATGGTGCATAGTAACAGCCTTTTACCAGTGGTTTTTATTATAATACGGACTGCGTGTCGTGCCTTATCTATTATCTCTTGTTGTAAAATTTTAATATCGAATGTAACTCGAGAATTCTTTCAATTATGTAAAAGTTTTAGAATAGTATTCTATTTATTTTACATATGTAACAAGTGATGAAGAAAGGCGTCCATCAGATGGAGGAAACCACAAGGAGGCGGAAGACAATAGATAGGATTTATTGCTTTTCCACCTTTAGATTCACCTAGGATTTTCCGTTGGCTCGGAAAATTCGCATAGGGGCTATTACTATGTCACATTTTATTTATTATTTTATGTATTTTGCATTAGATGCCTGATGCATATTTACAGTAATTTTAGCATGTGATGCATATTTTTCAAACGTATAATCAGATTATACACCGTTTGGTGAGACAAACCCTCAAAATTTTAAAATGTTAAGTTTATTGCCTTCTATGATTGGTCCTCGTCAAGGCCAAGATCGACAGTATTGTGAACTTCCGAGTGGAATAAGTGCATGTCTATCTTGGTGAGGCGCGAAGGATAAGTTAGTGATATCCGACGGTGCAATCATGGGTCATACTTAACCGGATTGCCAACACCGAGCTTTGTAGCCAAAGCTGCCTCGGTATTGGGTCGGGAGGCAAAGGGTTAAGATGTGCATTTATGTACTTAGGGTAAGTGTTACCTACTTAACCAACCAAGAGTCGCATACTTGATGTGATTAGAAAATGTTGCTTAACTAAACAACCATTTCTCGAGCTTTGTGGCCAAAGCTGCCTCGAGATTGATGATATATGGATCTTGGTCCTACTAGAAAGTTTTGAAATTTCCGAATGAATACTAGAGGATTATTCATTTGAAGAAAATAGTGGGAGAATCATTAAATAAAGTCCTTTTAATGATTTTAAAATATGACAACTAAACTAAGACTTTGCAAATTCTTCTTTGTAGATAGAAAGGCAAATGCAAGCATTGCATCAAACTCACTATCGTTGTGATCCGTCCTTGAGAAGGACAAACTTGAGGAAGGAAACTTCCTCGACTGGTATAGGAACTTGAGAATCGTTCTCAAGCATGAGAAAAAACTGTATGTTCTCGATGAACAAATTCCTGATCCACCAGTCGCAGGGTCTTCGACCGCTGAAAGAAATGTTTATCGTAAGCACTTAGATGACGCATTAGATGTGTCTAGTATTATGTTAGTGACCATGGCCTCTGAGCTTCAGAATCAACATGAGGAAATGAGAGCTTTCGATATGATTAATCATCTAAGACAACTCTTTCAGGGTCAAGCCCGCCAGAAGAGATTCGATGTGTCGAAGTCTCTTTTTCAGTGCAAAATTGCTGAGGGAACACCAGTCCGAACTCACGCTCTGAAAATGATAGGCTATATTGAGAGCCTCGAAAGACTAGGACTTCCTCTGGGCCAGGAGCTATCCACTGATTTGATTCTGCAATCGTTGCTTGAATCATTCAGTCAGGTTGTATTAAACTACAACATGAATGAGATAAACAAATCTCTCCCAGAATTTTTGAACCTGTTGAGGACTGCCGAGAAGGAAATAAGCAAGTCTAAGGCCATTTACATGGTCAACAGGGGCAAGGGTTTTGGTAAGCCTATGGGCAAGCCTTCGGGTAAACTTAAAGGCAAGCCTAACCATTCTGAGAAAGCACTGAACCCCAAGGGCATTGTAGCTAAGGATGGAAATTATTTCCATTGTGGACAGAAAGGACACTAGAAGAGAAACTGCCCTAGTTATCTTGCCGGTAAAAAGCTTGAAAAGGGAGCAAACATTACTTCTGGCTTAGGTATTTATGTTATTGAGATAAACTTGTCTACTACAACTTCCTCATGGGTATAAGATACTTGTAAAACACAAGAGGGGGGTGAATTGGGTTTTAATTGATCTTGCAAACTTTTTCGAATCTATTCAATGCTAGTGTAAGTTTGTGCAAGATGAACAAAAGCAAAACTAAACCCAACAACAAGACAAAGGATTTATAGTGGTTCGATTCACTCAGAATCTACATCCACTACCTTGAGCCGCACCCAAGGATTTTCAACAACTTCACTAAGAAGAACTTTTTACACTTGTGGCTAACTCACTAAGAGTTTTACAACACAACTGAAGGGATTCATGGGCGGAAACTCGTTCCAAACACCCATGGATCCTCCCCTGAAGGATCCGCTCATATGAAACAATTCGAAAACAGCAAGAAACAGCAAGGAAAAACTTACGGTTTTGGATTCAAGAAACTACTTCTTGAATGGAGGTTGGCGTTTCTTGGATGTATTGCTGCCACTGATTGACTTCCCTTTGCGGAATGTCCCTCTACCGGTATCCACGCGACGAAACGGGCAGCGATTGCTAGCTCTTCGTTTTTCTGGGTTTCGGGAATTAGAGAGAAAAGGGAGAGGCAGAAACTATTTCGGCTTCTTGGGTATTTCGGCTGAAAAGCATTGAGGTCTAGGGTTTCGGCCAAGAGTTTATTATATAGGGTGTGAGAGTTTGTTCCCAGAACTAACTCTCACGTCCTCAACTCCTCTCGGCAATGGGAGTCCTCAACTCCCACGTCCCTTAGACTTCTGCTGGTAGTGGGAGTCCTTATCGGATAATAACTCCCACGTAATCCCAGCTATAGGTAAAATACCGAAATTGCCCTATCTCTAATTCGAATAATAAACACTTTATTATTTCCAGAAAGACAAATGTCAGATACAATGAACCTAGACACATTCTAGATTCATTGAATCTGGACATAAAGCTCGTTAGCTCGTCTATGCGTGTGACCCAGTAGGTTCATCTCACAATGGCAATGAAACCACACTTAGTAGTAGTGTGAGTCCATAAATCACAAGCGGTCCCTAGCAGGACATTGTGACTACCCAAAGTGAATGAATATACAACGGAACCTAATATCAATCCACTATTTAATCCCTTTGTCTCGCGATATCCTAATTAAGCATAAGGCATGGTGGTCGTCACCCTTATTAAGCTTAATTGTATTTATGCTCGATCTCCAGGTAGACTGTTTCGACAAATAGCATTTGATAACCACTTTATCAAATACATTTGAGCACGGCCATGCATTTAAACAGTCTTTCCCTATCGAGGGGCCCATGGATATCTCTCTCTAATAATAGAGAGGGACAAATTCCTTACAATGTCTCTCACATTCAAGCTATGATAGGACACTACATCCGATCATCGGTCAGTATTGATTACTCTGTTACAAGTAACGTCCGACTCGAGTCAAAACGTGGCTCCATTCATACTAGAATCAATGAAGACACAAGGTCTAAGGATTCTAAAATAGTATTGAGGAAGTAATACTTATGACTTAAGACCATGAAGTATTACTTCTCCGACGGATCACGTCCCAATACAATGTATCCCCTATATATTGCATCTATGATGTGATTTGTATCCATTACACATGATCGAGTAAAACAAGATCATCAATCAACAATCATACTAGTTTTATTTCATAGTAATTAAGCATTACATAAAACTAGGGACTACTAGAATAGTAATTACATAAGCTAATGAGTTTTACTATCAAATCACACATTTGATAATCAAAAGCAAAATTAACTATTCAATTAAATGCTCAAAAGATAACAAAACGCACAACATGTGCTAATGGTCCTAGGGCACTACTAACAATCTCCCACTTGCCCTAGTTCCAATCATACATGATCCTTAATCCCATTGACCTAGTATGACTCTCATGTTTAGGGCTGTGGGAGTGGCTTGAGTCAATGGATCGGCAATGTTGTCGTCTGTATGAACTTTGCAAATACTAACGTCTCCTCTTTCGATGATCTCTCCGATCGGATGGAAACGCTTTCGAGAATGTGTTTGGATCGTTGGTGAGATCTAGGTTCCTTAGCTTGTGAAATGGCGCCAGTACTTATCACAATAGAGGTCCACTGGGTTCACAATGCTAGGGGACGACACCTAGTTCATCAACAAACTTCCTGATCCAAACAGCTTCTTTAGCTGCTTCAGAGGCAGCTAGATACTCAACTTCTGTTGTAGAGTCGGCCACGGTTTCTTGCTTTGAGCTCTTCCAGCTCACAGCACCTCCATTCAAACAAAACACAAAACCAGATTGCGATCTATAATCATCTACGTCGGTCTGGAAGCTTGCGTCTGTGTAACCATTTACTACCAGACTTCCTTCCTGACCTCCGTAAACTAAGAACATATCTTTAGTCCTTCTCAAGTACTTAAGAATGCTCTTGACTGCAGTCCAATGTGACTCTCCAGGGTCAGATTGATATCTGCTAGTCATACTTAAAGCAAATGAGACATCCGGGCGAGTGCATATCATGGCGTACATAATAGACCCAATGGCTGAAGCATATGGGATCTTACTCATGCGCTCTTGGTCCTCCCTTGTGGAAGGTCCTTGAGTTCTGCTGAGTTTAATGCCATGTGACATGGGCAAGAATCCCTTTTTGGAGTCTTGCAAACTGAACCGTTTCAATACCTTGTCAATGTATCCACTCTGGCTTAGGCCAATCATTTTGTTAGATCTATCTCTATAGATTCTTATACCCAAAATGTATGTGGCCTCGCCTAAGTCTTTCATGGAAAAGCACTTCCCCAACCAAGCTTTTACGCTTTGTAGTGTGGGAATGTCATTTCCAATCGAGTAAGATGTCGTCTACGTAAAGCACAAGGAATACTACTGCATTATTAGTTACTTTCTTATAGACACAAGGCTCGTCTTCATTTTTGATGAAACCAAATTCTTTAATTGCTTCATCAAATCGACGATTCCAGACTTCGAGATGCTTGCTTCAATCCATAAATGGACCTTTGAAGCTTACACACTTTGCTAGGATTTGTTGGATCAACAAACCCCTCAGGTTGTGTCATATACACATCCTCGAGAAGGTTTCCGTTAAGAAACGCAGTCTTAACATCCATTTGCCATATCTCATAGTCATAATATGCGGCTATGGCAAGTAAAATCCTAATTGACTTTATCATCACGACAGGGGAAAAGGTTTCGTCATAGTCAATACCATGAACTTGTCTGTAACCTTTAACTACTAGTCGCGATTTAAAAGTGTGTACATTACCATCCATGTCGGTCTTCTTTTTATAACACCATTTGTTATCAATGACCTTACACCCTTCGGGTGGATCAACCAAAGTCCACACTTGGTTGTCATACATGGATTGCATCTCAGACTTCATAGCTTCTAGCCACTTATCGGACTCAGAACTACGAATTGCCTCTTTGTAGGTAGTGGGTTCATCTTGATCAATCAGTTCAACTTGATGATCATCAGTCACGAGAAATCCATATCTCTCAGGCTGTTGATGTACCCGACTCGACCTCCTTGGGCCTTGTGTCAAAGATTGAAGCTCAGTATCAGCACGTGATCTTGCTTGAACTTCTAAAGTTGGTTCAGATGTTGTTTGGGGATTTTGAATTTCCTCAAGATGGATCTTACTCCCACTATCCTCTTTGGAAATAAATTCCCTTTCAAGGAATACACCATTACGAGCAACAAACACTTTGTTCTCTGATGGAAGATAGAAGTAATATCCTTTAGTTTCTTTAGGATATCCCACAAACAAACATTTGTCAGATTTAGAGGGCGAGTTTATCGGATAACAAGCGTTTTACATACGCCTCGCATCCCCAAATTTTGAGAAATGACAAACTAGGTCGTTTCCCAGTCCATATCTCATATGGAGTTTTCTGAACCGCTTTAGAAGGAACTCTATTTAATATAAATGCAGCAGTTTCAAGGGCGTAGCCCTCAAAAGGAAAGTGGAAGACTTGTTTGACTCATCATAGATCGAACCATATCTAATAAGGTGCGATTCCTCCGTTCTGACACGCCATTCCATTGTGGTGTGCCAGGAGGAGTTAATTGTGAAACAATTCCACAACCACTAAGATGTTCGTCAAACTCTTGGTTAAGGTATTCCCCACCTCTATCTGATCGAAGTATCTTAATACTTTTACCAAGTTGATTCTGTACTTCATTTTGAAATTCTTTGAATCTTCCAAAAGATTCAGATTTATGTTTCATTAGATAGACGTAGCCATATCTACTGAAATCATCTGTGAATGTGATGAAGTACTGAAACCCTCCTCTAGCACTTGTGTTCATTGGTCCACAAACATCTGTATGTATGAGGCCCAACAAATCGGAAGCTCTCTCACTTTGTCCAGTAAAGGGAGCTTTAGTCATTTTGCCCAACAAGCAAGATTCACACGTCTCATAAGACTCTAAGTCAAATGATGTTAAAATTCCATCTGTATGGAGTTTTGATATGCGTTTCTCGTTTATGTGGCCCAAACGACAGTGCCAAAAGTAGGTTTGGTTTAAGTCATTTGATTTAAACCTTTTAGTATTAATGTTATAGATGGGCCTTTTGATGGAATCATCGAGGTTAAGAATATAAAGCCCATTCATCAAAGAGGCATCTCCATAAAAGATACGATCTTTATGAATGGTGCAAATTTTATTCAGAATACTTAATTCAAAACCTTCAATATCCAAACAAGAAACTGAAATAATATTCCTACTCAAAGTTGGAACATACAAACAATTATCTAGTTCTATGATAAGGCCACTTGGCAAAACTAAATTAAATGTCCCCGTAGCTACAGCAACAACTCTTGCTCCGTTGGCTACTCTGAGGTCCACTTCTCCTTTTGCCAGTGATCTACTCCTTTTGAACCCCTGCACATTTGCACAAATGTGAGATCCACAACCGGTATCTAATACCCATGAAGTAGGAGCAGACATGTTAATTTCTATAACATAAATACCTGGAGAGACAGTCAAACTGGTCTTTCCCTTTTTCTTCTCTTCCAAGTAGAGTTTGCAGTTCCGTTTCCAATGGCCTGGTTCGCCACAATGGAAGCAAACTCCCTCCTTTGGTGCCTTGGCTTTGGGCTGGGGCTTGGGCTTGTCATTGCCTTTGCCTTTGCCTCTCTTAGCCATGGGCTTTCCCTTGCCTTTCTTCTTGAAATTCCCTTTCTGAACCATTAAGACTTCAGGGGGTCTTCTTAATGTTCAGTTCAGCCTGCTTGAGCATCCCGTGAATTTCGTGTATGGTCTTCTCCATGGCATGCATGTTGAAGTTCATTACGAATTGGTCATACTCCGGTGGGAGTGAGCCCAAGATCATATCTGTGGCCATGTCATGACCTACGGCAGCTCCAAGCTTCTCAAGTTGGTCAAAATAGCCCTTCATCTTAAGAACGTGTGCACTCACAGAGGTTCCAGGGGCCATTTTACAACTATTTAACGCCTTAGTTGTGAGGAATCTTTCATGACGAGCTTGCTCTTGGAACATTTCCTTGAGCTGGCCCATCATCTGGAAAGCCTCAACTCCTTCAAACTGTTTTTGAAGGTCAGGGCTCATTGTGACTAACATGAGACAAGTCACATCGTTAGAGTCATCGAAATGCTTCTTCCAAGCATCTCTTAGAGCTCTAGGGGCGTTATTTTCAGTTGTTCAGGGAATGTCCGTTTCAAGAACGTACAGACTTTCTTTCTGCTTAAGGACAATCCTTAAGTTGCGGGCCCAATCAAGGAAATTGGTCCCGCTCAGTTTTTCCTTCTCAAGGATTGATCGCAGTGAATTGTGTGATGAATTGGTTGCCATTATCTACATTAAGTTAATTGCAAAGTTATTAGTTTTTGAGCAAAAAAACATTTTCCACAATTTCAACACTTGATAATAGTGGGGAAAAACATTTTACAATAGTTATAGGAAAGCTTTGGCTTAACACCCACAATTAAAGTAAAATCATCTAATGGGATTGACATCTATATGTCCCGGCTATTTCCCATTTTATGCCCTAGGCCCAAAACTATTTTGATGGCCTAGTTAAGTCGAACCATGTCTAAGCATATGGAAATCACTATTTTCCCATCTCCTCTTGCCTAGATAACCACTTATCCGTTGCTTTGGCAACCAGACATAATGATGATCCAAGCTCATGGAGTGCTTAGGTTATGGTAGGCACTTTAAGACTTAATTAAAACCTTTTAATGTGACGTTCAAAATTAAATCCATTCAGACATAAAATAAACATCACACGCAGGTTATGAAGCGAAAAAGTAAATGTGATATAGCATGGCCTATTCCTATAATGACTCCCACGAGCCTTGTGGGAGTCAAGGGTCAATCTAGGTCAAAATCCATCTCATGGATAATGTCTTCGATCTTGTACCTCCAGCCTTGTTACATATTTGCATGGGCATACCCAGCCTTCATTGTAAAGCAGTAAAGCTAATCTAATAAAGTGATTACAATTTTACAACATTGAAAAACGACTCGCAGGTCGTATTATAAAATTACAACCAAAAATATGTAAAACAAGGGGTATAGTAGGCCATGCTATTCACCATGCTAATATCACATAAAGCACAATGAAATCATACACAAAGTCTTAATTCGGGGGGAGCGACGAATCGGGGCGACGCAGACGGCGGTCCCGCTAGCCGGTTAGCGGGCGGGGGGTCAAAGGGGCAGCGGCCCCCTTGCGGGGTTTTCCAGGGGCAGCGCCCCTGGAAGGAAAATCTGATTCTACATCAGCTCATCGAATGAGTTTTTCCTCCCAGATTTACCCCTGTTCTGCCTTACTTTCATAATCAGATTATGTATTGTGTTAATCGGATTAACGGAAACAATTTATGCGTAATAACAGAATTTAATCAAATTAATTTCAGATTCACGTAAACAGTTTATGCTGAATCAATATTCACAGAAACAGTTTATGCATAATTAATGTTCACAGAAACAGTTTATGCCGAATCAACATTCACGGAAACAGTTTATGCCGAATCAATAACTGAAAACAGTTTATACCAAAAACCGAAAACAGTTTATGCATATTCTCATCAAAAGATGCAATCTTTAAATGCAGTAAACAGTTTATGCGGTATTATAATCACAGAAACATAAAAGATACAATCTTTTCTGTTTTTCACAAATACACATACCAAATCGAATTTGATATATGTTAAGATGTGATTAACAATGTCGAATCCGAATCGTATGAGCAAGGCTCTGATACCACTGAAGGGATTCATGGGCGGAAACTCGTTCCAAACACCCATGGATCCTCCCCTGAAGGATCCGCTCATATGAAACAATTCGAAAACAGCAAGAAACAGCAAGGAAAAACTTACGGTTTTGGATTCAAGAAGCTACTTCTTGAATGGAGGTTGGCGTTTCTTGGATGTATTGCTGCCACTGATTGACTTCCCTTTGCGGAATGTCCCTCTACCGGTATCCACGCGACGAAACGGGCAGCGATTGCTAGCTCTTCGTTTTTCTGGGTTTCGGGAATTAGAGAGAAAAGGGAGAGGCAGAAACTATTTCGGCTTCTTGGGTATTTCGGCTGAAAGCATTGAGGTCTAGGGTTTCGGCCAAGAGTTTATTATATAGGGTGTGAGAGTTTGTTCCCAGAACTAACTCTCACGTCCTCAACTCCTCTCGGCAATGGGAGTCCTCAACTCCCACGTCCCTTAGACTTCTGCTGGTAGTGGGAGTCCTTATCGGATAATAACTCCCACGTAATCCCAGCTATAGGTAAAATACCGAAATTGCCCCTATCTCTAATTCGAATAATAAACACTTTATTATTTCCAGAAAGACAAATGTCAGATACAATGAACCTAGACACATTCTAGATTCATTGAATCTGGACATAAAGCTCGTTAGCTCGTCTATGCGTGTGACCCTGTAGGTTCATCTCACAATGGCAATGAAAACACACTTAGTAGTAGTGTGAGTCCATAAATCACAAGCGGTCCCTAGCAGGACATTGTGACTACCCAAAGTGAATGAATATACAACGGAACCTAATATCAATCCACTATTTAATCCCTTTGTCTCGCGATATCCTAATTAAGCATAAGGCATGGTGGTCGTCACCCTTATTAAGCTTAATTGTATTTATGCTCGATCTCCAGGTAGACTGTTTCGACAAATAGCATTTGATAACCACTTTATCAAATACATTTGAGCACGACCATGCATTTAAACAGTCTTTCCCTATCGAGGGGCCCATGGATATCTCTCTCTAATAATAGAGAGGGACAAATTCCTTACAATGTCTCTCACATTCAAGCTATGATAGGACACTACATCCGATCATCGGTCGTATTGATTACTCTGTTACAAGTAACGTCCGACTGAGTCAAAACGTGGCTCCATTCATACTAGAATCAATGAAGACATAAGGTCTAAGGATTCTAAAATAGTATTGAGGAAGTAATACTTATGACTTAAGACCATGAAGTATTACTTCTCTGACGGATCACGTCCAATACAATGTATCCCTATATATTGCATCTATGATGTGATTTGTATCCATTACACATGATCAGTAAAACAAGATCATCAATCAACAATCATACTAGTTTTATTTCATAGTAATTAAGCATTACATAAAACTAGGGACTACTAGAATAGTAATTACATAAGCTAATGAGTTTTACTATCAAATCACACATTTGATAATCAAAAGCAAAATTAACTATTCAATTAAATGCTCAAAAGATAACAAAACGCACAACATGTGCTAATGGTCCTAGGGCACTACTAACAACAACCACAATACACAACTCACTAAGAGTAAATTGCCCACACAAAGTAGGACTTATACAAGAATAACCCAATCACTTAGAAAGGGAATTGATAAGGTTTAAAAGAAAGATTATTCACTCTTCTAAGTGAGAGATATATACCTTTGAAGTACAAGAATGATAAGCTCTTAGAACATTTGATGCACACTCTTTGTCTTGCTTTTTGAAAGAACACTTTAGAATGATTTAGATCATAAGATGAAGTGCATTTGCTTTGAAAGTGTTTGAGATTTTATAAGAAATCAATGTATATTGTATATGCAAGTCTTTGAGTCATTCTCTAGCTTTGGAGTATTTATACATTTCAAAATATGCTGAAAAATGACTCTGCAACGGTCAAATAACGGCTAGTTTATACAGAGTTCGGTTGACCGAACAAAAGCTCGGATGACCCTCTTGAAGACCTCGGTCGACCGAGGTGCTCTTAGGTCGACCGACCTTGGCAAAGTCCAAAGGGTTCAACTCTCTATAACTAGTCGGCTGATCCGAGCTAATCTCGGTCGACCGACCTCCTGAGCTTTGAGAGATGTTGATATTTCACACGTTTTGAAATCTTTTGAAGTCTAAAAGGTTTTCCCAAAAGGTAACAAGTAAGAACATTTGGAAAACCATTTTAAAGGACTTAGACTTTGAAATCAAAGGCTTTTAAGATAAGAACACATATAAGAATCCTTTTGAAACTTAACCTTTTTGAAAACGTGTTTACGAGCATGCAAGACTAGAGTGATGTACGTTTTCATAAGAGCATTGGTTAGAGCTTATAAGATAACGACTTATAATGACAAAGCTAATCTAACCAAACATAAGTCTTCAATCTTCAATCTTGAAAGATGAGCCTTGAATAATATGACTTTGAATCTTGATCATGGATTGATTGAAGTACTTAGCGCTTCCAATATGAATTCCGATATTCTATCACAAAGATTAAGATCATTAGACACAACATCAAATGTTTGTCCATTATAAAAAACCGAGTTCGTTCGCCCTTGGGGCTTACAATCTCCCCCTTTTTTATTATGACAAACTTTGATGTAATTAGATAGAATATGGACATAATTAAGAACAAGGAAGCATGGCAAAAGGATATATGAACAAATAAGAGTAAATACTAATGCTTAGAAGATAAACCAAGTAAAAACGAAAGCCAAAAGCATTAGTGAGATAACTTTTTTTGCCAAAGCATTAGGGACTCTTTGAAGAGCCCTAAAACCCAATCAACCTCCTTTCCTCTTTCCTTCCATAAAAAATGTTTTGAGACATAAGATATATAATAAGCTCCCCCTCAAAACATGCCAGGAAAAGATAATCATAAAGATAATAAAACACCAATTTTAATGCCAATTTCAATACACCAATTTTCTCCCCCTTTGGCATAATCAAAAAGACTTCAACCAGGTTAACCCATTTGAAAATGCCCTTAAAAGGAAAATGAAGGATGAATGTTTAAATTATGGAGAAGCTTGATGAAATTTAAGATTTCTCCCCTTATATAAATACCTTTAAAACTATGGAGAATCTTAATGGTCTAGTAGATTGATAATACAAGAACCAAGGGATCAAATCTAAAGACCAAAAATCATTTGAAGAATGATCATTTTGAATAAGCTTGGTTGATTTCTAAATACAAAGAATCCATAATGACACATAAATAAAAAGATGGTTATATATGGCTCAAAAAGAATATCAACCTAAGCTAAAAACAAAGGAGATAAGGAATATAACCTTTAAGCACAATCTCCCCGTTTATCAAGCATACGATGTTAGCTATTTGAGATAAAACCAAGTTTGATACCAATTGACCAATTGTAAAACATGTTGAAAATATAGCTAACAAAGTACTAGTGGAAGTGATACCATGAATTCATAAGTTAAGCACATGTATCACAACCAAAAGAAGCAGAGGAAGTGTAAGATAGCATTTTGAGTACATTCCTCTAACAAGTTAATGGTTAGCTAAATGAGTGTAACAACTCTTAACGTAATACTAACCAAAAACCATAATGAGATCACAAAGGATAAGAAAATGAAGAATATGATCTCAAAGTTATTAAGGGAGAGTATATGTAAGAATTAAACATATATAACACATATAACTTCCAAAATAACTTACACAAGTTGGCTATAAGAGATAAAAAGATGAAAAGCAAGCCAACAAGTGATGTGATGATGTAAAATATGAACAATTGAGCATACATCACAATTGAGTTTACATCCTAAGTCAAGCATCTAGACGATCAACCACATAAGATTAATGCTATTGACTAGAATATAAACACAACAACATCCCTATATGCAATAAAGATCAAGCACATCATGTTAAGCATATCAATAACTTTACTCATCAAATAGGTAGGTTATAGCACATAAGGATCAAATCATTAAGCTCACTAATAACATGCTCAAAAACATCAAAACATATGAAGAGCAAAACATGTTATAAATGTTAGTAGTGCCCTAGGACCATTAGCACATGTTGTGCGTTTTGTTATCTTTTTGAGCAAGTAATTGAATAGTTAATTTTGCTTTTGATTATCAAATGTGTGATTTGATAGTAAAACTCATTAGCTTATGTAATTACTATTCTAGAAGTCCCTAGTTTTATGTAATGCTTAATTACTATGAAATAAAACTAGTATGATTGTTGATTGATGATCTTGTTTTACTGATCATGTGTAATGGATACAAATCACATCATAGATGCAATATATAGGGATACATTGTATTGGGACGTGATCAGTCGAGAAGTAATACTTCATGGTCTTAAGTCATAAGTATTACTTCATCAATAATATTTTAGTATCCTTAGACCTTATGTCTTCATTGATTCTAGTATGAATGGAGCCACGTTTTGACTCGATCGAGCGTTACTTGTAGCAGAGTAATCAATACGATCGATGATCGGATGTAGTGTCCTATCATAGCTTGAATGTGAGAGACATTGTAAGGAATTTGTCCCTCTCTATTATTAGAGAGAGATATCCATGGGCCTCGATAGGGAAAGAGCATGTTTAAATGCATGGCAGTGCTCAAATGTATTTGATAAAGTGGTTATCAAATGCTATTTGTCAAGCAGATCTACCCGGAGATCGAGCATAAATATAATTAAGCTTAATAAGGGTGGCGACCACCATGCACTTATGCTTAATTAGGGATATCGCGAGACAAAGGGATTAAATAGTGGATTGATATTAGGTTCCGTTGTATATTCATTCACTTTGGGTAGTCACTGATGTCTCTGCTAGGGGACCGCTTGTGATTTATGGACTCACACTACTACTAAGTGTGTTTTCATTGCCATTGTGAGATGAACCTACTGTGGTCACACGCATAGACGAGCTAACGAGCTTTATGTCAGTTCGATGAATCTAGAATGTGTCTAGGTTCATTGTATCGACATTTGTCTTTCCGAAAATAATAAAGTGTTTATTATTCGAATTAGAGATAGGGGGCAATTTCGGTATTTTACCTATAGCTGGGATTACGTGGGAGTTATTATCCGATAAGGACTCCCACTACCAGCTGAAGTCTAAGGGACGTGAGAGTTGAGGACTCCCATTGCCGAGAGGAGTTAAGGATGTGAGAGTTAGTTCTGGGAACAAACTCTCACACCCTATATAATAAACTCTTGGCCGAAACCCTAGACCTTAACACTTTTCAGCCGAAATTACATAGGAGTTAGAAAACCGTTTTCTCTCCTACCTCTCCCTTTCTCTCTAATTCCCGAAAAATCAGAAGAGACGAAGAGCTAGCAATCGCTGCCCGTTTCGTCGCGTGGATACCGGTAGAGGGACTTTCCGCAAGGGAGATCAACTGGTGGCAACAAAGAGTCCAAGAAACGTGATCTTCCATTCAAGAAGTAGCTTCTTGAATCCGAATAAGTAAGTTTTTTATTGCTGTTTTCGAATTGTTTCATATGAGCGGATCCTTCAGGGGAGGATCCATGGGTGTTTGGAACGAGTTTCCGCCCATGAATCCCTTCAATAAAAGCTTCAAGGTGCCCATTTCAAACAACAATTGATACATTGAAATGAAATGCAAGGAAATGAAAGAGATTGAGTTTAGTAATTTCTCATTGATTTTGATGAATGCTTCTGCACTTTGAGTTCCTTCAATGAGTTCCTTGAGCTTCTCAAACTTCTTTATCATCTTGAGAATTTGACTCTTTTCATGGAATCTTACCACATTTGTGCCATTCTTTGTAGTTCATATCTTCTTCTTGAAGCTTAGAACTCTTTGTTACCTACAAGGAATTCTTGAGAACAAATATGGTACCTTTTTAAAGGTCCTTCATGATTAGCTCAATATCTCAAGTAACACAAATATACATATGGATCATGCAAATCAAAAACCAAAACAACTAGATGGATTCTTAAATGAATAAGACATGACAAAACAAGAATCAATCAAGTTGCATATGCTATATCTCATAGATACCTTAGCTAGAGTAGAGAGCATGCTAAAGGTTATCTATATGAATATAACATTCAAGAATGTGAGATGCAACATATATAAGAGCAAGCATATATATACCAAAAAACACATAAGCACGTTAATTAAAGTGTTAAGAGAAAGTGATTTTGATACCATTGCTTTCTTACCAAGTGATGAAGATATTGGATTGACACTTTGGCTCTTGTCATCACTTGATGCTTTGCTCTTTGCATTTAAGCAACTTGGTTCCCCAATTGATTTACATTTGAGCTTTGAGAATCCAAGTGTTAAGGAGTGCTTTTGAATTTCTTCTTTTGGCACATCTCCTTTGATCTAATAAGAACCTATAAACTCAAGGGAAGAGTAATTTTTGGTACTCACTTTTGTTTGGGTCCATGGGGGTTAGTTAAAGTAAGCTTAACTCTCCATATGGTTTTAACTCCCCTTTCAATCTTTTTCTTCACATGGCATCTAACACATGTGTGACCATGTTTTCCACAATAAGTGCAACAAATAGATGGCTCAAAAGATTTGTGAACATGCTTAAAAGATCTATTTGGCGTATGTGGTGTTCTAGCATTCACAACATGATTCTTAGGAATATGAGAAGAGCTAGCAATGCCAACATGATTAGCAATATAACCAAGACCATGTTTATTATGTGTAGCACGTTGCATACCAAGAATATGATCAAGATCTTTTGATCCTTTGGAGAACTTATCAACAAGTAAAGTGAGCTCAACAACTTTGTTTTTCAAACTATCAAACTCAACAAGTTTGCATTCAAGAGAAGACACTTTATCATAGGCTTCTAGATACTTTAATGAGGAAGTGTTGCATGTAGCAATAAGCTTTTCATTTTCGATTTTCAAGCAATCAACCTCATCACATATCTTTTTGTTCTCACTAGACAACCTAGATCTTTCTTCAAGCAAAGATTCAATTTTAAGCTTCATATCTTTGTTTTGCTTTGCACATTTCTTTAATTGATCATACATATCACATAAAAGCTCATTAGGATCATCCTCATCATTATCATCATCATCATAAGAATTTGAAATAGAGGGAGAAGGATGTACCTCATTACCAAATGCCATAAGACACATGG
This sequence comes from Vinca minor, assembly GCA_026122235.1. NCBI lineage: Eukaryota > Viridiplantae > Streptophyta > Magnoliopsida > Gentianales > Apocynaceae > Vinca > Vinca minor. The sequence continues at coordinate 307,143 of JAOCZM010000118.1, forward strand.
GGTCATTTTCTTCTTGATCATCCTCACTTCCTTCTTCATCCCAATGGCTTAACAAGCACTTTGCATTGTTGAGATTTAAGAACAATTTCTCTACTTCTTCATGATTGATGATAGAATCAAGATCAATACCCTTATTAGAACCATTTTTTCTTTTCTTCATCTCGAAGGTGAGTAGAGAGCCAATAAGTTCTTCCGTTGAATATGTCTTTAAGTCCTTGGCTTCTTCAATGGCAAGAGCTTTTGTTTCCCAACTTTTAGGAAGAGAATTGAGAATCTTCCTATTTATTTCTCCGGAAGTATACTCCTTGCCATTTGACCTCAACCCATTTACAATGTTGGTGAGTCTTGAGTTTATCTCATTGATAGATTCATTAGGCTTCATGGAGAATAGCTCAAATTCTCTAACAAGAATATTCAACTTTGACTCTTTGACTTGATTTGTGCCTTCATGAGTAACTTCAAGCATTTTCCACATGGAGTGTGCGGATTTTCTTCCAAGGACACGGTTGTACTCATCCAGATTCAAGGCACAACTAAGAATGTTCATTGCCTTATAATTTTGAGTCATTTTCTTGGACTCAACTTCATTTAACTCATTGTCCGACTTTGGCACTTGAACACCATCCACCATCTTCATAGGTACAAAAGGACCTTCTTCAAATATATGCCATAAAGAATAATCTATGGAGCACATATATATCTTGAAACAGTCTTTCCAAGCCTCATAATTATTTCCATCAAAGAGTCCCTCTAGGTAGGCTAATGCGGAATAACCGGCCATAATCTTTACTTCAAGCGGTTAAGCTAAAAGAGAAGACTTGGCTCTGATACCAATTGTAAAACACAAGAGGGGGGGGGGGGGAATTGGGTTTTAATCGATCTTGCAAACTTTTTCGAATCTATTCAATGCTAGTGTAAGTTTGTGCAAGATGAACAAAAGCAAAACTAAACCCAACAACAAGACAAAGGATTTATAGTGGTTCGATTCACTCAGAATCTACATCCACTACCTTGAGCCGCACCCAAGGATTTTCAACAACTTCACTAAGAAGAACTTTTTACACTTGTGGCTAACTCACTAAGAGTTTTACAACACAACCACAATACACAACTCACTAAGAGTAAATTGCCCACACAAAGTAGGACTTATACAAGAATAACCCAATCACTTAGAAAGGGAATTGATAAGGTTTAAAAGAAAGATTATTCACTCTTCTAAGTGAGAGATATATACCTTTGAAGTACAAGAATGATAAGCTCTTAGAACATTTGATGCACACTCTTTGTCTTGCTTTTTGAAAGAACACTTTAGAATGATTTAGATCATAAGATGAAGTGCATTTGCTTTGAAAGTGTTTGAGATTTTATAAGAAATCAATGTATATTGTATATGCAAGTCTTTGAGTCATTCTCTAGCTTTGGAGTATTTATACATTTCAAAATATGCTGAAAAATGACTTTGCAACGGTCAAATAACGGCTAGTTTATACAGAGTTCGGTTGACCGAACAAAAGCTCGGATGACCCTCTTGAAGACCTCGGTCGACCGAGTTGCTCTTAGGTCGACCGACCTTGGCAAAGTCCAAAGGGTTCAACTCTCTGTAACTAGTCGGCTGATCCGAGCTAATCTCGGTCGATCGACCTCCTGAGCTTTGAGAGATGTTGATATTTCACACGTTTTGAAATCTTTTGAAGTCTAAAAGGTTTTCCCAAAAGGTAACAAGTAAGAACATTTGGAAAACCATTTTAAAGGACTTAGACTTTGAAATCAAAGGCTTTTAAGATAAGAACACATATAAGAATCCTTTTGAAACTTAGCCTTTTTGAAAACGTGTTTACGAGCATGCAAGACTAGAGTGATGTACGTTTATGTTCATAAGAGCATTGGTTAGAGCTTATAAGATAACGACTTATAATGACAAAGCTAATCTAACCAAACCTAAGTCTTCAATCTTCAATCTTGAAAGATGAGCCTTGAATAATATGACTTTGAATCTTGATCATGGATTGATTGAAGTACTTAGCGCTTCCAATATGAATTCCGATATTCTATCACAAAGATTAAGATCATTAGAGACAACATCAAATGTTTGTCCATTATCAAAAACCGAGTTCGTTCGCCCTTAGGGCTTACAATACTGGATGTGGTTCTCACATTTGCATGAATATGTAGGGACTACAAAGGAGTAGGGAGCTGGCAAAAGGCGACGTGGACCTACGCGTTGGAAATGGAGCAAGAGTTGCTGCATTAAATGTAGGAACATATAGTCGTAGTTTGCCTTCTGGAATTGTTCTAGATTTAGACAGTTGTCTTTATGTACCTACTTTAATAAAGAATATTATTTCGATCTCTTGTTTGGACATGATGGGTTTTGATATTCATATTAAAAACCAACGAATGTCGTTATCGTTAAATGTTGTTTTTTATTGTAGTGCTACATTGGTGAATGATTTATACTTTCTAGACCTAGAGTCATCAGTTTATAACATAAATAAAAAGAGGATAAAAGAGTCTAATATTGCATACCTCTAGCATTGTCGCTTAGGCCATATAAACGAAAACCGCATTTCCAAACTCCATAAAGATGGATTGTTGGAATCATTTGATTTTGAATCATATGATACATGCAAAGCTTGTTTAATGGGTAGGATGGCTGCTTCTCCTTTTACTAGAACTGGAAAACGAGCAAAGGAGTTGTTGGAACTAGTACATAGTGATGTATGTGGTTCATTCAATATACATGCAAGAGGTGGTTATCTATATTTTATTACTTTTACTGACAATTTCGGTCGTTTTGGATACGTGTTTCTTATGAAACACAAGTCTGAGGCCTTTGAAAAGTTCAAAGAGTACAAGAATGAAGTAGAAACCAGATTGGCAAAGGTATTAAGATGTTTCGATCCGATCGAGGTGGAGAATGCTTAAGCCGAGAATTCCGTGACTATCTAAAGAATTGTGGAATTGTTTCACAACTTTCTCCTCCAGCCACTCCTCAATGGAATGGTGTATCCGAAAGGAGAAATCGAACTCTAGTAGATATGGTTTGATCAATGATGAGTCACACGATCCTTCTAAACTCCTTTTGGGGACATGCTTTAGAAGCAGCAGCTTTAACACTAAACCGAGTTCCATCCAAATCTGTTGAAACGACGCAATATCAGATTTGGACTGGGAAGTGTCTTAGTAAGTCTTTCTTAAAGATTTGGGATTGTGAGGCATTTGTGAATCGTCCAGCTTTGGACAAGCTCAGCCCTAAGTCGATCAAGTGCATTTTTGTGGGGTATCCTAAGGAAACTAAAGGGTACTACTTCTACATTCCTAATGAGAACAAAGTGTTTGTTGCTCAAAAATGAGTTTTTCTAAAGAAACAGTTTCTTTTTGGGAAAACAAGTGGGAGCCACGTGGAACTTAAAGAAGTTCCAGAACTTGGTGAAATTCCAAGGGAACTTGGTGAAGTTCCAAGCACAAGTGACCAGTAGGTGGAATTTGAACAAGCAACACAAGCTGTTGTGGAGTCAGTTCCAGAAACATAAGAATTTCGTAGGTCTAGTAGAGTTTGTAGATCACCCGAAAAATTTGGATTTTTCGTAACAGAACAGAGAGATGTTATGTTTATTGATTACGACGAACCTACAACTTACAATCAAGCAATTACTAGTCCAAATTCTGAGAAATGGCTTGAGGTCATGATATCTGAAATGGATTTCATGTACACTAACCAAGTATGGATCTGCTGCTCAACAGTTAATATTAAAGACTTTTTGGAATGTGATAATTGTTTAGAAGCACTCCTTTAACTGATCATAAATTCTTGATTCGAGTCACATTATAACTTCAATGTATAAAAATGAGAAGAAAAAAAGAAAAAGAGACCCTTCTAAAAATTGCTCTATTTAAAATGTTTGATGATGGTAATTTTCAAGTACTAAATTAGTATTAAACCTAAAGAGAAACCGCAGGAGCCCATAAAACCCATTTAAAATCTACTTGACCAAAGAACCTCTGATATATAATAGGAGATTCTATATGATATGATACTCTTTATAATATCATATATTTTTTACATTCTGTTATAAAATGGATGAAATTCTAGAATGAATTTCACCACAAAACTAAAACATAATATAAAGATGAAGTAGACAAGACACAAGAGATAGGAGAAGTATTTCTATATTATTTCATAAGTCCCTCTTACATCAAAATAAGCCCTCTATTTATATGGTTAGAAAATGTAGGTTATGAAACCTTTCATAAAGGGTACATAATGGAGCTTGAATGTGTAGGTTATGGATTTCTTATAACTCTTCTTTCAATGGAGAGTTAAGGTATCTATAATGTTGAAGGGGTTATGGAATAAGGACTTCAACCTTAATATATTTTCATAACACTCCCCCTTTGGAGTCCTTAATATAAAGAATATGCCTCGTTAAAACCTTACTAGAGTAAAAACCCAGTGGGAAAAAAACTTCTCTAGTGAAGGAAAAAGAGTACATCCTTCTTTATATTTTACTTCCCTCATTGACTAGATCTTTTAAGAATTAAGATATTGTACCGATACATGCCAATCTTATAAATCAACTTCTTAAAAGTTGAAGTCGGTAATGTCTTAGTGAATAAATCTTCTGGATTATCACATTATAGCAAATCGATTTCACCTCCTTATAAATGAAAACTTAGTGAAATTCGATCTTGTCATATATCCTCTTTTCAATTAAGTTATACAAGCTGCATTCTTCTCATACAACATCATAGAGATTTCTCCCTCTGATGAATCATCGAATCTCAACCATAAGCGTCATCCACTTGCTTCATAGAAAACTGTTTTGCTTTGGAGATATCGAATGATCCTTTTAATGTCCAAATATGTCGTCGAGTAGAATAAGAACATTATCTTGCAAACAATTTCATTACAAATGAAATATCAGGACAAATAGTATTTTCAAGATACATTAGTGCTCCAATAGCACTAAATATGGCACTTCAGGACCAAGCAGCTCTTCATTCTTCCTTTCTCAATAGCGAGTGATGTTTAGTAATATCTAACGATTAGACAAATACTAGGATACTTAAAGGATGTTCTTTGTCCATATATATCATCTTCTGGATGTCTAAATGTAAAATCAAGAAAAATCATGAATTTCTAAACCCCGAGATCATAATTTTTCCTTCAGCAATCACTTGCCACTATAACATATTTAGGTGGAACATCTTGATAAATCTATAGTCATTTCTTTCAAGTATCTTATATGCTAAGACTTAAGATATCAATTACGCTTCAGGCATGCTTCTTAGCTACATAACTCATACGTTATCCTACTGGAACAGATTCCACATATGCAGACATCTACTTATAGAGTCTATAAATGCATTAGACTATGTATTTGCAATCCTTTGCAAATGAATAAGTTATGAACTTCTGGTTCATTAATGCCTAATGCGTAGATTAAGATAATGATGTTCCTAAATAAAGTCCTTTACATTGCAAATTTTCTCCCCCTCATATGGAGATCACTAACTAATAATGTTCATTAGCAAATTAGACATTTAGGCATCTTTCGTCAATAGACAAAGAATTGTATGTGGCAAGTAACTAAATCCGATCCAAATTTCCTTATACATGGACATTGACACTATCATATAATTTTTTGATAGATTTTCACTAAGGAAATAATGTTACATTCTTCAGGAACAATTTACGGATATGCTTCAGGCATATCAAATCATTCAAATACTTCATATATGTGCTAAGTATTCTTTATGCTATTAAAACACAAACATACTTGCATCCACCACCTGATAATTTCTTTCTTTCTAACCATTGCCAGACTTTTAAGAAGAACATTTTTGCCACTATTAGTGATGTTTACATTTTTTATAGTTCGCATTGTTGTCCCGCTATCCATACACTTCAAGTGTATCATCCATATTGAGAATATCATACACTTATGGTGTACTTGTTAATTGTCCGAACTTTTCATATTTCTCATGCGAACTCATATGTAATCTATTTTGGCTAATTTTCTCGAATCTCAAAATTTTGTTTCTGCACACTTTGAATCTAGATCATCACTTTAGATTCACATTTTATGCGCATTAATACTTATCATATCTTACACTTTCGCGTTCCATAGTTCCCAATCATGACATTATGTAGAGATCTCATTATCTCAACTTTCAGGTACCTGAATCTCTTCTGGAGATATTACATTGGTCATGTCTAGGGAATCCTCGACTTTAACGTATATATATGTCTACCATATACGACCATCTAAATCTTTATTCCTTTTTATATGCGAGGATTTTTTTTAATATTTGGAACTGTCTAGTCTACCACTCTTTAATTGTGTCTCATACTTATCAGAAGTGGTAGATCGCCCTTCAAGGACGTCAAATATGAGCCTTCTTAGCCGGATTTTGGTCAGTAAATATGTCTGGCTTATCCTTTGAACTTCTGGTTCAAAGTATTTGAGGATCAAGATGAGACACAAGCTCATATTTTTATCCGGTTATACATTAAATCTCTCCTCTTGATATTTCATACCCAAGATATATTCTTAACATCTTTAAGGTCCCATATTAACTTTACTGGTGGTGACTACTACTTTGTAGCGCACATTTAACTCTTAGATGGGAGAGGAAATTTTTTAGTTCCTGACCAGAAACTAATTTAATAGAGGAGAATTCACATTATTCTTGTTGGAAAAATACCAGCTAATGCTACAAAATAATTCGTAACAACAAGTTCTAGACACTTATGGTTCTACCAGACCATTTAGTGTATAAAAATATTCTACCAAATTTTCATATGATGACACCAGTATAGTCGAGACAAATTATGTTACTTGTTGAATATAAAATTTGAGCTCATTATCAATATATCACAAACTTCAGGTTGCGAGTCGATCGACTATTTATTCAATTCTATGAACATATTCAACCCCGAGTTGTACTGGTTATATCCTTATATCAATTTTCCTTGAAATAAGTAGCACAAAAGAATTCATCGGATAAGGAAACTTTTGGTTCCTTCATATTCCATGAATTTTTAATTATATTTCGTATTTTTGTGACCCGGGATGGTCTAACCGGTTATGCCAACAACTAAATCGGTAAACTTCAGGTTTACTTAATAAAATATCTTAACTAAATAAATTTTGTGGCAATATAAACCAATAAAGATAAATGACGATTTCTCTAATATAAATTTATTCTCTTAAATAATATTAGTAATACACAAAGATTTAAAACTCTACTCAATCCAATGTCTCCAAATAATCTTCACTATGAAAAATATCAAAATAATTTTCTAAGAGACTTTATGGAGAGTCGTGTATTTACATGTTGATATGTAACCCTTTAGTTCAATTAGCTCTTCTGGTGCCTTTAAACAAATAACTCTTCTAGAGCTGTTTAATCAAGTAGTTCTTTTGGAACTTGGTATTTGACATTTATCCTGAATGTGTCCAATCAACAACTATAATATTATCATATATCTATTATTCTTGAATGTAAACAAACTAAAATAACATGATAATATATGCAATTGACAATTTCTAATACAAAAATAAAATATCAAGTTATATTTTTCTAAATACTCAAAGAGATTGACTACATTTACATATGCCAAAATTAAAGTAGCACCATTACCTTTAGAGAGAAGCAAAATGACACTTTTTTTTCTTTCTCAAAGTGATGCTTAGTAGAGAGATTCAAAAGATGTCCAACATACAACAGGTATGTGACAAAAAATTTGTATATCGCTTAAATAATATTTTTCTCATAAAATTTTGGAATCATACATTCTATTTCCTCCTTATTATTTTCTCACTTCGGGTGAGAATCTTTTCTTTGAGAATTCGATGAGTCATAATAATCGACATGGTTTACTACAACCACATTCACGACCAATACTATTTCACAAATAAATTATATATTCTATATGCATTCACTTTAGGGAATGACATATAAATCATTGGTCATATTTTACAGTAATTCCCCGATACTATTTTGAAGTGCCAAAGACTTTTTTTTCCTTTTTTTTTTTTTTTTAGCTGGAGATACTTCATTCTTGTTGCTTCTTCTTACTAGCACCTATTATGATCTTTGGAATAAATGTGATATTTCCACAATCATATCAGACTTTATTCTAGCGAAGTCCACATGCTACTTTCAAGTATAAGAAAATAAGAATACGAATGGAACCTTAACTGTTTCAATAATTTTTTTTCTATTTTTTGTCAATGAGAAGACTATATCTTTTGCTAGAGAAATTACCTTCGAAGCATTTGGAAGATGAATGATTATAGTGGCAACTGATAATTAGACACTGAATTTTCATTAAATTGAAAGCAATTTATCATAGGAGATAATCTTCTTAACTCTATTGTGATTTGAATTCATTCTTCCACCCCCATAATGCTCGACTATACTGTAACCTGGTCTTCGGGCCTTCAATTGCAGTAATAGATCTTTTATGGTGCAGATACAGATCATATGCAAAACTAGGATACGTATAACAACATTATGATTCGAACTGAATATCTATCAAGAAGATAAAAAGTCTCACAACTCTATAATCAGCTAACGGTAGAGACTCGTACTGATAACGTGTTATAAAATGGAAAACTAAAACATAATATAAAGATGAAGTAGACAAGAAACAAGAGATAGGAGAAGTATTTCTATATTATTTCATAAGTCCCTCTTACATCAAAATAAGCCCTCTATCTATAGGGTTAGAAAATGTAGGTTATGAAACCTTTCATAAAGGGTAGATAATGGAGCTTGAATGTGTAGGTTATGGATTTCTTATAACTCTTCTTTCAATGGAGAGTTAATGTATCTATAATGTTGAAGGGGTTATGGAATAAGGACTCCAACCTTAATATATTTTCATAACACGTTCTTAATTATAATCATACTCCCTCAGTTTATTTATTCATCCTTAGAATTTATCTATTTTAGTTTAAATTATATGAAATAAATTTTCCTTAATTAAAATGTAACCTAAAATATGGATAGAGAATTCGAACTTAGTTCCGTGTTCGTGCATTTCCTCTTTCAGAAACAAGGAAAAATAAAAAAAATGGAAATCGGCCGGTTGCTTTTCAAATTCTCCTCCAATACTTGACGTCTTCCGTCTGCAGTTATTAGCAAACAAAAACAATAGTGCTGTGTTAAAAGAACAAACAAAAAAGAAGAATGTCAATGGGAAGTGATTCGTCATGGGTGGGTAGGAAGCCTTTGAGACGGATCGGAGGAATGTCCGACGCCCTCTCCATTGCTTCTGATCTCGGCTTCACTGTCGCTCCTCCTCCTTCTCAGGTTCTCCTTTTTTCTTTTTTTCTTTTTTTTAATTTATATAAATTTTGATTTCCTGTAAATGTAACTGTTTATTAGGAATATTGAACTTGAATTGGAGATTCAAATATTTTTCTTATCGCAATTATTGTTGAATTTTGAAGCTGATTTTTACAGTTTTAACTGGATTATAAAAAAGCAAAATTTAATTACAATTTTAGGTGAGATTCAATTACCGCTAATTTTGAAAATTTTGTTTTGCGGACATTTTGTGATGTGTTTTTGTGGATTACATTGGCTGTATTAGGTTAAATTGAAGATGTAATTGTTATCTCAAATTGCATTTCAGTGTAGGCTTTGCTTTACTTGTTTTTGTTTCTTGCTAGTTGTTTAGTTGCATAAAATTTTGCATTGTAGCTCAGATTTATGGAAATGAGTATACTTATTTGTTCAGTTGCTCAATTCTTATAGTTTTAAATGCCTGCTGTTAATTGGAGGAATCTTTTGTGATGATGCTGACAAAGCACTTACAAATTTAATAAATTGATTCATTGTTGATTTGTATATGCCAGGAAAAAGAGGTGCACGAGGAAGTGATTTACCTTGGATATTAGAGAAATTCTGTTTTATCTTCTGATTGGACAAGATTTCCAGAACTGAAAAACACGAATTAATATTGTAGAATTTACTGTAACTCCCACATTGAGTGCCTAAGGAAGGTCTAAATCACTTATAAACTCATGAGTTAACACCTCTCATTGCCAATTGGTTTTGAGAGGATATGTAGGCCCATGAGCTAATTTTCACACTGATTAACTGAAAAGACATGATTGTGCCTCTCTTTAGGAAGTGTCCTTTTATGCACCACAGCAACGTGTAGTACTTCAAGCACTTACTGATCCAAAAGGCACTGCATATTAGGGTTATACAAAAAAAAAGTAGTCATTTCTTTTGTCAAAATTAGGGCTAGAAGAATTTCAAGCGCTTGATATCTTCTATGTACTTTTCTTACAATGATTGTGAAGCCTGTACCAGAGTTCATGAGACACTTTTTTATACTATGAGTTACATGTGCAACTTTATTCTGCATTCTTTAATTCCAAAATATTGTTGCGCATCACGTTAATGTCTTTTCACTTTCCTTTTTTACCTTTTGGATTTTATAACATTTTATGATTCTCAAGTTATCAGTTTACTCTTATGTTACTTAAAGCAACACAAACATTAAGTTCTATAATAGAACATTTCAATTTTTCTACATTCGTAATGATGAACATGTTAGTAGCATCTTCTCTTTTATCTCATTCAACTTTGAGGTTCCCATTTAATTAGCGAGGACCATTCCACATATATGTGTTGATCCTGTACATGTCTGATTCTCTTAAAAGAGCCCCACGGCCCACACATTGCTTTGTGTTTTGCACTCTAAGCCATAGAGTGCACTAGTGCTTGACGTCGCTTTGCACAAGTATATTCACAAGTCTGATTCAATTTAGCGAAATTTGTAATTATCTACTCTACTGCTTTAACATACTTCAATACTTGGTGCAAGGAATGCTTGCTTGTGTTAGACAATATTTTGGATAATCTCTATCTCTTAGTTTTAATTTTTTTTCTTGCCCAGATTTTTTAGCTTCCTTTTCACTAGTATATTGTGTTCTGGAATAAAATGTTAGAATGCACATCTAAATTTTTGTTCAGGAGTAACAATATTATTTATATAGTTCGACTTGGAATACTTTAACTGTGAGATATCATCTCAATGATCATGCACCAATTTCATAGTTCATTCTAGTACTCATATTTTCCTGGGTAGGAGGAGATCCAAAACTTATCTACAGCTGAAAAGGGTGATGATCTAATACGGGTTTTGCGAGAGCTGACAGCCGTCCAGAGAAAAATTGCAGATCTGCAAGTTGAACTTCAAGGAAGAAAGGTGAAGTTTTATTTTAAGTACCCTGTCACCACTATCTGGCAACCTGAAGTTGGATGATGCATCAAATATTTTTCCGCATAATCCAAGTTTTATAAATTAAAGTTGACCTTGAAGCATGCTTGGTATATGAGGATGTTCCTTGAATGGAGGTAGATGGAGCTTTCCATATCTAATCTTTTGTTACCAAGCACATGTTTATCAATTTACCTGGTTTAAAGTGGTGTTCTACTGCATTGAGTGGAAATGAAGTCTAAATTCTAAGTATGCTAAATGGAAATCTTTTAAATTATTTAACCTGATGTTATAACATTGATTTTTCCTATTAGCTTCTGTACCGTAAATAGAACTTAATGCTAATAATAAAGCTCTCATGTCTTACTGGCCTGGTGAATTAGTAGATCAACAAACTTAATATAGATTCTTTCTTGACCTCAAAGGATATTGTTAAAACTTTAATTCCAACCAAACTCATATCTATAAGGATAATAATCGATAGAAGTGTGATAAAAATATTTACTCAACTTCTTTTCAATCTCTGGAGATTGATGCCCACAAAATACAGACATCTCTAGACTCTAGTTGAATAAGGAAATACATTGCACAACATAAGACGTTCATGATAATATGACTATCAACCTTTTATAGTGCATGGTTCTCACACATGAAATCCATAGATTTACTGAAATTGGAGAAGAGGATATAAATTTTTTAGATTTCCAGAGATTGTTAATAAATAACTCTAGTTACTTACTTTAGTGTTCAGATACAGATGATACAACTTAATTTTCAATTTTTAGAAATTCAGATGTTTGTGCTCAAAATTTGGTTTATACAGATCTTGTTTCATCATCGGACCCTGAGTTTAGTGGGAACTAACTAGTAAGTGTGCCATTTTCCTGGACATTGTGCCAAAGAGGTGGCGCTGGTGGTCCCTTAGCCTTTTAGGCTTGCAATGACAAATTTAACTTTCAAGTTAACTGCGTATTGGTTATTATTATTATTTTAAAATAAATTTCGTTTTACTAATTACTGTTTTTGTTGATACTAAATATCTTATTTCTTAATTGAACTGCTTTTTTAACATTAATATATTCTGTTGTTAATCACCAAATGCTGGAAGGTTAAGGTGATGAATGGTGAATATGTCATTGTACCCTGTACATTTGGATGCTCATGCATCAGCAAAATCTATATTGTACTAAAGCTTCAGACCAAGAATCAGTGGTCGATTTATGCTTTCTTGATGAGAATACACTTGATATTGAATTGAGTCCTAAGCAAATGCTTAGTCACCTCAATCAGCCAATTAAAGGACTTTGGATCCTTTAGTCTTCTGATTGTTAGCCAATTATGGGGTTTCTGATCCTTTAGTCTTTTGATTTGGTACTTTAGAACCAGAAACGCGTGACGGTAACACTGGCTCTGATTTTTTTTTTTGTGTTTTGGCCTCAAACTAATTTTGCAAGCAGTATGATAATGTAGTTTGCTAAGTATTCAAAGAAAAGGAAAAAGAAAACAGCGGAGAAAGCAAATTTTTTGAAGAGGTAGATAAGATTAATTATTAGCTGCCTGATTTTGTATTCGTAAGTTGACATACGAAACTTGTCCATGGAATATTTTTTTGTTTTTTTGTGGTCCTCCTATAATTCAATTGCTATACCTCCTGTATCTGTAACTGACATTCTGGAAATTCTAGGAGGATAAAAATGTTGCTCATCTCACACATGTTAGCGAAATGGAAAAGAAGATAGAAACACTGGCAAGGATCACTACCATACTGAAAGATGTTATCCAAAACAAGGTAAAACTTGTTTAACTCTTTGTTCCACTTCTTAGGTCTCTCAAATCTAGCGAAATAATGATAATTGAATGGAGCTTCTTTGTAGAACTACAAAGTCTGTTATGATTTCTTAGTATGTTACATTTGTGGACTCAATTCAATATATATAAAGACTTCATGTATGTGTGTCTGTGTGTATTGCAACTTAGAAACAGAGAAAGGAACCCAAATAATTTAAATATTTGAGACTTCAGTAAAAATTGCAGAAGAGACTTGTTAAATTTGTTCTTATGGTATGCCAAGGAACTTTCACCATACATAGCTCTTAATATCAGTCTTTGTAATATGTATATATTTATGTATATATATACACACATATTTCATTCAGTAGGCAAAGTAATTACATATTTTCCTTGAGTTATTTGCATTCAATTTGTCATGCAGGACCGTATTATTGCACGTCTTCAACAACCATATTCATTAGATTGCATTCCCGTGGAAGCAGAATATCAGGTAGATTATTTGGTTCCTTATGCTCTTTTATCAATAAGTAAGGGTACATAGAAATTGTAGAAATTTATATTTCTACAGTTGAAAGCTCACTTCATCTGAGCTTCACTGAGCATCTTAGGTCTCGCTTCTAAAAAAATTATCTTGAAAAAGACAATCTTTTGGTCTTGATGTTTTACTTCGGGATCTTTTTTGTTTTAAATAGTTTCCCATTTGGCTTATCTTTTTGCATTCCATTTTCTTTATGACGAGTTTTGCTCTCAATAGATACTAATTCTATCAAAACGAAATATCAAAGTTGTGGCATAAATAATGTTTTGGGGTAGATATTGTTTTAGAAGTACCAAAAGAAAGTGAAACTTTGCTAAAGGGCTAACATTTGAAACTGGAGAGTAACATGCAAAATGTTGTGATATTTGGAAAGGTAAAGCAAAAGGGATGAATTGAGTCCTAAAATCATAACTAGTGTAAAATTGCCACCTTTCTAAAAGGAAGAACATGATTATGAGAATATCACATTGAAAGGACAAGATCATAGATCATCCTATTTATAAACTGATGTATGGAATTCCATATGTGGTAAGACATCGGCATTAGTGATGATAGTTTCATTTGGCGTACTAAATTCTGCTGACGAAAGATGGAATATTAGGTAGCAGTCTCTGGTGAGTCTTTTCTTCTGAGTTTGAAAACTAAGAATATGCTTCTTTGTTATCAGACCTATGATTTCAAATAGAGATAATCACTATTTTTGCCCCTGAGCTATCTTTCAAAAGCAACTGTTACCCCTAAGGAATATATCGTGCCATTTGTATCCCCAACAAGTTTCGGGGTGCCATTTATGCCAAAAGTGGCGGAATCCGGCGAGAGGGGGCGGCGTTCCACATGTGTGGACTGCACATGCGAAATCAGAGGGGCAAAATCGTCATTCACCCTCTCTCCCTCCACCATCTCCTCTACCACTCACCCCTCCCTCTCCCCCACCACTCACCCATCCCTCCCTCTCTCCCCGCCACTTACCCCTCCCTCCCTCCGCCATCTCCTCCACCACTCACCTCTCTTTAAATGCTATTTTGAAGGATTTATTGGTGGTTGAAACTTTGAAGATGAAGTTGATTTTGCTTCCATTAATGGATATGAAAAGCTTTGAAGTTGATTTTGGAAGATGCTATTTTGAAGGATTTATTGGTGATTGAAACTTTGAAGATGAAGATGAAGCTTTGAAGTTGATTTTGCTTCCATTAATGGATATGAAAAGCTTTGAAGTTGATTTTGGAAGAATGGGTTTTGGAGGAAGAAGATGAAGAGAGGGTAGTGGTGGGTGGGTGTTTTGATTTTGGAGGAAGAAGATGAAGAGAGGGTGGTGGTAGCGGGTGGGTGGTGGAGATTTTGGGGGGAAGTTTTGATTTTGGAGGAAGAAGATGAAGAGAGGGTGGTGGTGGCGGAGATTTTGGGGGGAAGTTTTGATTTTGGAGAAAGAATGGACGAAATTGCCCTTGAAAATATGCATGTGCCCGCACATGTGGAACGCCGCCCCCTCTCGCCGGATTCCGCCATTTTTGGGCATAAATGGCACCCCGAAACTTGTTGGGGATACAAATGGCACGATATATTCCTTAGGGATAACAGTTGCTTTTGAAAGATAGCTCAGGGGAAAAAATAGTGATTATCTCTTTCAAATATATTTGATGTCATTATAAGGAAAAATAATTTCACAGCCTGGTGATATTATAAACACGAGGAATTGGATGAAGACATAACCACTGCAATGGGTTGGCAGACATCTTTGTAAGCCCGTGGACTAACAAGACAAACTTGGACGCTGAAGCACATTAGATGTGGTAGAAACAAAAGGGGTTGAGGAATTGGAGATTTATTATGGGACTGGGAGTTGCCGAGATGTCACTGAAATCGAATACCTATCCCAATTAATTGAATAATAGTCAGCATCTAGTGGGCTTTCCGAAAACCAATCCTTTCAAAGTGTTCGCTTGTAGTCCAGTGAACAAGACAATTATCGAACACCGAGGTGCTTTTCTTTCGGGTAAGATAAAGATTTAGGCTCGGATGGGATTGAAACTTAATTCAAATATAAACTCAACTTTTTCTACTTTTATGCTGTGGACCCCATTTCTCTGACAAAAATCAACATATACCCCACCAAAATTCAAAAACGTTGAGTGAAAACTTGAATGAAGTTTCAATCTAATCCGAGCCTAAAGAGCAGGTGAACTTCTTGAGCATTTTCCCCCCCTTGAGCATATTCCAGCTGTATAGCAGGCTCTTCAAATTTAGTTGTTGATTTAGTTTAGGAAGTCTTGAATTTGAATTGGCAGTTAATTCCATAAGATCTTCAGACCAAGGACTTTCACTGATATAATATTATTAGTAAGGTTAGTCTTTAGGATTCCTATGTGTGTGTGAGTTGCCTACTGTTAGGGGGTTGAGAATTTAATCGTCAAAGAATAGTACAAGTGTCAATTTTCACATGTCGGTAGTGCTTGGTGTGTTAAGTTGACATTTATATGGGATAGATGTATAAATAACATACCTTTCTAATAGCTTTAGCTTTTGGATGAGGTGTTTTGACATGGTATCGGAGCAAGAGGTCCTTCTTAAATCCTGCCACCACCCCATTGCTTGATGTAAAAGGGTGAGGAGTGCATGTTTTGGGCCTGCCAGTAAAATGCATTTTTAGGACCACATGAGGAGCCATGTTGAATGTTTGTAATTCATTCTAACAACTAAGCTTTTGAATGGGGTGGTAATTTTAACAAATATGCAAGACTCTGATGGATAATTTTTTCTCAGGCCCATCATGATCATCTAAACTTAGTCACTTATTCATTTCATTGCTTATTCGTTGATTGCCTTTTGCAGAAACAATTTTCAGAATTATTAATGAAGGCTGCAAGTGATTATGGTGCCTTGACTGCATCAGTTGGAGATTTTCAGTGGACTCAAAATTTTAAGGAACCTCCATCTGTATGGGGGGTATGTACATTATGTCCTATATATTTGCTATTCTGAAATTTCTTATTGCAGCTTTCTTAATCTGATATCTATGTGAATATGATATTACCTTCGTCTGAAGCCCTTCCACACTTGAACAATGTTTGAAGTCAAATGTTATTTTAATTCGGTGAGTGATTTCACATTCCCCTTTTTGCTTCTTGCATTGCCCTACTCTTCTTGGTAATTGAAAAGACTCTAATAGCACCAAAAAATCCAAAAATACAGTTCAGACCTCGCACTCACAGAAAACTAGCAATGGGTATTTGTTAGGAATAAACAGTAATATTGGGAGAGAAAACGAGATCGAAAGCAATAAAGAAAGACACAAGAAATTGTTTACCCAGTTCGTCAAAGAATTTATTACGTCTGGGGGCGCTACCAATCCAAGATATTTACTATGTTATGAGATACAATATTTAGGCTACATAGATAGGCTATTTATAAGGGAAAAGACGAAACCCTAATTGCGGCCCATTAACAGAAAAGTTCAAAAAGTTGGATCGTCGAGAATATGAGCCGTTTGCTCAGTACTTTCGGCTCCATAACCTAACAGTCACCCACCTGAAGACTACCTCTAATGTAACCATCTCTTCTTCAGTATCCATAGCTGTGTAGTAGCGCCAAGCCTCCATCTCAAGCTCTAAGGCCACTTGAAGCCATGCATAGCTTCAACTTCTCTAAGGTCACTACCTTTAGTCAACATATCAGCAGGATTTTCACTTCCTCGAATCTTCATAAGTCGCAAGATCTTCCTCTCCAAGAGATAGCGTATGTAGTGCTTTGTTCTTGAATGCAATACTGGATTCTTTGCTAAGAAGATAGCACTCTGACTATGGCGGTAGAGAATACTATTTTTCTGCACGTTCCCCAATTCATGCAAGAAATTATGCAACCATACCATCTCTTTACCAGCCTCTGTCACTGCTACATATTCTGCTTCTGTAGTAGATAAGACCACGATCTTCTGCAACTTAGAACCCCAAGAAATCGTTGTACCACCTAAAGTAAACATACTCGGTTGTACTCTTCCTTCTATCAAGACCACTTGATACCAAATCTGCATCAACACACCCTGCCAATTCAACACTCTTGCTTTCGAAACATAAGGCCCTCGCCGTGGTACCTCTCAACTATCTAAGAATCCACTTCACCACTTCCCAATATTGCTTACTCGGATTGCTCATAAACCTGCTAACTACTACCCACCGCATGTGCAATATCTGGTCTAGTACACACCATAACGTACATTATGCTACCAATTGCTGAAGCATATGGGATGTTATGCATATGAGCACGTTCCTCAACACTCATCACCTTCTTAGATAGTTTGAAGTGGCTACTCAACGGAACACTCACTGGTTTCACATCCTACATACTGAACCTTTTCAGAACCTTCTTGATACATTCAACCTTTGAAAGATACAACTTTCCTGCAACCTTATCTCGAATAATTCGCATACCCAGTATCTGCTTAGCCTCTCCAAGGTCTTTCATAGCAAACCATTCAGACAACTGTCTCTTCAACTTACTCACTTCTTGAGCACTAGTAAAAAAAATAATATATATAACCATCTTCAAACCTGTTGAAGTAGCAACAATAGTCAGCCTCACATCTGATGAAGTCAATCTCAAGAATGAATGCATCAAACTTATACCACCGTCTCAGAGCCTGCTTTAGACCATACAAGCTCTTCTTTAGTTTACAAACGAGCTTACTAATACCCTCTGCAATATATCCTTCTGGTTGCATCATGTATATTTCTTTCTCCAAATCACCATGAAGAAAGACTGTTTTTATATCCATCTGCTCTAACACCAAGTTCTCTGCAACAACTATACTCAAAACCAACTGAATAGTGATTAGTTTTAAAACAAGAGTAAAAACATAAGTATAATCAATACCGTATTTCTGCTAAAAACCCTTCACGACCAGTCTTGCTTTGTAACACTCGCTTGTATCCACCTACACTTTAATTTTGATGACCCATATACAATGCAGTGCCTTCTTTCCCTTTGGGTGCTTAACTAGTTCCCAATTATCATTGGACAATAATGAATTCATCTCATCGTCCTTTGCAAGCTTTCTCATCGTCCTTTGCAAGCTTCCACTTGCCTCATCGATCACTTCGTACAGTCTCTGCATAACACCCAGGTTCACCACTATCAGTCAACCAAAGAAAGTTATTATACCTTGAAGGCGTAAACCTGTCTGGTGGTCCACAACTCCAGCTTATTCTTCTTCAAAGTTCTGCCACCCTTCGAAAAACTCACCATTTTCGCTTTCCCGAAAACACAATCCTCACATAAGCCGACATCAATTGTCTTGAGGGCTGGAAATTTACCCTTCAAACACATCACTTTCATCCCCTTCTCACTCATGTGGCTAAGACGACTAAGCCACAAATCCGCATCACTAATTGCACCTGCAAGAGCAATACTCTCATGAGTGTTATTCGTCAAATACAACGTACCCTCATTTCCTCGAGCTACTACCATAGCTCCTTTGGTTATCTTCCAAGTACCGCCACCAAATGTAAAAATATAACATTTATCATCCAATTGCCCAACAGAAAGCAAATTTCTCTTTAACTTAGGAACATGTCTGACATTACTCAGCTGCAATAAAGTTCCATTCAGTGCTTTGGTATGAATATCTCCCTTCCCCACGATTTTCAAAGGCTCATCATCAGTAAGATAAACCTTACCAAAATCACCGTAAGTGTAACGTTACATTACATTAATGCTATTGCAAGGATGAAATGACGCTCCAGAATACCCACAATTCCAATGGACTGCTCACACTCAAGATGAATGCATATGAGGTTTCTTCTACTGTTGCAATTGCTGATTTGTTATCCTTCGGCTTAAAACATTTAATCGAGCTCTTGTCTTTCTTAGGCTTGTTCCTGCCTCTCGACTTCGACCTACCTCGGTAGGATTTCAACCCTGATTATGATCTCATTAGAAGGTTTTTATGCTCTCATTAGAAACGTGCCATTATATGTTTTGTTTCTGGAAAGACTCCTTTCGGGGAAAGGGGTTGGCTGCTAATATATATTTTTACTCGATGATGGTAGAGCATTTTTATGCTCATTAGAAATGTGACATTAATTTTTTGTCTGGGAGGACTCATTTTCGGGATAGAGGTTGGCTGCTAAATACATATTTTAAAGACATGATCCATTAGATAGATTATGATAAAATCCATATTCCAAAAAGTTGAATAGTCTATCAATTATCTGAAGTCGTAAAGCTACACCTTTCACCACCACCGATCATATAATCATTTTTTTGGGGGGTGGGGGGGGGGGGTGGATGTGATCGAATAATCATGCATACCTTTAAACAATTCATCTGCCATTTTGCTGAATGTGAGCCCTGCATTTGAGAAAGCTGGTAAAGAACCTTTTTAACATCAAAGTGAAGTTCATAATACAGATTGTTTAATATAATTTTTTATTCATTTAAAAATTACCACTCAATTAGTTAAGAATCATTATTGACTGTTTTGCTGGGAGAAATATCTTACTGCACTAATTTGGTTGACGCATTGCTGCAACTAAGCATAACTGATTTCTTTTGAGAAATACCCCCGAATAGCATGACGGGGTAGAGTTTCTTCAAATACTCCAAAAGCACTAGAGAATCACCAAACTTGCCTACTCAGGGATGGTAAGGGAGGGAGAGCAGCATCTTGTTTTCTATATATTCTTAGAAGTGAATTTTATCTGATAATCTTTCTCAAATTTTAGCTTGTTATTAGTAATTAGGAGCGCGCCCTGTGCTTTTCCTCTCTTTTTTTTGGTTCAACAGTTATTGCTTTTGTAACTTGATTTGGTTCCTATAGGAAATGCTTCGTCCGATTCCTGTGGCTTTAGCATCATGCACACGTTTTTTCGAGGCAATGTCTGCAATGAGGGAGTCATTTGCTACGCTGCAAAATTTGAGGGTTGGTCATTCGTCTTCTTCAGCAACGGCAACAGGCAAAAGGATATCTGGAGAATCTGATTGCGTGACTCCTCCTTGGAGAACTGAATCAAGGTTTGATGAATCCTTGGAATAAGGGAAGTTGCTTGATTTTCATTATCCAAATTTTAATTGCTTGTACAAAAACGCATTCATGCTGGCTTGTAATTTTACCATTATTTTGATTTAAATCTATAAGGAAATTCAGAAATTCACAAAAAATAATTGAGACTTGGACAGCTGTTTTCTTTTCCTTTAGTTTCTACTTTGGTTGCTGGTTCTCGTTGCTCACAGTAAGAAGTTCACTGTATTTATCTTTACCAGAAATTTTCAGCTCATCTTCGATTAATGGAAATCTTTGGAATGATGAGGAGATGATGTCAGTAAATCTCCTTAAAAATAATGATTGTGCTTTTGTAGGAAGCTCAAAATTGGGTTTTATACTATAGGCCAAGGTTTATCTCACAATTAATTAATCTTTTCTAGATCTGAAATATAAACCAAATTATGCACCTAATACTTGTTTATACCACAAGAATTACGGCTTCTGTAAATTTTGTAAGGCACATTGGGAAATTAGTTGCTCACACGCTAGCTAAAAAGGGTTGTTCTAGTAGTTAAACAATGAAAATTTCTTTCTTCTCTGGGGAAAAAAGGGTTACATGACATGATGACATCTATACTTATTCATTTAGTATGTGCTTTTGGTTTGTAGGTAAAGCATACAAAAACTGACAACTTAATTTGAGTGAAAATTCAACTGGTTTTAATTTTGTGTGGTCTGCTTTGATTTTTGTGAAAGAAACAGTGTTCATTAAAAAAAAAAGTAAAATTGTCTTGAGTGAAAAGTTTAAATAAATAATATACCCTACAGAAGAAATTTAAGCAGTAATGAAAAATTCCAAAGCCGCATCTTGTACGCTAGAAATGGGGAGGTATTTTTTGTTTTTGCTAAGTATAAATGGGGAGGTATTTTACTTCACAACTATAATCAAATACTTTTATTTTTATCATTTTAAGTCAGAGTCTATGAAAAAAGAAAAAGGAAAGGTCAAAAAAAGATTAGTTGGGATTCATGAAGGTCTGAAAAGGTAAATAGTAGATATTTCTGAAAGAGCGAGTGCCAACTATATAATCATACTAGATTATAGACCCCGTGGAACATTTTCTAATTGTTATTCGCAATAATATTATTTTTAGTCACAATAAAATAAGAGTTTTTTGTTGAATAAGAAATATGAATTTTTATCATACAACAAATGGTATATATGACAGAATATCAATATAGAAGATTAATGAAATTTTCATTTCGAGACAATATACATGACCTTTTTTATTTTAATGAATTGATAAAATCTTTCGCATTATAAAAATTTTGGGCTCATTTATTCTTCTGTTTTCCCTTGAAATGCATATTCTTAGTCTAAGAAATTTATCTACATCTCTTCATTTTTTCTACTTTTTCTATTTTGCAATTGTAGACATTTATTTGAGAAGGATTTTCAATGAACTAAAACAAAACAAAACAAAAGTCGTATTGTTGAGTTAGAAAAAATATAAAAACATGTTCATTTGCCAGAATAATACATACAATTACAGTACATGACTCATGTCAAAGGATTCCGAGAAATTATTAACATTATTTTCATGTGTACATTAAAAATGTATGATAAATCCACTCCATTCTTATAAACAAATAGAAATTTAGTATATAAATTCTACCTTCTTCTCATCCTAGATTATTGGACCAAATATTTGGAGCCTTTGAGAAGCTTTCTCATGTGTTAATATGTTTCGTTATGCAGTTTATTTGTTCCAACACTTTCGTGAATCCACGATACTGTGACGAAGTCCTCAAATATGATCAAAAATTAAAAATCATAAATTTTGTATACGCATAAAGTTATTGAGCAAAAATAAAAAAGTAAATCTATTGATACTTGGTGCTGAAATCTTGAAATACTATTGTAATAATAGATTGAATAATAATAAGAAGGGAAAAAAATTCAAAGCTCCTGCATTTAAAACATCAATGAGTAAATACGATCTACAAATTTAAAAACATGTACTCTAATTAGCTAGAGTCCATCAAAGTGCTATAATGCAAATTGCACGCTTTCATGATGGAATTTGCATTATCTGATGATTGGAGGTCCAAAGAGCAAAGAAATAAGGTGATGTGACACATCTTATGTGTTGTGCTATTTATGTTTTTTTAGTTGACTCTTAGGTTTCTATTGACTTTTCAATTTCTTCTTTATTTATGTTAGTTGTCTCTTTGATTTTTACTGATTTTTCATTTGTCTTATTTTTTGGTCAATTAACTCTTTGAATTCCAATGTCTTTTCATATGTTTTTTCCTTTTTTATCTCTCGATTTTCTCTAACCTCTATTATGAAAAGACATAAGTTTTTTTTGTTAGATTATATAATCTTATTTTTTATGTAATGATATTAGTAAAAATAAATTAATAATTTAATAGTATTAAAGAAGATGAAATGTTAAAGAATATGAAGTGTTGGTTATAAATTATAGTTGAAGATTATAACTCATGGAGAAGGAATTTTAAAGAGTAACCAATTTAATTACTTCCATCTCTAAAAATTACCAGGCAAATTATTGTTTTGAAGTCCTAGTAAATCTATCAACAAATATGGTATCAAAACATGAAATTTTTTAATTTCCTGCACAAAATTTAAAAGGGGCTTTTGCAATTAAGGTTTTTTTTTTGGATGAAAAAGATACACACTTTACGAAACAATCGTTGCACTTCATTATTGTGGAGCATATAAACAAAAATAATTTTAGGATATATAAGTAAAAACAAAAAATTATAAGGGCATTTTTTCATTGTAAAAAATATTGTTGAGAAGAATTGTAACTAAATTAAAAGAAATTACAACTAATATACTCTTTTATTACTATTATTATTATAAATGCAACCCATCAAATCTAGGGGCGAATCTGAGTTTAGGCTAGCTCATGCTCAGGTCACTCAAATTGCGCTCAGCTCATAGATAAATACATATTTGATGTGAGTCGATTTTCTTAGTTCAAAGTCATTTATGGCTTATGAGTAGCTCAACTTATCTTTTTGAACAGTAAATTCGTATATATCATTAACGAATATCATTTAGTACATTTGGTAGGAGAAAGCCCGGTGGGTCTCCAAACCATTGATTGGAAGCTCTAAGCTTCAAAGCATTTTTTGCCAATTTATCAGCAGTATGATTACATGATCTGTGCGCAAAAACTAAATTGGCTACTCTACTCCCCAACAAAATCTGAATTTGACTAACAATGTGACCTAAAGGGGATAGATCCTCATCAAAGTGATGGATTTGGTTAACAAGTGATTGACTATCACTTTCAATGATGATGGCATAGTGACCTTGAGCTAAAGCGAACCGAATTCCTTCCAGTAGAGCTATTGCTTCTGTGTATGCAGGGCTGGAAGATTGAGAAATAAACTTTGTAGCTCCTGCTATAAATCTGCCTTCATGATTGCGTATGATAAAACCTATACCTCCCTCATGGTTTGACCAAGCTCCATCCACGTTGAGCTTTAGGAGCCCCTCATCGGGGGGCTTCCATTTAAAATCTTGTGGTTGTTTTGCAGCTGTTTGTGTATTCTCTTTTTCAGATGGTGCAAACATTGGTGCTTTCCCTTTTAACATGTATTTTATTTGTTCTGAGTTGGGTATAGCTTGGCGAACGCCTGATGGCCTTGAGGATGATAAGTGAATATTACTGTATTCAGCAGCATTGACCATAGCGAGATTTGCTATTTCCTCTGGAGGTCTCCGTGTGCCTTCAAAGATAGTATTGTTTCGGTTGCACCATATATGCCATGTAATGTAAGCGAAAGGAGCAGAACATTCCTTGCTGTCTACCAGGATAGGAATCAGACTATATGGGAAGATATCCTTTTTAATTATGGCTTGGATGTCGAAACTGGTGCATTTCCATACTTCCAAAGCTGCTGGGCATGTAAAAAGGGCATGTGCCTCAGTTTCAATCTCATCTTGACAGATAGGGCATTGTGAATTTATGGTATGCATCCTTTTTGACAAATTTTTACAAGTAGGTAATATTCTTTGGAAGATCTTCCAGATAAAGACCTGCAGCTTTGGGGGGATAGATAATTTCCAAATATATTTCCAGTGGTTATCAGCCTTGTTCGTGGAGGCGGAAGGGCTATTCAGTTTCCCAGTGCTGATATCGACTTGTAGGTGATATCCGGACTTGACAGAGTATAGTCCGTTTTTTGTGTATCCCCATACAAGACGGTCAGGCGGCCAAGTATCACAGAGTGGTACTTTAAGAATTTCATCCCTTTCATAAGATGAGAAGAACTCATTAAGCATATGCATATCCCATGTACATCTTTGGTGATCAATGAGGCTAGAGACTGCCATCATTTTCTTGAACAGATCCATATCAGTTGGTGCACTGAGTTTAAAGGTACTTGGAGTGGTTAACCATCTGTTCCCCCAAACATTGACCCTTGAACCATTACCAATTCTCCATGTTAAACCAGCTTTAAGTAGGTCCCTTCCTTTTAGAATTCCTTGCCACACTATTGAGGTTCTCCCTTTAAGGGGAACTGATAGGAATCTATCAAGGGGGAAATACTTTGCCTGTAATACTCTGGAGCATAAAGAAAATGGTTGATGTACAATACGCCATTCTTGTTTTGCCACTAAAGCTTTGTTGAAAGCTTCCAGGTCTCGGAAACCGAGCCCGCCTTGGTTTTTGGGCTTGCAGAGTGCTGACCAGGCTTTCCAACAGATTTTCCTGTGCTTTTCATCTCCTCCCCAGAGGAAAGTTCTCATCATGCTTGTGATGGAGTCAATTGTAGATTTAGGCAAAATGAAACAAGACATTACATATGTTGGAATTGCCTGAATCACGGATTTTATAAGTACTACCCGGGCTGCAAAAGATAGCGTTTTTTCTTTCCAATTGCTCAACTTTTTCCAGACTTTGTCCACGACAAACTGAAAAACTTCTTTTTTTGAACGTCCTGTAATATAAGGCAGACCAAGGTACTTGCCTTTTCCGTCTCCCTCCGGAATTTGGAGAATTGAGAAAGCAAGCTCCTTAATGTCATTAGGAGTGCCTTTACTATAAAACAGGTTGGACTTGTCATAATTTATTAATTGTCCAGAGCATACTTCATATGTTCCCAATATCTCTTTTAGTTGCTTTAGACAAGGTTCTTCCGCCTTAGCAAAAAAGATAGAATCATCTGCAAACAACAAGTGTGTGACAGAGGTACTCATGCTGAATTGGAACCCTGTTAGAGCCCCTCGTTCCTCTGCGGATCTTACAAGCGCAGAGAGTCCTGCTGTGCAGATGAGGAAAAGGAAAGGGGACAAAGGGTCACCTTGCCTGATGCCCCTAGTTGGTGTGAAATATCTTGTTGGTATTCCATTTAGCAAAATGGAGTAGCGCGCAGTTCTGATACAGTTCATTATGAGAGAGAGAATTTTTGGTGGAAAATCCATGCACGTCATTACCATTTCAAGATAATTCCACTCCACCCTATCGAAAGCTTTGCTCATATCCAGCTTGAGGGCTAGTCAGTGGGAATTATTAGGTTGGATCGTTTGAAGACTATGGAATACTTCAAACGCAACAATAGAATTATCCGTTATGAGTCTTTTTTTTCAAAAAAAGCGCTTTGTGCTTCGTCAATTATGGAATTCATTACGGGCTTTAGGCGGTTGGTTAAGACTTTCGATATGAGCTTATAGAGGACATTGCACAGACTGATAGGCCTGTAGTGTGTCATGGAAATAGGTTTTTTGATCTTTGGAATGAGAGCAATGTGCGTTGAATTTATAGCTGCTACACTATTGCCGTTATTTAAAACCCCCAAGACAAAACTAGTAACTGAGCTTCCCAGGATATGCCATAGTTTTTGTAAGAATAGGACATGCATTCCGTCAGGACCTGGTGCTTTATGTGGATGCATTTGCTTGAGCGCTCTTGTGATATCTTCCTGATTAAAAGGTCGCTCAAGGGCATCAGTTTCGCTAGGACTTAGTTTATTAGTAAGCAGATGAGGCGAGAGACTTGCTCCGCCAAAGTTTGCTAAAAAGCAGATTTTTCAAAGAAATCATGACTACTTCCTCAATATCTTCTTCCTCAGTTAGGAGTGTGCCATCAGGACCCACTATTTCATCAATGTAATTTTTTTCCCTTCGTTGTGATGCTTTGTTGTGAAAGTAAGGCTGTGTTTCGGTCTCCTTCAGCTAACCATGTTGCTCTGCTGCGAGCTTTCCAGTAGCTTTCGCTCAGTTCTTGAATTTTTTCCAGTTCTTGTGAGATTTCAAGCTCTTTAGCAAAAGAGTATTGTGGGAGACCTCGAATTTTTTGAATTGTTTCCAATTCATTTTGTTTGAAAGTGAGTTTTTTCTCTAAGTTGCCCACAACTCTGTTGCTCCATTCTAGCAGATTATCACGGAAATTCGAGAGAGCTAGACTAAGTCCTTCAGCAGTACCCTCATAAGGTGATGACCATATTTGATTGGCATATTCCAAAAAATCTTGTTCTTTAAACCATAGTGGTTCAAATCGAAGAGGCCGTTGTTTATTATTATTTTTTCCCTTTTTTCTCTTTTTTCGTGGAGGTAAACAAGCAAAATAGGTAGATGGTCACTATCTTTGGTGGCCAGATGCTGAATGGTCATTTTAGGAAATAGATTTTGCCATGAGGTAGTGCAAGACCCCTATCAAGTCGAACAAAAACCTCGCTAGCAGTATCTCGAAAATTACACCAAGTGTAAGGGCTACCAACATACCCTAAGTCACTTAAGCCACAATTTGCGATAGTTTCGCGAAAATTATTAATTTGCTTTTGGCTTCGTGGGAAAAAACCAGTTTTTTCTTCTTGACTTAGGATTTCATTAAAATCGCCTATACATAGCCATGGTAAATCATACAAAGAATGTAGTCTCTTAAGTAATTCCCATGAGTGAACTCGCAATGATGCTTCTGGATTTCCATAAAAACCCGTAAAACGCCATTTTTGATTATTTCCATTAGAAGTTATACAAGAATCTATATGACCAGTAGAGTAAGATAAAATATCCAGCTTTATTGATGAATTCCAGAATAAACATAAACCTCCACTAAGGCCATTACGGCTTACAGGAAAATGAAATGAAAAACCTAACTTATTACGAACAAAGTCCATTGAACGTGCCAAAGACTTCGTTTCTGACAGAAATACTATAGCTGGATTGTGCACTTTGCATAAGCGCACTAATTCTTGAATTGTCTTAGAATTATTAATTCCTCGACAATTCCAAACTAAGTAACTCATGGGTCTTGGTGGGGTCGCTTAACGACCTCCACCTTACCCTGAGAATCGGCAGGAGCCCCCGGAGGAAATAATTCCTCTATGGTTAGTAAGTCATCAGCCATAAAAAGGTCATCAAAATCATCATCCACTTGAGAAGGCTTGTGTTTCCAATTTGGCGAAAAATCAGATTCTTCCGCTTTAATTCCAAAGTCATTAACCCCAAAATGATAGAATTCATCAACAGAAGCCATAATAATTTGGCCAGCATCAGTTGAATCAACACTAATTGGGTAGGCCTCCATTGGGATTAAATCAGTAGTTGCATCGAGCCCAGAAATCAGCCCAAAATTAGGTTCAGAAATCAGCCCAGAAACGGGCTCAGAGATCAGCCCAGAAACGGGCTCAGAAATTAGCCCAGAAACGGGCTCAGAAATCAGCCCAGATGTGGCTGCCTTAATGTTCAAATGCCTTTCATTTGGGCCGAAATTTTTAATTGGTCCAGGCGACTTACCTAGCCCATGCACAGTTTTCGGTCCAGAATTTTTTGGCAGCCCACAAAATGTAGTCTCTTTTACTCCATCCATTGGCCCATTGTTAGATAACATAGATCCATTACCCTCCTTCTCCTTCTTCTTCTCAGTCGACATTGCCGTGCTTCTTCCTGTTGCCGCCGCCGGTCTTCCATATCTCTGCCACGTAGGTTGCCATCGGTCTTGTTTTTTTGGGACCGGTGAACCTCCAGCTTCCTCTTCCGCAGCCCTTTTTTTTTCCAGTATCTCCCAATTTTGAACTTCCACCCAAGTCCCTTTTCGGACCTCCTCTGCCCCGACCCGTACCCGAACCTTTACCTCCCCTGCGTCTCACAGCTTGTCTCCTATCAGCCACCATGGCTTCCTTCATCAGTTTCTCTCCTCCATTAAAACTCAATTTCCTCTTAATCGGTTCACGTAAATCCTCCTGTTTCATTTTCCCTTTTTCCTTTCGGTCATCAGTGACCTTTGTATCAACATATTCAGGCCTACTAGTTTGAGCAGACGTAGTGGCTCCATCCAGAGTCCCTGTAAAAGGCACAATTGCACGATTTCCAACTGCCACCACAGGTAGTTTATTTATGAAGTTTACAGTATGATTTGGTTTTGAATTTGGAATACGTGACGCTTTGAGAAAACCATCATAACTGTAGTTTGTTCTATCAATGGGTCTAACACCATGCGGTAGTTCTGGACAAGTAATAGGGACGTGGTCCAACATACCACAGTGATTACAGAAGCTTGATAACCGTTCATACCTGAAACATCCTTCAAGTTTTCCTATCTCCGGTGCTTCGCCTAAGAAAGCTCGCCTTAGCGGCTCAGTCACATCAATATCAGTTCTGAATCGGTAGAACCATATACCTTCCATCGTTCCCACTAGTTCCATAGTAACACAATTGTCCAATGTTCCAGCAATTCTAATTCCCATTTCAGGGGTCAAAGTGACCCCAGTTTCAAAAAATAGTTGAACCCAAAATGTGCACTTTGAAAAAACTTCCGCAGTTACAGCCACATTCGTAGGAATCTTTTTTGTTACCAGTAACACGTTATCAAAACACCAAGGCCCATTGTTGAGCACATGGTCCACATCCTTTTCGCTAGGAACAAAGAAACGGTACGTGTTTTTTGCTAATTTTTGATATGTGACTTCACATTTCCATGAGCAGCCTAACATTATTGTAAAATATCGTGGCAGATGATCGTTAGTGCGGATGAATCGACCCACCAGAGATGCATTGGCTCCATTCAAACCACCCTGAACTTCCTTTGTTTCGAAAACAGTGGTTTCTTTCTCTTTACCGCGTAAGTCAAATTTTTTCAATCTAGAGACAATGTCATTAACATGCTCCATTGTTGAGTTTGACTGGTGAAAAGGCAAAAAAATATAAGGTGAGATGGATTTTTTTGAAATGATGTAGATTGAAAACAATAGGGAGAGATGCTTATTATATGAATTACGCCAAGATATATCTTCCTTTCTTTGGAATGATAGAACAGTTTCTTTAGACAATTGGAATGTAAATCTCAATTTAGCCATGATTTAGGCAAATCGAGATAGCTACAAAATATGCCTTCCTTTTTTTTTTGATGAGTAATGTGCGTTTTTGAGGCAAAATGAGACTGCCAGAAATTATGCCTTCCCTTTTTTGAGCAGTAATGTAAGCTTCCCTTCTATTTTATGAAAATCAGTAATGATGTATGTTCCTCTCTCTTTTTTTTTTTTTGAAAAATTAGCAAGGTAAGAAATTCTATTCTGAAAATATCGTGGATATAGTTTAGGATTTGTGGAAATCCCAGTAATGTAAAATGATGCAGAGAAAACTCAAAGATTTTGATTGAGGATACCTCAAAAAGAAATCCTGAGAGAGAAGAGAGAAATTTCTCTTGAGAGAGAATTCTCTAGAAATTTCATTGTTTGATGATAGACTAATATATCCCTTAATTACATTTACCTTCTTTTGCCCTCAACTTATCTCATTTGTAAATTAATATATAAATTTAAAAAATAGAAAAACCTTGTGAATAAAATAAGATTAAATATTCATGCAAAGAAATAATAATAAGAATTATAATGACATATACGAAAAGTTTAATATCATAGCACCAAGAAATCATATAAAAAGTTATAGCAAAATCATTAATCTTTAGTAATAATAAAGATTAGAATTTTACCAAAAAAAAAAAAAACGAAAACTCTTTGGTGATGATCGTCGAAACGTTTTTCTTGGAAGAGGGGAACTCATCAAATAAAATTTGGGCTTGTAAGAAATTAACAAAATTATAAGAGGATTTTAGATTTTTCTTTTTGTCATTTCTTATAGTCATTGTCCTTGACATGTCATTGTATTGTCGTTGCTGTGTTTTTTTGCTTGACACACACACACACACACACACACACATATATATATATATATATATATTGATTAGCTCACGAGCTAAATGAGCCGAACTCAACTCAGCTCAAATTCGACTCACATTTTACATGAGCCAAAAATCTTTACTCGTTTATTGCTAATTTGGCTCGTGAGTTGAGTTCGTTGAGCCAAATATCGAATCCAATCACGAGCTCATGGTTTTAAAACCCTGTATGGACCGGCCGCTCGGACCGCCGCCCAGCCTTCTTTGTGGTTTGTGTTGGCCCCAAAACCACTAAAACTAAAAAAACTAGCTTATTTTGTTCAAACCAGTAAAACTCAGTGGTCAAACCGTCGAACCCGGAAATCAGAATAGGTTTACTAGAAACGGTCAGGTTTCATATGCTCCATTTAAAAAAAGAGAAAAAATTGCATCTTAAACAAAAAGTCGAGAAACACCCAATATGTACATCTCACCCTCAATTCTATTGAGTATTGTCGTTTATGTCTAGAACAAGAAACTCTCTCAGTCTTAATGTGATACTCGAGACTTTTTTATTGCATGTTCTACGCGACTAATTATTTTTACGTGTTATATGTTATATTTTTAGTTTTTAAAGGGCGTTTAACATGTTAAGGAAGTAGAGGGACCTAAGTCTTAATCCTATAAGTTAGTTGGTTATGTTATATGGGAGTGAGGATGTTTATAGATGGTGGTTTTTCTTGGATGTTTTAGAAGGGAGAGAGAGAGAGAGAGAGGGGAAAAAGAACGAGATAGGTTGGAATTTTTGTACAGTGTTTTTAGAACGCATAGCAGAGGGATTAAACGTGCTCAAATCGTCCTCAAATTTGTGGCAAACGTTAGAAGACTTATAGAACTTCAATCAGAATGGTGGAGATCAGATTTCAACGACCGGGTTCAGCGATATAGGCTTCAGAACATAGGTCTGGAAATCTGGAAAAAATTAGTGTTTGTTCAATCTTTGAAGATTTGTTAAGCGTTTAAGGTAAGGTTCTTACACTCTTAAATTTCTGTCCAAAAATCATGAAATGATTTCTGTTAAGATTATGGAATTATGATGAAATGATTATTACATATTTTAATTGCATCAAAATGGATGAAGCGTTGTAGTCTATGAGTTACATGAACGGTATGTTTGTCTTCGATCTGCGTTTGATACTTGATACTTGTTCTATTGTGATTATTCTGTAAAGTCTGTAATTGAACATTCCTCAATCTCGAGCTCTTGTCTATGAATGAACATATAGCAGGATATTTTTAAATTCAGTTCCGCTTGAACCTAGGAGTTCACTATGATTGCTATGATGTATGTGAGGCTCGGACCCTAGCGGGAATAACAAGATAGGGTTGCTAACAGTTAGTTGTGGATCTCTCCTAAGTGGGCTATGACATAACACATGTATCCTTATCTTTTGCCCTAACGTCCGAGGGTAGATTAGTTGGACCAAGATATATGACAAGCGAGGCCCGTCCCTCACGGAAATAACAAATCGGGAATGTTAGCAGTGATTATATAGTCTGGATTGGACGATTGAACATGTTTGTGTGAATTATGTGTTATGTGATATGTTTGTGCGCGTCTATAAGTCTGAAAAAGAAGGTATTCGGAGTACCAGATTTGGGAGTGTGAAATGTGATTTGGAAGTGAAGTGTGTAATGTTTGAAATGTGTGAAGTGTGTCAAGTTGTCTACTTTGAGTTGTCAAATATGTATTTTGGGATGGGGATGTTTGATTTCAGAAAAGTGGGTTTCCTTTAAAGTTTTGTACTAAAAAATACCAATTGTGCATATCGCAGACGATGCTTCATCCTAGGTATCGTCCGTACGACTACTGGGGCTACTGTCTGAACTCCGGACGATTTGTGCGGTCGACCGGGCAGTGCGATGTTTCGTCCGGGACCTGCAGACGATCTGCCCGGACGATGCTTCGTCCACGTGCTTCATCTGGGGTCTATCCGGTTTGGTTTTGAGATGTTTTCTTATTATTTTTCAAAGCTTATGTGTTATGTAATGTTATTCCAAGTTCATGTCAAGTTTTCAATGATGTTTTCGAGATAAGTTAAGTCAAGTATGTTTTCATGTTTTGGGAAACGGGAAAACGTTTTCAAGTCTAACGAAGCTTCATTCCAAGGGTGTTGAACCTTACTAGGTTAGTGTTGCTCATTCCTTACTATTTTGTAGATGTCTTAGTAGAAGTCCCCGCGTGAGAGGTTCAAGACGAGGACTTGATGAGGAACTCGAGGATTGAACTGTTTTATGATATAATAGAATAGATGTTTATTGTTTTATCAGTTGAGGAGCTATGTTGTTTCATTTTGGATTGTTGGAACAAGCAAGATACCTTATTATATTTCTAAGTTATGATGTAAGATATTTAAGTTTCTTTTAAGTTTAATGTTGTTCGGATTTTTAGTATATATTTGTATAAGTTTTGTGTCTTATCGACGAATGAGGTGCTGTCAGGGAACCTCCATGTTATAGGGTATGACACTCAACTCTCAAACCAAATTCATCAAATTCAAACTACCAAATCCAAATTCATAAGACTTGCGAAGTATTTTGAATTTTTAAGCAAATATTGTTATTGCTTGGACTGTGGAGATTGGAGTGAGATTTACCTTTTCTTTGCAGTTCCATGAAAGTTTTTCTTTTTTTTCCTGATCAGTAAGTATATTAAAATTTTGTAGAATAGTTTGTGTAAATGAATTTACATAGCATTTTGTTGATTTTCAGGTTTATATTAAGGGATGTTTTAGGCTATGAATTTGTACTTCATTTTAAATAATAATTATATATTATTTATTTATTATAATATTTATGACGTCAGCGGGCTGATGACGGTGTGCCCACCAGTCCGACCAGCGACCCGTAACCTAATAATATTTTCGGGTCGATGTACGAACTGGATTTCAAAACCTTGCATGAGTTACTCACGAACCGGTTCAACTCACTTCCACCCCTAATCAATAAACAATGATGGAGTCAAAGAGAATAGGATTGCAACATTGATGGTGTTTTGCAGAAAAGCAACAAAGGGATTTCAGCCAAAATATCGAGAATCATTCACATAATTGGGTTGGGTCGTGTGCATTCCTTATAGGGATAAAAATTGCTCTTACTAATAATGCCTATACTTGTATAGAAATTTAACTTGATTCTCAAATGATCTATCATTCTTTGTGCCGGTTTTATCTAGCAGCTTCTGACCATTCCTCTTGATGCGTTGTCATCTGCTGGCCTAATTTCATAGCTTCCGCATCAAATTTAGTCACCTTGAAAGAAATCTGGCAACAAACTATTTTTCCAAAAAAAAAAAAAAAAATAGTATTCAGCTTGTCTTGGTCCCCTTCCATTACGATATATATTTATCCACCTAATTTATCATCATCAGCCTATGTAAGTATAGAGTTAGAGAGTCTTTTGTAAAGTTAATAAATCCTGAGAATGCAATTGACTTTATGTGTCACACCCCGTAACTAAGAGGTGACATGGTAGCGCCTCATTCGCCGGTGAGACACTGAACCCGAAACGAAAATGCTAAATACCACAAAATTCCATACTAAAAAGGAAATATCTTCAACTCATAATTAACTTAAAAGGGAAAATACATAATCTGCATGTTCTTACATCATAAAAGGGAAAATGCTAAAGGTTCAACATTAAATGAAATCCTAACAATCTATTACATAGACTTCACACTTGCTCATCGGTCCAATCCTCAACACGGTTACCACCAACCTAATCATCTGCAAAAGAAACATATGGAAATGACTGAGCTACTAACCTAGCCCAGTAAGGTCCCAACACCCTCGGGATGGAACACTGACTATAGACTTAAAATATTTCCTAACCAAAATCAGTTGTACCAAAACGGAAACGGAAATTAACTTGCAAAAGCGTTTAAAGCAGTAAATACAAAACTTAAAACGGAAACGGAATACAATTCAGAACACGGGACTAAATAGAGGCTGAGTCCACAAAATAGAACAAACAGAGTATCCGGCGACCGAACAAAGCATCACGTCGACCGAAATCGAGATAAAAAATTAATTAGAAAATTCGGACGATGGCAAAAGACACTTGTCGACCGAATTGACGTTGGGCAGTCATCCGATAGCTCCAGTAGTTTGGTCGGGCGACCGGAAAGAGCCTGCGGTTGACCGAACTAAAGGTCCAGACTGCAGAACATAACAGACCAAAACCTACACAAAATAACAAAGGAGAACAGCTTTTCTGTACATTTAAAACATCCAAGCCCAAAAATCCCATTTTGACCTCTAACCACATATCAAAACACATACGACAGAGACTTATAACATACTCCGCAATACTGACGAATTACCATGGCAGTCAGATGTACACAATACTAACAATGACACCACACATAGACTTCACATACTTGACCTCGTTGTCTACCTATGATCCTACACCTCATAACAGTCTTTAACTAAAGCCAACTTTTTATCCTCGTTAGGTACCGAGTCTGAAAGAAGCCCACTTTTTATCCTCGTTAGGAACCGAGTCTGAAACAAACGGAATACTAACTTTTTATCCTCGTTAGGTACTGAGTCTGACGGAGCCCACTTTTTATCCTCGTTAGGAACCGAGTCTGAACGAACGGAATACCAACTTTTTATCCTCATTAGTTACCGAGTCTGATGGAACAGAATAATCAACACTAAACATTTATATACTTGACTATGTTTTGGGGCGAGATCATTAACATACACGAGCTCTAATCAGAATTAAACAGAAGGACTTCCAAAATAACGATCAATCATATAACAGTTAACAATCACAATTATTCTAATTATCAACATACAATTTCAATGCAATTAAATCAATACTCCATCCGATTTTCAATGCAAGAAAACATGCTATAAAATCAAATTCAAGGCAAATTAATACTTTCAGAAAAATACAGTTCATGCATACTTTTAGGACTGAAAAAACGAGGGTGAAGGGTCCCTGTCAAACTTAAGCAATACAACTTCTGAAATCCGAAATCCAAAAACAGCCCCAAACGATGAACTTCAAACTGATGTAACTCTCAATTCCGAACTCCAAATTGTAATCCGTCAAAACCCAGACGTTCCCATTTCAGTTGGATTCGAAACCCAAAAAGAATCGCTCAATTCCGACAAGTATAACTATGCCAATTGACAAAAAAACATCTCAGTCCTCAATTTTTCTGCACCTTTCTTTTCTCTCTATCTTTCTCCCTTTTGTTTTTTTTTTCTTTCTCTTGCCTTTTCATTCCTCTCCCTTCTCAGCCGTTTCCTTCTTTTTCTCCTTTCATTTTCT
Organism: Vinca minor; assembly: GCA_026122235.1. Classification (NCBI taxonomy): domain Eukaryota; kingdom Viridiplantae; phylum Streptophyta; class Magnoliopsida; order Gentianales; family Apocynaceae; genus Vinca; species Vinca minor. The sequence continues at coordinate 343,175 of JAOCZM010000118.1, forward strand.
TTTCATTTTCTTTTTCTTTCCTAACAAGTATCCTAACCTCCTTCCACTAACTCCCCATAATTAACTCCTTAATTATCTACCCATTAGTAGTCTTCCCAACAAACCCCCCAACAAATCGTCAACCTTCTTAAACTCTCACACTTAAACCCAAATCTTCCTAACATGTACAAAGCGCCCCTCAAATAACGTACCCCAACCACATCGAAAAGTCCCGGTATCACATTATGTGATCAATAAATCCTGCTTTTGACTTTCAAAACAATCAAGATTTATACCATACTTACCCTGATACCATTATCAAAATTCGAGACAAGTGCAACCTACAAACTCAGCTGTGTCTTTGACTAAAATTTTAATTCTCTAATACATACAATCTATAAACGTGAGTATTGTATATACTCTATCCATCTTAGAATAACAACAATATTTTGATTTTTTTTCAAAATAAGTGTTGCATTGCATATTAATAGAGATTTAATAATTTTTACCATTCTCACCGTCTTCTAATCCCTAACCCAGTTTCCAAGAAAGAGTAAATGAGAAAATATTCATTTTTTCTATTAGAATCTTACTCTATCTGTTCCAAATAAATATCTTCTTTATTTTTTTCACGAGGAGTTAATGTTTTACCAAATTTCATAATAAAACATACAAGTAATAAAATATCAAATACAACCCTATTTAATTATTTCTACCATCCTATTTCTATCGTTTTCTCTCTCGCTATTCTTCTCTATCCCCAACACTTAATGTAAAGAAATATGATAAAAAGAAACATCATAACTAAACTCTCTTGGAAAGTTTGGGGTTACAAGAATATGGAATCTGACACAAAACCATTACAAGAAAAATTGTAAATGTAAACTAATCCGCAAAGGGAAATTCAAGAGAGTTTTCAAGGCGTATGATCACTCTCATTGTTAGTGGGGATCAGACGTCTCAGAAACTCTTTTGAATTCCCCATTGCAGATTAATTTACATTTACAACTTTCCCTATAATTTCATATTCTTGTAAATCCAAAATTTTCAGCAAACCCTTCATCTAAAAAGATGACAAATAATTTAAGATATCCTGAAAAGAAAAAAAAAAATTGAGACGGAATGAGTATTATTTTTTAAGATTCACTAATTTGTTTAGAGATGTAAATAAATTCAGAGTCTGCAAATAATATATTACTCTTATTCTAAAAAACGGATAAAGTGATGCTTATTTTGTTTTTTTTAAAGGTAGAGTAATGTTTTTGTTGAAAGCAAAAATTCCTAACCCTGTCTTAATTGGGACGAGGAATAACGTTATGGAGATCAAACATGCAGACACGAAGCTTCAGACATCACATTCGCACATCCAAACAGAAAATCAAGTCACAATTAATTCATGATAATACAAAAGTTGGCAATTTTGACGGTCCACCCCGTCCTTTTCTTCTGTACATATACTACTCCTTTTCCTGTATTTTATTTCTCCAATTATTATTTTTTTCTTCCCATTTTCCGGTTAGGTCCAGCTCCATCATCTCACCTTTTTTCACATCTCCCACCTTATTCCTGCTCAGGAAAATTGAAAAAAAGAAAGAAAGATCAACCCATCATTGATTAAGTGCGGAATTTCAAGTAAATTCTGTTGATATTTTGGTGGGTTTGTCGATTTTTATGGAGAAAAAATGAAGAGCAGGAACAGTGGGAAAGTATCTGCCAAATGGGTTCCTGTTTTTTCTATTGCTTTCTTCTTTCTTGGAATTCTATTTACCAACAAGTTAGTCCCTTTTTCTTTTTCTAGCATTTTTTTGTATTTTTGAATTGGTTTAATCTTTACATTTATTTTTGCTTGAATTTTGTTAAATTGGGTATTGATTGATCTTTCCAATTGCAGATTATGGACCCCACCAGAATCCAGCAGCCAGCTGATTTCTCAACATAGACATGATCAAGAGTTGCAGATCATCTCTGAAGACTGCTCCACCAAGAATAAGGTTTGCTTTTTGTATTGAATTTTATCAAGAGCTTCAAATATTTTTAGTTTTTAATCTTCAAGATTCAGTTTTTTTTTTTTTTAAATATTTTATTTAAGATGTTAATATTATTATTTTTTTTGGTTGCATTAGAAATCTGAAGAGCAAGATAAGGATGTAATGCAGGAAGTTTACAAAACCCATGAAGCGATTCAGTAAGCTCAATTTCAGAGTCTTGCAAGCAATTTCTTGTTGAAGTTTGACATATTGCAAAGTGAAGTAGATTTATTTGGAAGAATTTGAGTTTTTTGACATGATAGATTTGTTTTGAAGGACATTGGATAAGTCCATTTCAGTGCTTCAGATGGAGCTGGCAGCCAGTAGGAGTAGTAGTAAGGAGATGGGAAAACCTGATAAGTCCTCCTCTGTGTCTTCTCAAGAGGGTCCTCCAAAAAAGAAGGCATTTATAGTCATTGGAATCAATACTGCTTTTAGCAGTAGGAAAAGACGTGATTCGGTTCGAGAGACATGGATGCCTCAAGGTAACAACCCATTTTTCAATTCCAATTTAGATGTCAAAACACATTTTAAAGGTTTTTTTTTTCTGAGTTTTAAGATTTTAGCATTATTTATGTAATCAGGTGAGAAGCTCACCAAATTGGAGAAAGAAAAGGGAATTGTCGTCCGGTTTATGATTGGGCATAGGTAAGTTATTTCTTATGGGTGAGATTATTTATTGACTATTTTCTTGTGGAATTGAATATATCTGCTAGCAACTTGAATCCTTACTTTGCTAGGCAGATTTTGACTTCATATTCGTTGGTTGTGGCAGAAAAGATTAATTGAGGCATTGGTAAGATAATTTAACATTATGAAGTGAATCTGCCTAGAAGTTGAAATACGGATAGATTGTCTCAGTCTCTTGATGACATAGACTTATGTTTTGATTGTTGTTTCATATTATGAAAGAAGCACTCTTTCTCACTTTTTCATATGGAGAAATGGCTGGTTCAACAAAACTGAAGAATAAGTGTGATTTTGTCTTGTCTTTGAGCAACGTCATGTCCTTCTTGTTGGGCTTGATGGCATTTTATCTCATTAGTTGACATTATGATAAAGTTGAATAGGATATTAATTGTCTCAATCTTGGAATTGAGTCGATCTTTCTTAATAGAAGCATCATTTTCCAGATTTTGTTGCTATATTTTCATATAGTTTAACAATAATCAACTTAAAACTATTTTACAAGTGAATAAACGTAAGAAACTTCGAAGCTCCTGACTTGTTTAAGGAGAATGAGAGTCATGGGTGAAATGAAGGATTTCAGGACGGTGGAGCGCTTTTTTGACTGTGAAAGAGGGGTTATTCAATACCCTCTGGATCTAGATTGAAGATTACTAACCTCAATATTGTCTTTGAGTATGCAATAGAAGAAAAGTTTATTTCAAAGAAAAAAAAAGTAAAGTTGTTAAGCCTCACTATTTCACTCAGATCTTAAGAGAGTAGTTTCTTGTGCTTCTGGGTAACAAATGCTTTATGTTGTTACAGCGAAGGCTTCGTTAGAGTTCGGGGTTAGTGAAAAATATGTGAATAAAAAATACAGATAAAAGAAAAACCTGAGAATATGCTAAGGAGATTTATGTTCATACTTGCAATATGTACTGTATATATGTGTTGATGTGTCTATGCATTTCGTTGAAGGTTTAATGCTTATATGAAGCTCAGATCTGTAGGTACTAGATATAATAGAAACAAACTGTTGACAGAATTTCATGCTTGAAGTTGAATTCAATCACTAAAGCTTCATTAACCTCCTTTAGACATTTATGGTTTTGTGATCATTGTCTACTTTATAATGAAAATCTCCAGGAAGAACGGTTCCAAGTTCCAACTTAATGGTTTGCCTATTACAGCATGTCAGCATAATGATTGTTCAGTACTCCCTCTGTTTCATAATACAAGTCCTTTTCCATATTTTAAGGATATATTTCTAAAATGACCCTTATACACTATGTTACTCGGACTCTCCGTTTAGTCGTGCCGTACCGGTGTCGACAGGGTACGACGTTGGTATGGGTATGGGTATGGGTACTTTGACATGGTCAACTGCGAATGAGTATTTTGACCAACTCTTGAAAGCTCATCGCTGCCATCGCTAGGACACCCATTGTTGCTGTCACTGGATATTGAAGGTACGTCTATTGGAGATTGGAGTTTGGGCGGATGAAGGAGCTTGAACAAAATTCAAGCAATAAGTGAAGGGAAGATGGAATACAGAGAGGTATAGGAGTCAAACAAGGCATCGAATTGGCTGGTCATTTGAATATGTACTAGCTGCAAATTTGATAGGAGGAAGAGAAGAAATTAATGTTACGGAGAGGGAAAGACGATGGGCAACGGAATAATGGGAGACGATTGGATTTTTTAAACTATTAATTAGCACATGGGGAGAGAATAATGGGAGACGGTTGGAATTTATTGTCGTATCCCCGTATCTGTGTCCGAATTTGGGGAAGTGTCCCCGTATCCTTTATTTTAGATGTTTAAGTACCTGACACCTAAGTACATACCCGTATCCGACACCCGTACCCGAGTCCGAGTAACATAGCTTATACATAATATTATGGCATTGGTATAGGAGAAAGGGAGAGAGGTTTGTGGTTGAAACTTAATAGAGGATAAATTAAAATTCTTAAGGTTATAATAGGAAAATTAACCCTTGTTTCTCCCTTCCTTAATCTATCTAAACTACCTAGAAGGCCTTATGCTATGAAACGGAGGGAGTAATTCTTTTGCTAGTATGCGTCCACATAGATGTAGAGTTCTTTGATACTCTTCTTAAACTTACCGTGCAAAGTATTAACAAAGACTACAGTTGAGCAGATGAAGTTCTTTAGTTGTAATATTCTTGATGATACGTTCTAATGTTGGAGGGAGAATATCGATAAAAATATTGAAATGTTAAAATATTCTCTATGATGCAGTAACCATGAGAATGCTTCTGCAGTAATCTGTGTATCTTGTACTTGCCATTTACACTTCATCACATAATGAAGCTCGTCCAATATAAATGAATCTGAGCTGATAGTATGTTTTCAATTAACCCAGTGCAACATCAAATAGCATACTCGATCGAGCTATTGATTCTGAAGATGCACAACACAAGGATTTCCTCAGGCTGGTAAAACACATTTGCTAGTTTTACATCTAAAAAGGGAGAGAAAAGAAAAGGTCCTTTTATGGTGCCAAGTGCTCACCCAAGTTTGATCGCAATTCTCATCGTCTTGCAGGAGCATGTTGAAGGATATCATGAATTGTCAGCAAAAACAAAAATATTTTTCTCCACTGCTGTAGCAAAATGGGATGCTGATTTCTATGTCAAGGTTGATGATGATGTCCATGTAAATTTGGGTACTTTCCTGTCATCATCTCAGCCTCCTCTTCGATATGTTTAGAGATTTTATTTATTCTAGCGTAGCTCAAACGACTTCCTACTTTTCCTCCTCGTAGGTATGTTGGCTGCAACTCTTGCACGTCATCGATCAAAACCTAGAGTTTACATTGGGTGTATGAAATCTGGACCTGTTCTTGCCCAAAAGTAAATTTAGAGCTTTTAATTTCAGAAGCTAATTTTTCTTTCCTTTTTATTATTTTGACATCCCTTCTCCTCTGTCATTTTCTTTCATAAAAACATTTACTCATCGTCATATATTCATGTATTATCTAGGAACGTCAAGTACCATGAACCAGAATCCTGGAAATTTGGAGAGGATGGAAACAAATACTTCCGACACGCAACCGGACAGATCTATGCTATTTCAAAGGACTTGGCTACTTATATATCGATCAATCAGTAAGTTACTTCTATATCCACTATTATGCATTTTTAGTGTTTGTACAAAATCGAAAAACACAATGCCTACTTGAAAAGTAATTTTCTGTTCTAATGGAAAATGTGAGCTACAATTGATGATGACCATATATACCGTTTGTTTCTCCTCGACTATTTCAATAATTTTACAAGGGTTTTTTCTATTGTTGTAACAGGCCTATACTGCACAAGTATGCCAATGAAGATGTGTCACTAGGTTCATGGTTTATCGGTCTTGAAGTTGAGCACATTGATGATCGTAGCATGTGCTGTGCAACTCCTCCAGGTATTATTTCCAAATCAATCACGTATTTCTTTTAAATTTACATATATCATAAAGGGTATTGATATATTAAAGGTAGCTACTACCACTGCACGGACTAGTTTATTAGCCAGAACCTCTCGGTTTTGAAGCAATTTTCAACTTTTAGCTAAATTCTCCCGTATGTGTATATAAAGTGCGTGAAATCTGTCATATAAATATCTTTTGTCTTGCTCTGAAGGGAGCTTGGGATGTGACCGGATACAAAATAATTTCATTCATTTTTTTTCCGTCTCTATCCTTTCAATAAAAAAATAATTTTTCTCCTTTTCTTTCTGAACTTTAAAGATGACGTTTTGCAGCTAGAACCAGTGTAATTCCTGTTCTAAGAATCATTTGTTTTTCACAATGACATCCGTCTTGAATGATGGTTTAACTCAGTAGTAAAGGTAAACAGACAATGATTATCATGTGCGAAATGTCCTTTCTAACGTTTCTTCTACTTGTTTTTTCCTACATACCACCTATTGGGCAATCAACTGCTACAATAAGACGATCAAAATAATGATTCATAATGTGTTTGAGAATCTTCTGCTCACTTCCACATGCTACGATTCTTTACTTTTTTTCTTTTTATTCAGAGGGGGGGTGGGAGGGTGTGGTAATAATCTTCTGATTTATATTGCGGTGTGAGCTTAAATCATGCACATGTACTACTATTAATTTTCAATGTTAGATATGTATTTCTTCCTTATTTATGAACAAATCTCCACCAGCCAAGGAAGGGTGCCGCCGTTGGCTCAATACTTCTGAATCTAAACAATAGTTCCCAGGATCTACGCCCCTGCCCCTACAATGAAAAACATTTCAATTGCTTGAAAAAGCAAAAACAACTGTCCACTAACTTTGTGCGTTGTTATCTTACAGATTGTGAGTGGAAGGCACAGGCAGGTAATGTATGTGTTGCCTCTTTCGATTGGAGCTGCAGTGGAATCTGCAAATCAGTAGAGAAACTCAAATTTGTCCATGAGAAGTGTGGTGAAGGGGAAGAAGCATTATGGCATGCACTTTTCTGAAATTCACCGCAAAGATTACTCTAGCAGGACATATAGGGTGGAAACTCTCCACTTCTGGTTAATCGCAGTTTGTAGAGAACGAAGCATATGGTCGTAGATAGTTCTTGACTAAGATTTGCGGTCCTGAAGCAACGAGCCTAGGGGAATGAGATGGAGTAGTAGCTAAAGTTCCCACTGGATCGCGAGTATGGCGATTCTGCAGATTACAGCAATTGATTTCTGCATATTGGTAAAATGAGATATATTTTTTGGTAATGACAGGCAGATCATTTTAAGTGTAGAGACAGCTTTTTGGCACTTGATTTATATATGATACTTTTCACATCCATTGAAAACTAATACCAAGGCCTGTTATCGAGTAAGTACAAAATATAGCAATGTAGAACTTTCTGTGTTTCTGGCTGAAGGGCTAACAAATTTCTTCACTTTTTAGTTTTATATTATTTTATAGAGTTAATAGTTATTTAGGTCATTAAACTATTTACAAATTTCGGTTTATATTACTTAACTATTTTTTAACTAAATCTATCATTTAATTATTTACATTTAACTAAATATATTTGCCACCACTTTTTTGCGGTTTCCGGATAAATTACACGTGTCGTGCATGTAACATATAGTCTAGCGGTAAAGAAAGAAAATCACACCAAGTATAAGGAGGAAGATGGAGGAAGATGATGTGTTGGATTTGGGTTATGAGTCAATTTTTAATTTGTAACTAAGTTCACGGTTTTATGTTAGATTAATTTTTCTTTTTTACCCTTGGTTATATGTCGCATGTACCTCACATGTCTAATTTGGTTGAAAACTACTGCGAAAAGTGGTGACAAGATATATTTTGCGAAACGCAAATAATTTGGTGATATATTTAGTCAAAAAAATAGTTTAGTGATATAAACCGAAATTTATAAATAGTTTTGTGACCTTAATAGCTATTAACTTTTCTTTTATATATATTCATGGAGTTCTACTTAGGTTTTAGTGTTGGATATGTAAAAAAGAAATTCGGATTCCCAACAAAATGACAACGGAAAAATAATTTGGAATCCGTTTCTTACTAGGATCATCACGAGTAAGAACCGATTAGTTTTTGTTAGAATCAGTACCTCAAGATGTTAAGAACATAAACGATTTATGTGTTTTAATGTTGTTGATCACAAGCATGAATCTGATGTTCGTCATTCCATTGCCTCTACGGTATCCACACGATCCCTTGGATGCACGTTCTACATTGCTAGCCAGAAGATGAAGAACAAAAGACTTGAGGACAATCTTCAAAAGAGTTCCTTTGATAATAATGGAAGAACAAGAGAGAGAAAGAGAGAGAGATAATGAAAAATCAGAATTTTCATTTCTCTTGTTATGGTAACATTAGAATGTTAGGACAAGAAGTAGATAATATAGGGGCTGGTGGTTTATTCCATAATAACCCACCATATCATAACTACTAACTTCCTCTAACCCCCCAACTTTCGGTTTTCCAAAATCCAATTCAAAAGACCGATTCGGTTCAACCAATCCGATATTGGTCGGCCCAATCCAATTGACTGGCCAATCGAATTAGAACACCTATTATCAAATGCAATCTCTAATAAACCAAATCCAATTAATCATAGAGTGCGACCCATTATGTATTTTCAACGTTGGCCGTGACAAAAGGCTGAGGCCTCATGACGTTGAGGTCATGAGTTCGAATCCCCTCCCCACTTTTTGAATCCCCCAATTTCTTATAATAGATATGTCCAATTTTAAAAATGAAAATAAAAAATGTTGGTCGTGACAACAACTTGCCAACAGTAAAGAGCGATATCTAGCAACACATCATTACTCCAAAAAAAAAATATATAACTGGTGATTCAACATAATCACATTTTATTACCTTTTGTAGCTAATCCCTTTGTCCTTGATATCTTGATTAAACACAAGTCATGTAATATGTCATATTTGTATAATTTAATCTTTCGTTTCTTGATTCGCAAGTACTAATTAAATGACAAAGATATCACAATATCAATTCATTTGTTTATGGCCATGAATTAGTCTCACTCCCTCAAGGGGTCCAAGATATCACTCTTATTATATAGGAGAGACAAATCCTTTCTTAATCACACCTAATCATACACATGGTTCGTAACATACCCAACAAATGCCATTATTGCTCATCTTGTTACAGACGTCGTTTGACACCATCAAAGCATATAACTAGCTATGTAGGAAATCTTGTGAGATTTCAAGTCGAAGGTGAAGGGATTCATGGGCGGAAACTCGTTCCAAACACCCATGGATCCTCCCCTGAAGGATCCGCTCATATGAAACAATTCGAAAACAGCAATAAAGAACTTACTTTCTTGGATTCAAGAAGCTACTTCTTGAATGGAGGATGACGTTTCTTGGATTCTTTGCTGCCACCAACGGAATTCCCTTTGCGGAATGTCCCTCTACCGGTATCCACGCGACGAAACGGGCAGCGATTGCTAGCTCTTCGTCTTTCTGAGTTTCGGAATTATGAGAGAAAAGGGAGACCAAAAACTGAAATCCAATTTCAGAGAGTTGGTGATTTTTCGGCTGGAAAATCCATAGGCTAGGGTTTCGGCCAAGAGAGCATTATATAAGGTATGAGAGTTTGTTCCCACAACTAACTCTCACATCCTCAACTCCTCTCGGCAGTGGGAGTCCTCAACTCCCACGCCCCCTAGACTTCTCCTGGTAGTGGGAGTCTTTATCGGAAAATAACTCCCACGTAATTCCAGCTATACCGAAAATGCCCCTTATCTCTAATTTGAATAATAACACTTTATTATTCTCAGAAAAGTGAACGTCAGATATAATGAACCTAGACACATTCTAGATTCATTGAATCTGGACATGAAGCTCGTTAGCTCGTCTATGCGTGTGACCCTGTAGGTTCATCTCACAATGACAATGAAAACACACTTAGTAGTAGTGTGAGTTCATAAATCACAAGCGGTCCCTAGCAGGACATTGTGACTACCCAAAGTGAATGAATATACAACGGAACCTAATATCAATCCACTATTTAATCCCTTTGTCTCGCGATATCCTAATTAAGCATAAGGCATGGTGGTCGTCACCCTTATTAAGCTTAATTGTATTTATGCTCGATTTCCAGGTAGACTGTTTCGACAAATAGCATTTGGTAACCACTTTATCAAATACATTTGAGCACGGCCATGCATTTAAACAGTCTTTTCCCTATCGAGGGGCCCATGGATATCTCTCTCAATAATAGAGAGGGACAAATTCCTTGAATGTCTCTCACATTCAAGCTATGATAGGACACTACATCCGATCATCGAGTCGTATTGATTACTCTGCATACAAGTAACGTCCGACCGAGTCAAAAGCGTGGCTCCATTCATACTACAATCAATGAAGACATAAGGTCTAAGGATTCTAAAATAGTATTGAGGAAGTAATACTTATGACTTAAGACCATGAAGTATTACTTCTCTGACGGATCACGTCCAATACAATGTATCCCTATATATTGCATCTATGATGTGATTTGTATCCATTACACATGATCAGTAAAATAAGATCTTCAATCAACAATCATACTAGTTTTATTTCATAATAATTAAGCATTACATAAAACTAGGGGCTTCTAGAATAGTAATTACATAAGCTAATGAGTTTTACTATCAAATCACACATTTGATAATCAAAAGCACAATTAACTATTCAATTACATGCTCAAAAGACAATAAAACGCACAACATGTGCTAATGTTCCTAGGGCACTACTAACAGAAGGATTTATGCATACAAACAGGATCATTATAAGAAACAATATTGAAATTTTTATAACAATCCATGAAGTGTTCTTATATCGGGTCGGTCCAGTATTATGATATCCAATATCACATATCCATGTGTTGATTAAATATCAAATATCAATCACGACACATACTAGTCTCAACACATTATTATTATCCTCATCATTTCATAATAATGTTCGACTAGGGACATTTAATAATAGCATTATAACAATTTATAACAACTATTTTATGAGATGTTATTATGAATAATACTAATTCACAGAAGTAATAAACATAATAATGGAATCATGTTTTTATATATAACAATATATAATAATGATACAATCTTATACAACATCTTTCACTTGCACAAAAGACCACGATCTAAAGATTGGCCTTTTAGTGCATACAAATAGAACTCTCTATAAGATCAGTTCTCATGGTATCTAATACCCATAGAAGCTGTATGACGATCATGTTGCTGCTGTGGCAACGGTTACGTCAGTGGGTTAGAAATGTTATCATGTGTGCGTACTTTGCAAATCTGCACATCACCTCTATCAATAATCTCTCGGATTAGGTGATAACGCCGAAGTATATGTTTGGACATTTGGTGAGATCTTGGTTCCTTTGATTGAGAAATGGCTCCATTATTGTCACAATAGAGATCAATAACATTCTCAATGCTAGGTACCACATCAAGCTCACTAATGAACTTTCGAATCAAAACTGCCTCTTTAGCTGCACTTGCAGCTATATACTCGGTTTTAGTTGTAGAATCAGCAATGGTTGCTTGCTTTGAACTCTTTCAGCTCACAGCACCTCCGTTTAGGTAAAATACTTAACTTGATTGCGAGCGATAGTCATCTCTATCAGTTTGGAAGATGGAATCAATGTAACCATTTACAATGAGCTCTTACTCACCTCCATAGATTAAGAACGTATCATTAGTCCTTCATAAGTACTTAACGATATTCTTGATGGCTATCCAGTGACGCTCACCACAGGTGGATTGGTATCTGCTTATTATACTTAAAACATACGAGACATCAGGGCGAGTACACAACATGGCATACATGATATATCCAATTGCAGAAGCATATGGTATCTCTTTCATGCATTATTTCTCCTCAAGTGTCTTAGCACACTGTTGGTTTGAAAGAACAGTTCCATGTGCAATATGACATAGTCCTTTCTTAGACTCTTGCATGTTAAACTGATTTAGCACATTGTCTTTATATGTACTCTAACTTAGGCCATGGAGTCTTCGCATCTATCTCTATCCATGTCGGTGTTTAGAATAAAAACCCACTTGCACCCTATAGGAATTACCTCTTCAGGTTGATCAACCAAGATCCATACTTGGTTAGTATAAATGAAATCCATTTCAGACCTCATGACTTTAATCCATTTCTCATAATCTGGACTAGTAATTGCTTGTTTGTAGGTTGTAGACTCATTATGATCAATAAACATAACATCGCCATGTTTTGTTATGAGAAATCTAAATTTCTCTGGTGATTTGCGAGTTTTACTAGACCTACGCAATTCTTGTGTTTCTTGAACTTGCTCATCTTGCACAACTATATGTGGGTCTAGTTCAATTTCCATCTGAACATCAGTGCCATTGTGAGAGATTTGAACTTCTGTAAGTTCAACTTGACTCACATTTGTCTTTCTAGCAATAAACTTTTTTTCTAGAAAGACTCCCGTTCGAGCAACAAACAATTTGTTCTCATTATGGATATAGAAGTAGTACACTTTAGTTTCCTTAGGGTCCCCAACAAATGAGCACTTGATTTACTTAAGACTCAGCTTATCAAAAGCTGGGCGTTTCACAAACGCCTCACAACCCTCAATCTTCATGAAAGAAATACTAGGGCGTTTCTCAGTCTATATCTCATATGGTGTTCTTTCAACCGATTTAGATGGAACCCGGTTTAGCGTTAACGCTTCTCTTTCTAAGGCATCACCCCAAAAAGAGTTATGTAGGCTCACGTGACTCATCATAGATCGAACCATATTTAATAGAGTTCGATTTCTCCTTTCAGATACGCCATTCCATTGTGGAGTAGCCGGAGGAGAGAGTTGTGAAAAAATTCCACATTCTCTAAGATAGTCACGATACATTTGGCTCAAGTATTCTCCACCTCGATCAGATTGAAATATTTTAATACTATTGCCAAGCTGGGTTTCTACTCCATTTTTAAACTTTTTGAATTTTTCAAAAGCTTCTGATTTGTGTTTCATAAGATACACATATCCATATCTACTTAAGTCATCAGTAAATGTAATGAAGTATATATAACCTCCTCTAGCATGTATATTGAATGTCACATACATCACTATGTATTAATCCTAATATATCGTTTGCTCTTTCTCCAATTCTAGTAAAAGGAGAAGTAGTCATCTTACCCATCAAATTGAAAACTGACATGGAAGGGAACATTCAAACGTACAAGGGGCGACTTGTCACAAAATGTTTTAAACAGATTCATGGTATTACTATGATGGGACATTTCCCCCCTGTTGTTATGTTCAAATCCATTCGTATCTTGCTTGCTATAGCTGCATACTACAATTATGAAATATGGCAAATGGATGTCAAAACAGCTTTCCTTAACGAAAACCTAGATGAGTACGTGTATATGATACAACCCGAAGGTTTTGTCGATCCAAATAATGGCAATAAAGTATGTAAGCTAATGAAGTCAATTTATAGACTAAAACAAGATTCTAGAAGCTGGAATCGACGTTTTGACGAAGCCGTACGCGAGTTCCATTTTATCAAGAATGTTGATGAACCTTGTGTTTCTAAAAAGTTTAGTGGAAACTTGGTTGTATTCCTAGTTTTGTATGTAGATGACATACTACTTATAGGGAATGACATTCCAACCTTGGAATTTGTAAAGGTTTGGTTGGGGCAATATTTCTCTATGAAGGACTTAGGTGAAACAAGCTTCATCTTAGGAGTCAAGATCTATAGAGATAGATCACGTAGACTCCTTGACCCAACTCAGAGTACATATATTGACAAAGTGCTAAATCAGTTTAGAATGCAAAAGTCCAAGAAATGCCTTTGTCCGATAGCACTTGGTACGGTTATTTCATGACAACAGTGTGTTAAGACACTGGATGAGAAAGAACGCATGAGTGAGATTCCATATGCTTTGGCAATTGGATCTATCATGTATGTCATGTTGTGTACTCGCCCAAATGTCTTGTATCCTTTGAGTATAACTAGAAGATGCCAATCAACATATGGTGAACGTCACTGGATAGCCGTCAAGAACATCCTTAAGTACTTGTGAAGGACTAAGAACAACTTCTTAATCTATGGTAGGTAAGACGAGCTCATTGTAAGTGGTTACACTGATGCTAGTTTCCAAACTGATAGAGACAAGTTTAGATCACAATCGGGTTATATCTTTTGTCTAAACGGCGGTGTTGTGAGCTGGAGGAGTTCAAAGAAAGCGACCATTGAGGATTCTACAACCAAAGCCGAGTATATAGCTGCATCAGATGCTGCTAAGGAAGTCGTTTGGATCCGAAAGTTCATTACTGAACTTGGTGTGGCGCCTAGCATTTCAAATGTGATTCATCTATTTTGTGACAAAAATGGAGCCATATCTCAATCAAAGAAACCACGGTCTCACCAAAGGTCCAAACATATACTGCGGCAGTATCACCTGATCCGTGAGATCATTAATAGATGAGATGTGAAGATTTGCCAAGTACATAGGACGATAACATCGCCGACCCACTGAAGAAAGTAGCTGACACAGCAGCAACATGATCGTCATACTTGTAGCATTGGTATTAGATACCATGAGAAGTGGTCTTAGAGATAGTTCTTATGTACAATATACACTAAAAGGAAAGTTTGTTGTTTTTAGTGTAAGTGGGAGATTGTTATATTATTTTCATTTGATGAAATATTAAAGGCATGAATTCCATTATTAGTGTTTTCATTACGGCTGTGAAAATGTAATAAAACATAATAACGTCCTTAGATAGTTATGTAATTGTTACATTGAACTATTCTAAAATGTCCCTAGTCAATCATTATTGTAGAATTTTGAGGACAACAATAATGAGTGGAGACTAGTATGTGTTGTGATTGAATATGTGATATTAAGTCAAACACATGGGTATTTGATATTGGACTGACCTACTTATAAGAACATTTCATGGATTGTTGTATAAATGTCAACAGTGTTCTTATAATGATTTTGTATGTATCTGAATCCTTCGACTTGAGATCACACGAGATTTTCTACATGGAAAATGGTATACTTTGATGGTGTCAAACGTCGTCTATAACTAGATGGGCTATAAAGGCATTTGTTGGGTGTATTTATGAACCATGTGATTTAAAGTCTACTCGGGAATCAAGAAACTTATTGATTTAACTATACAAGAGTGTCATTCTCAATGACTTGTGTTCAATCTAGATATCGAGGAAAAATGGATTAATACAAAAAGATCATATTTGTGATTACTTGAATCATCGAAATATTTGTGAATTGAGAGTAATGATGTGTTGCTAGATACCTCTAATTACTGTTGACAATTGTTGTCACGGTCAACATAGCAAATACCTAAAGGGTCGCACACTATGACTGGATTGGGCTTGTTGGAGTTTACATTTGATATAGGTGCTCAATTAGATTGGGTAAAACCGGACCTGGTTGGACCGGACTCGGTCGACCGAGAGCTGTCTCGAGTCAACCGAACCGGTTTGTCACTCCGGTCGGCCGATAACCATTTCTCTTGTCGACCAGACCAGTTGGACCAAGTCAAAACTGGCACATGTCTTGTGTGAGAGTGTTTTGTGTAAAGGGGATAGTGGGGAAATAAAAGGGTGAGTGTGGAGTTAGTGGGTGGTTCCACTAACACCGCATGATGAATTGTTCATCACTCACAATTCACTCCCAACCATTCCATTCTACACTAGCCTAGCCGAAACAAAGATGAAAATTCTCTGAAATTTTTACTCTCAAAATACATTCTCAAGAACACAAAAAAGAGAAAGAAAAACAGTTTTTCTTGTCTCCAATTTACGGGTTTTGATTTTCCACTTTCTATATCAACAAAGCTATCGAAGATCGTCTTCAACATTCGTAGCACTCGTGACTAGCATCAGAGTCTTAACAAACAAGTTCAAAGTTGATCGTGTGGATACCGGTAGAGACGGGAGTCCGAAGGCTGCCGTTGGTGGTTCAAAGTAGCAGAATTCGAACAATATCGATTAGATCAATAAAGGTATAATTCCTATGACAATGTACTGGTTCTTTCTCGTGAGTAGATCATCTAAAGGAACGCAATTCCATTTTACTTTCCGCTGCTTTTATTTGGGGATTCCGAATTTTTCCTTTCACATTTCGCCTGTCTCATTGATTCAATGTAACTTTTACAATTTCTGCGCCAATGCCCTCTCTCACCACAATGGTGACAAACTCTATCCTTAGCTATCCCACCTTCTGGTTTCAATGATTTATCGAATTGGTTTAGCTTGCCCTTAGGTTTACCGACACATTTGCTTTTGCCTTTATGTTTTGGACTTGTTTGTTTCCTTCTTAGCAATCCTTCGAAAATTCAAAAATTTAGGTAATGACTTATCTATTTCATTCATGTTATAATTAAAAAATGAATTGACTATATGATTCTGTCAACGATTGCAGATCCAAGCTAGTAGACAACTTTTGGCAAAGAAGGAAATCCAGTCTACTAAGGTTTTCAGCATATAATTTTCAGAACGTGAGTTCCGATTGAAGTTCCCTCTGCCATCTTGCATTGAAACAGAGATTTTGACACATCAAATCTCTCCTGGAGTGCTTGGCACTGAAATAGTTGCTTTAGAAGATCAAGCATGTCTAAAGAATCCATTTCCTCATATTGCTTCTGAAGCTCAAAGGTCATGGTTGTTAGTAGTGCCCTAGGACCATTAGCATATGTTGTACGTTTTATTTCTATTTGAGCATTTCATATTAATAGTTAATTTTGCTTATGAACATCAAATGCGTGATTTGATAGTAAAACTCATTTGCTTATGTAATTACTATTCTAGTTGTCCCTAGCTTTATGTAATCTATTTTACAATGAAATAAAACTAGTATGATGTTTGATTGATGATTACGTTTTACTAATCATGTGTAATGAATACAAATCATATCATAGATGCAATATATTGGGATACATTGTATTGGACGTGATCCGTTAGAGAAGTAATACTTCATGGTCCTTAGTCATAAGTATTACTTCCTCAATACTATTTTAGAATCCTTAGACCTTATGTCTCCATTGATTCTAGCATGAATGGAGCCACATTTTGACTCAGTCGTACGTTGCTTTTAATCGAGTAATCAATACGACTGATGATCGGATGTAGTGTCCTATCATGGCTTGAATGTGAGAGGCATTGTAAGGAATTTGTCCCTCTCTTATTGAGAGAGATATCCATGGGGCCCCTCGATAGGGAAAGAGCTGTCTAAATGCATGGCCGTGCTCAAATGTATTTGATAAAGTGGTTATCAGATACTATTTGTTGGAACAGTCTACCTAGAGATCGAGCATAAATATAATTAAGCTTAATAAGGGTAACGACTACCATGCCTTATGCTTAATTAGGATATCGCGAGACAAAGGGATTAAATAGTGGATTGATATTAGGTTCCACCGTAAATTCATTCACTTTGGGTTGTCACAATGTCCTGCTAGGGACCGCTTGTGATTTATGAACACATACTAATACTAAGTGTGTTTTCATTGCCATTGTGAGATGAACCTACAGGGTCACACGCATAGACGAGCTAACGAGCTTCATGTCCAGATTCAATGAATCTAGAATGTGTCTAGGATCATTGTATCTGACATTTATTTTTCTGAGAATAATAAAGCGTTATTATTCGAATTATAGATAAGGGGCATTTTCGGTATTTGGTTAATAGCTGGGATTACGTAGGAGTTATTATCCGATAAAGACTCCCACTACCAGTAGAAGTCTAGGGGACGTGGGAGTTAAAGACTCCCACTGCCGAGAGAAGTTGAGGATGTGAGAGTTGGTTATGAGAACAAAGTCTCATACCCTATATAATCATCTCTTGGCCGAAACCCTAGCCAATTAAGTTTTCAGCTGCAATTAACCAAAGAACACCGAAACCAGAGATCGTATTCTGCCTTCTCCCTTTCTCCCTAATTCCAGAAACTCAGAAAAAACGGAGAGCTAGCAATCGCTGCCCGTTTCGTCGCGTGGATACCGGTAGGGAGTAATTCCGCAAAGGGAATTCCGTTGGTGGCAGCAAAGCATCCAAGAAACAGGATCTTCCATTCAAGAATTGGATTCTTGAGCCGAAAATTGTAAGTCTTTTACTCGCTTTTTCGATTCGTTTACGTATGAGCGGATCCTTTAGGAGAGGACTCATGGGTGTTTGGAACGAGTTTCCGCCCATGAATCCCTTCAATGGCGACTAACATAAGACTTGACACATCTAATTCATCATCAACGTCCTTACGATAAACATTTATTTCAGCTGCCGAAGCCCATGGGCTGGTTGCTCAGGAATTGGCTCTTCGAGAAGATACAACTTTTTCTCGTGTTTGAGGACAATTCTCAATTTCCTGTACCAGTCAAGGAAGTTTCGCCCCTCTAACTTGTCATTATCAAGGACCAATCGCAATGACATATTTGATGCAACAATTGTATTTGACATGTTTTCTACAATAAAATATGCAAAGTTTTTAAGTATCATGGTTTTAAAATCATTAACAGGACTTTGTAAATGACTCTCCTACTATTTTATTTAAATGAACAACCCTCAATGTTCATTCGGAAAGTTCGAAACTTTCTAGTAGGACCAAGATCCATATTTCACCTCATCCTGAGTTAGATTTGGCTAATCGCCCAAGACATGGTTATTTAGGTAGGCAACATTTGCCAATCACATCACTTATGTAATTCTGGGTTAGTTAAGTGAATAACAATTATTTAAGTGCATCACAATGTACACTCTTAACTCTTTTGCCTCTAGTTCCTCAATCTTTTTTAGATCATCTAGTTAAGTAGAACCCAATACTTTAGCTGACGGATATCACTAACTTATCATCCACGCCTCACCCGGATAGACATGTGCACACTGCTTTGGCAAGTCCCACATATTTGTCGATCTAGGCCTTGACGAGGGCCAAATCAAGGAAGGCACGAACTTAATATGCAAGATTAAGGGATTTTCATGTTAAATATATGATCTCACCAAACTAAGTATAAACAATTTATACATATGTATCGCATGCATCTCATACACCATATACATAAAACAAATGTGACACAGTAATAGCCTAACCTACGCGGATTCTTCCAAGCCAATGGAATAATCCTCGGTCAATCTAAGGTGAAGACAGTAAATCTATCTTACAGACTTCTTATTCTTCCTCTTGATCGCTTCCATTCCGATTGCCTCAATTCTGCTCCATGTCCTCTACACTACTCCTATTATATAATTACATTGATAGAGAAGAAACCTCGTGTTACATGCGAGGAGAATTACAAACAGAATTTTGAGAGAAGGCAGGACACACATGTCGTATTTTTCATAAAAATAAATAACACTAGGTATTTGGGCTATTGCTATGTATCATACTCACATAACATGACAATAATGCTTAGAAAAACACAAAAAAAAAAAAAAATTATCAAACCAGCATCTCCGCAGACAAACGATTCATTTGCATAAACTTTTATCATGAGTAAGAACCAATTAGTTTTTGTTAGAATCAGTACCTTAAGATGTTATGACAATAAACGATTTATGTGTTGTAATGATGTCTATCACAAGCAAGAATCTAATGTTCAACAATCCTTTGCCTCTACGGTATCCACAAGATCCATTGGATGAGCGTTGTACATTCTAGTGCTAGCCAGAAGATGAAGAACAAAATGACCTGAAGACAAACTTCAAAAGAGTTCCTTTTATAATAATGAAAGAACAAAAAGGGAGAGAGAGATATAATGAAAAATCAGATTTTTCTTTTCTCTTGTTATGGTGTCTAACATTAGAATGTTAGGACAAGAATTAGATAATATAGGGGTTGGTGGTTTATTCCATAATAAACCACCATATCCTAACTACTAACTTCCTCTAACTCCCAACTTTTGGTTTTCAGAATCAAGTTCAACATGCCGGATCGGTTCAACCAATCCGATATTTGTCTGCCCAATCCAGTTGGAGCACCTATTATCAAATGCAAACTCCAACAGGCTGTACCATTTCTATTCAAAATTTTATATTTTGTTAATATATTCCACCATATAGCTATCTTAATACATTTAGCTATACCCCCATCCCTATCCGTAACCACTTATTCCCTCCCAAAGTAGATCTCAATTTATTTTTTGAAATTGACAACAACTTTTATGTCTTTTGGTAGAAATTGGGAATTTTAAAGAGGAATTAAGATTCTTGAGTTGCGACTTTTTTTTTTTTTTTTTTTTTGAACGCCCGAAGGCGGAACCCCATGAACGGGGAGATAGAACAGCCCCATGAGCGGGGAGAGAACAACCCTAGATCAGGGAGAATAAAGCTCACCGCAACGCTGGCGGAGGGTATCGAACCCGAAATGGGTCTGACGAGAAAGTACCAGGCTTTGAAACAGTGAAGAAACATTATTACCCTATTTACTATTGGTCTTATCTTTTGTATCTATTTTTTTAGGCTTTGGTTGGCATGTTGATCTCTTGTTGACTGCTTTTTATCTTCTTTTTGTTGTTGGCTAAACTATTGCTCTTGCATATTTATATATTTTGTTCCTCTTATAATGTATTGCTTTTGATATATTATATATTTTGTGCTTAACTGAGATACTTGCTTAGAAGGCTCTATGATGAAATCCTAAGGTTGGGAGATAATCCCCTGACCCCCATCCATTTATCTCTTATCCCTCCCTTTTTCATTTTTTTTATAATGACAAAGGGGAGAGAAAATTGTTATTGACGTGCCTGGAAAAACCTAAGAGGGAGGAGGGTGTATTGAGTTTTTTTGTAAACTTTTAAAAACTTTCTTTCAAGTGAAGAGAAATGAGCTAAACAAAATAGAGAGTTTCAATCTATCAAAGAAAGATCATAGACACATGATTTATAGTGGTTCGATTCAGTAAGAATCTACTCCACTACCTTGAGACTAACCCAAGGATTTTAACAACTCACTAAATTCCCTTTACAAATCACTGATGGTGGGATGAAAACAATATTACACAAGTGGCTAACTCACTACACTAAGAGTTTTACACAAAAACCACTTCACAAGCTCACAAAAGAGCACAACTCACAAAGAGCTTACTAACTCACAAAGAGAGTAGAGGGAAATGTTTAACCAAACCAATCACACTTTATTTGGTGGATAAATACAAATTTATAGCTTAAAGACTCTAAGCTCAAATGATAGGAATCACACTTGTTTTTTACATTAAAGTGTATTGAATGCTTTTTAGAAAGTGTAGAACTTAATGGATTAGATAACTATTGAAAAACTAGCATTTGGTGCTTATATAGAGATCAAAATTGAGCTGCATTTAATGTTTCAACGACTAGTATCTGCCTTGTCATTAGACAGTCCAATCGACCAACATGTCTGTCAGGTCGTCTGAGGCTCGTCCGGGCAGTTTTAAAAGGTCTACTGGATACATGCAGTCGACCGGAGTCACACCTCGGTCGTCTAACCTAAAGCTAATGTCGACCTTACCAGCTAGTCGTTGGAGTTCAAGAATATTCAAAAGTGAGCAAGTGTAAGTTCACACTTCGGTCGACCAACCTTTATTAGATCATCCAAGCTTTGAGGTTCGGTTGACCTAGGTGCGGGTCACAAGTGAATTTTTCACTAAGTCTCTATTCCAATGATCTCTAACTCATGCAAAAATATTTTGTGCTATAATAAAACCTTTTCAAGCACATTTTAGCTTTGTTGATCAAAGGATAAAAAACAATAGTTTTCAAAATACAAGGCGTTCCATTTGAAAACATTTTAAGTGTATACATGACAAGTGTGTGACATATTAATTGAGCTTAGATTCTAGTGTTTTACACGATGTAGAAAGCTAATCCACCATAGTATACCTAAGTTTTGAAGGCTTCTTCATATATTGGCACATCATTGACTCTTCATTGTGTACATATGCCATTTGACTTTACGGATTCATATTGATGATCTTAGAACTTCCATAAGATCTATCACATAAAAAAATAACGTTAGATCATCATCAATTGTTTGTTGTTTATAAAAATAGAGAAACTAGTCTTTAGGGCTTACAGTCTCCCCATTTTTTATTATGACAAACTTCGATATAATGTGATAGGGTATAAATGTAAAGCAAGTGGAAAGATGACTTTAGAATGAACAAAGTTAAGCAAAAAAGTCATCTATAGGCTTTTAAGAAATTAAAATCAAGCAACCTTAGGGATAAAATAGAGATTCACTTAATGAATTCCGCCCCTGAGGTTGTGCCCATGTTATAATAAGATAAAACTGAAAGATAGATAAGAGATGCACACTTCTGTTTGAGAGCAGGGTCAATCCGGTCGACCGAAGTATATCCAGGCAGGTGGATTGCACCAGAAGCTAAGACAACTTGCATAAAACACATCCAAGACATATACCAATGCCACCAAAACAGTTGAACCACCATGAGTAACAACATAAGATTACAAGCTATATAAAACTAAGCTTAACACATGAAGATTCAATAAAAAAAAAAAAAAGACATGCTACATATTCTATGGCATATTAACCAAAGCAAGCACATTACATAACATTTCTCTCCCCATTTTTCATAGATCAAAAAGAGTTTTAGGGGTAAAAATGAGATATCATTACAAGGATATCATCATTGAGCTCTTAAACACATGCAAAAAACATAGAGACAATTCATAAAATAGCATGTCCATAAGATAATTCAAAGATCAATTCATACAAAAGTACTAAAATAAGTTCAACAATGGCTATGCTAGGGGTACAAAATCTGATAACAATTTAGGGAAAGTAAGAGTAGATAAGAGTTTAGAAGATCTCATGGAGTTTGTAGTTGTTTTGCTAGCTCTTCACACCATGATGCTCTATGGATTGCTTCCTCATTTTAAGTCCTCAATAACCTTATCAACCTCTTTTTCAGTCATAGAAAGATGATCTCCTTTTTCTTCCTCTTCATTTACCTTATCGCTTTATTCATTGGCCTCAACACTAAACCCGTTTCCATCACTCCTACTATCATCACTCTTCTCAACATCATCATTTTCCTCACTCTGTTCATTCTCCTCACGATTGAAATTCATCATTTTCTTTGTATTTTGTATTTCTAATGATGTCATCCATCTTAGTTTCCATATTGTCCACCCTATCCATTCTAGTATGGGATTCTCCTCTAAATTATTTCAAGTGCTTGGAAATTTCCTTAACATCCTTTATCACTTTAATGAAAAGCTCATAGTAGACTCGAGTAAGAGTAGCCTCACTTCTTGAAACAATGTTTTATGGATCCAGGTCAACAATTTTTTCCTTGGGGGCATTTCTTTCTTTTCTAGTTGAGGTTTCTTCTTCCTCGTCTTATTGACCTTTTTCTTGCTCACTTCTTTCAATTTATTCCTTTTCCTATTCTTGATCCCCTTCAATTTTCTTGACTATCTTCTTCTTCTAGAGGCTCATCTTCTTTGGGCTTTTGACTTTTCCTTTTGGCAATAGTTATTTTATTATGGTTTCAATTTGCTTTTGACTTGCACCTCTAGAAATGGTGGCCGCCACCAATTGCTCATTGTAGACCTACTTTGATATCTTCATTGCCCATCAAAATATATCATGTGCATCCTATGGAAGCTCCCCTTATTGTATATGTTGTATTCCTTCTTCCTTTCCACCGGATTAGTAAGTCGAATGTGAACTTCTTGAACAATTTTGTGAGCATGCTTCCATAAGGTATGAAGTTTCTTGCACTTTTCACACATCCACTAAAGTGCTTTATTGCCAAGTACCCAAAGTTTATATTAGGAACTTCTTATATTCGGCTGCACTAGTGCAGATTTATCCTGTTTCGGCTGTACCAGTGCAGAAATCCCCTGTTTCGGACAGTGTAGCAGTGCAGAATTCCCCTGTTTCAGCTGTAACAGTGTAGAATTCCCCTGTTTCGGACAGTATAGCAGCGCAGAAATCCCCTGTTTCAGCTGTAACAGTGCATATTTGCCCTGTTAAAGCTGAAACAGTGCAGAATTAACCTGTCTCGGCTGTACCTGTATAGATTCCGGGGCTGTTTATTTGCTTCCTTGCTATCTTTTATGTTTAGGGTGGTTGTTTACATCTATTGGGGAGGTTTTGGTTAAATCCCACTCCCTCATTTGGCTTTGTATCTTAGAATAGTCTCTTTGTAATTCTCCTTGTTACCTTTTTGTATGGGGTGTTTTTTCACACCTTTTGGGGAGGTTTTGGTGTTTGTCCCCCTCCTTAGCAGCTTATATATACGGGGGACAGCCCCACCACATTGGTGGTTTTCTGAAAAAAAAAAAAAAAAAAGTACCCAAAGTTCATTTTTCTCTTTTAATGAGACAATCCATGATAGTCATTTGAAGGTAGCTTATTAAACTTTTAAGCCCCTTGATTGGTAGAACTACGTTTGATACCATGTGGTGCAAGATTATACCATATTCCTCCAACTTGTTTGTCTCTCTTTCGGTTGACCGACTAAATCTTCCTTCAATCTTGAAGGATTCCTTAAACTTCTTCAAATCCAATACTTCCTCCTCGGGGACACATCAGAAATTATTATAATATCTAGTTGCTTTCCTATCAAACTCCACTCCAAACATGTCACACAACATAGATTCAGAAAAGCTAAAATCTTCACCATTAAAGCAAGAGGTATACCAATCATCTCCATCATCTTGCATCCCTTCCTCCTTAAAATTAGCCCCGATTTCATAGATAATGAAAGGGTAGTATTCATAATTATGATTGAACAAGTTTAACCACCATATATCACTAAACAAGTCAAGAATACTAGCTAGCCCTTTTTGAAAGTTTTATCATGTTTAATGTGCTTGGGTAAAATGCCTTTATTATTCTTTTGCAAACCATCAAATAATTTCTTAGTCTAATCACTATGGAAACAAGAAGATACCTTTGTAGTAATATAATTTGATGATTCACCTTGGATTTTTTATTTTCTAGGAGGTGAAGGGGGTATCTCATAATCCGATTATGTAGCCGATTCGTCACTCCATTGTTCAACAATCTTTTTCTCTTTTCCTTTGCGGACCATTATCTTTCCCTTTTTAACTCCTTCTTGAATGCTTATACCATTTTCAAATGGCCTTTTCGGTGGTTGTTTCTTTGGTGGTTGTTTCTTGGGTTGTTGTTTTTGTGTTTTGGATAGGGTTGATTGGTCTTCATAGTGAGTGTAAATGGGATTTGGAAGGATTTTTTAAGTATGGGAAAAATTGTAAACATAGATTTTCAAAATTTTGAGAATTTGAGAGGGTGAAATAGGTTCAATGGAGATTGAGGAGATGTTTTATGGTTGATTTTGAGGTTTGTAGATGAGTGGGCTTTTTGAGTTTGAGATGGGATATGAGAGTTTTTTAGTTTGCGAGAGAGGCAGAGAGGGAATATGAAAAGATATGAAATATCAATTGTTGAAACCCTTTAAAACTTCCATTACGCGAAACTCCGGTCGACTGACCCTTGTCCGAGGTCGACCGGACATCGTCCGAATAAACATGATGTGCCCACTGAAGGGATTTATGGGCGGAAACTCGTTCCAAACACCCATGAGTCCTCCCCTGAAGGATCCGCTCATACAAAACGAATCGAAAAATAGCAAGAAAAGACTTACGTTTTGGATTCAAGAAGCTACTTCTTGAATGGAGGATGACGTTTCTTGGATCGGATGCTGCTACCGATTGATCTCCCTTTGCGGAAAGTCCCTCTACCGGTATCCACGCGACGAAATGGGCAGCGATTGCTAGTTCTTCGTTTTTCTGAGATTCGGGAATTAGAGAGAAAAGGGAGAGGCAGAAGAGAAAACGGTTTTCTAACTCCTTTTGTAATTTCGGCTGAAAAGCATTAACCTTCTAGGTTTCGGCTAAGAGATGTTATGTAGAGTGTGAGAGTTTGTTAATTGAACAACTCTCACCTCTACTCAACTTCTCTCGGCAGTGGGAGTCTTAGAATCCCACGTTCCCTAGACTTTCGCTGGTAGTGGGAGTCCTTATCGGATAATAACTCCCACATAATCCCAGCTATAGGTAAAATACCGAAATTTCCCCCATCTCTAATTCGAATAATAAACACTTTATTATTTTCAGAAAGACAAATGTCAGATACAATGAACTTAGACACATTCTAGATTCATTGAATCTGGACATGAAGCTCATTAGCTCGTCTATGCGTGTGACCCTGTAGGTTCATCTCACAATGGCAATGAAACACACTTAGTAGTAGTATGTGTTCATAAATCACAAGCGGTCCCTAGCAGGACATTGTGACTACCCAAAGTGAATGAATATACAACGGAACCTAATATCAATCTACTATTTAATCCCTTTGTCTCGCGATATCCTAATTAAGCATAAGGTATGGTGGTCGTCACCCTTATTAAGCTTAATTGTATTTATGCTCGATCTCCAGGTAGACTGTTTCGACAAATAGCATTTGATAACCACTTTATCAAATACATTTGAGCACGGCCATGCATTTCAATAGTCTTTCCCTATCGAGGGGTCCCATGGATATCTCTCTCTAATAATGAGAGGGACAAATTCCTTACAATGTCTCTCACATTCAAGCTATGATAGGACACTACATCCGATCATCAGTCGTATTGATTATTCTCGTTACAAGTAACGTCCGACTGAGTCAAAACGTGGCTCCATTCATACTAGAATCAATGAAGACATAAGGTCTAAGGATTCTAAAATAGTATTGAGGAAGTAATACTTATGACTTAAGACCATGAAGTATTACTTCTCCGACGGATCACGTCGATACAATGTATCCCTATATATTGCATCTATGATGTGATTTGTATCCATTACACATGATCAGTAAAACAAGATCAATCAACAATCATACTAGTTTTATTTCATAGTAATTAAGCATTACATAAAACTAGGGACTTCTAGAATAGTAATTACATAAGCTAATGAGTTTTACTATCAAATCACACATTTGATACTCAAAAGAAAAATTAACTATTCAATTACATGCTCAAAAGATAATAAAACGCACAACATGTGCTAATGGTCCTAGGGCACTATAACACCCACTGTTTTTATGTAGTCGACCGGAGCCCCTTTGTGGTCGAACAACCTTGTCCAAACATTTCCTTGAAAATTTTACAATATATCCGGTCGACCGGACCTTTATTGAAGTCAATCAAGATTCCCCTTTTTTCCTGCACAACTTAACACACACATAAGATTTGAAATTTTGTGATTCCTAGGCAACACCTTAGCTAATCAAATATTTCAGAACACGGAGGTTTGGTAAAAATATCAACTAGTTGATCATCGGTGCTAACAAAATCAATGCAAACATCATGTTTAGCAACATGATCACGAATAAAGTGGTGCTTAATTTCTCTGTGTTTAGTACTAGAATGTTTTATCATATTATTAGTCAAATTTATGGCACTAGTGTTATCACATAAGAGAGGGACATTTATTAAAACAAGCCCATAATAAAAAAGAGTATGCTTCATCCAAAGCTTGAGCACAACAACTACCGGAGGCGATGTATTCGGCCCCGGCGGTAGAAAGAGACACACACGCTTATTTCTTTCTATTCCAAGATACAAGAGAATGACCAAGGAATTGGCAATGACCACTAGAACTATTTCACTCAACTTTGCATCCAGCATAGTCGACATCAGTATATCTGATAATGTCACAAGTCTCTGTTCTAGGATACCATAAGCCATAATCATAAGTGACAATGAGACATCGAAGAATACGCTTAACGACAACTAAATGAGATTCCTTAGAACAAGATTGAAGTCTAGCACATAAGCATACGACAAACATAATAGCGGGGATACTAGCACTTAAGTAAAGTAAACTACCAATCATACATCTATACTTTCCTACCCTTCTCATCTTTGTCAAGATTAATAGTAAATCTCATGGGAGTTTTGCTTTTCTTAGCATCATTCATCCCAAATCTTTTGAGTAGTTCCTGAAATATCCGATAGAGGTGAACCTAAGAGGAGGAGGAAGAAGGGGGGGGGGGGGAGTGAATTAGGTTCTAATTTTTCTTGCGCTTTTCTTAAACGTCTTTGCTTAAGTTAACACATTAACAACAAGTATGTTGATTAAACATATAAGGTGAGTTAAATATTTAAGCAAGCTAGATGACTTAAGTGTTAAATGCAACACATATGAACTTAAGCCAATGAATGTGACCAAGGATAGACTAAGTCAAGAGTCCTATATACAAAGCTTGTTAGAGTAAACACTTTAAGTCTTATGACCAAGACAAGTATAGATAAGCCAAGCAAAACATCTAACTCAAGATAAACATGTAAAGCTCATACACACAAGTTCATACAGAATATAATTACAATGAGTAATATAAGAACTTGAAAGTAAAGAGGCATAATTAGAGAAACAAACACGGGAATTTAGAGTGGTTTGATCACACAAATCTACGTTGGCAACTTCACTATGATTTTCCTACACAACAAATGCAAGGTTGGATCAACCTTTTACATAAGTGGACAACTCACAAAGAGTTTTACTTGAACCACTTCTCTTCCTCACAAAGAGCTTAGCCCACAAAGGACCTAACTTGCCTCACAAAGAGGACTTGTCTCACAAGGAGAACCTGATAAAAACGAACATTTTTCTAGCTCACTAATAACTAAGCTCACAAAGAGTGAATCTCACTAAGAGCTAACCTAACTCACTAAGAGCTAGTCTCACAAATAGAAAGGGAAAGAGCCTCAACAAATAAGACTTATCCACACAAGCATTTAGAATGTCAAATTTATGCTTCAAGATATCATACTCAACAAGTTTAGAATAAAAAATAAGCATCTTGTCAAGTAGTTCATGGTTCTAAATAGATGAGGCATCAAGCGATAAAATAATATTCTCCTTTTCTTTTTCTATGATATGAAAATATGCAAGAAGACTATCATACTCTACTTGCAAGCAAGTTCGTTACACGTGATCTTGTTCTTCTTAGCCATCTTTTTCAATTCATCATACGAATCACTTAATAGCGCATAAGGAGAATCCTCATTAACATAATCAAAGTCAAGTGAAAGTTTTGAATTTTGTACCGGCAAAAACACCGATTTCGTCCTAAAAGATGTTTCTAAGAGCCGTTAAGGTCCTAAAGGATTAATTTTCTCTTTTAATGTCCTGTATGTAGTTACGTGCTGCCATTAAGGTCTTTCCGTCCAAATTTCTGTCTAGATACCGTCAAATCAGTCATGTGCTTCACATGTGAGGCATTTTTAAGGGTATTTCGGACATTTTAACATATTTCTCTCAAGAAAAATTTAGGTACTCAATTGTTAAACAAAATAAACAATGAATACTCAATTTAAATTAATTAATATAAACCCATACCCTCTCCCCACATCTTTCTCCGCCCCTACCCTTCCCCACCGCCATCAACCACCACCATGGCCACCACCTTCATCCTACACCTTCAAAAGTTGACAATCTTATCTCAAGAAATCTCATCTTTAAAGCCACTCTTGTTACTCTTAAAGTGAAATATGATGTCATTAAAGGGAAACAAAACCCACAAACAACATTTTCCCCAACAGAAATATTGTTTACCATTTGAATCAAAACCCATTTGTAAGCTTTGCCGACGACCAAAGAACACTCCCCCACTACAGTAGATCGGAGCTCTTGTTTTGGCGTATTCGATTTTCTGCAAAAATCACATTTGGATTGGCGTATTCGTATGTGCTTCTTCTTGAATCTTGATTGTTTTCACTATGGTGGTTGATGAAGATGAAGATGGAGGGGTATAAAATAAAAAAAATTAAGAAATATAGGGAGAGGGACGAAGGTGGTTCAATAACACAATTGAGAAAAAAAACCATCAAACTTTTATACAAATTCTTGAATGATTAGATGAATTTCAGTTTCTCTTATGCTATAATCTTGTAGAAGTTTGATGGGTTCTTGTTTTAATTTTGAATTGTGTTCTTGTTTCTCAATGTTCAAGATTGTTTTTCAAGATTTTTGTTTCTTTTTCAAGCATTTGAAGGTGTAGGATGAAGGTGGTGGCCATGATGGTGGACGGCGGTGGGGAAGGGTAGGGGCGGAAGAAGATGTGGGGGAGGGTATGGGTTTATATTAGTTAATTTAAATTGAGTATTCATTGTTTATTTTGTTTAACAATTGAGTACCTAAATTTTTCTTGAGAGAAATATGTTAAAATGTCCGAAATACCCTTAAAAAATGCCTCACATGTGAGGCACATGACTGACTTGACGGTATCTAGACAGAAATTTGGACGGAAAGACCTTAATGGCAGCACGTAATTACTTACAGGACATTAAAAGAGAAAATTAATCCTTTATGACCTTAACGGCTCTTAGAAATGTCTTTTAGGACGAAATCGGTGTTTTGCCATTTTGTACCTCATTGCCCATGGATTTAAGACTTTGAATATCATCTTGATCTTCATTAATAAGTCCAATGAGGCACTTCAAGTAGTCTTGAACTTGGTCACTTCTTTCAATAGAGGAATTTGTCCTTTGATTTCTTCTTCTTCTCATAATTGCATTAGTTATATTTGAAGCAATCTTCTTGTTCTTTGTGGAATTATCATTGATGAATGGCATGTTATTTCTTGATGAACTCTCCACAACCTTGTTGTCCTTGGCATGTGACTATTTTCTTGGAGTCTTAGCTCGTTTTTGCCATTCCTTGGGGTTCATCTTTTC
This sequence comes from Vinca minor, assembly GCA_026122235.1. Lineage (NCBI taxonomy): Eukaryota > Viridiplantae > Streptophyta > Magnoliopsida > Gentianales > Apocynaceae > Vinca > Vinca minor. The sequence continues at coordinate 374,052 of JAOCZM010000118.1, forward strand.
ATTGTGAATATTAGATCTTTTGGAACCTATAAGGGAAACTTGAGAAGAGTTAGATACCTTTTGAGAAGGTCCTTTATTGTCAATGGTATTTCTCAAGTGGCAAGTGTGTGAACAAGGATCAACATTTTGGCAACTTCACTATGATTTCCCTTCACAAAAAATGCAAGGTGGGATCAACATTTTACATAAGTGGACAACTCACAAAGAGTTTTACTTGAACCACTTATGTTGCTCACAAAGAGCTTAGCCCACAAAGGACCTAACTTGGCTCACAAAGAGGACTTGTCTCATAAGGAGAACCCGCTCACAAAGAATGTTTTTCTAGCTCACTCAGAACTAAACTCACAAAGAGACAACCTCACTAAGAGGAAACACACTCACAAAGAGTGAAGCTCACTAAGAGCTAGTCTCACAAAGAGAAAGGGAAAGAGCTTCAACAAATGAGACTTTACAAGTTTAAGCTCACTACAAATAATCCCTCAATGGATATGGGCTTGAAATACTATAACATAGTATTCTAAAAGTAAGATTAGTCACAAGGAATGTACCTATGTATGTTTAGACTAATCTTCTTTTGGTCTTCAAGATGAAATATTCTTTGATCTTGGCTTGAGACCTTTATCAACATCTTAAATGTGGTGAAGTCTTTTGTAATCTTCAAGGATGTAGAGCCTTGGACTTCAACACTTCATTTGTTAAGAGTTCGCTTCATTGATGTACTTCACTTGAGATTGAGTGACTCTTAACTTGATCTTCTTTCTTCTTGACATTACACATACTTCCAAGGCTAGTAGAATCCACTTCAAGATTGTTCCATGAAATATTCCAATGTGTGGCATTTTCTTGTTGTAGAATGATACCTTAGGGGTGCATAGAAGCTATCTTACCATTTCATCAATGCATGTATGAGTATAAAGATCCTATCAATAAAAATAAATGGATTTTTATCATAAAAAATAAATTGATCACATTAGCCATTAGGGCTTACAATCTCCCCCCCCCCCCCCACCCCCCTTCTTTTATGATGACAAAACATTAATGCAAAAGGGAATATAATAATTAAATGATAAATGCAAATAAGCACAAAATATCAGATCATGAGATAAGAATGCAAATGACCAAGGCAAGCAGATGGTTTGAAAAAATCACTCTACTCTCCTTCTTCTAAAGAATCCATTATCGCTCACATTTTGCAAAGTTCTTTAGATTTCTCCTTTTTTAAAGCACCTTTTCATGGCACATTTGCAATGTTACATTTTCTCCCCCTTTTTGTCAAAAAAAAAAGGTTCATCAGAGCGCCAATATGAAAAGTATTTTCTCCTCATTTTTGTTAAAATAGATATCCAAAGGATCGAAAATGGAAATCTTTTAGGAGGGATTAAGTTTGAAATCTTGGAGAAGCTTGTTGGTCAAATAGTTTGAATAAATAGAAAAGTAAGGGAAGTGTTTCTAAAGACCAAAATAAGATCAAAGATCAAAGAAGAAAATCTTTAAAGCTAAGTAAGCACATCATTTGAAAAAGATCATTTAAAAATGAAATGTGAGTGGCCAAGAGATGATGCTTGTCTTGAAAAAGAATATAAGCTTTTAAAGATGATCTTTTGAAGAGGTTTAAAACTTGCTTGATATCAAAATAAAGAGAGCACATAATGACACATAAAATCAAAGATGGTCATACAGTTAACAAATGAATCAACAACTTAAGCTAAAACATAAGGAGCTATAAGAATATAGCCTTTAAAGCAAAATCTCCCCTTTTACCATAAACAAAGTTAGATATAACAAGATAGAATCAAGTTAAACCCACAACTAACTAAGATGGATGTGATAATATGTATGGATATGATGACATATAAAATACCCGAAGGGGAGAACCTTAGAAGGGGGGGGGGAGGGGTGAATAAGGTTCTCAAACTTTTTAACTTTTCTACCAAATTCTTTTCCTAAGTGATCACCTTAAAACAAATATGATCATTAAGCATATAAAGGTGAATTAAATGATTATCGCTTAGACGACTTATGTGTGTATATGATCAAGGATTCTCTAGGCCAAGATTCCTATATGTAAAGCTTGTAAGAACAAACACACAAGTTATGTGGATTTGCACTTAAGCAAGATGTATAAAGCTTGTAAGATTACTAAGTCCAAGTCCTATGCCCAAGCCAAAGGAAGATGTAGCAAGCAATTAATCTAACTCTTAGATAAACAATTGAAGCTCATACAATCAAGTTAATGTGAATATAAGCACAAGTATAATGTAAGAACTTTAAAGTAAAGAGGTAGAGTTAGAAGATCAAACACAATGATGTAGAGTGGTTCGATCACAAAGATCTATATCCACTGCCTTAGGACACACCTAAGGATTTTGGCAACTTTCCACTAGCTTGTCTTGAGAGATTACAAGGAAGTACAAAACCAAACCATTGGCCTTTTATGCACTCATGCAACCTTCCAAGGGAAAGGCCAACACATTGGTCCTTTTATGCACACATGCAACCCTTCACCCTTAGGAACTTTTTCTCTAACATAGTCCACTAAGTGAGGATATTTTATGAACACATCCAACCGTAATTCTAGTTCGGATTCACTACTCACTCTAGTTCATACGATTACAAGAAAGATCCAATCCAACCCATTTGAGGCCCAAAACTACCACTATCACATACAAGCCTTGCCACTCAACCCATTACAAAGAAAGATAATCTCAACACGTGAGATTTTACATTTAAGCTCAAGAAAAACAAATCCCTCTAAGGATTGGATTTTACAATTAAAGCTCTAATTCATATTTGAGAATATAAGAATAAGTAGATGAAGCTCTTTCTCAAAATGAAATGTTTTTTTATGAATGATTGGAAGTATTTAGCTCATCAAAGTGTTTGATTTACTTGTCTAAAAAGTGTATACTAAGGCCACTCTATTGGCTTGAGCAAAGAACAAAAATCAGCCTTAAAGGCTATTTAAAGGGTCCAAACTTTGTAAGCAAATCAAGTTTCAACGGCTATATTTTTGCCTTGACAAGACAGCTTCGGTCGACTTGACCATATGGTAGGTCATCTGAAGTGCTTTCGAAGTTAAGTTCAAAGGCTTCTATCTCTATCTTGGTCAACCGCAAAGGGTGGTTCGGTCGTCCAAATCAACTATTCGGTCGACCGACCTATAACAGGGTCTTCCGATATAATATAGTTATTGGAGTCTAGGAACATACAAAAGACACTTCAGTTGACCAGACAACACATGTCAGTTGACTGTACTACATCCAGTCATCTGAGGTCTAGGACCTAGTCGACCGGACATCAGTCTAAAAGTGGTTTTTCCACTTAGTCACATTTCTAATGTTCTTAAACTCATGCCTAAGTGTTTTTTTTAAGATATTTAAAACATTTTAAAGTACTTAGGCATTAACCAACACTTAATATATGTTTTCAAAAACCTTTTCAAAGGTTGAATCAAGGTAAGAAATATGATTTTGAAAACATGCAAGAGTATGAGCTTCATCATACTATAATCTAACATTCATCAAAATAAGATTAGTCACAAGAGATATACCTATATAGCTTCTTGACTAATCTTCTTGGTCTTCAAGATGGATTTTCTTTGAGCTTGGACTTGAGATGTCTGATCAACCTCTTCTTTGAGTGGCGAAGTCCTATAGAATTCTTCATGTTGCAGTGTATTGGACTTCATCACTTCTTTGGTTAAGGAGCATACCACTTTATTCTTCGATGTTGAATTTAGTAGCTCTTAACACTTGTTGATCTTCCTTCTTGACTTTGAAAAATGCTTCCAAGGCATTGTGGATTGGCTTCAAGCTTGTGCCATGGAGTCTTGCAAAGTGTAACTTCTTCTTGATGTAGATGATACCTTTGAGGTCCATGAGAAGTTGTCTTACCATTTCCATCAATGTAGGTGTGAGTATAATAGCCTATCAATAAACATAAGCTCACAGAAACATTAGAACTTCTCAATGTCTTGTTATCATCAAAACAAGATTGATCACATTAGCCCTTAGCGCTTACAACATGATGATCACATCTATCAGAAACCAAAAAACAAGAGGAAGTGTAATTTAACACTTTAAAGCACGTTTCCCTTCAAGTAAATGGTTAGCCAAAGAAGTATAACAACTAAGGCATGAAGCTAACAAAAAACTACATGATATCAAAGGATTTGGTAGAAACCACACGATCTCATAACTATAGGGGAGGTAGATACAAAAGACACACTTATTAAGATCGTACAACTTCCAAATATAGAACACAAGTTGGCTAAAAGAGATGAAAATATGAAAAACAAACCAACTTGAGATGTGATGATATAAAGATATTAAAGATGTAAGCATACATCACAAATATGGGGGGTATAAGAAAGAGAAAATATAAAAACTCCCCCTAAGGTAGTGCTTAAGTTAAAATAAAAGCAATACTTACGAGATAGAGAAGGTGAATTTCAAAATTTATTGAAAAATGACTGCTCTGGTCGACCGCATGGAAACCTCAAGTCGACTGAGCTGCATCGGTCAACCGGGGTCCTTAGTCCGATTGATCAGACTTATGGCAGAAACATCAAACCCTGTAACAAACAGTTCAAATCAAGTACAAACATCTATATATGCATACCAAGGTACATACCAATGCCAAAACATCAGTTTATACATCAAGTTAAGCTTCTAGACGATCAAGGATATAATCATTAAGCTCTCTAAACACATGCATACAAAAATCATCAAAATTGAACATAGCATGTTATAAGATAACCCTTACATGCATGCAATTCATACAAAGATAAGAAAAATCAAGAACGACAATTGCTAAACTAGGGATCCATAGGGATTTTCTCCTCATTTTTGTTAAAAATAGAGATCAAAAGTGAAAATCTTAAGGGTGGATCAAGTTTAAAACATGGAGAAGCTTGTTGGTCAATAGTAAAGAAATACACAAAGGAAGACAAAACTAAAGACAAAAAGAAAGAAATCTTTAAAGCTATGTAAGCACATCATTTGTAAAAGGCCATTTAAAATGAATATGAGTGGCCAAGGGATGATTCTTATAAAAAAACAAATATGTTAGCTTTTAAAGAGATATTTTGAAGAGGTTTTCAAGCTTAGTTGATTTCAAGATAAAGAGAGCACATAATGACACATAAAAAAAAAAAATTGGTCATATGGCTCAAAAATGAATATACAACTCAATCTAAATCCAAGGGGATAAAGGAATAACACCTTAAAGCACATTCTCCCCTTTTATGAACATCAATGTTGGCTATAACAAGATCAAAGCAATTTTTAAAGCTTAGCTAACAACGACAAGTGGATGTGATACCATGAAAGTATAAACATATGTATCACAAACCAAAAACAAAACCAAGAGGGTGTAAAGTAAACACTTTAGAGAGCATTCCTCTTTAAGAAAATGGTTAGCCAAATAAGTTTAACAACTAAGGCAAAGAGCTAACCAAAATAATCAAATGAGATAAAAGAATATAAGAGAGAGAGAGAGAGAGAGAGAGAGAGAGCACATGATCTCAAATGATAAGGGAGGTAGATACAAAAGATGTACTTGAAGGATCATACTACTCCCATAAAGCTTACAAAAGTTGGCTAAAAATATATGAAAATATGAAAACAAAGCCAACTTATGATGCGATGATGCATATGATATGACAAGTGTAGGCATACATCACATAAGTAGCGGGGTATAAAATAGATAACAAAAATAAAAAACTCTCCCTAAAGCTGTGCTCATATAAGAAAATGCAAAAGCTGAAAAGATATAAGGTTTAGAGTGTACAATTTTACAGAAACAAGGCATGTCGGTCGACCGGATTAGAGGATGCGGTTGATCGGATTTCTGGCAGAGAGCTACAAAGAAACTTCCATCTTCATTCTTCACCTTTTGATACTTTCCATAGTTGTTGGTGAAGTGAGATTTCTCGTTTTCTTTGTGTTTGGCTAATGTATTGGCTCTGCTTCCAACATCGTTGCTTCTTCTCTCGTGTCATTATTGGAGAGAGTTTACAAAGAAACTTTTTATATTTTTTCTTCACCATTTAACTGTCTCCTTTGATCATCATCCCTCAAGATCATCATCATCAATGGTGAATGGATGATAGTATTTGTTGGTGAAGGTAGATTTCTCGTTTTCTTTGTGTTTGCATATGACTTTGCTTTCAACATTGTAGCTTCTTCTCTCGTGTCCTGAAAAGACATTAAGCACAAAGCATATACAAGAAGCAATAAATACTTATGTATCACCTATAAGGAGGATAAGAGAACTAAAAGTAGTACAAAAGAAACAAGTCTCTTCCTCAAGTAGTTGGTTAAGAATATAGTTCAAAGATGAATTCAAACCAAACTACAAAGGTGATGTTTAAGAAGAAAGATAAAAAAAGGTAAGCACATAAACAATCAAGTTTAGAGGGAAGTTATGAATCAATCAAGGTGAGCACAAACTTCCCAAATATGGATAACCAAAAGATATGGAGGTTTTTGATCATTTAAAAACAAGCCATAAAAATTAGTGATATTTGAAAGATAAGCAACCAAAACATATCACTAGGGAAGGAGGATAGGTAAAAATGCAATTAAAAGCACATCCTTCCTTCAAAGCATGATAGAATGTGAAAAGAATGTAACATGTTATGCAATAACTCTCAAGGAGACATGACAACAAAGATTTTTGTAATCACATTTGTCATGTGGAAATTCTCCTAGCAAGATACTCACTAAGTACAAACTATCAACAAACTAATCAAGACGATAAGAGTTATGATATCAAAGAAGTTTCAAGGAAACATGTCAACCAAGATAATATGAGGCACATTTGTAATGTATTATATCCAAGAAAGCATTCTTATCAAATATACTCTATCAAAACTAAGGCTTAAAGAGCATATAGCCCAAAATAATCTCCATCATCTCTAATTTTCCATATAAAGGAACATATAAAAGATAAGACTTTGAATAGTGAATAAGGGAGGTTTTAGTTTTACAAATCTAAAAATATAAGAAAGATCCACCTTACGATGTGCCAATTTTTGTTTGAAACATTGGATGGTTTTACACTACAAGAAAACTGTGTAACAGGGATGGACATTTCCGTCGCTAAACTGAATTTAGCGACGGAATTAAGTGGTCGTGTATTTTTCGTCGCTAAGCAAATTACCGACCGAATACTGACGGAATATATAGCGACTGAGTATTCGGTCTCCATATACCGACGGATTACCGGCTGAACATTCAACATTGTTGACTTTTGACTTTGACTAGTTAACGACCGAATACCGACGGAAAGCCTAGCGATTGTAAATGGAGTCGCCATATACCGACCGGCTAGTCAACATTGTTGATTTTGACTGCTTAACGACCGAATACCAACAGCGTATTTAGCTACCGAATCTTGGGTTGCCATATAGCAACGGAATACCGACCGCATGGTCAACAATGTTGACCTTGACTTTGACTTGTTAACGACCGAATACCGACGGATACTTTAGCTACCGAATATTGGGTCGCCATATACCGACGGAATATCGACCGAATGGTCAACATTGTTGACGTTTGACTTGGACTTGTTAGCGACTGAATAGCGACGTAAACTATAGCACCCGATATTTCGGTCGCTATTCCGTCGCTGAATTGTTTTTTATTTTAAAAATAAGTCTGAACTTTAATTAAATCCCTACTATAAAAAACAGCAATACCTACAGAAATATGAACTATAAACAGTATTAATAAGATCTCAAATAGCAAAAATAATCAATAAACCGAAAAATAACATTACATAACCAATTATTTTACTAAAAAACACAAGTTTACACTTCTCATTTACATTACAACACTCACAATCAAAGTGCGCACTTCTCATTACATTACAACACTCATAATCAAAGTGTGCACTTCTCATTACATTACAATACTCACAATCAAAGTGCACACTTTGAATTACAACTCTCACAATCAAAGTGTGCACTTCTCAATACATTACAACACTCACAATCAAAGTGCACATTTTGAATTATCAAAACTCACAATCAAAGTGTGCACTTCTTATTATATTACAACACTCACAATCAAAGTTTACACTTCTCATAAACTCCTTGACGTCATTTATATGTATATCCTTGGAAAAGCATGAGTTGCAATCTGAAATACCAAGAATCAAATTATTTTATGGCAATAAAATTACCACTTTGAAATATGTTAAAAAGTTATACAATACGACAATTAATTTATGGTACTAAAGTACTTAAAAATAATCCAACAAATATTACTCACCTTCAATATGTGGAATTCCAAGAAGCGAGAAAGAGATTAATCATTCTAAATCATTCTCCGACATAAATTCATCATCTTCTTCAGAATTGTCATCACCCGACATAATTTCATCATCATCATCAACAACAACACGGCTCGTACCGGCAACAAGTACAACTTTAATTTTTCCTGACCGGTGTGCAAGTTGACCAACTTCAATAACAGTTTGATTAATGTGACTGGTCTCCTCCTCGCATATTTCCTCCTGATACGGTATCGAAACACCATGAACGTCAAATAGACGTGGTTTGGAACGACAAACAGCCAACCAAACAACCCTAGATGTTTCTTACTACCCGGATAAGGTGTGTAGTAGACTTGTTGACATTGGGAAGCAAATACAAATGGATCGTAACCCTGGTACGTTCTTTTCCTATGGATTTCTACAAGTTTATATTGAGGATGCACCCTCAAACCTCGATTTGGAGTAGAATCAAACCAGTCACATTTGAAAAGAAATATTTTTTGGTGAGGTACTCCAGCAAGTTCAACTCAATGACTTGCTTTAACTCTCCGTAATAATCTCCTTTAACCCACACCCCGCTGTTTGTCGTTCCTTTTCCATCGCTGTGGGCTTTTGTGTGAAATCTATAACCGTTAACAGAGTAACCGGTGTATGACATCACTCTCATTGACGGGGGACTCATGACAGATTTTTCAACAACCTTTCGGAATGTTCTGGAAGGCTATGTATCTGTTGAGAACAACAAAAGTTAAATTAGTTTAGTTTAGGCATTCTTAAGACAAGTACATTTCTAAACAATACCAACTTACATGAGTTCCAAACCATTTGGAAAAATCATTATAAACCCGGATTTGAAGTTCTTTCTCCGTTATCTGCGGAGTTTGGTCATGTAATTCATTGAAAAATTTCCTGAGTTACAAATTAGATGACAATATTATTATTTGGCTACTTTTAATTATATAACAAAAATGAAGCAATAGATGGGTTTACTTACTGAATATATGGTTCGACCTCTTCACAATTCATCAGGATATTGGCTGTTTTATAATCTTTATCTGATAATAAAATCTTTTCTTTTTTTTTTTTTTTCCAAATGATCTTCTCGGTAAGTTGCAAATTGATAATACATCTGGTCCACTTGTCTCGTCTTCACCATCATTTCTCCTAATGGTTGTAACTTTCGTTTTCACGTGGGGTTCGAAATAATAACTAAAGAATGTAGCAGCTTCTTCGACCAAGTATTCATTGCCGATTGACCCCTTAACTCTAGCCTTGCTTTTTATCTTCTTTTTTAGATGGTGCAGGTATCTAATTAAAGCATAAGTAGTTAATCACATGGTAAATACGTACATGAAAAATAAAAATGAAGTTGAGATCATAAAGACATTGGTTGTTACCTCTCGAACGGGTACATCCATCTAAACTGTACCGGACCACCAACATTGGCTTCGTACGGAAGGTGAACCGGTAAGTGTTCCATCACATCAAAAAATCCCAGAGGAAATATTCTCTCTAACTTGCACAATAAAATAGCAATATTGTCCTCCAATTCTTGCATATGTGCCACACTCAACTTTGGGGAACAGACTAAGTTCAGCCAAGGGTCCCCAAACACTTGCCGGTAGTACTTCTCTAAGTGCTATAGGGATAAGTCTCTCCATGAATACATGAGAATTGTGACTCTCCATTCCAGACATTTTCAACTCTTTCTTATCAACGCATCGCGCCAAATTCGATGCATATCCATCTGAGAGCCTTAATTCTTTAACACACTGCAAAACCATCTCTATTTGTGCCTTGGTAAGAGTGAAACATGTCTTCGGTTTCGTTGCTTTACCTCGACCATCGTGTTTAATATTCAATTTCGGCCGACTGCAATACCTTTCAACATCCGCTCTAGACTTAATATTGTCCTTAGTTTTACCCTTTACGTCCAACACAGTGTTAAAGACGTTATCAAACACATTTTTTTCATTATGCATGACATCAATGTTGTGTCTTATCAGAAGTGTCCGCCAATAAGGTAAGTCCCAAAATATGCTACGTTTAGCCCAACTGTGATCATGACCCATACATTGCTCTTTACCAATCTCTTGAGCTGTAACGATAATTTTTGGATAATCTCTAACTCTAAACCACATTTCATCACCAGTCAGGCGAGATGGAGGGTCTACTCTCTCATGTCGCCGGTCTTTTCGGAATCCCTTTGCATCTATTCTAAAAGGATGATTAGGTGACAAGAAGCATCTGTGGCAATCGAACCACGATTGTTTCCCGCCAGTATGCAAATGGAACGCTTGTGTTTCCTCCATACAATATGAACAAACATTAATGGCAGCTGAACTTCATCCACTCAACATTCCATATGCTGGGAAATCGCTAATTGTCCAAAGTAATGAAGCCCTCAGTTTAAATATTTTCTTTTTGGAGATGTCATAAGTTTCGGCACCTTCACCCCACAGTTGATTCAATTCATCGATGAGAGACTGCAAGTACACATCAATCTTGTGTTTTGGATTTTGGGGTCCAGGTACAGTGATAGTTAAGAAGATTACATTGTTCTTCATACACATCCAATGAGGGAGATTATAAGGCGTTAGAAGAACTGGCCAAGAAGAATATTGCTTCCCTGACATGCCGAAAGGTGCAAACCATCTATAGATAACCCAAGCCTTACATTTCGAGGTTCTGCTGCAAAATCGGTGTGTGTTCTATCAAAATGTTGCCAAGCTTCTCCATCCCGTGGGTGATTCATTGTTCCCTTTTCCCTCTCACTGTCTGAGTGCCATGTCATGTGTCTTGCGGTTTTCTCAGATGTATACAATCTTTGTAATCTCGGAGTAATTGGAAAATAATACATCTTTTTGCAAGCAATCTCTTTCTGTCGTGTATTTTTTTATTTCTTTTTCTTAATGTACCTAGCATGGCCACAAAACTTGCATTCTCTACTCTCAACATCATCTTTCCAGTACAACATACAACAGTTAAAACCAAATCAATCTTTTGCACCGGTAATCCAAGGCCTTTAACCAATTTATTCATTTGGTAAAAGTCGTCTAAAGCATTATTTTGCGGAGGAAGCGCCTCTTTCATCAACTGTGCAAATTTATCTATAGTAGTTTCAGATAAGTTGTCTTCGGACTTAATACTCAACATTCTAGCAGTCATTGATAGCTGTGAATGGTTTGTACACCCATTGTACAGTGGGCTATCAAAAGCCTTCAACATGTCATAGAACATTTGTGCCTCTGGATTGGGAGGTTCATCCACATCCCTATTATCCGGCTCATTAAAACTTGGTCCTGCAGCATCAAGAACCATCTCTCGATAATTGTTTTGTGTCATATGTCTTATAGAATTATCCATATCATGAACAAACGGGATTTGAGGCATTGGAATGAATGTCTCACCATGACATGCCCAATTAAAATAGTTAGACACAAATCCGTTCATAACAAGATGATACTTCACAGTATCAGGCATATGAAAATACTTATTCTTACAAACCTCACAAGGACACAGAAAACGTGACTCAGATTTTCCATAATTCAAACAAAACAAATAAGACCCTAAACATTTCAATTGATCATCAAAACCAACTCAAATCACAAAAACAAACAAAACCCACTTGAGATCAGACAAAATCCCAAAAACCCTTTAATCTTTTCACCAATAGGAAACTACAACAATCCATCCAAATCCCCACATATCTCACCTCAAGAAAGCCAAAATCCCACACACAAAAAAAGAGTTAATATCTATTTATATCACTAAACTATTTACGAATTTCTCTTTATGGTACTAAACTATTTTTTTAGCTAAATATGTCACCCAACTATTTATGTTTATCTAAATATGTCACTCAACTATTTACGTTTATCAAAAAATATACAACCACCCATTTTTTGGGTGTTTTCCGGCAGCGATGTCACGTGAGTTGCTTCAGAACATGAACAAAGGCGAAAAGGAAAAGAAATATTGGAAATGTCGGGCTATACATGCTTAATTTGACAGACATGTTTGCCCTTGCAACAACAAATTAAGCAGTTATCGCCCGACGTTTCCAAGATTTCTTTTCCTTTTCGTCGTTGTTCATGTTCCGAAGCAACTCACGTGACATCGCTGGCTGGAAAACACCCAACTCATCATGAAGTGCTTGGCTTCTTGGAGTGATGTATGGAGTTTCACTTGGCCTTGTAGACTCATCTTCCATGTGATGTCTCTTTTGACCTTGTTCTCTCCATTTTTCATTTTTTCTCTTCATCCTCACTTTTCTTATTCTTGTAAGTGTGGCTAGTCTTTTTCTCATCTCCTTGAAGTGAGCTCTTCTTTGAAATTGTGTCTTTTATGATCGTCCCTAAGATATTGAACATCCTTAAGAATCCATTAATTTGTTCTTGAGGTGCTCTTGCAATATGAAAGCATGTGACCATTTTCTTCAAGGAGGAAGTGTCTTCTTCTCTTGATTGGAGAAGTTGGATGAGACCTTATCTTCAAGTATCCATCCATCTTTTCCTTGCCTTTGTTACCTACATAAGAAGACACTTTTGGTACCCACTTTTGATTGGGTCCTAGAGGGTTAAAGATGGGGCTTTTTACAGCCCACTTGGTTAGAACACCTCTATTAAAATAGCTCTTAATGATGCAGCAATTTAACATGATGATTCAAAAAGAGAACATCATGTTAAGCAGAGAGAAATGAATATCAAGCATCAAGAGAGATATAATGTGCATTCTTGTGTTTGTGTTTTTACTCTAAGCAATTAAGATCATGAGATACATGTAGAGCAAAAAAACACATTATCAAGATAACAGAGCAAATGCACATAACAAAAAGAGAATTTAAGGAAACAAGTTTATGCTTTTAAAAACATCATGCTTGATAACTTTGGAATCAACAATTAGCATATTGCCAAGCAAAACAAGATATAAATAAAAAAGATAAGCACAAACTCTCTTTTTCTTTTAAGAGCTAGAAGTATATCATAAACTAATTGCACGCGAGATCTTTCTTTAAGAGAGCAAGCAAGTTTAAAACACTTAAGAAAATACTTCTTAGTCATCTTCTTCAACTCATAAAATAAATAGGTTATAAGCACATAAGGATCATAAACAAAAGCATGATCACTATCTAGGGATGAGTTTGAATATTGTATCTCATTACTCAAAGAGTTTGGACTTTGAACATTTTGGTTGATCTTCTTTATCAATAAGTCCAATGAGGCCGTTTGTGTGATCTTTGTCATGATCATCACTTTCATTTGAAGCTCTTGAAGATGTGACATTTGATTGCTCATTTTTCTCTTTTGCTAATCCTTCATTGATATAATTGAAGCAATCTCCTCTTCTCTAATGGAAAATGTAGAGTCATCATTGGGATATGAAGTTTTTTTTATGAACCCTCCACAATCTTGCAGCACTGGACATTTTACTCTTTTCTTGGAGTCTTAGCTTGCTTTTTGCCATTCCTTGTGGTTTCTATCTTCATAGTGAAACATTGAACTTTTTGTACCTACAATGAAATCTTGAGAGCAACTTGGTACCTTTTGAAAGGTCCTTTAAGATTAGCTACATTTCCCAAGTGGCAAGTGTGTGCACAAGGATCGTACAATATAAAACTCACAACAAGAATGATTCTAGATGAGCTAGGAAAATATGAACAAGAATCATTCAAGTTGGATATATTGCACCTCTTAGAAAGTGTTACATAAGAGGAATATAAACTGAGCAGTGGGGATTCAAACACTGGGTCTCTTAAATAAACCAGTCATTAGGTCGGTTCAGAGCCTAACTCGCCTATAAATAGAGTTGATGGGTTTGAAAATGGGCATTCATATATTTTCCTAAAATCAGTTGAATTGTTTCAACTTTTTTTCCCCTTTTTTCTGTCCCCAATTCAGTCTAGTAGTTATCCTTAGCTGATTTCTTTCCCAAATTTCTTATATTTCTCTGTTCTCTTGTAATCGAAAGCTTATAATCAATAAAAACATTGAATTGATTTTTCTAGATACAACATTTTGGTATAAGAGCAGTAGATTCTTGGTAGAAATGGTGACTACGAGAAATCAAGGCCTCGAAGTGCACTCAACCGTCGCACCACCATTGTTGCCTATTCCCAATCATATAGAGCTTTGAATTCCAGTGGATCAACAGGCTCGAAGGTTAGTTGAATTGGAATTCTCTATGAAGAAGATAAATACACAATTGAATGATGTTAAACATAATTCAGCTAACTATAATTCTGATGTAAATTCCTTCAACATGATATTATAGCAGTTGGTGATGTTCCTGTACAGCATGTGAATGTACAGGCAGAACCTAAGTTTGACCTTGGGCAAGGTGATAGGGGTGGAAACAAGCTTCCAAAGCAAGATTTCCCTAAGTTTGATGGAGAATCTCCTAGATAATGGGTGATCCTAGCTGAGCAGTATTTTAAACTGCATATGATACCTAACCCTCTCAAATTAGATGTGGCTATCATGTATATGAGGGGAGAGGCTTGCCTTTGGGGCCACAACTGTGTTTCTGAGGCTGGCACTCACGACTAGCAGGGGTTCATTAATGCCATGTTCACTAGATTTGATACAAGATCTATCTCTAGCATAGTAGGAAAATTCTCCAAGTTGAAACAAGTGGGATATGTACAGTCTTATATGAAGAAGTTTGAAGCCCTTAAATCCATATTTGTGACTACTAGAACCAGAGCAACTCCAGAATACTTTGTGGACTTGTTTCTGAGTGGTCTTAAGGATGAAATTAAGGGTGTACTTAGCATGCATAGGCCTGCTACCTTATTGGAAGCCTTTAGATTAGCTGTGGAACAGGTGCTTTAAAGCTTTATCTTTTGCATATTATTTCCATTTGCATCAATGTTTTGTCATCATAAAAAAGGGGAGATTGTTAGACCGAAGGGCAAAGTGATCAATCTTGTTTTGACGATAACAAACCATTGATAGTTCTAATGTTTGTGTGAGCATGTTCTTAATGATAGGATCCTTAGCACTCACACCAACATTGATGAAAATGGTAAGTTAGCTCCTTGTGTACATCAAAAGTATGATCATACACACACGGAAGCAACACTAGACTCCATAGCACAAGCATGAAGACAATGCACATGCTATGGAAGTACTTGCAAAGTCATGAATAAGGAAGTCCAACATGTCAAGAACTACTCAATCCAACAAGTAAAGAATCAAGTGATAGACTCCTTGACAAGATGAAGTGTGAAGTCTAATACACTACAACTCAAGATTGCTATAGGACTTCAACACTCAAAGAAGATGTTGATCAAAGGCTTCAAAGTCAAAGCTCCAAGAAGAATCAACTTGAAGACCTTAGGAAGATTAGTCGATGCTTTATAGGTAATCAATCCTTTGTGACTAATATTTCCCTTGAGAATGCTAGAATAGAATGTTTAAAGCTCAACTATGCATGTTTTCAAAACCTCATGTTTTACATTGTTCAATTCTTTGAAAAGGTTTTTGAAAACTGGGTTTAAGTGTTGGTCAATGCCTAAGTACTTTAAAATGTGTTTTTATATCTTTACAAAACACTTAGGCATGTGCATAAGAACATTGGAAAATTAACTAAGTTGAAAAAGCACTTTGGGACTACATTCCGGTCGACCTAGGCTTAGCCTCGAAAGACCAGAAGCAGTCGGTCGACTGACCAGTGTTGAGTCGGTAGACCAGTGTGTTTTTGTTGTTATTCGAGTTTTGAATGTTCCAATGCTCCAACGACTACATTATCTCTGGACGACCTTGATATAGGTAGGTCGACCGACATTGCTTCGGTAAACCTGACCATTTGAATGCGTTCGACCGAGATGAGAACAGAGGGCCTTTAACCTTTGATTCAGGCACCCCGGTTGACCTACTGTTTAATAGCGGTCGACCGAAGCTGTCATTTCAAGGCCAAAATTATAGCCCTTGTGACCAACAAAATTATAGCCCTTGTGACCGAAGATGCACTGTTTGGTGGGGGTGGTTGTGGTACATTGTATGCTGGTGGAGGGATATTGTATTGTGGTGGTGGTGGTACTATGTTTGTGTGGTGGAAGTGGAAGATTATATGGTGGTGGTGGTGTCATAAACTCAGCTCCTTTATTCTAATTATGTTGTTGAGGAACTGTGGTTGTTGCTGACTTGAAGACCCAATAAATTGACGCCTTTGCCCCCAAAGAGCAAATGCCGCAATTGGCAAGTCATAATCGTCACTGCTTCCTTGATTCGGGTCCATCTTTTACCCCCACAAATAGTATAACGAATAAAGATAAGCGATAAAGCAATTAACAAGTTGGACATGTGAATCAATGATAGGTATAACATATGAGAATAGCATAGAATGTATGACATATAAGAACAACATATAATACATGTAATCACACATATGAAACAATAAATAAGCAAGTACATCCTAATCCGTGGGCTCTACACTTCACACAACTCACAATATGTTTACATTTTTCCTAAGTTCATTCCACATTTTAATCCATAGGTTCAACCTACTCTGATACTACTTGTGTCACATCGTAACTGGAATGGTGACATGACAAGGTCTCATTGGATATTGAGACACCAAAGCCCACAACGGAGTTATTAAAAGGGAATTCATTATGCATTAATAACCAAAACAAGAGTTTGACAGTGGAAGTAAAGTACTACAAAGTAAATAGTTCAACATTACATAATATAAATGAACTAAGTGTTCTAATGAAATAACATAAGTAAACTAGTGTTTGTTCCATTGTTCCACTATTACATATCAGATTATGTAATCACTCTTCGTAATCCCCTTCAATTCTTCTCTCAAAGCCTGCCCAGAAATTCCGCTAACCCAGAAAATAACGAACTTCAAACTTAAAATTACTCACTGTTCAGAACTCCAAACGCTGATCCGTCAACTTGCAGACGTAGCTTTTCAAACCCTCTTTCTAACCCAACAAGAATCACTCAATTCTGACACTGATTACTATGTCAAAAGTCGAATCTCTCTGGTTATCTATTCTGCAAGATTTTTCTCTTTTCTCTCATTTCTTTTTCTTTCCTTTCTTTTTGTATCCTCTCCCCATAATCCCAGCAATATGACACGTAGATCATATACTAAAGTTACTAAACACGTAACCTCAGGAAATTAAATATAAGGCATGCAAAACACGTGAGCGAAAAGTCCACGTATCACAAAAATAATTATGTAAAAACCGTCCAATTTGATGATGTGTCCAATTATACCCTCATAGGAGAGATGAATTTGGAGGGCCGTTAGAACACGTCATAAAATTTGTAAAGATTTTACACAATTATTTAACGAAAAGATTAAAATGTCTGCCTGTAAATATATTGAAGATTGAATAAGTCAAAAAAGGAAAAAAAAATGATGAGACAAAAGTAAATTAATAACCAAAATCACTATTAATTCCCAGTGAGAGGATACTACGAGGGAATTTACCCTCAAATAAGACGCAAGAGAAATGAATTTGATGCTTCGCAGTCATCACAAGAAACACAGCCACGTGTCAACCTAGAACATGTCTATTTGGGTTGGTCGAACTAAACTACTACCCGCCTCTCCGCTTCTCCGTCTCAACTGCGGTTTTTGTCTCCACTCCCGATTCTCCCCATTTCATCTCTCTCTCTCTCTGAGTCTCTTACAATCTCCGTCTCTTCGCAAAAGTCATCTGAGCCGTCCATCTGGTCGGAAGTAGTCTCATTAGCTTCATATTTACATGGAGAACGCCGCTGCTGATGCCTTCGGATCATCGACGGCGCCGCTTACGTGGCACGACTTCCTAGAACGCATGCGTCAGCCTTCAGCTGCCGAGTTTGTGAAAGCCATTAAAAGGTTTCTATTAATTTACTTTCAATTCTTCAATAAATGTTTTATTCATTAATTTACTTCCATATTAGTATTAAAACAAGCATGTGTGTAATTAATGCAGTGCATAAATTTCTTTTTTTTTTTTTTTAAATATTTATTTTAGGAATTTGATGTTGATTCAGTAATTTTGAGATATGATTGCATATGATATACATTGGAGTGATTGTTGATATTCTGCGTACTGCAATTTGTTGATATTAATGTATAAAAAGGACGTAGACAGTGCACAAGGCTTCCACATCAGCAGGGTCTGGAATTTGTTGATATTAATGTATGATTTTGGAAATTTTTGCAGCTTTATAGTGTCTTTTTTGAACAATCCACCGGATGGAGAAAGAGATAGTACAGCTGTGCAAGAGTTTCTTGGCAATATGGAAGCAGCATTTAGGGCTCATTCACTTTGGGCTGGTAGTTCGGAGGAGGAGTTGGATAGTGCTGGCGAGGTTAGTTAGTTTCCTCGCGTAATTTTTTCCTATTTGTATGCTTTAAATTGAAGTTCGATATGCGATTCGGGTAATTATTTATGTTGCAAATTCATTTTGAGAGATGAGAATGAATGGTATTATGCTCAAGTGTGTGTGTTGGTTTTGGGTCCAGGAAGGGCGGCGAGAAAGGTTTATGTGTAGATAAGCAATTTCCAATAAATTCTAGCACAAAGAAACTAATTTTCACACATAGAAGAAACGATTTTTACCCTGATATGCCCGATACATTGTTTAGAAGCTGTATTTATCTTGGACAGACGCAGCCGTTATAACATCTGATGAGGGGAATGTACATTGCCCAGTGCTAATAGCTGCTTCCCTTTATCTTGACTTTATCATGATAACCCAATTCAGGGTTGATTTCTCACTGCTGTCATCTTGTCACTATTACTGACAATGGAGAAGTAACTTTACTTTTTTTTTTTTTTCTATTGCAAGGGGTTGTCGGTCTCACTAATGGTTACCACATAGACCAGTATACAAGAGTAGTTTGTCGCTCATACTGCAGTTACATAACCTGAAGTAGCTGTATGTTATTAATCTGCGGTGTCTTTTCTCATAACAATCCATCAGTTTGAAACTCACAGTGGTTTATTTCATTTTTGGTCGGAAATTTTTCGCGACAATATGTTAGGTGATCTGCAGGCTCCTAATGCAAAATGTCATTGATGAAATTTCAGTGAAAAATAACTTGGTTTCAAAAACATTGTTTTCACCCTTTACCTCTTTCTTTATCTGAAAATTTGAAGTAAAACCTTTCAGGTTTTAGCATAGTTAACATTGCCAAAACTCTGAGCTGTTTGAACTTTGAACTACAGTTGTGCGAAGTAGCTAAATATTTTTCTTTGTTGGATCTTCTTTCTCTCTTAGAATTGCAATAGAAACAATAAATTAAAACAAGTAATTTCGGACTCCTCTTGGCGTGCTGCAGCTGCTTCAAGGTTGCATTTGCAGCATCAGGATTTACCATACATGAGTTTTGGCTATTCCAGATACCAAAAGTAAGAAAAATTGACCAACCTTATTAGGATTGTTACAGAATTATTACGCAGCCCCCCGTGACAAAAGTGGAGTATGGCTTTACAGTAGACTTTCCTAGACATTGCATTCTAATGTTACGAAATGTTGACGATGATGATTGAGGTTATTTCTCATACTTAAATTTGGATTGCCGAAAGAATTCTTTCCTAAATGGTGTAATAGAACACGAATCATCTTGCAATCTGGGAAAAAATCCATCTCTATCTCATATAAAGAAATAAGCTTAGTTTGCATTAAATTGAATTAAAGTCTATGTTAATCTATTTAGCTTGTTTTTCCTTTGCTAAATTTTCATGTTATCAAGAGTAAGCATCTCTATACGTATCTATTATCTGTGTATTTGTGTAAACACAATATTGGTGCTGGATATGGAAGTAAGGTTCAAGGCCCAATGACCTAAGGGTCGACATCTGAGGTTGCAAATATGTGAAATAGGCTCAAGGATGAAGACAATAACCAACCCTTTGTTTGGTAGGAGTGAAACATGAAGGGAGAGGGGGGCACTGACAGGGGGGAAGTAAATGATGAGGTATTTGAGCAACAACTCTTGTTTGGTTGGAGGGGGAAGAGGATGGGATCATGGGAGTAAATATGGAAGGGGAGAGGTCCCCCTCCACATCAGCAGATCAGTCCCTCCAAAATTAAAGGAGTTGGAAAGTATTTCTCATATAAAAGACATTGAAGTCCATACTAAACTTTTCTAATTCCCTAACACTCTTAGAAAAGACATTGGGGTATTTTGTGTGTGTAGGAAATGATCGTGGATTTTTTAAAAAAGAAATATGTGATGCAGTGTTGTTAAGGCGCGCGCCTGAGGCGCGCCTGAGGCGAGAGGCGCAAAGGCGAGGCTCAAAGCGCCTTAAAATTTGAGGCGCGCCTGGAATTCGTGAGGCGCGCGCCTTTCTGGAAAAGCGAGAGGCGCAAGGCGCGGATCAAGGCGCAAGGCGAGATTCAAGGCGCTGCTGAGGTGTTTTTTAAAAAAAAGAAGCTGAAGAGTTTTTGCTGAAGAGTTAAATAGGGGCTAATTACAGGGTTAAAAAAAATAATAAGGTGAAGAGTTTTAAAAGAGCTAAACGTCTCTTTCAGTCTCTTCTTTCAAGAAACTCAAAGTCTCTTTCATCACCCGCTCTTCAAGGTAAGTTCTAATTTTTTTTTTTTAACATCTTTCTCTTCTTCTTCTTCCCTTCTTTTTCTGAATTTTTTTTTAAAAGAAACTTTGAGAATGTTTTCTGATTTTTTGTTGAAGAGAAATTTTGAGAAACCTACATCTGATTCATTGGTTTTTTTTTAAGAGAAGAAAAGTGTTGTGATACTGAAACAAATAGTGAGACTAATATATTATATAAATAATATAATAATGTATACCTTATTATATATTAGGGGAACAAGCCATCCTGCAACAAACAATTCTACATACTGAAACAAAAGTGTTGTTACTTTTTTTTTAAGATACAAAGCAAATTTTTTAATATATACCTTCTTCTATTTTCTCCTTTTAATAAAACAAATAGTTTAAATTGTTTTTTCATATATTGTAGATTATGGATGCTTTTTTTTTTATTACTCTATTTGACTATCTTTTTTTAAAGAACTTCATTATTTTGATTATTTATTATTATTATTATTATTATTATTATTATTATTATTATTATGTTTTGCCTAAAATTGCATGCTCCTAATATATAATAATATTTATTCAAGGTGCGCCTTTTTTACTAAGGCATGCGCCTTTTTTGCGCCTTGCGCCTCAAGGCACTAAGCCCCCTTTGCGCCTTGGTGCGCCTCAACGCCTTGACAACACTGATGTGATGCTATATTTTTAGGGGATCATGTGGGTTTATTTTTTTTTTAAAATGATATTATAATATAGTTGGTTATGATTGCTTTCTTAAAACCCAAAATTTTAGATTTTATTATGAAACGAAATAGTAAATGAATATTCTTATATTTCACAATAGTATTTAACAAAATAAATAATTTAAATTAATAATAAAAAGTATTTTTGGTTTACTTCCCTTCCATTCACACCAAACAAAATGGAAGTAACCTAGAGGAAGTAAGAAGTGCCACTCCCTTTTCCCGCTCCGTTGCATACCAAACAATGCCTAAGGCGCGAACTAAAACCAAATATGATTGCTGGTAGAAAACTAAAGATGAATTAAAATAGTCTAGAAAATATTGCTAAGCTGTTCAACTTATTATATTCATTTTCTCAATCACAGGGATTAGAGAAGTATGTTATGACCAAATTATTTTCCCGTGTATTTGCTTCACTTCCAGAAGATGTAAAAGCTGATGAACAGCTTTACGAAAAGATAGCTCTAATTCAACAGTTTGTCCGGCCAGAGAATTTAGATATCAAGCCAGCCTTTCAAAATGAAACATCGTGGCTTGTAAGTGAGATATTTTACTTGAAATTTCACATGCACTCTTTGAAATATAGGTACATGCTCATATTTTTGTTTGTTAATTATGAGTGTAACAAGCATTTCAAGACATGTTGTGATCCTTTTCTGGACCACTAAGTTGTTGTCAATTCTCCAAGTGTGAAAATCAACATAAAGATGCATGTGTACATCTCCAAGTTGGTGTGGACAAATTTTACTTTGCTTTGGCGGAGTATTTTAAGAAGCTAATGGAGATGCATTTCTACTGCAGAAACTGCCGAACATTTGAGTAATAACTAAAATTCGAGTCATAGTTTGGTAGGACATTCCACATTTTTTATCATTTCTATTTTCTATGAGAAATGGTTCTGGCTTTGAAGCTGCAAATCCCAGTGCTTGCTAATTGCTATTTCATTTTTTTAATGGGTGCTAAGAAGTATATTAGGACACTGGGGATAGTATAAAAAATCTTCTGTAGCTGTTCCCTTACTCTAGTAAGGAAATGGATGAGAATATGATGCCTGTATCTAGAATGAGAGGGTTGATTAGGTTGGTCTATACTATGTTACCTGGACTTGGGTACGGTTGTCATATATGGGTAAATATTTAAGTATAAGGTGCTTATACCTCTAAAGGTAAGGATACATGGACACTTCTAAGAACAAGGTCACGGGTACGTGGATACAACAATAAGTTTAATAATAAATTTTAAGATAGTGACTTATTATACAACATTAATTAAGAATAATTAGTAAACATGACAAAATCACTTCAATGTCCAAAACATGAAAGCAACCATGGTCTAAAAGTATACCCTCCTCACTATAGGCAGGATGGGGAAGATTGCTATTGGAGATGCACCTAGTCTCGATCAAAGTACCTAATGTCCACACCCATGTCGTATCGTATTGACAGGTGCGGCAGACAAAACTAAAGAGTCCAGGCACCACAAGTGTTTTCTTCTTTTACAAAATTACATAATATCCGGCATGAGGCTTTCTGTTAAGCCAGATCTACTAGTTGGAAATTCTGCCATACTACCATTCTTACCATATGCGAAGGAAAAAATTACAATGCAATGAATTTTTGTATAGCATCGGTGATACTATTTACTGAATACATGATGAAATCATATCAAAGTTGTGGCTCGCAAGTAGACTGCTCCTAGGTAGCTGTAAATTTTCCTATTTGGTGGAGCATTATATGCTTCTTCTTCATGTGAGGTTTTGATTCAAGTTAAACACATTCTAGGGTTGTAATCTGTATATCTCTAGTAATGCTTGAAAGAATGATAATGAGAAGAAGCTAAACAAATGTGAACGTGAAAATTTTCTGGAACTTTTTGCTCTCTACAACTACTAGTTCTTTCTTTTACTTGAAACACAGTTAGAGTTCATGCTGATCTATTACTCTTACATGATAAGGCATCATATATTGTCAGGAGCTGATTTAATGTCCCAGTCCATATATAAATTAGTTTAATGCAATCAATTTGGCAAACGGTAGCTTACTGTATAGTTGTTTATCTTAACCGGTCTACTTGAGTAAAATATCCTGATTGCTAGTTTTGAGCATTTGTAGAGGTTAACATAAGCAGGAAGATGTATTAATGCAGAATACTAATATCTGAAGAATTAAATAGGTTCAAATGGTCCTTGGCATTTTAAGTGATCCACTGGAGGCAGTTTTCTTTAATTTTTTGTTTGTTTATTTTATTTATTTTCTTACACACTAATTAACCTATGTCTAAGTACCACAAAAATAAGAAGTCTCATCCTTCTGCCTACTTTGGCAGCTTGCTCAGAAAGAGCTACAAAAGATTAACATGTACAAGGCACCAAGGGACAAACTTGTTTGCATCCTTAATTCTTGCAAGGTTATCAGTAACTTGCTGCTAAATGCTTCTGTTGCGGCAAACGAAAATCTTCCAGGAGCTGATGAATTTCTCCCAGTTCTCATCTATGTTACCATAAAGGTAGTTCTGGTTTCAACGTCTTTTTGCTCTACCTTTCCTCATCTGAGAATACATGTGTTCGATTACTTTGGCAATCTCAAAGTTAATGTACCGTTACTTAGCTTCACAATGCATTGGACAATGTAGCTTCTGCTTTCATGTTTTCTTTCTCTTTTGTATTCATGTCTGGTCCATCAAGGTGCAATTTCTCTGGAGTCTGTACAGTAATTCTTTCACCGAAAATTGAAGTTTAACAGGCATTACATTTCTAGATTTTTTCCTGCTGTATACAATATAATATATATATATATATATATATATATATATATATATATATATATATATATATATACGTGTGTGTGTGTGTGTGTGTGTATAGAGAGAGAGGTTACTTGGCCTGGATCATTTTCAGCTTAGAAGTGGTATTTCAAGGTTTCTTTGCCAAGTGGTGGGAATAGTGTTGGAAGTTCTGATTTGTATAAGATTCCTTACCACTGCGTGATATTATAGATACTATCACTTTGATAGGAAGTCCTAGTAGTTTAATAGCAGGTGTTCTTTTCTTGGCCAAAAAAAAAAAAAACTCTTTCCAGTTCTTTGAGCTTGTTTTGGTGTTTGTCCTCGTATGCCGTTTATGTTTTTTTTTTTTTTTTTAAGCCTTGGTGATTGATTTTCTTTTGATTTGCAAACAGGCAAACCCTCCCCAACTACATTCAAATTTGTTATACATACAACGATACAGGCGACAAACTCGGCTGGTTTCTGAAGCAGCCTACTTTTTCACAAACATGCTGTCAGCGGAGTCTTTTATTATGAACAGTGATGCAAAAGCACTTTCAATGGAGGAAGATGAATACGAGAAACACATGGAATTAGCGCAGTCCCTTCTTTCTGGACTTTCAGGAGTCTCAGAGAATCTGCCAATTCAAAGTAACCAAACTGCCGCACCTGTTCCTCGACCACAACCAGCTGTTGCAAAACGCGACTTGACTCCTAACGAGCATTGGACATCTACATCAGCGCCTCAATTCTCAAGCTATCAATCTCAGAACAAATCCAGGACCGAGGAGCCATACACAAAAGATCAGTTATCTAAAATTCCATCAATGTCCGATCTAGAAAATAAAGGGGCAAGCATACATCTGAAAGAGGATAAGGCGGACCAAGCATTTCAGAATTTTCCGTACTTGTATTCTGAGGTTACCGATCTGACTATAGGAGATGTAGAAGACCTGTTAAACAACTACAAGGAACTTGTTTTCAAGTATGTTTGTCTTGGTAAGGGATTAGGTCTGCCAACCCTATCTCCTCAAACATCCACAAAGCAAGACCAAAACGATATACTGTCTGAAAAAGTTGATGGTCCAGAAGATATCAGAGAAGCAATGTCAAGTGATGAGATGCACAAAGACATTCCGAGTACGACTGATGATTCAAATGAAGCTAACGAAGGGTTGGCTTCTGTTGAGAATTCAGAATCCAAGTTATCTGAAGATGAGCCTGTTTCGACTCAAACAGAGGAAACAGGTGAAGTATCCCAAAGATAACACATTATATGTCTTATGTATATTTACTATATGTTGTTAATTGTTAATTTTGTATGTTTTGTAGCAAGAATTAGAAGCCATGCATTTATTTGGTGATACTTTTTGTAAACAATGAGGATAAAGTTACATGAACGGTGAATTTTGACCAAGAGGAGAGCCTGTTTTCTGGGGTTCTAATTCATGCTAGTTAAAGAATTTTGAAGCCCAGATTCTAGGCTTTCTTTTTAATCTCTGGTTGTTTTATAGGTTTTGATGGGGAAAAAAAAAAGATGAAGAGCTTTAGAAAACATTTGAATAAGTTACTATAACTTTCATTATTCTGATATTGCTTGCCAGAGAGATGATCGAATTCATTTAGGTCATTTGGTAAGGAGTGTTGTGATTATTGGCAAGTTTTTCTTTCCCTTTGACCAGAAGAAATGATATAAAATATGTTATGGTGTAATATCCACTACAAATTACAATATCTTATCTTACATTTATGGTTAGTTTTATAAAAGTGTTCAAAGTTCGTCCTACTTTGCAATTACATGCCTATTGTTTAATTGTTTTAATTTTAGCAATAAGGTGCCTAAAATCTAATGGACGTTAGTAACTTTTTTTTTTTTTTTTTTTTTTTAAATACAAGCTTTCACTCTACCAAAATTGCCTTCCAATATAAGACCCCAAACCCTAAAATCCTCCAAAAAAGTCTTCTTTTCCTTCAGCCTAACCAACCCCAATCTGTCATGTGCTGCCGTAACTCTTCCTCTCCCGCCACCAACTAGCACATAGACTAGCACTTATGCAAGATATATAAAGCTTGTAAGATTATTAAGTGCAAGTCATATATCCAAGCCAAGGCAAGATATAACAAGAAAGTCATCTAAGTCAAGACAAGCAATTAAAGCTCATACAAACAAGTTCTTAAGAGATAATAGCACAATTTATAATGTAAGAACCTGAAAGTAAAGAGGTAGAGCTAGAAGATCAAACACGAGGATTTATAGTGGTTTGATCCAAGGTTGTTAAAAAGCAGCGTTTCTACGTAGACTCGGTGGAGGGGGTGAAAAATCGTAAACTCGCGAATCGTAAAATAAATCGTAAAATCGTATCGAGAAATTAATATATATATATATATATATATATTATATATAACAATAATTAACATACAAATCATATTATATGATCCAAATCATACAAATCAACCAAGCATTTAGGCATTACAGCCATACACAATCAACCAACCAATCTGGATAAAACTGTAGGAGTTAAGATGGTAATTAAAATAGACTGCATCAGCAACTAAATCAGTAGTATAGTGAATATTACCAAGATTTTAGGGTACGTAACAGAAATCAGTAGTATGGTAGATATTACCAAGATTTTAATCCACAAAGAAAGCTAGTATAGTGAATATTACCAACAGAAATCAATAGTGTTTTTGAATCACCATTCACAATCAACCAAGCATTTAGGCATGACTAATGACCAAGATTTGCAACGTTTAGATATGCTAAACATTCAATTTAAATCAAGCAGAGAAAGAGCAGGATTAAAATTCGAACCTCGTTGCAGTAATAAGCCTTACGGGAACGAATTAGAGGGATTAAAATTCGCAGAGTTGAGTTCCAAGAGATGTCAGAATTGATATTTCAAATGTATATGTATTAGAAACTTTCTAGGTTGTTGAATGTTGGAAGTAGATCCAAGATCCAATCTTGCTTACCAGAAAGAGCTATGAATTTTAAATAAACCATAAGACTTATGGTATCAGGATTAAAATCATCTCCCTCAATGCCCTGGAGATCCAACACCCTAACAAGTCTATATCTGCCCAAATATGACATAAGAAATTCACACTCATGCTTACCTATGCGGTGTTGGAGAAAAATGGACCGGACACGAGAGCAAAAAGGTCTTGATCCATTGATTTGTTTCCAATTCTCAGGATCACAAACGCCGGATTTAGGGTAAACCAAATTGGGGAAAATTTATATAGAAGGGAAAAGGGGAAAAGGGGAAAATTGGGTTCGAGATTGAGGAGAGGAAGACGGACCAACGGCGAAGTGGCGGCAATGGGATAACGAAGAAGGTGATGACAATGACTGAGAAAACCCAGGGGGGGGTGTTGAATTGGGTTTTAACTAATCTTGTAAACTTTTTAGATTCTTTGCAAAGCTATTGGAAGTTTGAGCAAGATGATTAAAAGCAAAGCTAAACCCAATAACAAGACAAAGGATTTATAGTGGTTCGACTCACTCAGAATCTACATCCACTACCTTGAGCCGCACCCAAGAATTTTAAACAACTTCACTAAGAAGAATGTTTACACTTGTGGCTAACTCACTAAGAGTTTTACAACACAACCACAACTTAAAAACTCACTAAGAGCTTGCCCACACAAAGTAGGACTTTTACAAATGCCCACACTAAGTAGGACTTAAACAAATAACCCTATCACTAAGAAAAGGAATTTAGAATGTTTAAAGAACAAAGTTGTTCACTCTTCTAAGTGAAAGATATACCTTTAAAGCACAAACAATTTCAGCTCTTAGAACATATGAAGTTCACTCTTTGTCTTGCATTTGAAATATCACCTTTGAATGATTTAGATCATGGCAATGAAGAGCATTTTCTTTGTAGGTGTTTTGGCTTGATGAGAAATCAATGAGAATATGTTTTGCAAGCCTCTCAAAGTGTTAGAGTCATTCTAAAGCTTTGGAGTATATATACATTTCAAAATATGGCTGAAAAACGACTCTATAACGGTCAAAAAACGACTAGTTTCTCGCAGAGTTCGGTTGACCGAACTTGAACTTCGGATGACCTAGCCTAACTTCGGTCGACCGACCTCAAATTTCAAACCTCTCAGTTTCTGGTCGGTTGATCCGACCTTGGCTCGGTTGACCGACCTTCCTGAGCATATTTTTCACACGTTTTGAAATCTTTTTAAGTCTTTTGAAGTCTAAAAGGTTTTCCTAAAAAGTAACAAGTAAGAACACTTGGAAAACCATTTTAAAGGACTTAGACTTTGAAAACAAAGGCTTTTGAGATATGAACACATTTAAGAATCCTTTTAAAACTTAGCCTTTTAAAAACGTGTTTGTGTGCAAGCAAGACTAGAGTGATGTGTACTTATGTTCATGAGAGCTTTGGTTAGAGCTTTCTAAGATAACGACTTAAGACGACAAAGCTAAACTAACCAAACCTAAGTCTTCAATCTTCAATCTTGATAGATGAGCCTTGAATGATATGACTTTGAATCTTGATCATGGCTTGATTGAAGTACTTAGAGCTTCCAGTATTAGTTCCGATATTCTATCACAAAGATATAAACATTAGACACAACATCAAGTGTTTGTCCATTATCAAAAACCGAGTTCGATCGCCCTTAGGGCTAACAATGACAATCTGTTCTTCTTTCCCGTTGTTCTCCCCAAAAAAATATTCAGTCCATTTTTTGTCCTTTTTTTTGTTTAGTTAGGTGTTTTTTAAATTAAAATAAAATAAAATTGGGTGACCCGACCCGACCCGACCCGACCCGAATTTAATAATAACCCGACCCTTCATACTTTTGGTAGAATCGGTAGAAACGTTCGTTTTTACGTTTTTACGTTCCGAGTCAACGTTTCTACTCCGTTTCTACCAGATTGCGTTTTTACTCACGATTCAACACGTTTTACCTCCGTAGAATCGTACGCTTCTACGTTTTGACTCGCGTTTTTAACAACCTTGGTTTGATCACAAAGATCTACATCCTTTACCGTAAGACACACCCAAGAATTTTGGAAAATTCCACTAGCTTGTCTTGAGAGAGCTTTACACGGAATGACAAAACCAACCCATTGGTCTTTTATGCACACATGCAACCTTCCAAGGGAAATGCCAACACATTGATCCTTTTATGCACACATGCAACCCTTCTTAACCCTTGAGAACTCTTTATCTAACATAGTCTACTAAGTGGGGAGGTTTTACAAACACATCAACCGTACTTCACTTTCGGGTTCTTTCACTCTAGTTCCTACTATTACAAGAAAGATTCACTCCAACACATTGGAGGTCCAAAACCACCACTCTCACAAACAAAGTCACACCCCGTAAATAGAGGGCAATCTGGCAGCGCCTCATCTACCTATGAGACACCGAACCCAAAGATAAACTTAAAGAAATAATACTTCCTTAGATAAAGAAATGAATCTGTAGCTTACATATTATTCATACTTAGTAGAAATATAGTCATTACGTGCTCTAATTATTTTCATAATTTATAACTTCACATGGTCTCGCTATCACTGTCCTCAACCCTTGCCCCATCCAGATCATCATCATAATCATATGCAAAACATATAAAGTAAGGGGGATGAGCTTCATTAGCCTAGTAAGATTCAAACATCATTGGGATGAAGTGTGATAACCCGAACTTTTTTCCATTAAATGATAACATGTTAATTGATTTTATGTGTTATGTGTTTAATTGAATGTTAATTGTTATGCACCTTTCTTGAGGGTGACTTTTATGTTATGTGTAAGTTGGGGGACTTAAGTGTATGGAACTAGAAACTATTGGGAGTGGTTTGACACCTTTTGAAAAGGTGTGTCTCTGGTAGTTAGTGCAGGATTTTGGCGGTTAGTAGGGAGAAAGGAGGTTAGAGAGAAAAAAAAGAGCGAAGAACAATGATCTTGAAAAATAGAGAGCTGAGAGGATAATTCATAATTGAAGTAGTAAACGAACTCCGTTTGGAGTGATTTTTAGTGCATTTCGAAGCTAACTGAAAGGGCAACGCCTGAGAAGCGACAGGGGTGCATTTCGAGTTTCCAATAAAAGAAAATTTGTAATTGAAGTTTCTGCGTTTTTCTGGATTTAAGTGTTTTTCTTGTGCTTGTTTTAATTCCAAGTAAGGATCTTCACCCTTGTCTTTACGGCACTAAAAGCTCGTGAAATGAATTTTTTAAAGTCCTGGAAATCTATTTTATTTATTTATTGGGAGAGGGGGACCTATCTATTACAAGATATAGGGGGATTCAAGAAGCGGTGATGGGATTCATACTCATGACCTCTACGTCACGAGGCCTCAGACTTGGCCAATAGACTAATGCCTCATTGGCTAAATTGTTCGTACTTATATGTTGATAGCATTGAATATAATTGTGTATGTTATTTGGATTCTCTTTCTTGTCGTTATTGATCTTGAGTATTTACTATATTTGGAGTCTTATATGTTATATATTGGAGTTGCCGCCGATGGAGCTCTTGTATAGAATCGATTCCATTGCAAGGATTCATTCTTTTGCATTGTGAGTGTATTGTCGTTTAACTCGGGATTTGTCGATACGTGTCACTGTCATTGAGCCCTCTCCTAACCAAGAAAAATGTTAGGGACTACAAATGGTTGTTGTGGAGTCCACGGTGGTGGGCAATGACACAATGTGAATGGATCCTTAAACATTCAGCTCTTCGTTCAGGAGATATACTAGACCCATGTACTGCTACTGATGTCTATCCCTTCTAGGCTTAAATTTTGGGCCATTGTAGTAATTGATTTAGAGTTGTGCATAGACAATCGAGCTCTGTTTGTGAATGTTGAGTCATAGCATAAATTACATTCGAAGAGTCCAATGTTGTGTATGTCGTTTGTTGTTATGAACAACACATGGTGTTTGTGTCTTCATTCCAATGTGTAGATGTTGGATTTTGAGGAGTGTAGTTTATTGTTTACTTATTTATGTTTTATTTTGTTCATTATATGTGCACTAGTGTCAAAACTGAGTAGTTTGGGGTTGGAATTCGAAAGTCCTTCACAAATTTACACTGAAAATAGTGTTCACTGAATCGCGGTCGATCGGTTCGGTCGACTGGAACATCTGCCCATCGTCTGAATCAAACTATTGGGACCAAATGGACGAGTAGAGGGTCTATTTCGGTTGACCGGGACAAGAAACCCCTCGGCCGATGTGTTTTGTTTTGTCGACCGGACTTTTTGACAATAAGTTGTCCTGTTTTTCTTAGACCATTCTGTCAACCGACTCTGTTGATCAAGTCGACCGAAGGGGCTGTATGGCCATTTTGATTTCTGTTTTTTCCTGGTTCCTTCTGGTATTTTCTAACGGTTGTTTGGCGAGGTTTTAATGTGTATACTGTGAAGTACAGAGGAACTTAAACATGGAATGTTTTCACACGTGTTTTGGGAAGTCGGGAAAGTGGAATTGAGTCTTATTTGATGTTTCATCCCAAGGGTGTTGGTGCTTACTGGACTTCATAACTCACGTTTTTATTTTCCTTACTTGTAGATGACGATGTGACCGATGATGGTGATTATGTGGAAGCTTGGGATGGGGACTTGATGAGTGGTCATAAACTGACTATGATGTAATAGATGGACAAGTTTGTTTACTTTCAACTTACTACATATGTAATAACAGATATAATAACTCACTTTTGTTTCAGTTGGATTTACACAAATACTCTGGTAATATGTAATATGTTAGTCTCATTTAATAATGGTTTAATGAATTTAATCATCTCTGATGTGGGTTATGTGCCTCGTTGGCATACGAGGCAATGCTAGGTCATCACCCGGTTTCGGGGTGTGACATACGTGGTATCAGAGCATGTTGAACCTTAGGGCTAAAACCTGAAATAAATATATGATGAATTTGGTAGATAACATATGAGATATGTGATGGGTAGATACTCTTACATAGGACATACTTGTTTACTTACTGATTTATACCTTATTGCTAAATGTTATGTGAAGGATGGTTGATATGTATGTTATCTTGCTATATATATGATATCATGTTATATTATGTTTTTAACTTGTTGAGCATGCCATGTGAATTTATCGCTTACCATATACTGTTGGGAATTCTGTGGGAAATGATGAACTGAAATCAAGATAACAACGATGATTTGAACATCTCGATTGCTACATTGGGCCGCTAGGATTCCCAGAGCAATCGACGTCAATCTGTGGGTTCATCCAGCCAACAACATGCTATGGGCAGTTAAACTGAGACATAATTGGTGCCGCCGCCACAACCAGTCAATCCCGGGACACCTATAGATCTCGGGGTTGTATTTAATATGATGACACGATTGATGCAGAATCAGCAGAACCAGATCAACCTGAATTTGGGTCAAGTTAGGGCGCATCAACCTGAATTTGGGTCAAGTTAGGGCGCCGAGAGTTAAGGCAGATCCGGGGAGTTACTATGAAAGATTAAAGAAAATGACTATGACAGCTAATCAGTATGAGGAATGGTTGAAGGAGATGGAACATAATTTTAGGATAATGAGGGTACCAAATGGAGCAAAGACTGATATTGTGGTTGCATCTCTGACGGGAAGAGCATCGAAATAGTGGAGAGGTGTTTCCCTTATCTATCAACAGGGGAACAACCCGCCACTTGGGTACAATTTAGGAGTGCATTCCTGGACCAGTACTTTCCTCAAACCTTTAGATTGGAGAGGAAAAATCAGTTCTTTGAGCTAAAACAAACTGAGGGTATATTTTTGTAACATGTAAACTAGCGCGAGTAATTTGGCAGGAGGCATCGGGTTCGGTCAATTTGATTCTCCCAGATACATCCTTTGCTGGTATCCGAGCCATGTTGTCCTTATGGTGGTATGCTCCAAACGTTCGCTCAAGATCGCTTGTTCTTCTCATGGTTTGTTCTGCTTGCTGGATTTTGTGGAAGGCACGGTGTCGTTTCATCTACGATGGGAAAATCACTACTCGGTATGGTATTCTGGCTCAATTTAGGGAATACACCACTATTTTGCTTCGGGCCAAAGGTATCTTGTTGCATTCGATGGCTTTTGTTCCTAGGCAAATTATGGTACTCTGATGGGGATGTGAGCTAGATTATACGGGTCTGGTGCTTAATATTGATGGTGCTTCAAAGGGTAATCTGGGACCTGTAGGAATCGGTGGAATTTTTCGTCAACAAAATGGCACTTTTATTGCGGCTTTTTCTGTCTTTTTGGGGGATTCAATTACAAGTATGGCATCGAATTACTTGCCTTGTTAGAGGGTTTGCGTGCTGCACGAGATCGTGGTTTTTCTAATTTCATAATACAATCGGACTCTCAGATTCTTGTTAATGCAATGACTGCTGGTCGTATCTCTTCCTGGACGTTGGACGATTCCTTTAGGCAGGTCATTTCTCTTTTTGGCACTTGCAGGTTGACTCATGTTTTTCGTGAGGTTAATTCAGTTGCAGACGCTTTGGCAAACCTTGCCATAACTACAGGTAATTCAGTTTTTTTCTCCAGTCTATCCTCACTACCATATTCAATTCAAGGCCTCATAAAACTAGATCAATGTGGGACTCCTTATATGCACATCAAATAGGTCTTTTTTCAATTGTGATATTTAGGTGATAGTACCTTATCCTTTTTGTACAGTCCTTACTGCCCTTAATGAGGCAAGTGGACTTTTCTCGCTTTGCATGTTAGTTTAGGTTTTTTGTACCACCCTTGGGCATATGATAAATGTCCAAGGTTGCATTTTACCTTTACTATTTCTTGTGTATCTGTTTTGGAGGTTTTGGTTTAAGTCCCCCTCCTCGCCATTTGGCTTTATTAATAAAACGGGGTCCGCCCCTACCACGCTGGTGGCTTTCTTAACCGAGGGTATGTCAGTATCGGAGTATGCATGTCAATTTAATGCTTTGGGGAAATACACTGCTACCCCCATTCAAGATCTGGAGATGAGGAATCAAAGATTTGTTATGGGGCGATTATCGAGAATTAAAGGAAGGCTATCAGGTCACCCACCCACTACTTTTAGAGAGGTCTATCAAAGAAGCCTTAGTATTGAAACAGAGTTCAAGAGGTCAGACTTAGAAAGAACATGGAAGCGGAATTTTACAACTATGACTCAAGGACAGGGTTCCCGTCTTAACATCAATGCTCATTTGGCCCGAAAAAGGTTTGCTCCCACATCGGGACCTACCAACACTTTTAGGCCAGGGGTGAGGACATGGGCCAATTTAGTTAGACTTGGAAGACCCGCAGGGGCACCGAGTGGGGTTGTTGTTGAAGGGATTCATGGGCGGAAACTCGTTCCAAACACCCATGAGTCCTCCCCTGAAGGATCCGCTCATACGAAACCGAACCGATAACAGCGATAAAGAACTTACATGTTTCGGATTCAAGAAGCTACTTCTTGAATGAAGGATGACGTTTCTTGATCAGATGTTGCTACCGATTGATCTCCCTTTGCGGAAAGTCCCTCTACCGGTATCCACGCGACGAAACGGGCAGCGATTGCTAGCTCTTCGTCTTTTCTGATTTTCGGGAATTAGAGAGAAAGGGAGAGGCAGGAGAGAAAACGGTTTTCTAACTCCTATGTAATTTCGGCTGAAAAGTGTTAGTTCTCTAGGGTTTCGGCCAAGAGATCATTATATAGGGTGTGAGAGTTTGTTCCCATAACCAACTCTCACATCCCCAACTCCTCTCGGCAGTGGGAGTCTCTAACTCCCACGTTCCCTAGAATTACCAGTAGTAGTGGGAGTCCTTATCGGATAATAACTCCCACGTAATTCCAGCTATAGGTAAAATACCGAAATTGCCCTCTATCTCTAATTCGAATAATAAACACTTTATTATTTTCGGAAAGACAAATGTCGGATACTAATGAACCTAGACACATTCTAGATTCATCGAATCTGACATAAAGCTCGTTAGCTCGTCTATGCGTGTGACCCTGTAGGTTCATCTCACAATGGCAATGAAAACACACTTAGTAGTAGTGTGAGTCCATAAATCACAAGCGGTCCCTAGCAGGACATTGTGACTACCCAAAGTGAATGAATATACAACGGAACCTAATATCAATCCACTATTTAATCCTTTTGTCTCGCGATATCCTAATTAAGCATAAGGCATGGTGGTCGTCACCCTTATTAAGCTTAATTGTATTTATGCTCGATCTCCGGGTAGACTGCTTTCAACAAATAGCATTTGATAACCACTTTATCAAATACATTTGAGCACTGACCATGCATTTAAAGCAGTCTTTCCCTATCGAGGGGCCCATGGATATCTCTCTCTAATAATAGAGAGGGACAAATTCCTTACAATGTCTCTCACATTCAAGCTATGATAGGACACTACATCCGATCTCGCCGTATTGATTACTCTGTTACAAGTAACGTCCGATCGAGTCAAAACGTGGCTCCATTCATACTAGAATCAATGAAGACATAAGGTCTAAGGATTCTAAAATAGTATTGAGGAAGTAATACTTATGACTTAAGACCATGAAGTATTACTTCTCCGACGGATCACGTCCCAATACAATGTATCCCTATATATTGCATCTATGATGTGATTTGTATCCATTACACATGATCAGTAAAACAAGATCATCAATCAACAATCATGCTAGTTTTATTTCATAGTAATTAAGCATTACATAAAACTAGGGACTACTAGAATAGTAATTACATAAGCTAATGTGTTTTACTATCAAATCACACATTTGATAATCAAAAGCAAAATTAACTATTCAATTACATGCTCAAAAGATAACAAAACGCACAACATGTGCTAATGGTCCTAGGGCACTACTAACAGTTGTAACTACTGTGGAATGCAGCAAGTGTGGCAGAAGGCATTTGGGAGAGTGTCGCTGGATTAGTTGGTCATCGGGTGAGCCAGTGTACTATGCCTATTCAGAACGCGGCTCAAGCTTCAACAGCAGCAGCGAGGGTCGGTGATACAAGGCAGAAGCCTAATGTTCGGGTTTTTGCCTTAACACAACAAGAGGCGGGGGATGCTTCTAAAGTGGTCACAAGTACACTTATAATCAACTCAGTACCTGTACTTGTACTCTTTGATTGTGGAGCTACCCATTCTTTTGTGTCCCATATATTTTTAAGGTACTTAAGGCCTCTATTATTTGTTGTTTGGACACTTACAAAGTAACGGTACCTAATGGAAAGATTTTAGAGTCTAATTGAATACATAAGGGGTGCCGGGTAGAAATAGACTCCAAGGTACTAGAAGCCGACCTTATACATGTACAAATGGTAGATTTTGATGTAATCTTGGGAATTAACTGGTTGTATGCTCATCATGCCTTAGTGGATTGTCGGGAAAAGAATATACAATTTACAATTGGGGATAAAGAAGTGATTGAATTTTTGGGTTCAAATAAGAAGAAGAGTGGTCGTAGTATGCCTGTAATCTCGGCGATGAAGGCGAGAAAGTGTATCAAAAAGGGCTACAAAGCTTTTCTCGCTTACGTGGTGCTAAAGGATGATAGAAAGAATACCGACTTGAGGATTCTCCTATAGTGTCCCATCTGCCCGAGAAATTGATTTTGAGATTTTATTACAACCAGGTGCAGAGCCAATCTCTAAGGCCCCGTACCGTATGGCACCAGCGGAGTTGAGGGAGTTGAAGGATAAACTCTAAGAACTTCTTGACAAGAAGTTCATAAGGCCGAGTGTTTCACCTTGGGGTGCTCCAGTTTTATTTGTGAAGAAGAAGGATGGAAGTATGAGAATGTGTATTAGACCACCGTGAGCTTAATAAGATAACCATTAAGAACCAATATTCCCTCCCTCGCATTGACGACTTGTTTGTTCAGTTGAAAGGTGCGAAGGTCTTCTCTAAGATTGACTTAAGATCGGATTACCATCAGCCTAGAATCAAACCCAAAGACATTCCTAAAAGTGCCTTTTGAACCCGGTATGGACACTATATGTTTCGGGACTGTCCAGATAAGTTTGTGGTGGTCTTCATCGATGATATTCTGATTTATTCATCGTCGGATGAAGCTCACGAAGAACATCTTAGAATGGAGTTGGAGATTTTGAGGAAGGAAAAGTTGTATTCCAAGTTTAGTAAGTGTGATTTTTGGTTGAGAAGTATAACATTTTCGGGGCATGTGGAATCAGCTGAGAGGGTATCAGTGGATCCTGTTGGAGTTTACATTTGATATAGGTGCTCAATTGGATTGGGCAAAAGACCCGGTCGGTCGAGAACCATTTCTGCGGTTGACCGGACCAGTTGGACTTGGTCAAAACCGACAAATCTACATGTGTGAGAGAGTGTGTGGAGTGGGAGATAAATAAGGGTTGATTGGGGTGAGTGGGTAATTCCACTTACCCCACACTAGATGAAAATAGTTTTCATTTATTCTAGCATTGCACAAGTTGTTGAAACTCTCTCTTTTATCTCTCTACCTCTAACCGAACCAAAAAGAAAGAAAAAATTGATTTTTCATTCTTCATTTGACACACTCTCAAGAACACTTCAAGAGACAAGAAAAATATGATTTTTCTAGTTCTCAGATTTTCGGTTTTCCTAAGTAGTCTATACTTTGTGGATTCGGGAAAGTGTTTTCCACCTTCATAGTTTTTGGACTAGCATCTGAGACTTGGAGTGACAAACTTAAAGTTCGTGTGTGGATACCAGTAGAGACAGAAGTCAGTTGGCTGCTGTTGGTGAATTCAAGTAGCAAGAATCCGGACATCGTCGATTAGATTAACAGAAAGGTATAACTCCTAATCCCGCGGGTTTATTTCCGCTGCATTTTTGTGGATTACGAATTTTTCCTTTCAAGTGGTATCAGAGCTTATCACGAGAACCCAAGAATCTTTATTATGTGTTATCTTGCTGTTTTAGTAGTTGATAATGCATGTCATAGGATGTTTTACTTTTTACAGCCTCTGGGAAGTCATTTAAGTGTTGAACGAATTGTAAAATTCGTGTTTTTGGCTGTTTTCTGTTTTCTGGCAAATATCGGCCGACCGGAAGAGGTTGCGGCATACCAAACATGAGTTAGAAAATAGGATTTTGCTACTGCCTAGATTTCAGACAACCGATGCGCTGTCACGGTCGACTGAAGCTAGTCTATTTTCAGGCCGGTCGAACAAAAGTGTTCTGGGTCGACCGAGAAGGCCTAATTTTTACACTGTTTTGGTTACTGCCTTATCGCGATCAACAGAGAGTATTGCCTGGGTTGACTGGAAAGGGGTAGACAGTGTGTATTTGGGCTCTTAGCATGATTTTGTGTTTGTTTTGAGCATGGTACATAGTAATAGCCTTTGACCAGTGGTTTTTAATTATAATACGACATGCGTGTCGTACCTTATCTATTATCTCTTGTTGTAATTTTTAATCTCGAATGTAACTAGATAATTCTTTCAGTTATGTAAAAGTTTTAGAATAGGATTCTATTTATTTTACATATGTAACAAGTGATATATGAAGGAAGGCATCCATCAGAAGCAGGAAACCACAAGGAGGAAGAAGACAATAGATATAATTTATTGCTTTTCCTCCTTTAGATTGACCTAGGATTTTCTGTTGGCTCAGAAAATCCGCATAGGGGCTGTTATTATGTCACGTTTTATTTACTATTTAATGTATTTTGCATGAGATGCCTGATGCATGTTTACAGTATTGTTTTAGCATTTGATGCATATTCAAATGTATAATCAGATTATACACCGTTTGGTTAGACAAATTTTAAAAATCCCTCAAATATTAATATTAAGTCTATTGCCTTCCAGGCGTGGCCCTCGTCAAGGCCAAGATCGATAGTACTGCGAACTTCCGAGTGGAATAAGCGTCTATCTATCCTGGTGAGGCGCGAAGGATAAGTTAGTGATATCCGCTGGTCAACCTTGGGTTATACCTAACTGGATTATCTCAATCGTTGAGAATCCGGAGGCAAAAGGGTTAAGATGTGCATTTATGTACTGAGGGTAATCGTTACCTACTTAACCAACCAAGAGTCACATAATTGATGTGATTAGCAAACGTTGCTTACCTAAAGCGTCTTCTTGAGTATAGTAGCAAAGCTGCCTTGAGAATGACGAAATATGGATCTTAGTCCTACTAGAAAGTTTTGAACTTTCCGAATGAATACTTGGGGGTTATTCATTTGAAGAAAATAGTGGGAGAATCATTAAATAAAGTTCTTTTAATGATTTTAAAATATGAACTAAAACTATGCAAATTCTTCTCTGTAGAAAAAATGGCAAATGCAATCGTTGCATCAAACTCATTTTCATTGTGATCCGTCCTTGCGAAGGACAAACTTGAGGGAGAAAACTTCCTCGACTGGTATCGGAACTTGAGAATCGTTCTCAAACACGAGGAAAAGTTGTATGTTCTCGAGGAACAAATTCCTGATCCACTAGTCACAGGGGCTCCTGCCGCTTAAACAAATGCTTATTGTAAGCACCTAGATGAATCATTAGATGTGTCTAGTCTTATGTTAGTGACCATGACCTCTGAGCTTCAGAAGCAACATGAGGAAATGGGAGCTTTCGATATGATTAATCATCTAAGGAAACTCTTTCAGGGTCAATCCCGCCAGGAGAGATTCGATGTGTCAAAGTCTCTCTTTTAGTGCAAAATGGCAGAGGGAACACTAGTCGGAACTCACGTTCTGAAGATGATAAGCTATATTGAGAGCCTCGAAAGACTAAATTTCCTCTAGGCCAGGAGCTATCCACTGATTTGATTCTGCAATCGTTGCTTGAATCATTCAGTCAGGTTGTACTAAACTACAACATGAATGAGATAGACAAACCTCTCCCAGAATTGTTGAACCTGTTGAGGACTGCCGAGAAGGAAATAGGCAAGTCCAAGGCCATTTACATGGTCAACAATAACAGGGGCAAGGGTTTTGGTAAGCCTTCGGGCAAGCCTAACCTTTTGAGAAAGAACTGAAGCCCAAGGGCGCTGTGGCTAAGGATGGAATTTGTATCCATTGTGGACAGAAAGGACACTGGAAGAGAAACTACCCCGGTTATCTTGCCGGTAAAAAGCTTGGAAAGGGAGAAAACGTTGCTTCTGGCTCATGTATTTATGTTATTGAGATTAACTTGTCTACTACTACTTCCTCATGGGTATTAGATACCGGATGTGGTTCTTCTGGAATTGTTCTAGATTTAGACAGTTGTCTTTATGTACCTGCATTAACTAAAAATATTATTTCGATCTCTTGTTTGGACAAGATGGGTTTTGAAATTCATATTAAAAACCAACGAATGTCGTTATTGTTAAATAATGTCTTTTATTGTAGTGCTACATTGGTGAATGGTTTATATTTACTAGACCTAGAGTCACCGGTTTATAACATAAATACAAAGAGGATAAAGACTAAAGAATATAATCCTACATACCTCTGGCATTGTCGCTTAGGCCATATAAACGAAAACCACATTTCCAAACTCCATAAAGGTGGATTGTTGGAATAATTTGATTTTGAATCATATGATACATGCGAACCTTGTTTAATAGGAAGATGAATTCTTCTGCTTTTACTAGAACTAGAGAACGAGCGAAGGAGTTGTTGGAACTAGTACATCGTGATGTATGTGGTCCATTCAATATCCATGCAAGAGGTGGTTATCTATATTCCATTACTTTTACTGACGATTTTAGTCGTTTTGGATACGTATTTCTTATGAAATACAAGTCTGGAGCCTTTGAAAAGTTCAAGGAGTACAAGAATGAAGTAGAAAACCAGCTTGGCAAAAGATTAAGATGCTTCGATCCGATCGAGGTGGTGAATACTTAAGTTAAGAATTTCGTGACTATCTAAAGAGTTGTGGAATTGTTTCACAACTTTCTCCTCCGGCCACTCCTCAATGGAATGGTGTATCCGAAAGGAGAAATCGAACTCTATTAGACATGGTTTGATCAATGATGAGTCAGGCGAGCCTTCCAAACTCCTTTTGGGGATTTGGTTTAGAATGAGCAACTTTAACACTAAACAGAGTTCCATCTAAATATGTTGAAACGACACCATATCAGATATGGACTGGGAGGTGTCCTAATATGTCTTTTCTAAAGATTTGGAGTTGTGAGGCGTTTGTGAAACGTCCAGCTTTGGACAAGCTCAACCCAAAGTCGGTCAAGTGCACATTTGTAGGGTATCCTAAGGAAACTAAAGGGTAAAGGTCTGGTTTGGGCAATGTTTCTCTATGAAGGACTTAGGTGAAGCAAGCTTCATCTTAGGATTCAAGATCTATAGAGATATATCACGTAGACTTCTTGTCCTAAGTTAGAGTATATATATAGACAAAGTGCTAAATAGGTTTAGCATGCAAGAGTCCAAAAAGGGCCTTTGTCCTATATCACTTGGTACGATTCTTTCAAGACAACAGTGTGCTAAGATACTATATGAGAAAGAACAAATGAATGAGATTTCATATGCTTCAACAATTGGATCTATCATGTATGTTACGTTGTGTACTCGCCCAGATGTCTCGTATGCTTCAAGAGTATAACAAGCAGATACCAGTCTGTATACGGTGAACGTAACTGGATAGCCGTCAAGAGCATCCTTATGTTGAGGTACATGAGCGGAGTATGCGGCAGACGATTTGCACCGAACGTGAATCTCAAGGACTCTATCACCTTCTACTCACACCATCTTCTACTTCTTGTCTTCTATTGCAGATCCTCCTTCACTTCTATATAATCACTATGGTCATCCTAATCTTTCAAAGCTACGACAACTCATTCCAAGCCTCTCAAAATTAAATGTCTTAGAATGTGAATCATGTCATCTT
This sequence comes from Vinca minor, assembly GCA_026122235.1. NCBI lineage: Eukaryota > Viridiplantae > Streptophyta > Magnoliopsida > Gentianales > Apocynaceae > Vinca > Vinca minor. The sequence goes on from JAOCZM010000118.1 coordinate 416,158, forward strand.
GGGAAACATTCCCGAAATTCATATCCAGCTAGATTCAATAAAAGAGTTACATCTCATTTTATTTTAGTTCATGGTGATATTTGGGGTCCTAGTCTCGTTGATTCAATAATGGGATTTTGATATTTTGTTACCTTTGTAGATGATTTTCTCGATGTACTTGGTTATATATATTGAAAACTCGATCTGAAGTGTTCACCATTTTTCAAAAGTTTTTTGCTGAGGAGAAAAATCATTTGGGGTTGTCCATTAAGACCTTACGAAGTGATGATGCTCGTGAATATTTTTCCATTTCCTTCTCTTCTTTTCTAGATTCATAAGGCATCATTCATGAATCCTCATGTTCTAATACACATCCACAAAACGAGGTAGCAGCATGTAAAAATCGACAACTTCTTGAGATTGCACGCACCATGATGATACACAACAATGTCCCATTACGTTTTTGGAGTGATGCTGTCCAAACAGCTTGTCACCTCATCAATCAAATTCCATCCTCCTTTCATTCCCAAAGTCCTCATTCTCTTCTTTTTCCACTTGATGAACATCCAAACTTCCTCTTCGAGTTTTTGGGAATCTTTGTTTTGTACGATACATTACACCAGGAAGAGATAAGTTATCTGCTAAGATGCTTAAGTGTATCTTCTTAGGATACTCTCATTTCCAAAAAGGACACAAATGTTATTCTCCCGATTCACCTAGATTCCTGATCTCTGCGGATGTCACATTTTTTTACTCCACCCCGATTTTGTCTCCAAACTCATATGATGTTACTAGTCTTCCTCCTAAAGATATCTTGCCTTGCTTTGATCCAATTTCCTTACTTCCCTCATCAAATCCAACATTATCTCCTTCGAGCCATAAGATTTATCTTTTCCCGAGCAACCAGAATCATCTCATCCCGATTCATCAAAGTCATCTCCTTCCATCTTTGCAATCTCTATACCTCAGGATTCCTCTCCAATATCTTTTTTTTCACAAACTTATCAAAGGGGCCCTAGAGATATTTTGTTCGACGACTCCCCGGTGCAATCATCTCCGCCTATTCTGGCTTTTGATCTTCCACAAGAATGCGACATGTCTACTCGTCATCCTTATCCTATATATAATTGTGTGAGTTATAATCGTCTTTCTCCTTCATATGCATCTTCTATGTATTCCTTGTCTTCCATTTCTATACCTAAAACTGTTCGGGAGGCCATATCCTATCCTGGATGGAGGCAGGCCATGTTGAATGAAATTGAAGATCTTCATTCTTCTGGAACATAGGAGCTTGTTCCTTTACCCCTGGGAAAATCTTTTTTTGGCTGTCGATGGATGTTTACTATTAAGGTTGGGCCAGATAATGAGATTGATCGAGTGAAAGCTCGCTTGGTTGCAAAAGGGTATACTCAAATATTTGGTTTAGACTATGGTGATACTTTCTCTCCCGTGGCAAAAATGACCTCCGTTCGTCTTCTCATTTCTATGGCAGCCATGCGACATTGACATCTTTATCAATTGGACATTAAAAATTCTTTTCTACATGGAGACTTACAAGAAGAGGTTTATATGGAGCAACCACCAGGGTTTGTTGCTCAGGGGAGTCTGGTAAGGTTTGTCGGCTCCGACGGTCTCTCTATGGTCTTAAACAATCTCCACGTGCTTGGTTTGCCGAATTCAGTACAGTTGTATGCAAATTTGGAATGATTCACAGTCAGGCAGATCATTCGGCCTTTTATCAACTAAAAAATAACTTGTGTATTTATCTTGTTGTTTATGTCGATGATATTGTCATCACAGGTGATGATTTAGAAGATATAAACCAACTAAAGAATCACTTGAACCAGTATTTTCAAACAAATGATTTGGGCAAGTTAAAGTTGAAGGAACCCAAGAGGGGGGGTGAATTGGGTTTCTAATAAATCTTGCAAACTATTTCCAATCTTTTCTAGGTAAGTGCAAGTTTAACAAAAGCTAAAGCAAAACCCAATGCAAATCACAAGACAAGAGATTTAGAGTGGTTCGATTCACTAAGAATCTACCTCCACTACCTTGAGCCGCACCCAAGGATTTTGCCAACTTCACTAAGAAGAATGTGCCCACACAAAGTAGGACTTTACACTAGTGGCTAACTCACAAAGAGTTTTACAAACAACCACTATAAACAATTGCCCACACTAAGTAGGACTTATACAACGATAACCCTATCACTAAGAAAGGGGATAAGATGAAGGGTTTAGAGAACAAAGTTGTTCACTCTTCTAAGTGAAAGATACATACATTTGAAGCTCATCAATTGTTGGCTCTTTGAACATAAGAAGCACACTCTTTGTCTTGCTTTTATGAAATGCACTTTTGAATCATTTAGATTTTGCAATGAAGTGCATTTTACTTTGAAAGTGTTTTGGCTTGATAAGAAATCAATATAACTTTGTTGTGCAAGCCTTAGAATGTTTCTCTAGCTTTGGAGTATTTATACATTTCAAATTTGGCTGAAAATCGAGTCTCCAACGGTCAAAAAACGGCTAGTAGAAACAGAGTTCGGTGGACCGAAATTGAGCAGTTCGGATCCACTTAAGCAAGGTCGGTCGACCGACCCCCTTCATGGTCGACCGAACTGAGATTTTCCAAGTCTCAGTTTCTCGACGGTTGAACCGAACTTGAGCTCGGTTGACCGAACTTCCAAAGTGATTTTTCACACGTTTTGAAATCTTTTGAAGTCTTTTAAAGTCTAAAAAGGTTTTCCTAAAAGGTAACAAGTAAGAACACTTGGAAAATTTTTCTAAAAGATTTATCTATGAAATCAAAGGCTTTTTGGATAAGAACACATTTGAAACTTTTGCCTTTTGAAAACGTGTTTATGAAATCATGTATGCAAGACTAGAGTGAGAAGCTTATGTTCATAAGAGCTTTGGTTAGAGCTTTAAAGATTACGACTAATGACGATAAAGCTAAACTAACCAAACTAAGTCTTCAATCTTCAATCTTCATAGATGAGCCTTGAATAGTATGACTTTGAATCTTGAACATGGCTTGATTGAAGTACTTAGAGCTTCCTACAAGATTTCCAATATTCTAACACAAAGATTAAGATCATTAGACACAACATCAAATGTTTGTCCAATATCAAAAACAGAGTTCGTTCGCCCTTAGGGCTTACAAAAGTACTGTCTTTGGATTGAAGTAGCTCAATCTAGTCATGGCTTTTGTATTTCACAAAGAAAGTATCCTTTGGATATTCTTAATGAAACTAGAATGTTTGACTCTAGACCTGCGGACACTCCGATGGATCCGAATATGAAACTTCTACTTGGATAGGGGGAGCCATTACAAGATCCATGCAGTTATCGGCGACTGGTAGGGAAATTAAATTACTTAACCGTTACTCGTCCAGATATTTCATTCGTTGTGAGCACCTAAGTCAGTTCCTTGATTCACCATGTGATAGTCATTGGGATGCTATAGTTCGTATCCTGAGATACATCAAAAGATCTCCAGGAAAAAGGGCTATTATATGAAAATAAAAGGCAGACTCAAGTTGTTGGATATATGGATGTTGATTATGATGGATGTCCCTCAACCAGATGATCAACTTCCAGTTATTGTGTTTTATTTAGGGGGAATTTAATTTCTTGGAAAAGCAAGAAACAAAGTGTGGTTTCACGCTCTAGTGCAGAAACTGAATAAAGGTCTATGGCTCTTAGAACTTGTGAGTTGATCTGGTTGAAGCAATTACTTACTGAATTCAAATTTAGTGGCATATCTCCCATGAAGTTAGTGTTTGACAACCAAGCTGCTTTATATATTGCCTCTAATCCATTTTTTCATGAGAGAACCAAACACATCGAAATTGATTGTCACTTTGTCCGAGAAAAGTTAATCTCAAAGGATATTGTCACATCATTTGTTGGTACCAACGATCAACTTGTTGATCTATTTACTAAACCCCTTAGAGGACCAAGAGTGGAGTACTTATGCAACAAGCATGGAGCCTACAATTTGTATTCTCCAACTTGAGGGGGAGTGTTGATTGATGAATTGATTTTCATTATGATTGATTCATTGTATCTTGTATTGATTCTCTTATTTATTGTATACCTTATTAGTGAGCTTTAGTAATCATTCGGATTCTCATAATTATAGGATCATTGTAAATATGCTAATTGGTATACTATAAATATACAAGAGATGCAAGATTTTTTCTCACTCAAACATTCACAATTCCGTCTTTATTCTCATTTCTCTCTCTAGTTTTGTATTCTACAAAGCATATGACTAATCTTCAAGGTCTTCAAGTCTTCTAGATATGTAGACTTCCTCAAGCTTAAAAACAATAACAACAAGAGATTATGACAAGTATCAACAAGAGATCATTTTTTTAGACCCCTTGAAAATGGCCAAATAGTTTTAAAACAATATAAATCATAAAGAAACAAAGTTGTTGGCTCATATCATTGCCTAAAAACAATAACAACAAGAGATTATGACAAGTATCAAGAATATACCATTAAGAGCCAAAAACAACCACATAACATAAGGTACAATCCAAAACAAGGTTGTTAGCATTCATAAATCAAAACTAAAAACATAGGATATAGGCATCAAGTCAAGATAAGACTTAGAAATCACACGATTGCCATAAATCCATAAAGGTAAAAGTTTTCCAATAAAACTTTTAGCAACTATAAGGATGAAACAATGTAAGATCAAGTTGCTTTAAAAAGTGAAAAACTTATATAAAAAAGACACACCTTAGGTTCTTTGAAAACTTTAAAAGCCTTTTAAACATACCTAAGGTGGTCATTTTGAAAATGCCTTTATAGAAATCAAGAAATCCAAACACATAGGCATATCAAAAACACATTAGCCAAAACTCATAAGATAAGAAACAAGATATGCACATGAGATATGGCAATAAAAGATATAGAACCAAAGTAAGAGCAAGTTTATGCAATCATCAAGAATAGAAAGATAAAACCAAGAGAGATAGGGTTATAGCTACCAATTTTATTCTGTTGATGATTCTTTGAACTTGTGGATTCTTTGCTCTTACTTGATCATCCTCATTGCGAGGTCATCTTTGAGGTTCTTGAGGATGTTTTTGGGGGTAACTCCAATATTCTTCATCATCGTGAAGTGCATTTGATTCTTGGAGTGATGTATGGAGTTTCTATTGGTCTTGTAGACTTATCTTCCATGAAATGTCTCTTTAGATATTTTTTTCTCCATTTTTCATTTTTGTTCTTCTTCCCCAATTTTCTTCTTCCAAACTTGACATAGCTGTTAGAGGAATAACCGGGTCAAAATCAGTTATGCAGCGGAAATAAACTGATCCACCTCTAATAGGATCTATCACGAGTAAGAACCTAAGACTATGGGATAGTATTATACCTTTAGAAGTGCTAGGATAGCTGAAACGGTTTCAGTGTCACGAACGGAACGCCACCAACGCAGGCTCCGTCTCTCCCAGTATCCACTCGATCTTCCGGGGATGGTCTTCTACTGCTTGGTGCTAGCCAACGCCTTGTAGATGTCTTGAAGACACTCTTCAAGATGGAGTATGTATGTATGACCTTTTAGAAGAACAAGAAACAGTTTTCTTACTTCTTTTCTATTAGCCTAAGCTAGAAAACAAGTATGTGAAAAGTCTGTCTTTTCTTTTTCTTACTAAATGTTCTCTCTTTTTCTCTCTTCTCTAAGCTTCCAAAAGCTGGAAAAAACTGACTTAGAATCTTAGGAAAAATCAGTATTTTCCCTAGTCATTCAAAGGTTTGAGGGGAGAGTGAAAGGGGGAAGTGGGAGATCATGGAGGAAACCACTCATCCACTTTCTCCACCACTTCAACCACCTTACTAAGAGATAAAATATGGGAAATAAAGGTTCTATTTCCAGCCATAAGGTCGGTCCAAATGGGTTGGTCGGCCCAATCATATTGGTCGGCCCAACTCGATTAAGGGCCCAATCCAATCCCGGCCCTGCCCAAACCGAAGCCCTGCCCGGCCCAATCGAATTGGCGCACCTTAGATTAAATGTATTCCAACAAGCCCAATCCAGTTGATCTATGAGTGCGACCCAAGAGGTATCTATGATGTTGGCCGTGACATCATATATCACAGGTAATGAGAGGTATCTAGCAACGCATCATTACCCCCAATTCATAAATATCTGGTGATTTATCATAATCACAACATTTGACATTTGTAGTTAAATTCTTTTGTCCTTGATATCTAGATTGAACACAAGTCATGGAAAAGTCACACTTGTATTGTCCAATCTTTTAGTTTCTTGATTCGCGAGTAGACTAATCAAATGACACCAATATCATATACTGATTCATTTGTTCATGGCCATGAATTAGTCAGACTCCATCAAGGGGCCCAAGATATCGCTCCTGCTATATAGGAGGGACAAATCCTTTTCGCATCCCACTCATCCCGAACAAGATTCGTGATATACCCAATAAATGCCTTTATTGCTCACCCTGTTACGGATAGCGTTTAACATTATCAAAGCATAACACTAGCCATGCAAGAACTATTGTGAGACCTCAAGTCGAAGGATCTTTTATACAACCCAGTCAAAAATTGAGAAACACCGTTGACTATTATATAACAACCCATGGTGTGTTTCTCATGTCGAGTCCCTGTCCCAAAGTATAATGATTCTCTAATCATATATACCTATGTGACGATCCGATATCTTATATCAATCACTGCACATACTAGTCTTACGCATTATTATTGTCCTCGAAGATTCCATAATAATGTTCGACTAGGGATGTTTCAGAATAGTATCTCATAAGTATCTCATAACAATTATGAATACTATTCAAAGGACATATTATTTATTTATATTGTTAAGAACGCAGAAACATAATGAATAATACTGGAATTAATGCCTTTTTATTCATCAAAATGAAAATTACATAAATACGGTACAATTACAATAATCTCCCACTTGCACTAAAGACCCAAATTACAATAAATGGTCTTTAGGGCATACTAATGACTGTCTCTAAAGATCAGCCCTCCAGATATCAGATACCCATGGAGCTAGTGTGACGATCATGCTGCTGCTGCGACAGTGGCTTTGTCAGTGGATCGGCAACATTGTCTGCCGAATCTACTCTACATATACGTACATCACCTCTCTCTATAATCTCGCGGATTAGGTGAAAACGCCGTAGTACATGTTTGGACCTCTGGTGAGATCTAGGTTCCCTAGATTGTGAAATAGCCCCATTGTTGTCACAATAAAGGTCTATTGGGTTCGCAATACTAGGAACCACATCGAGGTCGGAAATAAATTTCCTGATCCAAACTGCCTCCTTAGCTGCTTCACAAGCTGCTATGTACTAGGCCTCTGTCGTAGAATCTGCGATGGTCGATTGCTTTGAACTGCGCCAGCTCACAGCACCTCCATTCAAGTTAAACACATATCCCGATTGCGATCGAAAATCATCTCTGTTGGTTTGGAAACTAGCATCGGTGTAACCATTTACAACGAGCTCATCCGCCCCTCCATAAATCAAGAATGTATCCTTAGTCCTTAGTAAGTACTTGAGGATATTCTTGATCGAGATCCAGTGACGTTCACCGTAATTAGGCTGGTATCCGCTCGTAAGGCTTAAGGCATACGAAACATCCCAGGGCGAGTACATATCATGGCGTACATGATGGATCCTATGGCGTAAGCATAAGGGATCTCTTTCATGCGTTCTAATTCGGCGGGCGTTTTAGAACATCTGTTTGTTTGATGAAACAGTACCATGTGCCATAGGACAAAGGCCCTTCTTAGACTCTTGCATGCTAAACCGCTTTAGCACCTTGTCTATATATGTACTCGACTTAGGCCAATGAGTCTCCTTGATCTATCTCTATAGATCTTGACTCCCCAGAATATAGTCGGCATCGCCTAAGTCTTTCATAGAGAAACACGTACTCAACCAAGCCTTGACAGACTTTAAGGTTGGTATGTCGTTTCCAATGAGTAGTATGTCATCTACATACAAAACCAGGAATACGATTGAGCTCCCACTAACCTTCTTGTAAACACAAGGCTCATCCTCATTTCTAATGAAGCCAAACTCACGGACGGCATCATTAAAGCGAATGTTCCAGCTTCGAGAAGCATGCTTGAGTCCATAAATGGATCTCTGAAGCTTACATACTTTTCCAGCATTCTCTGGAGTAACAAAACCTTCGGTCGTGTCATATACACATCCTCTTCAAGTTTTCCATTAAGGAAAGCGGTTTTGACATCCATTTGCCAGATTTCATAGTCATAGTAAGCTGCAATAGCAAGCAAAATCCGAATGGACTTGAACATAACTACGGGGGGAAAGGTCTCGTCATAGTCAATACCATGAACTTGTTTGAAACCTTTCGCGACCAGTCGCCCCTTGTACGTTTGTACATTCCCTTCCATGTCGGTTTTAATCTTAAAAACCCATTTGCACCCTATGGGAGTTACCCCTTCAGGTGGATCAACCAAGATCCAGACTTGGTTTGTGTACATGGAGTCCATTTCAGATCTCATGGCCTCAAGCCATTTCTCAGAATCTGGGCTATTAATTGCCTGTTTGGAGGTTGAAGGTTCATCGTGATCCACAAACATAACATCACCATGTTCTGTTATGAAAAATCCAAATTTTTCGGGAGGTGGACGACGAACTCTACCGGACCTACACAATTCTTGTGTTTCTTGAGTCAGTCTCTGGTTGCACAACTGTTTGTGGCACTTTCTTTCGCACAATAACTTGTGGAGTCTGTTCAATTTCCATCTCATCATTAGTGCTAGTTTGAGAGTCTGGAACTTCAGTAAGTTCTACGCTATTCCCATTCGTGTTTCTAGAAACAAATTCTTTTTCTAGAAAGACTCCCGTGCGAGCAACAAACACTTTGTTCTCGTTAGGGGATATAAAAGTAGTATCCTTTAGTTTCCTTAGGATAACCTACAAATATGCACTTTTCAGATTTTGGAGCCGACTTATCGGGAAGTTTGAGCATTTTACAAAAGCTTCACGACTCCAAATCTTGAGGAAAGACAAACTGGGACGCTTCCCCAATCCATAACTCGTATGGCGTCTTTGCAACTGATTTAGATGGAATGCGGTTAAGTGTTAAAGCTGTTGTCTCTAGTGCGTGTCCCCAAAAGGAATTGGGCAGGCTCGTGTGACTCATCATAGAACGAACCATATCTAATAAGGTTCTGTTCCTCCTTTCAGATACACCATTCCATTGTGGAGTAGCTGGAGGAGAAAGTTGTGAAACGATTCCGCAATCTTTTAGATAATCACAGAATTCTTGACCTAAGTACTCTCCTCCTCGATCAGATTAAAGTACCTTAATACTCTTGCCAAGTTGGTTTTCTACTTCTAGTTTAAACTCTTTAAACTTAGCAAATGCTTCGGATTTGTGTTTCATCAAGAACACATATCCATACCTACTGAAGTCATCAGTAAAGGTAATGAAGTAGAAGTAACCACCCCTTGCATGTATATTAAAAGGGCCACATATATCATTATGTATTAGTCCTAATAAAGCATTAGCTCTCTCACCTAGCTTAGTGAAAGGTGCTGCTGTCATCTTACCCAACAAACAAGATTCGCATCGATCATAAGACTCGAAGTCAAATGATTCCAACAACCCATCTTTATGGAGCTTGGATATGCGGTCTTCGTTTATGTGGCCTAAGCGACAATGCCAGTGGTATGTCAGATTAGAATCATTAGTCTTAATCCTTTTGGTATTTATATTTAAAATTGGCATATCAAGGTCTAAAAATATAGACCATTAATCAAAGAGGCGCTTGCATAAAACATATTATCCAGAAATAACGACAATCGTTGGTTTTTGATCGAAATCTCAAAACCTTTCTTGTCCAAACAAGAAATTGAAATAATATTCTTAATTAAACTAGGTACATAGAAACAGTTTTCTAAACCCAAAACAAGCCCTGAAGGCAAAGTAAAAGTACAAGTCCCTACAGCTAGGGCTGCAACACGTGCTTCGTTGCCAACTCGTAGTTCCACTTTACCCTTTGTCAACTCTCTACTCCTTTGAAGTCCCTGCACATTAGTACAAATGTGAGAACCACATCCGGTATCAAATACCCAAGAAGTAGTTGTATTTAAATTGATATCAATCATATTAATATCTACAACATAAATACTCGAGCCCGAAGCAACATTTGCTTTCTCCTTTTCCAACCTTTTCCCCTGCAAGATAGCTTTTGCAGCTTCCTTTTCCAGATGACCCTTCTCACCACAATGATGACAGATAGAGTCCTTGGCTACACCACCCTTAGGGTTTCGAGTGCATTGTTGAAAGTGGTTTGCTTGCCCTCAGGGCTTACCTTTCGATTTGCCTACTGGGTTTCACAAAACCTTTGCCTTTGCCCTTTTGCACCATCGGTATGGTGTTGGGCTTGGACTTGCCTATTTCCTTCTCGGCAGTCCTCAGCGATATTCAACAACTCGAGCAATGGCTTGTAAATTTCATTCATGTGATAATTCAGAATGAACCGACTATATGATTCGAGCAACGATTGCAAGATCAAATCGGTCGACGACTCTTGTCCCAAAGGAAATCCCAGCTTTTTCAAGGTTCGAACATAACCTATCATCTTAAGAACGTGAGTTCCCTACCGGCATTCCTTCGGACATTTTGAATCGAAAAAGAGATTTCGATACATCGAATCTCTCTCGGCGTGCTTGCCCTCGATATAGTTGCTTCGGGTGAGCCAAGTATCTCATAAGCCCCCATGTCCTCATGTTGCTTCTGAAGCTCAGAGTTCATGGTGACAAGCATGAGGCTAGACACATCTAAATCATCACTAACATGCTTCTGATAAGCATTTCTTTCAGCGGTCGAAGCGCGAGCCTCTGGTGTAGCAGGAATAGGCTGTTCTAGAACATACAGCTTTCTTTCATGCTTGAGAACGATTCTCAAGTTCCTGAACCAGTCGAGGAAGTTAACTCCCTCTAATTTGTCCTTCTCAAGGACAGAATTTGCCATTTTCTACAACAAAAAATATGCATATACAAAGTAAGTACCGATTAAAATCATTATTAGGTCTTTATCTTTTTAATGATTTCTCCCACTATTTTCTTCGAGTGAATAACCCTCATTATCAACTCGGAAAGTTCGTTAACTTTCTAGCGGGCGAAGATCCATATTTCACCTCGTTCTGAGTCAGCTTTGGCTTATCGCCCAAAACTTAGTTATTTAGGTAGGCAACGTTTGCCAATTACATCAAATTATGTAATTCTTGGTTAGTTGAGTGAATAACATTTATTCAAGCGTATCATTATACACTTTTCTCAACTCTTTTGCCTCTAGATCCTCAATCCATTTATTGAGATAATCTAGTTAACTAGGACCCTAAGTTTTTGCCGGCGGATATCACAATTATCCTTCGCGCCTCACCCGGATAGACACGCATGTATAGCTTTGGCATGTCCCATACTAATGTCGATCTAGGCCTTGACGAGGGCTAAACTTAGGAAGGCATTAGTTAATATTTAATTGAGGGGTTTTGTTTTTAACAATCTCACCAGAAAAGCATAAATAAAACAGTTTATGCTTATATACATATGCATCCAATACATAAAATAAAATGCAATAGTAATCGCCATATCCTATTCGGTTTTTCCAAGCCAATGAAAAAACCGTGAAGTCAATCTAAGGGTGTGAAAAGAAAACATTCTATTCTACACCGTCTTGACCTTCAGTTGGTTGTCCCCAAATCATCACAGCTGTACCTTCTCCTAATCTAGAATTACATAATTCTAAGGAAACCTCAAGTTACATTCGAGGGGATTTGATGAGAAGAGAATTACAACTTTTGATAGAAAAAGATAGGCATGATACGCAGATCGTATTATAAAATAAACCAACTGGGTAAAGGCGACTACTATGCATCATGCTCAATTTAACATAACAATTTATGGAAAAACGAGCAACCAGTAAAATGAACATTTCTTATTATATCTCGGGTTCGGTCGACCGGTCACACCCTTCGGTCGACCGGGTTTCCAGTCGGTTGAGCCGACTTAATTCCCTATCGTCCGAAATAGAAACAGAGAGTTTCTCGGTTGACCAAATAGGTAGTTCGGTCGACCGAAGACCAACTCGGCTCGACCGAACATCCTCTCGGTTGATCCGAACACAGAAGCAAATGAGATTTTTCAAACTTTTGAATGACTTCAAAACTGGAAAATCTCAATTCTCATACATACAAAATGATGAAAAATATGTCATACATGATATACAACATTTCTAGCAATCCTAAGGCATGCTCAAAATCCATACTCGAATACTATAGCACATTAAGTCTATAGGGTACTCGTAACCTGGCTCTGATACCACTGTTAGAGGAATAACTGGGTCAAAATCAGTTATGCAGCGGAAATAAACTGACCCGCCTCTAATAGGATCTATCACGAGTAAGAACCTAAGACTATGGGATAGTATTATACCTTTAGAAGTGCTAGGATAGCTGAAACGGTTTCAGTGTCACGAACGGAACGCCACCAACGCAGGCTCCGTCTCTCCCAGTATCCACTCGATCTTCCGGGGATGGTCTTCTACTGCTTGGTGCTAGCCAACGCCTTGTAGAAGTCTTGAAGACACTCTTCAAGATGGAGTATGTATGTATGACCTTTTAGAAGAACAAGAAACAGTTTTCTTACTTCTTTTCTATTAGCCTAAGCTAGAAAACAAGTATGTGAAAAGCTGTCTTTTCTTTTCTTACTAAATGTTCTCTCTTTTTCTCTCTTCTCTAAGCTTCCAAAAGTTGGAAAAAACTGACTTAGAATCTTAGGAAAAATCAGTATTTTCCCTAGTCATTCAAAGGTTTGAGGGGAGAGTGAAAGGGGGAAGTAGGAAATCATGGAGGAAACCACTCCTCCACTTTCTCCACCACTTCAACCACCTTACTAAGAGATAAAAGCTGGGAAATAAAGGTTCTATTTCCAGCCATAAGGTCGGTCCAAATGGGTTGGTCGGCCCAATCATATTGGTCGGCCCAACCCGATTAAAGGCCCAATCCAATCCCCGCCCGGCTCAATCGAATTGGCGCACCTTAGATTAAATGTACTCCAACAATAGCAAGTTTTAATTTCTTCTTTGAATCATTTGAAAGTGGACTAGTCTTCTTCTTAACATCTCCTTGAAGTGAGCTCCTTCTTTTTCTAAGGCGCTTTTCATCATTAATTTCCCTTTGAGTGCTAGTGCCTTGCTCATTTCATGATCGTCCATAAATATTGAACATCCTCAATAATCCATTTTATTGTTCTTGAGGTACTCTTGCAATATGAAGGTCTGTGGTCATTTTCTTCAAGGAGGAAGTGTCTTTTTCATATGATTGGAGAAGGTGGATATGATCTTATATTTGAGAATCCATTCCTCTTCTCTTTGTCTTTGTTTCCTACATAAGAAGACACTTTTGGTAACCATTTTTTGGGTCCTAGAGGGTTAATGATGGGGATTTTTACAACCCATTTAGTTAGTACACCTCTTTGAATTTTTCTTTATGATGCAACAATTAACATGATGACAATAGATGCCACAATAAGTGCAAGTCATGTTAAGTATATAGGAAGGTGTAGTTCAAGCATCAAGAGAAAATAGAATGTGCATTCTTGTGTTTGTTTTTGTACTCTAGACAATTAAGAACATGATATACAAGTTGAGCACAAAACACATTATCAAGATAGATCCTATTACTAATGCACATACCATCAAAAGAGTTTAGAGAAGTAAGTTAATGCTATAAGAAAGATCATGCTTGACAAGCTTGAAATCAACAAATAACACATTGTCAAGCAATACATTATATACATAAAAGCATCAAAGGATAAGCACAAACTCTCGTTTTCTTTTTCTAGACCATGACAAGAGACTAGAAGTATATACTAAACTACTTGCACGCAAGATCTTTCATTAAGTGAGCAAGCAAGTTTGATTATACAAAAGCATGTTCTTCTAAGTCATCTTCTTTAACTTATCATAAAACTAGGTTATAAGAGCATAAGGATCATCATCATAAGCATGATCACTATAGAAAGATGAGTTAGAATTTTGTACCTCATTACTCAAGGAGCTTGGACTTTGAATGTCAAATTGATCTTCATTATTGGTAAGTCCAATGAGGCATTTTGTGTGATCTTTGTAATGATCATCACTTTCATTCGAATCTCTTGAAGAGGATGACATTTGATTGCTCCATTTTCTCTTTTTTTTTTCATTCTTAACTAAAGCTATGGAAGCAACCTCCCTTCTCTCATGTCATGTGTAGAGTCACCATTGATGGATGGATTTTCTTTTCACGATGAACCCTCTACAATCTTACAGTCCTTGGCATGTGGCTCTTTTCTTGGATTCTTAGCTCGTGCTTTCCATTCCTTAGTTCATGTCTTCATAGTGAAGTTTAGAAAAAAATTGTACCTACAATGAAATCTTGAGAAATACTAGGTACCTTTTGAAAGGTCCTTCAAGGTTAGCTCTATGTCTCAAGTAAAAATTATATGCACAAGGATCAATCAAGTTAAAATCACAACAAGAATGATTCTTAGATAAGCTAGACATATAAGACCAAGAATCATACAAATTGGATATGTTGCACCTCTTAGATAACTAAGCCCAAAAAAAAGGTAACATGTGAATATCATGCTTTAAGTTATTTATATGGATAATGTAAACAAGAGGGAAGATATGCAACATCAAAAAAGGCACAAGCATATACATCAAAACACACTTTTCAATATATTAATCTCATCAAGTAAAGTACAATGAGAAAGTGAATTTGATACCTTTGCTTTCTTATCAAGTGATGAGGAGTATGGATTGACATTGAAGCATTTGTCATCACTTGAAGATTTTCTCTTTGTCTTTAAACATCTTGGGTCTTCAATTGATGTAGCCTTTGATTTTCGATATTTCCAAGTGCTAAGGAGTGTTTTTGATATTCTTCTTTTGACACATCTCCTTTCAGGTTCTTCATTCCTTATGGAATGATCCACCCCAATGCCACTTCTTTTTTAATCTTTATCTTTTAAGTTTTGTGACAAATTCTTCTTTTCCTTGAACAAGATGTATGATCTTCATAATCTCCATCATAATTTGTTTCTCTTTGAAGAACATCATCTTGTGATTCCACCACCTCTTCCAAACTTCGTCTTTATTCAATTTTCTTCTTGTCTTAAGCACGTTGACACCTTGTTTGTTGATTGAAGGAACATATGGTTTTGTTTCGATAAAGCTCAACAAGGTGAAAACATTAGTAGACAAAAAGAGTTTAAACATTTAGCTAATTAGAGAAGATGGAGTCTATTGGAATTTACATTTGACATAGATTCTCCAATTGGTTTGGGCAGTTAATTGGATTGGGCCGACCAATACTCAATTGGTCAAACCGATCCGGTTGAACCGGAAAATCGGTCCAAGAACCGGTCAAAACCGACCTTGTGAGGTGTGTGTAGTGGGGATAATGGGGAGCAAGTTGAGGGAAAAGTGGAAGTAGTGGATGAATTAATTTTCACCCCACTATTCATTTCCCTTAAGTTATCAATTGTTGATAAAATAATTTATCTTTATCTCTCTCCCTAGCAGCTGTAAATCAGCCACGAAACACAACACCAAGAACATCAAAAGTTAGAAGCATTTTTTTTTCGTTCTTTCCTTTTCCGGTTTTAAACTTGAACATGTACATATAATTCTTGAAGATTTTCTTCAACCTTTGGAGTTCTATGACTAGCATTAGCAACGCGAAGAACAGTTTCAAGTTGATCGTGTGGATACCACTAGAGACAGGAGTCGATTCGATCAGTTGTTGTTGGTGATTCCATAGAAAATTCAAAACAGAAATTGTTTTTGTCATCCCGTGAACTAAAGGTAAATATCATGTTTCAAATCTAGTTGGTTCTTACTCGTGAATGATCCTGTTGGAAACGGATTCCGCTTTTACTTTCCGATGCACTTTGTTTAGGAATCTGAATTTCTTTCTTTCAGTGGTATCAGACCCAATCACGAGTACCCAATCGTTCTTTTATGTGTTACTCGATCTTTGTAGATGTTTAATGCATGCCATAAGATGTTTTTATCTTTTTACAGCCTCTAGGATTATGTTTAAGTGTTAAACTAGTCCTAGAACGAATTTTTCGTTCGTGTTTCGGCTATTTTTTTTCCTGGAAAATGTTCGGCAGACCGAACGTGTTCTGGAAAATGGGATTTCTTGTGAGACCTCAAGTCGAAGGATTCTCATATACAACCCAGTCAAAATTTGAGAAACACCGTTGACTATTATATAACAACCCATGGTGTGTTTCTCATGTCGGGTCTGTCCAGTATAATGATTCTCTAATCATATATACCTATGTGACGATCCGATATCTTATATCAATCACTTCACATACTATTCTTACACATTATTATTGTCTCGAAGATTCCATAATAATACCTAAATTCTGACGACCGGAGAGCCATCACGGTCTATATTTTTTGGCCGATCGACCGGAAGTGTTCTCGGTCGACCGAGGTGGCCTATTTTACATTGTTTAAATACTGCATTTATCGCAGTCGACCGGGATATGGCTTTAGCATGATTGTCATGTTATTTGAGCATGGTGCATAGTAATAGCTCTTGACCAAGTGATTTTTATTACAATACGGCCTGCATGCTGTGTCTTCTCTATTGATATTCTGATTATAATTATTTTTCGAATGTAACTCAAGATTTCTTTTCTTTATTATGTAATACATAGTATAGGATTTCTTTTGTAATTACTATAGCAGAATAAAGTCAATCAAAAGGAGGAATCACATGGAGGCTGAAGACAATAAATTAGATTTATTGTTTTTCACCTTAAATAGACTTAGGATTTTCCATTGGCTTGGAAAATCCTCATATGGGTTATTACTATTCATGTTTTATTTACTATTGTTTTCATGAGATGCATGTTTTACAGTTTTTATGTATGTTTTTCAGTCGTATAAACAATTTATACAAACTTTTGCTGAGCTTATTTAATTTTAAATCCCTCAATTTTAATTATAACAAGTCATACACCATAAGAGATTGCTAATCTTTCTCTAATTGACGCTGCCGAATTCAGCAAAGTTTTTGCATCATCTTCGGGAACGGCTGGGGCACAACAACTTTTGCCAAATTTTGACCAAATCAAATATATGCTCAAAGGTAAGGCAAAAGTGTTTGCCCAAAAAAAAAAAAATACAGTTAAATCTCCTGAGCTCTTACAATAAACATCTTGTATTAAATTGGAACCCACCGATTATGGTTTCTTGAAAATTAACGTTGATGGAGCATCGGATAATAACTCGGGAAGCATAAGAGTGATCATGCGCAACTATGAAGGCATCTTTACAGCATGAGTTGCAAAATTTATACACAACTCACCAAAACCTGAATACGTTGAAGCAAAGACACTTCTAGAAGGACTTCGTTTTGCATTAGCTCAAGGATACCAACACTTCATAATAGAGAGCGACTGTCAAACACTGGTCAACCGGGCTTATCAGATAGAGGAAGACCTCTCCCCCCCATAGGACACATTGTTAGTCAAATTAAAAATATAATGGGGATTATCATAGCCAATTTATTTTTTATCTACATATCTTGTAATAATCCAGCTGATATATTAGCAAATTATGCAATGAGGACTAGAGCCTCCACTCAATGGTTTGGAGACCCACCGGATTTTCTCCTACCACATGTACTACTTATACCATTGGATTTTCCTGTCAAGTCTATGTCTTAGCAAGATATATAAAGCTTGTAAGGCTACTAAGTGCAAGTCCTATAACTAAGCCAAGCCAAGTCAAGATATAAGAAGCAAGTCATCTAACTCAAGATAAACAATTAAAACTCATACAAACAAGTTCTTAAGACATAATAGCACAATTTATAATGTAAGAACTTGAAAGTAAAGAAGTAGAGTTAGAAGATCAAACACGAGGATTTAAAGTGGTTTGATCACAAAGATCTACATCCACTACTTTAGGACACATCCAAGGATTTTGGCAAATTCAACTAGCTTGTTATTGAGAGAGATTTACACGGAAGGACAAAACCAACCCATTGGTCCTTTATGCACACATGCAACCTTCCAAGGGAAAGGCCAACACATTGATCCTTTTATGCACACATGAAACCATTCTTCACCCTTGGGAACTCTTTCTCTAACATAGTCTACTAAAGGAGGAGATTTTACGAACACATCAACCGTACTTCACTTTCGGGTTAACCTTTCACTCTATTTCTTACGATTTCAAGAAAGATCCACTCCAACACATTGGAGGCCCAAAACCACCACTCTCTCAAAAATCCTCACCACTCAACCCTTTACAAAGAAAGATAATCTCAACAAATGAGATTTTACATTTTAAGCTCAAGAATATAAATCCTTTAATGGATTGGATTACAAATGAAAGTTCTAGTTCATATTTGAGAATAGAAGAATATGTATGTGAAGCTCTTTCTCAAAATGAAATGTTTTGATGAATGATTGGAAACTTTTAGCTCATCAAAGTGTTTGATTTTCTTGTATAATATGTGTATATGAAGACCCCTCTATTGGCGTGAGTAAAGAACAGAAATCAGCCTTAAAGGCTATCTAAAGTGGAAAAACTTGCAAATCGAGTTACAACGGCTATAATTTTGCCTTTACAGGACAGCTTCGCGGTCGACCGGACTATAGGGTAGATCGTTCAAAGTGTTTCCGAAGATAAGATTAAAGACTTCTGTCTCGATCTCGGTCGACCGCAAAAGGTGGTCAGGTCGTCTAAATCAATGGTTCAGTCGGCCGACCTATAACAAGGTCTTCCGAGATAATATAGCAGTTGGAGTCTTGGAACATTCAAAATTGACCAAGAACAAAAAATAACCTCGATCGAACGGACAACACATGTCGGTCGACAGGAACCAAGGTTAGGTCGACCGGAGTGCAGTCCAAAAGTGGTTTTTTCCACTTAGTCATATTTCTAATGTTCTCAAACTCAAGCCTAAGTGTTTTTGTAAGATATTTAAAACATATTAATGATCTTAGTATTATCCAACACTTAAAATGTGTTTTACAAAACCTTCTGAAATATTGAATCAAAGTAAATATGATGGGTTTGAAAACATGCAAGAGTATGACCTTTATCATGTTATACAGCAGTATTCATCAAAATAAGATTAGTCACAAGAGATATACCTATTAAGCATATGACTAATCTTCAAGGTCTTCAAGTCTTCTAGATGTGTAGAATTCTTCAAGCTTTACTTGAAACCTTGATCAACTTCTTCTTTGTGGTGATGTCCTATATCAATCTTCAAGTTGTGGTATATTAGACTTCATCACTTCTTTGGTTAAGAGAAAACCACTTGATACTTCAACTTTGGATGGAGTAGCTCTTAACACTTGTTGATCTTCCTTCTTGACTTTGCAAATGCTTCCAAGGCATTGTGGATTAACTTCAAGCTTGTGCAATGGAGTCTTGCAAAGTGTAGCTTCTTCTTGTTGTAGAATGATCTCTTTGAGGTCCACAAGAAGCTATCTTACCATTTTCATCAATGTAGGTGTGAGTATAATATCTTATAATTAAAATACAAGCTCACACAAACATTAGAACTTCTCAATGTCTTGTTATCATCAAAACTAAATTGATCACATTAGCCCTTAGGGCTTACAATCTCCCCCTTTTTGATGATGACAAAACATTGATGCAAATGGGAATAAAATATCTAAAGTATAAAGCAATATAGCACAAAATATCAAAGCATGAGATAATGATGCATATGATCAAGGCAAGTAGATGTTTTGATTCTAATTCTCCTATTTTAAAGAATCCCTTATTTTTCCTAGTATGTTTTTCTTCATATTTTATGGTCTTTATTTTCTCTTTTTCTGTCTTTTGTTTTTTCATTTTTATTTGTGTGGTGATAACGATAATACTTTCTTGAGTTAAAAAAAAAAAATACAAAGAATAATTTCTTCAAGGATATTTGAATTAATTAATTAATTTACATTTTTCTTAATCAATTATTTGTAATTTCTTTCAATTTTTAATAAAACAGTAGTGTAATTTCATAAGAAATCAAGGGGAAAATATGACATTTTATATCTCAGTTAAATTAATTTGGACGGTTTTTGGATTCAGACACTTCATTGCAAAAATTAAAAGCATGTGCATGTAATTGCACAATGAAGAAAACTTTGGGCAATTTTATAAAATTAACCCTACATTTTATTCGGGGGTTCTAAAAGTGAAAAGGCTATCTTATCATAGGTAGGTATATTGCAGAATATAAAAAAAATACCTCCAAGCACTTACAAGTTAAAAAACAAGGCTCTTGCCTTCTTAATAGAAAAACTCATGTTGCCACAAACAACTCAGCCACGCGTTGAGCTGAAAAAGCCGGTTGGCCTTGATTGAACAATTAAAATTCATTTTCTCAAGGTATTATGCGTTATTTGAGACGATTCCTCACGCAGAAATCTGAGACTAACCCTCTCAAACAAACCATAAACTATTGTATGCGTTATTGGGGACAAGCCCTTCCACACAAAGCTAAGCCTATGGCGTGAATATTCTTAAGTATGCATTATTGGACGAGAATCCTCACATAAAAAGCTTGCATGATCCAAGAAACTAAGTGAAAGAGAAAATTACACAAATTTAAGTGCGGAAAGCTAAAAACATAAGGTAAATGAAGATAAAATAGACATTTTGAATGTTGTAGATCATGTCATGTCTAAGTGCGGAGATAATTAGGGAGATAAATTAAATGAGGCACGGAAATGGTTTTTGTGGCAAGGTGGAAGTTTAAAGGGGATATTTATCTCTCAAACTAGAGTTGTTGGTAGGGGAAGTTAATTCCCCTCCCCCTTGAGTCATTTTTAACCTATGAATATTATTACTTTTTTTCCTACTCTCAACTATTAGCTATTTAGAGTAGAGGCCCTCAACTAGTTTTATATGGTGTAAAGTATAGGTCTCACATGGTACCAACTGAACAATTTTCTGGTTACCAACATGTGAGCCCAAATATTTATTAATATGTTAGGGTCTAAGTCATCGACCTTATCCTCGGCCAATCAGGACCAAAGACACGATCACTATAAGGGAAAATGAGCGAATGGGGTCTCTTCCGGATCACTTGCACAAACTGCACAATCTCAAAAGCCTTGAGATCAAAGTAAATAGGAGCCTGCTTGAGGCAATAACCAAGAACTGGCCCCAGATTTTATCTAGCTTCCTTAAGGAGACAATTAAGGACAAACTCGAATAGGTACTAGTAAATCCACAACTGCACTATCCATATAAGGCCCTGGACCGACTCGGTCTTCCTACTTTTAAACATGTTGTCATAGTAAGAAAGCATAACTCTATAAATCAATGAAATAATCAAGGAAGTTAGACACTAGATTTGCCTAGCCATGAATAAAGGCCACATACTGGTGGTACTCGAGTATGATTCCTAATGAACTAGTAGAAACCACGAATAGACATATCCATAATAAAAGAAAGACATGTTCATCGCAGATACGTTCATTTCATGTAGTTGGCGGCTAACAAAGTATGATAAGTGGCAGAGGCCCCGCCGAGAAAGATGAAAGAAGAGAAGTAGGGGCAAGATAGGAAATTCTTGATCTCCAACACGAAGATGAAATATGATGGGCAAGTCGAACTGATGAAGAACCGCAAGGTTCGACTTAAGTTGAGCCCGATCTTTCTTCAATTTTCGAACTAGTTTCTATGGGAATTTAATCAACGCAACTCTAAGGGAAGGTTAATTAACAATGGAGGCTGAAACACCACAACTAGAGAAACAAGCTAGTTGATACGATGAACTCAAGAATGAATGAATTTCTATCCAGAAGTTCAAACACGAGAAGCTAAGGAATAACCTTACCAAAATATCAATATATCTAACGTAAATATTAAAGTGGCCGAAATCTCCCTTTAATAGGTTGAGATTTCGGTTACAACCATAAAAAGAAATAAGAGTCCTTAAAAGGATTAAGACTCTTGAAAACAAATAAGAGTCGCTCGAAGAATTAGGACTCTTGAATAACAACTTGCTATCAAGTAACAACCTAAACAAATAAAGTGGCGGCTAGAATCAATCTAACTACCAAATCTATGAAGAGTCCTAGTTGCATTAGGACTCTTTATTAACCAACTAACACACACATGGACAACATGTCCTTTATTATAGCAACTACTTGCTATACACGAAATTAAGTAAATAATAAATCTGGAAAATAATTAAAGTCTAGCATAGACTTTAATTGTACACAAAAAGTCTAAAATGCCCTTTTAAATTCGTCCCAATTCTGGACAGCTTGTTGGGCCAACTTGCACGACGATTTCGGATGTCAAGAAGGCAGAATCTGATCTCGGGTTCTTCATGAAAGTTGTAGATCTGCCTCTTATCTTTAATATGCAACTGGAATCAGCTCCATTGGATAAACGGATAGAAAGTTATGACCATTCTGCCAAACTGTTGTAAAGCTGTCCAATCCCTCATCATCTTGTATGATTACTAAAACACCCTTCTTAGCCTCTTTGCTTGATAGGGCCTAATTGTATACTTGTGAACTTGAGAGGCTGCCTTTTATATTCTATGTGTAACTTAGCATCCTCTTTGTACTTTAATATACGAACCAATAATGTAGTTATCTGCTTCATATTCCTCGTTCTACGCTTCGTCCTTGGTCTATGTATGTGACCCTTTGACTTGGGAAGCCTCGAGGCTGGTACCGTATCACGAACAGTGTAGGGAAATCATCTTAAAAGAAAAAAAAAACAATTTATGGTGAGGGCCTAGAAAGGGGTAATAACCAATGAATAATTGTTTATCTGGAACCATTTTGGAGCGGGTCAAATGAATCAAATCAAACATTCCCTAGCTTTTCTAGTGGTCCACAAAGCGAGTGGAAACCTTGTTCATCCAGGCGTCGCAGCTCTTCATATGCTAGGGCAAAAACCGAAGCTTGGGAGGGGGGCAACTTTCTTGATCCCGAGAGGATAAATTCACTAACAGGTCAAAAGTTTGAGGCTTCACTAGATCAAACGTCTCCAAACCTTCCCCGATGAGATATAATGGCCCTAATTTGTAGTGTCCCCTAGTAGGCGAGGATCAATGTTTTAGTGATTTGAATAGGAGAACTTGAGGGAGACGAACATGAAGCCGTTTAAAAGTTTTCGCACGAGAAAAGCAAGTCGCGTGAGAGAGCCGCTAATGTTATTTGACATTCAGTTAGAACAAAAAAAATGAAGCATGGCTCGGAGGAATGACGGGATAAGTGAGGAATGCAAATTCTAAAAAGCGTTATGAGTGAAGAAAAATTCCCCAGTCTCAAACTCCTTAAGGAATCTCAAGGAAAATGGGCAATCTTTTTGTTTCCCCATTTTTAGCTCGTACCGGAAACAAAAGGTGGGGTAAAGTGTTGACACCCACAAATACCTTGGCTAGCTGGGGCATTAGGAGGCAAGAAAGAGTCGGGTCTTCCCAGCTAAGAATGAGTCAGGAAAGTGAAACGAGTTATAGGCTATTCAGCTCTCCAGAACAGAGCTTGCCAAACTAATCAGCCAAGAACCAGGTATCAAAACCTATGCCAACTTACCCATTTGACTGTCAAGCAAGCTGGCCCAACAAACTACAATTATGGTGTGGGTCTAACCACACGTGTTTCTAAAGGAATTTTGACCTATTACTAGGCCATATCAACACCCTAACCACCATGTTCAACGTTTGAAAGAGTGGAGATAGGTCAGGATGAACTCTTGCAAAATGATCAGATGGACAACCTGGAAATAGGCGTGAACTCGTAACTAACAACTGGCCAAGGTCTGAGAGCTAGCATTACGATCTCCATAGCCGCCACAAATTGGAGAAAATGGCAGTCATGGGCAAAATGTGAGGCTGGAAAGATAATCGTGGGAACCTATAAATGAAGAGGAAGAAGTGGATCAATGACACGACAAAAAACAGTCAAATAATTCCTCGTTTATCTTCATTTACCTTATATTTTTAGTGTTCCCTACATCTTTCCGCACTTAAATTCATGTAATTTCCCTTTTACTAAACTTCTTCGAATAAACCAAACTTTTTGCTTGAGGATACTCATCCAATAACGCATACATAGGTAAAAATCCCCCTAAAATTAGCTTTATGCATGATGATTTATCGTCAGTAATGCATACTATTGTTTAGGGTCAGTTTTAAAGGCTTAGGCTCAACTTTCTACGTGAGAAATCATTTCCAATAATGCATACTAGGCTAAATCATCCTTTCCCAACTGTACCTTAAAATGTCAATTTGTTTCATGTGTGTATTCCTTTGGACCTTCCATTTTCACTCCTTTGGGGTTCCCAAAAGAATAATAAAAACAAGTTGGATTTTAGGGGAGAGAATCAATATAATTGTCTATACACTTTTTTTTACTTTACTATTTTTACAATTAGAGTACAATTATATTTAATTTAAATAACTAATTAAAATTATATTCTAATTAATAAAAACTCAAACCACTAAAACAATTTTAAAGAGAAAAAAAGGTAGAAACAAAGAAATGTCCTATTATTCTAAAGAGAGCCCAAACGAACATGATTTGAGATAAGTTTATAAATTAAAAAGTTCAAGTAATAATACAGTACGTATATTAAAGTTATATGCATAGTGCTAGTTCTAAAGGGGTGAAAATCGTCCGTCCCCGTGTATGTCCCTATTCCTATATCCAACTAATTATAATTCGACGAATTATGATTGGTTGGATACAGGAATGAGGACATACACGGGAATAGATGATTTTTTGACGTTCTAAAGGGGCAAAAAATCATGTCCCCGTGTATGTCATCATTTCTGTACCCAACCAATCACAATTTGACATGTATATATATATATAAAAGAAATGTTTATATAGTATAGGGATATAAACGGATACAAACGGATACAAACGAAGAATGATAGACTTTTCCTTGTCTAATATTTGTTGTGGTCCAATTGAGAGAAAAAAGTCTATGACACGTATTTAGAATTAGCTAACTAAACAATAATTGAATCTGAACATGCATAACAGTTCAACACAGGCCCATAAATTGACGTAAGGACGAAATCACAATTCAAAAGTAACTTCAAAGTTCATGGTTACTAGTATTTGTCTATTCTTACCCAAAGAACTTTGGATAATCAAAATAATAAGGAAAATACAAGGTTCACGTTTGATTGTCTGATTGTTGATTTGATCATTCTTATGCTATATAATAGTAACGATTTTGTATTGTTTCTTATTGATTCATTCTCAAGACTTCATTGGGATCCATGGAGATAAAAATCAATGTGAGATATTGTATGTAACACAACCAACGAACACAACAAAACAAAGGATATTATAAAAATCTTGGTAGGTTGTTCAATTTATTAGAAAATGAGAAAAAAAACATTAAAAAGAAAGTTTTTTTTTTTTTTTTTGTTTTTTTTGGCATTTTTCATTAAAAATGGATGTTTTGAAGAATTTATTTTTGTTTCACATTTGTAATGAGTAAAAAATAGAATAAGTTTAATTTTACTAATCAAAACTCAAAATGTCGGGAAAGAGATAGAGATCTTATTGGCGCATACCATGGTGGGGTCTTCGACTGGTCGTTTTTCTATCAATTCCTTTTGAAAGCGAGAGAGATCACTCGTAAGAGCATATCCCCTGCGCTCCTTGAATCTTTCTTACTCCGGACCCATCCGGATAAGGTAAAACTCCAAAAAATTCTTCGAAGTAAGATCTAATATCCTGTTAAACATTTTCACCATGAGAGCGTATTTAAGCTTTTGTTTTGATACGTTGGGGATTGAATATGTGATGAGAACTAGTAAGGCGGGATGCTTTAATTTTAACCAATCTCAGCTCGTGTTTACCATAACTCGTGAAACAAGGTAGGACATAGAAGATTGCAAATATGGACATTTTGCAAGGGAAGATGCCTGTTTTTAAGGAAACTCATCAACTATAAATATGAGAAGACTTGAAAGAGTTCAGCCCTTCAAATCAACACTCAAAACGACTTTTTCATAGTCTTTACTTTTAATTTTTTGTCTTTAAGCGAAGCTTTCTAATCAGTTGCATACTATACTTTATTTTACATCAACTTGCTGCATTCAGTTTCATATTGTTTGTTTTTTTCATTTGTACACCTCTTTTCGGACGTAGCTTGACTTTTTGCGTGAGGATTGCCCCAAATAACTCACATATATGTGAAATCAAACCGCTTAGCTTAGTTTTCTTGGGGTTTGTCCCCAATAACACATAATGCAGTTTAAGGTCATATTAGACTTAGGCTCAACTTTCTACGTGAGGATTCGTTTTGATTAACGCATAGTAGGTTAGATCTCCCTTCTCCAAAGTTGTAAAATATTTTGAGAGAACAAAATATGAAGTGTTGGACCAAGTTCATCGGAGCCAACTATAAGCTCGACAACTGACTGAGTTTTTTAGGCTAACTGCTTTTTATTTCAAAACCAGATGCATTAAGAGACTGAGTATCACAATCAAATAGAATATGAAATATAATATGAATGGAGATCTTCCCAAGTGGTAAGAGATTAGGTCTATTAATTAAATGTTGAGAGTTCAAATTTTTTAAAGTATAGGAAAAAAAAAAAGACAATTTATCATATGTTTGCAGAAATTCTTGTTAGATAGACTCTAAATACGAGTTAAAAAGAATATGAATAACGTTTTTTGCAGTTTTCTTTTTTCTTTCGTTTCCCCTTGAGAACAAGTCTAGTTGAGATGGGTAGACAATGGTTACAGGACCAACTTCGATTCAAACCCTTGTACATAAAAGAAGAATAAACCGCAAGTATAAAGATAGATTATTCGAGTATAAAAATTCTCTTGTCTACAAATTTTTTGAATACTTTTATAAATATGACTATGTTTATAAAAACAATTATTACAGAAATGTTGTGGGGTTAATTTGGAGTTTACTGTTTCGAAATTAAAGTGTTGAGCCAATTACTTTGATTTTTTTTTTTTTTTTTTTTTTATTGCAGACCCAACTAAATGATTCTTTTTGTAGTGCAGGAAAATGTATAGAGGAAATGATTAAGGGGTGTTTGTTTCCATGGAATTGGAGTTTTGGAATTGGATTTGGTTTTCTAATTCCAATTTTCTTGTTTGGCTATCACTAAAATCATGAAATTGGAATTGAAATTTTAATTCTCTTGTTTGGCTCTCATCAAAATTTTGCCAATTCCAATTCCACAAAATCAATTCCATTTTATAATCAAAGAATTTGTATTCCAATTCCACAAGATTTATTGTAGGTTATAAATATACCATACATACAAGTTATTTTCTCTCATAAATTAATATATATAAAATGACCATAGTACCCTTATTGTAAAATGACAAAACACCCCTAGTACAAAATGACTAAAGTACCCTTAATTTAAAATAGCTAATTGTATTCGTTTGAATGACAAAAATACCCTTTGTATGATGTCGAAAAATACCGTTGGTGCAAAATTATAATAATACCCTTGACACAAAACAACGATTTTTTTTTATAAAAAAATCACAAACATACATAACATAAAATCACCAAAACATCCATGATAAAAAATTACGAAAATACTCTTGATGCAAAAAAGACGAAAATACCCTCGGCTCAAAATGATGAAAAATACTTTCGCGCAAAATAAAATAAAAAATTCCTTTGGATCAAATAGCTTAAAATTCATATGATTAAAAATGACTCAAATTGTTTTGATGAAAAATGAAGAAAATACTTTGGCATAAAATGACGAAAATGCCTTAATGCAAAAGACAAAAAACGCTCCCACAAAAAAAATGGAAAAATGTCTCTTGTGCAAAATGACAAAATTAACTTTGAAAAAAATTCTATCAACAAAAATTGACAAAATTAGCCTTATAAAAAATTATAAAAAATTCTTTTACTTGAAATGCCTAAAATATTGTCGTTGTAAAATGACGAAAATACACTCGTTATAATAGAAATGTTATTCATACCAAATGAAAAATAATAACCATGATGAAAATGAATAAATGACCACTCGTTATAAAAAATGAAAATTTTACAATAAGGGTATTTTTGTCATTTTGAAAATGGGCATTTTCTTCCATTCTAAACCAATGGGCGAAGGTTATTTTCTTCATT
This sequence comes from Vinca minor, assembly GCA_026122235.1. Classification (NCBI taxonomy): domain Eukaryota; kingdom Viridiplantae; phylum Streptophyta; class Magnoliopsida; order Gentianales; family Apocynaceae; genus Vinca; species Vinca minor. Next base: position 444,321 of record JAOCZM010000118.1, read on the forward strand.
TTCATCAGAGTATTTTTATCATTTTGTGATTTATTCATCTTTTATCAAGTACATATTCGTTATTATGCAAAATGAGCCAATTCCACTATAACAAGGGTATTTTTGTCATTTTTGCAACGAATGCATTTTTTATAAAATTGCACTATAAATTTTTTTCTTCATATTACACAAAATGGTATATTTTTAACTTTAGTAGGGAATTTTCATCATTTTTATACCCGAAAAATTTCGTCACTTTTTATTAGGGGTATTTTTGGTATTTTTCATAAAAAATATTTTCATTTTTCAACGGTATTTCATCCAATTCATACTATAAATATTTTATTTAGCACTGTGATTGTTCTTTCAATTTTGCAACAGAAAACATTTCCTTTATTTTACACCGATAATTCTTTTAACAATGGTATTTTTGTCATTTTACCTCAAATATACTTTGGCTATTTGTATTATGAAAATATTAGTCTTTTCACACTAGATGCATTTTTCCATTTTATTTTTAATTATGTGACTTTTTGGTATTTCAAACAAATAAATTGTAATTGTACATCAATTCCGTAGTTTTACCAAACAAAGAATTCAATTATTTGGAATGTAATTTCTTAGGATTCCAATTCTTGGAATTCCATAGAATTGAAAAACATTAGAATTTCAATTTCTTGTAATTCCATGAAATTTCATAGAACTAAAATTCCAATTTCAAAACTAATTCCAAGAAGCAAACACACCAAGTGTGCATCAATCTATTGAAAGATAGTTTTTTTTTTTTCTTTTTTTTTTATGCATAATGTATCGTGCCTGAATGATACATGTAACATGACCCCAAATAAGTCTTCTTATTCATTAAGTTTTGGATTCGCCTCCTAGTAAATAATCTATTAGAATAGTTATGGCCTTATTTAGAGGTGCATACTAGTCTCTATATAGAGTAATTATAGTTTGTATAGTGATTAATACCAAGGTCTCAAATAATATAGAGGTCATAGGTTCAAAAATTTCTCCCCACTAGAAACCCAATTGAACTTGGACCAATAGAGTCACTGTATGTTTATAACTTGGACTCGAAATCATCCGCTACTTCATCGACTCATCTTCCTATATAAAGGTCATCATTGCCCCAGTTTTTCTCACCAACTCGAGTCTCCCTATATATATTTTTTTTTAATCAAATACGATAGAAAGTCTCCCTACATTCATCAAAAGCTTGCTGCGTCATCAAAAGTTTCCTTTTTTTTTGTTTGACGTCTTGAGCATCAGAGGTCAAGAACAATCTTCATATTTTTTTTTTAAATATGACGTCTTGAGTATTAGAGGTCAGTTTTTGAACGAATTGATGCTCCCTTGATCACAAAATTTTGTGTTTCTTTCATAAAAATAAAATAATTTTTTTTTTATTGACGTCTTGAGCATAACTCCGCCAGTGAGTGTTGAGGACTTTTGTCTTTGACACTTACTGCCGGTCCCAAGCCCGGATAAAGGAGGAGGGTTGCGGTAGGTCTCGTGACAACCAGCGTAAAACTCAGTCACATCCCATGACATGAACCAAAATAAGAATTTCGTTGGGGCGTTCCCTACTCAGCGACGCGCTACACTTCCTAGACCCGGGTGTGGTGATAAATGTGCAAGGGTTGCTAGGTCTTTGCCCGGAACCAACGCGCCATGTCAGGGCCCGGATATGGTGTCAAATAGGCAAGGGTGTTCTAAGTCGGCACAGGTACAGGTAAAACGGTTAGTGCACAATGGAAGGATTCGTTTTGCTTCTTGGAATATCGGATCGTTAACTAGAAGGTTAACCGAATTAGTAGAGGTTATGGTAAGAAGAAAGATCAACATTATGTGCCTCCAAGAAACTAAGTGGGTTGGCCAGAAGGCAAAAGTCATAGAGCCTTGGGGATACAAGCTTTGGTATTCAGGTAAAGATAAGAATAGGAACGGTGTTGGAATAATTGTGGCTCGTGAATTCGTCAATGACGTGGTTGAAGTTCGCAGGAAAAGTGACCGAATTATGAGTGTTAAGATAATGATGGGTGGCGAGGTGGTTACCATTATTAGTGCATATGCGCCTCAGGTAGGGTTGTGTGATTCTGTGAAGAAACAGTTTTGGGAGGACTTAGATGAGGTGGTCCAAAATATACCGGCAAGCGAAAAACTTTTCATTGGAGGAGACTTGAATGGACATGTGGGTACTAGTCGCGACGGATTTGAGAGTGTCCATGGAGGTCAAGGTTTCGGAGATAGAAATGAGGCTGGTAGGGAAATTTTGGACTTTTCCTTAGCTTACGATTTGTTTGTAGAGAATACATGATTCAAGAAAAGAGATTCTCATTTGGTGACTTTTAGAAGTGGAGTAAATGCTAGTCAGATAGACTTTTTCCTAGTGAAGAGCATGTTTCGTAGTAGTTGTACTAATTGTAAGGTTATCCCTGGCGAGAGTGTAGCTACACAACATAGGTTATTGGTTCTTGATTTTCGTTTCGGTAAACAGGTTAGAATGCATAAATTTAGGTCGGCTCCAAAAATAAAGTGGTGGAAGTTACAAGGAGAAAATCAGAAAATCTTCGTTGATAGAGTTATTCAGGAAGAGGACTGGTCGTCTGAAATAGATCCGAATTTTATGTGGGGGGAAATGGCGCAAGGCATTTTAAAGGTGGCTAGGGAAGTGCTTGGTGAATCAAGCGGAAATGTGCTATTCGGTAAGGATACATCGTGGTGGAATGGAGAGGTAAGAGAAGCTATAAAGAAGAAAATAGAGTGTTATAAGACTTTGGGGAAGTATAGAAGTGATGGCAATTTTACAAAGTATAAGACGGCGTGTAGAGAAGCTAAGGCAGCCGTTAGAGAAGCGAGATCAAAAGTTTATAAGGATTTGTATAATAAATTGGACACTAAGGATGGTGAGAAAGGTATATATAGACTTGCTCGTTTAAGAGAGAAAAAGACAAGAGATATTGGTGTGGTGAGGTGTGTTAAGGATGATAGTGAGAGAGTTTTGGTTAAGGATGAGGAAATCAAGGCGAGGTGGAGGACGTATTTTGATAGGTTATTTAATGGGAATCAAGTACAGAATATTGGAGACCTTTCTATCCCGATTGGAGAGGTGAACCATGATTTCATACGTAGAATTCAAAGGAAAGAAGTACAAGAGGCCCTTAAAAGGATGAAACCAAAGAAGGCGATGAGGGACTCGATAGTATACCAATTGAGGTTTGGAAGTGTTTAGGAGAAATAGGTGTTGAGTGGTTGACTAACCTTTTTAATAAAATACTTAGAGTTGAGAAGATGCCAATAGAGTGGAGGAAAAGTACTTTGGTGCCATTATATAAGAATAAAGGAGATGTTCAAGACCTGTTCAAATTATCGTGGTATTAAGCTTATGAGTCATACTATGAAGTTGTGGGAAAGGGTAATTGAGCGTAGATTGAGAAAAATTGTGAGCATTTCAGAGAACCAATTCGGTTTTATGCCCGGACGATCAACTATGGAAGCAATACATCTACTAAGGCAGTTGATTGAGCGTTATAGAAAGAGAATGAAGGACCTGCATATGGTGTTCATAGATTTGGAAAAAGCTTACGATAAGGTTCCCCGAGAGGTAATTTGGTGGGCGATGGCTAAGAAAGGTATATCTCGAAGTATATTGATCTTATTAAGGATATGTATGAGGGAGTCAGCACCCAAGTGTCGAGTTTGTGGCGGGATAAGTGAAGAGTTTCCTATTACAATTGGGGTGCATCAAGGTTCAGCACTTAGTCCTTTTCTCGTTTACAATGGTTATGGATGAACCGACCCAATGTATACAAGATCCGATGACCGTGGTGCATGTCTGCTTTGTCTGATGATATAGTTTTGATTGATGAGACAAGAGCGGGTGTTAATGCCAAGTTGGATGTATGGAGACAAACCTTAGAATCTAAAGGTTTTAGGATTAGTAGAAGTAAAAAGCAGTATATGGAGTGTAAGTTTAGCACTAGCAGTAACGATAGAGCAAACCTGTAGTAACTTTGGGTGACAAAAAATATCTCAAAGAGTGAGTATTTTCGATACCTTGGTTCTATTATTCGGAGGGACTGAGAGCTTGACGGAGATGTAGCGCATCGAGTTAAAGCTGGTTGGTTGAAATGGAAGAGTGCGACGGGTGTTTTGTGTGATCGTAATGTACCGCTGAGATTGAAAGGAAAGTTTTACAGAACCGCTGTTAGACCGGCATTATTATATGGTACAGAATGTTGGGCAAATAAGAGGTGTCATATTCAGAAAATGCATGTAGCGGAGATGCGTATGTTAAGATGGATGTGTGGGTATACGAGAATGGATAGAGTGAGGAATGAGACTATTCAGAAGAAGATTGGTGTAGCACCTATTGAAGACAAGATGAGAGAGAACCGTTTGCGTTGGTTTGGGCACATTAGACGAAGGCCAAGTGATGCTCCGGTTAGGAGAATTGAAGGATTGTGTAATATAGATGGCGTAAGAGGTAGAGGGAGACCGAGGAAGACTTGGACGGAGGTGATAAAAGGAGATATGAATCTGTTAGAACTAGATGAGGGTTGTGTTTGGGATCGAAAGAAATGGAGAGAATGCATCCATGTGGATGACCTTACGTGATTCTTACTTTGGTTCATGTAGCCGACCCCAATCTGTTGGGATTAAGGCTTGGTTGTTGTTGTTGTTGTATTGACGTCTTGAGCATCAGAGGTCAAGAACAATCTTCATTATTATTTTTTTTTCCTTCTAAATATGGGGGCTTTTGCCTCTTGCGATTAGACTCCATCAATTAGCCGTCCAAAAATGTTGCATGGTAATCTGTCTAAATATAACGTCTAAGCCATATGACACACATGAATCAATTCTGAAGCCAAAGACCCCCCTTGTTGTGTTATTTTAGACTAACAAAAGTTTTTTTTTTGTCTCGGGTACTGTGCAGAATATGAAGTGAGGCTTGCATTTTTTTTTTTACTACTAATACATTTTTTTTTCTTTTAGGACTGCAATCAAAGGAATCATGGTAATCTTCAAGGACTTAGCTAAGGATGGCTTGGATTACTTATTCATCCTCAAGCGCGAGGGAGAATCCTTGGAGCGAGCATTTAAGCTTCCCGTACACACTTCGATGCATGGCCGCTTTACCCCAAAATCAGCACTTCAGCTAGAATCCGACCTGCAGGAATGGTCGGTCAAAGTTGCTCGGGAAGATGGAAGCCCGTCTTATTCCTTGCAAAGCTCTATTCACACAGGCGAATGGAGGCTTGGAGGCTTTGAAACACTCGGAAGGCGAATCATAGTTGGATCCGTGTATTGGACCAGTGCATTGAGGCTTAATGGAGAATTTGGCTTTGTTCCAATCAGTGTTGTCAATCGCGGATGGCGGATCATGGCGGCAAGCAAAAAAAATGCCATAACGTTATAGCGGGCGCTATAACGCCTAATAGCGGACACAATAAAATAATGCAAAATATATAATACAATACATAATCTAAATAAAAAAGCAAAAAAAATAACAACATGAATCAAACAAATAACTCAAAAGTCATTAATCAACCATTAACTAGTATATCTATTAAGTCATAACACATAAAATAACAAGCATGCATAACTCAAAAGTCTCCAAACACGATAAAAACGATAACCAAAACAAAACAAGAAAATTCGAGAAATCTAATCATCCTCTCACTCTTCCTCTTCCTCCCCCTCATCTTCTTCAATATACTCATCCTCCTTGCTAGGAACAGATGCAAATCCTTCACCCTCTTCCCCATCCGAGGGGCCATCAAAATCAATATCAATATCTTTCATATTTTCATCTACGTCATCATCTTCAAAATCAAGTTCTTTTTCAACTTCAATTATTTGCACTTTTCCTCTTCTACTCGACGAAGCAATTCCTCTACCTCTACCTCCTTTAGACATTCTCGAAGCTGATGCGGATAAAAAAAAACAGAGAAGAGAGAGGAAGATGGAGAAAAGAAAAAAAAAAGATAAGAGAGAGGAAGATAGAGAAGGGAGAGTAGAAGAAAGAATAGAGAGTCAGAAGATGGAAGATGAAAAGTCGTACATACCTGTTATAAAGTGCAGAGAGAGACAGCAAGAGACTTCTTTTTTTGAAGAAAGGCAAGAGACTTGATTAGGTAAATATATTATAATAAAGTAACCCAAGCCCATTTATTAAAAAAAACAAAAAAGACCCGCTATATCGCCATGAAATGCCATAACGTAACCGCCATAACGCCCGCGAAACGCTGAAAGACGGACACCGCTATATTAGAGGATATAGCGCATTGCGTATTGCGGTGGGCCAAAATTCCGCAATGCCATACCGCCATGGCCGCCATTTGATAACATTGGTTCCAATGTACTGGGAATGGCTTGAGGAGGTACTTGGTCGCAACCGGAAGCTATTGAAAAAATTCGAGATGTACCAGGCATTGTTTGCATCATTTTTCACTTATGACCGAAGTTCTGACATTGTGCGAGCATTTTTTGAAGCATGGAATCCGGAGACCAACACTTTGCATACCTCAGCGGGAGAATTATCCCTCTCGCTTTGGGACTTGCACAAGCTAGGAAGGCTTCCCATTTATGGCGGGATGTACGAGGAGGTTATCCCTTTTGCTAAGGAACTGACGGGCATGGATGCAGAGGGCAGGAGATTCATTCCGCAAAGCTGCAAACACCTATTTGCTGCATACCATCAACTGCATGAGGAAGGAAGCAAAAAAGTCCACGTGTCCGTTTTGGAATGGGTCAAGTTCTGGTTCAAAGGGGACACAAAATACCCTCAACCAAAGGTCATGCGATACAAGAAATCATCACACCCCAAGCTAACACAAAATCCCAACGGGAGCATTGATGCGCCTGGAAAGTGGTCCAGTGCTAAGGAGGTTATATTCAAAAGCCTTGGAGTAAAAAATGACTTATGGGAAGACACACACTTGGCGGCCTTCATTTCATGCTGGTTGTGTGTATTCATGGGGATGTGAAGATTAGGCCAACAACTTTCAAAGCGGCAAGTATAATGGCTAACTAGAGGAAGCTTTGCCTCGGTGTCCCGGTTCTTCTCAAAATTTACCATGAATTGAATGGCATTGCAGAATCAGCTGACCCTGGACGCGCGAGGGCTTGTCTCCCTATGCATTACATCTATGCTTGGATGGCCCTGTACTTTAGGACTCATTATGTGACCAGTAATCCTTTGCCACTCCCCCAAGATGACTGAAATCTCCGGCGAAGGTGGAGTGAGATATTTTGACAAGAACACAGCTCGGGATCTCATTCACAAAGGCAAGGAGATCAACTGAATTGCAACCGAAGATGTAAAAGACATAACACTAGTTAATGATGGGAAGTTGCGGACGTCGTCACTTGAGTACTTTCTCAGCATCCGCTCCGATTACTTGGCATTTCATACCGAAAACTCTTTCATGGTAGAACCTTACAGTCCATACAAATTGCTCGTCAGCTTTGGTTTTACCAGGACATTCCGCGGGAACTTGGGGTAGAGCTTCGCGAGACCACTTTTGACACAGCCAAGATATTTTGGCGTTCTTGTATTCTTGCAAAGACTTTCTCGCAAGTATTTTTTCCCCTTACCCTCCAGTTCCAGAGAAGAACGCTTCCAAAGCTTACACCAAATGGTGGTCGGGAGTCCATGGACTGTACCTTGTGGATAATCGTGCAAATTTTGCTAGCACCGGCCAACCCAAAGAGAAGGAGACAAACCATGGAGATGCTTTGAAAGGAAAAGAAGACCTAAGTATTTCTAGAGGAGTATCACTGAAGATTAAGCTTACCCTAACAAGGACGACCAGCTTCGAGAGAAAGATCTGAAGCATCATGTTGGTCATGGAAAAGGCAATAACTTACTCGAGCCTCCACGTATTGCTTCATCTGTTGACAAGGAAACAACTCCAGTTTCATCCAAATTGCGAGGACAACAGAGCAAGAATCCATATGATGGGAGTAGTACTAACAGCGATCACCATTGGAAGCGACAGAAAATTAAGGTAACAATTCCTGTTGACGCTATTGATTTGGACCTTTCGACCTTCTTTGAAGGCATTCCGAGTGTTTTTTTCTCGAACATTCATCTTTCACAACTCGTAAGCATTTTTATAAACCAACTCGCTATTTGTGCTTTTCTCAATTACTTACTTATGTTTCTCATCTTTGACTTGATAGTTTAATGATGAAGAATTAATAGATCTAGAGAAGGATTCCCATAGTGTGGGCTCCGTGGATGGTCCAGATGCTTACGATTTGCTGGCGGTGCAAGTTGCCACCTCAGCACGTTCACAAGAGGCAAAAGATAGTGGAATTAATTTGAAAAGAAATCCAGAGGGGATTTTCCCAAAGCTGTTTAAGCCACCATCTTTTCCAGCAGAATCAACAGTTTCATAATTCCACTCAGAGAATGTAATCCAAAGCGCCCGCCACTCTTACACTTCCATGATGTGGGCCAACTTGATAGGAAAGCTATCTCAAATCAAACTGGAGAAAATACATGCTTTTGAGGCTGAAGCTACCAAAATATTCGTCGAGATGCGATATGGAAACCTTCCATCTGTTCCCCATTTGGAAATCCTTTTCCGCACATTCTTTGAGAATGTTGCTCGCGAAGTCCCAAGCCTCTAGTAGAATTTTTGCAGAATCTATGGACGTGTCATGCGTTCTACTTTGGCAAAGAAACTAGGCGAAGTGGAGTTCCAAGAACATGAACAAAATGAGAAGATCAAAAACGATAAAGCTGAGCTTGCAGAAATGCACATAGAAAAAACAGATCTGGAGAAGCGACTTGAGGCCCTGGATGCTATAATTAAGAAGAAAACTTCGTCAATTGAGGAAGGTAAAGGAAATCTGCCAACACTTCAAGCATCAAACGCATCTATAAAAGAGGAAGTCGAAAAGCTTGAAAGTTCTACTCCCCTATCAAAGGAAGAAGAAGAAACTCTGAAGAAAGTGCAGAACTTGCTCGAAGTCAGCCGCACTGAGTTGATGAACTTTAAACTTATCCCCTAGTGATTTCCCTTTTTTTTTCTTTGAGTTGTAGCTACTTCCATGTTTTGCTCATTTCGTACTTCAAGACTTGTAGAATGATAATTTTATTAATGAAATTTCCATTTGAATTTAACATCCTTTATGCAATTTCCTTTTGTCTTCATCATTATTTGCAATAATCAATTTCTCCTTTGACTATTTGAATGAAACAGTTAACGAACAACAAATACGTTAATTCATAAAGCACACAATTGCACTTTTAGACTTTTTATTTTCTTTAATAAGAATGATTGAACTTAAAAGTGATTTTAAGTTGCCTACGTATCCCAAGAAATAAGTTTGGGAATCAAGTCAACACGCGGTTCAAAGGAATTTTTTTTTTAAAAGGGGTGACTGGACTTGAAATTTCTTTCAAGTTGCCTACGTATCTCAAGAGATAAGCTTGAGAATCAAGTCATAATGTAGTTCAACATATTTGACTTTGCAGTTTAAACTCGTGCAGTCTAGGAGTGTTTCCATACTATGCGTAATAACGCTGCAAATACTTGCAATTGATAGGACCAACTTTCACTCGATCTTTTTCATCAATTATCTTGTAAGATCCATTTAAGTAGACTTCCTAGACAACATAAGGACCATCCCACTTAGACGTAATTTTCTTCTTCTTTTGCCCCATGATGACTGGTCGTCTTACAGCAAGTACCAAGTCCTCAACTTGAAAAGAGCGAGGTTGAACTCTCTTATTGAAGGCCTTTGATATGCGGGCTTCCAATCTCTTTTCATCAAGCGCCTCTAGCTCCTCCAAGGAATCATTCTCTTCTGTTGTCAACCCTTCTTGAATCGCAATCCTCAATGAAGGAATTTGTTGCTCGAGTGGGAGGACCGCTTCGACACCATAAACCAAAGCATAAGGAGTGGCTTGAGTCGGCGTGCGATAAGTTTTCCTATAAGCCCAAAGCGCCTCACCAATTCGAAGATGCCAATCTCGCTTGGACTTATCCACCACTTTTTGCAACAAATTGCACAAGGTCTTGTTAAATGCCTCCACCAATCCGTTTGCAGGAGCATAATACACGGATGAATTATGTTGCTTAAACTTGAACTTCTCACATAGCTTGGTCATCAAACTATTGCAAAACGGCTTCCCATTATCGGTGATGATGTATCTTGGGACTCCGTATCGAAAGATGATGTTCGAGCGGATAAAGTCAACAACATTTTCCTTCTTAACTTCCTTCAGTGCAACTACTTCCGCCCACTTGGAGAAGTAATCTGTAGCAGCGAGAATGTATAGATGTCCAACAGATGACTTCAGCAAAGGTCCAACAACATCAAGACCTCATGCATCAAATGGCCATGAAGAAACAGTTGGATGTAAATGTCCGGGAGGTTGGTGTATGTAGTTTGCATAGAACTGACAGGCTTGACATCGCTTTGCGTAATCTATGCAATCCTTCACCATAGACGGCCAATAATATCCTATCCTTTTTATACGAAAATGAAGCTTTCGGCCAGACTAATGAGCGCCACAAACACCAGAATGAGCTTTTTCCATTGCTTTGGCAGCTTCTTCATCACCTAAACATCTCAAGAAAATGCCTTCAAAGGACCGCCGAAATAGCGTATCCTTGTAGTATATGAAGCGGGGTGCGCGACGACGAACATCGATGCGTCGGCGACGATCATCTAGCAGAAATAGCGTATCCTTGTAGTATATGAAGCGGGGTACGCGACGACGAACATCGATGCGTCGGCGACGATCATCTAGCAGTTTCCCATCTTTGAAATAATCAACAAATACTTGGCGCCAATCCTCTGTATCAACCTCGTAGACCGAAACAGATTGGAATTCGCACTCCTCATCAATGTTATCATCGAACATAGGGGGTATCACCCAACTTTGGCATAATGGCACTTGAGCACGCTTGTCCGTTAGACTTAAATTAGAGACATGCCAATGCATCAGCCTACATGTTTCCATTTCTGGGCACATGGTTTATTGTCACATCACCCAGCCAACCCACTGAGGCCTCTTGCATAGTTATGATACAGGACCAACTCGGGCTTCTTGACCTCATACTCTCCGAGCAATTGCTTGACAACTAATTGAGAATCTCCATATACTTTGAGTTCCAATTGCTTCATGTCAACAGCCAATTCAAGTCCCAGTATAAGAGCTTGATATTCAGCCATATTGTTGGAGCAACCCTCAGATAAAGTGAATGAATATGGCAAAATATATCACCTTCAGGAGTAAGAAATACTACACCGGCTCCCGCTTCTTCACGATGTGATGCACCATCAAAGTACATTCTCCATGGAGATAGAACTTCTATTATACATCTAACTCCCATTCGGCAGGTATCGGGTGATCGGCCAAGAAATCCGCTAATACTTGTCCTTTAATAACTTTTAGCGGGACATAGACAATCTCAAATTGTTGAAGTTGCAAGTATCACCTAGCCAAGCGATCGGACAGCACAGGCCTTGACATAACATATTTGATTGGATTCTCCCTTGAGACAAGATGCACAGTATGATCATGGAAGCAATGCCTCAACTTTTGAATGGCAAAGACCATTGACAGGCAAATCTTCTCGATGGGTGAATAATTTAACTCATTTGGCGTCATCCTTCGACTCAAGTAATACAAAGCATTTTCCTTTCTATTTTCATTCTCCTGAGCCAGTATTGCCCCCACAGAGGTCTCTTGAGCGGCAACATACAAAATCAATGGCTTTCCAGGGATTAGCGCAGCAAGCACATGAGGAGGCTTCATGAGGTATGACTTAATACTCCTAAAGGCATTTTGACATGCTTCATCCCATTCAAACGGTACACATTTTTTATCAAATGTCTAAATGGTTGGCAACGTCCGTTGAGGTTTGAAATAAACCTTCGTAGATATGCTAGCCTTCCCTGTAAGCTCTTCAATTCGTGGATATTTTGAGGCTCGGGCATCCTCATAATTGCATCAATTTTTTATTGGTCAATCTCTATTCCTTGACGACGGACAGCGAGGCCAAGGAATTTTCCAGAAGCTACACCAAAAGTGTTAGTAGTGCCCTAGGACCATTAGCACATGTTGTGCGTTTTGTTATCTTTTTGAGCAAGTAATTGAATAGTTAATTTTGCTTTTGATTATCAAATGTGTGATTTGATAGTAAAACTCATTAGCTTATGTAATTACTATTCTAGAAGTCCCTAGTTTTATGTAATGCTTAATTACTATGAAATAAAACTAGTATGATTGTTGATTGATGATCTTGTTTTACCGATCATGTGTAATGGATACAAATCACATCATAGATGCAATATATAGGGATACATTGTATTGGGACGTGATCCGTCGAGAAGTAATACTTCATGGTCTTAAGTCATAAGTATTACTTCCTCAATACTATTTTAGAATCCTTAGACCTTATGTCTTCATTGATTCTAGTATGAATGGAGCCACGTTTTGACTCGACTCGGACGTTACTTGTAACAGAGTAATCAATACGATCGATGATCGGATGTAGTGTCCTATCATAGCTTGAATGTGAGAGACATTGTAAGGAATTTGTCCTCTCTATTATTAGAGAGAGATATCCATGGGCCCCTCGATAGGGAAAGACCGTTTAAATGCATGGCCGTGCTCAAATCTGTTTGATAAAGTGGTTATCAAATGCTATTTGTCAAACAGATCTACGGAGATCGAGCATAAATATAATTAAGCTTAATAAGGGTGACGACCACCATGCCTTATGCTTAATTAGGATATCGCGAGACAAAGGGATTAAATAGTGGATTGATATTAGGTTCCGTTGTATATTCATTCACTTTGGGTAGTCACAATGTCCCCGCTAGGGACCGCTTGTGATTTATGGACTCACACTACTACTAAGTGTGTTTTCATTGCCATTGTGAGATGAACCTACGTGGTCACACGCATAGACGAGCTAACGAGCTTTATGTCAGATTCAATGAATCTAGAATGTGTCTAGGTTCATTGTATCGACATTTGTCTTTCTGGAAATAATAAAGTGTTTATTATTCGAATTAGAGATAGGGGCAATTTCGGTATTTTACCTATAGCTGGGATTACGTGGGAGTTATTATCCGATAAGGACTCCCGCTACCAGCAGAAGTCTAAGGGGACGTGGGAGTTGAGGACTCCCATTGCCGAGAAGGAGTTGAGGGACGTGAGAGTTAGTTCGGGAACAAACTCTCACACCCTATATAATAAACTCTTGTCGAAACCCTAGACTATAATTCTTTTAGCCGAAATTAACCAAGAAACCCGAAATTAGATTTCGGTTTCAGCCTCTCCCTTTTCTCTCTAATTCCCAAAAATGGAAAAAGACGAAGAGCTAGCAATCGCTGCCCTGCTTGCGTCGCGTGGATACCGGTAGAGGGACTTTCCGTGAGGAGATCAATTGGTGGCGATTAGCATCCAAGAAACGCCATCCTCCATTCAAGAAGCAGCTTCTTGAATCTGTAAAATGTAAGTTTTTACCGTTATTTTCGATTCGTTTCATATGAGCGGATCCTTCAGGGGAGGATCCATGGGTGTTTGGAACGAGTTTCCGCCCATGAATCCCTTCAAAAAGCACATTTCAACGGATTCATTTTGAGTTGATATTTTTGAAGCCGCTCAAATGATGTCCTCAAATCCTGGAGATGATCGCCTCTTTGTCGCGACTTCACTACCAAATCATCAACATAACACTCCACCACTTTATGCAATATGTCATCAAATATTTTTTGCATTGCTCTTTGGTAGGTGGCTCCAGCTTTCTTCAACCTAAAAGGCATTACCTTATAGCAATAAATTCTTTTTGAGGTACGAAATGCGGTCAACTCTTCATCCTGTTGCGCCATTCTAATTTGGTTATAGCCCGATGACCAGTCCATAAAAGAAAGTGCTTCGTGACCAGTAGTCGTATCGATCATTAGCTCGGGGATTGGGAGCGGAAAGTCATCTTTTGGACATGCGTTGTTTATGTCTCGGAAATCAACACAAACACGAATTTGACCATTTTTCTTCCGCACAGGGATAATATTTGAGATCCATGTAGGATATTTGACCTCACGGATGAACCCAGCTTCAATAAGCTTATTAATTTCAGTCTCAATGGAAGACACCAACTCAGGCCTGAAACGTCGTTGGGTCTGCTTTAAGGGTCTTGCTCCATGCCTCACAGCTAATTGATGGACAACTATCTTTGGATCTAGGCCAGGCATTTCCTTATAAGTCCATGAAAAGACGTCTTTGTATTCCTTTAGGAGGTCTATGTAAGCTTTTTCTTCATCAGGGCTAAGGAGATCACTTATATAAGTTGGGTGAGGATTTTCCACCGTACCCAAGTTGACTTCCTTCAATTCATCAACGGTGGTTTTCACACCTTCCTCGAGTTCAGGAGGGGCATCTTCAGCATCTTCGAGAGAGAGATTCTTCATCCACAACACTTATATGATTTACGGCGACAACTTCTTCATTATCCATTTGAACAATATTTTTCCTATTCTGCCTTTCAAATCTGATTGTTCTTTGGATTCTTCCACTTCTTGTTTGAACAATGTGGATGGTTAGATTTTCGGTATTTTGGAGACAACCAGCTTCAACCCATCTTTCCACTTGCAGAATAATTGCACTTGGCCTTTGAGCAGGCAAGGGAGAAATGGCATCCTCAACACAATTAATCAGATAGGATGAGCCAACTCTCTCTTCGTCTCCTTCTACAAGAGGATCGGTGAACACCATAGTGCATTGCTTAAATTCGGGCATATTGTTGCAATCCACATTTATCCTAATTTCAGAAATAACATCCTTACGATGTTTCTTCTTTAAAGTAGCATTGGTGACAAGCCTTTTGAAAACCGATATATGAGAAGGTCTAAGTCGATGAAAGACCGATACTCGAAAGGGATGATTTTTTTGACCAAGTCTGCGAAAGATAAATACTCGAGGATCCACTATATTATCAACAACAACTTTTGGAATTGAGGTACCTTCATCATCTGCAGTGATGTACTGAGTGGTCCTCTCTTAATCTTGAGACGTATGGTAGATGAATGTTGGTATCCCAGACCGATTTTAGCAGTCAAGCCTTTTCCATTAGCCGCTTCTTGAGGCAGCTTTCCTAGTAAATCCCGATTTTGTGGGTATATCCAGATTTGGCGAGGAGTTTGTAAGCATTTGGATCAAAACCATCCTCTGTGCGTGCAGTTGGCAACTCTCCATGCTCCACTTTTGCACCTTCCTCCAGTCGGACGAACCCTTTTAGGGGAGCAACCAGCGGTTTGACAAACTCAATTTTAGTTAAAGGCATGATAAAATCGCTTCATGCTTCCAAGCTACTTGGCGTCAACTGCTTGTGTTTGTAAATTGGACATATGACTAGTTTTTTTCCAAATGAAGCAAACATGCCATCTTTCTCCTTCCCACTTTTTGAGGAAATAGCTTTTTGAACTTCTCCTTTTGCAGATGAAAGATCCTTGGATGTTTCACCCTCCTTGCGAATGTAGTACTGGGAATCGGTAATGTATGTCTCGGCTTCAGTAAAGGGTTTATCATCGCCAGTCACCATTTTCATGATCCCATTGTGGCAATACATGAAACATTGATGGAGCGTAGATGCTACCACGCCATTGTCATGAAGCCATGGTCTCCCAAAAAGCATGTTGTAAGAGGTTTTTACGTCTATGACATGGAGGAAAACACTCGAAACCATATCATCTATTAACAACTCAATTCGCAAGGCCCCAATTGCTCGTTGACCTCCCTGGTTGAATCCTTGAATCATCTGCCGACTTTGAGAAAGCTCATCCTTTGCAATCCCCAATTCCTTCAATGTGCGTAGGGGCAAAATGTTAATCGCGGATCCACCAACTAACAGGATCTGGTTGATTCTTTGTTCTTTTGCATATTCAGTCACAAACAATGGTTTGTTGTGGGGAGTAGCTCCAAGCAATAAGTCGTCATCATTGAAGGTAATTTCAGCACAATCCACTGAATTTTCCTCAAAGTCCTCTTCTTCCTCGTATATATGTGTGGCATAACATGAAGACATATTCAGATCCATGAATTCTCTTGGCAGAAAATCTCCCAATGTAATAGGAAGTGGTGACCTTTTGGTCCAAGTACTTGGTGCTATAGAGGAGTGCTCAACCTTCTTAACTCTAGCGCTTAGTACATGCCTCTTGACGAATTTGCTTCTCATGTGGCATGCGTTCCCAGCTTTTGCAAGTTTTGTGTGGCTTCTTATTCTGCGAATCACAATTGTCTAGCCTTCATCCTCGGATAGCAGTTTTTCGCTTCTTGGAGACTCCTCAACATGCTGACCGCATTCTTCCATAGTAAGAATGCATCCATTAGCTCTCACTTTAATAGAATTGAACCCTCCAAACTTGATTTCATATATTGGTTCTTCCAATAAAGTCAAGTCAGCATGAGCATATGCTATCGAAGTGTGGTTAGCGGTTGCCTTCTCCTCCTCAGGGAGCACACGTCCTTCACGGGCTAATCGCATTATCAAATCCTTGAAGACAAAGCACTTCTCAATCGAATGACCAACTAAGCGGTGGAACTTGCAGTATTTAGGATCACCCTCACGTCCCGCCTCACCTGGTCACTTTAACTTCAGCAACTCAATAGCATTTGCAGCAACAAGTTCATCGAACATTGCCGAGACATCGGAATCCAGAAATGGGTACTCCTTCGCTTGCATCTCTTCCAGGGTTAATTTATTTCGCTCACGAGGATGATCAATCCTCTTGGTCATCTTTTGAGACATCTTGGTAGATATCTTGATCGGTTCAGCATTCGTCACCATAGACTCCTTGGCTTCACTTTTGGAAAAAGTCGTGCCACTTTTCTTATAGTCCTTCTTCTCATTTGCCTTAGCACTTGAGTTTTGGACAGGTGTCTTGCCTCCATTTGCAGCAATGCTCAATTCCATGTCATGAGCGCGCGTAGCAAGTTCTTGAAAGGTTTTCGGCATAATTCCCTTGAGGATATATTGAAGCTCCCAGCACATATCTTGAATGCACATCTCTATCGCAGAGGACTCGCTCAGGCAGTCTCTACAATTGAGGTTCAGATTCCTCCACTTGTTGATATAATCAATCACAGGCTCATCTTTCCATTGCCGAGAATTGGTTAACTCTACCATGCTAACAATTAGCAGGGTACTGTAGAAGCGGTTGAGAAACTTATGTTCAAGTTGATTCCAACTATTGATGGTTCCAGCCTCCAAGTCAGTATACCAATCGAATGCATTTCCCTTCAAAGACCGCACGAATTACTTCACCAAAACATCTCCATAGCTTCCAGCATTATTACAGGTCTCAATGAAATGAGCCACATGTTGCTTTGGGTTTCCCTTCCCATCGAATTTTTTGGAATTTTGGCGATTGATAACCAGCAGGCATCCTCATGCTACAACTCCCTTGCCGTCAGCAGCCTTCGAACGAGCGGATTTTGAGTTGTCGTTCTTTGGTGCCATGGATTTGATTTGAACTTGGATGTGGATTTGAATTTTTTGAAGTTTTGAAGAGAAGAGGTGGGAGGTAGAGTTGTCCCACTGGGCGTGCCAAATTTGTAATGCGATAAAATTGAGTCTGCAACAGAAACACGAAAATAACGCAACAAGGTAATCTTTATTAATCAAATCAATAGTGAGTTACAATCTCTGGAAGGACTCCGATTTAGCTGGAATGATCCTCTGATTCTCCTCTCCTGAATTTGTTTTTTCCTAGTGCTGGAAGACTTGATCTTGAATCAAATACGATTTGATTCCAAGCGTTGAACCTTCGATTTTACAAAGCCGTTATGCCTTCCTCGGATTTTGTCGCGAAGAATGCCTTTGAAGACTGTTGAAGATTTCCTGAGAGCTTTTGTCAGTTGAAGTCTGTCTATAGCTTCCAAATGATCTCCTGTCCCTTTAAGACTTGGGGAAGACCCCTATTTATAGGCGTAAATGAGGACTAGGGTTTTACTTATTGGGTTAAACAGCTCATTCACTTATGTTGGGTTGACCCAATCTTTATTTGGGACGGCCCAATGTTTAATCCATTATCTTAATAGACTTCTATTTAACTTAACATTTTGGGCTTGCATTTCATTAGCCCAATTTAGTTTGATCCACAATTTTTCTTTGGACTTTATTTCCAGTGAATGTGGGCTTTTTTTAAAATGATTTATTAAATATGACCCAGTTGTAGTGGTCCAATATTTAACCATTATTTATTAAATTCAAGTAGCCCAGACGAATAATATTTATTTATTAGTATGAATTAAATAAATTTAATTATATTTTCCTTAAAAATTCACTTGTCTACAGCCCATTTGAAATTTCAATGTGTTGGGATCATCAACTGAAGATTTCCCCATGGCCAGATGCAAGATTTTATCTGGGTTCTAACATTCGTCAATTTCTCAGGCAGCGGCGACTTTGATTTTCTAGGTTTGGTTTGACTGGTAATTTTTACTACATTTTTTAGATTTTTAATGTTGTTTCTACAACTGGCGGAGTTGGGGAGTGATAACTCGTAAATTTATCTATATTTTCTTCTACTTTAATAGTAATTTTGAGCTTCAAAAAGTATTACATATCGAGTTTTGAGTTCAGAATGGTATAATCCTCACTTCCCTGTGTTTGCATTTTTAGGGGCAAAACGGTCTTTTGAAGGGTAAAAGTGAAATGAACTTGCAAAAAAAGAAAGAAGCTGCTGGAATTGAAAAGACATCTTTACATATACTAGAAGAGAAGATATGGCAGCTACTTTAAAGGATGTTGATGAGTTTTGGTTTATGACAACTACTTTAAAGAATATTGAAGAGTTGTATTTTATGTCAACTACTTTAAAGGAAGGAGAGTTTTGATCTATGTCAATTACCTAAGCTAGGAGATTTCTATTGCTATAAATACTCTTTAATAGTCTTAGGAATAAAAAAGTCATTATTAGATTATTCTAGGTTTTAATTTGTTATTGAATTTTTTCTCTAGTATGAGCTAAATATTTATTCTAAGGCCATGATGTAGCTAGATTAATTTTATATGTTATTCTCTTGATTTTGTTATTCGATTAGTGTTGTGGAATTAATTTCTTATTATTGTTCTTAATGCTTTTGTGTGATTAGCTACCACTCAAATTGTCTTTACATTAACCTGGAAGATTTGCGACAGCTGACCTTGTTAATTAGGTTAAATAATCTGAACATAAGTTGCATGCAAGATAGACATATACTTGTATGGTTTGTGCGATCTTTATGATTTCATATGTTTAATGCATTTTTATGGGTTAAAATCAACATAGACATATAGTTGGTTTATTCATGAGAATAGGTTTGATAAGCCTTGAAAGAGGTTATTAGATATAATTGGAAATCGATCGATTAATGAAACTCACTCTAGAATAACATATCGTTAGGATAATATATTGGTTAATTTAGTGAATTCATGTGCCTTAGACGTTTATCACTCTTGTTTAAGTAATTTGTTTTCTTTAGTTTATTTAATTAATTTAGTTTAATCATCATCAACCATCGAATTTATTTTACTTGCTTTTGATCATTGTAGAATTAGTTACCTAGGAATTAATTAATCATTATTCTCTGTGGGATCGACCTTGACTACTACAACATCGACCTAGTATACTTGCTAGTATAGATTTTGCGTATCAGGGAGGAGATGGTGGTGGGAGCTTCTTTCTCTTAAGGGGGAAAAATTGGATGATTTTGCCTTTAAAATGGGTCACATATGCATTGCACGTAACTATTTTGGTCTGAATTTTGGCTGCATTCCTGAATTTGACAAACAGAGCACAAACTTAAAATTATTAGGCTATTTAGACTTTTAATAAAAGTTAATATTATTTGGAGAAAAACAAAAAAAAAATTAGTGTATACAGATAGCGGTTTCTCTTTTGCTTTCTCCCAAGTCTAACATCAAATATGACTTGTCCCATTTACAATTATTTTTATACAAAACAAAACGTATAAGAAAGTGTACTATTTCGGATAATGAAGTATATTGACACTGGATGAGAAATAAGCAAGTATTTTGTTGAGATTCCCACATGGACTAGATAGCGAGCAAGTTTGTTATTTATAAGAATTGGCAATCCTCCCGCTTTTGAGGTAGAAATGAGTTAGGCTCAAATCTAATTTTAACATGGTATCAGAGCCAACTAGTTTGATATTGAACCCCTATTATTGTTCACGGTCCAATTATTCAGACCTAGTC
The DNA here is from genome assembly GCA_026122235.1 of Vinca minor. Taxonomy (NCBI): domain Eukaryota; kingdom Viridiplantae; phylum Streptophyta; class Magnoliopsida; order Gentianales; family Apocynaceae; genus Vinca; species Vinca minor. Next base: position 464,540 of record JAOCZM010000118.1, read on the forward strand.
GTGAGGGGATGTGTTGAGAATTCCACATCGACTAGATAGTGAGCAAGTTTGTTCTTTATAAGGATTGGACAATCCTCCTCTCTTGAGTTATTTTTTGAAGGATTGAGTTATGCCGAAATCCTATTTTAACATATTTTGACAGATATAGATAGAAACAATAGGATGAGAACAAAACTAGAAGACGAGTACGGATTTGGAGACGAGTACCTATGTTTTCTTGCTTGGGAACTACAAATGTATTCAACTGATATGTTGAAAAAAAAAGAGCCTAAAAACACAAGAAGACAAAGAGCTATTATAGATTTGCATTGGGAGGTGATTCATGGATCTAGCATCACATTTCTATTTACTTGTTTTGCCTCCATAGCCAGACAAACATGGCATATAAAGCAAATTTTATTCTTATTTTTTTTTCTTGTGCCTTTTTCATCAGCTCACACTCTTACTTATAATTATTTATTGCAACCTTTAATAATTTAATACTTAGCAACCTTTAATAATTTAAAGTCGACATAGTATGTATATTAAGATGTGGGATTAGATGATAGTATCTCCATTCCATAATTTAAGTAGTTTAGGACATGTAATAAAAATTAAGTTAACAAAACGTAATGTACTTTCTTAGTTAAAATATTAATATTACTCTCTTAAATATGACTTGTATATCACTAATTCTATTTAAGAGGGTTTTTTTTCTTTCTTAATTTTAGCTATATATTTTAAACAATTTATATTATGAAATAGAGGTAGTAATATATCATTGAACTCTATTAATAATATAAGGTTTTCTTGATGGAGAGACAAACACATTGAATACCAAGACAATTTCTGCTTAGGTGCAGCCTCATGCTTAGGGTATACTTCAGTAGGCATGTTACATATAATCTAGTTCTGATCTTTTTTTTCCCCAAATATTTTCTCATGATTACTTTTCATGTTTTTTTGTACAAGAAATAATAACTTACATATAATTTAGTGCATCAACTATTGCATGGACTTGTGGTTCGAATATCTAATGTTGTTTATTTGTAAAAGTTATGTAAATGTATGAATTCTAAGAGGAGGGGAAATTGTTACTTGATTCTATAGATTGTTATGTTTTTATAAGTTTCAGATGAAAATTTTTAGTTAATTTTTATGGTGGTAAGTTGGAATGAGAAATGATTCGTCAATTTGATGGTATTTCTTTAAGTTCTTTTTTTTTTTTTTTTATTTATTTATTGGGGGAGGGGGCCTATCTATTACAAGAAATGGGGGAATCGGAGAGCGGGGAGGGGTTCGAACTCATAACCTCTGCGTCATGAGGCCTCAACCTTGACCACTACACCAATGCCTTATTGTCTCTTAAAATTCTTGTTAACTATAAGTTACAATCTTACTAGAGATTAGGATAAATTTTGTGACTTTATTTGTGTAAATCCCCAAATTCTTTGAAATTCTAGTAAGAACGTGGTAGATAATGAAAGGGGAATAGGTTAATTTATTTTTTGAATGGACTAAATTGCAAAAGAACCAAAATTATTGTGGTAAAATGCAAAAGTAGGTAGAAGGGTATTGAAGCCTTTTGCTACCATTTAACCCTGGATTGAAACTTCATTCAAGTTTTTACTCAAATGTTATGAATTTTGATGGGATATATATATATATATATGTTGACTTTCGTAAGAAAATGTGTGAGATCCATGGAAAAACAATAGAAAAAATTAAAATTGCATTTGAATTTGAATTGAGTTTCAAAACAATTCGACCCATTTGATTACGAGTGCATATTTACTTATTTAGTAATAATTTGAACCTCTTAACTTAATAGTAGCAAAAACACAATTAATCCTTTAATTATAAGAAGAAATGAGTGGCTCTTTATCAAAGTGTTCATAGTCTAGTGGGATTTGGCACTGTCCACGACCGTGAGTTTCGAGGTTCGATACCCGCCTCTCTTGAGGCGCGAGACAATGGATTATTTTAACGTTCCCTCCACATGCTGACAAATTCGATATGTTGGCTCATAAGTTTGCACCTCATTTTAAATCACCTTCTTGTTCTTTTTGTTTGAAATGAAGCTTGAATTGAATGAGAAAATAGCTTCTCAAATGGTTGGAAAATTGATGAGAAAATAATTTTTCAAATAGTTGAATAATAGAAGTTAAGCTAGTGGGATAATATCCCACATGAGTTCCATATGAAAGTGAGAATCACTTTATATGTAAGAGTGGTTCACATCGGTTTAAAATATCTTGCCAAGATTATACCTCGTGTTAAAACCTCGTGCGCATCCGCGCAGGGGGTGCGAATTGAAAGCTCGTCGAAACAAAAATAGTTTTAACTTGTGTATGCACGTTTCTTGAAAGAATATGCTCCCAAGATACCTAAAGGGGACGTTGATGTACAAACTTTGATGGCCATTGAGGCGTGGAAACATTTTGAATATTTATGTAAGAATTATTCACAAATAGTTTACATGACTCTTTGTATCATGTCTACAGTGCATACAATACGTCTAAAGAATTTTGGGAATCCCTTGACCGAAAAATATAAAACGGAAGATGTTGGCATAAAGAAATTTGTAGTCGGGCGTTTCCTTGATGATGATATGGTGGATTCCAATACTATGATCAGTCAAGTGTACGAACTTCAAATAATTCTGTACGACATACATGTTGAGGGGATGCTGTTGAGTGAAACCTTTCAAGTGGCCGCTGTCATTGAGAAATTGCCTTCAGGTAGGAAGGATTTCAAGAATTATCTCAAGCACCAGCGAAAGGAAATGTCCTTGGAGGATCTCATTGTCAGAATTCGTATTGAAGAGGACAATCGGATTGCTGAGCGCAAGACCTTAAAACCTATGAATGCTAAGGTCAATGTCATGGAGCACGGTAGAGGCCAAAGTTCCAAAAACAACAGCAAGAGAAATGTGTCCAAAGAGAAGCTCGGGACAGCTGGTAGTGTCTCGAAGCAGAAGTATAAATTCAAAGGGAAATGCTTCAACAGTGGCAAAATAGGCCATAAGTCGACTGATTGTTGGTCACCAAAAAAGAATCATGAGACTAACATAATGAATGACATGACTAAGAAAGGGGAGACATTAATCTAGCTGATATAGTGTCCGAAGTGAACTTGGTCGGGTTAAACCCCGAAAGAGTAGGGGTTTACACTGGTGCTACAAGACACGTGTGCACCAACAAGGACCATTTTTTCAACTTTGAATCTTTTCAAGGGGATATATATATATATATATATGGAAAACTCTTCCACGACTTCTGTTGAAGGGCAAGAGAATGTGCTATTGAAGATTACCCCTGGCAAGATTTTAACACTGAAAGATGTGATGTATGTGCCAGATATTCGAAAGAACCTTGATCTGGATTCTTGTTAAGCAAGCATGACTTTCGCATGATGTTTGAATCAGATAAGCTTACTTCGAGCAAATCTGGAATGTTTGTGGGAAAGGGCCGATGGGTTGTTTAACTTGAACGTAATGACTATTATTAATAATAAAGATTCCTCTTCTGTTTATTTACTTGAATCTTCTGATTTATGGCATAATCGACTTGGTCATGTTAATTATAATTTGTTGCGACGATTAATTAAAATAGACCATATACCTACATTCAAAATCGATTTTAATAATAAGTGTGAAATTTGCATTGAAGCAAAATTAACAATGTCTTCGTTTCATTCAATAGAAAGAAGTATCGAACCACTTGATTTAATTCATAGTGATGTGTGTGATTTGAAATGTGTTCAAACACGAGGAGGCAATAAGTATTTTATTACTTTTATTGATGATAGCACGAAATATTGCTATATGTATTTGCTAAAGAGAAAATATGAAGCTTTAGAGAAATTTGTTCTCTATAAAACTGAATTTGAAAAACAACTTGATAAAAAGATCAAGAGATTTAGCATTGACAGAGGTGGCGAGTATGAGGCTCCTATCGGCGACTTCTGTGCAAAACATGGAATTGTTCATGAAAGAACTACACCATATTCTTCTAAATCCAATGGAGTAGTTGAACGTAAAAATCGAACATTGAAAGATATGTTGAATGCAATGTTGATAAGTTCACGGTTACCTTCAAACATGTGGAGTTAAGCTATTTTGTCTAGCAATTATCCTTTAAATAAGGCACCCCAAAAGGAAAATGACAAAACTCCATATGAGTTATTGACAGGCAAGAGACCAACATACATACATTTGCGAGTGTGTGGGTGTCTCGCCAAGGTAGTAGTACTAACACCTAAGGTGGTAAAGATAGGTCCTAAAACTGTGGATTATATCTTTATAAACTATGCACAAAATAGTATTGCAAACCAGTTTTTTGTGAATGATTTTAAAAGAACACCATAATGGAATCAAGAAATGGATCATTTTTAAACTGTATTTCCTTGTAAGTACAATGAAGAATCTAGGTCAACAAAACGAACTAATGATCCACTTGTGGTTCAAGAAGCTGAACCAAGACGTAGCAAAAGAGCTACAGTAAAAAAATCATTTGTTGATGACTTTACAACTTACTTATTGGAAAAAAGAACTACAAACTTATACTAAGACTGTGAATTCTTCTGAAGGACCTTTATGGAAAGAATCCATAAAGACTGAAATTGATTATATTTTGAGGAATATTAGTGGACCTCCCACTGGGTTGTAAAACCTTAGGATATACATGGTTCTTTAAAAGGAAAATGAAACTCGACGGTTCAATTGACAAGTATGAGGCTAGACTTGTGATTAAAGGATTTAAGCAAAGAGAATGCTTAGATTACTTTGATACATATTCTCATGTGATGAGAATAAGTTCTATAAGGTTGCTAATTGCTATCGCCGCCCTAAGGAACTTGGAAATATATCAAATGGATGTAAAAACAATTTTCCTAAATGGGGACCTAGATGAAGAAATCTATATGGAGCAACCCGAGAGCTTTGTGGCTCCAGGTGCCGAAAATAAAGTTTGTAGATGAGTGAAGTCATTGTATTGATTAAAACAAGCACCTAAAAAATGACATGAGAAGTTTGATCATACTATGATAATCAGTGGATTCAAAATCAACGAGTGTGATAAGTGTATCGATGTCGAACGGAAGATGGTTGTGTAATTTTATGTCTATATGTGGATGACATACTTATTGTTGGTATCAATGAAAATTTAGTCAAATCTACCAAAAATACGTTAAAATCGAAATTTGACATGAATGACACATGGGTCTTGTAGGTGTGATTTTAAGAATTAAGATTATAAGAACATTATACGGTATAACATTGAGTCAGGCTCACTATGTTCACAAAATTCTTGACAAATTTAACAAGAAATGTTATGGGGTTGCTAGAACGTCATTAGATAATAATCTACATCTATCCAAGAATCGTGAAAATTGTATTTCCCAAGTGAAATATTCAAGGATAATTGGGAGTCTAATGTATCTAATGAGTTGTACTAGGCTGGATATTTCTTATGTGGTAAGCAAGTTAAGTGGATATACGAGCAATCCAAGTGATGAGTAATGGACTGCTATAGTTAAAGTACTAAGGTACTTACGATATATTCATAACTATGGATTTCATTATACTAGATACCCAGCAGTGGTAGAAGGTTACACGGATGCAAACTGGATATCTTATATAAAGGAATTGAAATCTATTAGTGGTTATGTGTTTACACTAGTTGGAGCTGTTGTGTATTGGAAATCCACAAAACAAAATGTAATTGTCAAACTCACAATGGAATCCGAGTTTATAGATTTGGATAAATGTGGAGAAGAGGTTGAATGGTTACGCCATTTTCTGGAGGATATTCCTAAATGGGAAAAACTTGTGTCATCTATATGAATACATTGTTATAGCCAATCTGCGATTGGAAGGGCACATGATACTATGTATAATAGTAAGTCTAGACATATTCTTCGTAGACATAATACCATTAGACAACTGCTCTTGACGGGGGTTATCTCGATTGCCTATGTAAAGTCAAAAGATAACATTGTGGATTCACTAACCAAAATGGTTCAATAAAGAGACAGTTGAGAGATTGACAAAAGGAATGAGTGTAAAGCCTGTAGAGGAACGTATTGCCTCGTGATCTTAACTTATGACATTTTAATTGCCTCATGAAGTGCCACAAAATTATGGCAATTTAAGAAAATGTCACATTTTCGTGGCACTTTTTTAACAAGTGCCACAAAAAATTGTGTCATTTGTTCAATTGCCACATAAAGTGCAAAAACATTTATGACAGTATATCAAAATGTCATATTTTAGTGACATTTTTAAAATAGTACCTTAAAATTTGTGGTTGGTACACGCAGCGGTTCCAGTGCGGAACGGGGGTAAGTTTCGTGTTGTTTTCTTGCAAGCCCACAATATTCTACTCAAATTGGACACAAGAAACTCAAGGCAAGAGCACTTATCGTTAATGTAATATAGAGTGAGCAAGCAATGTATCGTATTCGCGAAGAAGGGCAAGTAGTAGTAGTGACTTTTATTTTATTGTTTAGTTGACTAAAAATTTAAGAAGGTTCGTTACTTAACTAAATTAATCTACTTATAAGCTAAAACTAAGATTTAGAGTGTTTAGAGAGAAAATTCAATTAGGAGATTGAATACTTGAACGGGTATCCCCTAGATGTACTTATGTGTTTAGGAAGGGGTATTGTGAATTAGAAGTCTTAGGTGAACCTATAAAGGGATTTCCAAATAAACTTCACTCATTTCTCAATTTGTGAAGTTCCTACTCTAGGATTCATCAAGTTAGTATCTCTACTTACTCAATTTTACACCAAGAGTGCATTAAACCCAAAACCCCTAATTATCCAAACTCAAATTAGGAAGAATTGCTTAAGCCCATCTCTAGGTCAAAATTAATTCCCACGAAAAGTGAGTGTTCTAGTCAAGTAATTCAATTTCTCAATTAATTAAATGACCAACAAGATAGAAAAAGATAATTCACAAATAATTTCACTAATTAACTTCAATTCACAAAAACCCACAATTGTCAACACATAAATAACATGCTAGGGTTCAACCCATTCAAGTAGTTTACAAATTTAGCTACCCATATTCATGAAGGAAAACAATAAATTAAAAAGAGAGAGAGAGGAAGAAATTCTCATTGCTAAGTAATCTTCTTCAAACTTCTCTTCTTCTTTGAAATCCTCTTTCTTCCTTCAAGAAAAACCAAGTTTTGAGTCACAATTCAATTTCTTGCCAAGAATCTTTAGTGCTGTGAAACGGGGCGGGCCGGTCCGGTCCGGTCCGCGCGGGCTTATTACAAAACGGGGCGGGCCCATTTTTTGCGGACCATTGAAACACATGCCCATACCCGCACCGCACAAAGCCCGCGGGCCCCACTCAATTTTTTTTTTTTTTTGTTAAATAAAGATTTACCCATTAATAATAAAATAGTTAAGGTCATTACAATCAAAAGATAAAACGCAATTACAAGAAAAATAAAAGTTATACAATGGTGTAAACACCACACCATGACATATTATATATACCATTTCACGGTAGGAAATATGTTAATATATACCATATTATATATAATATATATACTTTTCCAAAAAATATTATATATAATATGTATACTTTTTTTTTTTTTACCATCAAGCGAGTAGGAAATATGTTAATATATACCATATTATATATAATATATATACTTTTCCAAAAAATATTATATATAATATGTATACTTTTTTTTTACCATCAAGCGAGTAGGAAATCAATCCTCGTCCGTCGGATTGAACTTTTTATGATCAAGATTGATTTAAAACCAGTTATGCAGGACATGTTTTGATTCAAGACACCTGTTCTCATGCGATCCATATTTGTAGGGATTCATAGACAGAAACATACAATAAGACCTATAAACCATCTCCGGAAGGATATGTTCATAGCATAAGAACCGAATAAGAACGAAAAGAAACTTACATTTTTATGTTGTTTTGGTCGAGACTGTTTCAGCAACCACTCTGCGTAAGTTTGCAAAATCGCAGCAACCACAAAAAACTATCCCTTTTAGGATTCGTTCTCTACTGGTATCCATGCGACGAAACGAGCAACGAGTGATAACTCTTAGATATTTTGAGTTTTGGAAACTGAAAGAAAGGGATGGCGGAATTATGTTTGGTTGTCACTGATTTTGTGCGGTTGTGAAAACGTTCAACCTAGGTTTCGTCACTCTATCCTTTGCACTTGATCTCTACTCCTATATTATCTCGAATAATCTCATTCCTCACTCTATCCTTTCTAGCACTACAACAAAAATAGCTTTTTGCGACATTTTTTTACCAACGTTTTTTGTCAAACGTCGCTTAAAATTGAACAGAGTAAGTTAAAGCAACAATTTTTGCGAACGTCGCTATTTTTAGACTTTATACGACGTTTCATAGCGACAATTATATTAAATGTTGTTCTTACCGACATTTTGATGTTATTTAGCGACAATTACATTAAATATTGCGACTCATATATCGACATTTATATACTATGTCGTTAGATCTTGCAACATTTTCATACAAAAGTCGCTATAATTCAATTTTTTACGACGTTTTATAGCGACAGTTATAATAAATGTTGTTCAAATCGACATTTACATTAAATGTTGTTATAAATTGTTAAATGTTGCGGCTCATATAGCGTCATTTATATACTATGTCGTTAGATCTTGCGATATATTCATACAAACATCACTATATTTCAATTTTTTACGACGTTTCACGACGACAGTTATAATAGTTGTTGTTCGAATCGACATTTGTATGTTAATTAGAGATATTTACATTAAATGTTGTTATAAATTGTTAAACGTTGCGAGTCATATAGCGACATTTATATACTATGTCGTTAGATCTTGCGACATTTTCATACAAATGTCGCTATATTTCAATTTTTTATGACGCTCCATAGTGACAGTTATAATAACTGTTGTTCAAAACGACATTTTGATGTTAGTTAGCGACATTTACATTAAATGTTGTTATAAATTGTTAAATGTTGTGACTCATATAGAGTCATTTATATATTATGTCGTTATATCATGTGACATTTTAAGACAAACGTCGCTATATTTAAATTTCTACGAAGCTTCATGGCGACAACTGTAATAAATGTTTATCACATGGGCATTTTAATGCAGTATAATTCTACATAAGATTTTAAATCCACAAGTCATATACAAGAAAATCACTCATATGAACCAATGACTTTTCTAGTCTAAAGTGGATATTATTTCAACGGCATGACAAAGTTGAATTTTACTAGAAGAAGAAATACACACAAAATAAAAAGAAAAAAGAAACGAAAAACGAGACAAATAATAATACAAGAATGTAAGCTAACTAAAACAAATTGTAAAATTTCTATAAAGATAGAACCCCTTCATTTTCTAACCAAGAAGGGAAATAAAAAACATGTCCTGATAACTAATTATGAAAGTAATAATCAAAGACATTTGATGAAACTCTAACGAAACTGCATACTGCACAAAATAAAAAGAAAAAAGAAACTAATTCAGAGTAGGAGCATAAATAAGAAGAAACAAAGTTTAAGTTCGCATAATCAAACATCTTAGTTAGGCACAATACAAGCTACACAGATATAGCATAAAAATATTTTTTTTTTTTTAAAAAAAAAAGATATTAAAATTTGAGAAATCAAGAGACTTACCATCATCACAAATAGCTCTCTGATCCATTACAATAAAACTGCTATGTTACTCATCTTTTGTTGATGATAAAGAATGTGCTTCATTTTCTTCTGCACCAACATGTCTACCATCTATGTCGTTTCTAACCCAAATAACATCGTCAATTCTTGTATTAGGCTCTCCTATGATCTCATCATTATCAAATTGGTGAAAACTATATGTTTCAAATGTCAATTGATCCCCCATCTCATAAACATCTCGAGGCTTAGTTCTAACAACAACATGCCAATCAGGCTTCAGTGCATCCCTAACATAGAAAACTTGTTCAACTTGTGATGCAAAAACAAAAGGCTCATCAATTAATTTTTCTCCAGTGTGAACCAACTTCGACAAATTAACAAGTGTATATCCAAAGTTGTCTTTCTTTACCCCTTTACCTCGCTCCACATCTACCCAATCACATTTGAACATCACAACTTTAAACCTATCATAATAACTCAACTCAATTATATCATTCAAAACACCATAATAAACAACATAATCTAAACTAGATGTTTGTGTCTTGATGACAACACCGCTATTTTGAGTTTTTCTCATCTCTTCAGTCGCTTTGGTATGAAACCTAACACCTTTGATGATATATCCTTTAAATCTCCTTGCTACTTTATTCGGACCTCGAACCAACCACTGAATCCAATCAGTGACTTTTGGACTCTTCATTTCTTTTAACTTTGCAATCTGTAAAATAGATAATTATAATATCTTAATTATACATAAAATATAAAAAAAATATTTATAAAAGAGAAAAATTTCGAGAATAAACAAAATTTCACTTACATGAGATTGAAACCAATCATTAAAATTTGAGTTATGAATCCTTTCTATCTCCACTTGAACGTTTGCGATTTTTACTTCTTAGTTGTCTTCTAATCTCATTTCGGTGCTCCCTAAATAATATGTAATTATGTAATATTAAGTTAATATATTCTAACTAAAAAACTTGCATAGAATATAAAACAATTATGGATGAAAACTTACTCTATGAATGGAGTGACCGAATAACAGTTGTACAAGACATATCTATGTGCTTGAATGAGCGTTTTATCGTCAAGGATAACATGGTCAAATTTACCTAGATGACGTTTGATAACTATAGACAATGGAGCATTTTGCACGGGAGAAGGTTCTATAGTATCATCGTTCCTTACTAATCGATTGAACTTTGTTTCAACACTTCAAAATACCTTGAACAATAAGTTATACACTCATTAGCTATGTATCCTTCTGCAATTAATCCTTCTGGATAATTTCTATTTTTCACATATGACTTAAGTGTCAACAGATATCTGCAACATAATATTTAAAGAATTGCATCAGTTAACTTAATAAATTATTATATATAATCAAATATGTTTAGAAATAAAAACTATAAATAAATATAATATGTGTACCTTTCAATTGGATACATCCATCGATAATGCATCGGACCATCTAGTTTTGCTTCTGCTGCCAAATGGACTACTAGATGCACCATTATAGTAAAGAAAGACGGCGGAAAAATCATTTCTAAGCGACAAAGAATTTCTACAATTTTTACCTCAAGCTCTTCAAGACTGCTTACTTTTTAAACTTTCGAACAAAACTCTCTTTAAAATAAGCACATAAATAAGTTATTGCTCGCGCCACATTTTCTTGCAAAACTCCCCTAATAGCTATTGGAAGTAAATCTTGCATCAAAACATGGCAATCATGACTCTTTAGTCCAATTAATTTCCGTTGCTTTATATTGACACATCTAGAGATATTTGATGAATAGCTATCTGACACTTTTATCCCTTTCAACACATGTAACATATGTTCTTATTCTCTATTTGTCATTGTATAACATGCTTGAGGGAGTACAAATTTTCCACTAGAAAGCTCTTCAGGGTGTAGCGCATCTCTTATGCCAAGTCATTTAAGGTCAAGAAGGGATTTCAAGTTGTCTTTTGTTTTCCCATCAATGTTCAATATTGTCCCCAAAATATCATCACACGCATTTTTCTCAATATGCATGACGTCAAGATTATGACGAATCAAATTTGACTTCCAATAAGGTAGAGAGAAAATTATACTTTTCTTGTTCCATCCTTCACTCGTCGGTATGACCTTACCATCTTTATCGTCCACAGTTATTTCCCCATTTAATTGGCCAAAAGAAACAATACCATTTTGTAAAGTTGGTTCTTCTCCCCATTCTTGTATACCATTAAAATTACATAGATCACGCCTGTAAGGATTAAAGGTTGATTCGTCATAATCTTGACGTCATGCATATTGAGCTCATTAATTAAAGGTTGCAAAAATACATCAATTTTATCTGATGGTGACGTCGGACCAGGTATAAGTAAAGACAATATGGAAAAAGGTTGTTTCATACACAACCATGGGGGAAAGTTGTAAGCAGTTAAAATCACAGGCCAAGTATTATAGTTGAGCTATTTTCTGTTTATTTTTGTTGTTTTTGGAGTAAGGGGTAGTTTGACAAAATAAAAATTGATGGAAACTTATGAGCATTGTGATCCAACTGAGGCATGATGTTAACTTTTGTAAATTAGAGCCAACCTGAATTTTTTTCATGAATTGTGAATTGAAATATATGTGGAGATGACCAGAACTTTGCTGATCTTTTGGTATTTTGGATGTGTAGATATAATATTGCCAGGCTTGTGTCTATTTCAACGTTTTTCTGTGGGATGAATTCCTCCCCCCACCCCCTTCTTTTCACCTTTTACTTTTTTTCTGGAAGAGTCTATTGTCTCGTGTGACTGATATTCTTGATTCTTAACACCGACTCAAAAGAGCTTTATAGTACGTTGATTTTACTGGCTTCATATTCCTCTTTAATTTGACCAAGTATTTTGTTGTTCATAAGCTAATGTAATAGGGATTTAAAGGATAAAAGATAAAACAACACTTTGAGGCCTTTCAAAAGATAAAAATGGAACATGCATCTTCTGTTGATATGAGTGTGTCAAAGTGTGTATTTCTTTTCCTTTTTCTTAGCTATTTATATTTTCTTGTCAATTGAGAGATTTATATTAAACACACCCTTTTTTTCTATTTGTGTGCGAGTGCTCTAGCATCTTTTCTCTGTCTTTACAATTTATTTTTTTATGCGTAACTCATTTATCTGTCGAATATTATACAACTAAATTTTAGAAGAATTGTCGGTTAGACTTATTATTAGTCTTTATTTTAGACTATTAACTTTTGAATCCTAAATATACATTTTGTAGGATTTTTAAACGAATTCAGAAGAAAAACAAAAGTTCACTCCACTCTTTACTACTTCAAAAGAAAAAGATGGTGGACAACAAGAATTCTAACAATGTTCAGGAATTAAGTGGAGCATCTCAATTCAACATTTCTCCACCCGATTGTGTTCAAAATAATGAATTGCCTAATATTCAACAAGGTCCTACTGAAAACTTTGTTGTTGACAATATGGATGATGATTTGGATGATTCTTATAGTAATGATGAATATAAACCTTTTTTTTTTTTAGTTTATTATCATATCTCATTTCTAATTCTAACTATTACATTTTGTACCATTAGTGCATTCTGACTTACCAAGAAATACTCGAGGACCCACAACGCTTATGGATATTTGGAATAGAGGTCCTGATGAAAAATTACCGGAACAATTTAATGCATTTGATCAATGCGTAGATGATGGTGAACTTGGAAAATTTTGTGGTACTGTAGCTAGAAATCCCGATTTGACACCACTTGAATATGATGATTGGAGAAAGGTCCCTTCTGCAGTTAAGGACGAAATATTGAGAGTTATCAAGGTAATTTAGTAAGTTATTTTTTATCGAAAAGAATATATCTTAATCAATTACTTTGTTATATTAAAATTTTATTTAGTTAAATACTCGTATATTCTTAATATATTTTTTTATCTCAGACCAAATTCGATATAACTTCAACTGATGGTAGAAAGTCTTGGGTTCTTAAAGATGTTGGCAAATATTTGAAAGAATTTAGGACAAAATTGTATCTTGATAATTTTTCAAAGTACAAGTCTCTTGCTGAAAGGAAAGAAAATGTGGATAATAGAACTCGTAAAGATCAATGGGAGAAGTTAGCAACTAAATGGTATTCTCCCAAGTGGCAGGTAAAACTCTTTTTACAATTTGAATAAAATTCTATGAATTTAATTGTTATATGAGTGAATGGTATCGATTAGCTTATCATACAATAGATATACTATTTATCTGGTAAATATTTGATATCTAGACTAATTTATGTTATAACTAATCTTATAATGGGGATTTATTCACTGGGAAACAACATGGACCATTATTCCCTCGTAATGTAGAATCTTCTTGGTTTGCACAAGCATGACTCTAACCTTTTAATGCTAAGTAATTGATATACTATTTAATTATTTTTACAAAAACAAAATACTTTTTATTATAGGAAAAAACTGAAAATGATAGAAAGGCACGAACAAAAATGATTATGTCTCACACTTCTGGTACAATTTCTTTTGCTCGTAGAGCAGAGATGAAGGTATACACTTAGATTACTAGATTTCTTACTATCACATTTATATTAACATATATTTCAATCAAGTGTAATTTGGTAATTGTTTTCTAGTTTAAAGCAACTGGAAAATGACCTAGCAGAGCACAATTATATGTAGATCATCACAAACACAAGGATGGAACACCAGTTACAAGTGAAGCAGCATAAGCTATTGTAAGATTTTTTATTATTAATGGTTCCTTAATTTTAGTTATTAATAATATATTTATCAATTTGAATATAATAATATATTATATTACTTTTTTAATATGACGTAGACAAAGATTGAAAGAATTTTGCAAACTCAAGGAGAAGTTGAATCTTCTCAACAAGCAGATGATTTTACTCATTTAGAAGTTGATGCTCTCAGTCAAGTTCTTGGTCCGAAGAAAAGTGGACGTGGGCGTGTTCGTGGGATGGGATTTGGAGTGACTCCAAGTATGTTTTCGAAATCAAATCTGGAATATTTGAGGGAAAATGAAGAAATTAAAGAAAAGGAAAGGAAACTTGAAGATAAAGTAGTTGGATTGACTGAGGAACTGAAGGGATTCATGGGCGGAAACTCGTTCCAAACACCCATGAGTCCTCCCCTAAAGGATCCGCTCATATGAAACAATTCGAAAAACAGCAATAAAGAGCTTACTTTTGCGGATTCAAGAAGCTACTTCTTGAATGGAAGATCACGTTTCTTGGATTCTTTGCTGTCACCAATGGAATTCCCTTTGCGGAATGTCCCTCTACCGGTATCCACGCAACGAAACGGGCAGTGATTGCTAGCTCTTCGTCTTTCTAAAGTTCGGGGATCAGAGAGAAAAGGGAGAAGAAAGAATAGAAAACGGTTTTCTGATTCTATATCGTATTTCGGCTGAAAAACATTAGCCTTCTAGGTTTCGGCTAAGAGATGTTATATAGAGTGTGAGAGTTTGTTACTAGAACAACTCCCACCTCTACTCAACTTCTCTCAGCGGTGGGAGTCTCGTAATCCCTACGTTCCTAGACTTTATCTGGTAGTGGAAGTCCTTATCGGATAATAACTCCCACGTAATCCCAAACTATAGGTAAAATACCGAAATTGCCCCCTATCTCTAATTCGAATATAAACACTTTATTATTTTCAGAAAGACAAATGTCGATACAATGAAACTAGACACTTTCTCGGATTCATTGAATCTGACATGAAGCTCAGTTAGCTTGTCTATGCGTGTGACCCACGTAGGTTCATATCACAATGGCAATGAAAACACACTTAGTAGTAGCGTGAGTTCATAAATCACAAGCGGTCCCTAGCAGGACATTGTGACTACCCAAAGTGAATGAATATACAACGGAACCTAATATCAATCCACTATTTAATCCATTTGTCTCGCGATATCCTATTTAAGCATAAGGCATGGTAGTCGTCACCCTTATTAAGCTTAATTATATTTATGCGCGATCTCTAGGTAGACTGTTCCAACAAATAGTATCTGATAACCACTTTATCAAATACATTTGAGCACGGCCATGCATTTAGACAGCTCTTTTCCCTATCGAGGGGCCCATGGATATCTCTCTCTAATAATAGAGAGGACAAATTCCTCACAATGCCTCTCACACTCAAGCCATGATAGACGCTACATCCGATCATCGATCGTATTGATTACTCGATTAAAAGCAACGTACGACTGAGTCAAAACGTGGCTCCATTCATGCTAGAATCAAATGGAGACATAAGGTCTAAGGATTCTAAATTAGTATTGAGGAAGTAATACTTATGACTAAGGACCATGAAGTATTAATTCTCTAACGGATCACGTCCAATACAATGTATCCCTATATATTGCATCTATGATATGATTTGTATTCATTACACATGATTAGTAAAACGTAATCATCAATCAAACATCATACTAGTTTTATTTCATTGTAAAATAGATTACATAAAACTAGGGACAACTAGAATAGTAATTACATAAGCAAATGAGTTTTACTATCAAATCACGCATTTGATGTTCATAAGCAAAATTTACTATTCATATGAAATGCTCAAAAAGATATAAAACGTACAACATATGCTAATGGTCCTAGGGCACTACTAACAGGAACTTGCTGGACTGAAGGATATTGTTCTGAAGCAGGTATGCTAATAATCTATTGATTGTTATTATTTTTATTCAAAAATTATTAAAAAAATCATGAAATTATATTTGTTGTTTTATTAAAAAATATTGTTTGCTGCAGATATTAGTAGTCTTGGTTCTCGCTTGTTTTCTTCTCATCATTCGCATGACAATGATGTTTGTGCTACAAGTAAGTACTCCTAATTGTTTCAAAGTAAACTTTAATACTAATAAAATTTATTAAATTATTTTCGTTTTTTCAGATGGGACTTTACCATGAAGGTTCATACACCATTAGAAAGAATTGAAGCTTTTATTTACTATTTTGGCAAGTTAGAGATTCTATAGTTAGACGAGTCATTTATTTTAGTTGTAGATGTTTTGCAAGTTAGTAATTTACACTTTTAGATAATTATTGATCAAATATCATATATATTTGTGATTTTGTGTCATGTGATTAAATGTTTACATTGTTATATTTGTGTTTTTCTACTTTATTTAATGTGATCATTTAAAATTGTCAAGATAAATATGTTTTGACACTGCAAATGTAGCGAAAATTATGTATTTATACAATTTACAAATGTTGGATTAATAATTTATATTAATTTCTCTATATAGATGTTTGAATGTATTTCTTTATTGAAACTATTTATAAATATCTAAAAATGACTAATTTATACAATTTAACATGACGTAAAAAATGTCGGAATAACTTTTTTTTCCAACTCTTTATAAATGTCGTGTGACACCCCAGCCCCTCTGCTAAGGTCCACTGCGGCTGAGTAGGGTGTCTGCGTGCCTCTCGGCACTAACATATACAAAATCTCAAATGCTCGGATGGAAAAAAAAAAAAAAAAAAAAACAAGAAAAACATAATAAAGAAGAGTTATCTCTTACACGGTAAACAACTAAAACACGTAATTCTCATAGGTAGATCTGATACATAAAGGTTTCCAAAAGCATAATAGTATATGGCCAATGGCTTCTTCAAACTCCAAGTAGAGATTTCCACGAGGTTCATGGATCCATGTCCTGAACCAGCTTTATCTGAAAACATGTCACAAAAACATGTGTGAGCCAGAAGGCTCAGTGAGTTCGCGTGTGTGCCAGTGTATTTACAAGGATCTTTTAGTGAATGCATGCAGATGCTTTTCAAAAATATTCTCAGTGCGAACAAATCCATTTTCCATTGAGTTTCAAAATCAGATGAAAAAACACATGAAGGATTGAGACACAGTTGAAAAGTCTGAACAAATCAAGACATGACAACCCAGCCTCTAAATCTAAGTTTCCAAAATAGTTCTCAAATCAAAGTCGGGCTCACGGAGACTGTTAGCCCTAAGGGCGATCGAACTCGGTTTTTGATAATGGACAAACACTTGATGTTGTGTCTAATGTTTATATCTTTGTGATAGAATATCAGAACATATATTGGAAGCTCTAAGTACTTCAATCAAGCCATTGAAAGCCATTGGTATCAAGATTCAAAGTTATTCAAGGCTCATCTTTCAAGATTGAAGATTGAAGACTTAGGTTTGGTTAGTTTAGCTTTGTCATCATTAGTCGTTATCTTATAAAGCTCTAACCAAAGCTCTCATGAACATAAGCTCTACACTCTAGTCTTGCATACACACAAACACGTTTTCAAAAGGCTTAGTTTTCGAAATGATTCTTAAATGTGTTCTTATCCAAAAAGCCTTTGTTTTCAAAGTCCATGTCCTTTAAAATGGTTTTCCAAGTGTTCTTACTTGTTAGCTTTTGGGAAAACCTTTTAGACTTCTAAAGACTTCTATAGATTTCAAAACGTGTGAAAAATAAGCTTAGAAGTTCGGTCATCCTTAATATCCTTATCTCATGCATACATTTGGTATCTTATTTTTGCATATTATTCCCATTTGCATCAATGTTTTGTCATCATCAAAAAGGGGGAGATTGTTAGCCCGAAGGGCAAAATATTCTATGTTTGTTTTGATGATAACAAACCATTGTTAGTTCTAATGTTTGTGTGAGCATGTTCTTTGTAATAGGATCCTTAGCACTCACATCGACATTGATGAAAATGGTAAGATAGCTTCTTGTGTAAACTAAGGTATGTATATTACACACAAGAATGCTAAATTATGGAAGGAAGGAGGCAAGGAGGTTGGTTGGGAAATAGGGCTCTTCAAAGAGTCCCTAATGTATATGGCATAAGAACTTAACATGCTAGTGCTTATGTTTCTCGTTCTATCTTGGTTTATCTTATAAGCACTTAGCTTTACACTTAATTGTTCTTATATCCTTTTGACATGCTTCCTTGTACTTAAATTGTCCATATTCTATCTAATTACATCAAAGTTTGTCATAATCAAAAACCGAGTTCGATCGCCCTTAGGGCTAACAGAGACAAATCCGGATCCCGAAGTTATTACCAGCCTCACACCAGTACGAGCTCGAATTTCATACCTTATGTTTCCCCAAACACAAAACCAGGCTACGAAATCTGAGGCACCTACCAGCCCGCGCCTGGTGACTAACTCCAACGTCGAGCCCCTCCGGACTCTCCGCAGAGCAGCCGAACACCACAAAACGATGTTCCACACAAATAAACGCAATACCAATTGGGCCGAGCCCTCCTCGAATACTACGCCCCCCTTCAAGTGGTACCACAATCCAGAGCCTATGCGTTCCACGCCAGCAAAAGAGGTCCTAGCACAGGTGACTAGCCATGTACAATGCAATCCACTGACGCTTCAGGCTATCAAATCATATTCGAATCGTATCCAAATCAAAGCTGGTCAGAACGGGGGTTTAATGCAAATTTTACAATCAAAAGGGCCAACGTAAAGGCCAACAAACATAATCATATTCAAATCTAATTCAAAATATTCACCCGTCCGCCAGTCCAAATATAAAAATACACAATTTATCAAATATGCCATGACAATGCACATGTGTTTCCAAAACAATGCAGTTTTCATATATCAAAGCATTTTCTAAAACTTACCATGTGTTAAGCGAACCTGCGAAAAAGATGTTATTCCAAAAATCATATATTCTTAACCGGAGCACCGCTCTTATGCAATTTTAATGCACATTTTACACAAAAGTTGGATAACTTCTCCAATTTAAAATAATTGACAGATAACCAAATACTCAAGAATAAATAATTTCCATTTTTTTGGAGACTTTTCGAAAGTGCTTCATTTCTCAAAACATTATCGTTTTAGAAAATAATATAAGCACAATAAATTCAGTAAGTTTCGGGTTGCGAAACTCACTTGATAATCTGTCTACATCTTTGAGATCCAAAACAATCCATATCCTAAAATCAAATAATTCTCCATAATTCAATAATAAATAAATAAAATGATTAAAATATTAATCTCCATAAACTCAATTAAATGAAATATGTAAATAACCTAATATCTTACTTCAATCTACCGAGTTCTAATAAATCGCACAAGCTCATGAAATTGGGTATTTAATTAACCCTCGGCTTCTCAAGGGTGCAAACCGAATAGGATAAGAAACATAACATATTATAACAAAAAATAGATGACATAAGGAAAGGTTATCTTGAGTTGGAGATTATATTTAAAGTAAACACACAAGGCTTGGTTGCTAATCAATAATGAATTACAAAATAAAATTATGATCTGTGTAAGAAATTGAAATTGAATAACAATTGAGACTTTTGGACCAAAAGGGAAACAAAAGCAAAAAATTGAGTGATGGGAAATGATAAAATAATGGACCGAGGAAAAATGGGTATAAATAGAAACAAATGGCCAATAAAATTCGTGGAAGTGTTAAGTAAATTGGTGATTCAAAGGGATAACAGGGCTGCCATGGAATGATTTCATTGTTCACTAAGTATATACTGATTCTTTATTATACAATATATAAAATAAAGAGTTTTAAAATAAAATAAAAAAAAATAACAAAAGGAAAGAAAGAAAAAGAAACGAAAACTCACCTAGGGGCTGCTGTGCGACGCGGAATGAAATGGCAAGTAAATTGGCCATCAAATCCATAGTATATATATAGGAATCAATGAAGAATAGGCCTGTGACAAGTGTCTAATTTAGTAGGTGTTTGTTGGCAAGTATCAAGACACTTGTCCTTCATGCACTGTTTTTTTTTTTTTTTAACGTAAAAATTATATCTCGCTTGCACAATTAAGTTTGTTAAAAAAATTTCCCAACTTGTTAAAATAAAAATGGTGTCATTACTATAATTTTTTATAAACACAAAATCGAATATCAAATCGAAAACTGACTCAAAATGGGTATACCTAAAAGTGCTCACAGAGTGGGGTGTTACATGTCGGAACAAAGACTTTTTGATACACTTCAAAATGACGTAAAAAATATCGTAATAAATAAACATTACCACTATTTACAAATGTCGCAAATGGGATTTTCAGCAACATTTACGATTGTTGAAAGAAACATATTTTGAAACACTTTGAATTGACATTACAAACGTCGGAAAAAATATTTATACCGACTGTTTAAAATGGTCGTTAGAGATGTCTTATTATGACTATTTAAAAGTGTTGGAAAACTTTTCTTTTGATACACTTTGAAACGACATAATAAACGTTGGAACAAATATTTATTCCCACAATTTATAAATGTTGTATAAGACTTCTTTTTGCGACTATTTACAAATGTCGGAGAAAATATTTTGTTACACTTAAAAATGACGTAACAAAAGTCGCAATAATAATTTATTTCGACTATTTATGAATGTCGCAATAGATATTTTGTTGTGACTATTTTAAAATGACGGGACAAATATCTTTTGATACACTTTTAAATGACTAACAAATGTCGGAATAACTGCTTATTCACATTATTTACAAACGTTGCAATAGGCCACTTGTTGCGACTATTTATAAATGACGGTAAAAAGACCTTTTGATACACTTTAAAATGACACAACAAACGTCATAATATATAAGTACCGGTGCTTGTTACAAATGTCGTAAAAAACTATAACGACATAGGCAAATGCGTCATTTATACGACATTTGTTATAAACGTTGGTATAGATCTATATCGACGTTTTTTTTACTTATTGCGATATATGACAAATGTCGCAATAGACCTTTTTGTTGTAGTTTAGTATGCCCATACATCCAACGCAAAATACGCATCTCTGTTACACTCATTTTTTGGATATAACATATTTTCACAGCCAACACATTGTACCATACAACAACGCGGGGGTAATAGATTGTCTATAAAACTTCCCCTTCAATCTCAACGGTATATTATGGTCGCACAAGACACTCGTTGCACCATTCCATTTCAACCAACTAGCTTTAACTTGATGCACCACATCCACATCAAGCTCTCCATCTTTTTAAATGACAAAACTCAAATACCGAACATAATCATTCTCCATGATACTTATGTCATCCAAACTAATTACACTATACTCTCTATTTCAGCCGGCACTAAATTTACACTCCAAATACTCAGTTTTATTTCTACTAATTCTAAAGCCTTTAGATTCCAATGCTTGTCTTCGTACCTCCAACTTAGCGTTAACACATACTCTAGCCTCATCAATCAGAACAATGTCGTCAGTAAATAACATGTACCATGATACGAAGTCTTGTATATGACGAGTCACTTAATCCATAACCAACACAAAAAGAATCGGACTAAGTGTTGAGCCTTGATGTACACCAATTGTAATAGAAACCTCTTCTGTCGTCGCAGAACAAATCCTAACATTCGTACTGGCTCCCTTATACATATCCTTAACAATGTCAATATACTTACGGGATATACCTTTTTTAGTCATCGCTACCACAGTACTTCTCGAGGCACCTTAACATAAGGTTTCTCCAAATCAATGAACACCATATGCAAATCCTTATTTCTCTCCCTATAACGCTCGATCATTTGCCTGGGTAGGTGAATTGTCTTATTTGAAATACTCACAATATTTCTCAACCTATATTCAATCACTCTTTCCCAAAGTTTCATAGAATAACTCATAAGTTTAATGCCACGATAATTAGAACATTCTTGAACATCCCCTTTAATCTTGTACAACGGGACCAAAATGCTTTTCCTCCACTATGACGGCCTCTTATTGATCATAAATATCTTGTTGAAGAGGCTTAGCAACCATTCAATATCTACATCCCCTAAACACTTCCAAACCTTAATCGGTATGTCATCAGGTCCCACTGCCTTCTTTGTTTTCATTTTTTTAAGTGCCTTATAACTTATTTTCTCTGAATCCTACATACAAAGTCAGAGAAAGGAAGTTCCAAAGGCACTTAAAACAAAAGAATCTATATAATATTCAGAGTTTTAATACGGATTTCTACGCCTGGTTTTCAATATAACAATTGAAAAAATAACGAACAACTATTCTTTTGATCATATTCTTCCTTGCTAACAATAAGAACAGTGATTTGTGTATCTAAAACTGTGTATGTATGTACAAACAGAACATTTGTTGGCCCCCCAAGTGGGATACACAAAAAAATAAAATTATGTACAGTCTCCTTGTTTTCTGGGGAAAATGACTTGGAGTATCCTCAAACTATTTCTCAAGACACGATAAGGTCCTATCAGTATTTCAACTTCCTGTAAAGTCCTGTAACAATTTTCGCGATTGTTAAATAGTCCTACCACCAGTTTGACTGGTTGTTTTTTGCCAAAAAGGCTCACGCATCAGTCACGTGACAAATATTAAAGGGCAACATTGTCTAAAATTTTGCTTGTAAGGTACTATTCATCATCTTCCCCAAAAACCCAAATCCAATCCAAATACTTCACACCCATCCTTATCCCTATATCAAATATAAACTTCTCAATGACATAAAAAGATAATCCTTGACCTCTTGCAAGCATGAAAAGCTTACAAGAAAGATTTAGCACATTACAAGAAAGATTTAGCAAAAAAGGTTTGTAAGTTTTTTATGCTTGCAAGAGGTCAAAGATTGCCTTTTTATGTGATTGAGAAGTTTAAATTTGATTTGGGTTTTAGGGATAAGGATGGGTGTGAAATGTTTAGATTGGATTTGTGTCTTTGTGGAAGATGATGAATATTACCTTACATGTCAAATTTTGGACAATTTTGACCTTCAACTTTTATCACATGACTGGTGCCTGAGCCTTTTTGGGCGGAAACAACCAGTCAAACTGGTGGTATGACTATTTAACGGGGTGAAAATCCTCTGTCCCCGTTTGTGTATGTCCCCGTGTCCCTAACCAATCAAGAATTTACTATATAAATATTTGTTTTAATTATATATACACATGGTAAATTGTGATTGGCTGGGGACACGGGGACATAGACTGATGGGGACAGAGAATTTTTTGCCCTATTTAACCATCGCGAAAATTGTTACAGAACCCTAAAGGAAGTCAAAATACTTGTATGACCTTATCATGTCCTGAGAAATAGTTTAAGGATCATTTTCCCTGTTTTCTATTATTTATTAAGTTGTTAGTATTACTTGGACTTTTATATTATTCACTAAACTACAAAAGAACATAAATTTCAAATTAAAAAATATTTTTTCGGTTAAGATATAAATGTTTCATTTTTTTTTACTAGAATATCCAGAATTGAATATCACATTTTTAAATTTAAATAAAATTCCAATACAAATATTTCAATTGCATCTCAAGTCAAAATTTTAATTCAAATTCGAACCAAACGAGTAAACAAATAAACTTGAAACTTGTCAAAGAGTCATCGGTCTAATAGTCAAAGCTGAAGCATCATACATAGAGATTATTAGTTCAAATTTCCTCACCGTTTCTTGAATTCCTCTACTTCTTCTAATAGATAGGGCCCTTCCTACAATAAATAAATATTTTTTTTAAAAAAAAAAACTTAAACAATTCCAAACACCCCCCGCCCCCCTGCCCCCCTCCCCCTCTCCCCCCATCCCACCACACGCCTACTTCTTCCTCAACCTCAACCTCAACCTCAACCTCTTTCTCTCTGTGCATTCCTCCACACACTCAAGTTAAGCTCCCATAAGTCATAACCAAGTTTCAAGATTCTACAGAAGAAGACCGAAATCAATCCAAAAACAAATGGGAAATGGCTACAATCATCATCTTCACCCCCAAAATATTTACACAAGAAACAGTTTCTTACCAATTCTCTGTCGAATTTCAATCAAAGATGTAAAATTAAAAGATCCTTCTTCTTCTTCTTCCTTCTCCTCCGACGACCCTTCTTCTCCTAAAGTCGGTTGTATGGGCCAACTCAAGAAAAACACCAAACTTCTCGATTTTCCGGCGCCGACTTATAGACTCACATCCGCCGCCGCCACCAGAAGCAATTCAACTCATAATAATTCTCCCAAGTATACGAAGCTCAAACGTTTTTTTTCAGGCAAAAATTTTACCACCACCACTAACGTCGCCGCCTCCTCCTGCCGGAGTAGCAGAGGGATGTGCAGGAATGGGTCTAAAAGGTCGTCGAGAATCAACCATGATGATGATGGGAATAAACAAAATCAATCTTATGTTAAAGTGGATATAAATGAAATGGACCCGCCGTTGCCGGTGGTGAAGAAGGTGGTGCCGCCGCCGGAAGTGAATCTGTGGAAGAGAAGATCCGGTGGGATGACACTGAAAGGTTTGCAGATTGAGCAGATGCCTAACAACAATAATCTGCCGGCGGTACCAATTCTTCACCACCGGATGACACTGAAAGGTATAATACTGACTTAAATTGGGATTCCATTCCAATTCTTTAGAGAGGTTTTCAATTTTTTTGAAAATATAATGTATATGCTATTTCTTTTTTAGTACTATTTCAAAATGTAAAATCTGGAATCAAATATTGGTAATCCCGTTATTATTACTTTTTCTTTTCTACAGATTTTAATAATTATACATTAATTAGGGATCCATTGATATTCACCAAAAAGAAAATAATTAGGGATCCATTGAGACAATCTGACAAAAATGTTCCCTCCCCATATCACGGCCTCGCCCCCACTCCCTTACCCCACCGCCGGTAAATAATCGTTTAGTCTGTGTAATTATTTCTGTGTAAAATTAATCACAATTCACTATGTGTATATATAATTAAAAAAAATGATCACATTGCGAATTTTTATTTGTTAGGCATATAAATAAGTACACAGACGGGTACAGACGATTTTCACCCCACCGCAAGCCATAAGTTTTGAGTTTGTTTAACGTTTGTGGGTAAATTTATGAACTTGATCCCTAAACATAATTGGTAATTTTGGTCCTTATTCTTTTAATTTTAATATTTGAAACCTTAAATATATTGTGTCCTTCTGTCATACTCTGTAGTAGTCAACGTGTCAATAAAAAAAATTAATTTGAAAACACCAAATTAAAAGAGTATTTTGAAAAAATTTCTCAACATATGTACTTCATCTATTTCTTCTCCTCTTCCAAAAAAACCATTCTCAGAAAAATCAAAATTCAGTAAAAAAAAGAAAATGAAGATGAAGAAGAAGATTTTTTTTCCCAAAAGAATAATTTTTACCTAGAGTTGATGTTTCCAGAACTTTGTGGTTTCTTGATTTTATAAAGATTGCAACTTTTTCATTGAGAGAAAGGGGAGAACCTGTGGAGGCATACAATTTTGTTAATTACTACTTCCTCTATCCTTAAATAAAGTTAACACTTCAATATTTCAAATTAATTAAGAAATTCCTAAAAATAATAAAAGCCAAAGCCAAAAAACTAATATATCATCATTAACTACATATTGAAAATTGAAATTGGTAAAAGAAAAGTAAGGAGAGGGTAAAAATGGTAAAAGTTCATTAAATTTTTATTGATAATCTAAATGTTAACATTATTTTGAAAAAAATTTAAAGTCTCCAAATGTTGACATTATTTAGGGATGGAGGGAGTATTCTTCTTCATCAGATATGGCAGGCAAGAAACACCCTTCTTTATCTTCCGTTGGGATTTGTGCTATTTTGTCTTAAAGATAGATTGGTAAAATTGGTATTACATTATTTTTAAATAATTGATACATTTCATATTTTTACACAGACTAAAAGACAATAAATACAAAGAAAAAAATTCAAATTACCCCTAATTAAAATATGATTTGATATTCATAGATAAATGTAGAATTGTTGGAAGCACTAAAGTGGTAAATAAAGTTAATTAATGGTAAATTTAAAAGAAACATGATAAATGTTCACCAAATTTCGAAATGTATAAAATAATTTGAAACATACAAAACAGTGAAATGTATCAATTATTTAGAAACTGATGTAGTATGTTATAAATGTGGAGAATAGAGGCTTTCTTCGAGTGCTTGTTCTGAATTTTCTTCTGCATAGAGAAATGAAACTTGATTTATTATCATCAGAAGAATCTGGACAAGGAGAATTTCCTGCTATGAAGATCAACAATGAAGCTATGAGAATTTGCTGGTAAGGAAAGAGGTGGATGATGAAGATAGAGATCAAAATCACCCATCGTAATATGTTTTGTGACTCATAACGCCAATTTACAAATGAGTGATTTATCCAAAATAACTCCGGTCCAAGCAGGGTTTTGAAAAACAAAATCGAAAATTGTTTTTTCTCCGATACAGAATATGACGGAATGATCATTTCCACCTAACGCAATATGGTTAAGGTCTCAAATATCAGATCAATCATTTTATGTTTAGGACCAAATTTATAAATTTGTCTAACGTTTACCTACATTTCATCGTATATTAAATTAGTAAAAAGGTAGAAAGTTCCAAGCTTAGTGTTACCACCAGTGTGATTGAATTGCTTCACATCCAAAGTTTAATTTCAATATTTTCACTCGGATTCTTTATTTTTATTATCAAACAATTTACTTTACAGAAAAGAAGAACTTTGTGTTGTTGGATTGGCTTTCTGTTTTTTTTTTGTTTTTAATAGAGTTTCTAAGTAGTGAACTGTTTATAGACAGAAAAGTGAGATTGAAATTGAAAATTTACATTGAACTTTTGGACTAAAGTGAAGACCACGTGCACAAACAGAACATCCAATTCGATTGACTTGTCTATGTGGACCGCTTCACTTACAAACAGTGGTGGATTCAGAATTTAAGTTTATGGGGCCGTAGTAGAAAAAATTGAAAATTTTTAGGGGATCGTAATAAAAAAAATCTCTTTTATTCTGAACCGTTGGATATATATACCTAGTATATAAAAAATTTAAAAATTCTTTTATTCTGCCCCTTCAATGCTATGCCACTGCTTACAAACAAGCGGAGGCACTTTTTATAAATTAAAACCAGTCACCTTTAAAAGTTGTTCATATTAATAGAGATTTTCCTTCTTATTTGACAATTTACATTTATTTTCCTGCAAGAAATACTATGTTTATTTACACAGTCTCTTATGTAATTACTTGTTTGTTAAAGACGTTATTATATTTACTTGTAACGTTATTATAGTATTTATATAGTGTAAAATTATTTTACACTATCATTTCCCATTGCTCAATATTGGTTTATGTTTCCAATTTTGTCCGAAAACATCATTTGTCAACCAATTTTCATTTCTCTGTCGGATTCTCTTATTCCTATTTCACATTATATTATGACTTGAAAATACATGGTTCCTCTCTTGTCCAACAACCAGCTGTTTGCGATGAAGTCAGGGACGTAGGCAAAATTCGACTCTCACCTGACGGCGACAGACTGGTACCAAATTTTACGAGCTTGGGTTAGCTTGGGTTTTAACTAGTAGCCCTAAAAGTACAAAACGCACCAAATTGCCTATAATGTGTTGGCGGTTATTGTGCGGAATACCATTTTTTCAGAATGTGTAGATTGCAGAGAACCCTTCAATAACTTTATCTGGCGGATTTGATTTAGAGAAAGAAATGAGTGTTATTATTTTTTTCTTTTAAAAAAAAAAAGATATCTATTTGTCTCATCCGGATGACTTTTATTTTATCCAACAGTAAAACAGTTGCTTTGGTCATATAGAATAACAGTTTTTCTACATAATAGGTCAAAACGGCTTACAACGCTTATAGGGGTTTTCAGGGGTAGGAATCTTCTGTCACCATTCGGTGTCTCAATCCCTGTTCCACTAATAACAAATTGACATGTGTTAATTTTTTAATTAAAAAAATTATAATATAAAAGAAATAGTGAAACTCGTAAGGAAAATATGAATACGTGTCAATAATTTATTCGGGGATAGAGAACGGGAATAGAGAATTTTTTGCCGGTTTTCAGGTACCGTGCTTATAGATTGGGTTGTCAAATATTGTTTGTTTCGACTTTCCAAATTACAAGTAATCCCCCACAATTTTTATAAGTAATGTGCCTATTTTTTTCATGAATACTTTTTATGAACTTATTTTTAACTTGTATCATCACAAGAATGTAATTATAAACACCACAGCTGGACCTAATCCACACACTCTAATCCGGTGTTTTGATGTTCCTTCTATTGACCTTTTTTTTTCTTGTGTTTTAAATTTAAAATATACATATTCTCGATCTAAAATTAATATTCACATTTTCTTAGAATGAGATTTTTTGTAGAATCCAAAAAAGGATTAAATGACTAAATGATCATCTACTATTTTACTATTTTCGAGTTACGGTCCAAAAATAATTATTTTTTGCGCCTTTTGGCAATTAAAATGTTACGGGTTACAACTTTTAGATTCCAGCTAAAATTTTCAAAAAAAACCCTCCACGTGCCGGCCACGTGAGGGGTATTTTCGTCATTTTCATTTCTTCTTTCTTCTTCCAAGCAACACCACCATTTCATTTTTTTTTTCTTTCTGCTTCAATTTGGGAGGTGGTTTTCTTTAGAATGGTTTTCTAGCAAAATCACCATTTTATTTCTTCCCACCATGCCCCTCTCTGAGTTCTTGAGAATGGCTAGAGGAAAGCTTGTAAAATAAGTTCTTCATCAGCCTTCTTCGAAACAGAAATTGAAGCTTCCATAGCTTTAATTTTCTAATCTTCCTTCAATTTTTATAATTGATCTACAATTGACTTTTGAGTGAGAAAATTTTTTATATTAGGATTGAGTTGCAATCTAAATGCACCCTATGATATGAATGAAGAGAAGGTTTTGGTAATGGATGTTTAACTGAGGCAAATGTCCGGAAGCCACGTGAGGGGCTCGTCGCCGGCATCGCGGCGGAGAAGATGAAGAATCTGGCCGCTTAGGCTCCAGTGTGGAACATAAATTATTCCTCACCGTGCGGAACAATTAATAGCCAGTCAAATCAAAAATCGATGCGATCGAGATCATTTTGTTTTAAATACTTATTATTCATAATATTTTAGGTAAAATAATCTCAAACATCCTATTCGTGATCCGACGACAATTAGTTGTTTCGCAAAGTTCCGCACTGGAACCGGACTGGAATCAAGATTTCTTATAGGGTAAAAAGTGTCTACCCCGAAACTATCTCAGATTTTGGTTTTTGACCCTCAACTAAAAAACGTCAAGTGCTTGACCCTAAACCTTTTTGAAGTATCAGTGGTGCCCCTTCCATCCAATTTCTCCGTTAAATAATAACGAAATGTGTCCATGTGACACTCACATGATAAAAAATGGGAGTAAATTGGGGAAAAATAAATTAACCTTTAAAAATATGAATTAGAAAATCGATGTTCGCCATAAATCTTTCCCTAATTTCTTCTTTAGTTCATGTCTAGTGAAACCTCACTTTTTTCTGAAATGAAAATCTTGCAAATTCCCCATGAACAACTTAAGCAATTTTTTTTGGGAAATCAGCCTATTTAGTCCACCCAAAAATTTTCGTTTAGCCCGTAAAGTCCCCAATGTTTAATTTCAGCCTCTAAAGTCCCTTACCTATTTACGGGGTGCATATAGAGGTTCCACCACCTCTTATGCGGAGGACATAAGGCAAATGGGTTCCTCCAAATTAGGGCAATAGAATTTGGGGTTTCTTTTTTATAACCATTTTTATATTGATTTTTTGTATTTTGTAAATTTTATAGATTGAAACTGATAATTATTCCCCCGCTCATTAAGCACGTGGATGACATGAATTTGGGGCTGCCCTGATTCCACCGCAGAAGAGGTGGTGGAACCTCTATATGCAGGCCGTAAATAAATAAGGAACTTTACAGGTTGAAATTTAACAATGGGGACTTTACAGGCTAAACGAAAATTTCTGGGGGGATTTTACAGGCTGAAATTAAACATTGGGGACTATACGGGCTAAACGAAAATTACTAGTGGACTAAATAGGCTAATTTCCCAATTTTTTTTTTTTTTTTTTTTAAATAACTTAAGCATGACTTCCATGAATTTATGTTAAACTCCATGAAAGCTGGAACTAATTATACCGATTTTTTTTTAACTTAGTTTTGAGCAAAGAAGATATTCAATGTCTTCATCATATCTCATAACAACCTAAGCATGACTTCCATGATTGTTTTTTGCCAGAAATTGAAAATACTATTTACTAATTTATTAAGATTTCTTGAATCAATTTTCAAATAGGAGATCACATTTTTTCTTTTCAATGATTTTAGGGTTTTATAATTTTGGGATGTTAAGAAAATTAGGGAGGGTTCGGAAGATTTGGGAGGGTTTTTTCATTTTCTAATCCATTTTTTTTAAAGATTAATTTATTTTTGCACAATTTGCTCCCATTTTTTATTATGTGAGTGTCATATGGGCACCTTTCGTTATTATTTAATGGAGAAATTGGATGGAAGGGCACCATTGATACTTCAAAAAAGTTTAGGGTCAAGCACTTAACGTTCTTTAATTGAGGGTCAAAAATCAAAATTTGAGATAGTTTAGGGGATGTAGACACTATTTACCTTTCTTATATTATTATCAGGCTTTGGATTGTCAAATTTCTTGGTGGAAAAATCTTGATCTCTATTTTCTTTATTAATTGGGAGCAATTTAAGGATTCAAAAACTGTGGATATAAGAATCCATTGAAATTGTAGTTGAATTTTATTGGCAACTAAAGAACAACAATGAAATGTGTTTAATCTATGTGAACTTGTTTAGTTTTTATGCAAAATTTGGATCACCAACTCTCTTTTGCTTTTCACTGTTTCAAACTTTAAAATGAGTTTGGTGTTGGTGAATTTAGTGAAGAAGATGATGATTCAATGAAGAAGATGATGTTAACAGGACGGGTCGGGCTGGTGGGGGTAAACTTGTCTTTTTAAATTTTCAGGCAAAAATTAAGGAAAAATGGCCGATTGCAAGAATCTGCAGCCCGTAATATTTTCATGGCCAAAAGGTGCGGAAATAATTGTTTTGTGTCGTAACCCAAAATAGTGAAATAGTAGATGGTCATTTAATGCATTTAACCCATCCAAATAATATAAAAATTCAGAATTCAGAAAATATAATTATCACAAATATAATTTTTTTGGTTGAATTAATTTCGATAATAATAAATATATATTTACTAAAACAAAAGACTAATTATTAAATAGATAAAGGGAGATCACTATTATCATCAAAAGAAAAATAAGAGTAATTGAAGTGCTATTAACAAAAGGAAAATTACGGGTGCCAGTAGCGACTCCCATAAAAGATATGTTGAATAACTCATAGATGGAAATCATGGAATCAAGGGGAGGCAACGGGCCAACGGCCCCAGACAGTTTCAATCTTGTTATAAAGGTATTAATTTTAATGTCTTAATATGTTATTTTCTAAATACAAAAGATTAATGATTCAGTTCCCTCAAAAAAAATAAAAATAAAAAAGATAAAAAGTGCCCACACTTTTTGAAATATTTTCTATTTTAATTTTTTTATCTCGGAAAAAATTAAAAGATGTCCACATCTTTCCCATATGCAATTTCTATGGAGTTTTTTTTTCTTTTTTTTCATTCATAACCTCTTTTTTTCCAAAAATTTTCCTGAGTTTGGTAATATGAGTCATGTGGTCTCATTCTGTCCAAATTTAACCGTGAAAATAGATAGAATGGGCAACATTAATACTCCAAAAAGTTTAAATCAAGAACATTTCTTCTTTTTTTAAGTTGAGGTTAAAACCAAAATCGAAAAAAGTTCTAGAGAATGAACACTTTTACCCCAAAAAAAATTAATATGGCATTCAATTTTATACCATGAAATGATGTGGACATTCAAGGTCAATGTAGGAAACAAACTATGTCCCGAATTCCTATTTCATTCACTGTTATAGATGATTGATACATGTACACTTTTCCTCTACCAATTCTATCATTTTTTTTTGTTATAAATTTTTTAATTAAAAAAGTTATTACTAGCCAACTCCTTATTACTGGAACATATATTTAATGGGACAGAAGATCCTTACCGGTCAATTTAGAAGCTTGTTTTTTTTATTTGGTTAAAATGCAGTCACAAAATACCTCTCCCAGATGAACCTTGTATGTGGAGTTTTTGTGTCTAGTTTGATTTGGACCACAGTTGCTTTATATGTTGTTTGCTGTTATAAATAACAATCCATTTAACCAGGGGAGGAATGTATAGTTCAAAGTCTCTAAAGCATATAAAAAGAAGGAAATCAATATTTTCTACAAGATAAATACTCGTTCTAAAAAAAAGCAAGAACATAAAAGCTCGCAGATCGTTAAGACGAAGATAACATATTTTTCCGGTAAATAGACCAAAGATAGCATATAGAATAGTCCGTCATCTGAAATTAATCACGGACATTCAATTCTAGAGGACTGAGAATTATACAATCATGTGTAATGTCATACCAATACGACACGGGAAAATAACACAAATCTATAAAATTTCACAACCATAATAATACCAGGCCCAACTTACCTTGCAATAAAATAAAAAATTACCTTACCCTTTTGATTTTTGAATAAGCAAGAACAAAGAATTCCAAAATACGTAATCCATTTACAAAAGAACAAATATCTCTCATGCCACGCTATCAGAAAAGAGGAAATCATTAGAAGTTAAAACAAAATACCTTTCAACCCTCTGCATAAGAAACAACTATCCTATGATACGACTTGTTCAAAATGCAACCAATACCAAAAGTAACAGACAGAAAATAACAGTCCACGTAAGGACAAAATTTAGCAATTCAAAAGCAAAAGATAGCACATTAAAACAGTTTTGGTTACGCATTATGGTTACGTAAGTTCTTCCTGCTGCATTTCAGCACACAAGTGATATCATAACGTCACAACGTAACAAGTAATATATTTCTGAAGCAAACAATTGAACCACCTTTATTGAGGTAAAAACAACCATCATAATTCTTACCTGTGAGAACCAGCTATCGCTATGATGTGGCCGAGTCTTTATCCGACCTGAGCGTCTTATTTACAGCAACAATATGTACGCTTTAGGACAAATATACTCCCAGCTCAGATTCCCTGTAGAAGCTATATTAAATACAACAGTTCAGTAAAATCATCTGTTCGTTCAAGCTCTGCATCCTGGATGAAAGAGACAGAGCACGGGGTAGCAACACAAGGGGAAAGACCATAAAGAAGGAAAACAACAGACATTCATCCAGGTAACTCCAGTCCCGCGCAATACAAATCTCACGAGCTACAGCAACACAATTTCCTTCGCAGACAGCATTACAACACCTAGAACCACCAAAAGCAGCACGAACTTTCGTTTAATTCGGGGGAAGAGGGATCCCAATTCACAAACTAATAAAACGAAAACTCGACACTCCACCAATAAGAATAATTTAAGACTGGACTTCTGATCGAACTGTAACCTGCAACGCTCAACCAAACTGTCAAAAACCCAACTATAACTCCAGATTTTTGACAAATGAATTAAATTCTTCATCAATTTGACATCAAAATTGCTATGACCGTTTTACTTTTACATTGTAAGAATATGTACACCAACTTTACAAACCCTGAGTAGGCATTACCTTGTATACAGTTACAAGAAGCAAAGCTTCATTTACCCTTCCACAAAGGAAAGAATAAGCATGGCACTACCGAATTTAGCCACTTGAGATACAAACAATTAGAAGAACCTCATTACACTCTGCCTCAGTCCGACTCAGAAAGATTTTACAATAAGCATCCCATTTTTTCTTATCAGGTTGTACATGCCTGCTACAGATCCAGCACTTCCGATTTAAGCTTCATCATCAAGTCGGTCATCCTCTTAAAAAAAAATGGCCAAGCCGCGAAGCCGTCGAAGATTGATGAGACTGGTCTTCAAGAGAGTATTCAATGCCCTACAGTCCTGATCTAACCATCATCATGTTCCAGCGGGTCTTCAGAACGTGCTTCTGGGAGAGCTTCTTTTTCTTTAGGAAGACATCGAATAGGAACATAAACAAATCCTTTCGGTAGACGCTGATTCTTCATCGATGCTTGATCAGATGTCATTACAAGCTCCTTCTCAAAAGTTTCAGTATGCTGTGTTTATATGACCATGAATCAATATCCCCATTTGGAGTAACATGGAAAGCACAATAACAGGCTCATTCTTTAAATATAGTGCCAATGCAAGCAATGAAAATAATTATATGCTCTTTATAAATTTACCTTTCTATATCTTATCAGATTCTCTGCATCCTTAGGAAAATTCCGTGAAAGAAGAGCAGAATTATTAGGAATCTGCTTCCCAGAAAATGGCACCCGGTCAACAGGTTTTTGTGTGACAAGTTGCAGGGATACAGAGCTATCATCGGTCTTTTGGTCATTGTCGATGGACATTGGAAATCTAACACGTCTTTTACTAGCTACAGTACTGTCAACAGTAATGTCATCTGATCTCTGAACTGTATCACTGCCCGATTTATTGCCATCTGTATAACCTCGTGTGGATGTTGTAGCTGAATCAGAACTAACATCAGGATGATATATGGGATGACGTGTGAGAGCAGACAAAACCACATTGTCTCTCTTAGACGAAAGAATCTCATGTGAGCAGAGAACCAGCTCCCGCTGCATCGTTCACCAAGTGAGACAAGTGCAAGAACAAGAGATAAGCAATCAGCAATGCAGTTAAATTGAGAACTCTATTTATCACAATCATTCTGAAGCAAATATGCTTGCATTCAAAGAGCGAGGGAATAAGTTGAGATCTCTAACAAACAAACAAAAAAAACATCTTCTAAAGAAATTTCCCTCCAAAGTTCATAGGAACTTACTTTAACTTTTTTCTCGCTTTATAATTCTCTCGCACAGAAGCCGTAACCTCTCCAGTTTCACCTGTACAAAAGCAATTGGATAGTTAGAAAATTTTCATACATTTAACCAACCTAACATTTATAGTTTATGAATAACGAAGAATAAAATTAAATGGCTTTAAGAGCGGATAAACAACCAAATAAAATAATCCATACTAAACATGAAGTAGAAAGTTTTGTCAAATAGAAATTCTTTATATTTCATGGGATAAGTTTGGAGAGATGGTCTTTCTAATACGTTTCTACTTCCGTTTCCAAAACCACAATCGTATTGTTCATTCACCATACCGTTTAAGTTTAATTAGTACAACAATTTATCTTTAAGGACGATAGCACCAACTTAGAACAAAGCAAATTATGGTATCAACAACCAACTAAAGTACTTCTACGGATATAATCATATAATCACTTACCCTGACTTGCTTAAGACTCTTGAATTCCTCAGTCCCATGCTTTTGTGTGTCAGTCTGAACTCATCCATTTAACCAAATTTAGAAAACCAAATGAAAGAAAGAATTTTAGAACACACTAGTAACAGTAGAAATGCAACCTTTGCCTTCTGTTCTAAGCTGTGTTTCCCACAGTATGCCTTGTGCTGCATCTTTCCACCAGCACTCCTAACATTCATGTAGAAGCCAGCACTCCGAGCACAAGAGGGATGGAAGGTGCTTTGGCAATTGCCATAATAGCACTGCAGATCAGAAAAGTGAACTTAAAGAAACAGAAACAGAAAACGCATAATAAAAAGCAGCAAACAGAATCTGGTGCAGATCAAAAAGTATATTACTACACCTTGATGCAGACACCTTGCTTCCGACAACAGACAATACATGCATCACCTCCTTTTGAGACTGTCTCCTGATATAATGACATCAGATTGATGATTGGTAAAACATTATAACAATTTCATTCAACTGGAGAATATAGGTCACCTACAAAAACTTTTCTGAACGTCCATACTCAAAGAAAGAGCTTACCACTCCCTCAATTGGATTTACTTGGCCTCTTCTGAATGACGATTCTAGAACCCACTAGAGAAAAAAGAGATAACCGTATAAACCCAGTGTAGTTCATATTAACAACAAAAATAAAGCCGAGCACCTAACGGTAAAAGAATTTACTTCAGCACAGAAGGCATGGATCCATTGACCGCCAACAGACTTCCTAAAAGCACCGGCAGTGCCACCACAAAAACCACATTCTGCAACAAAATATGGCCTCTCCCAGGAATTCGTAGAGGAAACTCCGGAACCTCTAGATGATAACAAATATTCACATAACTCACAATACCAAGGGCCTGCAGAATTCTTGACCCTTCGATAGCAATCTAAGTGAACTGCAACCTGTTGCGCAGGAAATTAATGGAGGCGGAGATGAATGCTAGAAATAAGCAAGCATGTAAAGGTATATCAATTAGTCAAGATCTACGGATAATCACCTTACAACTCGAACAGACCAAGATTGGGTGCAAAATTGTCTCACTTCTTCTACAAACATCACAACTCCTGGGATGTTCTGCAGAAAAATCTGAGGCCGAATAAAAGGGATCAGAGTTCTTTTCTGATGAGAGCCGGGCAGCACCTGACCTTGAAAGTGTCTCCTTAACTCGAGGATTCTGTTGCGAGTGTAGCCCACCCCTATTTGAATTGTTAACCTTTGAAATATCCTGCATTAGGAATGGACAAAAATAAGACTAAAGAAAAAGATATTTACATATTAGAAATACCTTGAAATCCTAGTTTCTCTTCATACGGCGGAGGGTGGAGGAAGAGAAATGGGATAATGTATAGGAAATAGCAGAGCATTCTACACTAAAATAGTTCATCTACTACAATTTGTTTGCTGTTTGTGTGTGTGTGTGTGTGCGTGCGTGAGAGAGAGAGAGAGAGAGAGAGAGAGAGAGAGAGAGAGAGAAACCTCCGAGTGTGCGGGATCTTCAAGGGAGTCCTTCCTCAATGATGAATTCCTAGAGGAAGCTGCAGCAGCAGCTGTTGCAGCAGCCAAAACTGCTTGAGCTTCTTTATGTCGCCGTTCCTTTCTCCCTTGCTTCTTAGCTTCTCTAAGTTCATAAAGGTATTGGCTTAGTAAGACAGCATCCCATTTATGCTTTCGTGCAGAATCAATCTCCGGTTGAAGACTCTTAGCTACCCTGGCAATTAAGTCATCTGCAGAAGCGAAGATAGAGCTCTACATAACAAGTTTCAGAAAGATAACCCTACACATGAAATAAAAAAAAAAAAAAGGCATGACAAAGTACAAGAATAGAAGTAAAGCACGTAAATGATACACAATGAATACCCAAAATCCATTAAAAAACAAAGAAAGAGGGTACGAACCACTGCATCGTCTTCTAGTAACTGCATTAGTTAGTAGCCTTTGTTGATAAAATATAAGTTCTCCTTCAACTTCATCAGAAGGAGACAATTGCAGCAGACCCGTATTTCTTGCCTTGATCAACTGTTCAAGATTAGCTCCATCAGATATGGAAATCAAATCAGTAGTAGTTGATTGATGAATCTGGTGATTGCAACAAATGCCTGAACTTGAAGATGCTCCTAGCTGGGAAAATTCTCTGCCCCTTGAACCTGCCAAGTGGAGTAAGATACCCTCCTGATCCAATTAGATAAAAATCAAGAAATAGAAGGAAGTTTACCATCATACTTGCATCCATTGTCCATATCAATCAGACTATGCTGTATAAGTGGGTGAATATAAGAATCAGAGGCTTCCAATTTCCTGGACAATGAAAAACATAGGTTGACAGGCTGTCATACAGCAATGCATATTTGAGAAACAGAAATTAACAGTGCATCTCCTAAGACTTGGATAAATAGCTTATTTCAGCAACTGCTTCAGAATAAAAATGAAGAGAATAAAAGTCATGGTCTAAAGCTTACACAATATCAGGTTTCTGACATAAAGATAAAGAAGAATTTCCACTTGATCTACCAGAAGGGTTCACCACAGAATTCTGTTGAGATTCATCAGCATTACACGAATTACCATGCTCAGAAAGCCCAACAGCTACAGCTTTAAACAGCCCGCCTGCCAATGGTAATATAAGAGGAAATAAAAAACGAGACCAAAACAAACTAATTAAATAAAAATTACTGGACGGTGAGCACAGGTGGAATTTCACATCAGAGCTTCATGTCGAGATTTTCAATAAAAGAAAGAAGAGGGAAGTAATCACAATAGGTGGAGCTCATTAAGAAGTTTAAACTGCTGGATAAAATTTTGAGATCACTAGCTTAGAAAAGTTACCAGTAAGAATGAGACAGCTACGGTCTCCAGCACTACCACAACAGCAATTAACAGCAACCAATAGTTATAAAGCAAATAGTTGAACACTTTACGCAAGTAAATTGGATGAAATAACAAATACTAAAGGCGAAAAGCTGGAACCCAGACTGATTATTAATGTTGAATCTGTCCACTTCATGCTCTAATTTAAGGGAGTATTAGCCTTTTTCACGATCCCAGTTTTTAATTTAAGAACTGGACCGTTAGAAATTCACTTATTCAAATTAAATTATCTTTTGATCTTTGACAACCCAACCTCCCCCTCAACGAACCATTACCGCTCAAGACCTCTTATAGCTCTATTACTCAACCTACAGGTATCTTTAGCGAACTAATAGTTAGATTGGATCAACCACTTCAAAGTTAGTGAAACCAGTGTTGCAAAAGTCGCTAGTCGCTAGTCGGTCGGCAGACAGGGGACTAGCGACTAGTCGGCCTAGTCGGGGAGTAGTCGGCGACCCTAAATATTAAATATATTTTATTTTAATCATTTTCGAAAATGTTTTCTTTTATATTTTTGGTCTAATTAAATATTAAAAATATGAAGTAGGTCATTTAGGACTTGTTTGTAATATAAAATATAAAGTTTGAGGTCTAAAATATAATTTTTAAAAGTAATTTCGGACTTTAAATACAATTTATTTCTAAATTTAGGTCATTTAGGACTTGTTTGTAACATAATTATTTTTATGGGATCTTATGTGCTAATACTTTAATTGCACCTTTAGTGCTGGGTATATAATGTCTCATAAGAGACAACCCTAACCCTAAATTTCATTTTTTTCTCTCACCTTCTTCCCTCAGCCAGCACCCCCTCCCCCTTCTTCTCCTCCTTCTCCCGGCGAGTAGCCACCAGTACCACTGCCGCCCTTTTTTTTTCTTCTTCTCTTCTTCTCTTCTCTCTATTTCCGCTCTCTCCTTCCTCTTCTCCCGCCACCGCCACCGATTCTTCTCGGAGAAGATGTGTTCGTCACCGCCATTGAAGTTCGGAGATCCGACTAGTCATCGCCACCGCCACCGCCACCGATTCTTCTCCGAGAACAGTATGTTTTTTCTCTCTCGTCTTCTCGTCGAATTTTGACCGACTAGATCGACTTTTGACCGACTAGATCGGACTTTTTGACAACTTTTTTCAAAGACCCGATTTTTTGGATTTCTAGGCGGCCACCGGCCGACTACCGACTAGTCGCCGGCTAATCGGCCGACTAGGCCGAGTTTTGCAACACGGAGTGAAACAAGACCAACACCCCCCCCCAAAACCCCTCGGGATTTCTCCAATTTATTATCACAAAAAAGGAATCAAACACAATCAATGTGTAAGAGAAAAAAAATTGAAAATAGCAATCCATTGATTGGTCAGTGAGGTCAATCAACCAATGCTAAGAACAATGTCGCAACTCAGTTGACCATTCCATTCATTATCTTGCCTTTAATTGTACAGTTATGAGTTCTCGACTTTGTAATGGCTTCTAAAGTGGTTTACGATTCTGCAGGAAACAGGACATCATTGCATTCTGAAATGCAGGGACGCAGCTAATAATAAAGAAACTAATTCAATAATGAAGCTTATTATTACAACCAAAATTATCAAAACCAAATCATGAAGAATAAAACATCTGCTTCTCCGTGATACTGATGATGATAAGATAGCCAGCTTACGTGCAAGAGATGGGAAAGAATCAGATATCAATAACACTTCCCAGAGATTAGATGAACTGTGACAGAAACTAATCTAATGGTACATTTATAAGCATACCTTCAGCTTTATCGGAATTCTTCGGAGGAATAACTTGGTTGATCGCTGCCTCATTCATGCTCTGCTCAAAGAGACAATATGTTATGGAGGAAAATATATCTGAACTCTGAAGTGCAAGTAGAACAACAGAGAAATAAGGATCAATTCGAAATAAGGATCTTAAACACAAACGTAGGCAGCATCCAATGACAGAGTCAAGAATTGCATATGGAAGCAAAACATGCAAAGGTGCGCATTCGTTAAGGTGACTAAACATTTGAATATTTGAAAACTCTTAAGGTACGTTTTCCAGTGCCAAGGTAAGAAGAAGGTAGTACAGCCTAGAATCTAAAGATCAGAGACTATTCAGCCACTAAGAAAATATAAAACAACCTAGAACAGTCTAAACTATAAGAAAGAAATACCATATCAAACTTCACATATAAAAAATTGGAGGATACAGAATAATTCAACAAATATTCATCCACCTTAAAGATGTCAACACCTAAAAGACATTTTTTAAACTGAATATAAGGATACAACTTCCTGTACAACTACCAATTATTAGTTACATCACCAACCTTCTTGATCCCATCAACTGACTCCTTATTTGAACAGTCCTCCCCATTGGACAAATCACTTTCATATCTATCTGTCACATTATTATTAATTATTTCCATTGATGTGCAAATTACTTCGTCATTTTTTCAACACTTGCACATCATTTTTGGATCTTCTTCGAGGTGGTATACTTTCGACAGGAACAACATTAGGGACATGAGATTCAGCTGCTGTTACAACATTGCCATGAAAATCTACACCCGTATGAACCCCAGCCTTCAGTGGTACAGTTGATTTGATTTTAACTCTCAAAGTTTTTTGGCGAAGTGCCAAGATAGCCATTATCCCTAAGCCATTTTACTATTTTACCCTGCAACTCAGTGGCAATATGATTATCCTGCACAAATTATAATCCAAAATTGTGACCAAGGCTGAGACTTCAACAAGTTGAAAATACAGACTACTGATAGGAAACAATACTTAAAATTACATAGCTCATAGAACAACAAGGAAAAAGAGATGATCAGAACAAGATTAGTTCAGCTTCTATATTACAAGCACGTCAAGAAGCGGAAAAGAGAACATATCTAAGAAATCCTTACCGTGAACGCAGGGGCCAAGGAATCAAGTGCTACCCCGAAATCTGCAGCCACATCTTCCAAATTAACTTTCCCTTGATCAGCCAACTACACGACAAACAAATTAACAAAATATCACCCATAAATTACTTAATCAAATAGAATGCTGAAAGTACACATATACATGAAACCAAATAGATCTCAATTACCTTCTTCAATAATGCATTCAGATTCATTGGATCATGTGCATTAGCCCCTTCTGACATCTCCTTTTCAGATTTGTTATTGTTTAGAAGTCTCTGAACCTCACCACATTCTGGCTCGACATTAGATTTTGATGAGTTACCCAGCAGTTGACTCTCATGTAATCCACTATTTTTCAGCTTATCAAAATCCAAGTCTAAATCAGCCCTTTCAACATTGACTGCCATTTTATCTCCATTTCTTCCACCAATCTGTAGTTTGTGCAGTTTGTTCATTGATGGTGTTACAGGCTGATTCAAACCGACTGGTGCCGACTCCACGCATTGACTGGTTTTATTACTCTCAACTTCTGAATGTTTTGAGCAAAAAGCACGCAACTCAACCTAAACGAAGTTTAAACATTGGGGTCATGACTCACTGAAAAATCAATCATTGATGAGTCATATGCTCAAGGAACCAACAAACGTAAAGCATCATTTCTACTTGAAATATGATATAAAAAAAATGATGACAGTTACAGCTTGATCTCAGAAGGAAGAATGCATACTTCATCAGAACCAAGCCTTCCCCAGATCTCCATCCTGTGTCTAGCCTCCCTAGCACATATGGGATGGAACGAAGTTCTACAAGCTCCTAAGAAACACAAAAAGAGAAGTGTTAAAGCATGACACACACTCAAAATAACTTTTAATGCAGACAGCAAACTCAAGCACAAAGATACACAAATGTGAAGCCACATTTTTTATGGGTTAGGAGGAAGCAAGCATCAGCTAATATATGCATTTTAAGAATCAGAAAGAGGATGTGACTCAGACATCTAAACCTCCCCCCCACCCCCCCCCCCCCCCCCCCCCCCCCCCCCCCCCCCACACCCCCACCCCTCAATGCCTTGCATCGTTTGGATCTTAGGATGCAGAAAGAAGCAGGCCTCTGGCAGAGATTGAGAGGAAAATGCTACCCTGCTCCAAAATATTTGCCACATTTGGGGTTTCCACCAAGATCAAGGAAATTATTGTAAAGCAATCTATATGAAGAAAAAAGTCTAAAATGTTCTTAATTAATGACGGAGAGTTATTATTAGTGGTTGGTTGAGTAATTAATAAACAAGTAAATGACAGCTACTTGTAGCGTTTACAAATTTCTTTTTATGTGGGTTGCAGACTCTTGCTAATTATCAATATATCTCCTCTATCTGCCGAAAATGCATGTTCGTGCTCAATATATGGATCTTTGAGTGTCTAAATAGTGATTTGGTTCCAAGTTACATTACAATATAAAAGAAACACAAATATACCAAGAAATGACATACAAATTATGAGTCTGCAGGGCAAAGCAACATTCGCCTTATCCCACTTAAAAGCTCAAGCAAGAAAAAAGGTTCTCAGACTAATAACCAATTCACACAGGCAATAGGCAAAAGAAATTGAATCCTGATTCTAAATCACTATGAAAAGGTTATATAGCCCTGCATGGTCTGCTTGGTGCCCTCCAGCGATAAAAACTTGAATGCAAAGAGCCATACTCCTCAGATACCAAAAATTCAACCTCAATATCTAATGCAGTTCCCTGCCTCTCCCAGTATTCAAAAAACAAAAGAAGCTCAGGTAGAGGGAAGATATTCTTTTTTTCTTTGAACCTATTGCATGATTAAGGACCACATAAACTTGCATTTTGCAAAGTCCCCAAATCACATAAAAACAGAGCAAGCCAAAACTTGAAAAGCAGCATCAGTATTTAATTTTGAATAGTCGAAATACAAATATACAACTACCACCAGCATCTATACTAAAATTGAAGCCAAGATACCAGCAAAACAGATACTTTCAAAAGCTTCAATCAAATTTCTCATGCAGACATGCACATAAGAACCATTGAAACAATAACTGCACCTTCACCAACTAGAAGTTCATGAAAACTAATTTCCCAGAAAA
The DNA here is from genome assembly GCA_026122235.1 of Vinca minor. Classification (NCBI taxonomy): domain Eukaryota; kingdom Viridiplantae; phylum Streptophyta; class Magnoliopsida; order Gentianales; family Apocynaceae; genus Vinca; species Vinca minor. The sequence goes on from JAOCZM010000118.1 coordinate 508,281, forward strand.
AGATTCCAGATAGCATACTAACCTCAATTTTATATCAATCCTTGATCTGCAAGTATGATTTACATAACTCAGAATTCCGAAATCCGGAAAACAATATTAAACTGGATCATGTGAAATTATTCTCTTTTACGTTTTCCTTAGTACCTTATTCAATCCCAAGTCAGACAAGATTCTCAGAAGGAATATGTCAAAACACGCACCTCGTAAAACAATCGACACCCACCCGCCCAAAAAACAACCCTGTTTCTCGTATCCTCCTACTCTACTTTGGGGGGGGTCCTTTCCTTTCTATCAAGGTCAGGACATTCCTGAAACTAAAATTTGGAGAGATGGTATCCGTATAATTTGTTTTACTACCGCGTGATTCAGAGATGTATTTAGTAATTACTGTATGAAGTCAGATAGAGAGAATTTCTAAATATTCAACAGTGCAGGCCCTGTTTACCCTTCCCCTTGTTAATAAACTGTGTTATACAACTAAAGCCTTGTCCCAGTTATATAAGATTTGCTAGGTAAGTTCTACTCCAACCTTTTCTATCTTGTTCCACATCCCCACACTACGGCATGACTGACATAGGAAAAAAAGTTCTAAAGAGCTTCATAATGTGTACCACAGAGTACTCATCAGCAAATTTAGCCAAATAACATAACTGCAGTGATATTTATTACCTCTATTCCATGATAATATATAAATTAGGGGGTGCACTTAAATTAAGGAAGATTGGAGAAACATTACTATGAATAAAAAAAAGTCTCGATCACCGTTCACTAATGGAGAGGTGTTGAAAAGATAGTTAGTTCAGCAATTATTTAGCGGGTAAGATTGGGGGGAAATATAATCCATACTTATTGATTTCTACAACATCGCAAATATTTTGACACAAGAATTTTAACAACGTAGCTATTATTATGGAATAGAGGTAGTAATCTGTTATTTACATAGTTATAGTAGTAAACCATCAGATACATCACTCACTTGAAGAGATTATTCTGTTCAGCTTAAAACATATGCTTAACTTGCAACACATTTCCTTATTGTAGGAGCAAAGTAGCAATAGAAGGAAAATATAATAGCCAACCTATCTACACATCTCATAACTGTTATGGAGGGGAAAGGCATCGGGACAGGGTCAGCCAACATTCTCGAGTCAAATAAGCAAACATGTACTCTAGATTTCAACAAATAATCTGGAATATTCAAATAAGCCCGAAATATGAAATAGCCCTTAGTATTCAACCGAAGAAAAAGATCTGCACTTGTATTATTCAACAAAGAGGATCACAATAAGGTTCAATAAGAAACTGGTAAACATACCATTACTGCAACGTACACAGGCACCGCACTTCACCTTGCACAGATAACAAATTAACTTTTTCCGAGTATCATTTATCTCATCTACATTCATTATCGGTTCCATGGTTCGGATATTTTCTATATAAACTTCAGGTATCCACTGAGAACAAAAGAGATGAGCATATTCAGCCTTGGAGCCATTGATGTCTTTCTTCTGCGCAGGTTTAAGTGCACCACCCAGTTTGGGACAGAACAAGCAAGGTCTCTCAGCCTTCTGTCCATCATTCTTCTGCTTACACCAAGAACACAACCAGGTTCCATCTACCTCATTCTGCACACCATAGCATCTCTGGTGAACTGTCATACCGCAAGAACTGCAAGCAAGTAAGGGGTTCAACTGATCACCCATGTAGCCTGTGCTACAATAGTGACACAAAGAAGCCGAACCTTCAACTGGTTGAGCAACCAGAAGCTTCTCCAACCCAGCATTTACACCCAAAAGCTTCCGCTTTTTTGAAGGACGCTCTGAGGTCAGGTATATTTTTCTCCTAGAACCTAATAACCACTCTAAACCGCTAAATGGAAGAGAAGGCTTCTTCTCTTTAATCCCCTGTTCTCCTCCTTGGTCTTTGACCACTTCATCCACTCCAACTCTAGCCACGTCCATAAACTTATTTTCTTCCTTGATTGGCTCGACCGCATCCTTCTTCTCCCCTTGTTTCACCACAACACCATTGCCATCTAACTCATTCATCGCAGTCAAACTGGTTCCTAGAGTGTCTGCATTTCCCGAATCTCCGGCATTGCACATGTTGCATAGACTGCCAACATTGCCCACATTGTCCAATGCGGGAATTCTAATGCACTTACTACTAGAAAACCCAAAAGATGAAACATCATAGAGCCTATCTATATCCTCAACAGTTAATTCACGAAAATACTCCTCAGTCTCGTCCCAGATGTTAGAACCACGAGACTTCTCTGGTCGCCCTTTCTTCTCTGCACCCGAATGTGACCTCTTATGCCTCTTTCGACTACTATCGGAGTGCTTGGACAAAAATTGCGCCATCCCACTAGGCAGAATAATGGAAGGAGACACACTGGCAGTAGAACCAGCCCCAGAAGCAGTTGCCTGAGAAGAAGAAGACTCGTCAGAATCAAATGGGCAGCGTAAGGAAAGAGCTTTCCGGGCTTGGGTGAAGAAATCCAACGAAGGAATGTCATTCGGAAGTGGCTGTGTCAAGGCTGTAATTTCCTCAAAGGTCAAGGGCTCTTTTGTAATTTTAGAAGAATGTGGGGCCTTAATATCAGTCGCAGTAGTGGAACCAGGAATGGAAATGGGACAAGGTCTCTCCTCTTCGGTGCCGCAACCTCCCTCGGCACCCCTATCCATATTCATGTTCCTCCGCCGTTCTCCTCCTCCGGCGCCGCCGGTCATCCTCTCCGCTACCCGCTTCGACCACCAACAACCCTGCAACATTCCATTACCTCCTCTTTCCACAAACCCTAACCCTAACACGCCCTTACCCCTCAATCTTTCCTAAATTAACAATCCTAATCCAAGAAACACAAAATCCCTTTGTACCTATCCCTATCTATTCATCAGTTCGTAGAATTGAGAGAGAGAGAGAGAAAGAACGTTTTTTTCGTTGAATTAGAAAATGGGGGAGTCGCGGCTAGGGTTAGGGTTTTTTTGGGTAAAAAAAAATTGGGATTTTGTTTTGGATCCGTTTTTTTTTTTTTAAATTTAGAGAGAGAAAAAGAAAAGTCGCGTTTTTCGAAGGCCGACGAGAGCGTTTCGTCTTTTGAGAGAGATTTTTTTCTGAAAAGAAAAAAAAGCACGAGAGTTATGGGTGTGACTTGAAAAATGAAAAAGAAAAGAATTGTATGTATTTGCAGTATTTATTATATATAGAGGGGTGAAATGGGAAAAAGAAGAAAATTACGTGATACACTTGGACTTTTGAGTAAAGAATCAATGGTGGTGTTTAGAGGACGTGGCACAACAAAGGGGGCAAAAAATAATAATTTGTCTAGTGTATGTCCTCATTCACAGGGCCGGTCCTGACATTTCGGAGGCCCTGTGCGAAAAACTGAAAATGGGGTCTTTCGTATGAACATTAACATTTTCAACTTGTTACAATTTTTAAAATAAATGAAATAAACTTGAAAATTGGAATATATTAAATCTGCACATTGAACTATTGGAGTAATGGACATTACGTGGTAGCTTGGATATTTGGGCTGAACTTAACATATAAACATGTTATACTTGAAAATTTTGGGGCCCCCTCGGTTGCACCACCTCACAAGTAGCTCGGGCCGGCCCTGCTCATTCATGTACCTAAACAATTATAATTCATTATGTGTATATATAATTGAAAGAAATGTTAATATAGCGAATTCTAATTGGTTGGATACAAGCCATAGGACATACAGATAACAGACCATTTTCACCCCAACAAAGGGGTATATGTGACCCAAAGATAAAACATTTTAGGTAATTTTAGGATGGATACGGATTATTTGCTCAGAATTGAGCTAATAAGTTTACTCAAATGAAGAGTATAATTGTCAATTAGCAAGAAAAGGTTTATCCAAAATATGACTTCTATTTGCAACTCGCTAAATTACTTTACGTAGTTCGATTGTCCTTCATTTAAATTTCACATTTCTCTCTATTCCAGAGATCCCACAATAGAATTCACAAAAAATGCATTAAATCGATCGATTTGTCACCGTAAAAGCATAGTAGTGTAATCTATAATTAATATAAGTAGATAAAAAAAATTGGGTGAGCAAAATTTTTCACGAATGTCATGTTGACTACGGGTGTCAATAGGTTCGGGCCACATAGCTCGAAAAAATGTGAGCGTGACCTCAATATTCAAGCTCGAATTTTATGTGAGCTGAGCGTGAGCTTGACCCCGCTCAGCCCAAAAAAAGCTCGAACCCCGAATAATAATAATATACTTAAAATATTATATATAAATATAATACTAATTATTAAAAAGAATAAGACCTATAAAAAAAGCTCTCTGTGAAAACATCTCCAACATCGTCGGATACCCTCCCTAGTCGAACGATAAACTCTATCATCCGTCCGGCTTGTTATTTACTGGTGTCACCATTATTCAATAGAATATATGGTTTATACATCGATTATTCGGCGTTGTTTGTGTACGATGCCGCTGATATAGCACCGGAGCACCAAACTGGTACTGTCGGGTATGGAATTTCGTCAGCGGCGACTCCCTTATTGATTCGTCAGACTGAATTCGATGGAGGCAACAAGAAACTATAATTGAGCCGATTAGACGGCGGGATTGATAGGACAACTCAGTTTTTTAATAGGGTTAATGGTGTGGAGATGATGGTGGTTTATGAGGATATGAGATGACATGGGTTTGGAGATGGAAATAAGATGTTGGTGGCGGCATTGATGGTTAGTCGCCGGCAAGATTTGGATTTGGAGCAGACGGCTGTTTGTGAGGCCACACTCCACAACTTGTCTCGGATCAAACCTCTAAGGGGTAACTTGTGCGCTGGATTGCTTGGACTTCAAAAGATGGCAAAGAAATGGGAGGCGGAACTCCGGCCGGAAGGACCACCGTTGATGAGGAAGATGGTGTTGTTTGGAGGGGTACCCGACATGGGATATTTGGCTGGGAGGTACAGCTTTTGTTTGGACAAGCCTAGGAGAAAGGGAGGTGGGTCATAAAACCTTGGGCTAGGTCTAGAAAATTATATAATGGGCCTTGGAATATTTGGGCCACATACTTCAAGCCTGGCTGGGAAAGCGGGCCCAGTTTCTTGTATATCTAGACTGGGTGATATGGGTGTGTCCAGTGCTGGCTCGCGTGAGGTGGAGGCCGCAAGTCGGCCCCGCCAAAGTCAATGAGTTATTTAATCGGGAATTGTCCAAGACTTAGCAACTCCTGAACAATTCAAGGTTTAGTGTGCTTTAATGTGGCGCACATATCTAGTAATTTTTTATTTTTAATAATAAAGTCGCTTGCCGGCCTAATGATTAATATCATGATAGTGTTAGTTTTTTTCCTTGTCTTACATTAGGATTTATTTTGAGTTTTCTTTGTAATCAATAAATGGAGGCAACCGTCTCAAACTTGGAGAAACATCCCTCGAGATAGAGTTTTGTTGCAACATGGTTTTGAATGGAGGATTGGACGCGGACGGTTTGTTCGTATATGGCATAGTTGCTGGTCAGCTATCATACGCGGGTTTCAGCTGATCTCCCTCCTATTTTTATGGGTTATGAAATTTTGCAGTCAAGAACTCTGGCAAGTGTGGAAGGTTCATGGTTTGCACGTGACCTCGGGGTTGCTTTTGTTTTTTTTGAGTATGTTTGCACGGTCATAGAACATTGTATATCTTGGAACCTATTATCTATTTTTTTTTCTATGTCCACGGGTCATGTAATGTTCTGACTCTTTGGCTAGCTAGAATTTTACTAAGGTTTGTTGCCTCACTTCAAAGGGTAGGGGATCCATTGGAAGTTCACCTCCCTCATCATGTAACTCTTGATATCAATTAATGATATTATTTCCTTTTCCAAAAGACCTATAAATTGGCATTCATTGAAGAATTCCTTAAATTTAGTGAAGGTGGAGAAATGATGCATTGTAAGAGTGAACTATATATTTATTTGGAGGAAAATCTTTACCTAACGAATAGTGGTAGTGTTGATTAAGTATTTATTATCTTGGATTATTGGAAAGAAAATTCTCTTAAATTCCCTATTTTGTCTATGATGGCAAGAAATGTATTTGCAATTCATGTAAATTCGGTAGCATCTGGGTGTGCTTTTAGCACCGGGGGTTGTATCTTGAATCAATTTCGCAACTCACTACTTCCCTATAGAGTTAAATGATTATTTTGTGGTCAATATTGGATTAGGAGTTCACCAAAAGAGAGCGATTATGAGGAAGAGTTTGATTATGCTTTTGTAGGTTATTATTTACTTAGTTTTTCTATTTTACTTGTCTAAATTATTATTTTTCTTAATCACTGCTTCTTACTTTATTTACTTATATTTTCTTTTTTCTTTTGTAGATTTGAATCACAATAAAAAGTGAAATATTGTAGAAAAATTTAATGGGATTGCCAAAATTGGATTTGGCACCAACAATGGAATTAAATCACTCTTTTGCAATTAGCAATTTCATCATTTGTTAGAATTTTTAAGTGTATGGGTTCTCTTGTTTTTTATATAAGACTCATTTTATTAGCATAACAAACAATTATGAAACTTTTGTTTCTCTTGTTTTTCTCCATATAAGGTTTTTAAAATTATGGGACTTCCGTTTCTTTTGTTTTAGTATATATAAGGATTTTTGTCTACGTTGTATGTAGATTCTTTAACCTTTGACCTTGCTATATATTTATCTTTTATTATCTTTTTATTAGTTTATTTTGCTTCGAAAATTAAGTATCATTATATTTTGTATATTTGTATTCTTGTTAGAATTTAGTTTCAATACTCATTGTATTATACTTTTTTTTAACAGGAAAATCGTTATCATTGTATTATATTATTCTTGCTATATGATTTTTGATTTTTGCTAATATAAATTTAGCTCGTGAGCTTAGCTCGAAATGTGAGCTGAGCGTTAGCTTAATGTTTGTGAGCTTTTCGGGCTGAGCGTGAGCTGAGCGTTCCAATTTTTATGTGAGCTGAACGTGAGCTAATCCAAGCTCGGCACACATAACTCGATTGGCACCCCTAATGTTGACATATAGGTGGGAAATTACACGCATAAGGTGTTGACACAAGCGCTGAAAATTTTACGCACTCATTTTTCTACCTTTTTCAATTTTATTTTTATTTTTTTTTTTTGCATTATTCTTGCATATTTTTTTCATTTGTTGCATTTTTCTTGTAAAATAACTTCAAATTTTTTGTTTTGTGTGAATATGAGAGAGGAAAGAATTTGTAGGTGAAAAATAACTGAACTATACGAAGTAATTTATTGTGATACCCGGGATTTTCCCCAAATTTGATTTATGTGATTAATTGATTTAATTGCATAATATATTAATTTATAATTAATGTCATGTGCTAAATGACAATTTACATGTGTTATGTATGCTACATTTAATTTTGGTGTGCATGGACATGAGCGTAAATAAAACAAGGGGAAGAACCTAAACTTTAATCTCCTAACTTGAGGGGTAATGGGGCCGGGGTTTCATTACGATTAAAACAACATAATAGAAAATATTGCTACGGTGACTTGAGAGAGAAGAGAGAAAACACTACCAAGAGCTTCGAGCGGATATTTGAAGGTGATCGGGAGATAAGTTTCCATCGCGGGATACGCCGAATCAAAGATAATCACGAAGGCTATGTGGGAACGTAGACGGATTACAATTCGAGTACCTAAACCGTGAGTTCTTACCCCGGGAGCGTTTTGAGCCAAGGCTGAATTTTGATCTTCTTTTCCTTGTTTTATCTTTATAGCTGTAGGGACTCCATTTTCCTCTCGTTAATCATCATTACGAATTACTGATTTTTGTTGGGTATTATTCTGATGTGTGTAATTATGTATTTGGGTATATTTGAATGCATAAACTGCTTTGGTGATAATTGATTTCGTATTGGGTTCCTTGTTGGTCTAATTGAATTCATGTTTATTGATGATTTAAAGAATGTTGGATAATTTGATTTTCAATTGCTTTCGTTAATTGCTAAATTCACATAAACTGTCTTTGTAACTGTAATATTCTGCGGATTGTGGAGTCCTTTATGTAATTGCCTTATTTGGATGTTAATCGAGTCGTCTTAATTGGAGTCATTGATTGTAGTCCTGATTGGTTTGGTCGACCGAGTCGTCACCCCCTATTGAGCTTTGTCTAGGAAAGAGTAGTTAGCAGGATCTCGTCCCGCCTTCGTCCCCGACATGTTATGTGACCCCAATGGGTCTTCTGCTTAGTTCTATTCGGGGCTAGCATCTAATGGGGCAAATCATCATATACGATAGTAGTTTTGTGGAGTTTCCCGTGGGGGAATGATGATACAATGTAATTGATAGATCATTAAACTCGGGTCCTGTCGTTTGGGGGGAAATCTGAACCCACGTGTTGATACTGAACTGTCCTAGATTGGTTGTTAACTGAGACCACTATCGTTATTGTTGAGTATGAGTGACTAGACGAGTAAGCTCATGTGGTGGGATTGTTAGTCATAGAATTAGCAATGTTCTAAGTGTCTAGACGGGACTGTAATTGGGTGTACCAGATGGGTAACGCGTGGTGCTTGTCGTATACTCGGTTATGGAATCGTTTAGGTGCGAAGAATGTGGTTAATAGCTTAATTGTTGCATTATATGTGATCGTTCGTGTTTTGGCCATTACTTGTTGTTTTGTTTGGTTATATTTAGTCACATGAGCTTACTAGACGAGTAAGCTCATGTGGTGGGATTGTTAGTCATAGAATTAGCAATGTTCTAAGTGTCTAGACGGGACTGTAATTGGGTGTACCAGATGGGTAACGCGTGGTGCTTGTCGTATACTCGGTTATGGAATCGTTTAGGTGCGAAGAATGTGGTTAATAGCTTAATTGTTGCATTATATGTGATCGTTCGTGTTTTGGCCATTACTTGTTGTTTTGTTTGGTTATATTTAGTCACATGAGCTTACTAGACGAGTAAGCTCATGTGGTGGGATTGTTAGTCATAGAATTAGCAATGTTCTAAGTGTCTAGACGGATCAGTAATTGGGTGTACCGGATGGGTAACGCGTGGTGCTTGTCGTATACTCTGCTATGGAATCGCTTTAGGTGCGAAGAATGTGGTTAATAGCTTAATTGTTGCATTATATGTGATCGTTCGTGTTTTGGCCATTACTTGTTGTTTTGTTTGGTTCTATTTAGTCACATTTGCGTTAGAGATGTTTGGGTAGCATTTTGGTACACTTTGGTAAAAATTTTCATCTCATTTTTATGAAGTTCGCAGGTCGTGGACGAACCAATCGTCATCAGATTCATCCTCGCATTCGTCCGCATGAAGACAGTAACCTACTCTCTGTCGTGGACGAAGCATTCGTCCGCAAGGCGCGAACGATATCGCAGACGAAGCATTCGTCCGCAACTATGCAGTCCACGATTCTGTCCCCATTGTTCTGTTCTGTAATGCACTCCACTATCCTGCACTGAGTCCTGTGAGACTTAGGTTGAGTCGTTTGCATATATTTTCATAGGGGTATTTTGGGAAACGGGAATCTGTGTTATCTGTTCTGCTGCTTCTGTTTATGTTCTGTCTTTCAATATTATTATTATTGTTTTGGGTCCTTGCTGAGCATTGGAGCTCAGTTCATCCGCTGTTGTTTTGCATATGATTTAGGTGAGGATCAGTACTATGAGGATGGAACCTGGGATGGGGATTATGAAGAGAGATCCTACGCTGCTAGATTCATACTGTTATTTCTTTTCTAGTAATTATGGAACATGTAGTTTCCTTTCAGTTGTAATAACTTAGAATTTGAATTCCCTTTTTTTTAGTACATTACTTCCGCTAGTGCTTTATTACTATTTATGGAACTCATAGGTTAATTGCCTTATTTAGTAACTCTGATTGTGAGCTTTGGTGCTTCATTAACCAATAAGGCACTGCATGTCATCGTCCTGGAGACAGTGTGTGACATAAGTTGTATTAGAGCAGGTCGAACCTTAGGGATTAAGATATGTAACGAACACATGATAACAAGAACACGTAATGTGAGGTGTGTAATGGGTAGAGACCATAGATTATGATGCTTCTGTTTATTTAAGCGTTTATATCTTTCTGCTAACGGTTATATACTTGTGTATTATAACTTGAACTTTGTGATACATGCTACATGACTATATGTATTATACCATGAGTTACTTGTCTGCACCTTACATGTACAACTTGATAGTATCACATATCTTACCTACATGTTTGTTATGTATTTGTTGGGGGTTAGAATGGATCCTAACCAATGTAGCGGGGATGATTAAGATCTTCCCATTGTCGACTATGGTCGTCGTGGGTATCGAGGTAGAAGAGGGCAGGCCATCGTTTATTCAAGTCAGCAGCCACCTGAGGCACCGCAGCAGAACTAAGGTAACAATGATGTTATGATTGAAACACACATACCACCACAACACTTGCCACCACCACCACCATCATATAACCCACTGCAACAACCATCACCTCAAAATGTCCCATAACCTACTCTGCCAAAGAATTTACCACCACCACCTCAGTATAATGCACCACCACCCCAATATAACGCACATCCCCAATACAACAAGCTTCCCTCACAATATTATGCTCCCCCACCACAGTACAATGTCCCACCTCAACAATATAACGTACCACCACCCTAAAGGGATTCATGGGCAGAAACTCGTTCTAAACACCCATGAATCCTCTCCTGAAGGATCCGCTCATACCATAGGAATAGAAAATATACGAAAAGGACTTACGTTTTTGGTTAAAGATTTTGTTTTTACGGTTCATTAGCTGCAACCACCAAAGTCCTCCCTTGCGGAATTACTCCCTACCGGTATCCACGCGACGAAACGAGCAGTGAGTGCTAGCTCTTCATTTTTTTGAGTTTTGGAATCTAGAGAGAAAATGAGGCAGAAAATCTGATTTTCGGGATTTTAGTTTTGCGGCTCAATAAGGTCTAACCTAGGGTTTCGACCAAAAGAGGTTTATATAGGGTGTGAGAGTTTGTTCCTACGACCAACTCCCACGTCCTCAACCTCTTACGGCAGTGGGAGTCGTCCCATAAACCTCTGCTGGTAGTGGGAGTCTTTATCGCATAATAACTCCCACATAATCCCAGCTATAACCAAATGCCAAAATGCCCCTTATTAATCTCTAATTCGAATAATAACGTTTTATTATTCTCAGAAATTTAATGTCAGATACAATGAACCTAGACACATTCTAGATTCGTTGAATATGGATATGAAGCTTGTTAACTCATCTATGTGTGTGACCCTGTAGGTTCATATCACAATGACAATGAAAACACACTTAGTAGTAGTAGTATGAGTTCATAAATCACAAGCGGTCCCTAGCAAGACAGATGTAAACGCCTGATAATGTGTTTGGATCGTTGGTGAGATCTAGGTTCCTTAGCTTGTGAGATGACACCTAATCCATCAACAAATTTCCTGATCCAAATAGCTTCTTTAGCTGCTTCAGAGGCAGCCAGATACTCAGCTTCTGTTGTAGAGTCGACCACAGTTTCTTGCTTTGAGCTATTCCAGCTCACAACACCTCCATTCAAACAAAACACAAAATCAGATTGCGATCTAAAGTCATCTACGTCAGTCTGGAAGCTTGCATCTGTGTAACCATTTACAACCAGGCTTCTTTCCTGACCTCTGTAAACCAAGAACATATCTTTAGTCCTTCTCAAGTACTTAAGAATGCTCTTGACTGCAGTCCAATGTGACTCTCCAAGGTCAGATTGATATCTGCTAGTCATACTTAACGCGAATGAGACATCCAGGCGAGTGCATATCATGGCGTACATGATAAACCCAATGCCTGAAGCATATGCGATCTTACTCATGCGCTCTTAGTCTTCCTTTGTGGAAGATCATTGAGTTCTACTGAGTTTAATACCACGTGACATAGGCAAGAATCCCTTTTTGGAATCTTGCAGACTGAACCGTTTCAATACCTTGTCAATGTATCCACTCTGGCTTAGGCCAATCATTTTGGTAGATCTATCTCTATAGATTCTTATACCCAAAATGTATGTAGCCTCACCTAAGTCTTTAATGGAAAAACACTTCCCCAACCAAGCTTTTATGCTTTGTAATGTGGGATATCATTTCCAATCAGTAAGATGTCATCCACATAAAGCACAATGAACACTACTGCATTATTAGTCACTTTCTTATAAACACAAGGCTCGTCTTCGTTTTTTATGAAACCAAATTCTTTAATTGCTTCATCAAAGCAACGATTCCAGCTTCGAGATGTTTGCTTCAATCCATAAATGGACCTTTGAAGCTTACACACTTTGCTAGGATTCGATGGATCAACAAACCCCTCGGGTTGTGTCATATTCACATCCTCGAGAAGGTTTCCATTAAGAAACACAGTCTTAACGTCCATTTGCCATATCTCATAGTCATAATATGCGGCTATAGCAAGTAAAATCCTAATAGACTTTATCATAACGACAGGAGAAAAGGTTTCATCATAGTCAATACCATGAATTTGTCTATAACATTTAGCTACTAGTCGAGATTTAAAAGTGTGTACATTACCATCCATGTCGGTTTTCTTTTTGAAACACCATTTGTTATCAATGACCTTACACCTTTCGGGTGGGGTCAACCAAAGTCCACACTTGGTTATCGTACATGGATTGCATCTCAGACTTCATAGCCTCTAGCCACTTATCTGACTTAGAACCATGAATTGCCTCTTTTTAGGTATTGGGTTCATCTTGATCAATCAATTCAATGTGATGATCATCAGTCACGAGAAATCCATATCTCTCAGGCTGTTGATGTACCCGACTTGACCTCCTTGGACCTTATGTCAAAGATTGAGGCTTAGTATCAGCACATGAGCTTGTTTGAAGTTCCAAAGATGGTTCAGATGTTGTTTGGGGATCTTGAATTTCCTCAAGATGGATCTTACTCCCACTATCCTCTTTGGAAATAAATTCCCTTTCAAGGAATAAACCATTTCGAGCAACAAACACTTTGTTCTATGATGGAAGATAGAAGTAATATCCTTTAGTTTCTTTAGGATATCCCACAAACAAACACTTATCAGATTTAGGGGCGAGTTTATCAGATAATAAGTGTTTTACATACACCTCGCATCCCTAAATTTTGAGAAATGACAAACTAGGTCGTTTCCCTGTCCATATCACATATGGAGTTTTCTGAACCGCTTTAGAAGGAACTCTATTCAATATGAATGCAACAGTTTCTAGGGCGTAGCCCCTAAAGGAAATTGGAAGATTGGTTTGACTCATCAAAGATCGAACCATATCTAGTAAGGTGCGATTCCTTCGTTCTGATACACCATTCCATTGTGGTGTGCCAGGAGGAGTTAATTGTGAAACAATTCCACAACCCCTAAGATGTTCGTCAAACTCTTGGTTAAGGTATTCGCCACCTCAATCTGATTGAAGTATCTTAATACTTTTACTAAGTTGATTTTGTACTTCATTTTGATTTGAATCTTCCAAAAGATTTTGATTTATGTTTCATTAGATAGACATAGCCATATCTACTGAAATCATGTGAATGTGATGAAGTACTGAAAATCTTTTCATAAACAAGTATCTAAGGAATAACCTTAACCAAAATATCAATATATCTAACGTTCATATAAAGGTGGCCGAAATCACTCTTAAATAGAGGGAGATTTCGGTTCCATCCAACAATAAGAGGAAGGGTCCTTGAAGAAGTAGGACTCTTGGAAAACAACTTGCTATCAAGTAAATTACTTAAACAAGATAATAGACAACATGTCCTATTATCTTGCATCTAGGCAGCTAGAATAACAAACTAAGGCTGAAATTAACTAATTATGTGAAGAGTCCTTCAAGAAGTAGGACTCTTGACAACTAGATAACCAACTCCTTAACCACTATGGACAACATGTCCTTTATTATATCAAATACATGTTATACACGCCTAAATAAAGGAAATAACATTGCTGAAAATAATTAAAGTCTAGAATAGACTTTAATGTAAAAAGACTAAAATGCCCTTTAAATTCGTCCCAATTCTGGACAGCTTGTTGGGCCAACTTGCACGACAATTTCGGATATTAAGAAGGCAGAATCTGGTCTTATGATCTCACAAAAATTGTAGATCTGCCTCTTATCTTTCATATGCAATTGGAATTAGCTCCATTGGATACCTATATCGAAAGATATGATAATTATTCCAAACAGTAGCAAAGCTGTGCATTCCTTGTACACTTGTGATACTTAAGAGGTTGACTTGTACAACATTCCTAGATGTAACTTAGAGTCTTCTTTGTATCTTAATACACGTTCCCTTGAGTTGGGCAGCCCTGAGGTTGGTACTGCATCATCCCCTCCCTCTTGAAAAGGATTCGTCCTCGAATCATCCCCAAAATCAGCTTTATAATCTGAAAAATGAATAAAAGGGAGCAAGTTAGGAATATATAAAGTAGAAGGTGCACCGTGCTTACCTTTTAACTTGAATTTATGGCGGCTGTCCCAAAAAAGGTCTTCTTTCTTCCTTGGATTCAAGGCAGCAAGCTTGTTAAAATCACGAACAAGACGCTTATCAAAGCTTGCTAACTCATATTTTGAATGAACTTGAATTGCACTAGTTGTTCTCGGCCATTCCACCATCGCATTAACTTTTGCCGGATCAACTTTAATACCTTGAAAACTCACAATGTAACTAAGAAGGTTAATAGAATTATTGTAACAAACATAATTTCCAATCTTAGTATACAAAGTTTGTGCTTTTAAATGAGTAAAAACAGCCCTAAGGTGTTCAATATGATTCTTTCGGTTTTTACTAGCAACAAGTATATTATCAAAGTGAGTAATTGGATGTCTATACTTAAAAGTTATGCTATTAATATTGAAACAATCCGTATATAATCTAAAAGTCCCTTCTTGCTTTGGTACAATATTTCCCGGATTATCATAATGACTTAAAGACTTACTTACCTTCTTCGTGTCAAGAATTACACCAACTTGCCTTTGAATTGTTTAATTTTTACCCGAATATGGTTTATATCTCTCACGATTTTGAAGGTTAGCTAACAACCTTCTCGGCAACTCCTTCTGGATGATTCCTTGACATTCCTGAAAAATAGCAAGACTAGGTATATAAAAAGATGTTAGATCAAAAGAAAAAGTGTTAGTTGGAGACAACCTTTTAGCTTCTCTAAAACCCAACAAAACAATTGCTTGTTTTGTTCTTAAAGCCATATCTACTTTCTCACTTTTAGAGCAATTACCTTTTTTCTCTCTTTTGGCTCGGCTTGTTCTTTGATTTTTACCTCAGATTTTACCTCATGGGTAGGATCACTCTTCTTTTGCAACTCACGCTCTTTCATTTTTTCCTCTCTATTCTCGGCTAATTTCTGTTGTATCTCACTTACTCTTTGAGGTGTCATTGGAAGTAAAGTATGACGTATTTTATCCTTTGTAATCATATACTCATTCTTTCTCCCAATATGATCTGCAAACCTATCATATTGCCACGGTCTTCCCAAAATAATGTGACTTGCGGTCATAGGTACCACATCACATAAAATCGTGTCTTTAAAATGTCCCAATGCTGAAATCTATCTCCATTTGTTTGTCTACTTTGATATCACCACTATTATTTAACCAAGAAAGTTTGTATGGCATAGGATGTGCCTTCACCGGTAAATCTAAAGTGGTTACCCCATCTCAAATGAACAAACATTAGTGCAACTTCCATTATCAATAATGACTAAACAACCTCTACCCTTGACTTTGCAATGGTATGAAGTAGATTACTTCTGTGTTGATGCAATTCATCTAATGGTTTAGAATGTAAAAGATTCATATTTACCAAAAGAAGATTGCTGCCATCATCCGGATATGTATCCATGCTCTCGGTTTCATCATCCAAAATAGCCTCTTAGGCTTCTTCATCACCAAACAATGCTTCATCATTATCCATCTCATTGTCCTCTATCCTTAATGTTGCTCTCGGCTGATTTTGAACATTATCAAATTGTTGCCGAAAATTGTCTCTCAAAGGTGGTTCATTGGATTCTTGAGACTCATTATCATCTTGAACATCATTAGTTGCGGCTTTCCTTTTGTCCGCTTGATTCTTGATTTCAAGATTCTCCAACCGTTCTTGGATGTCTTTCATTGTTTGCATCATATTCTTCATGGTTTGTTGCATTGATTCTTGGAATAATTTGTCATCTCCAAGGGCACCTTGCTGCGAAGAACCTTCAATAAAAGACATTATCTTTGCAAAGAAAATCACTCAAAATGTTAGATAGAAAGAAAAAAAATTCTCTCAATATTCCAACAATACTTGTCAAGAACTTCCAACTCTAGATGATTTAGAGATTTCTAACTTGTTGTGTTGATGAAAAGCTGAAAAATATGGGAAAGAATTCCAATCTTGACCTAAACAAAAAGTTAAGAAAGAAATATAAGAGTAATCGTTTAAAAAGATGTGACCTTTACGCTTCTTGATTTTCTTGAAAATTGTTTTTTTAATTCTCGGATGAACAGTAACGTGAACAGTACCGAGGGAAAAAATTTCTTGAAAAATTGAATCTTGATTTCTTTTCTTACCTTTTACCAAAGACTTACCCTTTTTCTTGGCCACACGATATCAAGAACTACGGATTAGGAAGATTTTACCTTGATTTGAGTATAATGATGGTGGCTAATTCAAGAACAAGAGGGAACAAGAACCAATTCCTTTGTGTCCCAATGGACAAGGAAGTTTGCTTTTGGTTTGATCCGTGTCTAAATTGGATAACCCGGCTGTCAATTTCTTTATTTCCGGGTGGCTTTTGTGTATGGTAGTAATAATTTTTTTGTTATCTTTCTCGGTCTAGTCCAAGCAAACAAGAATTTTTTTTTTGAAACGTAAGGTACACCAAGATAGAGATTAACCTTTTGCTCTAATACCACTTGATGCGGAACCGTGATGTTTTATATCAAGGTTCGACTTTTAGCAAATCTTTCTCTATCTTGAATTAGTTTCCAAGGGGAATATACTCAACACAACTCCAAGAAGGCTAAGTATCAATGAAGGCTGAAACACCACAACTAGCGAAACTATCTAGTTGATACAGTAACTCAAAGAATATGAAGTTCCACCGGAAATTCATAAACAAGTATCTAAGGAATAACCTTAACCAAAATATCAATATATCAAGTAAAACACTTGAACAAGATAATAGACAACATGTCCTATTATCTTGTACCTAGGCGGCTTTAACAGGCCACTTGACAAAACTAAATTAAATTTCCCTGTAGCTACAACAACAACTCTTTCTCCATTCGCTACTCTCAGGTCCACTTCTCCGTTTGCCAGTGATTTACTCCTTTTGAACCCCTGCACATTTGCACAAATGTGAGATCCACAACCGGTATCTAATACCCATGAAGTAGGAGAAGACATGTTAATTTCAATAACATAAATACCTGGAGAGACAGTTAAACTGGATTTCCCCTTTTTCTTCTCTTCCAAGTAGAGCTTGCAGTCCCGTTTCCAATGACCTGGTTCATTACAATGGAAGCAAACCCCTTCCTTTGGTGCTTTGGGTTTGGGTTTGTTATTGCCCTTGCCCTTCTTGTCCATGGGCTTTCCCTTTCCTTTGTTCTTAAAATTCCCCTTTTGAACCATTAAGACTTCAGGGGTCTTCTTAATATTCAATTCATCCTGCTTGAGCATCCCGTGTATCTCATGTATGGACTTCTCCATGGCATGGATGTTGAAGTTCATGACAAATTGGTCATACTCTGGTGGGAGTGAGCCCAAGATCATATATGTGGCCATGTCATGACCTACGGGAGCCCCAAGTTTCTCAAGTTGGTCAAGATAGCCATTCATCTTAAGAACATGTGCACTTACAGAGGTGTCAGGGGCCATCTTGCAACTATTCAACGCTTTAGTGGTGAGGAATCTTTCTTGACGGGCTTGCTCTTGGAACATTTCCTTGAGCTGGCCTGTCATTTGGAAAGCCTCAACCCCTTCAAACTGTTTTTGAAGGTCAGTGCTCATTGTGACTAACATGAGACAAGTCACATCGTTAGAATCATCATAATGCCTCTTCCAAGCATCTTTCTCAGCTCTAGGGGCGTGGTTTGCAGGCTGTTCAGGACTATCCTTATCAAGAACGTATAACTTTTTTTCCTGCTTAAGGACAGTCATTAAGTTGCGGGTCCAATCAAGGAAATTGGTCCCACTCAGTTTTTCTTTTTCAAGAACGGATCGCAATGAATTGTGTGGAGTATTGGTTGTCATTATCTACATTAAAATTATTTGCAAAAGTCATTAATTAGTTTTTGAGCAAAAACTTCCCACAATTTCAACACTTGATAAATAGTGGAGAAAACCATTTTACGATAGTTATAAGTAAGCTTTGGCTTATCACCCATAATTAAAGTAAAATCAACTCATGGGAATGACATCTATATGTCCCGGCTATTTCCCATGTTATGCCCTAGGTTCTAAACTATTTTGATAGCCTAGTTAAGTCGAATAATGTCTAAGCTTATGGAAATCACTATTTTCCCATCTCCTTTTGCTTAGATAACAACTTATCTGTTGCTTTGGCAAGAAGACAAAATGATGATCCAAGCTTAAGAAGTGCTTAGGATATGGTAGGCATTTTTAAGACTTAATCAAAACCATTTAGTTTGAATGAGTTGTTAAACCTATAAGACAAGAATATAAGCATCTCATGCAATATATAAAACATAAAAGTAAACGTGATATAGCATGGCCTAATCCTATGATGACTCCCACGAGCCTTGTGGGAGTCAAGGGTCAATCTAAGTCAATACTCATCTCATGGATAGTGTCTTCAATCCATCGTCCTCCAGTCTTGTAGCCATGTCATGACCTACGGGAGGCCCAAGTTTCTTAAGATGGTCAAGATAGCCCTTCATTTTAAGAACATGTGCACTCACAGAGGTACCAGGGGCCATCTTGCAACTGTTCAACGCCTTTGTGATGAGGAATTTGATAAGGATCCATCCATGAAGCTGAAAGACTCAAATCTAAAGCTGCCCAAGATCATTCATCCAAATGACCAAGTTCTTAACTCATTCATTCCATGTTTAAGTTCCCGAAGAAAGCCCATGAGTCAAGTTCTTAAAGCATTTAGTCCAAAGGTTCATGGGACAAAGAAATTTTCAAAGAATGCAAGACATAAATATCAAATCCATCTAATCTCTTTTGAAGGCAAAGTGCATAATTGGAAGGAAAATGGCTAAAGTGCAATTTTAGCAAGTTTGTCAATTAAAGTCTATCTTAGACTTTAATTGTAATTTCAGCTTTATTATTTTAATTCATTTTATTATTAATTTCGAATTTAGCTTTAATAAAGGACGTGTGGTCCATTTATTTAGGTTGTTGTTTCTTTTATATCAAGTATTAGATAGTTTACTATTCTTGTAATTGTAGAATCCTAATTCACACATAACTCTATTTTTCTAGCAGAAATCTCATCTATTTAAAGAGAGATTTCAACCACATTGTAATTAAGTTAGATATATGATATTTTGGTATGGTTATTCCTTAGATACTTGTGAATTGAACTTATATTTAGATTTTCATTCATTCTTGAGTTACTATATCAATAAGTCTAGTTTCACTTATTGTGGTGTTTCAGCCCCCATTGATAGTCAAACTACTGTGTGTTGCGCTGATTATATTCCTTCGTAAACTAATTTCAAGATGAGAAAGGTCCGAAATTCAACCTTCTTGTTGGATCTTGATACAAGTTATCAAGGTTCTTCATCAGAATCTTTCTTGATGGGCTTGCTCTTGGAACATTTCCTTGAGTTGGCCCATCATCTCGAAAGCCTCAACCTCTTCAAACTGTTTTTGAAGCTCAGAGCTCATTGTGGCTAACATGAGACAAGTCACATCGTTAGAATCATCCACATGCTTCTTCCAAGCATCTTTCTCAACTCTATGAGCGTTGTTTGCTGGTTGCTCAGGAATATCAGTATCGAGAACATATAACTTTCTTTCTTGCTTAAAAATAATCCTTAAGTCGCGAGCCCAATCAAGAAAATTGGACCCACTTAGTTTTTCTTTTTCAAGAACAGATCGCAATGAATTGTGTGAAGTGTTGGTTGTCATTATCTACATTAAAATATTTGCAAAGTCATTAATTAATTTTTGAGCAAAAACTTTCCACAGTTATTCAAACACTTGATAAATAGTGGAGAAACCATTTTCCAATAATTATAAGTAAGCTTTGGCTTATCACCCATAATTAAAGTAAAATCAACCCATGACATTGACATCTACATGTCCCGACTATTTCACATGTTATGCCCTAGGCTCAAAACTATTTTTGATAGCCTAGTTAAGTCGAACCATATATAAGCTTATGGAAATCACTATTTTCCCATCTCCCTTTGCTAGATAACAACTTATTTGTTGCTTTGGCAAGCATACAATTTGATGATCCAACCTTCAGAAGTGCTTAGAAAATGGTAGGCATTTTAAGACTTAATTAAAACAATTTATTGCGACGAATATGTTGTTACACCCCTATAGACAAGAATTCAGCATCACATGCATAATACAAGATAAATAAATGTAAAATGTGAGATGGCATGGCCTAATCCTATGATGACTCCCACGAGCCTTGTGGGAGCCAAATCTAAGTCAATACCCATCACATGGATAGACTATTCGATCCAGCGTCCTCCAGTCTTGTTACATAATTGCATTGGCATACCCAGCCTTCAAAATAAAGTAATAAAGAAATTATAATTTTACAACTTTGAAAAATGGCTCGCAACCCGTATTATAAAATTACAACCCTAATAAATGTAAAAACAAGAGGGGGTATAATAAGCCATGCTATTCACCATGCTAAAACTCACATAAAGCATAATGAAATCAAGTAACGAGTACAAATACGAAGTCTTAGGGCTGCGCCCCTCGGACGGGGTCCAAGGGGTAGCGCCCCTGGATTTTCCCTCTGCTGATGGAATGAGTTTTCTGCCCCGATTTTATCCTCCATCGCCTAAAATGTGTAATCAAATTAATAACTGGTTTATACAAGTTAATCCATATACATAAAAAGTTTATGCAATATCAATCAGATTCAAACCAGATAGCATATAATAGCAGTTTATGCATTATTAATCGAATTAATAACAGATTTCATACGAGAGCAGCTTATGCAATATTAATCGAATAAAAAACAGATCGAATAATGAAAATAAACATATTAATCAGATTAACAGATCAACAGATCAACATATCGCATATATCAGAATTATGAAAAAAAGTTTTTTCCATTTCACACATACACATATCAAATCGAGATTGATATGTGTTATGATTGCGACTAACATTATCTAATTCAAATAGTATGAACAAGACTCTGATACCACTGAAGGGATTCATGGGCAGAAACTCGTTATAAACATCCATGAACCGTCCCCGGAATGATCTGCTCATATGATGGGAATTGAAAAGAACCGAAAAAGACTTACAATTTTTCTACTGGATTTTGATTTCAGATGTTGTGATAACAACCAAAAGCCGTCCCTTGCGAAATTGCTCTCTACTGGTATCCACGCGACGATACAAGCAGCGAGTGCTAGCTCTGTATTTTTTTGAGTTCAGGAAACTCTAGAGAGAAAGGATGCCAGATTTTGTATTTCGGGTTTTTAGCTTTTTGCGGCTCTGAAAAGTGATACCTAAGGGTTTCACCCAAAAGAGGATTATATAAGGCGTGAGAGTTTGTTCCGAAAACCAACTCCCACGTAATCCCAACCTCTTCTGGTAATGGGATTTTTTATCGCATAATAACTCCCACGTAATCCCAACGAAAGCCAAATACCGAATTTGCCCATCCTTAATCTCTAATTCGAATAAAAATATTTTATTATTCTCAGAAAAATAAACGTCAGATATAATGAACCTAGACATATTCTAGATTCATTGAATCTGGACATAAAGCCCGTTAACTCATCTATGCGTATGACCCTGTAGGTTCATATCGCAATGGCAATGAAAACATACTTAGTAGTATGTGTTCATAAATCACAAGCGGTCCCTAGCAGGACATTGTGACTACCCAGAGTGAATGAATGATCAGTGGAACGATTACCTAATCTCAATCCACTATTTAATCCATTTGTCTTGCGATATCCAAATTAAGAATAAGGCATGATAGTTGTCACCCTTATAAAGCTTAATTATATTTTTGCTCGATCTCTAGGTACACTGTTCCAACAAATAGTATTTAATAACCACTTTATTAAATACATTTGAGCACGGCCATGCATTTAAATAGTCTTCCCTATCGAGGGGCCCACGTATATCTCTCTCTAATAAGAGTGGGACAAATCCCTTACAATGCCTCTCACATTCAAGCTATGATAGGATACTACATCCGATTATCAGTCGTATTAATCAATTGATTAAAAGTAACGTTCGACTGAGTCAAAACGTAGCTCCATTCATGCTGGAAACGATGGAGACATAAGGTCTACGAATCCCAAATAGTATTGAGGAAATAATACTTATGACTAAAAGAACCATGAAGTATTACTTCTCTTTTGGATCACGTCCGATACAATATATCCCAAAAAGTATCTATGATATGATTTGTATCCATTACACGTTATCAGTAAAACATGATCATCAATTAAAATTTCATACTAATTTTATTTCATGTATATAACATTACATAAAATTAGGGAAAAAACAGAATAATAATTATATTAGCTAATGAGTTTTACCATCAAATCATGTATTCGATGTTCCAAAGCAAAATTAACTATTCAAATGACATGCTCAAAATATAAAAACGTACAACATATGCTCATGGTCCTAAGGCACTACTAACACAAAGAAGGCCTCTTCCACCAAATGCACATGATGTTGGTCAACAAGAAGTGAAAGTTCCATTCTAGGTGCACAAATGAGGAACTCTTGGCCGCAATGATAGCTCACAACAAATCTTCGAAAGTGAGACATTGAAGAAATAAATGGAGAAGAGAGGACTCCAAAGGCCAAATGAGCAAGATGTGCCATTGAATGAAGAAGTGCCAGGACAAGAAGGCCAAGAAGAGGGATATGATGACATTCACTTTGAATTGAATGAAGAAGGGAATGTCCAAGCACATTTTTGAAATCAAGAAGACATTCCAAGAAAAGATGTTGATAGAAGACCTCCTCAACCAATAAATGAAGCAAACAATGACATCCTTAACCAAATCAATGGTAATTTGAAGATGATACTTGAGAAGCTATCAAGCTTGGGTGGTGAAGTTAAGGATTTAAAAGAGCAAGTTGTGGATTTAAATACAAGGTTTGATAAGATGGACTACAAGGTTGATAACATAAATAAGAATACAAAGTCAAAAATATCAACCTTTGTAGAAAATGAGGAGAGAGAGTTTGAGGAGGAGAAAGAAGAAGAAGAAGAAGAAGAAAATAATGAAGATTCCATCAATGAGAATGATGGAAATCAAGACGAAGAGGCGAAAAAGTATGAGGAGCCCAAAGAAATTGTTAATCTTGAAGATGAAAAGATTTGGGTGAGGAAAGGGTTGAAGATTTGGGGAATGAAGGTCAAGGGGTTGACATGGACATTCAAGACAAGGATGCTTTGGGTGAAGAAGTTGGTGATAAGGAAGTAAATCCACCAAGTATTGAAGCTTCACCAAAGGATGACAATGATGAAGAAGATTGAAGAAGTTCAAGGAAATCTCATTAAAGGAACTCAAAGTGCAAGAAGCAAATCTTCAAATTCAATGAGAAATTCTAAATTCAACCTCTTTATATTTCCTTGTATTTCATTTCATTTCCTATGTATTTCCTCTCTTGTTATCCCTTGTGTACCCTTAGCATAGCTATTGTTGTTCTTCGGTGTATATTTCCTTGTATGAATTGCTTTTGTTAAAGGGGCACATTGATGCCTATAACATGTTTTGCTCTTTAATGTTTTGATCTTATGATCATGTTATTAGAGAGCTTAATGATTTGATCATTGTGAACCCCCTCCCCTCTATTATTAGTGTTTTATGCTTTGGGGGAGCTATTAGATGTTATGTGTTGGTTTTCATTTGATCTATATAGCATATATGGATGTTTTGGTATTTATATTCAAGTCTTAAGCATGAATCTTATGTGTCTAGATGCTTGACTTAGGATATAAAATGTTTATGTGGCATTGAATAAGCATCGATGTGCTTATTTGATTGTTTGGTAGTGGTTAGAACTGTTATTGCAGGTTTAACTGTTTTCTGCCAAAAGTCCAATCGACCGGACTATGGGGCTTAGGTCGATCGAACCTTTACGGTCGACCAGAGGTCCCATATGCGGTTGACCGAGACAGCCAAATTTCAGCAAAATTCAAACTTTAACTTCTGTAATCTATAATTTTTTCTGCTTTATTCATACATGCACAACACTAGGGGGATTTTTCAAATGTTTTCATCCATAACCCCCTCAAAATATGTTATGTAGGATAATTTGTTCATATCTTACATCATCACTTCACTTGTTGGCTTGTTTTTCATCTTTTATCTCTTATAGCCAACTTGTGTAAGTTATTAGGGAGTTATATGAGCTATATATGTTTATCTCTTGCATATACTCTCCCTCATAACTTGTGAGATCATATTCTTCATTTCCCTATCTATTTGATCTCTTTTATAGTTCTTGGTTAGCCTTGCTTTAATTGTTGTTACATTTATTATAGCTAACCATTAATTTGTTAGATGAATGTGCTTAAAGTGTTATCTTACACTTCCTCTGCTTCTTTTTGTTGTGATACATGTACTTAACTTATGTATTCATGGTATCACATCCACTCTTACTTAGTTAGCTTTGTTTTTAAAACTTGTTTTCATCTTAATAGCTAACATTGTATTCCTTATGTCCTTTGACTTTAGCTTAGGTTGATTCATTTTTTAGCCACAATGACCATCTTTAGACTTATGTCTCATTATGGACTCTTGGTATTTTGAAATCAACTAAGCTTATTCAAAATTATCCTTCTTCAATGATCTTTGGTCTTTAGATATGATTCTTTGGTTCTTATCTTATCAATCTATTTGACCATCAACCTTCTCCAAAATTTTAAAACATAATCCCTCCATATTCCTTTTAAAGGAGTCTTTCATAAAGGGGTCTTTCAAAAGGGGAGAAATCCTTTAGATCTCTGTTTTCAATAAAAATGAGGAGAAAATGCTTTTCATATTGGCGCTCTGATTGCCCTTTTTTATTTTGAAAAAAATGGGGAGAAATCTTAGTGTTGCAAATGTGCCAAGAAAAATAAATTTACGAAAGGAGAAAGCTTAAGAACTTGCAAAATGGAAGAGATAAGGGATTATTTAAAATAGGGGGAGTAGAACATTTTTTTGAAAACATCTACTTGCCTAGATCCTTAATACCCTTATCTCATGCATACATTTTATATGCTTTAAAGATTTATCTTTTACATATTATTTCCATTTGCATTAATGTTTTGTCATAATAAAAAAGGGGGAGATTGTTAGCCCGAATGACAAAGTGATCAATCTTGTTTTGATGATAACAAACAATTGATAGTTCTAATGTTTGTGTTAACATGTTCTTAATGATAGGATACTTAGCACTCACACCAACATTGATGAAAATGGTAAGTTAGCTCCTAGTGTACATCAAAGATATGATCATACACACAAGGACGTTACACTTTGCAAGACTCCATAGCACAAGCATGCAGTCAATCCACATGCTATGGAAGTACTTGTAAAGTCAATGAAGAAGGAAGATCAACATGTCATGAGCTACTCAACCCAACAAGAGTACAATCAAGTGGTAGACTCCTTGACAAGAAGAAGTGTGAAGTCTAATACACTACAACTCAAAGATTGCTAGAGTACTTCATCACTCAAAGAAGATGTCGATCAAAGGCTTCAAGTTCAAGCTCCAAGAAGAACTACTTGAAGACTTGAAGACCTTAGGAAGATTAGTCTAACTTTTATAGGTAATCATTTGTGACTAATCTTTCCCTTGAGAATACTAGGATATAAGATTGTTTAAAGCTCAACTATGCATGTTTTCAAAACCTCATGTTTTACTTTGTTTCAATTCTTTAAAAAGGTTTTTGAAAATTTGTTTTAAGTGTTGGTCAATGCCTAAGTACCTTAAAATGTGTTTTATATCTTTACAAAACAATTAGGCATGTGCATGTGAACATTGGAAACTTAACTAAGTGGAAAAACCACTTTATGACTGCAA
The DNA here is from genome assembly GCA_026122235.1 of Vinca minor. Lineage (NCBI taxonomy): Eukaryota > Viridiplantae > Streptophyta > Magnoliopsida > Gentianales > Apocynaceae > Vinca > Vinca minor. Next base: position 534,536 of record JAOCZM010000118.1, read on the forward strand.
TCCGGTCGAATTAGGCTAAGTCTCGGAAGACCAGATACAGTCGGTCGACCGACTAGTGTGTTTTTATCCTTATTCGAGTTTTGAATGTTCCAATACTCCAACGACTATATTCTCTTGGGACGACCTTGATATAGGTAGTTCGACTGACGTTGCTTTTGTATACCTGACTACTTGAATGCGGTCGACCAAGATGAGAATAGAGGGCCTTTAACCTTTGATTCAAGGCACTCCGGTCAACCTACTATCTAGTAGCGGTCGACCGGATTTGTCATTTCATGGCCAAAATTATAGCCATTGTGACAAACAATGCTTGTGTATTCTTGCCCTATAAATAGCTTTTAAAGCTAAATTTTCACAACTAATCAAGCCATAATAGGGCATATGCATATACACTTCATAAATACACAAACAAACACTTTTGAGTTAATTTCATATCTTTCAAAGGCATTTGTGCTGAGCTAAAAACTTCATCTATCTTCTATTCACAAGAGTGATTAGAGCCTACATTTTTAATATTCAATCCAAGAGGGATTTGTGTGTAAGAGAGCTAAATTGTAAGGTCTCATTTGAAAGAGACTAGTTACTCAAGCTTCTCATTTGTTGACAACTAGTTCTTTGTGAACTAGCAAAAAGCTCTTTGTGAGCTTCACTCTTGGTGAGTGTTTGTAAGACTTATGTATAGGCAAAAGTCCTCTGTGTGAGTCAAGTAATCTCATTGGTAAGATTGGCTCTTAGTGAGCTTAACACTCTTTGTGAGTGGAGTCTTCTTTGTGAAGCACAAGTCCTCATTTGTTGAGGCAACTGTAAAAGGTAGAACCCACCTTATATTTGTTGTAAAAGGGTATCCATTAGTGGATGTTGAAATCCTTGGGTTTGTCCTAAGGTAGTGGATGTAGATTCTTTGTGAATTGAACCACTATAAGTCATTGTGTTAGTTTTGTCTATCCCTACTCCTTTACTTTATAGTTCATGAATTGCTATAACTTGTTTACTTGATTACATGAACTATTTTCGTAGGATAAAAAACCCTCACATGCTTCCTTGCTTTATAAAATTGCTTCACTTAGTCATCTAAGTTGCCTTAAACATAATTGAATCACCTTATGTGCTTAAACAACATACTTGTTGTTAAGGTGAACACTTAGGCAAAGAAGTCTTAGAAAAGCTTAAATTTTTTTTAAGAACCTAATTCACCCCTCCCTCCTAGGTTCAATACCCCAAAGGGGTCTTTCAGATGTTGATTGCTCATTCAGGTAAAGTTGTAGTTTACTCGTTATATTGATTTAAATCCTACAATTTTGTCCTTGCTAGTTCATTATATTTTATTCAACAGTTGTGGGCATGGAAGCGTCTCTCCATTCTCCTCCCACTAAATCGGGACATTTCGTAGCCGAATATACCATAGGGTGCTTCTTTCGGGGCAAGATGGAAGTTCCCTAGGAGTTTTTGAGTAACTCTTAGCCATCAATTATTGGTATGTCGGGATCAACTCGATGGGATGAAGGAGACACAAGGGGTTAGTTAATATTTTATGTTTTTTTATTCAAATATTTGTAGTTAAATATATGTGATAATTAAATTTAATATATATTCATTTGTTTGTGTAGTTTATGTGGGGTACCATACCCGACCCAAGTGATAGATGTCTCGGTGGCTCGAGCCAAACTTTCGAAAAGTGGTGCGTGCCCATGTCTCATTAATTTGCCTTGAAATTGTGGAGTGCCATCTTCCTTATTAAGTCATGAGGTAATTTGGATATGAGCAGACGATACCAGAAGCAATCAGGACTAACAAACTTGTTGAGGATGATGATCTCCACAAGATTAAACTTGTAACAAATAAGAATTGGTTCACAGAGCACACGAAATACATTGAGCTGTGGTGGAAATGACCATAGCATATAGTCGAGGGTGTTCCGACATGTAATGTTTTTGTGCCCCGTGATGATTACATGGCGTGGTACAATAACATTACCGTCATGCTTACAAATAACCACAAATCAGGGACCCTTCGAACCTTCCCATGGACTTTCCACCGAACGCCACAGCTGAACTAATTCTTGTGAGAATTATTATTATGAACTATATTATAATGTTTTAATATTTTCATACAATTTTCTTATGTTTGTCTTATGTTTGATATTTATTACAGGCGTCAATGTCTACTCAGGTCTCATATGAAGAAAAATTCGTAATCCCCAAAACACAGCGGAAATAAATAGTGCGGGATTACGTTCCTTTAAAGGATCTACTCACGAGAAAGAACCAAAACTCTATAGTAGAAAGTACATTTATGTCGATCTAATCGACGTTGCCCGGATTTTGCTACTAAGAACCACCAACATCAACCTTCAGACTCTTGTCTCTACTGGTATCCACACACCAACCTCTGACTTTGTTACTCCGCATCTCAGATGCTAGTCCAAACAACTCCGAAGTTTGAAAACACTTTTCCCGGAATCCACAAAGTATAGATAACTTAGGAAAACCGAAAATCAAAGAGATAAGAAAATTATATTTTCTTCTCTTTTGATTGTTCTTGAGAGTGTATAAAAACAAAAAGAAAAATCCCAGATTTTTCTTTCTTAAGTTTCGGCTGTTATGATATGAAAAGGTAGAGAGAAAAAATGAATTAAGTGAGAGTTAAGAATGAAGAACAATTCTTCATCAAATGTGGTGCAAGTGGAATTACCCACTCACCCCTTATTTCTCTCCAACTACCAGCACGCGCGCGCACGCACATACGCACGCACGCACGCGCACACACACACACACACACACACACACACACACACTTCCTCACACATGTAGATGCGCCGGTTTTGACATGGTCCAACTAGTCCGGTTGATCGGAGAAATGGTTCTCGATCGACCGGAGTGACAAACCGGGTTCAGGTCCGGTCCAACCAGTTTCGATTTTGCCCAATCCAATTAAGCCTGCCCAATCTAATTGAGCACCTATATCAAATGTAAACTTCAACATCATATGCCTTGCAACAGGAAGCAACTAACATTTTTTATTCGCGAACTAGAAGTTTGGCCAACTGGGCAGCTAAATAATTGGCGAGTGCTTTACAGGCTGCTGGGAGAGCTATAAGATGCAGACCGCGGTCAACCTACATATCTGAGGCCGTGATAGAGCGTCCATTGACATTCCTTAGAGATCATGTGGAGGGCAGGAGCCAGGTTGGTGCAAGATAGGGATGGCATCGGTGTCGCCAGGATACAAATACATATTATCAGTCCATTCACCGGACACAAGCCAGTGGAGAGATCCCAGGGCCTTGGGACGCTTACATCCCTCCGTGCCCGCCGCATACCGACCCTACTTGGTTTACTGGACCTAGTAAGAGATATACGCAGCCTTCAACATCCACCTATGACACATACTCTCTTATGGACGATACTCTTCCTAGTCAATGAGATGATTACTAGTTTTCCAGCGACTTTGATTGGACTGCATCAGGTATTCCATTCCCCGATCAGGCTGCTAATCACGGTGCATCTTCATCGGGTTTTCATCCTGATCTCATGGATGTTTCACAAGACCAACCCTCATTCAACATAGGACATGATCAGACTCAGACACAGCAGGAAGCTCTACTTCTCCCACCACGATCACCGGAGGAGCCATTATTTATCGACACTGATGAGGTTTAATTAGAGAACAACTCTCATGGTACGATAATCCGCAATAAAAATGATCAAAGATACTGGATGAGATCGAACCCCAAAAGAAAATAACCTTTGACGTCTCTAGATAAACTTAGGAGAGATTGACTTGTAATGATTATTATTTTTATGGTTTTATTGAAAATTACATTGATAATTTTGTGAAATGTATTACATTGAAATTTTTGGCATTTGAAATGATTAAATGGAATTGTTGTTTTATTTTCATTCATTTGGAGTTTTTGTAATGTGGGAATTGCATATATTGTTGAATTGTACATATTTCGGGTGATGTTGGAATTGTTGGCAAAAAAAAAAAAAAACATTTCTGAACTTGGACTGATAAAGTTTGCCAATTGACGACGGATTTGCCAAATTCGTCATCAATCCAAGGGTTAAATTTTTTTCAGGATTTCTTAGGGTTACATATAGGGTCATTGAAGACGGACGGATTTGACAAATCTAACTTAAATTGTGGATGGATTTGGCAAATCCGTTCTTGCTAAAATAATTTCTCCCAAAAAAACTGTAATGCTCGGCCTATTATGAAAATAATAGACCATTCTAAGGCCATCCCCGAAATTATTTTTGTAACTTTAAACTCTTGAAATCTTTCGAGGCACATTGAGGCTCTAGAGAGAACGCATCGGACGGTTGAGGCGTGTTGGTGTCTTTGAGGCAGGCAAAGAGGGTGAGGCGCAGGGGATTATGCCTCTTATATGGACCTAATTAAAAAAAAAGCAAATTGTCTCTTCTTGCCGCTTTTCTTCTTTCCTTCCAGGCACGTTTTTCTACTCTCTTCTTCTGCTCTGATTTTTGTTTCTCCATTCTTTTTTTTTTTTTTTCTCCTTCAATCTCTGATTTTTTTTCCTCCTTCCGTTTGTGATGTTCTTCACCTGCCTGATTTTTTTTTTTTTTTTTTTTTAAATCTCTGTTTTTTCATTTAATCTCATGCTTTTTTAATCTCTGTTTTTTTCAATCTCTCCTTTTTAATATTTAGGGGGGGTGTATTCAATGTAGAATCTATAGGATTTTTAAGGAGTTTTAAAGTCCATAGGTATTCAATTTGGATTTTAAAAAGTCCAATGAAATCTAGAGGTATTCAATTTAGATTTTAAAAAGTCCGATTTTAAAAAGTCCATTAAAATTTAGAGGTATTCAAAACTCTATAGATTCTTATAGATTTCATTAAAGGTAGGATTTTGATGGATTTCATAGGTTTAAATGTGTATGGTGAAATATCTTCTTTTTTCTCAAGATTTTGATTTTCTCTCATTAATATTAAAATTAAAGTGTCTTAGATTACAATTTTTTTAGTAATCTCATTTCTATAAAATTATAAGAAAAACAAAGAAATATTTCAAACTATAACATCGTTAAAAAACTCAATATGAAATGTTTATTTCCCAAAAAGAAGTCATAATATGCAAACAATTTTCTTCTTGATCATCTTCAAATAGAAATTAAAGAAAGCAAACAATTTCTTCTGTATTTAACCACAAATTTCTATTTTTCAAACATGAATTTCATTTTCCTGAAAGAGAAAATCAAAGAGAAAAGAAAGTTCAAACAAAACTTATCACAAAACATATCTTAATTAAACCAAAGAAAAAATACCAGTAAGTAAATTATACAAACCTTGAACAAATAAATAAAAAAAGCCGCAATTACGTAATCTAAAAAAATCAAAGACTATCGCCAAACTTTTTAAATTTTTAACAAAATGATTTAATTCCAAAAAAAAGGATTGATAAACATATGTTGACTTTGGAAATTCAACACCTTTGGATCTGTATAATACACCACTGAATCAGTATTTTCTTTATTTTTTGGTGCTATTCAAATAATCTATAGACTTTATAAATCAAAAGAAATCTTGATAAATCAATCTAATAAAATCTGATAGACTCTGCGCAGACTCTGCATAGAGTTAAAACAATCCATAAAGTCAGCAGAATCCATAGACTTTTGAAAATCAGTTAAAATCTTTTAACATCCGGATTGAATACACCCCCCTTAATCTCTGTATTTTTTTTAATCGCTTATTTTTTTCAATCTTTTTTTCTGATCAGTTTATTCGCAGAAAATACTGATACCGGAAAGCTCTTTCTGCATCTTATTGGTGAGTTTATGAGGAATTATCCTTTTTTGCTCTAATTTTTAATTTTGTCCAATTTTTTTTTGTGATCGCATTATGCTCACGTTTTATTTATGAGTGTCAAATCTGCTCAAAATTGACGAATTTCGACAATTATATGGCGGCGATGAAGGGTAATTTAGTCAAAATAAAGATAAAATTATAATTAATTCAAAATAAGTGGGGTAGGAGGTCGTGGGTTCGATACATTCGCCTGCGTGCGACAAATTTTAATCTACCTTTTTAGAGCTATATTCTTCTCGCCTGAGGCAGTTATCTCTCCCCTATATGGGGCAACCGCCCAATCGGGCTTAAAAAAAAGAAAAGAGAACATTATTTTTTTTTTAACAATAATGATTATTGGATCAAAATTTTTGGATCAAATAGTATAAAATGAAAATGATTGTTAGCATTTAATGTGACATTATACCTTCTTTTTTTATCCAATAATCACTACTTTTTTTTAACAGAAAAACCTAAAAAACTAAAAAATTGTACCAACCCAGTCCGCTTTTTCGTCTCTCTCCCCTCTCTTGTATCTCTCCCCGACCACCACAGCCCATCGTCGTCATCTTCTTCATCTGACGAAGACTGAGATTTCCGGCGGCGGACGTGGATTCAATTCAGATTGGCGGCTAAGGAAGAATGCCAGCTTCTACTCCGGTTTCCGGCAAGTCCTCGTAAGCCCCCACGCCAAAAACAAATCTCTGTATTTTGTGAATTTGAGATTATAAGAGGCTTCAAGATGAGGAATTGATAACTGGGTTATTTTATTTTATTTTTTTATTTTTTTGTTTGATTTTGGATGAGGTCATTTCGGGTTTTGTATTAAAATTTGCAAATTTTGTTCTCTTTACTTCTGTTTTGCCCCAATTTTTCTGGGAAAGAAACTGCATGATTAATACTAAGCCTTTTCCTCTGTTCCCTTAGTTTCTATCTTATCATTTCCTTTAGTTTGAGTCCTTGCTATCCCATTCGTAGCCTTAACTTCAGGGCTTTATCTAGAAGTCTTGTTTCTACATAAGAAAGTATGTAATACAGTTCGCCTGCATGGAAAATATTTTGTCAAGTGTGCAAGACTACTGGTTATGTGGTGTTATATGGATAAAATATTCTGCATGTGGAGTGGATGATAATTGGAAAAACTAGTAAGAAAATTTTATTTTGATATTTTTCTTGATAAAAGACCAATTTAAGTTTGAGATTTAATTAGAAATTATTCTGAAGTTTTCCCATTTTTAGTTGCTTTTGAAAATAATTTATGATGATAACTATATTCACAGTGTTGTTAATTGTGGAGCAATAGCGGCCTATTGAGGGATTGTATTGCGGAGCGGCCCTATTCCGCTATGGACACCTCCATAGCGTTGCACATCAGAGTTTTGAATATTGCGGCTGCTATTGCAGCTCAAATAGCGGCGCTATATGGATAAAAGTTTAAAAACCCTTTTTTGCCCTTTAGAATAGTAAAAAACTTATGGGTAAATTGGGGATTTCTTGGATTTAATGTCTTTGGTTGTGTTTTTATCTTGGATTTAATGACTTTGGTAGTTTGGTTGTGTTTTTTTATCTTTGATTTAATGATTTTGATTATGACTTTGTTTTCATTGTTTTGAATTTTTGTTAATTGTTTATATTCAATTTCAAATAGCACCACTATGCTATCCCGCTATAGCATTTTTAGGGTCGGCCACTACGCGAGTTATCTGGGATTTACAACACGACCTACATCAAATGTTTAAATAGGAGTCTTTAAGTAAGAGTATTCAGTAGCTAATTAATCCCACAAATCCTAACCTTATGTAAATCTAATCTCCTCCTTTAAGAGGAGGCAACACGCCAGAGGTAATTTTGGTGAATGGAGGTGTAAGACCATATTTTAGGGACCACTTCTCAAAGATGCTTTATTATATATTTTTTTACCTTTGTTGTTTATCTTGCTTTCATTTTGTGTTTTTGAAATTTAGATATGGGCTTTCAGGGCACTGTAACTTTGGACATCAGAAAGTGACAATTAAAAGAGATGGAGGCAATGGTGAAAAAATATCAGCAAAGATTCAGGAAGGTGAAGGAGGAAATGAATGAATGGGAAGAACTTCAGTCTCAATTACTTTCCCAATTCACTGGTGCTTCCTCTATCATCGAGAGGTTACAGGTCTTTCTGGCTGCATCACATACATGGGTAGAGCTCTGTCTTTGCTCTTCGCTACCTTAGATTGATGTTATGATATATTTTCAGGTAATTCAAGATTCCAAGAACTATGGTGCATTGGGATGTGTTAAGGGCATCAAAGATGCAGTCTTGATGAAGCAGATGGAATCTCTACAGACTGTCTTGCTTTCCATGAATAAGACCTTGTAAGAACCTTTGTTTTCTTCTTTTTTAATACTATTTTCGTCCCAAATTGAATGATCACTTTCCCATTCATTTTGTATCAGAAAGTGAACATTCAATTTCGGACGGAGGGAGTAATATATTTTCTCTTATACTTTTTTGTTGCTCTCGGCCTGCAGTTACTGAATTTGTAAAGAACTGATAGTATTAAGGCTTTTAACATTCGGATATTTTTGTGTCTGTTTTTACATTTCTTCTTTTAGTGATGGTGTAATGAATTCTAGCAGAATATTAATGGTGTTTTCATCTTTATGGTTATAATTACTTGGTGATTTATATAAGATTCTACTCAGGAACTATAGGCCTTCTGTTTGCTAGGTACCATGTACTAATTGCTGAATTACTAGATAGGTATGTATTGATAGAACTAATATCAGAATCCCAAGATGCTTTGCTTGGAGGAGCATATGTGGAGCCGGAAAAAGGAGACAAGGGTTCTTACTTGGTGCTACATATCTCATAAATGACAGATGCAATAGATTATTTTTCCCTTTTCTTCTCGTTTTGTGGGTTTGGGTTTTATTGTGCATACTATATAGCGTCTTGAACATGCGTTTCATTGAAGATTTTGATCATACTTTACTTTTTGCTCTTAGAGGGAATAAACTAAACTTTTAAAGAGAAACATTTTTTTTTTTTCATTTTCTTCGTCTTTCATATGTTGAACTATTAATTGTTCGACTGATAGAGAACTTTTATGATTGTTTCGGCATGATATTGAGCAATCTAGCTAATCTTAATGTGTCGACTTTTGAGTGATCTTGGGAAGCTCTATTTACTAGAAGAAAACTTTTATTGCAATTAGGTATTGTATGTCTTAAAATCGGTCCAGTAAACATCTACACAGGTATGTTCTTTATGTTAAAATAAATTAGTTCCTGAAGAAATTTCAATGTTATATTTGGAGGATGGTGCATTAGTGGTATATTGGGGATGTTGTTTAATGAAACTTTGTTGGTTTATCTTGGCTTTCTGATATTGAAAGTTTGCACGGTCTCCCTTTTCTTATGATGCATATCTATTGCCCTTCTGCTATTCAGTTTTGTTCCTTTGCCTTATCTTGTTTAAAGCTCATCTTATACTCCCTCCGTCCCAAATTGAATGTCCACATTTGACTGTTGTCATAAACAAAGAGAGTAGTTTGACTAATAATGAGTTACCGTAATATCCTTAATAATTGTTACAAATGGTAAGACCCATACCTTTGAATATAGGAGGTTAGTTATGAGAGTTAATGGAGATACTATATACATTTTGAGAAAATGGACATTCATTTTGAGACAAACTAAAATAGAAATAGGACATTCAATTTGGGACAGGGAGTGTATTAGTTTTGTTCCTTTGCCTTTATCTTGTTTAATGCTCATCTTATATTAGTATCACTCGGGTCTACAGGAATGGTTTCCATCGTGTTCTTTTATCACTTGAAAAGATTTTTAGGGATGGTAGGCAAATGGTTAAGGGTGGTTCTTCAGTGGCAACAGTAAAACAGCTACAACAAAGAGTTGGAATTAAGCCAAGCCTTGCCGATTGCTTGGATGGTCTAAGGCTTCTCTATGAGATGCACCTCTCAGAGTATGAGTTTCCTCCCTTTTATTCCGTCTTTTATTTTATTATATTTTAATTCATCGACATTGGTGGCATTATTCTGTCATCTCTGAGTTATATGGTTTGAAACCTTTTGAGATGCCAAAAGGGTCATTTATCCTAGTCGCTGAAATTCATGTTTTTGCGTGATCTTTTTTTCCAAAAAAAAAAAAAGAATTTTAATGCAATTGAGATTCGAGTAAGGAAATGCAATACATTTTAACCCTCGTATAGTTTCGGAGGAAGCTTATGATTATGTTAAGCAAGAAAATCTTGATATGCTTCATGAATATTGTTGGCACTACTAAAACCTGGTGCTTTGAACAACTATCTGGATTCTGGCATATCAATGTGTTTATGTAACAATAATCATCTTTATATGACCAGAAGTTTTAAATTTCTCATGCATCTTAATTTGTTATTAACATAATTGTTCTTGTATGCCAAAGTATTGATTCTCAAATACTCTGGCTTCACACCAATTTGGCTACATGAAATTTTACAATTCAAAGTGTATCTTCTCAGGCACCAGCTTAAATTTTCTGTGGTATCGGCACTTGCCGCAGTTTCCTTGAAAAAGAGGTATACTTGAAAGATATTGGGCTATTAATTTAGGGTTTTCATATAACTGCCTTCAAGTGTAATTGATGGTCAAAGTGTGTTCTTTCTTTCTTTCTTAATTTTTGCTTTCTTTTTTCGTCTTTAAAATATTTTGCGTTTTACCTAACCTTTAGTGGTTGGATTATTAAGCTTGGTGTGCTGAACGAAATAGGGGTAGACTTGTCTTTCAATAGGCAGTGAAAGTACTTCACGAATTTTAGAGCTTCACATGTAACAGATACCCAAACCAGGAGGAAAAGTTTGGATTGTTGAAAAGAAGGAACTTCTAGTTTAGAAGGGAGGAAAAGGAGATATTCTGCGGCTGTAAACGGTAGCCGTTCAAAGTAATTGGCTTAACAAGATAAACCGAAATAAGTCACCGCTCAAACAGAGAAAAGGTATTTACTCCCTCTGTCCGGATTGAAGGTCTTATATTCCTTTTAGGATGTTCGAATTGATGGCCCATTTCCCAAAATAGTAATATATATATTTTTTATAAACTTCCAATACTAACCTCCCCTAGTTTAATTGAAGATTAACTATCACATGGTCCCACAACTAACCACCTTCTTTAACTCCTTTGATTGAACTCTACTAGTACATAATCTCACTAGTAATCTTTTCAATTAATAATGTTAAGATGATAACTTTTATTAAAGATTAAATGAGCTCCTTAATTATTGTATAAAGTGAAAATAGGACATTTAGTTTTGGAATGAAGGAGTATAGTGCAAGACCTTACTAATAAATAACCAATACAAATTAAATGGCAGCAGCTCCTCCTAATCACACCATCGAGAGAACTTATTTTCTTTGCATAAGAAGGGGGTTAGATTTGTGTCTAGGCTTTTCATCGAGTCATTTACAACGAACAGATAGTATTTAGGTTTCGATTTAGGTCCGAGGTATATGGTGAAACATATTCATCTTAGCTCGTTATTCGTGGTTGGAGAGTTCCCTTCAATCGTTTTAAATGTGGTATGCATGCATATATGAAGTTTAATCGACTATGATTCTCATTTATGACGCGTCCGTTTGGATTTTGTGCAGTGCTAGTGATTATGTAGGTGCTTTTCAACAGCTTTTGGTTGATCAACCTAACATCCCTCGGGAGGAAGGTAGGTAACATTTTATTTATATTTATTTATTTATTTGGTTGAGGTAAATGTAGGTAATATATAATAGAAGTTTGTAAATTGTCATAGTCGTTGAGAGTAGTTAATACCATAAGATTTATAATCTCAGCATATTTTCCTGAAATAATTTTCAATAGTCAGCATTTTTTTTTGCCTAAATAATTATTGCTCTTCTTTGATAAACATGTGTTTTTATTGTTTTTGTATCTTCCCTCCTCACAGTTCAAACGATCTACGACATCGTTTTCGCTGAAGAGATCTGCTGATGTTTCAGCTACACGGATGATTATTGAGGATATTGATAACATTCGGAAATCTGAAATTTTTGTTGGGAAGGCTGAAGTCTCGTACACAATTCGCTTATGACAATAAATTTGTATTAGTTTATAAGACATTCTTTTCTTATAGGCATCTGCGTCAGGTTTTGCATTTTTTCCTTAAAAAGTTTGTTTATGAGTGGACGGTTTGTAATTTTTTTGGGGAAAATCGATCCAGATGTCTCCGAACTATTCCATTCTATACTCGATAGTTCTTGTGTCCGACACTTGATATTTTGGCCGGAATTTTAGCCGAATTCGTTAATTGGACATTTAGAGCAGCTCGTAAATAGTTGGTGCTAAAAATAGTCTAATAATTTTTTTTTGCTATTTATGTTAGTTGGGTAAATTGTTGGTGCTAAATATAGGGGATTTCTCATGTTTTAATCTAAGATTGATTTTATTCATCAAAAAAAAAAAAAAAAAAAAATCTAAGATTGATTTTATTTTGAACATCTTGTGCCAGAGAAACTTGCTTTAACTTACATACTCTCCACTGATGAAGACAAATCAATTCACTTGGGTGTATTAGGACTTTTAGGCTTATTAATGTTAGGCTAGGGACATGTCTATTAAACGAAGGTATATAAGGTATACAAAAATGAGAGATAAAAATTAAAGAAAAACATACTTGTTATTTCAAGACTTTACCATGTAACATTTTTTTTTTCTTTCCAAAACATACTAAACTTCACACTTTATTTCCATGTACTTCTGGGAATTCAAGAACAAGAACCATTGAGAAAGAATGAGTTTTTTCCCCACTTTATCACCAATCCAAAAGAAGACTACATATTATTTTGATGCATGAACTCCTTATCGTCCTCTTTTTTATTTGTTTTACTCTTTTTTTTTCTTCAAAAGAACTCATGGCTTCCACAACCAATCTCAAAGTTCTATTCACTTCAACAACATCATCTTCTCATAACAACTTTACTAACAAGCTCACAAAATTTCTTGTTAAATAAGCATGCACTTTCCTCTCTCATAAGGGAATGAAAAATAGTATTTGTAGGTTAAGGGTAAGTTACTGAGGCTAAAAAAATGATAATTAATTAATTGGCGGTCTCAACCATTCTTATCAACAAAACTCTGAAAACTTGGGGGCACTAGGGATATAATGAAAAAGGGGAAAAGCTTGAAAGGCTCAAACGGTTCAAAGAAATGCCTAATCTCATCCACCAAGCATAACGATAAGTCTTAAAAAAAAATTGTTAGTAATAGTTCTTGTTTATAGTCTTGAGCTTGACTTCCTTTATATGCTCAATCAATCAGGAGGATGATCGAGAAGGCAAGTGTCTCCTCCAACATCCACCCCTTTTACACGATTCTTTACTTTGTGGCCTTTGAAAGCAAACTTCTTTTGCTTGACACTATCCTTGAAAACTTTTGATAAATTTCTTTTTTTCTCTTTCAAAGGTTTATGTCAATCTCCCCCTAATTTTCCTGCGATATACTTAGAAGAAGAATCATCCATTAAAAAATCAATAACATGAATAGAGCATAAGGATTCCCCTTTTGAAGAATTATTTAAAGATTCAAAGACATTAAAAGACACATATTCAACATCAACATTTAATGAAGGATACTTAATAGCTTCAGAAAGAGGAAGAGTTTTAAAATTAACATTAATATTATTTTCTCCCTTACCTTCCTTACCTCTTTTACCTTGTGGATTTTGGACAAGTTGAGAATGACGTCCGACTCCATCATCTTTTTCAAGCGTAATATGCTCAATCTCTAGATTTTTGTCCAATGTTATCTCATCTATTACTGTGATTTCCTCCAACTCCTTAGGATGCTCCTCTGTATCATATGGAAGAAATTGTTGAGGTTTAACAAAGTAATTATTTGTCCAACATAAGTTTCTATGTTTTTGACCGATGGCTCAAGATTCCTTTTGGAGATTTGTATGCGATCGCTCGCCTCGTTTGAATCCTCCATAAATTTGGCAAACACTTTCTCAAGGTTGGTACTACTTTTTTCTTCAAAAGGAGATTGAGAAGAAGTTTCAACAAAATTATGATTATGATTTTCCAACATTCCCAGCCTTTTGTTAGAAGCATCAATATATTTAGCGAGCATGTCTATCAAGTCTCCTTCATTATCTTGAGTTGGAGGCTGGGGAGATGTTTCAACAAAATTACAATTTTTCTCCCATTCATAATTTGGATAGTTCCTCCATCCAAGATTGTAATTGTTGGAATATTATTGATTATACTCCACATTGCTATGTCCAAAAAAATTAGCATCATTAGTATCATAATAAGAATTCACCATCATACCTTGTCTACATTGATTTGTGTGATGATTTCCTCCACAAAACCCGCAATGAGAACTCATAGCATTGTTCCTTGATGGCATAGATATTGGATTGAACCATTGCGAATTATTCCAAGCCATATATTTTTTTTCAATCTTTGAACTCTTGCCTCAGATAAAAAAATAAATAGATAATAAAAAAGTCAAACAAATAATAAAAGAAAATAAAATAAAGTTTAAACTTAGGTTTAGTAATCTAATTCTACACTAGATAAAAACAATCCCCGGCAATGGTGCCAAAAACTTGATGCGAAATTTGCAAGTGCACAAATATCAACAAGTAATAAAGTGATAAGTAAAAGATCGTCCCAACGAAGATTGTTTATCTAACTAGAAAATTATTTTACTTATAACCTAACTTAAACCAAAATAAGGATGAATCAATTAAAACTAATAATGAATAACAATTAAAATAAATTAAAAATGAAATTTAAAAGAGATAAAAATATATGGAATGAATGGACTAAGACACCTCTAATCCAGTCTACTCATTTTATGTAAAATAAATTATTCCTTAATTTGAGTCTCAACTAGGTTAATGGTAGAATTCCCGAATATAAGTTAGACCCAATCCCTTGGCGAAATACTCCTAACTTTAGAGAATAAACCAGTCGTATCTCTACGTGATTTTAAGACCTAAAACCGCATAAAACTCCGTGGGCTTCCCTAGCTTTTGTTTACTACTCGCTAAAAACCACACAAGGAAATCGAATCTATCTCTAGTCAATTTTATGTCATGTTGTTATTATTCTTGATCCAATTAAATCTAGAACTTCTCAGCCTCTAGAAGAAATTTAGATTCATGCAATAATTGATTAGAAAATCGCAAGTATTAAGAAAAAATAATAACAATTAACCATATTTTCAAGATACATAAACTAATAAAAATCAAATAAATCCATAAAAGTTTCGACCTTCAAAGAAGATCTTAGTCACAAGAAAATCTAGCTAAAAATAACAATAAGCTAAAATAAAATAAAGAAAAAAGTAGCTTGATGACGAAACGACATTGAGCTCTAAGTTCCTCTTCTTTGTGCTCTGCTCCACGGATAGCCGAGGATATTTCTCCAGGGATATCTCTTTTGAGGTATGCTGTATCCCTATTTATATAGGCATTAATCACCTCCTTTTCATCTGTATCCTAATAGGACTCAAAGTCCTTTGTCAAAAAGCACCAAATTCTTTTCTTTATTGATGAAATACCCGAAGGGCATTTGTAATACCCGAAGGGGAGAATCTTAGAGGAGGGGAGGGGGGTGACTAAGGTTCTCAAATAGTTTAAACTTTTCTACCACAATCTTTTCCTAAGTGATCACCTTAACAACAATTATGTTCATTAAGCATATAAGGCGAATTAAAGAATATCACTTAGATGACTTATGTGTGTAAATGGAACACATAGGAATACGAGACAATGAATATGATCTAGGAATGTCTAGGTCAATATTCCTATATGCGAAGCTTGTAAGAACAAACACACAAGTCATTAAGAATGACATTTAGGAAGAGATATATAAAGCTATAAAGATCTTTAAATGAAATTCATAATGCCCAAGCCACGGGTAGAGATAAAAAGAAGTTGAGTAACTCTAATATGAGCAAAGATGATATGAACAATATGCCCAAGCTAATATTAGAGATAATTGACTAACTCTATATACACAATTTATGGTATAAGCAAACAAGTTCATTAACACATAAGCACAAGTATAATGAAGAACTTGAATGTAAAGAGATAGAGTTAGAAGATCAAACACAATGATGTAGAGTGGTTCGATCACAATGATCTACACCCAAGGATTTTGGCAACTTTCCACTATGCTTGTTGTGATACCCAGGACCTTTTGACCTTAGAAATTTGCATGCTTATATTTAAATATTATGTGACTAATTGATTTTTATATGTGTTATATATATTGAACATAATTGTTCTGGGTTGCTATGTCATCTTGGATTAATTAGAGGACCTAAGTGCATAAAAGGAATTCTAAGTTAGTTAGTTAGTTGATTTTGGAGGGAGGTTAGTAAATATGAATGGGTGCCTTTAGGGATAATTCTAAGGGGGTTGAATATTTAGGATTGGTTGGACATTTTAGGGATGTAACTTCTCAGAATTCTGGAGTTTTGATAGACTATAAATAGAGGAGAAAGATAGAGAAGGGAAGAAAAGAATAAGAAAGAAAATAAGAGTGTTGGAAAATCTGGAAGCAAGTAAGAATACTTTGGCAGACATAGTAAATCATCTCGGATTACTCCCATATTTTAACCATAGATAGTAGACTCCCTAAACTAGATTTAGACAGAAGTAATTTTCATTCTAAGTTCTGGATTAAGAGATATCATCATCAGAGTAGAATGTTGTGGCAGTTCAAGAAAAATCAGAGTGTGAGAATAGATCATCAAGTTGAAGTAGTAATCAAAGCCTGATCGACCCTTTTATTTTTCCTAAAGTTATAAGACATATATAAGTACATTCTGAATGGTGGAGATTAAGTTTCAACGGTTCCATTTAGAGTTATTGCTTTTGGAAGTTGCCACTAGAAACCAGAGAATTCTGCTTTTCTAATCTCCCTTTGATTTTCCAATTAAGTGTTCAAGGTAAGAACCCTTCGTCCTTGTTTTTCAGTCCTAAATCACATGAAGTATTCTTTTATTAAACTATGAAATATATGAAGTTTCCCCATGTTTTAATGCATTAAATCTGGATGAAGTACCGAATTATGTTTGCATCGTTGCATGCTTATACTTGTTTATTATTGCGTATGTTGTTGATGAATTGCTGGATGCATTACATGAGAGTCAACATATGCATATTCTCAATCTATAGCTCTTGTCTAAATGATGACCCTAGACCAAGATATATTCCGAATTTATGATAAGTGCCCGGGAGCGCTTTTTGTCCCCTCATGATACTTGGTCCCTTGCAAGTTTAATACTTAGGGCTGTTAACAGTGTCATTCTGTCTGATACTTGGTCCCTTGCAAGTTTAAAACTTAGGGCTGTTAACAGTGTCATTCTGTCCACGAGGATGGATAATGACATGAATATATCCTTAAATAGCAATTATGAGCCTTACCAGTTATGATATGATATGATACATGATACAAGATACAAGTTACAAGTATAAGGGTCTTCCTAAACGAAATTAAAGTTTGAGGATGTTAACAGTTTGATAGTGTTATTGTTTGATAATTGAGCTCGGTTGTAGAATTACTTGTTGCATGTCATTTTTGGTACTAATCATGTCTCAAGTTTATATGTATTGGAAGTCTATGAGTATGTCAAGTTATGTTAAGTACTCGGAGTACGAGTTTTTGATATGTATGTGATCGATTTGGTTAAGTATTGTTATGACATGCTATGTGTATGTTTTTGGTATTGTTTCCAAGTGTTATAAAGAGTCTAAAAACAGTGTTTTGGGTTGGGATTTCAGAATGTGCAGAAAATGACTTTTCCTTCACAAATTTTGCCTTGAAAATGTCCTCACTGGATCTCTGACGACCGGTTCACGTTCGAGCAAACTACTGGGGCTATTTCGGATGAGGTAAAGAGGGAAAATGATCGACCGTGCCTGATATCCCCTCGACCGGACTCAAGCGGTTGACTAGCTATGTTAAGTAGATCTACCAGACTTTTTGTAAATGTTTCTGTCTTGATCTCGGATGACCCTATCGGTCGACCGACACATGTCTCCATCGTCCGAAGTCTTTTTACTTTTTTTATACTCCTTTCAAGTTATGTAATGTACAAGTTATGCAAGCTCTGAAGTTTCATGTTATGTTTTTAAGTATTTTACAAAGGTTTTCAAGATGTTTCAAGTTAAGACAAGTCAAGATGTATTTTCAAATATTTTGGGAAACAGGGAATGTGTTGAAGTCTCTTTGGTCTTTTATCCCAGGGGCGATTGGTTCTTACTAAGCTAGTGTGTCTTACCCCATTATCTTTTCATGTTTTGCAGATGAGTATGATGAGGGTGCAGATGATGAGGCATGGGATGAGGTGCAAGACGAATAGTTAATGAATTAAAGTTATGTAATAAGTATTGAATCTTTTATAAGTTTTTTTACAAATGGTACAATATAATAAGTTTGTAATTTATTTAAGTATTGATGACCTTTTAATAAAGTTAAAGTTTAAGCGAATTCTGTTAAGTTATGGTTTGGAAGATTATATATTGTTAAGGGTTCTTTGTCTCATTGGTAGATGAGGCATTGCCAAGTCACCTTCTGGTTACGGGGTGTGACACTTGTCGTTAGAGATTACAAGGAAGGACAAACCAACTAATGGTCTTTTACACGCTCATGTAACCTTCCACCCTTGGGAACTCTTTCTCTAACCTAGTCTACTAAGTGAGGAGGTTTTACGAACACATCAACCATACTTCTATTTCAGGTTCACCATTCACTTTAGTTCCTACGATTACAAGAAAGATACATTCCAACTAATGGAGGCCCAAACCCACCACTCTCACAAATAAGCTTTGACACTCAACCCTTTACAAAGAAAGATAATCTCAACACATGAAATTTTACATTTAAGCTCAAGAAAGAGAAATCCCTCTAAGGATTGGATATTACAATTAAATCTCTAATTCATATTTGAGAATGAAATAATAAGTAAATGAAGCTCTTTCTCAAATAGAGATATTTTGATGAATGATTGGAAGAATTTAGCATAGGAAAGTGATTGATTTGCTTGTCTAAAACTTATAATCTAAGGCCCCTCTAATGACTTGAGGGAAAAAAAAACAAATTTCAGCCTTAAATAGGGTCCAAAAATTGCAAACAAATAGAGTTACAATGGCTATATTTTTGCCTTGACAAAACAACTTCGGTCGACCGGACTGAGCAATCGGTCACCCGAATAAGTCAAAAGGTTAAGATCAAAGGCTTCTGTCTTGATCTCGGTAGTGAGTCTTCCGAGATTTTTATAGCCATTGGAGTCTCAGGACATTCAAAAGTGATAAAGTGAAAAAGACACTTTGGTCGACCAGACAACACATGTCGGTCAACCAGACTTCATCAGGTCGCCCGAGGTCTAGGACCCGGTCGACCGAACTTCAGTCCAAAAGTGTTTTTTCCACTTGGTCAACTTTCTAATGTTCTGAACCTCATGCCTAAGTGTTTTGAAAAGATATTTAAAACATTTTAAAGATCTTATGCATTAACCAACACTTAAGATCTTATCACATATATCATAATCAAAGAAACAATCTTTTCTGTTTTTCACGCATACACATATCAAATCGAAATTGATACGTGATATGTTGTGATTAACAATATCGAATTCGAATCGTATGAGCAAGGCTCTGATACCACTAAAGGGATTCATGGGCGGAAACTCGTTCCAAACACCCATGAGTTCTCCCCTGAAGGATCCGCTCATACAAAACTAATCGAAAAATACAAGAAAAAGACTTACGTTTTCGGTTCAAGAATCTGATTCTTGAATGGAAGATGCTGTTTCTTGGATGCGTTGCTTCCACCGATTGATTTCCCTTTGCGGAATATCCCTCTACCGGTATCCACGCGACGAAACGAACAGTGATTGCTAGCTCTTCGTTCTTCTGAATTTCGGGAATTAGAGAGAAAAGGGAGAGGCAGAATCTGAAATCTAATTTCGGATGTGTTTTGTTAATTGCGCCTGAAGTGAATTCACCCTAGGGTTTCGGCCAAGAGAGGTTTATATAGGGTGTGAGAGGTTGTTTCAAAAATAACTCCCACGTCCCTATCAACTCTCCCGGCAGTGGGAGTCTTTAACTCCCACGTCCCTTAGGCTTCTACTGGCAGTGGGAGTCTTTATCGGATAATAACTCCCACGTAATCCCAGCTGTACCGACAATGCCCCTTATCTCTAATTCGAATAATAATGCTTTATTATTCTTAGAAAAGTGAATGTCAGATACAATGAACATAGACACATTCTAGATTCATTGAATCTGGACATGAAGCTCGTTAGCTCGTCTATGCTTGTGACCCTGTAGGTTCATATCACAATGGCAATGAAAACTCACTTAGTAGTAGTGTAAGTTCATAAATCACAAGCGGTCCCTAGCAGGACATTGTGACTACCCAAAGTGAATGAATATACAACGGAACCTAATATCAATCCACTATTTAATCCCTTTGTCTCGCGATATCCTAATTAAGCATAAGGCATGGTAGTCGTCACCCTTATTAAGCTTAATTATATTTATGCTCGATCTCTAGGTAGACTGTTCCAACAAACAATATTTAATAACCACTTTATTAAATACATTTGAGCATCGACCATGCATTTAAACAGATCTTTCCTATCGAGGGGCCCATGGATATCTCTCTCTAATAAGAGAGGGACAAATTTCTTACAATGCCTTTCACATTCAAGCCATGATAGGACACTACATCCGATCATCGATCGTATTGATTACTCGATTAAAAGCAACGCATCTGACCGAAGTCAAAAGCGTGGCTCCATTCGTGCTAGAATCAAATGGAGACATAAGGTCTAAGGATTCTAAAATAGTATTGAGGAAATAATACTTATGACTAAGGACCATGAAGTATTACTTCTCTAACGGATCACGTCCGATACGATATATCTCAATACATTGCATCTATGATATGATTTGTACTCATTACACATGATTAGTAAAACTTAATCATCAATCAAACATCATACTTGTTTTATTTCATTGTAAAATAGATTTCATAAAACTAGGGACAACTAGAATAGTAATTACATAAGCAAATGAGTTTTACTATCAAATCACGCATTTGATGTTCATAAGCAAAATTAACTATTCATATGAAATGCTCAAATAGATATAAAACGTACAACATATGCTAATGGTCCTAGGGCACTACTAACAGAAGTCCTTTGTAGTTCTTGTCAAGTTGTAGCATCTTGGACTTCAACACTTGTTGATCTTCCTTTGATTTTGCAATATCTTTCAATGGCATTGTGAATGACCTTTAAGCTTGTGCCATTCTTGTTGTAGAATGATCTTTGATGTCCACACGAAGCTACCTTTAAATGAATGTGTGAATTCATAATAACCTAACATTGAAACACAAGCTCACACAAAAATTAAAACTTCTCAATGTCTTGTTATCATCAAAACAAAATTGATCACTTTAGCCCTTAAGACTTACAATTGATTCGATTTGGAATTCTTCTTAAAAGAATGATTTGCACGTGATTTAATTTCTTATGCTTCCAAATTCACATTAAGCATATGTGCATGTGGGCCCAAAGTAGCTTTTGTTTATTTCTCTTTCTTTCTTCTTGCTGTAATCACCACGGCTTTGTTTTTTTTTTTTTTCTTTTCAATTTTTTTAATGGAAATAGCTATTATTCCCCTACATATAAGATTAGAAAATCATTAGGTAGTTAAACTGTTTAAGCATATAATTCATGTTAATCCATCAGAATCACGAGAATTTATATCAATAAAACATAATCTAAGTGAGAAAATAGTATTAAAAGTAGGTAAATTATGATCTCATTAACTACACCCCACTTAAAATTTTGATCGTCCTCAAACAAAGAAAACAATTCACAGGAAAAAAGAACGATTTAGAAATATTTATCTTTCCATGAATCTCAACATTCTCGTTACTAGCTTCAAAAATTCGTCACAGATATAAGCCAAAAAGTTTCAATCCGAATATAACAAAGCTAATAGATTCTTATTATGAAGACTTGAGATATATGATGACAATACCAATGACTTGAATAAACACTTAAACAAGTATTACGCAGTCAATGAGCACTTTCTTGATAATAATAAAACAACGCTAGCCTTGTTAACTTACATACTCTCCACTAATGAAGACAAATCAATTAACCTGGGCCTATTAGGACTTTTAGGCTTATAATGTTAGGCTAGGGACATAACTATCAAACGAAGGGATAAAAGGTATACAAGACTTTACCATGTAACATTTTTTTTTCAAAACATACTAAACTTCACACTTTATTTCTATGTACTTCCGGGAATTTAAGAACAAGAACCATTGAGAAAGAATGAGTTTTTCCCGACTTTATCACTAATCCAAAGAAGACTTCATATTATTTTGATGCATGAGCTCCTCATTGTCCTCTTTTTTATTTTTTTCTCATTTTTTTTTCTTTTTCAAAAGAACTCATGGCTTCCACAACCAATCTCAAGTTCTATTCACTTCAACAACATCATCTTCTCGTAACAACTTTACTAACAAGCTCAAAAAATTTCTTGTAAAATAAGCATGCACTTTTCTCCCTCATAAGGGAATGGAAAATAGTATTTGTAGGTTAAGGATATGTTAATGAGGCTAAAAAAATGATAATTAATTAAATGGCAGTCTGAACCATTCTTATCAAAAAAACTCTGAAAACTTGGGGGCAGTAGGGATATAATGAAAAAGGGGAAAAGTTTGAAAGGCTCAAACGGTTCAAAGAAATGCCTAATCTCATCCACCAAGCATATCGACAAGTCTTAAAAAAATCGCCTCGAGTATGTAATCCAACAACTATTAGTTTGTGAAGACATTGACCAAACTATGCCATTAACCACGTAATAAGAGCCTAAGTATCTTCATCAATTCACAATGATTATGGCAAAGTTAACTCAAGTTCCATATTAAGATTAAATTAGCAAGTAAATATTTAAGATTATATTCATCAATCACATTTTAGTCTGTATTAATAGAGAATCATATCAACTAGCTCCACGAATATCAAGACAAATATCAAGATAAGAATTTATGCTAAAAAAACCTAGTAATTTTTCAGATATTTTTCCCAAAAATAAAGCATTAAAATCATAAAAATCTTAATTTTGAAAATTTTCCAGCAATAAACCAAATCTCGACCCCCACTTAAGAATAAACATTGTCCTCAATGTTCGAAAGTAAGAAAACACAAAGTAAGGGTTAATCACATAATCCACATAACAAGTTCATATATCAAGAACATGGCATAGCATATAAGTAAACATGACATTATATGCACCATACAAGCTGACATAGCATATCATGCGAGGAAGGACATATGAGGCGATAAATAAACACTTATGTCATATTCTCAGTCTCTAATCTCATATCACATCTTACATTCTCTAACGAATCCTTCCTAGGTTTTTTTCTTTAAAAAAAAAATCAAATCAGTACTTTGTTGATGTAAAATGGCCAAGGCCTGAACAGTACATATCAGACACCACAATCACAGAGAGGTGGTGATCAACAAACAGTATAGCCTCGCCTAAAGTTTTGGCCTGTATCTAATGTATGGCAAACCTCCACTATCAGAATTACATAGTAATTGAATGGACAAAGGTAGTAGTGTAAAAGAAAGAAATTCCCCAGATGCATGGGTATCACAAGCCATATTTGCAAGCAAATCCGCAACCTTATTAGCTTCACGGAAAATGTGCTTAATAGAATTGTGATTGAGATGTCTGATCAATGTCTGAAAAATCCCATCAAGTTTCCAACTATTTATGTGCCGACGGTGTATCGAATCCACCAAGAAGTTGGAATCTGTCTGCACCATCACATGATCGTAACCCAAAGCAATAGAATGTTGTACCCCCGTAAGCAAGGCCTCAATTTCGGCTTCTGAATTTGTGACATCTTTACCTAAATAGAGGAAAATGCAACACAAAATGACCGTGGCCAATCCGCAGCACCCCTCCTGCACCTGTACAACATGGATTCCCTTTTGAAGCACAGTCCACATTTTGAATGAGTGTGGGCGAATGAACATCATTCAACCATCGCACTACCACTGCCCGTCCTCTTTCATCCCATACCGGGACCCTTTTCCCCACAAAATGGTCATATAACCCCACAAAGTGAAGAATAGGGACAATAAACAATGCAAAATCCCTAAACAATCCTATATTACTAGCCCCACCACCATAAAAAACAAACCGAGACCTGGCACGCCATAAAATCCAACATATTCCCGAGCTGACAATCACATAAATATCTCTCCATTTACCCCGACCTTTCCACCAAATTAATTTTAGTAAGGAAGTCGGATTGTCACAATTCAAAAACCTCCAATTCACCCCCAACAAACCACATACTCTTTTCCATAAATAACAAGCAAATGGGCAGTCAAGAAAATTGTGTTGAGGACTATCCACTCCCCCCCTCCCCCACATCCACACTGAGATGCTAATGAACATCCCAACTCTGTCGAACCGAATCAAATGCTAGAAAACCATTAAACAATAGCCACATAAATACACATAAAAACAAAGGAAGATTAGATCCCCATAGAATGCGCCTTGTACCTTGTATGACAATGGAGGGTTGATTAAGTTTAATAGCCGAGGTGACCTTGAAGTGACCCCCTGAATCCGGCTTCCACACCCATCTATCCTTGCCTTCCCCTGCTGTAATATTCGAAAAACTGGCACGCTGTTCCAAAGACAGCCCTGCTGGCAGATTAGTCCAGCCCGAAGAGTCTAGAAAATTGCAAATCTGGGCAGCAGAGTCTTCCTGGTGCACAACCGAAAACCTCCCCTTCATGGTGAAGTCATCATGCCAAAAGAAGATTCACCACTCCGCACTAACAGCCCCATATTATCCTCGGCTAGCTCACGAACCTTGACCATTCTCCTCCAAATTGCCGAATCCGTTGGAGTCAATGGAACAAGACATGGGTGTGAATGGCTCCTGCAATATTTATCAAGCAAAAATTCTCTCCAAATAGAGTCAGTTGTCCTAAATCTCCACCATAGTTTAATAGACAAAGCATTTTGAAGTGCCCTCAACGAAAATAAACCGAGGCCATTATTTAAAACATCAACACATAACCTCGACCACGACATCCAGTGTCTCTTATTACCATAAATTGATTGACCCCATAGGAAATAGCCAATATACGTTCAATGACATCCATAACCTGTTTTGGTGGATCTGCCGAAGCCAATATATATAAAGTCATAGAAATAAGAACATGACGAATCAAAATCAACCGACCCCCGAAGCCTAATAATTTCTGTTGCCACCCCTCACCCCTCGACCTTACCTTCTCCACCAATGGAGTGAAATAAGACACTTTTGATCTCCCAGTATAAAGAGGGTAGCCAAGGTAGGTAAAAGGAAAGGTACCTTGCGTGAACCCCGTGACCTGAGATATCATGAGCATTTGATTTCGTTGCGTTCTACTAGAAGTATAGAAAGAACTCTTGTCGGAATTAATTTTCTGACCCAAAGATTGCTCATAGGATCATATAAACCGCATCAGACTCTGCAGACCGTGCTTCGCACCATTTAAAAAAATAATTACATCATCTGCATAGGCTAAATGAGAAAGTATCAAAGTGGAATGGGGAATAGTATATGGTTCAATAGAGCGCAACCCCACCAAACGGTTCAGCCCCCGAGAAAAAACCTCAGATGCAAGAATAAAGAGCAAAGGAGACATATGTGAGGGATTCATGGGCGGAAACTCGTTCCAAACACCCATGAGTCCTCCCCTGAAGGATCCGCTCATACAATAGGAATCGAAAAATTACAAGAAAAGGACTTACGTTTCTTGGCTCAAGAATCTGATTCTTGAATGAAAGATTACGTCTTTATGCTCTCAGCAACGATCACCTTGAGTCTTCCCTTGCGGAACTACTCCCTACGGTATCCAAGCGACGAAACGGGCAGCGAGTGCTAGCTCTTCGGTTTTTCTGAATTTCGGGAATTAGGGAGAAAGGGAGGCAGAAACAGTTTTCTGGATTTCTTGGTATTTCGGCTGGAAAAAAAACTTACCATAGGGTTTCGGCCAAGAGAGGTTTTTATAGGGAGTGAGAGATTGTTTCCTGAACAACTCCCACGTCCCCTAGACTTCTGCTGGTAGTGGGAGTCCTTATCGGATAATAACTCCCACGTAATCCAAGCTATACCGAAAATGCCCCTTATCTCTAATTCGAATAATAACTGTAAAACACAAGGGGGGGGGGGGTGAATTGGGTTTTAACTAATCTTGTAAGATTTTTCGATTCTTTGCAAAGCTATTGGAAGTTTGAGCAAGAAGAATAAAAGCAATGCAAAACCCAATCAACAAGACAAAGGATTTAGAGTGGTTCGATTCACTTAGAATCTACATCCACTACCTTGAGCCGCACCCAAGGATTTCAAACAACTTCACTAAGAAGAATGTTTACAAATGTGGCTAACTCACTAAGAGTTTTACAACACAACCACACAATGAAAAACTCACTAAGAGCTTGCCCACACAAAGTAGGACTTTACAGATTGCCCACACAAAGTAGGACTTTTACAAGAATTACCCAATCACTTAGAAAGGGAATGAATTGTTTAAATACAAGATAAATCACTCTTCTAAGTGAGAATTATACCTTTGAAGCACAAGAAATTATAGCTCTTTGAACATATGAAAGTCCACTCTTTGTCTTGCTTTTGAAAGAATACTCTTGAATGATTTAGATCATAGAGATGAAGAGTATTTTGCTTTGTGAGTGTTTTGGCTTGATGAGTAATCAATGAATATTTGATATACAAGCCTTGGAATGTTTCTCTAGCATTGGAGTATAAATACATTTCAAATATGGCTGAAAAACGACTCTTTAACGGTCAAATAACGGCTAGTAGAAACAGAGTTCGGTTGACCGAACATTTCACTTCGGATGACCGAACCAACTTCGGATCCACTTTGGCCTAGGTCGGTCGACCGAACAGGCACACATAGGTCGACCGAAATACCCTATGGTCGACCGAACCATGTTGGTTCAACTCTCAGTATCTGCTCGGTTGATCCGAGCTTGAGCTCGGTTGACCGAACTTTCAAGCTGATTTTTCACACGTTTTTAAATCTTTTGAAGTCTAAAAAGGTTTTCCTAAAAGGTAACAAATAAGAATACTTGGAAAACTTTTCTAAAAGACTTATCTATGAAATCAAAGGCTTTTTGGATAAGAACACATGTAAAGATCATTTTAAAACTTAAGCCTTTTGAAAACGTGTTTATGAAAACATGCAAGACTAGAGTGTAGAGCTTATGTTCATGAGAGCAATGGTTAGAGCTTATAAGATAATGACTTATAACGACAAAGCTAATCTAACCAAACCTAAGTCTTCAATCTTCAATCTTGAAAGATAAGCCTTGAATAGTATGTCTTTGAAGCTTGAACATGGCTTGATTGAAGTACTTAGAGCTTCCATATTGAGTTCCAATATTCTATCACATAGATGAAAAACATTAGACACAAAACATCAAGTGTTTGTCCATTATCAAAAACCGAGTTCGATCGCCCTTAGGGCTAACAATCTCCCCCTTTTTGATTATGACAAACTTTTATGTAATAAGATAGAATATGGACAAAATTAAGAACAAGGAAGCATGAGGAAGCATGGCAAAAAGATCTTATAACAAATAAGAGCAAAGACTAGTGCTTTCAAGATAAAACTAATGAAGACTAAAGCACTAGCATGATAAACTTCTTTTTGCCAAATGCATCTAGGGAGTCTTAGAAGAGCCCTATTTCCCAACCAACCTCCTTGCCTCCTTCCTTCCATAAAATAGCATTCTTGTGTGTAATATACATACCTTAGTTTACACAAGAAGCTAACTTACCATTTTCATCAATGTCGATGTGAGTGCTAAGGATCCTATTACAAAGAACATGCTCACACAAACATTAGAACTAACAATGGTTTGTTATCATCAAAACAACATAGAATATTTTGCCCTTCGTGCTAACAATAACGCTTTATTATTCTCAGAAAAATGAATGTCAGATACAATGAACCTAGACACATTCTAGAATCATTGAATCTGGACATGAAGCTCGTTAGCTCGTCTATGCGTGTGACCCTGTAGGTTCATATCACAATGGCAATGAAAACAAACTTAGTAGTAGTGTGAGTTCATAAATCACAAGCGGTCCCTAGCAGGACATTGTGACTACCCAAAGTGAATGAATTTACGGTGGAACCTAATATCAATCCACTATTTAATCCCTTTGTCTCGCGATATCCTAATTAAGCATAAGGCATGGTAGTCGTCACCCTTATTAAGCTTAATTGTATTTATGCTCGATCTCCAGGTAGACTGTTCCAACAAATAGTATCTGATAACCACTTTATCAAATACATTTGAGCACGGCCATGCATTTAGACAGTCTTTCCCTATCGAGCTCTCTCTAATAAGAGATGGACAAATTCCTTACAATGCCTCTCACATTTAAGCCATGATAGGACACTACATCTGATCATCAGTCGTATTGATGACTCGATTAAAAGCAACGTACGACTGCTGAGTCAAAACGTGGCTCCATTCATGCTAGAATCAATGGAGACATAAGGTCTAAGGATTCTAAAATAGTATTGAGGAAGTAATACTTATGACTAAGGACCATGAAGTATCTCTAACGGATCACGTCCGATATGATATATCTCAATACATTGCATCTATGATATGATTTGTACTCATTACACATGATTAGTAAAACATAATCATCAATCAAACATCATACTAGTTTTATTTCAATGTAAAGTAGATTACATAAAACTAGGGACAACTAGAATAGTAATTACATAAGCAAATGAGTTTTACTATCAAATCACGCATTTGATGTTCATAAGCAAAATTAACTATTCAGATGAAATGCTAAAAAAGATATAAAACGTACAACATATGCTAATGGTCCTAGGGCACTACTAACAAACAAACACTTGTCAGATTTAGGGGCGAGTTTATCAGATAACAAGCGTTTTACATACGCCTCGCATCCCCAAATTTTGAGAAATGATAAACTAGGTCGTTTCCCAGTCCATATCTAATATGGAGTTTTCTGAACCGCTTTAGAAGGAACTCTATTCAATATAAATGTAGCAGTTTCTAGGGCGTAGCCCCAAAAGGAAATTGGAAGACTTGTTTGACTCATCATAGATCGAACCATATCTAAAAAGGCGCGATTCCTCCGTTCTGACACGCCATTCCATTGTGGTATGCCTGGAGGAGTTAGTTGTGAAACAATTCCACAACCTCTAAGATGTTCGTCAAACTCTAGGTCAAGGTATTTGCCACCTCGATCTGATCGAAGTATCTTAATACTTTTACCAAGTTGATTTTGTACTTCATTTTGAAATTCTTTGAATCTTCCAAAAGATTCTGATTTATGTTTCATTAGATATACGTAGCCATATCTGTTGAAATCATCTGTGAATGTAATGAAGTACTGGAACCCTCCTCTAGCACTTGTGTTTATTTGTCCACAAACATCTGTATGTATGAGGCCCAATAAATCGGAAGCTATCTCACTTTGTCCAGTAAAGGGAGCTTTAGTCATTTTGCCTAACAAGCAAGAATCACAAGTCTCATAAGACTCTAAGTCAAATGATGTCAAAATTCTATCTTTGTGGAGTTGTGATATGCGTTTCTCATTTATGTGGCCCAAACGATGCCAAAAGTAGGTTTGGTTTAAGTCATTGGATTTAAACCTTTTAGTATTAATGTTATAGATAGGCCTTTTAATGGATTCATCGAGGTTAAGAACATAAAGCCCATTCATCAAAGAGGCATCTCCATAGAAGATACGATCTTTATGAATGGTGCAAATTTATTCAGAATATTTAATTCAAAGCCTTCAATTTCCAAACAAGAAACTGAAATAATATTCCTACTCAAAGTTGGAACATAAAGACAATTATTCAGTTCTATAATAAGGCCACTTGGCAAAACTAAATTAAATGTCCCGGTAGCTACAGCAACAACTCTTGCTCCGTTCGCTACTCTCAGGTCCACTTCTCCTTTTGCCAGTGATCTAATCCTTTTGAACCCCTGCACATTTGTACAAATGTGAGATTCACAACCGGTATCTAATACCCACGAAGTAGGAGCAAAAATGTTAATTTAAATAACATAAATACCCGGAGAGACAGTCAAACTGGCTTTTCCCTTTTTCTTCTCTTCCAAATAGAGTTTGCAGTTCCGTTTCCAATGGCCTGGTTCATTGCAATGGAAGTAAACTCCTTCCTTTGGTGCCTTGGCCTTGGGTTTGGGCTTGTTATTGCCTTTGCCCTTCTTGGCCATGGGCTTTCCCTTTCCTTTCTTCTTGAAATTCCCTTTTTGAACCATTAAGACTTCAGGGGTCTTCTTAATGTTCAGTTCAGCCTGCTTGAGCATCCCGTCTATTTCATGTATGGTTTTTTCCATGGCATGCATGTTGAAGTTCATAACAAATTGGTCATACTCCGGTTGGAGTGAGCCCAAGATCATATATGTGGCCATGTCATGACCTACGGTAGCCCCAAGCTTCTCAAGTTGGTCAAAATAGCCCTTCATCTTAAGAACATGTGCACTTACAGAGGTGCCAGGGGCCATTTTGCAACTATTCGACGCCTTAGTAGTGAGGAATCTTTCATGACGAGCTTGCTCCCATCAACTGGAAAGCCTCAACTCCTTCAAACTGTTTTTGAAGGTCAGTGTTCATTGTGACTAACATGAGACAAGTCACATCGTTAGAGTCTTCAAAATGCTTCTTCCAAGCATCTCTTTCAGCTCTAGGGGCGTTGTTTGCAGGCTGTTCAGGAATGTCCGTATCAAGAACGTACAACTTTCTTTCCTGCTTAAGGACAATCCTTAAGTTGCGGGCCCAATCAAGGAAATTGGTCCCGCTTAGTTTTTCCTTCTCAAGGACGGATCGCAATGAATTGTGTGATGTATTGGTTGCCATTATCTACATTAAATTATTTGCAAAGTTATTAGTTTTTGAGCAAAAAATCTTTTCCACAATTTCAACACTTGATAAATAGTGGGGAAAAACATTTTACAATAGTTATAGGAAAGCTTTGGCTTAACACCCATAATTAAAGTAAAATCATCTAATGGAAATGACATCTATATGTCCCGGCTATTTCCCATTTTATGCCCTAGGCCCAAAACTATTTTGATGGCCTAGCTAAGTTGAACCATGTCTAAGCTTATGGAAATCACTATTTTCCCATATCCTTTTGCTTAGATAACCACTTGTCTGTTGCTTTGGCAAGCAGACAAAATGATGATCCAAGCTCAATGAGTGCTTAGAGTATGGTAGGCATTTTAAGACTTAGTTAAAACATTCGGTTTGAATAAGACATTAAAACTCGTAATACAATTATACAAGCATCTCATGCAATATATAAAGCATAAAAATTAAACGTGAGATAGCATGGCCTAATCCTATGATGACTCCCACGAGCCTTGTGGGAGCCAAGGGTCAATCTAAGTCAATATCCATTGAAGGGATTCATGGGCGGAAACTCGTTCCAAACACCCATGGATCCTCCCCTGAAGGATCCGCTCATATGAAACAATTCGGTAAAACAGTAAGAACTTACGTTTCTTGGATTCAATCTGCCACCAATTGATCTCCCTTGCGGAAAGTCCCTCTACCGGTATCCACGCAACGAAACGGGCAGCGATTGCTAGCTCTTCGTCTTTTCTGATTTTCGGGAATTAGAGAGAAAAGGGAGAGGCTGAAACTGAAATCTGATTTTAGAGACTTGGTAATATTTCGGCTGGAAAAATCATTACCTAGGGTTTCGGCCAAGAGGTCATTATATAGGGTGTGAGAGTTTGTTCCCATAACCAACTCTCACATCCTCAACTCCTCTCGGCAGTGGGAGTCTCTAACTCCCACGTCCCCTAGACTTTTGCTGGTAGTGGGAGTCCTTATCGGATAATAACTCCCACGTAATCCCAGCTATAAGTAAAATACCAAAATTGCCCCTATCTCTAATTCGAATAATAAACACTTTATTAATTTCAGAAAGACAAATGTCAGATACAATGAACCTAGACACATTCTAGATTCATTGAATCTGGACATGAAGCTCGTTAGCTCGTCTATGCGTGTGACCCTGTAGGTTCATATCACAATGGCAATGAAAACAAACTCAGTAGTAGTGTGAGTTCATAAATCACAAGCGGTCCCTAGCAGGACATTGTGACTACCCAAAGTGAATGAATTTACGGTGGAACCTAATATCAATCCACTATTTAATCCCTTTGTCTCGCGATATCCTAATTAAGCATAAGGCATGGTAGTCGTCACCCTTATTAAGCTTAATTGTATTTATGCTCGATCTCCAGGTAGACTGTTCCAACAAATAGTATCTGATAACCACTTTATCAAATACATTTGAGCACGGCCATGCATTTAGACAGTCTTTCCCTATCGAGCTCTCTCTAATAAGAGATGGACAAATTCCTTACAATGCCTCTCACATTTAAGCCATGATAGGACACTACATCTGATCATCAGTCGTATTGATGACTCGATTAAAAGCAACGTACGACTGAGTCAAAACGTGGCTCCATTCATGCTAGAATCAATGGAGACATAAGGTCTAAGGATTCTAAAATAGTATTGAGGAAGTAATACTTATGACTAAGGACCATGAAGTATCTCTAACGGATCACGTCCGATATGATATATCTCAATACATTGCATCTATGATATGATTTGTACTCATTACACATGATTAGTAAAACATAATCATCAATCAAACATCATACTAGTTTTATTTCAATGTAAAGTAGATTACATAAAACTAGGGACAACTAGAATAGTAATTACATAAGCAAATGAGTTTTACTATCAAATCACGCATTTGATGTTCATAAGCAAAATTAACTATTCAGATGAAATGCTAAAAAAGATATAAAACGTACAACATATGCTAATGGTCCTAGGGCACTACTAACAAACAAACACTTGTCAGATTTAGGGGCGAGTTTATCAGATAACAAGCGTTTTACATACGCCTCGCATCCCCAAATTTTGAGAAATGATAAACTAGGTCGTTTCCCAGTCCATATCTAATATGGAGTTTTCTGAACCGCTTTAGAAGGAACTCTATTCAATATAAATGTAGCAGTTTCTAGGGCGTAGCCCCAAAAGGAAATTGGAAGACTTGTTTGACTCATCATAGATCGAACCATATCTAAAAAGGCGCGATTCCTCCGTTCTGACACGCCATTCCATTGTGGTATGCCTGGAGGAGTTAGTTGTGAAACAATTCCACAACCTCTAAGATGTTCGTCAAACTCTAGGTCAAGGTATTTGCCACCTCGATCTGATCGAAGTATCTTAATACTTTTACCAAGTTGATTTTGTACTTCATTTTGAAATTCTTTGAATCTTCCAAAAGATTCTGATTTATGTTTCATTAGATATACGTAGCCATATCTGTTGAAATCATCTGTGAATGTAATGAAGTACTGGAACCCTCCTCTAGCACTTGTGTTTATTTGTCCACAAACATCTGTATGTATGAGGCCCAATAAATCGGAAGCTATCTCACTTTGTCCAGTAAAGGGAGCTTTAGTCATTTTGCCTAACAAGCAAGAATCACAAGTCTCATAAGACTCTAAGTCAAATGATGTCAAAATTCTATCTTTGTGGAGTTGTGATATGCGTTTCTCATTTATGTGGCCCAAACGACAGTGCCAAAAGTAGGTTTGGTTTAAGTCATTGGATTTAAACCTTTTAGTATTAATGTTATAGATGGGCCTTTTAATGGATTCATCGAGGTTAAGAACATAAAGCCCATTCATCAAAGAGGCATCTCCATAGAAGATACGATCTTTATGAATGGTGCAAATTTATTCAGAATATTTAATTCAAAGCCTTCAATTTCCAAACAAGAAACTGAAATAATATTCCTACTCAAAGTTGGAACATAAAGACAATTATTCAGTTCTATAATAAGGCCACTTGGCAAAACTAAATTAAATGTCCCGGTAGCTACAGCAACAACTCTTGCTCCGTTCGCTACTCTCAGGTCCACTTCTCCTTTTGCCAGTGATCTACTCCTTTTGAACCCCTGCACATTTGCACAAATGTGAGATTCACAACCGGTATCTAATACCCACGAAGTAGGAGCAGAAATGTTAATTTAAATAACATAAATACCCGGAGAGACAGTCAAACTGGCTTTTCCCTTTTTCTTCTCTTCCAAATAGAGTTTGCAGTTCCGTTTCCAATGGCCTGGTTCATTGCAATGGAAGTAAACTCCTTCCTTTGGTGCCTTGGCCTTGGGTTTGGGCTTGTTATTGCCTTTGCCCTTCTTGGCCATGGGCTTTCCCTTTCCTTTCTTCTTGAAATTCCCTTTTTGAACCATTAAGACTTCAGGGGTCTTCTTAATGTTCAGTTCACCTGCTTGAGCATCCCGTCTATTTCATGTATGGTTTTTTCCATGGCATGCATGTTGAAGTTCATAACAAATTGGTCATACTCCGGTGGGAGTGAGCCCAAGATCATATATGTGGCCATGTCATGACCTACGGTAGCCCCAAGCTTCTCAAGTTGGTCAAAATAGCCCTTCATCTTAAGAACATGTGCACTTACAGAGGTGCCAGGGGCCATTTTGCAACTATTCGACGCCTTAGTAGTGAGGAATCTTTCATGACGAGCTTGCTCCCATCAACTGGAAAGCCTCAACTCCTTCAAACTGTTTTTGAAGGTCAGTGTTCATTGTGACTAACATGAGACAAGTCACATCGTTAGAGTCTTCAAAATGCTTCTTCCAAGCATCTCTTTCAGCTCTAGGGGCGTTGTTTGCAGGCTGTTCAGAATGTCCGTATCAAGAACGCATAACTTTCTTTCCCGCTAAGGACAATCCTTAAGTTGCGGGCCCAATCAAGGAAATTGGTCCCGCTTAGTTTTTTCCTTCTCGAGGACGGATCGCAATGAATTGTGTGATGTATTGGTTGCCATTATCTACATTAAATTATTTGCAAAGTTATTAGTTTTTGAGCAAAAAATCTTTTCCACAATTTCAACACTTGATAAATAGTGGGGAAAAACATTTTACAATAGTTATAGGAAAGCTTTGGCTTAACACCCATAATTAAAGTAAAATCATCTAATGGAAATGACATCTATATGTCCCGGCTATTTCCCATTTTATGCCCTAGGCCCAAAACTATTTTGATGGC
Source organism: Vinca minor (assembly GCA_026122235.1). NCBI lineage: Eukaryota > Viridiplantae > Streptophyta > Magnoliopsida > Gentianales > Apocynaceae > Vinca > Vinca minor. The sequence continues at coordinate 569,609 of JAOCZM010000118.1, forward strand.
CTAGCTAAGTTGAACCATGTCTAAGCTTATGGAAATCACTATTTTCCCATATCCTTTTGCTTAGATAACCACTTGTCTGTTGCTTTGGCAAGCAGACAAAATGATGATCCAAGCTCAATGAGTGCTTAGAGTATGGTAGGCATTTTAAGACTTAGTTAAAACATTCGGTTTGAATAAGACATTAAAACTCGTAATACAATTATACAAGCATCTCATGCAATATATAAAGCATAAAAATTAAACGTGAGATAGCATGACCTAATCCTATGATGACTCCCACGAGCCTTGTGGGAGCCAAGGGTCAATCTAAGTCAATATCCATTGAAGGGATTCATGGGCGGAAACTCGTTCCAAACACCCATGGATCCTCCCCTGAAGGATCCGCTCATATGAAACAATTCGGTAAAACAGTAAGAACTTACGTTTCTTGGATTCAATCTGCCACCAATTGATCTCCCTTGCGGAAAGTCCCTCTACCGGTATCCACGCAACGAAACGGGCAGCGATTGCTAGCTCTTCGTCTTTTCTGATTTTCGGGAATTAGAGAGAAAAGGGAGAGGCTGAAACTGAAATCTGATTTTAGAGACTTGGTAATATTTCGGCTGGAAAAATCATTACCTAGGGTTTCGGCCAAGAGGTCATTATATAGGGTGTGAGAGTTTGTTCCCATAACCAACTCTCACATCCTCAACTCCTCTCGGCAGTGGGAGTCTCTAACTCCCACGTCCCCTAGACTTTTGCTGGTAGTGGGAGTCCTTATCGGATAATAACTCCCACGTAATCCCAGCTATAAGTAAAATACCAAAATTGCCCCTATCTCTAATTCGAATAATAAACACTTTATTAATTTCAGAAAGACAAATGTCAGATACAATGAACCTAGACACATTCTAGATTCATTGAATCTGGACATAAAGCTCGTTAGCTCGTCTATGCGTGTGACCCTGTAGGTTCATCTCATAATGGCAATGAAAACACACTTAGTAGTAGTGTGTGTTCATAAATCACAAGCGGTCCCTAGCAGGACATTGTGACTACCCAAAGTGAATGAATATACAACGGAACCTAATATCAATCCACTATTTAATCCCTTTGTCTCGCGATATCCTAATTAAGCATAAGGCATGGTGGTCGTCACCCTTATTAAGCTTAATTGTATTTATGCTCGATCTCCGTGTAGATCTGTTTCGACAAATAGCATTTGATAACCACTTTATCAAATACATTTGAGCACGGCCATGCATTTAAACATGTCTTTCCCTATCGAGGGGCCCATGAATATCTCTCTCTAATAATAGAGAGGGACAAATTCCTTACAATGTCTCTCACATTCAAGCTATGATAGGACACTACATCCGATCATCAGTCGTATTGATTACTCTGTTACAAGTAACGTCCGACTGAGTCAAAACGTGGCTCCATTCATACTAGAATCAATGAAGACATAAGGTCTAAGGATTCTAAAATAGTATTGAGGAAGTAATACTTATGACTTAAGACCATGAAGTATTACTTCTCTGACGGATCCGGTCCAATACAATGTATCCCTATATATTGCATCTATGATGTGATTTGTATCCATTACACATGATCAGTAAAACAAGATCATCAATCAACAATCATACTAGTTTTATTTCATAGTAATTAAGCATTACATAAAACTAAGGACTTCTAGAATAGTAATTACATAAGCTAATGAGTTTTACTATCAAATCACACATTTGATAATCAAAAGCAAAATTAACTATTCAATTACATGCTCAAAAGATAAGAAAACGCACAACATGTGCTAATGGTCCTAGAGCACTACTAACATCCATCTCATGGATAAAGTCTTCGATCCAGCAGCCTCCAGCCTTGTTACATAGTTGCATGGGCATACCCAGCCTTCAATGTAAAGCAATAAAGCTAATCTAAGAAAGCGATTACAATTTTACAACATTGAAAAAGAGCTCGCAGGCCGTATTATAAAATTACAACCCAAAATATGTAAAACAAGGGGTATAGTAGGCCATGCTATTCACCATGCTAAAAATCACAAAAAGCACAATGAAATTAATAACGAGTACATATACAAAGTTTTAATTCAGCGGAACGACGAATCTGCACGACGCATTCTAGATTCATTGAATCTGGACATGAAGCTCGTTAGCTCGTCTATGCGTGTGACCCTGTAGATTCATATCACAATGGCAATGAAAACACACTTAGTAGTAGTGTGAGTTCATAAATCACAAGCGGTCCCTAGCAGGACATTGTGACTACCCAAAGTGAATGAATTTACGGTGGAACCTAATATCAATCCACTATTTAATCCCTTTGTCTCGCGATATCGTAATTAAACATAAGGCATGGTAGTCGTCACCCTTATTAAGCTTAATTGTATTTATGCTCGATCTCCAGGTAGACTGTTCCAACAAATAGTATTTGATAACCACTTTATCAAATACATTTGAGCACGGCCATGCATTTAGACAGTCTTTCCCAATCGAGGGGCCCATGGATATCTCTCTCTAATAAGAGAGGGACAAATTCCTTACAATGCCTCTCACATTCAAGCCATGATAGGACACTACATTCGATCATCAGTCGTATTGATGACTCGATTAAAAGCAACGTACGACTGAGTCAAAACGTGGCTCCATTCATGCTAGAATCAATGGAGACGTAAGGTCTAAGGATTCTAAAATAGTATTGAGAAAGTAATACTTATGACTAAGGACCATGAAGTATTACTTCTCTAACGGATCACGTCCGATACGATATATCTCAATACATTGCATCTATGATATGATTTGTACTCATTACACATGATTTGTAAAACATAATCATCAATCAAACATCATACTAGTTTTATTTCATTGTAAAGTAGATTACATAAAACTAGGGACAACTAGAATAGTAATTACATAAGCAAATGAGTTTTACTATCAAATCACGCATTTGATGTTCATAAGCAAAATTAACTATTCAGATGAAATGCTCAAAAAGATATAAAACGTACAACATATGCTAATGGTTCTAGGGCACTACTAACAATATGATCCCCTTTTTTCACCCCCCTCCCAGACTTGAAATATCATGTATGATTGGACCTAGGGCAAGTGGGAGATTGTTATGATTGGACCTGCGAGCTATTTTGGGTTGTAATTTTATAATACGGTCCTAGGGCACTACTAACAATCTCACATTCCCGGGGGCACTCTTTGTTTAACTAACATAAGACCAACTCGACAGACAATGACTCAATTGGGAAGAACTCATAAACTAAAAACAAGTCGATTAAACACATTTAAAATCTACACAGTTAAAATAACAGTTATATACATTACTAGGCTCAGAATTTCCCAATTACAATCATGCAATTCAATGCAACAATTATCATTACTTCATCCAATTTTTTGGTATGTGCGAAACATGAATTTTAAAACCGAATCATACCAAATCAATAATTACATTAAAACCACAGTTTATGCATCTTTTAGGACTGAAAAATAAGGGTGAATGATCCTTACTTGACCCACTTAGACAAGGTTTCTCCCAAAATCCCCAAATAACCCAAAAGCCTAAAAAATGAAACTTCAAATTGCAATTACTCTATGTAGGAAACCCGGAATTTGAATCCGTCAGAGCTCACGCGAAGCTCTTTCAATTAACTTTCCAACGCATTAATAATCGCTCAATTCCGATAACAATTACTATGTCAGTTTTGTTAGCCCGAAGGGCAAAGTGATCAATCTTGTTTTGATGATAACAAACCATTGATAGTTCTAATGTTTGTGTGAGCATGTTCTTAATGATAGGATCTTTAGCACGCACAACAACAATGATGAAAATGGTAAGTTAGCTCCTTGTGTACATCAAAGGTATGATCATATAAACAAGGAAGCTACACTTTGGAAGACTCCATAGCACAAGCATGAAGTCAATCCACATGCTATGAAAGTACTTGCAAAGTCATGAAGAAGGAAGATCAACATGTTAAGAGCTACTCAATCCAACAAGAGTACATTCAAATGGTAGACTCATTGACAAGAAGAAGTGTGAAGTCCAATACACCACAATTCATGATCGCTAGAGGAATTCATCACTCAAAGAAGATATTGATCAAAGGCTTCAAAGTCCAAGCTCCAAGAAGATAAACAACTTGAAGACTTGAAGACCTTAGAAAGATTAGTCTAAGCATTATAGGTAATCCTTTGTGACTGATATTTCCTTTGAGAATACTAGGATGAATAGAATGTTTAAAGCTGAAAAATGCATGTTTTCAAAACCTCATGTTTTACATTGTTCAATTCTTTGAAAAGTTTTTTGAAAACTAGTTTAAGTGTTGGTCAATGCCTAAGTACTTTAAAATGTGTTTTATATCTTTATAAAACACTTTTGCATGTGCATAAGAACATTGGAAACTTAACTAAGTGGAAAAACCACTTTGGGACTGCAATAGACCAGAGCAGTCTGCTCGACCGCCAGTGTTGATGCGGTCGACCAATGTGTTTTTTTCCTTATTCTAGTTTTGAATATTGCAATGCTCCAACGACTATATTCTCTCCGGACTACCTTGATATAGGTAGGTCGACCGACATTGCTTTAGTAGACCTGACCCCTTGAATGCGGTCTGCCAAGATGAGAATAGATGGTCTTTAACCTTTGATTCAAGGCACTTTCTGTTGACCTACTGGTTAGTAGCGGTCGACCGAAGCTGTCATTTCAAGAACAAAAGTATAGTCGTTGTAACCAACAAAGCTTGTGTATTCTAGCCCTATAAATAGCTTTTAAAGCTAAATTTTTCTAAATTAATCAAGCGAAAAGAGGGCATAGGCATATACATTTTATAAACACACAAGCAAAAACTTTTGAGCTTAATTTCATATAATTTAAAAGCATGTTTGAGTTGAGCTTAAACTTCATCCATCTTTCTATTCTCAAGAGTGATTAGAGCCTTCATTTGTATATCCAATACAATCGAGGGACTTGTGTGTAGTGAGCTAAATTGTAAAATCTCATTTGAAAGAGATTGGTTACCCAACCTTCTCATTTTGTTGAGAACTAGTTCTTTGTGAACTAGCAAAAAGCTCTTTGTGAGCTTCTTTCTTGGTGAGTGTTTTTAAGTGCAAAGGTCCTCTTTGTGAGGAAAACACTCTTTGTGATTGGAGACTTCTTAGTGAAGCAAAAGTCTTAAGAGTAGGCAAAAGTCCTATTTGTGAGGCTAACACTCTTTGTGAGTGGAGTCTTCTTTGTGAAGCAAAAGTCCTCATTGGTTGAGGCAATTGTAAAAGGTAAAACCACCCACATTGCATTTGTTGTGAAGGATACCCATTAGTGGATGTTGAAATCCTTGGGTTTGCCCTAAGGTAGTTGATGTAGATTTTTTGTGAATCGAACCATTATAAATCCTTGTGTTAGTTTTTCTCTATCCCTACTCCTTTACTTCATTAATCATAATACTTGCTATAACTTGCCTATTTGATTATATGAACATATGTTCTTAGGATATAAACTATCACATGCTTTCTTGCTTTATACAATTGTCTCACATAGTCATCTAAGTTGCCTTGAAGATAATTGAATCACCTCATGTGTTTAAACCACATACTTGTTGTTAAGGTGAACCTTTAGGCAAAGAAGTTTTAGAAAAGCTAAGAATTTATTAAGAACCTAATTCACCCCCTCTCTTTCTCAGGTTAAACACCCTTAAAGGTGTCTTTCAATTGATATTAGAGCCTAGTCTCATTTTTATTGGAATTACATCCTCGGAGGATCCATGGCTCATAGCTTTTCTAACTTAGATGACCAATCCCCATCTAGACCACCTCTATTTGATGGCTCCAACTTTGATAGTTGGCAATGTGCTTTTAAATTCTTTTTGTCTTCTAATTACATTTCCTTGTTGAGAATTATAGAAGAAGGTCATTTTATTCCTTCAATATGTTAGTAGTGCCCTAGGACCATTAGCATATGTTGTACATTTTATATGTTTTTGAGCATGTCTTTTGAATAGTTAATTTTGGTTTTGAACTTCAAATGTGTGATTTGATAGTAAAACTCATTAGCTTATGCAATTACTATTCTAAATGTCCCTAGTTTTATGTAATGTTCTTTACAATGAAATAAACTAGTATGATGTTTGATTGATGATTATGTTTTACTAATCATGTGTAATGAATACAAATCTTATCATAGATGCAATATATTGAGATATATTGCATCAGACGTGATCCGTTAGAGAAGTAATACTTCATGGTCCTTAGTCATAAGTATTATTTCCTCAATACTATTTTGGAATCCTTAGACCTTATGTCTCCATTGATTCTAGCATGAATGGAGCCACGTTTTGACTCAGTCGGACGTTACTTTTAATCGAGTAATCAATACGACTGATGATCGGATGTAGTGTCCTATCATGGCTTCAATGTGAGAGGCATTGTAAGGGATTTGTCCATCTCTATCATTAGAGAGGGATATCCATGGGCCCCTCGACAGGGAAGACTGTCTAAATGCATGGCCGTGCTCAAATGTATTTGATAAAGTGGTTATTAAATACCGTTTGTTGGAACAGTCTACTTGGAGATCGAGCATAAATATAATTAAGCTTTATAAGGGTGACGCCTACCATTCCTGATGCTTAATTAGGATATTGCGAGACGAAGGGATTAAATAGTGGATTGATATTAGGTTCCACCGTAAATTCATTCACTTTAGGTAGTCACAATGTCCTGCTAGGGACTGCTTGTGATTTATGAACACATACTACTACTAATTGTGTTTTCATTGCCATTGTGATACAAACCTACAAGTTCACACGCATAGACGAGTTAACGAGCTTCATGTCCAAATTCAATGAATCTAGAATGTGTCTAGGTTCATTGTATTTGACATTTATTTCTCTGAGAATAATAAAACGTTATTATTTGAATTAAATATTAAGGAGGTGTATTTTCGGTATTTGGTTATAGCTGGGATTACGTGGGAGTTATTATCCGATAAAGACTCCCACTACCAGTAGAGGTTTACAACATGTGGGAGTTAAAGACTCCCACTGCCGAAAGAGGTTGATAGCACGTGGGAGTTGTTCTTGGAACAAACTCTCACACCCTATATAATCCTCTTTTGCCTGAAAATCTAGACGGGGTTTTTTTCTTGAGCCACAATAAACAAATTCACCCGAAATCAGATTTCTGATTTTTCAGCCTACTTTTCTCTCTAGATTCCAAAACTCAGAAAAACGAAGAGCTAGCACTCGCTGCTCGTTTCTTCGCGTGGATACCGTAGGGAGTAATTCCGCAAGGGAGGACTCTGGTGGCAGCAACACACATCCGAAAGACAGAATCTTTAACCGAAAAATGTAAGTCTTTCGTAAGTATTTTTCGATTCGTTTTGGTATAAGCGGATACTTCGGGGGAGGACTCATGGGTGTTTATAACAAGGTTCTTCCCATGAATCCCTTCAGTGGTATCAGAGCCTTACTCATACTATTCGAATTCGATTATGTTAATCACAACATTACACATATCAATTTCGATTTGGTATGTGTATGTGTGAAAAAACAGAAAAGTTTGGTTCTTTGATTATGATATATTTGATATATGCATAAACTGGTTTTTTAATTCGATTATATTGCATGAACTGCTGTCGCATGTTATTAATATGATTAATTACGCATAAACTGTTATTCTATGCCTCATTCTGTTATTCCGATTAACTAAAGCATAAATTGTTTATGCGATTATATATGTTAGGCGATTTCGGTTAAAATCGGGACCGCCGTCTGCGTTTCGGTGATATAAGACTTTGTATATGTACTCGTTACCGTATTTATTATGCTTTATGTGAGTTTTAGCATGGTGAATAGTTTGACCTACTATACCCCTCTTGTTTTACATTTATTGGGTTGTAATTTTACAATACGGCCTGCGAGTCGTTTTTAATGTTGTAAAATTGTACTTGCTTTCTTAGATTAGTTTTATTTCTTTACATTGAAGGTTGGGTATGCCCATGCATTTATGTAACAAGACTGGAAGACGCTGGATCAAAGACACTATCCATGAGATGGGTATTTACTTAGATTGACCCTTGTCTCCCACAAGGCTCGTGGGAGCCATCATAGGATTAAGCCATGCTATTTCACGTTTACTTTTATATTTTATATATTGCATGAGATGCTTATATTATTGTCTTATAAGGGCTTAACATATTATTCAAACTAAATTGTTTTAATTAAGTCTTAAAATGCCTACCATATCCTAAGCACTCCTTGAGCTTGGATCATCATTTTGTCTGCTTGCCAAAGCAACAGATAAGTGGTTATCTACGCAAAAGGAGATGGGAAAACAGTGATTTCCATAAGCTTAGACATGGTTTGACTTAACTAGGCTATCAAAATATTTTGGGTCTAGGGCATAAAATGGGAAATAGTCGGGACATATAAATGTCATTCCCATGGGTTGATTTTACTTTAATTATGGGTGATAAGACAAAGCTTACTTATAACTATCGTAAAATGGTATTCTCCACTATTTATCAAGTGTTGAAATTATGGAAAGTTTTTTGCTAAAAAATTAATTAAATGACTCTGCAAATAATTCTTAATGTAGATAATGGCAACCAATACTTCACACAATTCATTGCGATCCGTTCTTGAAAAAGAAAAACTAAGTGGGACCAATTTCCTTGATTGGACCAGTAACTTAAGGATTGTCCTTAAGCAGGAAAGAAAGCTATACGTTCTTGATACGGATATTCCTGAACAGCCTGCAAACAACGCCCCCAGAGCTAAGAAAGATGCTTGGAAGAAGCATTGTGATGATTCTAAGGATTTGACTTGTCTCATGTTAGTCACAATGAACATTAAGAAGACCCCTGAAGTCTTAATGTTTCAAAAAGGGAATTTTAAGAACAAAGGAAAGGGTAAGCCCATGGCCAAGAAGGGCAAAGGCAATAACAAGCCCAAGCCCAAACCCAAGGCCAATGCACCAAATGAAAGGGTTTGCTTCCATTGCAATGAACCAGGTCATTGGAAACGGAACTGCAAGCTCTACTTGGAAGATAAGAAAAAGGGGAAAGCCAGTTTGACTGTCTCTCCAGGTATTTATGTTATTGAAATTAACATGTCTGCTCTTACTTCATGGGTATTAGATACCGGTTGTGGATCTCACATTTGTGCAAATGTGTAGGGATTCAAAAGGAGTAGATCACTGGCAAAAAGAGAAGTGGACCTAAGAATAGCAAATGGAGCAAAAGTTGTTGCTGTAGCTATAGGGACATTTAATTTTGTTTTGCCAAGTGGCCTTATTATAGAATTGAATAATTGTCTTTATGTTCCAACTTTGAGTAGGAATATTATTTCAGTTTCTTGTTTGGATATTGATGGTTTTGAAATTAATATTATGAATAAAATTTGCACCATTCATAAAGATCGTATCTTCTATGGAGATGCTGGAGGGGATCATGGGCGGAAACTCGTTCCAAACACCCATGGATCCTCCCCTGAAGGATCCGCTCATATGAAACGAATCGAAAATAGCGGTAAAAACTTACATTTTTACGGATTCAAGAAGCTGCTTCTTGAATGGAGGATGGCGTTTCTTGGATGCTAATCTGCCACCAATTGATCTCCCTTGCGGAAAGTCCCTCTACCGGTATCCACGCGACGAAACGGGCAGCGATTGCTACCTCTTCGTTTTTCTGGGTTTCGGGAATTTAGAGAGAAAAGGGAGAGGCAGAAACAATTTCGGCTTCTTGGGTATTTCATCTGAAAGCATTGAAGTCTAGTGGTTTCGCCAAGAGTTTATTATATAGGGTGTGAGAGTTTGTTCCCGTAACTAACTCTCACGTCCCCCAACTCCTTCCTGCAATGGGAGTCCTCAACTCCCACGTCCCTCGGACTTCATCGGGTAGTGGGAGTCCTTATCGGATAATAACTCCCACGTAATCCCAAACTATAGGTAAAATACCGAAATTGCCCTCTATCTCTAATTCGAATAATAAACACTTTATTATTTCCAGAAAGACAAATGTCGGATACAATGAACCTAGACACATTCTAGATTCATTGAATCTGACATAAAGCTCGTTAGCTCGTCTATGCGTGTGACCACCGTAGGTTCATCTCACAATGGCAATGAAAACACACTTAGTAGTAGTGTGAGTCCATACATCACAAGCGGTCCCTAGCAGGGACATCGTGACTACCCAAAGTGAATGAATATACAACGGAACCTAATATCAATCCACTATTTAATCCCTTTGTCTCGCGATATCCTAATTAAGCATAAGGCATGGTGGTCGCCACCCTTATTAAGCTTAATTGTATTTATGCTCGATCTCCGTGTAGACTCGCTTTCGACAAATACCATTTGATAACCACTTTATCAAATACATTTGAGCACTGACCATGCATTTAAACAGTCTTTCCCTATCGAGGGGCCCATGGATATCTCTCTCTAATAATAGAGAGGACAAATTCCTTACAATGTCTCTCACATTCAAGCTATGATAGGACACTACATCCGATCTCGGCCGTATTGATTACTCTGTTACAAGTAACGTCCGAGTCGAGTCAAAACGTAGCTCCATTCATACTAGAATCAATGAAGACATAAGGTCTAAGGATTCTAAAATAGTATTGACGAAGTAATACTTATGACTTAAGACCATGAAGTATTACTTCTCAAACGGATCACGTCCCAATACAATGTATCCCTATATATTGCATCTATGATGTGATTTGTATCCATTACACATGATCGAGTAAAAACAAGATCATCAATCAACAATCATACTAGTTTTATTTCATAGTAAATAAGCATTACATAAAACTAGGGACTTCTAGAATAGTAATTACATAAGCTGATGAGTTTTACTATCAAATCACACATTTGATAATCAAAAGCAAAATTAACTATTCAATTACATGCTCAAAAGATAATAAAACGCACAACATGTGCTAATGGTCCTAGGGCACTGCTAACAGATGCCTCTTTGATGAATGGGCTTTATATTCTTAACCTCGATGAATCCATTAAAAGGCCCATCTATAACATTAATACAAAGAGGTTTAAATCAAATGACTTAAACCAAACCTACTTTTGGCACTGTCGTTTGGGCCACATAAATGAGAAACGCATATCAAAACTCCATCAAGATGGAATTTTGACATCATTTGACTTAGAGTCTTATGAGACATGTGATTCTTGCTTGTTGGGCAAAATGACTAAAGCTCCCTTTACTGGACAAAGTGAGAGAGCTTCTGATATATTGGGCCTCATACATATAGATGTATGTGGACCAATAAACACAAGTGCTAGAGGAGGTTTTCAGTACTTCATCACATTCACAGATGATTTCAGTAGATATGGCTACGTCTATCTAATGAAACATAAATCAGAATCTTTTGGAAGATTCAAAGAATTTCAAAATGAAGTACAAAATCAACTTGGTAAAAGTATTAAGATACTTCGATCAGATCGAGGTGGTGAATACCTTAACCAAGAGTTTGACGAACATCTTAGGGGTTGTGGAATTGTTTCACAATTAACTCCCCCTGGCACACCACAATGGAATGGTGTATCGGAATGGAGGAATCGCACCTTACTAGATATGGTTCGATCTATGATTAGTCAAACATGTCTTCCAATTTCCTTTTGGGGCTACTCCCTAGAAACTGCTGCATTTATATTGAATAGAGTTCCTTCTAAAGCGGTTCAGAAAACTCCATATGAGATATGGATTGGGAAACGACCTAGTTTGCCAGTTCTCAAAATTTGGGGATGCGAGGCGTATGTAAAACGCCTGTTATCTGATAAACTCGCCCCTAAATCCGACAAGTGTTTTTTTGTGGGATATCCTAAAGAGACTAAAGGATATTACTTCTATCTTCCATCAGAGAACAAAGTGTTTGTTGCTAGTAATGGTTTATTCCTTGAAAGGGAATTTATTTTCAGAAAGGATAGTGGGAGCAAGATCCATCTTGAGGAAATTAAAAATCCTCAAACAACATCTGAACCAGCTATGGAAATTCGAGAAAGCTCACATGCTGATACTGAGATTCAATCTTTGACACAAGGCCTAAGGAGGTCAAGTCGGGTACATCAACAGTCTGAGAGATATGGATTTCTCGTGACTGATGATCATCACATTGACCTGATTGATCAAGATGAACCCACTACCTACAAAGAGGCAATTAGTAGTTCTGAGTCAGATAAGTGGCTAGAAGCTATGAAGTCTAAGATGCAATCCATGTACGATAACTGAGTATGGACTTTGGTTGACCCTGTTGGAGTACATTTAATCTAAGGTGCGCTAATTCGATTGGGCCGGGCCGGGATTGGATTGGGCCCTTAATAGGGTTGGGCCGACCAACCCATTTGGACCGACCTTATGGCTGGAAATAGGACCTTTATTTCCATCTTTTATCTCTTAGAAGGTGGTTGAAGTGGTGGAGTGGTTTCCTCCATGATCTCCCACTTCCCTCTTTTTCTCTCCCCACTCTCCCTTGTATGACTAGGAAGAATAATGATTTTTCCTTGGATGCTCAGTTAGTTTTTCTCCAGCTTTTGGAAGCTTAGAGAAGAGGAAAAAGAGAGAACATTTAGTAAGAAAAGAAAAGACAGATTTTCATATACTTGTTTTCTAGCTTTTGGCTAATAGAAAAGAAGTAAGAAAACTGTTTTCTTGTTCTTCTAAAAGGTCATAGATTCATACTCCATCTTGAAGAGTGTCTTCAAGACTTCTACGAGGCGTTGGCTAGCACCAAGCGGTAGAAGATCATCCCCGGAAGATCGAGTGGATATTGGGAGAGACGGAGCCTGCGTTGGTGGCGTTCCGTTCGTGACAACAAACTGCAGCTGAAACCGTTTCAGCTATCCTAGTACTTCTAAAGGTATAATACTATCTCATAGTCTTAGGTTCTTACTCGTGATAGATCCTTCGACTTGAGGTCTCACAAGAGTTCTTGCATGGCTAGTGTTATGCTTTGATAATGTTAAACGCTATCCGTAACAAGGTGAGCAATAAAGACATTTATTGGGTATATCACGAATCTTGTTCAGGATGAATGAGATGCAGAAAGGATTTGTGCCTCCTATATAGCAGGAGTGATATCTTGGGCCCCTTGATGGAGTCTGACTAATTCATGGCCATGAACAAATGAATCAGTATATGATATTGATGTCATTTGATTACTCTACTCGTGAATCAAGAAACTAAAAGATTGGACAATACAAGTGTGACTTTTTCCATGACTTGTGTTCAATCTAGATATCAAGGACAAAAGGATTTAACTACAAATGTCAAATGTTGTGATTATGATAAATCACTAGATATTTATGAATTGGGGGTAATGATGCGTTGCTAGATACCTCTCATTACCTGTGACATATGATGTCACGGCCAACATCATAGATACCTCCTGGGTCGCACTCATAGATCAACTGGATTGGGCTTGTTGGAGTACATTTAATCTAAGGTGCGCCAATTCGATTGGGCCGGGTCGGGCTTCGGCCCGGGATTGGATTGGGCCCTTAATCGGGTTGGGCCGACCAATATGATTGGGCCGACCAACCCATTTGGACCGACCTTATGGCTGGAAATTGGACCTTTATTTCTAGCTTTTATCTCTTAGAAGGTGGTTGAAGTGGTGGAGTGGTTTCCTCCATGATCTCCCACTTCCCTCTTTTTCTCTCCCCACTCTCCCTTGTATGACTAGGAAGAATAATGATTTTTCCTTGGATGCTCAGTTAGTTTTTCTCCAGCTTTTGGAAGCTTAGAGAAGAGGAAAAAGAGAGAACATTTAGTAAGAAAAGAAAAGACAGATTTTCATATACTTGTTTTCTAGCTTTTGGCTAATAGAAAAGAAGTAAGAAAACTGTTTTCTTGTTCTTCTAAAAGGTCATAGATTCATACTCCATCTTGAAGAGTGTCTTCAAGACTTCTACGAGGCGTTGGCTAGCACCAAGCGGTAGAAGACCATCCCCGGAAGATCGAGTGGATATTGGGAGAGACGGAGCCTGCGTTGGTGGCATTCCGTTCGTGACAACAAACTGCAGCTGAAACCGTTTCAGCTATCCTAGCACTTCTAAAGGTATAATACTATCCCATAGTCTTAGGTTCTTACTCGTGATAGATCCTATTAGAGACGGGTCACTTTATTTCCGCTGCACAAACTGTTTTGACTCGGTTATTCCTCTAACAGACCCACCCGAAGGGTGTAAGGTCATTGATAACAAATGGTGTTTCAAAAAGAAAACTGACATGGATGGTAATGTACACAATTTTAAATCTCGACTAGTAGTTAAAGGTTATAGACAAATTCATGGTATTGACTATGATGAAACCTTTTCTTCTGACGTTATGATAAAGTCTATTAGGATTTTACTTGCCATAGCAGCATATTATGACTATGAGATATGGCAAATGGAAGTTAAGACTGCGTTTCTTAATGGAAACCTTCTCGAGGATATGTATATGACACAACCTGAGGGGTTTGTTGATCCATCAAATCCTAGCAAAGTGTGTAAGCTTCAAAGGTCCATTTATGGATTGAAGCAATCATCTCGAAGCTGGAATCGTCGCTTTGATGAAGTAATTAAATTGGTTTCATCAAAAACGAAGACGAGCCGTGTGTTTATAAGAAAGTAACTAATAATGCAGTAGTGTTCCTTGTGCTTTATGTGGATGACATCTTACTGATTGGAAATGACATCCCCACATTACAAAGCGTAAAAGCTTGGTTGGGGAAGTGCTTTTGCATGAAAGACTTAGACGAGGCTACATACATTTTGGGTATAAGAATCTATAGAGATATATCCAACAAAATGATTGGCCTAAGCCAGAGTGGATACATTGACAAGGTACTGAAACGGTTTAGTCTGCAAGATTCTAAAAAGGGACCTTCCACAAAGGAAGACCGAGAGCGCATGAGTAAGATCCCATATGCTTCAGCCATTGGGTCTATTATGTATGCCATGATATGCACTCGCCCGGATGTCTCATTCGCTTTAAGTATGACTAGCAGATATCAATCTGACCTTGGAGAGTCACATTGGACTGCAGTCAAGATCATTCTTAAGTACTTGAGAAGGACTAAATATAAGTTCTTGGTTACGGAGGTCAGGAAGGAAGTCTGGTTGTAAATGGTTACACAGACACAAGCTTCCAGACCGACGTAGATGACTTTAGATCGCAATCTGGTTTTGTGTTTTGTTTGAATGGAGGTGCAGTGAGCTGGAAGAACTCAAAGCAAGAAACCGTGGCCGACTCTACAACAGAAGCTGAGTATCTGGCTGCCTCTGAAGCAGCTAAAGAAGCTGTTTGGATCAGGAAATTTGTTGATGAATTAGGTGTCGTCCCTAGCATTGTGAACCTAGTGGACCTTTACTGTGATAGTACTGGTGCCATTTCACAAGCTAAGGAACCTAGATCTCACCAACGATCCAAACACATTCTCAGGCGTTTCCATGTGATTAGAGAGATTATTGATAGATGAGACGTTAAAATTTGCAAAGTTCATACAGATGACAACATTGCAGATCCATTGACCAAACCACTTCCGCAACCTAAACATGAGGGTCATACAAGGTCAATGGGATTGAAGATCATTTACGATTAGACCTAGGGCAAGTGGAAGATTGTTAGTAGTGCCGTAGGACCATTAGCATATGTTGTACGTTTTATATCTTTTTGAGCATGTCTTTTGAATAGTTAATTTTGCTTTTGAACTTCAAATGTGTGATTTGATAGTAAAACTCATTAGCTTATGCAATTACTATTCTAAATGTCCCTAGTTTTATGTAATGTTCTTTACTAGTATGATGTTTGATTGATGATTATGTTTTACTAATCATGTGTAATGAATACAAATCTTATCATTGATGCAATATATTAGGATATATTGCATCGGACGTGATCCGTTAGAGAAGTAATACTTCATGGTCCTTAGTCATAAGTATTATTTCCTCAATACTATTTTGGAATCCTTAGACCTTTTGTCTCCATTGATTCTAGCATGAATGGAGCCACGTTTTGACTCAGTCGGACATTACTTTTAATCGAGTAATCAATACGACTGATGATCGGATGTAGTGTCCTATCATGGCTTGAATGTGAGAGGCATTATAAGGGATTTGTCACTCTCTATCATTAGAGAGAGATATCCATGGGCCCCTCTGTAGGGAAGATTGTCTAAATGCATGGCCGTGCTCAAATGTATTTGATAAAGTGGTTATTAAATACCGTTGTTGGAACAGTCTACCTGGAGATCGATCATAAATATAATTAAGCTTTATAAGGGTGACGCCTACCATGCCTTATGCTTAATTAGGATATCGCGAGACAAAGATATTAAATAGTGGATTGATATTAGGTCCCACCGTAAATTCAAATCGTACCACTCAATGTACTCATCTCTAGGCACAAAAACATTATCAGCCACAGAACACCCTCGACGATACGCTCAAATCTTTTACCCAACAAATCGTTGTAATTCGAGTTGTCTGTGCACCAGTTCTTACTCGCCACAAGTTTATTCTTTTGGACATCACCATCCTCAACTAGTCCTTCAGTCACTTCTACTTGTGGTACCATCTACTGAAATCCAAATTGCTCAGGTAGATGGTACTCCATAATGTCAAAGCAGATACGTGGGACTCGTGCACGCACAACTTCCCGAAAATGTCGATCCCCGAGCAACCGACACATAAATCACTTTCGTCATGTATGGTACACGCATAAACTGCCAAATAAATTTAACTTACATAAATTTAACGATAAAACTTAAATAGAATTAACTACAAAGCTAAAACATAAAATATTAACTTACCCCTTGTGTCTTCTTCATTCTGTCGAGTTGATCCCGACACACCAGCAATTGATGGCTGTGAGTATTTCGAAAAGTCCGAGGGAATTTCCATTTTGCCCCGAAAGCGGCACCCTCGAGAACATTCGCTACCGGTACGCCTCGATTATCTGGAAGGAGAATGGAAATACGATCCCCTGCACATAACTATTGAAAAAAATATAATGAATTATTACCAAATGATTTTAAAACATAGGAATTAAATTATTTAAAAAAGTAAACTACAATTTTACCTGAATGACCAAGCCACAACCGACGATGTCTTTCGAATCTGCCCTAGAAGAGATGCACTTCTGACGGTAAAGATATGCTAGGATAGCGCTGCCCCATGAATAAGTAGGTATATCAAACTCCAAATTCTGGAGTAGGTATATCAAACTCCAAATTTTGGAGTAGGATCAGATAACACAAATGTAGTCGGGAAGCCGACTTATCCGAGAACAAAAGACTACTCATTAGAATTAACAGTAACGCCATAGCCCTCTGGTGAACCTCCATCGTGCTAGCATCATTAGGCAATGCCTCTGATATATGTGCTAAAATCTCGCTATGATTATGGGCATTTCCCTTAAATGATTTTTCCCTCAGTTCAAACCCAAATATCTCCTAATAATATCCATCCATTTGGAGTTGCTATAATTCAAACTTTCATTAAATGTCACCGCAGCTCCATCGATGCGTTGTCCAAGAAGGACTTTTACGTCCTCTAAGGTAATGGTCGCCTCCCCGCCAAACAAGTGAAATGAGTGTCTCTGGACGCCATGTCTCAACTAGGGAAGTCACTAAGGCATGATCTACCTAAATATAACTTGTGCGACACAACCCCAAAACTTAAGGTATATGTATCAAAATCAAAATGGGACAAGTCAGAAACATTAAACGTAGAATGTACGCCATGCTCACCTTTCAAGTCTATCTTGTACGCATTATCATTGACCATAGCAACAACTTGAAAAGGACCATCGCCCCTTGGATGCAATTTTCTCTTTCTTTCATTAGGAAATCGGTCTTTCCTAATGTGTAACCAAACCCAATCACCAATTTTAATAGACATTTGCTTGCGGCCTTTGTTGGCATATCTTGCAAATTGCTCATTCCGCTTTGTAATGTTTCTTTGTATATAATCTGCCCTATAATCACCTTCTACAATATAATACTCATCAATAGGTAAAGGAGTTAGATCTAAAGGGGTTGAGGGGTTAAAACCATAAACAACTTCAAAAGGAGAGTTATTTGTAGTAGAATGCAAAGTCCTATTGTAAGAAAATTCAGCAATAGGTAAACAATTTTCCCACATTTTTAAGTTCTTTTGAATTAAGGCTCTAAGTAATACCCCCAAAGTCCTATTGGTTACCTCTTTTTGACCATCCGTTTGTGGGTGACTTGATGTAGAAAACAGCAATTTAGTCCCCAACTTGCTCCACAAGGTCTTCCAAAAGTAACTTAGGAACTTTACGTCCCTATCACTCACAATGGTCTTCGGAAATACCATGTAACCAAACCACTTCTTTGAGAAACAAATCCGCAACATGACTCGCATAATTTGTTTTACTGCAAGGAATATAGTGAGCCATTTTAGAAAAACGATCTGCAATAACCATTATACTATCCATAACTCATTGAGATCTCGGCAGCCCCAGAATAAAATCCATGGATATGTCAATCCAAGGTGAAGAAGGAGTAGGTAAAGGCATGTATAATCCATGAGCTTTGCATGTACTTTTAGCCTGTTTACACTTAAAGCAAAGTTCACATATTTTCCTAAAATCTCTTTTCATCTTAGGACAATAAAAGTGTTCTTGTAAAATATCCAAAGTTTTAACAACACCAAAATGACCCATTAAACCGCCACAATGTTCTTCCCGGACAATTAAATCTCTAATAGAACAGGATGGACTGCACAATCTATTGCCTTTAAACAAGAATTCTTCAAATATAAAAAAGTCCTTTTGAGCCGAAAGCTTACATGATTTATACAAATATGAAAATTCTTGATCATCCTTATACAATGCTTTAAGATGTTCAAATCCAAGTAATTTAGCATGCATTAAGGAAAGTAAAGTATACCTTCGAGAGAGAGAGCATCGGCTACGATGTTTTCCTTACCTTTCTTGTACTTGATAATGTATGGAAAAGTATCAATGAAGGAAACCCACCTAGTATGTTTCTTGTTCAACTTACTTTGTCCTTTTAGATACTTGATGGACTCATGGTCGGTATGAATCACAAATTCCTTTGCGATCAAGTAGTGCTGCCATGTTTCCAAAGCTCTAACGATGGAGTATAACTCTTTATCATATGTAGGATAATTAAGTGAAGCGCCACTTAATTTCTCACTAAATAATGCTAAAGGTTTACCTTCTTTTTGAAAAACAGCCCCAATACCTATCCCTAATGCATCACATTCAACTTCAAAAGTTAAATCAAAGTTAGGTAAAGACAAAAAAGGAGAACAAGTAAGTAATTGCTTAAGCTTCTCGAAGCACTCTTCTTGCGGCTTGTCCTAAAAGAATGAGACATCTTTCTTCACGACTTCATTTAATGGGGGAAACAATCGTGCTAAAATCATGAATAAAATGCCTATAAAAGCTTGCTAACCCATAGAATCATCTAACTTGAGTAACACTTGTTGGTCTCAGCCACTCTATGATTTCTTGAATTTTGACCGGATCAACACTTATACCTTGAGAACTAAATGACATGATTTGGACCTGTGCAGGGTCAACACATCCTAATGAGTTCTTGCACAACATAGAAAAGCTTAAGGTACTTGACTCTAAAGCTCATGACTGGTTGTCAAATGTTTGTAATGCCAAACAGTGGGGTATAACTTTTTTTAGGACACATACACAGTGTGATACAGTACTTAATAACATGTGTGAAAGCTTTAATGATGTGATCATGCACGCAAGAACTAAACAAATCCTTGACCTTATTGAGACTATTGGGGTTTACTTGATGACTAGGCATGAATCTAAAAGGCAATGTGATGAAGAACCAAGACAAAAAGTATAAAGATTCGACACTTTAGTTTAAAACGGATCATTCTCTATCCTTGAACTAGTTTCAAAGGGAATATTCTCAACGCTACTCTAAAGAAGGCTAAGAATCGATGGAGGCTGAAACACCACAACAAGTGAAACTAACTCGTTGATACAGTAACTCAAAGTTGAATGAATTCTATAAAGAAGTTCAATTCACAAGTAGCCAAGGAATAACCTTACCAAAATATCAATATATCTAACATACACTAGAGTTTGTAAGCAATTAACACAAAAAATTCAAGAAACATGCAGATCACAAGGAACTTGATTTAAGACAGTAAAAGATCCTTAGTTGATGCTTCTTAAGGATTCCTCTACTTGAATAAAGCAGTGACATATCAAATTTATTTTTATCCACGTTTAATAAATTATATCGAGTTGAAGGAATTTCACGAGCAGTCTCAAACTTCAAATAAAAAACTTTCACCCGATTCTGAATGGCGATATATCCAATTATGAACTTAAGTGAGTGCACAACTATCCCTATATGCACCCATTTTAAGCTTGTTGAGGTGTGAAACTCTGTGTGATTCTAGTGAACATTTAAGCTTATGGGTATGTTTAAAATTCTGAATAACAAATACAATATATTAATTCTTATTATCCCTCAAAACTCTACATTTTCTTTCCTTACGAATCTCAAGCTTCCTACAAGTTTTTTTTATAATAAAGGGTTTCTACATTTAAGGGAAATGTTGTTAAGTATAGCCGTATCTTCGAATTTTAGACGGGACGGGATGTAAATCAGCAATTCATCCAGCAACCAGCTTATTTGATCATTAGCAGTAGCGTCTGTACTTATATGACCCGATCTCTTCTCTTGTACGGCTATTGTTTGAAATTGTGAAACGATAGGGATGGAACGTTGTGAAATTTTTATTTTTTATTGACTATATACAGATATATTTAATTTTATTAAGAAAAGTAAAATTATTTGTGTAGCACACATAAACAAGAGCCAATATCTAATATGAAACACAGTGTAGACTAGATTATGTGTATAGAAAGATTAAATATTTACACAACTTTTCATTGCAATGAATTGATGAAATCTACAAATACTATATACAAAAAATCCAATAATTCAACTTTATTTTACAAAAATTAATCTTGTAACATTATTCCTATATCTTTACTTTCCACAATCCGGCGATCAGTAAACTTATAAACGTGAAAATTAGACGATGAATACAATCATAATGACATAAATGGGAGTCGGCATATAAAAATGAGGAAACATGAAATACTTTCGTCTCCTTGAGCATTAAATATAAAAATTAAATATTTGGACAAATCAAATGAAACTCCACATCTGAATAAATTAAAAAAGAAAAGGATATCAAACTCATTATTACGAAGATTATACTAGTATTTTATTAGTTCCTCATTTGTTTTCATAATGGTTTCCTCTGATTCATCGAAGGACCTCCTCAAGCGATATTCCATCATCAATGTAAATTTCTTTGGAACTACTATAGATAATGATTTATACTTCAAAAGGATTTTACCAATTGGAACATGCAAATCAAGATGTATGAGATTGATCATTGTAGGGAATGCAAGGAACAACTTGGAAGGGCACATCTATCTAATTCCCATATTAAAAAAATTACAAAAATATGAAGCACCGGGCAAATTTAAGAAACATTAATCGGAGACCATCTTCGATTCTAACGTTCACAAGAGTTTGTAAGCCATTCACACACAAAAAGTCAAGAAACATGCAGATCCCAAGGAACTTGATATAATGATACGGTACCAACCTTGGGGCTGCCCAACTCAAGAGAACGTGTGTTACGATACAAAGAGGACTCTAAATTACATCTAGGAATGATGCCCAAGTCAACCTCTTAGTATCCCAAGTGTACAAGGAATGGACAGCTTTGCTACTGTTTGGA
Source organism: Vinca minor (assembly GCA_026122235.1). Classification (NCBI taxonomy): domain Eukaryota; kingdom Viridiplantae; phylum Streptophyta; class Magnoliopsida; order Gentianales; family Apocynaceae; genus Vinca; species Vinca minor. Next base: position 591,403 of record JAOCZM010000118.1, read on the forward strand.
AGAATGATCATATCTTTCGATATACTTATCCAATGGAGATGATTCCAATTGCATATTAAATATAAGAGGCAGATCTACAACTTTCATGAAGATCACAAGATCAGATTCTGCCTTCTTGATATCCCATATTGTCGTGCAAGTTGGCCCAACAAGCTGTCCAGAATGGGGACGAATTATAAAGGGCATTTTAGTCTTTTTGTGTACAATTAAAGTCTATTCTAGACTTTAATTATTTTCAGCATATTTCTTTACTATAATTTCGTGTATAGCAAGTAGTTGCTATAATAAAGGACATGTTGTCCATGTGTTAGTTAGTTTGTTATTAAGAGTCCTAATGCAACTAGGACTCTTCATTATTTTGGTAGTTACTTTTATTTCAGCCACCAAGATAATAGGAACATGTGCCTATTATCTTGTTTAGGTAGTTACTTGATAGCAAGTTGTTATTCAAGAGTCCTACTTCTTCAAGGACTCTTATTTCCCTTTTCCTAGTTTGAGTTAGATTGGTTCTCTTGTAACCGAAATACTCTATTTAATAGAGATTTCGGCAGCCATGTAACTTAGACTTGATATATTGATATTTTGATTAAGGTTAATCCTTTGATACTTGTTTATGACTTCCGGTTGAAGTTCATATTTCTTTAAGTTACTGTATCAACTAGTTGGTTTATCTAGTTGTGGTGTTTCAACCTCCATTGATACTTAGCCTTTCCGGGACTGTGTTAAGTGTATTCCCCCATAAACTATTCGAGATAGAGAAAGATCTGCTAATTAAGCCGAGTCTTGATATAACCCATCAAGATTTCGCATCATATAACATAGCAAAAGATTATTGGTTGATGCTTCTTAGGGATTCTTCTATTTGAATGAAGCAGTAACCTATCGAATTCATTTTTATCCAAAAACTTGGAAATCTTTTCAACGCTCAATAAATTGTATCGAGTTGAAGGAACTTCACTTGCAGTGTCAAACTTCAAATAATAATCTTTCACCCCATTCTGAATGACGATATAACCAATTATAACCTTGAATGAGTGCACAACTATCCCTATATGCACCAATCTTAAGCTTGTAGAGATTTGAACCTCTGTGCAATTCTAGTGAACAATTAAGGTTATGGGTATGTTTCAAATGTTGAATAACAAATACCATATAATAATTCTTATGATCCCTCGAAAGTCTACACTTTTTTTTTCCTTATGAATTTCAAGCTTCCAACAACTATTTTATAACCAAAGGTTTCTCCATTTAAGGGAAATGCTAAAAGTATAGCCGTATCTTGAAATTTTAGACGGGATAGGATATAAAGCAGCAATTCATCCGGCAACCAGCTTATTTGATCATTAGTTGTAGTGTCGGTCCTTATATGAAGCAATCTCTTCTCTTGTATAGCTCTTGTTTTAAATTGTAAAATGATAGGTATAATTTTGTTTTTTATTTTAAAATATACGTAAGGGGATGGAATTTTTATTGACTATATATTGATATATTTGAATTTATTATGAAAAGAAAAATAATTTGTGTAACATAAAAATATAAGAGTTAATGTCTAATAGGAAACACAGTGTAGAGTAGATTATGTGTACCGAAAGATTAAATATTTACACAACTTTTCATTGCAATGAATTGACGAAATCTACAAATACTATATATATGAAGACCCAATAATTCAACTTTATTTAAAAAAATATTTCAATCTTGTAACATTACTCCTATATATTTAATTTCAACAATCCAGCGGTCAATAAACTTATACATGTGAAAATTAGAGGTTGAATACGATCATACTGACATAAATGGGAGTCGACATATAAAAATGAGGAAACATGAAATACTTTTTATTTTCTAGAATCACATTCGAATGACGCACATATTTTGTCTCCTTGAGCATTAAATATTTGGACAAATCAATTGGATAAAGCAAATGAAACTCCACATCTGAAAAATTAAAAAAAAAGGAATTGAAACTCATTATTACGAAGATTATACTAGTATTTTATTAGTTCCTTATTTGTTTTCCTCTGATTCATCGAATGACCTCCTCAAGCGATATTCCATCTTTAATGTAGACTTCTTTCCTACTAGTATACATAATGATTTATACTTCAAAAGACTTTTACGAATTGGAACATGCAAATCATAAGATGTATGAGATGGATCATTGTAGGGAATGAATATTAATGGTGCATATGCATGTATGGACATTACAGGTGACTGTATATTTGAGACTCTCTAGATGGGATGATAATACGAGTGTTTGTATTGCATTAAAGAAAATGAATCACTATATTGGTCCAAGATCATTAGCTGCAAGAGATTGCAAGGAACAACCTTGAAGGGAACATCTATCTAATTTCAATAATAAATAATGTAGATACGACTTTTAGCGTAAATCTTACAAATTGCAAAAATATGAAGAACCATGCAATTTTACGAAACATTAAACGAAGAACATCGTCGATTCTAACGTTCAATAGAGTTTGTACGCAATTCACACACAAAAAGTCAAGAAACATGCAGATCCCAAGGAACTTGATTTAAAACAGCAAAAGATCCTTAGTTGATGCTTCTTAGGGATTCATCTACTTGAATAAAGTAGTGACCTATCAAATTTAATTGTATCCAAAAACTTGAAAATCTTGTCAACGTTCAATAAATTATGTCGAGTAGAATCAATTTCACTTGCAGTGTAAAACTTTAAAGAATAAACTTTCACCCCATTCTGAATGACGATATATCCAATTATAACCTTGAGTGAGTACACAACTATCCCTATATGCACCAAGCTTAAGCTTTTAGAGGTGTGAACCTTTTTGCAATTCTAGTGAACAATTAAGCTTATGGGTATGTTTCAAATGTTGAATAAAAAATACCATATAATAATTCTTATGATCCCTCGAAACTCTACGTTTTTTTCTTCTTATGAATTTCAAGCTTCCAACAGGTGTTTTATAACCAACGGTTTCTCCATTTAAGGTAAATGTTGTAAGTATAGACGTATCTTTGAATTTTAGACGGGACGGGATATAAAACAACAATTCATCCGGCAACCAGCTTATTTGATCATTAGCAGTAGCGTCGATCCTTATATGACGCAATCTCTTCTCTTGTACGATTCTTGTTTGAAATTGCGAAACGATAGGTATAATTTTGTTTTTATTTTAAAATTGACGTAAGGGGATGAAATTTTTATTGACTATATATAGATATATTTAAATTTATTATTAAAAGAAAATTAAGTATTGTAACACACAAAAACAAGATTCAATATCTAATATGAAACACAGCGTAGACTAGATTATGTGTACCGAAAGATTAAATATTTACACTACTTTTCATTGCAATGAATTGACGAAATCTACAAATACTAATATATAAAAAGACCCAATAATACAACTTTATTTTTAAAAAATAACAATCTTGTAACATTATTCCCATATCTTTAATTTCAACAATCCAACGGTCAATGAACTTATACACGTGAAAATTAGATGATGAATACAATCATCATGACATAAATGGGAGTCGGCATATAAAAATGAAGAAACTGTAATCCCTAAGGGCGAACAAACTCGATTTTTGATAATAGACAAACATTTGATGTTATGTTTAATGTCTTACATCTTTGTGATAGAATAATGAAACTCATTGTGGAAGCACTAAGTACTTCAATCAAGCTACAATCAAGATCTTCATGGCACATATCAACAAGATTGAAGATTGAAGATTGAAGACTTAGGTTTGGTTAGGAAAGCTTCTAGTTTTATTTGTCGTTATCTTACAAGCTCTAACCAAAATGTTCTTATGAACTTAAGCATACAACACTAAAGTCTTGCACGTTTTATAAACTCGTTTTCAAAGGATAAAGTTTCAAAATTGATCTTATATTCAAAAAGCCCTTGATTTCAAAGTTAAGTCCTTTAGAAAAGTTTTCCAAGTATTCTTTTTATTACAATTTGGGAAAACCTTTTAGACTTCAAGAGATTTCAAAACAAAGGTCAAAACATCATCTCTCATACTCTGAAAAGTCGGTCAACCGAGATTTTCTCGGATCAACCGAAGGATTTACTCGAGAGTTGTTCCCGTCAAAGTTCGGTCGACCTAAGCTTGGGTCGGTCGACCGAGATGATGGTTCGGTCGACCGAAGTTTTTGGTCGGTCAACCGAAAGTTGCTCGGTTCGGTCATCCGAGACTTGTTTCGGTCATCCGAGCTCTGCAAAAACTAGCCGTTATCTGACCGTTTTAAAGTCGTTTTTGGATGTTTTTGAAATCTATAAAGGCCCTAAAGCTGAATATTCTTCTAAAAAGAACCTTGACAAATCTACATTGAATATTCTTAAAAGCTCTAGCTATCAAAAAGCATTTATTCTTTTTTGATGATTTGAAAAGTCCAAAATCAATCTTTATACAAGCAAGACAAAAAGTGTTGAATACAAAAGTTCAAGAGCATTAAAGTAAAGATCTTCAAAGGTATATTTACTCCACTTTTGAGTGAAGAACTTGTATCATTATATCTTCATCCTTCCCTTTCTTAGTGATAGGGTATTCTTGTGTCTAAACCTACTTAGTGTGGGAAAGTACTCTTTGTGAGTGAGTAAATTGTGGTTGTGTGTAAAACTCTTAGTGAGTTAGCCACAAGTGTAACAAGCCTTTTTCTTAGTGAAATTGTTGGAAATCCTTGGGAGATACTCAAGGTAGTGGACGTAGATTCTTTGTGAATCGAACCACTCTAAATCATTTGTCTTGCTCTCATTGCTTCATTTCTACAAAACTTCATATATTAGTTCCTTATTTCTTTATCTCAAGAAAAAGAAGCAAATTTGTATAAAAACCCAATTCACCCCCCCTCTTGTGTTTTTCAGAAACATGAAATACTTTTTATTTTCTAGAATCACGTTCGAATGGCGGACATATTTTTGTCTCCTTGAGCATTAAACATCTTTCTATTAAATATAAAAATTAAATATTTGGACAACCCAAACGGAACTCAACATATGAAATTTTTAAAAAAAAATGAAATCAAACTCATTATTACGAAGATTATACTAGTATTTTATTAGTTCCTTATTTGTTTTCCTCTGATTCATCGAAGGACCTCCTCAAGTGATATTCCATCTTTAATATAGACTTCTTTGCTACTAGTATACATAATAATTTATACTTCAAAAAGCTTTTACCAATTGGAACATGCAAATCATAAGATGTATGAGACGGATCATTGCAAGGAATGAATATGAATGATGTGGATGCATGTGTGGACATTATAAGTGACTGTATATTTGAGACTCTCAAGATGGGATGATAATACGAGTGTTTATATTGCATTAAAGCAAATGAATCACTATATTGGTCCAAGATCGTTAGGAACAACTTGGAAGGGCACATCTATCTAATTTTCATAATAAACAATCGAGATAAGACTTTTAGCGTAAATCTAAAAAATTGCAAAAATATGAAGTACCGTGCAATTCTAAGAAGCATTAATCAGAGAACATCGTCGATTCTAACGTTCACAAGAGTTTGTACGCCATTCACACACAAAAAGTCAAGAAACATGCAGATCCCAAGGAACTTGATTTAAGACAGCAAAAGATCCTTAGTTGATGCTTCTTATGGATTCCTCAACTTGAATAAAGTAGTGAACTATCAGATTTATTTTTATCCAAAAACTTGGAAATCTTTTCAACGTTAATTAAATTATCCAATTAATAAACTCGCAGTGTCAAACTTCAAATAAAAATCTTTCACCCTATTCAGAATGATGATATATTATCCAATTATAACCTTGAGTGAGTGCACAACTGTCCCTATATGCACCAAGCTTAAGCTTGTAGAGGTGTGAACCTACTGTGCAATTCTAATGAACAAATAAGCTTATGGGTATGTTTCAAATGTTGAATAACAAATACCATATAATAATTCTTATAATACCTCGAAACTCTACGTTTTTTTTCCTTATGAATTTCAAGCTTCCAACAGGTGTTTTATAACCAAAAGTTTCTCCATTTATGGTAAATGCTGTAAGTATAGACGTATCTTCGAATTTTAGACGGGACGGGATATAAAGCAGCAATTCATTAGGCAACCAGCTTATTTGATCATTAGCAGTAGCGTCGGTCCTTATATGACGCAATCTCTTCTCTTGTACAATTGTTGTTTGAAATTGCGAAACGATAGGTAAATTTTTTATTTTTTTAAAAAAATTTACGCAAGGGGATGAAATTTTTATAGACTATATATTGATATATTTATATTTATTATGAAAAGCAACATAAGTATTGTAACACACAAAAACTAGAGTCAATATCTAATATGAAACACAGTGTAGACTATATTATGTGTACCGAAAGATTAAATATTTGCACAACTTTTCATTGGAATGAATTCACGAAATCTACAAATACTATATATAAAAAGACCTAATAAGTCAAATTTATTTTTAAAAATTAACAATCTTGTAACATTATTCCTATATCTTTACTTTAAAAAACATATACACGTAAAAATTAGAAAATGAATTCAATCATCATGACATAAATGGGAGTCGGCATATAAAAATGAGGAAACATGAAATACTTTTTATTTTCTAGAATCACATTCACATGATGGACATATTTTATCTTGAACATTAAACATCTTTCTATGAAATATAAAAATTAAATATTTGGACAAAGAAAATTAAACTCCACATCTGGAAAAAAAAAAAAAAAAAGAGAGAATCAAACTCATTATTACGAAGATTATACTAGTATTTTATTAGTTCCTTATTTGTTTTCCTCTGATTCACCGAAGGACCTTCTCAAGCGATATTCCATCTTTAATGTTGATGAAGAACCGATGTTACAAGTACCAAGATTCAACACTTTAGTTTAAATCGGATCTTTCTCTACTAGTTTCAAAGGGGAATATTCTCAACGCAACTCTAAAGAAGGCTAAGAATCGATGGAGGCTGAAACACCACAACAAGTGAAACTAACTTGTTGATACAGTTATTCAAAGATGAATGAATTCTATAAAGAAGTTCAATTCACAAGTAGCTAATGAATAACCTAACCAAAATATCAATATATCTAACGTCTACCAATAACATGGTTGAAATCCCTCTTAAATAGAGTGAAATTTCGTTGCCTAATCACCCACAAATAAGAGTCCTACTAGAATTAGGTCTCTTCAATAACCAACTAGCCAACAACTAAAACACTATCTAAGATAATGGACAACATCTCCTATTATTTAGCTAGCACTTATTCCACTTGACAACATGGCTAAAAATAGTAATTAATAAAGCTGAAAATAATTAAAGTCTAGAATAGACTTTAATGTACAAAAGACTAAAATACCCTTTAAATTCGTCCCAATTCTGGACAACTTGTTGGACCAACTTGCAGGACGATTTCGGACACCAAGCTGGCAGAATCTGATCTTGTGATCCCATAAAAGTTGTAAATCTGCCTTTTATCTTTAATATGCAACTTAAATCAGCTCTATTGGATACCTAGATCGAAACTTATCATCTTTATACCAAACTTTCGCAAAGTTGTCCATTCCCACATCAACTTGTAAGTTACTAAAATGCCCTTCTTAGCCACTTTGCTTGATAGGGCCGAATTGTACACTTGATAAACTTAAGAGGTTGACTTGTACAACATTTCTAGATGTAACTTCGCCTCCTCTTTGTACTTTAGAACTCGGATCAATGATGTAATAAGTCTATTCACATTCCTTGTCCTACGCCGTGTCATTGGTCCTTGTAATCTTGTTAAGAAATCCCTTGAATCGTGCAGCCCCTTGGCTGGTCCCTCATCATCCCCTCCCCCTGGAAAAACATGATTCGTCCTCGAATCATCATCATAATCAGCAACATAATTAGAAGAAACATCAAAAGGGAACAAGTTAGAAATATTATACGTCGAATGTACACCATACTCAACTTTCAAAGAAATTTTCTTGCGCTTGTCCCAAAATAATGGAATATCCTTCTTCACAATTTCATTTAATGGAGCAGCAAACTTTCAAAAATCACGGACAAAACTCCTATAAAATCTTGCCAACCCATAGAATGAATGAACTTGTCTTGATCTTGTTAGTCTCGGTCATTCCATATTTGCTCTAATTTTAGCCGGAGCAACTTTAATACCTTAAGAACTCACAATGTATTCAAGAAGGTTAATAGAATTAGTGTAAGAAACACATTTTTAAAGCTTAGTATACAAAGTGTGTTCTTTTAGAATAGAAAAAACAGCCCTAAGATGCTCATTATGATTCCCTATGTTTTTACTACGAACAAGTATATTATCAAAGGAGATCAAATCTAGCAGAATTGAAGAGCATTTAACAGGTCATGGATGGAGTATGGCAGATCTGCGACACATTCTTTCTGGTGAGGTTCTTCAAGAATTACCTTTGGTTGAATTAAGGGCAGGTCCGGATAAATGGATATGCCAATTGGAAACGTCTGGTGACTTCACCTTGGCCTCGGCCATTTCTCTGTTTTCTGGCAGTTCAGTAACATTGATGTCTTGGAAGCTGCTATGGATGAAGGAGCTGACGTTGCATTTGAGTCTATTTCTTTGGAAGTTTTTCAATTGTTATTTTCCATTGGAAGATATCTTGTGGAAGTTTGGATTTAATATGGTTTCTAGTTGCTCTTGTTGTAAGGGTTGTGATTCTTTCCAACATATATTTTTGGATAGTGAGTTGTCGGTTCAGCTTTGGCAATATGCAGCTGAGAGGGCTGACTTTATCATTTCCCCAACGGCTTATCATAATCCAAAATCAATGATTCTCAGTTGGTGGTTGACAGGTGTGGGTCAATGAGCGAAATTTTTGGTCTTTGCTTCGACAATGGTGCTGTGGATATTATAGAAGTCGCGGTGTAAATTATTTTTTGAGGGGACATGCGCCACCAAGAAGTCTTTAACTTGAGCATTTGATCAGCAACTTGAGATGTTGTGTGTGGCGCGAACGATTCACATTGGTGGAACTTCAATAAAAAGCACCAGACGAAGGCAGTTTATTTGAAAGACGTTCATTGGAGGTCGGATATGGTGAGCTTCAAGAGGAAACCCAGGTACTGCAGCTGTGGGCTGTGTGTTGAGGCAAGGTTCGGGCAGATTTCTGGGGGCTTGTGGCGTATATCTAGGTGAACAGCTCACAAACACAAGAGCCGATCTCTCGGCTTTGATTTATGGCCTGAATACGGCGCATCAGATGAGCAGCTTGGTGGATCTCATCCAAACGGATTCCCAGATATTGGCGATGGCGATTGAGAAGGGCCGACTATCCTATTGGAGACTTGACACTTACTTCCAAACTGCAAAAAAGCTTTCTATGGGAATCACAATCAACCACATTTATAGGGAGGCCAATAAGGTGGCGGGTCTTTTAGCCAACTTAGCTTGCGATTCAAAAACTTCAATGTACTTTACTTCTTTTGATGCACTTCCTTTAGAAGTTCGGGGTTTGCTCAATTTAGATAGACAAGAGATCCTAGCTATCAGGATCCTTTGATCGATCCATCTGGTTGTAACTGATGATTAATCAAATCAATAAAGATCTCGGTATAAAATAAATAAATAAAGTATATTATCAAAGTGAGGAATCGGATGTCTATACTTAATAGTTATTTTATTAATATTGAGACAATCCGTATATAATCTAAAAATCCCTTCTTTTTTTGGTACAAAAATTAGCGTAATTAGCATAAGGGCTTAAAGACTTACTTACCTTCTCCTTCTCAATAATTAAAGCAACTTGCCTTTGAATTTCGTGATTGTCATCCGGATTTGGTTTATATCTTTCACGGTTTTGAAGGTTAGATAATAACTCTCTCGGCAACTCCTTGGGGATTGTTCCTTGAAATTCCTGAAAAAGATCAATAACAAGACTAGGTAGAGAATAAGATGTTAGTGAAAAAGATAAAGTGTTAGTATAAAGGGACATTTCACTTCCTTTGAAAACTAACAAAACAATTACTTGTTTTGTTCAAATTTCCCTATCTATCTTTCTCGAATTTATAGACACTCTTTTCTGACATATAGAACACTTGCCTTTTGTCTCTCATTAGGCTCGGCTTTTTCTTTACTTTTTACTCGAATTTTACCTCATGGGTAGGATCACTCTTCTTTTTCAACTCGCTCTCTTCTTGTAATCTTGCCTTTTCTCTCTCTATCTCTCTCTCTCTCTCTCTCTCTCTCTCTCAATTGTTGATAAATTTCTTCAAAAGAAGGCATCTTTTCTCTTGGTTTGTGGGGAGTTTGCAACCCATGAGCATGTTTAAGAGAGTTTAAATCTCTTATTACTTTGCTGATTTGAAACTCTAAGAAGTTTCATCTCTTCTGTAATCTCATCCATTTGGATCATCGTCTCTCGCAACGCTTTCAAAATCTTGTCATCATCAAATGCGTCGGTTTGTTTAGATGGACTTGCCTGATAAGACATGTTATACTTTCAAGAAAAACACACAAACTGTTAGATATCAAAGAAAAATTCTCTCTTTATTCCGACACTACTCGCAAAAGAACTTCAAACTCTAGAAGAATTAGAAGGTTCCTAACTTGTTGCGTTGATACAAAGATGAAAAATAAAGGAAAGAAATCCTATCTTTGACCTACACAAAAAGATTAAAGAACGAAAAGAAGATGAATCTTTAAAAATTCCTAAACTTAATCAAGAAAAGAGATACTTTTTAAAGGTATCCTTTTGTGTTTAGGAAGAGAAATTCTCAATCTTGATTTTCTTGACTTCTTTTTTTTTTTCTCTAGACTTACCCTCTCTTGGCCGCACGATATCAAAGATGCTTTAATGTTTGGTAATGTGTATGGCAATGACAAGAAAAATGGGTGACAAAACTAATTCTTGAATGCTCCCTTGGAACCAAGAAGTTTTCATTTGGTTTGAACTCTTGTCTAATAATACTCACGACTACTTTTTCTTATTTTTGGCCGAATGCTTTTTTTTTTCTTTCTCAACAAAACAAGAAAATTTAAAGAAAGCTATAAAAGGTACACCAAGAATGAGATGAACCTTTTGCTCTGATAACACTTGATGAAGAACCGAGGTAACAAGTACCAAGATTCGACACTTTAGTTTAAATCGGATCTTTCTCTATTCTTGAACTAGTTTCAAAGGGGAATATTCTCAACGCAACTCTAAAGAAGGTTAAGAATGAATGGAGGCTGAAACACCACAACAAGTGAAACTAACTTGTAGATAAAGTAACTCAAAGATGAATGAATTCTATAAAGAAATTCAATTCACAAGTAGCTAAGGAATAACCTTACCAAAATATCAATATATCTAACGTTTGCCAATAACATGGCTGAAATCCCACTTAAATAGAGTGGAATTTTGTTGCCTAATCACCCACAAATAAGAGTCCTACTAGAATTAGGGCTCTTCAATAACCAACTAGCTAACACCTAAAACACTATCTAAGATAATGGACAACATGTCCTATTATTTAGCTAGCACTGAAGGGATTCATGGGCAGAAACTCGTTCTAAACACCCATGAGTCCTCTCCCGAAGGGATCCGCTCATACCACAGAAATCGGAAAAAAAAACCTAGACAGAAACTTACTTTTCGGGTTCAAGAATCTGATTCTTGAATGGAAGTTGCTGTTTCTTAGATACATTGCTGCCACCAATGGATTTCCCTTTGCGGAATGTCCCTCTACCGGTATCCACGCGACGAAACGAACAATGATTGCTAGCTCTTCGAATTTCTGAGTTTCGGGAATTAGAGAGAAAAGGGAGAGGCGGAATAGAAAATATGATTTTCCAAGTCTTTTGGTATTTCGGCCGAAAAACATTAACCCCTAGGGTTTCGGCCAAGAGAAGTTTATATAGGGAGTGAGAGGTTGTTTGAAACACAACTCCCACGTCCTATCCACCTCTTTTGGCAGTGGGATGTTAGTAGTGCCCTAGGACCATTAGCACATGTACGTTTTTATATCTTTTGAGCATGTATTTGAATAGTTAATTTTTCTTTTGATTATCAAATGTGTGATTTGATAGTAAAGCTCATTAGATTATGTAATTACTATTCTAGTTGTCCCTAGTTTTATGTAATGTTATTTACAATGAAATAAAACTAGTATGATGTATGATTGATGATCATGTTTTACTGATCATGTGTAATGAATACAAATCATATCATAGATGCAATATATAGGGATACATTGTATTGGACGTGATACGTTAGAGAAGTAATACTTCATGGTCTTTAGTCATAAGTATTACTTCCTCAATGCTATTTTGGAATCCTTAGACCTTATGTCTCTATTGATTCTAGTATGAATGGAGCCACGTTTTGACTCAGTCGGACGTTACTTTTAACCGAGTAATCAATACGACTGATGATCGGATGTAGTGTCCTATCATAGCTTGAATGTGAGAGACATTGTAAGGGATTTGTCCCTCTCTATTATTAGAGAAAGATATCCACGGGCCCCTCGATAGGGAAGACTGTCTAAATGCATGGCCGTGCTCAAATATATTTGATAAAGTGGTTATCAAATACTATTTGTTGTAACAGTTTACCCGGAGATCGAGCATAAATACAATTAAGTTTAATAAGGGTGACGACTCCCATGCCTTATGCTTAATTAGGATATCGCGAGACAAAGGGATAAAATAGTGGATTGATATTAGGTTCCGTTGTATATTCATTCACTTTGGGTAGTCACAATGTCCTGCTAGGGACCGCTTGTGATTTATGAACTCACACTACTACTAAGTGTGTTTTCATTGCCATTGTGATATGAACCTACAGGGTCACACGCATAGACGAGCTAACGAGCTTCATGTCCCAGATTCAATGAATCTAGAATGTGTCTAGGTTCATTGTATCTGACATTCATTTTTCTGAGAATAATAAAAGCGTTATTATTCGAATTAGAGATAAGGGGCATTTTCGGTATAGCTGGGATTACGTGGGAGTTATTATCCGATAAGGACTCCCACTACCAGTAGAAGTCTAGAGGACGTGGGAGTTATAGTAAATAATAAAGATGAGAATAATTAAAGTCTAGAATAGATTTTGATGTACAAAAGAATAAAATTCCCTTTAAATTCGTCCCAATTCTGGGCAGCTTGTTGGACCAACTTACTGGACGATTTCGGACACCAAACTGGCAGAATCCGATCTTGTGATCTCATAAAAGTTTTAGATCTGCCTCTAATTTTTAATATACAACTTGAATCAGCTCCATTGGATACCTAGATCGAAAGTTATCATCATTATACCAAACTTTCGCAAAGTTATGCATTCCCACATCAACTTGTAAGATTAATAAAATGCCATTTTTAGCCACTTTGCTTGATAGGGACGAATTGTACACTTGATAAACCTAAAAGGTTGTCTTTTACAACATTTCTAGATGTAACTTAGCATCCTCTTAGTACTTTAGAACTTGGATAAATGATGTAATAAGTCGATTCACGTTACTTGTCCTACGCCGCGCCATTGGTCCTTGTAATCTCGTTAAGAAATCCTTTGAATAGGGCAGCCCCTTGGCTGGACCCTCAAAAAATGTAGACTTCTTTGCCAGTAGTATACATAACGATTTATACTTCAAAAGACTTTTACAAATTGGAACATGCAAATCATAAGATGTATGAGATGGATCATTGAAGGGAATGAATATGAATACTGCAAATGCATGTATGGACATTACAAGTGACTGTATATTTGAGACTCTCTCGATGGGATGATAATACGAGTGTTTGTATTGCATTAAAGAAAATGAATAACTCTATTGGTCCAAGATCGTTAGCTCCAAGAGATTGCAAGGAACAACTTGGAAGGTCACATCTATCTAATTTCCATCATAAACAATTGAGATAAGACTTTTAGCGTAAATCTTAAAAATTTAAACAATTTGAAGCACCGTGCAATTTTAAGAAACATTAATCGGAGAACATCGTCGATTCTAACGTTCACAAGAGTTTGTACGCCATTCAAACACAAAAAGTCAAGAAACAAGCAGATCCCAAGGAAATTGATTTAAGACAACAAAAGATCCTTAGTTGATGCTTCTTAGGGATTCCCCTACTTGAATAAAGTAGTGACCTATCAAATTTATTTTTATCCAAAAACATGGAAATCTTTTCAACGTTTATTAAATTATATCGAGTTGAATGAATTTCACTTGCAGTGTCAAACTTCAAATAATAAAATTTCACCCTATTCTGAATGACGATATATCCAATTATAACCTTGAGTGAGTGCACAACTATCCCAATATGCACCAATCATTCTGAATAATCCCTATATGAACCTCTGTGGAATTATAGTGAACAATTAAGCTTATGGGTATGTTACAAATTCTGAATAACAAATGCCATATAATAATTCTTATGATCCTTCGAAACTCTACGTTTTCTTTCCTTATGAATTCCAAGCTTCCAACCAGTGTTTTATAACCAAAGGTTTCTCCATTTAAGGTAAATGTTATAAATATAGATGTATCTTCAAATTTTAGACAGGACGGGATATAGAGTAGCAATTCATCCGGCAACCAGTTTATTTGATCATTAGAAGTAGCGTCGGTCCTTATATGACACAATCTCTTCTCTTGTTTGAAATTCTGAAACGATAGTTATAATTTTAATTTTTTATTTTAAAATTTACGTCTGGGTATTAAATTTTTATTGACTATATATAGATATATTTAAATATATTATGAAAAGCAAAATAAGTATTGTAACACAGAAAAACAAGAGTCAAAATCTAATATGAAACACAGTGTAGACTAGATTATGTGTATCGAAAGATTAAATATTTACACAACTTTTCATTTTAATGAATTGACGAAATCCACAAATACTATATATAAAAAGACCCAATAATTCAACATTATTTTTAAAAAATGACAATTTTGTAACATTATTCCTATATCTTTACTTTCAACAATCCAGCGGTCAATAAATATATACACGTGAAAATTGGATGATGAATACAATCATCATGACATAAATGGGAGTCGGCATATAAAAATGAGGAAACATGAAATACTTTTTATTTTCTAAAATCACGTTCGACTGATGCACATATTTTGTCTTCTTGAGCATTAAACATCTTTCTATTAAATATAAAAATAGAATATTTGGACAAAGCAAATGAAACTCCGCAGTTGAAAAAAATAATAAAAAAGGAAAATCAAACACATTATTACAAGATTATACTAGTATTTTATTAGTTCCTTATTTGTTTTCCTCTGATTCTTAGAAGGACCTCCTCAAGCGATATTCCATCTTTAATGTAGACTTCTTTGCAACTAGTATACTTAATGATTTATACTTCAAAAGGCTTTTACCAATTGGAACATGCAAATCATAAGATGTATGAGATGGATCATTGTAGGGAATGAATATGAATACTGCAAATGCATGTATGGACATTACAAGTGACTGTATATTTGAGACTCTCTAGATGGGATGATAATACGAGTGTTTGTATTGCATTAAAGAAAATGAATAACTTTATTGGTCCAAGATCGTTAGCTCCAAGAGATTGCAAGGAACAACTTGGAAGGTCACATATATCTAATTTCCATCATAAACAATCGAGATAAGACTTTTAGCGTAAATCTTAAAAATTTAAACAATTTTAAGCACCGTGCAATTTTAAGAAACATTAATCGGAGAACATCGTCGATTCTAACGTTCACAAGAGTTTGTACGCCATTCAAACACAAAAAGTCGAGAAACAAGCAGATCCCAAGGAAATTGATTTAAGACAACAAAAGATCCCTAGTTGATGCTTCTTAGGGATTCCCCTACTTGAATAAAGTAGTGACCTATCAAATTTATTTTTATCCAAAAACATGGAAATCTTTTCAACGTTTAATAAATTATATCGAGTTGAATGAATTTCACTTGCAGTGTCAAACTTCAAATAATAAAATTTCACCCCATTCTGAATGACGATATATCCAATTATAACCTTGAGTGAGTGCACAACTATCCCAATATGCACCAATCATTCTGAATAATCCCTGTATGAACCTCTGTGGAATTATAGTGAATAATTAAGCTGATGGGTATGTTACAAATTCTGAATAAAAAATGCCATATAATAATTCTAATAATTCTTATGATACTTCGAAACTCTACGTTTTCTTTCCTTATGAATTTCAAGCTTCCAACAAGTGTTTTATAACCAAAGGTTTCTCTATTTAAGGTAAATGTTGCAAGTATAGACGTATCTTCGAATTTTAGACAGGACGGGATATTAAGTAACAATTCATCCTGCAACCAGCTTATTTGATCATTTGAAGTAGCGTCGGTCCTTATGTCTCAATCTCTTCTCAATTTTGAAATTGCGAAACGATAAGCATAATTTTGTTTTTTATTTTAAAATTTACGTATGGGGATTAAATTTTTATTGACTATATATGGATATATTTAAATTTATTATGAAAAGCAAAATAAGTATTGTAACACACAAAAACAAGAGTCAATTTCTAATATGAAACAATCTTTACTTTCAACAATCCAACTAATGCGGAACCGTTGTACGAATACTAAGGTTCGGCTTGAATGCCCATTCTTTCTCTCTCGAACAGTTTATTGGGAATATAATCAACAATCCTCCCGTAAGGTTGATTATCAATGGGGGCTGAAACACCACAATAAGTATAAACTAAAATTATTGATACAGTAACTCAAACATGAATGAACTCTACATAGAGAATCAAACACAAAGTAACTAAGGAATAACCTTAAATCAGTATATCAAGTCTAATACTAACATGGCTAAAATCCCTCTTAAATAGAGTGGAATTTCGAAGCCTAATGAACCACAAATAAGAGTCCTTTCCATATGATCTCAACCCATTGACAACATTGGTGAACCTAGTGTTCATCTCATTGATAGTCTCATTTGGCTTCATAGAGAAAAGCTCATATTCCCTCACAAGCATGCTGAGCTTTGATTCTTTGACTTGATTAGTCCCCTCATGGGTGACTTCTAAGGTTTTCCACATCTTGTGAACGGATTTTCTTCCACGTACACGATTGTACTCATCCGGATTAAGAGCACAACTCATGATGTTCATAGCTCGATAATTGAGAGTCATTTTCTTTGACTCTTCTTCATTAAATTCATTGTCCAATTTTGGAATTTGAACACCATCCACCATTTTCATGGGAACATAAGGACCTTCTTCACAAATATGCCATAAGGAGTAATCTATAGAGCACACATATATTTTGAAGCGATCTTTCCAAGCATTAAAATTATTTCCATCAAAGAGAGGTGGTCTATTTGTGGAATATCCCTCTAGGTAAGCTAATGCGGAATTTCCGGCCATGATCTTTACTTCAAGCTATTAAGCTAAAGATGAAGACGAGGCTCTGATACCAATTGAAAAACACAAGAGGGGGGGAATTGGGTTTTTATAAAAAGTGGCTTCTTTTTCTTTGAAATAATGAAGTGTAGAACTTGTATATGAAGCTTGGAGAAAGTAGAGCAAATATGAAAAACAAGGAGAGCAAGACACGAGATTTAGAGTGGTTCGATTCACAAAGAATCTACGTCCACTACCTTGAGTTTCTCCCAAGGATTTTCAACAACTTCACCAAGAAGATCTTTTTACACTTGTGGCTAACTCACAAAGAGTTTTACTCAAATAACCACAAATACAATCAACACTCACTAAGAGTACAAAGCCCAACACTAAGTAGGACTAGACACAACAAATACCCAATCACTAAGAAAGGGAAAGATGGAGATATAAAGATACAATTTTCACACTCAAGAAGTGGAGTAAGGATACCTTTTAAGATCACACTTTAATGCTCTTTTGAACTTTTGAATTCAACACTTTGTGTCTTGCATATATGAGATGGATTTGAACTTTTCAATACATAAAAAGAGATGGATATGCTTTTGAAGAGCTAGAGCTTTTGTATATTCAATGTAGATCAGTTCTAGTTGTTGTGGCAAGAATATACAGCTTTAGAGCTTTTATACTTTTCAAAAAGGTCCAAAAAACGACTTTAAAACGGTCAGATAACGGCTAGTTTTTTTCAGAGTTCGGTTGACCGTTTAAGGACCTTGGTGGACCGAACATGCACTTCGGTCGACCGACCAAGGCTTAGGTCGACCGAGCCTAGAAATCTCAACTCTCAGTTTCTCTTCGGTTGATCCGAGGAAAGGTCGGATGATCCGACTTCCTGAGTTTAGAGAGAAGTTGATTTTTCACTTTTATTGAAATCTTTTGAAGTCTAAAAGGTTTTCTCAATATGTAACAATTAAGAGCATTTCGAAAACCGTTTTAAAAGACTTGAACTTTTAAATCAAAGGCTTTTGAAATACGAACACATGTGAGAATCATTTTGAAACTTAGCCTTTTGAAAACGTGTTTAATATGCATGCAAGACTATAGTGTTGTATGCTTAAGTTCATTAAGAGCATTGGTTAGAGCTTATAAGTTAACGACTAATAACGACAAAGCTATTCTAACCAAACCTAAGTCTTCAATCTTCAATCTCGATGAGATGTGCCTTGAAGTATATGACTTTGAATCTTGATCATGGCTTGATTGAAGTACTTAGAGCTTCCAATATGAATTCCGATATTCTATCAACAAGATTAAGATCATTAGACACAACATCAAATGTTTGTCCATTATCAAAAACTGAGTTTGTTCGCCCTTAGGGCTTACAATCTCCCCCTTTTTTATTATGACAAACTTTGATGTAATAAGATAGAATAAGGACTTAAAATAAGAACAAGGGAGCATGGCAAAAGGATCTAAGAACAATTAAGTATAAAACTAGTACTTTAGAAGATAAAATCGAGAAATAATAGAAGTTCAAAGTACTAGCATAATAACTTATTTTGCCATCTATCTAGGGACTCTTAGAAGAGCCCTATTTCCCAACCAACCTCCTTACCTCCTTCCTTCCATAACAAGGCTAGTTTTGAGAAATATAAATTATTAAAAATTAAAAGTGCTCCCCCCTCAAAACATGCCACATTAAAGATAGAACAATATAAAATATATTAAGAAAAACTCCCTTAAGTTCCAGCAGTTGATAGCAGCAAAAATCAGACATGAATTCTGACACTGCCTGGATCTCGGACGATCCGAGCTTTTGGTCACCATCTTCGGTCGACCGAAGCAAGGGAAAATTCTTGCAGTACTCTGCTGCAACTTGGCTGACCTGGAAAATATTTTTCCTCACACAACAAACCAGTCAGATGATTCCAAGAAAGCACAGGTAATAAGTAATATTAATAAGTAAGATTAATAACCAATATTTCTCCCCCTTTGGCATATTCAAAAAGATTCCAATAACCAAAGGAAATGAGTGCTTTGCCAAAACATAAACAGGTTCAAGTACTAAAATAAGTCATAAGCATAAGCAATTTAAACAGTTCAAAATGCCAAAGTAAAAAATAAAACATAAATAATTTGAAGTGCCAAAACAGATTCAACGTTGATTTCCTTCATCGTCACTTGAAAGGCTTAGCTCATTAGCTAAGTCCTTTTGCATTTTCATAACTTTATCCACCTTGACGGATACCGTTTGCACATCTTCTTTGATGCAAACAATCTCTTTCGAAATTGACTCAATTTTGCTTGCCATTTTCTTCATCAAGTTATACATCTTGTTGATCCGGGCAACTTTTTGAGGATGATGTTTGGAGGTTTCTTGAGATGGAGAAAGTGATTCTTCTTCTTGATCATTTCTTGAAGAGGCATGTCCACTTGAGCTATGTGAATTATGTGCTTCAAAATATTCTTGCGTATTCCTAGTCAGATCGCTGCTAGGCTTTAAAGATGCTTTACCCCTTTGCTTTTCAATCTTGAGAAGAGTTTTAAGCATATAAGGAGATACTTCTCTAGCAAGGATGGCAGCCCCAAGTTCATCATTTGTTGTCTTTCGAATGAACTTCCATTGATTGTCGATATAGATCATTTTCATTCGGTGAAAACAAGCTTCATCTATAATGACAACCTTTTTTCTCTAATGGATTTTGCAAATCAAGTCCAAAACGGTTGAAGAGCCTTGTAAAAAGATTTCCATAAGGAATGAAGTTCCTTGAACTTTTAATAGCAGCCATGAAATGTTGAATTGCAAGATGAGCGAAGTTCAAAGGCTTCCTTTCCAAGAGATGTTGCATGATTACCATTTGGAGGAAGGTAATAGAAGACTTGTGTCCTTTGACTGGAGCTACAATGTTGGATACAAAGAAATGTAGGATCCGTCCAAATTCGTCCAACTTATCAATTTCCCTATCCTTTGAATCAGTGAAGCTTCCTTGAATACCAAACTCGGATATGAAAAGTTTTATATTAAAAAGACCAGCATCATCTGAATTCATTATGTTCTTATAAAATCTTTTGGCATAAGCCACATATTTGACTCCTATAGCTTCACAGAACATCCTCTCAGAAAATACAAATTCCATTTTTCCAACACAAGATTTATATAGAATTTCATAACCATCATCGTTTTCTTGCCTTAAATTAGCACCAAACTCATACACAAGGGAGGGATAAATGATTTCATCAATATCAAATAGATTGACCCACCCCATATCTTCAAATAACCCCATAACTTCATCTAAGCCTTTTCCTTGAACAAACATGTTTTCATCTCTAACATATGAAGTCATGAATCCTCTCTTTGATTTTGATAGATTGTCAAACAATTTCTTAGCAGATGCATTGTAAAAAGGATTAGTTACCTTTGTTGTATAGAAGTTTGATGATCCACCAAACTCAAAATTTGAGGGTGGAGATACCCTTGAAGGAAAAGAAGAGGAATCGTCCTCCGAATGGCTTGAAATAGACTCTTGAATCTTCTTTCCTTTACCCACAACCTTTTGAGCAACTTGCATCGCCCTCCCTTTCTTTGATGGGGTTTGTGAGGGTTCTTTGAGAGAAATTCCTTTTTCAAGTGGTCTTTTGGGTAGATTTCTAGGGGGATTCTTGCGAGGAGGAGTGTCATCATCATCGTTGCCTCTTTTATTAGGGTGTTTTGTTCTCACCATTTCGGATTAGGTAAAGCTAGGGTAATCAAAGGTGAAAAAAATTTGATGAATTTCACTCAATTTGAAGATTAAAAGTGATTGAATGATGAATAGAAGGAACAATTTGGCTTGGGTAAGGAGAATTTAGGTTTGAGAGATGAGAAATTTGAGAGAGAATCGTTTTAATAAGTGGGGATGAAATGAAAAGACACTCGGGTAATTTAGATATAAGCTGTAACTCGATGACTTCGGTCGACCGTTTCTAGAGAGGGTCGTCCGAAGGTTGATCCGAACCATCTCAGTAGATCTTCGGTCGAGGGTCCGGTTCAAGACAAAATAGTTCGGTCTACCGTCCTTAGGTTCGGGTCGACCGTCCATGAAAGGTTGATCCGAGATTCCCCTGTTTCTTCCTGCACACTTAATACACACATCAGTCTTGGAATTTTGTGATTCCGAGGCAACTCCTGAGATATTCAAATCTTTCTGTGCTAAGTGGTTTTGTGAAAATATCTGCAAGTTGTTCATCGGTGCTAATGAAGTTTATGCAAACATCACCTTTAGCGACATGATCTCTAATGAAATGATGCTTGATTTCTATATGTTTAGTCCTAGAATGCTGAATGGGATTCTTAGTTAAATTGATTGCACTAGTGTTATCACACAAGATAGGAACATGATGAAATGCAAAGCCAAAATCCACAAGAGTATGCATCATCCATAAAATTTGAGCACAACAACTACCGGCGGCAATATATTCCGCTTCGGCGGTGGAAAGAGATACACATGCTTGTTTCTTGCTATACCATGAGACTAATGCATGACCAAGAAAATGATAATGACCACTAGTACTTTTACGTTCAATACGACATCCCGCATAATCGGCATCCGAATATCCTAATAAATCAAAAGATGCACTACGAGGATACCATAACCCATAATCAAAAGAACCTATGAGATATCTAAGAATACGTTTAACGGCAACTAGATGAGATTCTTTAGGACATGATTGAAATCTAGCACATAAGCAAACGGCAAACATAATATCCGGTCTACTAGCGGTAAGATAAAGAAGAGAGCCAATCATACCTCTATATCTTGTTTCATCTACCGATTTACCTTTTTTTATCCTTGTCAAGCTTGATGGTTGCACTCATTGGTGTTTTGCTTTCCTTTGCACCATCCATACCAAACCGTTTGAGTAGTTCTTTGGTGTACTTGGCTTGGTTGATGAAAATTCCTTCACTAGTTTGTTTGATTTGTAGTCCAAGGAAGTAATTTAGCTCTCCCATCATGCTCATCACAAATTCATCTTGCATTAGTTTAGCAAATTCTTCACAAAGCACTTCATTAGTAGAACCAAAAATAATATCATCAACATATATTTGCACAAGTAAGATGTCATGAGATGCATTCATTTTAATAAAAAGAGTGGTGTCAACAAGACCTCTTGAAAAACCAATAGAAATGAGAAACTTGCTCAATCGCTCATACCACGCACGAGGAGCTTGTTTTAAACCATACATAGCTTTTGTGAGTTTGTAAACATGGTTTGGAAATTTTTCATGTATAAAACCGGGAGGTTGTTCAACATATACTTCCTCCTCAATAAAGCCATTTAGAAATGCACTTTTCATATCCATTTGAAAAAGTTTAATTCCTTTAAAGCAAGCAAAAGCAAGAAGCATTCTAATAGATTCAAGTCTAGCCACGGGAGCAAAAGTTTCCTCAAAATCAATGCCCTCCTCTTGGTTGAATCCTTGGGCAACAAGTCTAGCTTTGTTCCTTATAATCTCCCCAAGCTCATCAAGTTTATTACGGAAAATCCTTTTTGTTCCAATGATAAGGCGATCAATAGGTCTAGGGACTAAAGTCCAAACTTGATTTCTTTCAAAATGATTAAGTTCCTCTTGCATAACCAAAATCCAAAAGTAATCACATAATGCTTCATGAATGTTCTTAGGTTCTATAGATGAGAGTAATGCAAGATTATCAATGAAATACCGCCTTGTTTTGACGCCTTCGGATGGATCACCAATGATTTGCTCTTGAGGGTGACCTTGCTTGTATATCCAATCCTTTGGTAGCTCACTTGTAGAGGGATCATTGCTTTGAGTGCTTTGGTGATCATTTGAAGTAGTTTCAATGTCCTCCTTATCTTTAGAGTCATTATCCAACATAGGGATTTGATGAATTTCATTTCTTTCCAAGGGCATACCTATATATCATCATCATCTTTTCTAGACATGTAGATGTTAGATTCATCAAAAGACACATGCATGGATTCTTCAATACACAAAGCTCTTTTATTATATACCCTATAAGCCTTTTTGTTTGAAGAATAGCCAAGAAATATTCCTTCATCGGATTTCTTGTCAAATTTTCCAAGGCTATCTTTGATGTTAAGCACAAAGCATTTGCAACCAAAAACTTTGAAATATGAGATTGAGGGTATTTTACCAAAGATAAGTTCAAAAGGAGTTTTTCCAACTAATGGTCTTAAAAGAACTCTATTTACAATGTAACAAGCGGTGTTTACGGCTTTCGGCCCAAAAATATTTTGGTAAAGAATTTTCACAAAGCATAGACCTAGCCATTTCCTGTAAAGTTCTATTTTTCCTTTCAACAACACCATTTTGTTGAGGGGTTCTTGGAGCCGAAAAGTTATGAGTGATGCCATTTTCATTGCAAAACTCTTCAAAGAATTGATTGTTAAATTCCCTCCCGTTATCACTTCTCAATGAAACAAGTTTTAGTTCAAGTGAGCTTTGTACCTTTTTGAAAAGATTTGAAAACTCAAGAAAGGTGTCATCTTTTTGTGCAAGAAAAAGTACCCAAGTAAATCTTAAAAAATCATCCACAATAACAAAGGCATATTTCTTACCACCTAAGCTAGTGGTCCTCATCGGTCCAAAAAGATCAAGATGAACAAGTTCAAGTGGTTTAGAAGTGGAAATCATTTGTTTTGGCTTAAAAGACGTTTTTGTTTGTTTTCCAAATTGACAAGCATCACAAAGACGGTTTTTCTCATATTTCACTTTTGGAAGCCCACGCACTAGCTCTTTAGAGGAAAGATTATTTAAAAGATCCATGCTCACATGACCAAGCCTACGGTGCCATAAGAAGCCATCATCTTCATTAATGGATAAGCATTTAAAATCGCATGCAACAAGATCATCCAAAGTAAGCAAATAAACATTTCCGGTTCTATTAGCAACAAGCACTTTTTCATGAGAAGAGCTATCAACAATAGAGCAAGTCTTTTTGCTAAACATAACATCAAAACCATTATCACAAAGTTGGCTAATACTAAGCAAGTTATATTTGAGGCTATCAACAAGAAGAACATTCTTAACAAGAGTAGATGAACCTTTAACAACATTTCCAATGCCAAGAATTCTACCCTTTTTCTTGTCCCCAAATGTGACATAGCCTTCATAGATAGGTTCCATTTCTTTGACCAATGAGGCGTCTCCGGTCATATGGCGACAACATCCACTATCAAGAAACCATTGAGCCGGAGTATCTACTTTGCTTGCAAGTACCTAAGACAAAAGAGAAGGAGTGACTTTTGGTACCCATATTTGTTTGGGTCCTTGAGGGTTAGTTAAAATACGCTTGACTCTCCATATAGTTTTTACTCCCCTTTCAATTTTTCTTTTCACATAGCATCTAGTACTAGTGTGACCAATTTTACCACAATATGTGCAACAAATAGATGGCCTATAAGATTTGTGAACATGCTCATGATATCTCTTTTGTTTATGTGAAGTACTAGTATGCACAAAATGATTTCTAGGTAATCTAGAAGTGCTAGCAATATCAATATGATTCGAATGTAAATAACCTAATCCATGTTTATTATTTGAAGTTCGTTGCATACAAAGAATATGATCAAGATCTTTTGTTCCTTTGGAAAACTTATCAACAAGCGAAGTAAGATCAACAACTTTGGCTTTTAAACTATCAAACTCAACAAGTTTGCATTCAAGAGAAGACAATTTATCATAGGCTTCTAGATATTTTAATGAGGAAGTGTTGCAAGTAGTAGTAAGCTTTTCATTTTCGATTTTCAAACAATCAACATCATCACATAGCTTTTTGTTTTCACTAAGCAACTTAGATCTTTCTTCAAGCAAGGATTCAATTTTAAGCTTCATTTCTTGGTTTTGCTTTGCACATTTCTTAAGTTGATCATACATATCACATAAAAGTTCATTTGGATCATCTTCATCATCATCAAGAGAAGTAGAAGGTGTAAGATGTACCTCATTCCCGAAAGCCATGAAGCAAACATTGGCATTTTCCTCTTCTTCTTCATTGCCACTTCCTTCTTGATCCCAAGTGCTTATCATGCCCTTAGCATACTTTGGTTTGAAGAATTTCTTCTTTTTGTCTTCCTTTGGCTCCTTTTCTTTGGCGGAAGGACATTCTCCTATGAGATGTTGAGTGCTTCCACATTCATAGCATCTCATCCCATTAGGATTTTGTTTTCTTTTATTTTGAAAAAAATTTCTTCCTTTCCCGGAAAACATTTTCTTCATACGCTTTACCACTAAAGCCATGGTCTCATCATCTAAGTTGATATCTTCTTCATCACTTGAATTGTTGGATTCATCAAGATCAAGAATAGTCTTTAGAGCAAGACTCTTTTTTGCCTTTTCAATATGATCATCCTTTTTGTGTGTGAGCTCATAAGTGAGAAGAGCACCAATGAGCTCTTCCGTAGGATAAGTTTTCAAGTTCTTAGCTTCTTCAATAACTAGAGCTTTGCCTTCCCAACTTTTAGGAAGTGAGTTTAGAATCTTCATATTCATTTCACCCATGGAGTATTCCTTTCCATATGATCTCAACCCATTGACAACATTGGTGAACCTAGTGTTCATCTCATTGATAGTCTCATTTGGCTTCATAGAGAAAAAGCTCATATTCCCTCACAAGCATGCTGAGCTTTGATTCTTTGACTTGATTAGTCCCCTCATGGGTGACTTCTAAGGTTTTCCACATCTTGTGAACGGATTTTCTTCCACGTACACGATTGTACTCATCCGGATTAAGAGCACAACTCATGATGTTCATAGCTCGATAATTGAGAGTCATTTTCTTTGACTCTTCTTCATTAAATTCATTGTCCAATTTTGGAATTTGAACACCATCCACCATTTTCATGGGAACATAAGGACCTTCTTCAAAAATATGCCATAAGGAGTAATCTATAGAGCACACATATATTTTGAAGCAATCTTTCCAAGCATTAAAATTATTTCCATCAAAGAGAGGTGGTCTATTTGTGGAATATCCCTCTAGGTAAGCTAATGCGGAATTTCCGGCCATGATCTTTACTTCAAGCTATTAAGCTAAAGATGAAGACGAGGCTCTGATACCAATTGAAAAACACAAGAGGGGGGGGGGGAATTGGGTTTTTATAAAAGTGGCTTCTTTTTTCTTTGAAATAATGAAGTGTAGAACTTGTATATGAAGCTTGGAGAAAGTAGAGCAAATATGAAAAACAAGGAGAGCAAGACACGAGATTTAGAGTGGTTCGATTCACAAAGAATCTACGTCCACTACCTTGAGTTTCTCCCAAGGATTTTCAACAACTTCACCAAGAAGATCTTTTTACACTTGTGGCTAACTCACAAAGAGTTTTACTCAAATAACCACAAATACAATCAACACTCACTAAGAGTACAAAGCCCAACACTAAGTAGGACTAGACACAACAAATACCCAATCACTAAGAAAGGGAAAGATGGAGATATAAAGATACAATTTTCACACTCAAGAAGTGGAGTAAGGATACCTTTTAAGATCACACTTTAATGCTCTTTTGAACTTTTGAATTCAACACTTTGTGTCTTGCATATATGAGATGGATTTGAACTTTTCAATACATAAAAAGAGATGGATATGCTTTTGAAGAGCTAGAGCTTTTGTATATTCAATGTAGATCAGTTCTAGTTGTTGTGGCAAGAATATACAGCTTTAGAGCTTTTATACTTTTCAAAAAGGTCCAAAAAACGACTTTAAAACGGTCAGATAACGGCTAGTTTTTTTCAGAGTTCGGTTGACCGTTTAAGGACCTCGGTGGACCGAACATGCACTTTGGTCGACCGACCAAGGCTTAGGTCGACCGAGCCTAGAAATCTCAACTCTCAGTTTCTCTTCGGTTGATCCGAGGAAAGGTCGGATGATCCGACTTCCTGAGTTTAGAGAGAAGTTGATTTTTCACTTTTATTGAAATCTTTTGAAGTCTAAAAGGTTTTCTCAATATGTAACAATTAAGAGCATTTCGAAAACCGTTTTAAAAGACTTGAACTTTTAAATCAAAGGCTTTTGAAATACGAACACATGTGAGAATCATTTTGAAACTTAGCCTTTTGAAAACGTGTTTAATATGCATGCAAGACTATAGTGTTGTATGCTTAAGTTCATTAAGAGCATTGGTTAGAGCTTATAAGTTAACGACTAATAACGACAAAGCTATTCTAACCAAACCTAAGTCTTCAATCTTCAATCTCGATGAGATGTGCCTTGAAGTATATGACTTTGAATCTTGATCATGGCTTGATTGAAGTACTTAGAGCTTCCAATATGAATTCCGATATTCTATCAACAAGATTAAGATCATTAGACACAACATCAAATGTTTGTCCATTATCAAAAACTGAGTTTGTTCGCCCTTAGGGCTTACAAAGTATCTAAGGAATAACCTTAACCAAAATATCAATATATCTAACGTAAATAATAAGGGAGCCGAAATCACTCTTAAATAGA
Source organism: Vinca minor (assembly GCA_026122235.1). NCBI lineage: Eukaryota > Viridiplantae > Streptophyta > Magnoliopsida > Gentianales > Apocynaceae > Vinca > Vinca minor. The sequence goes on from JAOCZM010000118.1 coordinate 619,168, forward strand.
GGGATTTCGGTTACAATAATAACAAAAAGGAAGAGTCCTTGAAGAAGTAGGACTCTTGCCTAACAAACTTAAGTAAACTACTTTAAATGGAATTCTACCTAATATGATGGACAACATGTCCTATTAAGTAACAAACTCCTTTATTCTAGGTGGCCAACATGTCTAATAATAGTAAAGACTATAACCGAAATATATTAAAGTCTAGAATAGACTTTAATGTAAAAAGACTAAAATTCGTCCCAATTCTGGACAGATTGTTGGATTAGCTTGCACGACGATTTCGGACACCAAGAGGGAGGAATCTGATCTTGTGATCTACATAGAAGTTGTATATCTGCCTCTTATCTTTAATATGCAAATAGAATCAGCTCCATTGGATACCTAGATCGAAAGATATGATCATTATACCAAACTGTAGCAAAGCTGTCCATTCCTTGTACACTTGTGATACTTAAGAGGTTGACTTGTACAACATTTCTAGATGTAACTTAGAGTCCTCTTTGTATTTTAACACACAATACTTTGAGTTGGGCAGCCCCGAGGTTGGTACTGCATCGTCCCCTCCCTCTAGAAAATGATTCGTCCTCAAATCATCCCCAAAATCAGCTTTATAATCTGAAAAATGAATAAAAGGGAGCAAGTTAGGAATATAGAATGTAGAAGGTTCACTGTGCTTACCTTTTAACTTGATCTTATGGCGGCTGTCCCAAAAGAATTCTTCTTTCTTCATTGCATTCAAGGCAGCAAGCTTGCTAAGATTTTGAACGAAACGGTTACAAAAACTTGCTAACTCAAATGATGATCGATGTTGATTTGTACTAGTTGAATTCGGCCATTCCTCAATTGTATTAACTCTTGCCGGTTCAACTTTAATACCTTGTAAACTCATCATGCAACTAAGAAGATTAATAGAATGAGTGTAATAAACATAATTATCCATCTTAGCATACAAGATTTGTGTATTTATAATAAAAAAAAATAGCCCTAAGATGTGTACTAACATGCTCTCGGTTTTGACTATTAACAAATATATTATCAAAGTTAGAATTCGGATGTCTATATTTTAAAGTTATTTGATTAATATTTAGACTATCCGTATGTATTCTAAAAATCCCTTCATGCTTTGGTATAATCTTTACCGGATTAATATAAGGATTTAAAGACGTATTTACCTTCTTCTTTTCAAGAATTAAATCATCTTGATTTTGAATTTGCTTAATTGTACCCGAAGATAGTTTATACCTTTCACGATTTTGGAAGTTAATAAATAACCTTCTCGGCCACTTCTTGGGAAAAGTTTCTTGAATTTTCTGAAAAAGTTTCTTGAATAGCAAGACTAGATATAGAAAAAGATGTTAGATTAAAAGAAAAAATGTTAGTAAATAGGTTCCTTGCGGTTCCTTTCAAATCTAACAAAACAACAAGTTGTTTTGCTTGAATTGTCCTATCTACCTTTCCGGATTTAATGAACAAACATTATTTTCTCACTTTTTGAGCAATCGCCTTTTTTCTCACTTTTAGCTCGGCTTTTTTGTCCTTTTTTCCCTCGTTTTTTCCCTCTTGGGTAGGATCACTCGTTTTTTTTGCAACTCACGCCCTTTCATTCTTTTCTTTCTACCCTCGGCTAATAACTTTTGATGCTCACAAACTTGAATTGGTGACATAGTATGTAAAGTATATCGAATATTATCCATTGTGACCATGTAAACATTCCTTCGACCAATATGATCCACACACCTATCATATTGCCAAGGTCTTCCCAAAATTATGTGACTTGCGGTCATAGGGACTACATCACAAATAACCAAATCCAAATATTGCCCAATGCTGAATTGAATCTCAACTTGTTTATCCACTTTAATCTCACCAGTATTATTTAACCAAGAAATCTTATATGGCATCGCATGTGCTTTCAAGGGTAAATCTAAAGCGGTAACCATATCAAAAGAGAAAACATTAGTGCAACTACCACTATCAATAATAAGTAAACAAATCTTGCCATGAACGGTGCACTTTGTTTGAAAAAGATTGCTTCTTTGTTGATGCAAATCATCTAATTGTTGATATTGTAAGAGATTCATATTTACCAAAAGATGATTACCATCATCATCCGGATATGATTCAATACTTTCGGCCTCAATGTCCCAATTTGACTCTTCGGTTTCTTCCTCACTAAGATATGTTGAATCATCATTATCCGTCTCATTATCTTCTATCCTTAATGTTGCTCTCTGCTGATTTGGATTAAAATCCATTCTTTGCCACAAAGTGTCTTCCAAAGAGGGCTTTTCAAGATTCTCCAATCTTTCCTCCATGTCATCCATCATTTGTAGTATTCTTTGCATATTTTGTTGCATTGATTCCAAGAATAAATTTTGATCACCTATAATGGTATCTTTCTTTGATGAACCTTCAATAAAAGACATGTTAATCTTGAAAAGAAAACACTCAAAACGTTAGATAGAAAAAAAATTTCTCTCTTTATTCCAACAATACTTGTCAAGAACTTCAACTCTAGATGAATTAAGGATTCCTAACTTGCTGCGTTGATAAAAAGCTGAAAAATATGGGAAAGAATTCTTATCTTGACCTAAACAAAAAGTTAAGAAAGAAATATAAGAATAATCTTAAAAAAATATGTGATCTTTGATTTTCTTGAAAATTGAATTTTAATTCTCGGATGAACAGTAGCATGAATAGTACCGGAAAAAAAAATTCTTAAAAAGATGTGATCTTTACGCTTCTTGATTTTCTTGAAAAATTGAATTTTAATTCTTGGATGAACAGTAGCATGAATAGTACCGAGGAAAAAACAATTCTTGAAAAATTGAATCTTGATTTCTTTTCTTACCTTTTACCAAAGACTTACCCTTTTTCTTGGCCACACGATATCAAGAACTCCGGATTTGGAAGATTTTACGTTGATTTGAGTATAATGTGAAGAAACCCAAGAGGGGGGGTGAATTGGGTTTTAATAATTCTTGCAAACTATTTCCAATCTTTTCTAGGTAAGTGCAAGTTTAACAAAAGCTAAAGCAAAACCCAATGCAAATCACAAGACAAGAGATTTAGAGTGGTTCGATTCACTAAGAATCTACCTCCACTACCTTGAGCCGCACCCAAGGATTTTGCCAACTTCACTAAGAAGAATGTGCCCACACTAAGTAGGACTTTACACTAGTGGCTAACTCACTAAGAGTTTTACACAACAACCACTAAACAAGAAGCTCATTAAGAGCTTGCCCACACTAAGTAGGACTTATACAATTGCCCACACAAAGTAGGACTTTTACAACAATTACCCTATCACTAAGAAAGGGGATAAGATGAATGATTAAGCACAATGTTGTTCACTCTTCTAAGTGAAAGATAATTACATTTGAAGCTCATCTTGTTGGCTCTTTGAACATAATAAGCTCACTCTTTGTCTTGCTTTGCAAATTCACCTTTGAATGCATTTAGATTATGACAATGAAGTGCATTTGCTTTCAAAGTGTTTAGACTTGATAAGGAATCAATAAGAATATGTTTTGCAAGTCTCTCAAAGTCTTGTAGTCATTCTAAAGCTTTGGAGTATTTATACAATTTGAAATCTCGCTGAAAAACAACTCTGGAACGGTCAAAAAACGGCTAGTAACAGTGTACTTCGGTTGACCGAACACATAACTCGGTGGACCGAAGGCAATCTCGGTCGACCGACTTGGGACCTCGGTAGACCGACCTTGGTCATCTCGGTCGACCGAACCATCTCTTGGTCGACCGAACCAAGTCAGACCAACTCTCTGTTTCTTCCTCGGTTGATCCGAGATAATCTCGGTTGACCGACTTTCTGGGCATTCGGAGAGTTGTCTTAACACACGTTTTGAAATCTTTTGAAGTCTAAAATGTTTTCTTAATATGTAACAAGTAAGAGCACTTTGGAAAACCATTTTACAAGACTTATACTTTGAAATCGAAGGCTTTTGAAATACGAACACTATTTGAAACTTAGCCTTTCAAAAACGTGTTTATGAAAACATGCAATGCAAGACTATAGTGAAGAGCTTATGTTCAAGAGAGCGTTGGTTAGAGCTTAAGGATAAATACCATTTTCAACAAAGCTAATCTAACCAACCTAAGTCTTCAATCTTCAAGCTTGACGAATGTGTCTTGAATGAAATCTTTGAAGCTTGATCAAGGCTTGATTGAAGTACTTAGAGCTTCCATATTGAGTTCCAATATACTATCACATAAATGAAAACATTAGACACAAACATCAAGTGTTTGTCCATTATCAAAAACCGAGTTCGTTTGCCCTTAGGGCTAACAATCTCCCCCTTTTTGATTATGTCAAACTTTGATGTAATTAGATAGGATATGGACAATATTAAGAACAAGGAAGCATGGCAAAAGGATATAAGAACAAGTAAGAGTAAAGACTAATGCTTATAAGATAAACCAAGTAAACATGGAAGCTAAAAGCATTAGTAAGAATACTCCTTTCGCCATATGCATTAGGGACTCTTTGAGGAGCCCTATTTCCCAACCAACCTCCTTGCCTCCTTCCTTCCATCAAGTAGCATTCTTGTGTGTAATATACATACCTTAGTTTACACAAGAAGCTAACTTATTATCATCAAAAACATCATAGAGTAACTTTGCCCTTAGGGCTAACAATCTCCCCCTTTTTTGATGATGACAAAACATTGATGCAAATGGGAATAATATACAAAAGATAAATCTTTAAAGTATATAAACATGAATGCATGAGATAAGGATATTAAGGATCTAGACAAGTAGATAACAAATATTCTACTCCCCCTATTTAAGAGAATCCCTTATCTCTCCCATTTTGCAAAGTCCCTTATCTCTCCCATTTTGCAAAGTTCTAAGCTTTCTCCTTTTTGTAAAATACTTCTCATGGCACATTTGCAACACTAAAAATTCTCCCTCTTTTTGTCAACATCAAAAAGGGATATCAGAGCGCCAATAAGAAAAGCATTTAGCGAAAAGTAAAGATTAATAATGGAGAAGCTTGATGAAATATACGAATTCTCCCCATAGAAAAAAAATGATACCAATTGAAAAAAAAACTTGATATCAATTGAAGAAAAACTTTTAAAAGCAAAGGAGAATCATATTGGTTCAAAAGATCAATCTTAAAGTCCATAAAACATTTGAGAAAGGATTGATCAAGAATAAGCTTAGTTGATTTCTAAACAAAGAGGAGTCCATAATAACACATAAATCAAGAGATGGTCATATATGGCTCAAAAAGAATATCAACCTAAGCTAAAACAAAGGAGATGAGGAATAAACCTTAAAGAACAATCTCCCCGTTTATCAAACAAAACATGTTAGCTCTTTAAGATGAAAAACAAATTGAAAATATAGCTAACAAGAGTGGGATGTGATACTAATTGTTAAAACATAAAAGTTAAGCATATGTATCACAACCAAAAAATTTAGAGGAAGTGTAAGATACCAATTGTAGTACATTCCTCTAATAAGTTAATGGTTAGCTAAATGAGTATAACACTCTAGAAGCAAGACTAACCAAAAGCTTAAATGAGATCACAAAAGAATAATACCAATATCAAAGTATATGATCTCATAGTTATTTAGGGAAAACACATGTAGAATATGAACATGTATAACATGTATAACTCCCAAAATAACTAACACAAATTGGCTATAAGATAAGAAAGTTGAAAACCAAGCCAATAAGTGATGTGATGATGTAAAATATGAAAAATTGAGAATACATCACATTTAAGGGGGGTATAAGATAAAAACATATGAAGACTCCCCCTATATCTCTTAATGATGCAACTTCTTAACATGATACTCAAAAACGATAAAAATCAAGCGCATCATGTTAAGCATATGTAAATGAAGTTCAAGCACCAAAGAGATAAAATATGTGCATTCTAGAAGATCTAGTTACCAATTGTGATAGTGTTTGTACTCTAAGCATAATAAGGTCTAGAGATAGCACAAAACACATTATCAAGATAAAAGAACCCATGCACATAAACAAGAGAGTTTAAATAGACAAGTTTATGCTTTTAAGCCATCATTCTTGTCAAGTTTGGAATACACTTTTAGCATGTTGACAAGCAAAAAATGATGTACATAAACCATAAGCAAAAATGCACAAACTCTCTTTGTCTTACAAAGACTAGAAGTATATCCTAAACTACTTGCACTAACAATCCACAAAGTGATCATGCAAGTTGAAAATTGAAAGAGCAAAAACTTCTTAGCCATTTAACTAAACTCATCATATAGGAATGTTATAGCTCATAAGGATCAAAAACAACATAATGACCACTAATCAAAGGATGAGTTAAGCCTTGTACCTCAACGCTCTTTGAGCTTGGACTTCTTACCATTTTGGTAGATCTTATTTATCAACAAGTCCATTGAGGCCTTTTGTGTGATCACTTTCATTGATCATCACAATTTTGTAATCCTTAGCATTTGACTCTTTTCTTGGAGTCTTAGCTCACTTGTGCCATTCCTTGTAGTTCATATCTTCTTCTTGAAGGATAGAACTCTTTGTTACCTACAAGGAATTCTTGATAACAAATTTGGTACCTTTTTAAAAGTCCTTCATGATTAGCTCAATATCATCAAGTAACACATATATGCTTAAGGATCAAGGTTAGCAAAAACCAATACAACTAGATGGATTCTTAAATGAATATGACATAACAAAACAAGAATCAATCAAGTTGCATATGCTACATCTCATCATAGATACCTTAGCTAAACATAAGCATGAATAATCAAGAGCGTGCTAAAGGTTATCTATTTGAATATAAAAATCAAGAATTGGAGATGCAACATGTATAAGAGCAAGCATATAAAAATATATATACCAAAAACACTTAAACACATTAACTAAAGTGTTAAGATAAAGTGATTTGATACCTTTGCTTTCTTACCAAGTGATGAAGACATTGGATTAACACTTTGACTCTTGTCATCACTTGAAGCTTTGCTCTTAGTATCTACCCAACTTGGTTCTCCAATTGATTAACATTTGAGCTTTGAGAATCCAAGTGTTAAGGAGTGCTCTTGACTTTCTTCTTTTGGCACAACTCCTTTGACTTCTCCCCAATGCCACTTCTAATCGAATCAATAACATTGAAGCTTTGTGGCATGCATCTAACTTATAAGAACCTATAAGATCAAGGGAAGAGTAGCTTTTGGTACCCACTTTTGTTTGGGTCCATGGGGGGTTAGTAGAATTAAACTTCACTTTCCAAATTGTTTTAACTCCCTTTCAATCTTCTTCTTAACATGACATCTATCACAAGTATGACCATGTTTTCCACAATATGTGCAATGAATGTGTGGCTTAGAAGAATTGTGAGCATGCACATGATTTCTATTTGGCCTATGTGACATACTAGCATTTACAACATGATTCTTATGAAAAAGAGAAGAGCTAGCAATATCGACATGATTTGCAATATAACCAAGGCCATGTTTATCATTTGAAGCACATTGCATGCCAAGAATTTGATCAAGATTTTTCTTACCCTTTGAAAAGTTTTCAACAAGAAGGGTAAGGTTTTTTAACTTTGTTTTCCAAAAGATCAAATTCAACAAGCTTGTTTTCTAAAGATGACACTTTAACACAAGCTTCTATGTGTTGTAATGAAGATGAATTGCAAGTAGTAATAAGATCATCATTTTCACATTTCAAGCAATTAACATCATCACACAACTTTTTATTTTCATCAACCAACTTGGCCTTTTCTTCAAGCAAATATTCAATTTTATGCTTCATTTCAAGGTTTTGCTTTGCACATTTTTTCAATTGATCATACATATCAATTAAAAGCACATTAGCATCATCCTCCTCAACATCATCATAAGAATTTGAAATAGAGGGAGAAGGATGTACCTCATTACCAAAAGCCATGAAGCACAAGTTGGCGTATTCATCATCACCGTTGTCACTTGAAGAGCTTGATCCTTCATGAGTATCTTCAAGCGTTTTCCACATGGAGTGGGCGGATTTGCTTCCAAGGACACGGTTGTACTCCTCCGGACTCAAGGCACAACTAAGAATATTCATTGCCTTGTAATTTTGAGTCATCATCTTGAACTCAACTTCATTTAGCTCATTGTCCTTCTTTGGAGTTTGAACACCTTCCACCATCTTCTTGGGTACATATGGACCTTCTTCAATTATATGCCATAAAGAGAAATCAATGGAGCACACATATATCTTGAATCGATCCTTCCAAGCATCAAAATGATTTCCATCATAAAGTGGTGGTCTATCGGTGGAAGTCCCCTCTTGGTAAGCTAAAGCGGAATTACCGGCCATTAATCTTTGCTTCAAGCGGTTAAGCTAGTAATGAAGACCGGGCTCTGATACCAAATGAAGAAACCCAAGAGGGGGGGTGAATTGGGTTTTAATAATTCTTGCAAACTATTTCCAATCTTTTCTAGGTAAGTGCAAGTTTAACAAAAGCTAAAGCAAAACCCAATGCAAATCACAAGACAAGAGATTTAGAGTGGTTCGATTCACTAAGAATCTACCTCCACTACCTTGAGCCGCACCCAAGGATTTTGCCAACTTCACTAAGAAGAATGTGCCCACACTAAGTAGGACTTTACACTAGTGGCTAACTCACTAAGAGTTTTACACAACAACCACTAAACAAGAAGCTCATTAAGAGCTTGCCCACACTAAGTAGGACTTATACAATTGCCCACACAAAGTAGGACTTTTACAACAATTACCCTATCACTAAGAAAGGGGATAAGATGAATGATTAAGCACAATGTTGTTCACTCTTCTAAGTGAAAGATAATTACATTTGAAGCTCATCTTGTTGGCTCTTTGAACATAATAAGCTCACTCTTTGTCTTGCTTTGCAAATTCACCTTTGAATGCATTTAGATTATGACAATGAAGTGCATTTGCTTTCAAAGTGTTTAGACTTGATAAGGAATCAATAAGAATATGTTTTGCAAGTCTCTCAAAGTCTTGTAGTCATTCTAAAGCTTTGGAGTATTTATACAATTTGAAATCTCGCTGAAAAACAACTCTGGAACGGTCAAAAAACGGCTAGTAACAGTGTACTTCGGTTGACCGAACACATAACTCGGTGGACCGAAGGCAATCTCGGTCGACCGACTTGGGACCTCGGTAGACCGACCTTGGTCATCTCGGTCGACCGAACCATCTCTTGGTCGACCGAACCAAGTCAGACCAACTCTCTGTTTCTTCCTCGGTTGATCCGAGATAATCTCGGTTGACCGACTTTCTGGGCATTCGGAGAGTTGTCTTAACACACGTTTTGAAATCTTTTGAAGTCTAAAATGTTTTCTTAATATGTAACAAGTAAGAGCACTTTGGAAAACCATTTTACAAGACTTATACTTTGAAATCGAAGGCTTTTGAAATACGAACACTATTTGAAACTTAGCCTTTCAAAAACGTGTTTATGAAAACATGCAATGCAAGACTATAGTGAAGAGCTTATGTTCAAGAGAGCGTTGGTTAGAGCTTAAGGATAAATACCATTTTCAACAAAGCTAATCTAACCAACCTAAGTCTTCAATCTTCAAGCTTGACGAATGTGTCTTGAATGAAATCTTTGAAGCTTGATCAAGGCTTGATTGAAGTACTTAGAGCTTCCATATTGAGTTCCAATATACTATCACATAAATGAAAACATTAGACACAAACATCAAGTGTTTGTCCATTATCAAAAACCGAGTTCGTTTGCCCTTAGGGCTAACATAATGATGGTGGCTAATTCAAGAACAAGAGGGAACAAGAACCAATTCCTTTGTGTCCAAACGGACAAGGAAGTTTTCTTTTGGTTTGATCGTTGTCTAAATAGGATAACCCGGCTGCCAATTTCTTTACTTCCGGGTGGCTTTTGCGTATGGTAGTATTAATATTTTTTTTTGTTATCTTTCTCGGTCTATTCCAAGCAAACAAGAAAAAATTTAATGAAAAGCGTAAGGGTACACCAAGATAGAGATCAACATTTTGCTCTGATACCACTTGATGCGGAACCGTTGTACTAATACTAAGGTTCGGCTTGAATGCCCAATCTTTCTCTATCTCGAACAGTTTGTGGAGAATATAATCAACAATCCTCCCGTAAGGTTGATTATCAATAGGGGCTGAAACACCACAATAAGTATAAACTAAACTTATTGATACAGTAACTCAAACATGAATGAAATCTACATAGAGAATCAAACACAAAGTAACTAAGGAATAACCTTAAATCAGTATATCAAGTCTAATACTAACATGGCTAAAATCCCTCTTAAATAGAGTGGAATTTCGAAGCCTAATGAACCACAAATAAGAGTCCTTAAAAGATTAGGACTCTACAACTCCTAGATAACTAAAAACACTACCTAACATCAAGGACAACATGTCCTATTATTTAGCTAGCTTATTTCGGCCAACATGGCTAATTAAACATTATAATAAATCTGAAAATATAATTAAAGTTTAGAATAGACTTTAATTATCAAATGGCTAAAATACCCTTTCAACCATTTTCCTTCCAATTATGTATTTTTCCTTCAAATTTTATTAGATGACTTTGATCCTTGTGTCTAGCTTTATTTGAAGGCTTCTTTAACTCTTGAACCTTTAGAATAGATACTTTCAACACTTGGAACAAAGGCTTTACTTTGAAGCTTGTATTTGGAACATATGAGTTAATTATGAGGTCATTTATCCAAATGACCTCTTCAAGCTTCCCGGATAGTACCGTATCACCAGCAGTCAATAAACATATACACGTGAAAATTAGATGATGAATACAATCATCATGACATAAATGGGAGTCGGCATATAAAAAATGAAGAAACATGAAATACTTTTTATTTTCTAGATTCACGTTTGCCTGACGTACATATTTTGTCTCCTTGAGCATTAAACATCTTTCTATTAAATATAAAAATAGAATATTTGGACAAAGCAATTGAAACTCCACATCTGAAAATAATAATAAATAAAGGAAATCAAACACATTATTACAAGATTATACTAGTATTTTATTAGTTCCTTATTTGTTTTCCTCTGATTCATAGAAGGACCTCCTCAAGCGATATTTCATCTTTAATGTAGACTTCTTTGCAACTAGTATACATAATGATTTATACTTCAAAAGGATTTTACCAAATGGAACATGCAAATCATAAGATATATGAGATGGATCATTGTAGGGAATGAATATGAATGGTGCAGATGCATGTATGGACATTACAAGTGACTGTATATTTGAGACTCTCTAGATGGGACGATAATACGAGTGTTTGTATTTCAATAAAGCAAATGAATCGCTATATTGGGCCAAGATCGTTAGCTGCAAATGATTGTAAGGAACAACTTGGAAGGACACGTCTATCTAATTTCCATCATAAACAATCGAGATAAGACTTTTAGCGTAAATCCTAAAAATTGCAAAAATATGAAGCATCATGCAATTTTAGGAAACATTAATAGGAGAACATCCTCGATTCTAACGTTCAAAAGAGTTTGTAATCCATTCACACACAAAAAATTCAAGCAACATGCAGATCCCAAGGAACTTGGTTTAAGACAGCAAAAGATCCTTAGTTGATTGTTTTTAGGGATTCCTCTACTTGAATAAAGCAGTGACCTATTGAATTTATTTTTATCCAATAACATGGAAATCTTTTCAACGTTCAATTAATTATATCGATTTGAATGAATTTCACTTGCAGTGTCAAACTTCAAATAATAAACTTTCACCCCATTCTGAATGACGATATATCCAATTATAACCTTGAGTGAGTGCACAACTATCCCTATATGCACCAATCTTAAGCTTGTTGAGGTGTGAACCTCTGTGAAATTCTAGTGAACAATTAAGCTTATGGGTATGTTTCAAATTCTGAATAACAAATGCCATATAATAATTCTTATGATCCCTGGAAACTCTCAATTTTTCCTTATGAATTTCAAGTTTCCAACAAGTGTTTTATAACCAATGGTTTCTCCATTTAAGGGAAATGTTGTAAGTATAATCGTATCTTAGAATTTTAGACGGGACGGGATATAAAGCAGTAATTCATCCGGCAACTAGCTTATTGGATCATTAGTAGTAGCGTCGTTCCTTATATGACGCGATCTCTTATGTTGTACGGCTCCTTTTTTAAATTGCGAAACGATAGTTATAATTTTGTTTTTTCTTTTTAAAATTTTCGTAAGGGGATTTAATTTTTATTGACAATATATTGATATAATTAAATTTATTACGAAAAGCAAAATAATTTGTGTAACACACAAAAACGAGAGTCAATATCTAATATGAAACACAATGTAGACTATATTATGTGTACTGAAAGATAAAATAATTAAACAACTTTTCATTGCAATCAATTGATGAAATCTACAAATACTATATATAAAAAGACCAAATAATTCAACTTTATTTTTTCAAAACAATCTGGTAACATTATTTCTATATCTTTACATTCAACAATCCAGCTGTCAGTAAACTTATACACATTAAAATTAGAAGATGAATACAATCATAATGACATAAATGGGAGTCGGCATATAAAAGTCGAAACCTGAAATACTTTTTATTTTCTAGAATCGCGCTCGAATGATGCACATATTTCGTCTGTCACACCCCGAAACCGAATGATGACCTAGCAGTACCTCATATGGCAATGATGTACACGTAATCACCATCATCCGTCACTTCATCATCTGCTAGTAAAAGAAAGTAAAGACACGAGCTACGAAACCCAACATCAACACCATTGGGAAGAAGCCTCAAATATGGCACAAATACATTTTCCTGACTTCCCCGAAAAGAGTGTAAAAATATTCTTGAGCATTAAACATCTTTCTATTAATTATAAAAATTAAATATTTGGACAAAGCAAATGAAACTCCACGTCTGAAAAGAAAAAAAAAAAGAAATCAAACTCATTATTACGAAGATTATACTAGTATTTTATTAGTTCCTTACTTGTTTTTCAAATGTTTTCGTCTGATTCACCTAAGGACCTCCTCAAGCGATATTCCATCTTTAATGTAGACTTCTTAGGAACTAATAGACACAATGTTGTATACTTCAAAAGGCTTTTACCTATTGGAACATGAAAATCTAGATGTGTGAGATTGATCATTACAGAGAATGAATATGAGTGGTGCAGATGCATGTATGGACATTACAAGTGACTGTATATTTGAGACTCTCTAGATGGGATGATTATACAAGTGCTTTTATTTGCATTAAAGCAAATGAATCGCTATATTGGTCAATGATCGTTAGGTGCAAGATGTTGCAAGAAACAACTTGGAAGGGAATATCTATCTAATTTCCATAAAAACAAACCAGATAAGACTTTTAGCGTAAATCTTAAAAATTATAAAAATATGAAGCACATGCAATTTTAAGAAACATGAATCGGAGACCATCGTCGATTCTAACGTTCACACGAGTTTCTAAGAAGTTCACACAAAAAAGTCAAGAAACATGCAGATCCCAAGGAACTTTGATTTAAGACAGCAAAATATCCTTAGTCGATGGTTCTTAGAGATTCCTCTACTTCAATAAAGTAGTGACATATCGAATTTATTTTTATCCAAAAAATTGAAAATCTTAGTTGAAGGAAATTCACGAGTAGTGTCAAACTCTTGCAGGTAACGATCGTGGACCAATATTACGATTCATTTCCTTCAATGCAGTAAACACACTCGTATTACCATCCCATCTAGATAGTCTCAAACATAGTCACTTGTAAGGTCCATACATTCATCTGTGCCATTCATTTTCATTCCCTAGAATGATCAATCTCATACATCTCGATTTGCATGTTCCAATTGGTAAACACCTTTTGAAGAATACAACATTTTGTATAATAGTTCCTTAGAAGTCTACTTTAAAAATGGAATATCGCTTGAGGAGGTCCTTCGATGAATCAGAACAAAACATCAGTAAAACAAACAAGGAACTAATAAAATACTATATAATATTTGTAATAATGAGTTTGATTTTCTTTTTTTAATTTTTTTTTTTTACAGATGTTGAGTTTCATTTGCTTTGTCCAAACCTATAGTTTTTATAATTAATAGAAAGACGTTTAATGCTTAAGGAGACGAAATATGTGCGTCATTCGAGCATGATTCTAGAAAATAAAAATGTATTTCAGGTTTCCTCAATTTTTGTAAATCGACTCACATTTATGTCATTATGATTGTATTCATTTTCATGTATTAACTTTAATAAGTTTACTGACCACTGGATTGTTGAAAGTAAAGATATAGGAATAATGTTACATGATTTTTTTATTTTTACTGAAAAATAAAGTTGAATTATTGGGCCTTTTTTTGTATATAGTATTTCTAGATTTCATCAATTCATTGCAATAGAAAGTAGTGTAAATATTTAATCTTTCGGTACACATAATCTAGTCTACAATATGTCTTATATTAGACATTGACTCTTGTTTTTTTGTGTTAAATATTTTTCTTTTCATTATATTTATATATATTCCATAAAAAATTTCACAATGTTCCATCCTCGTATGTAAATTTTAAAATAAAAAATAAATTATACCTATCGTCTCGCAATTTCAAACAAGAGCCGCATAAGAGAAGAGATCGTGTTATATAAAGACAAACGCTACTGCTAATGATCAAATAAGCTTGTTGCCGAATGAATTTCTGCTCAATATCCCGTACCGTCTAAAATTCGAAGATACAGCTATCACTAACATCATTTATCTTAAATGGAGAAACCTTTTGTTATAAAACACTTGTTGGATGCTTGAAATTCATAAGGAAACAAAAAGTAGAGTTTCGAAGGATCATAAGAATTATTATATGGTATTTGTTATTCAGAATTTGAAACATACCCATAATCTTAATTGTTCACTAGAATCGCATAGAGGTTCACACCTCAACAAGCTTAAGATTGGTGCATAAAGACTACCAGTGGGGTGAAAGTTTTTTATTTGAAATTTGACACTGCTCGTGAAATTCCTTCAACTCAATATAATTTATTGAACGTTGAAAATATTACCAATTTTTTGGATAAAAATAAATTCAATAGGTCACTGATTTATTCAAGTAGAGGAAACCCTAAGAAGCATCAACTAAGGATCTTTTGCTGTCTGAAATCAAGTTCTTTGGGATCTGCAAGTTTCTTGACTTTTTGTGTGTGAATTGCTTTCAAACTCAACTAAGCGTTAGAATCGACGATGGTCTTCGATTAATGTTTCTTAAAATTCGCCGGTGCTTCATATTTTTGCAAGTTTTAAGATTTATGCTAAAAGTCTTATCTCGATTGTTTATGATGGAAATTAGATAGATATAGCCTTCCAAGTTGTTCCTTGCAACCTCTTGCAGCTAACGATCGTTGACAAATAGCGATTCATTTGTTTCAATGCAAAGAAAGCATTCGTATTTCCATCCCATCTAGAGAGTCTCAAATATACAGTCACTTGTAAGGTCCATACATGCATCAGAGCCATTCATATTCATTCCCTACAAAGATCAATCTCGTACATCTCGATTTTCATGTTCCCATTGGTAAACACCTTTTGAAGAATACAACTTTTTATATGGTAGTTCCTTAGAAGTCTACTTTAAAGATGGAATATCACTTCGATGAATCAGAGCAAAACATTAGGAAAACAAACAAGGAACAAATAAAATACTAGTATAATATTCGTAATAATGAGTTTGATTTCCTTTTTTTTAATTTTTTTTCAGATGTGGAGTTTCATTTGCTTTGTCCTAATATGTAATTTTTATAATTAATAGAAAGATATATATTAGAGAAAGTTGAATTTTATTACTAATGGCCAAAGCCAGAATATTACAGCAGAAAAAATCGCCCCCTGTGCGTCATTCGAGCGTGATTCTAGAAAATAAAAAAGTATTTTAGGTTTCCTCATTTTTAAAAGCCGACTCCCATTTATGTCATTATGATTGTAGTCATCTTCTAATTTTAACTTTTATAAGTGTACTGCCAGTTGGATTGTTTAAAGTAAAGATATAGGAATAATGTTACATGATTTTTTATTTTTTTTAAAAAAATAAAGTTGAATTATTGGGTATTTTTTTGAATATAGTATTTCTTGATTTCATCAATTCATTGCAATGAAAAGTAGTGTTCGGAACAAATAATCTAGTCTTTTTTTTTAGCCTCATAGGAGGAGGAGGTGGACGCCCTAGGAAGGGAGAATTATTTGGCCCCATGTAGGGGAAGGGTGTCGAACTCGTGACCTCACTGTCGTGGGTAGAGGCCAGTCCCACTGGGCTGTGGCACTCTTGTCACTACTAAAAAAATCACTTTTTGCGTCAGGCGACGCCTGCCACAAAAAGTACCTTTACCGACTCGAAAACGTTTTTACGTCGGTTATACGACGGCAATTGATGGGTCGCATGGGAAGGCGACGCAAAAACTTTACGACGGGAAGCGCCCGACGCAATTAGTTTTTTCAACGGGAATTTTCCTAATTACGACACTTATTTCTCGGCGTAAAAACTTAGCAAAAAGCGACTAGTTTTTTGCATCGGATATAATTTCCGACACAATTATCGACACAAAAACATATAATGCGACATCTTATATCTTGTCGAAAATAGTTTTTCACGATCGCAAATATTATAATAATATTATATTTATTATTTTTTTCGCGATGGCACAATCTATTGAAAATAATTTTTAACCATCGCAAATGTTGTAATATCTAAAAAAATAGTATACTAAAACCAACACTAGTAATTTCAGGGTTGAAATAGTCCAAACAATATATTAGTAGTTTTATTTGAAGACAAGGGTATAATAGTAATTTTATTAAAAAAAGAAAAGAAAAGAAATACTTGATCACCAAGAAATGTTTTATAAATTACGCTTTAATCCTTACTAATAATGAAATTGCAAATAAGGGCCCCATCTATACCTAACATATCACTTTCTTAAAATAGAAGGTCTCTCCCTCATTTTCTCCCTTTCTCTACACCATAACTCCCTCTGCAAAATACCTCCCTCCACAACTTCATCATCTTAAAATAACATCATCATCAATCATCAAAGAAAGAAAGGCAAGACAACTAATCTTCTATTTTTCCAGTAAAGCAGACACACATACATGTAGATACATATTAGCTCATGCTTTCTTCTTTCTTCCACTTCACAAAATATGACATAGTTCATACATACAAATTGCTCTTCAAATCCAATGCATAAACACACAACTGCTTTTCACTGCTGCTGCTTCTTTTCCATCCTCTGCACTCACAGCAACAACAATACTCACTTCTATATATTATATAAGTATCAAGATATTTTTGTCAAATAATGATTACCTTGATATTGATCCCTTTATACAATTTGGTTCTTGAAATTTGGAGCGATACTTCCTCCGAGGCTGCTATTGCGTGCAAATTTTGGAAAGCGGAATTCGTAGGGAACACTGTGCTCCACCCCAAAGGTGAGAAATCTTGATCGGGACTTTTGCAGGTTTAAGGCGGGTGACCAGAGGAATTATTGTTTTGAATTCTTGACCCAATCCTGTAAAAGGGGATTGAAATTAAGGAAATTATTAAAAATATTAATAAGTAGTAATAATAATAATAACAGTGAAAAGTCAAGGGAAAATATATTTGATGCTTAAACTAGTTATCACAAACAACCAACCAACTAAAATAACCAGAAAGTACTATTGATATTGCTACAAAACAAAAGTAAATCATCTAAACTCAAAGTCTTCTATCCAAAATAGTATAAATGAGTAGAATTTTAGAGGAGCAATAATCCGGAAATCAATAAGAAACTAACACCAATAAAAAAACAGTAGCAATAATCTCAGACTACAACAAGAATAGTAATAATAGCGATAGCGAGTATCTAAAAAATAATAACATCTACAATAATAACAGTAAAAGAAAAAAGGAACATAAAATATTTTGAATCAGGGAGGTGGTGGTTTGGAAATAATAAAAGAAATAATAATAAATTAAGTATTTAACCAATTTAATAAACATATTAAATGGAAAAAAGAAAAGAGGGGGATTGGAGATGGGATTAGAGAGAGAGAGACTTACCGACAAAGAAAAGGCAGCGGCGGTGACAAAGAGACAGACGACGACCGGAGCGTGAAACAGAAAAGGAAGAAAATATATAAATAAATCTGAATTTTAGAAATTAAGGAAATTTTGGGAAATTGATAATTTAAATAACGAAGATGAATTGGGTAAAATTTTAATAGCAAAAGAAATTGATTAAATTGGGGGGTTTTGCAATTTTAACAAAAGAATTTGATTAAATTTTGAAATTCTAACAGAAGGGTTGTAAAAGATAAAAATAAGAATAGTAAATAATAGAATATATGAGATTACCTTGGGGAGTGGTGGATGCCATCGACGGCGACCGCAGACGGAGAAGACGAAGTCGAGAGAAAATAAAAAATAAAGAAGACGATGAAACTTGGGGTTGGGATTAGGGATTAGGGATCTGGAATATAACAGAAAAAAGGGAGTTGAGGGGGGGTTCCAGTGTGGGCTAGGATTTTATGAAAAAAGTTAGAAAAATTCCATTTTTACACTAGTACTTTATTTTATCTGCATATAAAGTCCGCTCTCGTTTAACTCTATATTTATAGCACTCATATTTGTTTGGGGACGAAGATAATTATTTCAAAAGAAAATTAAAAGAGAATGTGGCCCGTAAATTTAAATTAGGAGTCGCGTATTTGGAGTAAATATTTTTTTTAAATAATTATTTTAGGGGATGCGATGAGAAAATCTACCACCAAAACTAATAATAAAATTTTGATCGTTTGCATCAACTTTCTATGTGACGGGAGAATTCCATTGCAATTTTTGGTTATTTGGGGCGAAACCTTTTGCATCGAACGAAGCCCATCGCAAATATGGTCATTTGCATCAACTTCGTATGTGACGGGAGAATCCCGTCGCAAATTTTGATTATTTGTGGCGAAACTTCTTGCGTCGACTGAAGCCCATCGCATATAATCCCCTTTTCACGACGAATTAATTTGCTGACACAAATAGTAATTAGCGGTCGTAAATGCATATCACGAAACGACGTACATGCCAGTTATTTGCGTTGGTGTATCATTTTGACACAAATGATGAGTTATTTATGATGATGCTTGCAGACGCTAAAAAAGTCTCGTCGCAACAAGCTATATTTCTAGTAGTGTGTCACACATAATTTAGTCTAAAATATGTTTTACATTAGATATTGACTTTTGTTTTTGTGTGTTACAATAATTATTTTTCTTTTCATAATAAATTTAAATATATCTATATATGTTCAATAAAAAATTCACAACGTTCCATCCTCATACGTAAATTTTAAAATAAAAAACAAAATTATACCTATCGTCTCGCAATTTCAAACAAGAGCTGTATAAGAGAAGAGATCGCGTCATATAAAGACAGACGCTACTGCTAATGATCAAATAAGCTTGTTTTTTTTTTTAAAAAAAAACACCAGCGTGGTGGGGCGGACCCCGTTTATTAATATAGCAAAAAACGATAAAATATTCAAGGAGAGGGACATGAACCAAAACCTCCCATAAGATGGAAAAATTCCACCTCTTACAAAATGAATAGCAAAAGTGCAACCAGGAGCATTTATGTTATGCTCTAGGGTGATACAGTTGAATCTATGCTATAATGCAAAGCCATTAAAATCGATCTCGACCATTCATAGTATGGCCTAGCCGAACCAATACAAATAAAAAAATTAGAAATTTTTTCAACGTTCAATAAATTATATCGAGTTGAAGGAATTTCACGAGCAGTGTCAAACTTCAAATAAAAAACTTTCACCCCATTTTGAATGGCGATATATCCAATTATGGCTTGAGTGAATGCACAACTATCCATATACGCACCAATCGGAAGCTTATTTAGGTGTGAACCTCTGTGCTATTCTAGTGAACAATTAAGCTTGTGGGTATGTTTAAAATTCTGAATAACAAATACAATATAATAATTCTTATGATCCCTCAAAACACTACATTTTCTTTCCTTATGAATCTCAAGCTTCCTACAAGTTTTTTATAATAAAGGGTTTCTCCATTTAAGGGAAATGTTGTTAAGTATAGCCGTATCTTCGAATTTTAGACGGGATGGAATATAAAGCAGCAATTCATCCAATAACCAGCTTATTTGATCATTAGCAGTACCGCCTGTCCTTATATGACCCGATCTCTTCTCTTGTACGACTCTTGTTTGAAATAGCGAAAGGATAGGGATGGAACGTTGTGAAATTTTTATTGACTATCTATATATATACATATATAATTTTATTATGAAAAGAAAAATTATTTGTGTAACACACATAAATAAGAGCCAATATCTAATATGAAACATAGTGTAGACTAGATTATGCGTACATAAAGATTAAATATTTACACAACTTTTCATTGCAATGAATGTATGAAATCTACAAATACTATATATAAAAAAACCCAATAATTCAACTTTATTTTACAAAAAAAAAAAAAAAATAATCTTGTAACATTATTCCTTTATCTTTACTTTCCACAATCCAGCTGTCAGTAAACTTATACACGTGAAAATTAGAAGATGAATACAATCACAAGACATAAATGGGAGTCGGCATATAAAAATGAGGAAACATGAAATGCTTTTTATTTTCTAGAATCACGTTCGAATGACACACATATTTCGTCTCCTTGAGCATTAAATATCTTTCTATTAAGTATAAAAATTAAATATTTGGACAAAGCAAATGAAACTCGACATTTGAAAACATTAAAAAAGAAAAGGAAATCAAACTCATTATTACGAAGATTATACTAGTATTTTATTAGTTCCTCATTTGTTTTCCTAACGGTTTCCTCTGATTCATCGAAGGACCTCTTGAAGCGATATTCCATCATCAATGTAGACTTCTTTTTAACTACTATACCGAATGATTTATACTTCAAAAATATTTTACCAATTGGAACATGCAAATCGAGATGTATGAGATTGATCATTGTAGGGAATGCAAGGAACAACTTGGAAGGACAAATCTATCTAATTTTCAAATTAAAAATTGCAAAAATATGAAGCACAACTATCCATATATGCACCAATCTTAAGCTTGTAGAGGTTTGAACCTCTGTGCAATTCTAGTGAACAATTAAGGTTATGGGTATGTTTCAAATGTTGGATAACAAATACCATATAATAATTCTTATGATCCCTCGAAAGTCTACACATTTTTTCCTTATGAATTTCAAGCTTCCAACAAGTATTTTATAACCAAAGGTTTCTCTATTTAAGGGAAATGCTAAAAGTATGGTCGTATTTTCAAATTTTGGACGGGGCGGGATACAAAGAAGCAATATTAGTTCCTTGTTTGTTTTCCTCTGATTCATTGAAGAACCTCCTCAAGCGATATTCCACCTTTAATGTAGACTTCTTTCCTACTAGTATACATAATGATTTATACTTGAAAAGGATTTTATGAATTGGAACATGCAAATCATAAGATGTATGAAATGGATCATTGTAGGGAATGAATATGAACGGTGCATATGCATGTATGGACAATACAAGTGACTGTATATTTGAGATTCTCTAGATGGGATGATAATACGAGTGTTTGTATTGCATTAAAGAAAATGAATCACTATATTGGTCCAAGATAGTTAGCTGCAAGAGATTGCAAGGAACAACTTGGAAGGGTACATCAATCTAATTTTAATCATAAATATTCGAGATAAGACTTTTAGCGTAAATCTTACAAATTGCAAAAATATGAAGCCCGATGCAATTTCAAGGAACATTAATCGAAGAACATCGTCGATTCTATCGTTCAATAGAGTTTATATGCAATTCACACACAAAAAGTCAAGAAACATGCAAATCCCAAGGAACTTGATTTAAAGACAGTATAAGATCCTTAGTTTATTCTTCTTAGGGATTCCTCTACTTGAATAAAGTAGTGACCTATCAAATTTAATTTTATCCAAAAACAAGGAAATCTTTTCAACGTTTAATAAATTATATCGAGTTGAATGAATTTCACTTGTAGTATCAAACTTTGAATAATAAACTTTCATCCAATTCTGAATGACGATATATCCAATTATAACCTTGAGTGAGTATACAACTATCCCTATATGCACCAATCTTAAGCTTTTAGAGGTGTGAACCTCTGTGCAATTCTAGTGAACAATTAAGCTTATGGGTATGTTTCATATGTTGAATAAAAAATACCACATGATAATTCTTATGATCCCTCGAAACTCTACGTTTTTTTTTTCTTATCAATTTCAAGCTTCCAACAGGTGTTTTATAACCAACGGTTTCTCCATTTAAGGTAAATGCTGTAAGTATAGACGTATCTTCGAATTTTAGACGGGACGGGATATAAAGCAAAAATTCATCCAGCAACCAAATTATTTGATCATTAGCAATAGCGTCGGTCCTTATATGACGCAATCTCTTCTCATGTACGATTCTTGTTTGAAATTGTGAAACGATAGGTATAATTTTGTGTTTTATTTTAAAATTTACGTAAGGGGATGAAATTTTTATTGACTATATACATTGATATATTTAAATTTATTATGAAAAGAAAAATAAGTATTGTAACACACAAAAACATGAGTCAATATCTAATATGAAACACAGCGTAGACTAGATTATGTGTACCGAAAGATTAAATGTTTACACTACTTTTCATTAAAATGAATTGACGAAATCTACAAATACTATATATAAAAAGACCCAATAATACAACTTTATTTTTAAAAAAAGTAACAATCTTGTAACATTATTCCCATATCTTTACTTTCAACAATTCAGCGGTCAATGAACTTATACACGTGAAAATTAGATGATGAATACAATCATCATGACATAAATGGGAGTTGGCATATAAAAATGAGGAAACATGAAATACTTTTTATTTGCTAGAATCACGTTCGAATGACGGACATATTTTGTTTCCTTGAGCATTAAACATCTTTCTATTAAATATAAAAAATAAATATTTGGACAAAGCAAACGGAACTCACCATCTGAAAATAAATTAAAAAAAAAAGAAATCAAACTCATTATTACGAGGATTATACAAGTATTTTATTAGTTCCTTATTTGTTTTCCTCTGATTCATCGAAGGACCTCCTCAAGTGATATTCCATCTTTAATATAGACTTCTTTGCTACTAGTATACATAATGGTTTATACTTCAAAAGGCTTTTACCAATTGGAACATGCAAATCATAAGATGCATTAGATGGATCATTTTTAAGAAATGAATATGAATGGTGCGGATGCATGTATGGACATTACAAGTGACTGTATATTTGAGACTCTCTAGATGGGATAATAGTACGAGTGTTTGTAATGCATTAAAGCAAATGAATCACTATATTAGTCCAAGATCGTTAGGTGCAAGAGATTGCAATGATCAACTTGGAAGGGCACATCTATCTAATTTCCATAATAAACAATCGAGATAAGACTTTTATCGTAAATCTAAAAAATTGCAAAAATATGAAGTACCGTGCAATTTTAAGAAACATTAATCGGAGAACATCGTCAATTCTAACGTTCACAAGAGTTTGTACGCCATTCACACACAAAAAAGTCAAGAAACATGCAGATCCCAAGGAACTTGATTTAAGACAACAAAAGATCCTTAGTTGATGCTTCATATGGATTTCTCTACTTGAATAAAGTAGTGACCTATCGAATTTATTTTTATCCAAAAACATGGAAATCTTTTCAACGTTGAATAAATTATCCAATTAATTAACTTGTAGTGTCAAACTTCAAATAATAACCTTTCCCCCCATTCATAATTACGATATATCCAATTATAACCATGAGTGAGTGCACAACTATCCTTATATGCACCAATCTTAAGCTTGTAGAGGTGTGAACCTCTGTGCAATTCTAGTGAACAATTAAGCTTACGTGTATGTTTCAAATGTTGAATAACAAATACCATATACTAATTCTTATGAAGCCTCGAAACTTTAAGTTTTTTTTAATGAATTTCAAGCTTCCAACAGATATTTTAAAACCAAAGGTTTCTCCATTTATGGTAAATGCTGTAAGTATAGACGTATCTTTAAATTTTAGACGGGACGGGGTATAAAGCATCAATTCATTTGGCAACCAGCTTATTTGATAATTAGCAGCAGCGTCGGTCCTTATATGACGCAATCTCTTCTCGTGCACGACTGTTGTTTGTACTACTGTATTTTATTTTAAAATTTACATAAGGGGATGCAATTTTTATTGACTATACATAGATATATTTAAATTTATTATGAAAAGCAACATAAGTACTGTAACACACAAAAACAAGAGTCAATACCTAATATGAAACACATTGTAAACTAGATTATGTGTACCAAAAGATTAAATATTTACACAACTTTTCATTGCAATGAATTGACGAAACCTACAAATACTATATATGAAAAGACCTAATAATTCAACTTTATTTTTAAAAAATAACAATCTTGTAACATTATTCCTATATCTTTACTTTCAAAGATCCAGCGGTCAATAAACTTATAAATGTGAAAATTAGACAATGAATACAATCATCATGACATAAATGGGAGTCGGCATGAAATACTTTTTATTTTCTAGAATCACATTCGAATGACGGACATATTTTGTCTCCTTGAGCATTAAACATCTTTCTATTAAATATAAAAATTAAATATTTGGACAAAGCAAATTAAACTCCACATTTGAAAAAAAAAGGTAATCAAACTCATTATTACAAAGATTATACTAGTATTTTATTAGCTCCATATTTGTTTTACTCTGATTCACCGAAGGACCTCCTCAAGCGATATTCCATCTTTAATGTTGATGAAGAACCGAGGTAACAAGTACCAAGATTCCACACTTTAGTTTAAATTGGATCTTTGTCTATTCTTGAACTAGTTTCAAAGGGGAATATTCTCAACGCAACTCTAAAGAAGGCTAAGAATCGATGGAGGCTGAAACACCACAACAAGTGAAACTAACTTGTTGATACAGTAACTCAAAGATGAATGAATTCTATAAAGAAGTTCAATTACAAGTAGCTAAGGAATAACCTTACCACAATATCAATATATCTAACGTCTACCAATAACATGGCTGAAATCCTTCTTAAATAGAGTGGAATTTTCGTTGCCTAATCACCCACAAATAAGAGTCATACTAGAATTTGGCCTCTTCAGTAACCAACTAGCTAACAACTAAAGCACTATCTAAGATAATGGACAACATGTCCTATTATTTAGCTAGCACTTATTCCACTTGCCAACATGGCTAAAAATAGTAAATAATAAAGCTGAAAATAATTAAAGTCTAGAATAGACTTTAATGTAAAAAAAGACTAAAATACCCTTTAAATTCGTCCCAATTCTGGACAGTTTGTTGGACCAACTTGAACGACGATTTCGGACACCAAGCTGGCAGAATCTGAACTTGTGATCTTCATAAAAGTTGTAGAAATTTCCTTTTATCTTTAATATGCAACATAAATCAGCTCCATTGGATACCTAGATCGAAAGTTATGATCATTATACCAAACTTTCGCAAAGCTGTCCATTTCCACATCAACTTGTAAGTTTAACAAAATGCCCTTCTTAGCTACTTTGCTTGATAGGGCTGAATTGTACACTTGATAAACTTAAGAGGTTGACTTGTACAACATTTCTAGATGTAAACTTAGCGTCCTCTTTGTACTTTAGAACTCGGATCAATGATGTAATAAGTCGATTCACGTTCCTTGTCCTACGCCGTGTCATTGGTCCTTGTAATCTTGTTAAGAATTCCCTTGAATAGGGCAACCCCTTGGTTGGTCCCTCATCATCCCCTCCCCCTTGAAAAATATGATTCGTCCTCGAATCATCATCATAATCAGCAACATAATCTGAAGCAACATCAAAGGGAACAAGTTAGAAATATTATACGTAGAATGTATATCATACTCGCCTTTCAAAGAAATTTTCTTGCTGTTGTCTCAAAATAATGGAATATCCTTCACAATTTCATTTAATGGAGCAGCAAAGTTTCAAAAATCACGAACAAAACTCCTATAAAAGCTTGCCAACCCATAGAATGAATGAACTTGTCTTGATCTAGTTGGTCTCGGCCATTCCATATTTGCTTTAATTTTAGCCGGAGAAACTTTAATACCTTGAGAAGTCACAATGTATTCAAGAAGTTTAATAGAATTAGTGTAAGAAACACATTTTTCAAGCTTAGTATACAAAGTGTGTTCTTTTAGAATAGAAAAAAAAGCCCTAAGATGCTCATTATGATTCCCTATGTTTTTACTACGAACAAGTATATTATCAAAGCGAGGAATCGGATGTCTATACTTAATTGTTATTTTATTAATATTGAGACAATCCGTATATAATCTAAAAGTCCCTTCTTTCTTTGGTACAAAAATTACCGAGTTAGCATAAGGACTTAAAGACTTACTTACCTTTTCCTTCTCAATAATTAAATCAACTTTCCTTTGAATTTCGTGATTGTCATCCGGATTTGGTTTATATCTTTCACGGTTTTGAGGGCTAGATGACAACCCTCTCGGAAACTCCTTGGGGATTATTCCTTGAAATTCCTGAAAAAGATCAATAACAAGACTAGGTAGAGAAGAAGATGTTAGAGCAAAAGAAAAAGTGTTAGTAGAAAGGGACATTTCGGTTGCTTTGAAAACTAACAAAACAATTACTTGTTTTGTTCGAATTTCCCTATCTACCATTCTCGAATTTATAGACAACAAAACAATTACTTGCTTTTGGTTTGAACACTTGTCTAATAATACTCAAGGCTACTTTTTCTTATTTTTGGCCGAATGCTTTTTTTTTTTTTTTTTTTGTCTTTCTCAGGGAAACAAGAAAATATATAGAAAGTTATAAAAGGAACACCAAGAATGAGATGAACCTTTTGCTCTGACAGCACTTGATGAAGAACCGAGGTAACAAGTACTAAGATTCGACACTTTAGTTTAAATCGGATCTTTCTCTATTCTTGAACTAATTTCAAAGGGGAATATTCTCAACGCAACTCTAAAGAAGGCTAAGAATCGATGGAGGCTGAAACACCACAACAAGTGAAACTAACTTGTAGATAAAGTAACTCAAAGATGAATGAATTCTATAAAGAAATTTAATTCACAAGTAGCTAAGGATTAACCTTACAGAAATATCAATATATCTAACGTCTACCATAACATGGCTGAAATCCCTCTTAAATAGAGTGGAATTCCGTTGCCTAATCACCCACAAATAAGAGTCCTACTAGAATTAGGGCTCTTCAATAACCAACTAGCAAACACTAAAACACTATCTAAGATAATGGACAACATGTCCTGATACGGTACCAACCTCGAGACTGCCCAAGCCAAAGGAGCACATACATAGACTAATAACGAGGATTCGAACAAGGGACGTGAAACAACTATCAACATCATTGACCCAAGTTCTAAAGTATAAAGAGGATGCTAAGTTACATCTAGGAATGTTTTACAAGTCAGCCTCTCATGTTCACAAGTGTACAATTAGGCCCTATCAAGCAAAGAGGCTAAGAAGGGCATTTTAGTAATCATACAAGATGATGAGGGATTGGACAGCTTTACAACAGTTTGGTAGAATGTTCATAACTTTCGATCCAGTTATACAATGGAGCTGATTCCAGTTGAATATTAAAGATAAGAGGCAGATCTACAACTTTCATGAGATCACGAGATCAGATTCTGCTTTCTTAATATCCGAAATCGTTGTACAAATTGGCCCAACAAGCTGTCCAGAATTGGGACGAAATTAAAGGGCATTTTAGTCTTTGTGCAATTAAAGTCTATGCTAGACTTTAATTATTTTCCAGCTTTGTTATTTACTTTATTTAGAGTATTTATATGCGTATAGCAAGTAGTTGCTATAATAAAGGACATGTTGTCCATAGTTGGTTATCTAGTTGTTAATAGTCCCACATCTACTAGGACTCTTCTTGTTTAAGTGTTTTACTTGATAGCAAGTTATTTTGTTCAAGAGTTCTAATTCTTCAAGGAATCTTACTTATTCTTGCTTGTAACCGAATTGTTACTCTATTTAATAGAGGGTTCGGCCAACATAATATTTACGTTAGATATATTGATATTTTGGTAAGGTTATTCCTTTGCTTCTCGTGTTTGAAACTTCTAAGTAGAAATTCATTCATTCTTGAGTTACTGTATCAACAAGAATAGTTTCTCTTGTTGTGGTATTTCAGCCTCCATTGTTAATTAGCCTTCCTTAGTGTTGCGTTGATTAAATTACCTTAGAAACTAGTTTGAGAATTGAAGAAAGATCGGGCTCAAACTTAAGTCGAACCTCACGGTTCTTCATCATGTCCTATTATTTAGCCAGCACTTATCCACTTGACAACATGACTAAAAATAGTAAATGATAAATATGAGAATAATTAAAATCTAGAATAGACTTTAATGTACAAAAGACTAAAATGCCCTTTAAATTCGTCCCAATTCTGGACTTTTTGTTGAACCAACTTGCATGACGATTTCAGACACCCAGTTGGCAGAATCTAATCTTGTGATCTTCATAAATGTTGTAGATCTTCCTCTTATCTTTAATATGCAACTTGAATCAGATCCATTGGATACCTAGATCGAAAGTTATAATCATTATACAAAACTGTCGCAAAGCTGTCCATTCCCACATCAACTTATAAGATAACTAAAATGCCCTTCTAAGACACTTTGCTTGATGTAACTTAGCATCCTCTTTGTACTTTATAACTCGGATCAATGATGTAATAAGTCGATTCACGTTCCCTGTCCTGCGCCGAGTCATTGATCCTTGTAATCTTGTTAAAAAATCCTTTGAATAGAGCAGCCCCTCATCAAATTTAGACTTTTTTGCCACTAGTATATATAATGATTTATACTTCAAAAGGCTTTTACCAATTGGAACATGAAAATCAAAAGATAGATGAGATGGATCATTGTAGGGAATGAATATGAATGGTGGAAATGCATGTATGGACATTACAAGTGACTGTATATTTGAGACTCTCTCGATGGGATGATAATACGAGTGTTTGTAATGCATTAAAGAAAATGAATCAATATATTGGTCCATGATCGTTAGCTGCAAGAGATTGCAAGGAACAACTTGGAAGGGCACATCTATCTAATTTCCATCATAAACAATCGAGATAAGACTTTGAGCGTAAATCTTAAAAATTTCAAAAATATGAAGCACCGTTCAATTTTAAGAAATATTAATCGGAGAACATCGTCGATTCTAACGTTCAAAAGTGTTTGTATGCCATTCACACATAAAAAGTCAAGAAACATGCAGATCCCAAGGAACTTGATTTAAGGCAACAAAAGATCCTTAGTTGATGCATCTTAGGGATTCCTCTACTTGAATAAAGTAGTGACCTATCAAAATTATTTTTAACCAAAAACTTGGTAGTCTTTTGAACGTTCAATAAATTATATCGAGTTGAATGAATTTCACTTGCAGTGTCAAACTTCAAATAATAAAATTTCACCCCTTTCTAAATGACGATATATCCAATTATAACCTTGAGTGAGGGCACAACTATCCCTATATGCACCAATCATTCTAAATAATCTATATATGAACCTCTGTGGAATTCTAGTGAACAATTAAGCTTATGGGTATGTTACAAATTCTGAATAACAAATGCCATATAATAATTCTTATGATCCTTCGAAACTCTACGTTTTCTTTCCTTATGAATTTCAAGCTTCCAACAAGTGTTTTATAACCAAAGGTTTCTCCATTTAAGGGAAATGTTGTAAGTATAGACGTATCTTCGAATTTTAGACGGGACGGGATATAAGGCAGCAATTCATCCGGCAACCAGCTTATTTGATCATTAGCAGTAGCGTCGGTCCTTATATGACTCAATCTCTTCTCTTGTTGGAAATTATGAAACAATAGGTATAATTTTGTTTTTTATTTTAAAATTTACGTACGGGGATTAAAATTTTATTGACTATATACAGATATATTCAAATTTATTATGAAAAGAAAAATAAGTATTGTAACACACAAAAACAAGAGTCAATATCTAATATGAAACACAGTGTAGACTAGATTACGTGTACCGAAAGATTAAATATTTACACAACTTTTCATTGAAATGAATTGACGAAATCTATATAAAAAGACCCAATAATTCAACCTTATTTTTAAAAAGAGAAAACTGCTATTTGTAACATATATCTATTTACGTGCCACCCTTAATGACACTATCTTTTTTTTAGGCTATTTATAGCGCTACCTTTTTACGGGCCACTATAAGTGTCCAATTAGTGAATCCGGTGAGGATTCAGGCCAAATTCCCCTCACGTGCCGGCCACGTGAGGGGCATTTTTGTCCCCAAAAATTTGGGCAAAAGAGAAAACTTCTATTTGTAACATATATCTATTTACGGGCCACCATTAATGTCCTCATCTTTTTATTAGGCTATTTATAGCACCATCTTTTTACGGGCCACTATAAGTGTCCAATTAGTGAATTCGGTGACGATTCAGACCAAATTCCCCTCACGTGAGAGATATTTTTTACCTTTGTGAATCAGAAAGTTCCGAGCTTGTTAAGTTTTCGGTAGAAATGGATCTACAAAACATAAAAAGCCGGCAAGTTCGCCGAAATCCGAGGAGTCTGTTGTGGTCGTGTCCAAAAGGTCGGCGGAGAAGATGGATATTCGAGTCCAATCCTTAAGGTATGGTTTTGATTGAGAAGTTGAGGATGAAATCGGAGAAGATGGGTTTTGATTGAGAAGCCGAGATCGGCGGTGGCCGGAGAAAAGAGCTGGGCAAGATTGAAAAATTGTTAGATTCGTGTCCAAAAGGTCGGCGGAGAAGATGGATATTCGAGTCCAATCCTTAAGGTATGGTTTTGATTGAGAAGTTGAGGATGAAATCGGAGAAGATGGGTTTTGATTGAGAAGCCGAGATCGGCGGTGGCCGGAGAAAGGAGCTGGGCAAGATGGGTTGTGGTCGCCCAAAATTTTTATGACAAAAATGCCCCAATCCATGAGTCGGCTGTGGTAGTATCTTTGGGGGGGATTCATTTATCAATTTGCAGCAAATCTCTCATTTGATCTAATGAATTGGTGTTGAATTGGAGAAGATGAGTTTTTATTGAGATGTGTTTTGATTAAGAGGTTAAGGATGAGATCAGAGAATATGGGTTTTGATTGAGAAGTTGAGATCGGTGATGGCTGGAGAAAGGAACTGGGCAAGATGGGTTGTGGTCGCCCAAATATTTTGGGACAAAAATGCCCCTCACGTGAGGGGGATTTTGTCTGAATCGTCACCGAATTCACTAATTGGACACTTATAGTGGCCCGTAAAAAGATGGTGCTATAAATAGCCTAATAAAAAGATGAGGACATTAATGGTGGCCCGTAAATAGATATATGTTACAAATAGCAGTTTCTCTTTTGCCCAAATTTTTGGGGACAAAAATGCCCCTCACGTGGCCGGCACGTGAGGGGAATTTGGCCTGAATCCTCACCGGATTCACTAATTGGACACTTATAGTGGCCCGTAAAAAGATAGCGCTATAAATAGCCTAAAAAAAGATAGTGTCATTAAGGGTGGCACGTAAATAGATATATGTTACAAATAGCAGTTTTCTCTTTTTAAAAAATAACAATCTTGTAACATTATTCCTTTATCTTTACTTTCAACAATCTAGCAGTCAATAAACTTATACACGTGAAATTTAGATGATGAATACAATCATCATGACATAAATGGGAGTCGACATATAAAAATGAAGAAACATGAAATACTTTTTATTTTCTAGAATCACGTTCGACTGACGCACATATTTTGGATAAACCAAATGAAACTCCACATCTGAAAAAATAATAAAAAAAAAGGAAATCAAACACATTATTACGAAGATTATAGTAGTATTGTATTAGTTCCTTATTTGTTTTCCTCTGATTCATAGAAGGACCTCCTCAAGCGATATTCCATCTTTAATGTAGACTTTGAAGGGATTCATGGGCGGAAACTCGTTCCAAACACCCATGGATCCTCCCCTGAAGAATCCGCTCATATGAAACAATTCGAAAAATAGCAAGAAACAGCAAGAAAAACTTACGGTTTTGGATTCAAGAAGCTACTTCTTGAATGGATATGATGTTTCTTGGATCGGATGTTGCTACCGATTGATCTCCCTTTGCGGAAAGTCCCTCTACCGGTATCCACGCGACGAAACGGGCAGCGATTGCTAGCTCTTCTTCTTTTCTGATTTTCGGGAATTAGAGAGAAAAGGGAGGGGCTAGAGTAGAAAACGGTTTTCTAATTATCAGTATTATATTGGCTGAAAACTTATTTACTAGGGTTTCGGCCAAGAGTTCATTATATAGGGTGTGAGAGTTTGTTCCCATAGCCAACTCTCACATCCTTAACTCCTCTCGGCAGTGGGAGTCTTTAACTCCCACGTCCCCTAGACTTCTGCTGGTAGTGGGAGTCCTTATCGGATATTAACTCCCACGTAATCCCAGCTATAGGTAAAATACCGAAATTGCCCCTATCTCTAATTCGAATAATGAACACTTTATTATTTTCAGAAAGACAAATGTCAGATACAATGAACCTAGACACATTCTAGATTCATTGAATCTGACATAAAGCTCGTTAACTCGTCTATGCGTGTGACCCACGTA
The DNA here is from genome assembly GCA_026122235.1 of Vinca minor. Taxonomy (NCBI): domain Eukaryota; kingdom Viridiplantae; phylum Streptophyta; class Magnoliopsida; order Gentianales; family Apocynaceae; genus Vinca; species Vinca minor. Next base: position 651,878 of record JAOCZM010000118.1, read on the forward strand.
GGTTCATCTCACAATGGCAATGAAAACACACTTAGTAGTAGTGTGTGTTCATAAATCACAAGCGGTCCCCTAGCAGGACATTGTGACTACCCAAAGTGAATGAATATACAACGGAACCTAATATCAATCCACTATTTAATCCCTTTGTCTCAGCGATATCCTAATTAAGCATAAGGCATGGTGGTCGCCACCCTTATTAAGCTTAATTGTATTTATGCTCGATCTCCAAGTAGATCTGTTTCGACAAATAGCATTTGATAACCACTTTATCAAATACATTTGAGCACTGGCCATGCATTTAAACAGTCTTTCCCTATCGAGGGGCCCATGGATATCTCTCTCAAATAATAGAGAGGACAAATTCCTTACAATGTCTCTCACATTCAAGCTATGATAGGACACTACATCCGATCTCGGTCGTATTGATTACTCTGTTACAAGTAACGTCCCCACCGAGTCAAAACGTGGCTCCATTCATACTAGAATCAATGAAGACATAAGGTCTAAGGATTCTAAAATAGTATTGAGGAAGTAATACTTATGACTTAAGACCATGAAGTATTACTTCTCCGACGGATCACGTCCCAATACAATGTATCCCTATATATTGCATCTATGATGTGATTTGTATCCATTACACATGATCGATAGAAACAAGATCATCAATCAACAATCATACTAGTTTTATTTCATAGTAATTAAGCATTACATAAAACTAGGGACTTCTAGAATAGTAATTACATAAGCTAATGAGTTTTACTATCCAATCACACATTTGATAATCAAAAGCATAATTAACTATTCAATTACATGCTCAAAAGATAATAAAACGCACAACATGTGCTAATGGTCCTAGGGGCACTACTAACAATCTCCCACTTGCCCTAGTTCCAATCATACATGATCCTCAATCCCATTGACCTAGTATGACACTCATGTTTAGGTCTGTGGGAGTGGCTTGGTCAATGGATCTCGCAATGTTGTCGCCTCAGTATGTACTTTTGCAAATACTAACGTCTCCTCTCGTCGATGATCTCTCAATCGATGGAAACGCCTCGAGAATGTGTTTGGATCGTTAGTGAGATCTAGGTTCCTTAGCTTGTGAAATGGCACCCAGTACTATCACAATAGAGGTCCACTGGGTTCACAATGCTAGGGGACGACACCTAGTTCATCAACAAACTTCTTGATCCAAACAGCCTTCTTTAGTCGCCTTGAGGCAGCCTAGATACTCACCTACATTGTAGAGTCGGCCACGGTTTCTTGCTTTGAGCTCTTCCAAACTCACAGCACTCTCCATTCAAACAAAACAAAAAACCAGATTGCGATCTATAATCGCTTTCACGCTGGTCCGGAAGCTCATGCGCTCAGTGTAACCATTTACAACCGCACTTTCCTTCCCCGACCTCCGTAAACTAAGAACATATCTTTAGTCCTTCTCAAGTACTTAAGAATGCTCTTGACTCGCAGATCCAATGTGACTCACCGGGGGTCGATTGATATCTCGCTAGTCATACTTAAAGCAAATGAGACATCTCAGGCGAGTGCATATCATGGCGTACATAATAGACCCAATGGTCAAGCATATGGGATCTTACTCATGTGCTCTCGTCCTCCCTTGTGGAAGGTCCTTGAGTTCTCGCTGAGTTTAACGCCATGTGACATGGGCAAGAATCCCTTTTTGGAGTCTTGCAACCGAACCGCTTTCAAGCACCTTTGTCAATGTATCCACTTTCTGCTCGAGCCAATCATTTTGTTAGATCTATCTCTATAGATTCTTATACCCAAAATGTAATTGGCCTCGCCTAAGTCTTTCATGGAAAAGCACTTCCCCAACCAAGCTTTTACGCTTTGTAATGTGGGGATGTCATTTCCAATCGCAAGATGTCGTCCACGTAAAGCACAAGGAACACTACTCGCATTATTAGTTACTTTCTTATAAACACAAGGCTCGTCTTCGCTTTTTGATGAAACCGAATTCTTTAATACGCTCATCAAAGCGACGATTCCAGCTTTCGAGATGCTTGCTTCAATCCATAAATGGACCTTTGAAGCTTACACACTTTGCTAGGATTTGTTGGATCAACAAACCCCTCAGGTTGTGTCATATACACATCCTCGAGAAGGTTTCCGTTAAGAAACGCAGTCTTAACATCCATTTGCCATATCTCATAGTCATAATATGCGGCTATGGCAAGTAAAATCCTAATTGACTTTATCATCACTGACAGGGGGAAAAGGTTTCGTCATAGTCAATACCATGAACTTGTCTATAACCTTTAACTACTAGTCGCGATTTAAAAGTGTGTACATTACCATCCATGTCGGTCTTCTTTTTGTAACACCATTTGTTATCAATGACCTTGCACCCTTCGGGTGGGTCAACCAAAGTCCATACTTGGTTGTCGTACATGGATTGCATCTCGGACTTCATAGCTTCTAGCCACTTATCCGACTCGTAACTATGAATTGCCTCTTTGTAGGTAGAGGGTTCATCTTGATCAATCAGCTCAACTCGATGATCATCGATCACGAGAAATCCATATCTCTCGAGATGTTGATGTACCCGACTCGACCTTCTTGGGCCTTGTGTCAAAGATTGAAGCTCAGTGTCAGCACGTGAGCTTGCTTGAACTTCTAAAGTTGGTTCAGATGTTGTTTGTGAAGGGATTCATGGGCGGAAACTCGTTCCAAACACCCATGGATCCTCCCCTGAAGGATCCGCTCATATGAAACGAATCGAAAGTAGCGGTAAAAACTTACATTTTACGGATTCAATAAGCTGCTTCTTGAATGGAGGATGGCGTTTCTTGGATGCTAATCTGCCACCAATTGATCTCCCTTGCGGAAAGTCCCTCTACCGGTATCCACGCGACGAAACGGGCAGCGATTGCTAGCTCTTCGTCTTTTCTGTTTTTCGGGAATTAGAGAGAAAAGGGAGAGGCTGAAACTGAAATCTAATTTCGGGTTTCTTGGTTAATTTCGGCTAAAAGAATTCAGATCTAGGGTTTCGGCCAAGAGTTTGTTATATAGGGTGTGAGAGTTTGTTCCCAGAACTAACTCTCACGTCCTCAACTCCTCTCGGCAATGGGAGTCCTCAACTCCCACGTCCCCTTAGACTACTGCGTAGTGGGAGTCCTTATCGGATAATAACTCCCACGTATTCCCGACTATAGGTAAAATACCGAAATTGCCCCAATCTCTAATTCGAATAATAAACACTTTATTATTTCCAGAGAGACAAATGCCGGATACAATGAACCTAGACACATTCTAGATTCATTGAATCTGACATAAAGCTCGTTAGCTCGTCTATGCGTGTGACCCCCGTAGGTTCATCTCACAATGGCAATGAAAACACACTTAGTAGTAGTGTGAGTCCATAAATCACAAGCGGTCCCTAGCAGGGACATTGTGACTACCCAAAGTGAATGAATATACAACGGAACCTAATATCAATCCACTATTTAATCCCTTTGTCTCGCGATATCCTAATTAAGCATAAGGCATGGTGGTCGTCACCCCTTATTAAGCTTAATTGTATTTATGCTCGATCTCCAAGTAGATCTGTTTCGACAAATAGCATTTGATAACCACTTTATCAAATACATTTGAGCACGGCCATGCATTTAAACAGCTCTTTCCCTATCGAGGGGCCCATGGATATCTCTCTCTAATAGTAGAGAGGGACAAATTCCTTACAATGTCTCTCACATTCAAGCTATGATAGGACACTACATCCGATCATCGATCGTATTGATTACTCGTTACAAGTAACGTCCGACCGAGTCAAAACGTGGCTCCATTCATACTAGAATCAATGAAGACATAAGGTCTAAGGATTCTAAAATAGTATTGAGGAAGTAATACTTATGACTTAAGACCATGAAGTATTACTTCTACGACGGATCACGTCCCAATACAATGTATCCCTATATATTGCATCTATGATGTGATTTGTATCCATTACACATGATCAAGTAAAACAAGATCATCAATCAACAATCATACTAGTTTTATTTCATAGTAATTAAGCATTACATAAAACTAGGGACTTCTAGAATAGTAATTACATAAGCTAATGAGTTTTACTATCAAATCACACATTTGATAATCAAAAGCAAAATTAACTATTCAATTACTTGCTCAAAAGAGATAACAAAACGCACAACATGTGCTAATGGTCCTAGGGCACTACTAACAGTTTGGGGATTTTGAATTTCCTCAAGATGGATCTTACTCCCACTATCCTCTTTGGAAATAAATTCCCTTTCAAGGAATACACCATTACGAGCAACAAACACTTTGTTCTCTGATGGAAGATAGAAGTAATATCCTTTAGTTTCTTTAGGGTATCCCACAAACAAACACTTGTCAGATTTAGGGGCGAGTTTATCAGATAACAAGCGTTTTACATACGCCTCGCATCCCCAAATTTTGAGAAATGACAAACTAGGTCGTTTCCCTAGCCCACATCTCATATTGAGTTTTTCGAACCGCTTTAGAAGGTACTTGCTTTAATATAAATGCAGCAGCTTTCTAGGGCGTAGCCCCAAAAGGAAATTGGAAGACTTGTTTGACTCATCATAGATCGAACCATATCTAATAAGGTGCGATTCCTCCGTTCGACACGCCATTCCATTGTGGTGTGCCAGAGGAGTTAATTGTGAAAGCAATTCCACAACCACTAAGATGTTCGTCAAACTCTTGGTTAAGGTATTCGCCACCTCGATCCGATCGAAGTATCTTAATACTTTTACCAAGTTGATTTTGTACTTCATTTTGAAATTCTTTGAATCTTCCAAAAGATTCAGATTTATGTTTCATTAGTTAGACGTAGCCATATCTACCGAAATCATCTCGTGAATGTGATGAAGTATCGAAACCCTCCTCTAGCACTTGTGTTCATTGGTCCACAAACCATCTCGTATGTATGAGGCCCAACAAATCGGAAGCTCTCTCACTTTGTCCAAGAAAGGGAGCTTTAGTCATTTTGCCCAACAAGCAAGATTCACACGTCTCATAAGACTCTAAGTCAAATTATGTTAAAATTCCATCCGTATGGAGTTTTGATATGCGTTTCGTTTATGTGGCCCAAACGACAGATGCCAAAAGTAGGTTTGGTTTAAGTCATTTGATTTAAACCTTTTAGTATTAATGTTATAGATGGGCCTTTTAATGGAATCATCGAGGTTAAGAATATAAAGCCCATTCATCAAAGAGGCATCTCCATAAAAGATACGATCTTTATGAATGGTGCAAATTTTATTCATAATACTTAATTCAAAACCTTCAATATCCAAACAAGAAACTGAAATAATATTCCTACTCAAAGTTGGAACATACAAACAATTATCTAGTTCTATGATAAGGCCACTTGGCAAAACTAAATTAAATGTCCCCGTAGCTACAAAGAACAACTCTTGCTCCGTTGGCTACTTTGAGGTCCACTTCTCCTTTTGCCAGTGATCTACTCCTTTTGAACCCCTGCACATTTGCACAAATGTGAGATCCACAACCGGTATCTAATACCCATGAAGTAGGAGCAGACATGTTAATTTCTATAACATAAATACCTGGAGAGACAGTCAAACTGGCCTTTCCCTTTTTCTTCTCTTCCAAATAGAGTTTGCAATTCCGTTTCCAATGGCCTGGTTCGCCACAATGGAAGCAAACTCCCTCCTTTGGTGCCTTGGCTTTGGGCTGGGGCTTGGGCTTGTCATTGCCTTTGCCTTTACCTCTCTTAGCCATGGGCTTTCCCTTGCCTTTCTTCTTGAAATTCCCTTTTTGAACCATTAAGACTTCAGGGGTCTTCTTAATGTTCAGTTCAGCCTGCTTGAGCATCCCGTGTATTTCATGTATGGTCTTCTCCATGGCATGCATGTTGAAGTTCATAATGAATTGGTCATACTCCGGTGGGAGGGAGCCCAAGATCATATCTGTGGCCATGTCATGACTTACGGGAGCTCCAAGCTTCTCAAGTTGGTCAAAATAGCCCTTCATCTTAAGAACATGTGCACTGACAGAGGTTCCTGGGGCCATTTTGCAACTATTTAACGCCTTAGTTGTGAGGAATCTTTCATGACGAGCTTGCTCCTGGAACATTTCCTTGAGCTGGCCCATCATCTGGAAAGCCTCAACTCCTTCAAATTGCTTTTTGAAGGTCGTGGGCTCATTGTGACTAACATGAGACAAGTCACATCGTTAGAGTCATCGAAATGCTTCTTCCAAGTATCTCTTTCAGCTCTAGGGGCGTTATTAGCGAGTTGTTCAGAATGTCCGTATCAAGAACGTATGCCTTTCTTTCCCGCTAAGGACAATCCTAAGTTGCGGGCCCAATCAAGGAAATTGGTCCCGCTCAGTTTTTCCTTCTCAAGGACGGATCGCAGTGAATTGTGTGATGAATTGGTTGCCATTTATCTACATTAAGTTAATTGCAAAGTTATTAGTTTTTGAGCAAAACATTTTCCACAATTTCAACACTTGATAATAGTGGGGGAAAAACATTTTACAATAGTTATAGGAAAGCTTTGGCTTAACACCCACAATTAAAGTAAAATCATCTAATGGGATTGACATCTATATGTCCCGGCTATTTCCCATTTTATGCCCTAGGCCCAAAACCATTTTGATGGCCTAGCTAAGTCGAACCATGTCTAAGCATATGGAAATCACTATTTTCCCATCTCCCTTTACTTAGGTAACCACTTCATCTGTTGCTTTGGCAAGCAGAAAAATGATGATCCAAGCTTATGGAGTGCTTAGGTTATGGTAGGCACTTTAAGACTTAATTAAAACCATTTGATGTGACGTTCAAAATTAAATCCATCCAGACATAAAATAAACATCACACGCAGGTTATGAAGCGAAAAAGTAAATGTGATATAGCATGGCCTATTCCTATAATGACTCCCACGAGCCTTGTGGGAGTCAAGGGTCAATCTAGGTCAAAATCCATCTCATGGATAATGTCTTCGATCTTGCACCTCCAGCCTTGTTACATATTTGCATGGGCATACCCAGCCTTCAATGTAAAGCAGTAAAGCTAATCTAATGAAGCGATTACAATTTTACAACATTGAAAAACGACTCGCAGGTCGTATTATAAAATTACAACCAAAAATATGTAAAGCAAGGGGTATAGGAGGCCATACTATTCACCATGCTAATATCAAATAAAGCACAATGAAATCATACACAAAGTCTTAATTCGGGGGGAACGACGAATCGGGGCGACGCAGACGGCGCCCCTGGAAGGAAAATCTGATTCTACATCAGCTCATCGAATGAGTTTTTCCTCCCAGATTTACCCCTCAATTGCCTAACTTACATAATCGGATTATGTATTGGGTTAATCGAATTAACAGCAGGATTAATCGAATTAATTTACAGTTTATGCGTGAGAATAGAATTAATCAGATTAATTCCCAGATTCACGCATACGCTTTATGCGTAATCATTATTCACGTAAAACAGCTTTATGCCAAATAATCGAATTAAAAACACGGAATCAATCATGCCGAGGCAGTTCAGTGCATAATCAAAACCCGAAAGCAGCTTTATATCATAACAGCTCATATAACCGTATAAACATGATTAAACCGAGAGCAATTTATGCATATATCACATATATTCATCAAAAGATACAATCTTTAAATGCGCTTAAACAGCTTTATGCATTTATCATGATCAAAAAAAGCGTTTTTTCTGTTTTTCAAACATACACTATCAAATCGGAATTGATAGTATTATTGTCTCGATAAACAATATCGAAATCGAAGTCGTATGAGCAAGGCTCCGATACCATCGAAGGGATTCATGGGCGGAAACTCGCTCCAAACACCCATGGATCCTCCCTCAAGGATCCGCTCATATGAAACAATTCAAAAACAAGAAGAAACAAAGAAGAAAAACTTACGGTTTTGGATTCAGGAAGCTACTTCTTGAATGGAGGATGATGTTTCTTGGATGGGATGTTGCTACCGATTGATCTCCCTTCGCGGAAAGTCCCTCTACCGGTATCCACGCGACGAAACGGGCAGCGATTGCTAGCTCTTCGTCTTTTCTGATTTTCGGGAATTAGAGAGAAAAGGGAGGGGCTAGAGTAGAAAACGGTTTTCTAATTATCAGTATTATTTCGGCTGAAAACTTATTTACTAGGGTTTCGGCCAAGAGTTCATTATATAGGGTGTGAGAGTTTGTTCCCATAGCCAACTCTCACATCCTTAACTCTTTCGGCAGTGGGAGTCTTTAACTCCCACGTCCCCTAGACTTCTGCTGCTAGTGGGAGTCCTTATCGGATAATAACTCCCACGTAATCCCAGCTATAGGTAAAATACCGAAATTGCCCCTATCTCTAATTCGAATAATGAACACTTTATTATTTTCGAAAAGACAAATGTCGATACAATGAACCTAGACACATTCTAGATTCATCGAATCTGACATAAAGCTCGTTAGCTCGCTCTATGCGTGTGACCACCGTAGGTTCATCTCACAATGGCAATGAAAACACACTTAGTAGTAGTGTGTGTTCATAAATCACAAGCGGTCCCTAGCGGGGACATTGTGACTACCCAAAGTGAATGAATATACAACGGAACCTAATATCAATCCACTATTTAATCCCTTTGTCTCGCGATATCCTAATTAAGCATAAGGCATGGTGGTCGCCACCCTTATTAAGCTTAATTGTATTTATGCTCGATCTCCGGGTAGATCTGCTTTCGACAAATAGCATTTGATAACCACTTTATCAAATACATTTGAGCACGGCCATGCATTTAAACGATCTTTTCCCTATCGAGGGCCCATGGATATCTCTCTCTAATAGTAGAGAGGGACAAATTCCTTACAATGTCTCTCACATTCAAGCTATGATAGGACACTACATCCGATCATCAGTCATATTGATTACTCGTTACAAGTAACGTCCCGATCGAGTCAAAACGTGGCTCCATTCATACTAGAATCAATGAAGACATAAGATCTAAGGATTCTAAAATAGTATTGAGGAAGTAATACTTATGACTTAAGACCATGAAGTATTACTTCTCGACGGATCACGTCCAATACAATGTATCCCTATATATTGCATCTATGATGTGATTTGTATCCATTACACATGATCAGTAAAACAAGATCATCAATCAACAATCATACTAGTTTTATTTCATAGTAATTAAGCATTACATAAAACTAGGGACTTCTAGAATAGTAATTACATAAGCTAATGAGTTTTACTATCAAATCACACATTTGATAATCAAAAGCAAAATTAACTATTCAATTACTTGCTCAAAAAGATAACAAAACGCACAACATGTGCTAATGGTCCTAGGGCACTACTAACAGACTTCTTTGCAACTAGTATACATAATGATTTATACTTCAAAAGGATTTTACCAATTGGAACTTGCAAATCATAAGGTTTATGGGATGGATCATTGTAGGGAATGAATATGAATGGTGCAGAGGCATGTATGGACATTACAAGTGACTGTATATTTGAGATTCTCTAGATGGGACGATAATACGAGTGTTTGTATTGTAATAAAGAATATGAATCGCTATATTGGGCCAAGATCGTTAGCTGCAAGTGATTGCAAGGAACAACTTGGAAGGGCACATCTATCTAATTTCCATCATAAACAATCGAGATATGACTTTTAGCGTAAATCGTAAAATTTGCAAAAGAATGAAGCACCGAGCAATTTTGAGACATATTAATCGGAGAACATTCTCGATTCTATCGTTCAGAAGAGTATGTAATCCATTCACGCACAAAAAGTCAAGAAACATGTAGATCCCAAGGAACTTGATTTAAGACATCAAAAGATCCTTAGTTGATGGTTCTTAGGGATTCCTCTACTTGAATAAAGCAGTGACCTATCGAATTCATTTTTATCCAAAAACTTGGAAATATTTTCAAAGTTTAATAAATTATATAGAGTTGAAGGAGTTTCACTTGCAGTGTCAAACTTCAAATAATAACTTTCACCCCATTCTGAATGGCGACAATCCAATTATAACCTTGAGTGAGTGCACAACTATCCTTATATGCACCAATCTTAAGCTTGTTGAGGTGTGAACCTCTGTGCAATTCTAGTGAACAATTAAGCTTATGGGTATGTTTCAAATTCTGAATAACTAAAACCATATAATAATTCTAATGATCCCTCGAAACTCTCGTTTTTTTCCTTATGAATTTCAAGTTTCCAACAAGTGTTTTATAACCAAAGGTTTCTTCATTTAAGGGAAATGTTGTAAGTATTGTCGTATCTTCGAATTTTAGACGGGACGGGATATAAAGTAGCAATTCATCCAGGAACCAGCTTATTTGATCATTAGTAGTAGTGTCGGTCCATATATGACGCGATCTCTTCTCTTGTATGGCTCCTTTTTTAAATTGTGAAACGATAGGTATAATTTTGTTTTTTCTTTTTAAAATTTTTGTAAGGGGATGAAATTTTTATTGACTATATATTGATATATATAAATTTATTATGAAAAGAAAAATAATTTGTGTAACACACAAAAAAAAAGAATCAATATCTAATATGAAACACATTTTAGACTGAAAGATAAAATAACTACACAACTTTTCATTGCAATCAATTGATGAAATCTACAAATACTATGTATAAAAAGACCAAATAATTCAACTTTATTTTTCAAAAAAAAAAAACAATCTTGTAAAATTATTTGTATATCTTTACATTCAACAATCCAACTGTCAGTAAATTTATACACGTTAAAATTAGAAGATGAATACAATCATAATGACATAAATGGGAGTCGGCATATAAAAGTGGGGAAACCTGAAATACTTTTTATTTTCTAGAATCACGCTCGAATGACGCACATATTTCATATGTCACACCCTGAAACTGGATGATGACCAAGCAGTACCTAATGTGCCAATGATGCACACATTACCGAAGTAGAAATGATAAAGTCCATTATACCATTAATAAAGGAGACTATCAATTCCTACATTAATTATCAGAGTGCAACATAAATCCAACATAAAGTATGTCTGAGTTAACTATGAGATATTACATATTAAAATCCCAAGAAAAAAAGTAAAAGTTAACTATTACAAAATGTTCACTATGAATCACTCATCGTCATCCCCATCCCAAGTCTCCACGTAATCACAATCATCCGTCACCTCATCATCTGCTAGTAAAAGAAAGTAAAGACACGAGTTGCGAAACCCAACATCAACACCCTTGGGGTGAAACCTCAAATATGGTTCAAATACATTTTCCTGACTTCCCCGAAAAGAGTGTGAAAATATCCTTGAGTATTAAACATCTTTCTATTAATTATAAAAATTAAATATTTGGACAAAGCAAATGAAACTCCACATCTGAAAAAAAATTTATAAAAAAGGGAAATCAAACTCATTATTACGAAGATTATACTAGTATTTTATTAGTTCCTTATTTGTTTTTCAAATGTTTTCGTCTGATTCACCGAAGGACCTCCTCTAGCGATATTCCATCTTTAATGTAGACTTCTTAAGAACTACTATACACAATGTTGTATACTTCAAAAGGCTTTTACCAATTGGAACATGAAAATCCAGATGTATGAGATTGATCGTTGTAGAGAATGAATATGAATGGTGTGATGCGTGTATGGACATTACAAGTGACTGTATATTTGAGACACTCTAGATGGGATGATTATACGAGTGCTTTTATTGCATTAAAGGGAATGAATTTCTATATTGGTCAACGATCGTTAGGTGCAAGAGGTTGCAAGAAACAACTTGGAAGGGAACATCTATCTAATTTAAATAATAAACAATCCAGATAAGACTTTTAGCGTAAATCTTAAAAGTTAAAAAAATATGAAGCACCAGGCAATTTTAAAAAACATGAATCGGAGACCATTGTCGATTCTAACGTTCACACGAGTTTGTAAGCAGTTAACACAAAAAAGTCAAGAAACATGCAGATCCCAAGGAACTTGATTTAAGACAGGAAAATATCCGTAGTTGATGCTTCTTAGAGACTCCTCTACTTGAATAAAGTAGTGACATATCGAGCAGTGTCAAACTTCAAGTAAAAAACTTTCACCCCACACTGAATGGTGATATATCCAATTATGAACTTAAGTGAGTGCACAAATTTTTATTGACTATAAATAGATATATTTAAATTTATTATGAAAAGAAAAATATTTTGTGTAACAAACAAAAACAAGAGTCAATATCTAATATGAAACAAATGTAGACTAGATTATGTGTACCGAAAGATTAAATAATTACACAACTTTTCATTGCAATGAATTGATGAAATCTACAAATACTATATAGAAAAAGACCCACTAATTAAACTTTATTTTTCAAAAAAAAACAATCTTGTAACATTATTCCTATATCTTTACTTTCAACAATCCAACGATCAGTAAACTTATACACGTTAAAATTAAAAGATGAATACAATCATAATGACCTAAATTGGAGTCGGCATGTAAGAATGAGTAAACCTGAAATACTTTTTATTTTCTAGAATCACGCTCGAATGACGAACATAATTCGTCTCCTTGAGCATTAAACATTTTTCTATTAAATATAAAAATAAAATATTTGGACAAAGCAAATGAAACACCACATCTGAAAAAAATAAAAAACAAAAGGAAATCAAACTCATTATTACGAAGATTATACTAGTATTTTATTAGTTCCTTATTTGTTTTCCTAATGTTTTCCTCTGATTCATCGAAGGACCTCCTCAAGCGATATACCAATCTTTAATGTAGACTTTTTAGGAACTACTATACAGAATGTTGTTTACTTCAAAAGGATTTTACAAATTGAAACATGCAAATTGAGATGTATGAGATTGATCATTGCGGGGTATGAATATGAATGGCGCAGATGCATGTATGGACCGTGATAACTTCGTCAGAGATGGGCTTTGTAGGAGTTGGGCGGGATTCAAAACTTTGAGTATATTTGAGACTATCTAGATGGGATGATAATACAAGTGCTTTTAATGCATTAAAGAAAATAAATTGCTATATTGGTCCACGATCGTTAGCTTCAAGAGGTTGCAAGGAACAACTTGGAAGGGCATATCGATCTAATTTCCATCATAAACAATCAAGAATAGACTTATAGCGTAAATCTTACAACTTGCAAAAATATCAAGCACCGGAAAATTTTAAGAAACTTAAATCAGAGACCATCATTGATTCTAACGTTCAGTAGAGTTTGTAAGCAATTCACAAACAAAAAATCAAGAAACTTGCAGATCCGAAGGAACTTGATTTAAGACAGCAAAAGATCCTTAGTTTATGCTTATTAGGGATTCCTCTACTTGAATGAAGCAGTGACCTATCGAATATATTTTTATTCAAAAAATTGGAAATCTTTTCAACGTTCAATAAATTATATCGAGTTGAAGGAATTTCACATGCAGTGTCAAAATTTTAAAAAAAAAACTTTCAACTCATTTTGAATGACGTTATATCAAATTATGAACTTGATTCAGTGCACAACTATTCCTATATGCACCAATCTTAAGCTTGTTGAGGTGTGAACCTCTGTGAGATTCTAGTGAACAATTAAGCTTATGGCTATGTTTCAAATTATGAACAAAAAATACCATATAACAATTCTTTTGATCCCACGAAACACTACGTTTTCTTTCCTTATGAATTTCAAGCTTCCAACAAGTGTTTTAAAACAAAAGGTTTCTCCATTTAAGGGAAAGGTTTTAACGATATATGTATTTTCGAATTTAGACGAGATATAAAGCAACAATTCATCCGTCAACCAACTTATTTGATCATTAGCAACATCGCCTACCCTTATATGACGCAATATCTTCTCTCGTACGGCTCTTGTTTGAAATTGTGAAACGATAGGTATAATTTAGTTTTTTTATTTATATATATATATATATATATATATATATTTGTTATGAAAAGAAAAATAATTTGTGTAATACACAAAAACAAGAGTCAATATCTAATACGAAACACAATGCAAACTAAATTATGTGAACCGAAAGATAAAATAATTACCCAACTTTTCATTGCAATGAATTGATGAAATCTACAAATACTATATATAAAAGACCCAATTATTCAACTTTATTTTTGATAAAAAAAAAAAAAAAAACAAATCTTGTAACATTATTCCTATATCTTTACTTTCAACCAATGTTTTGAAACCCGGACCGGACATCGACCCGGAAAAGTTACTGGGTTACGGGTCACTGGTCGGACCAGTGGTCGGACCGTCATTGACCCGTTCATCAACCCGGTGACGTCATAAATATTAAAAAATATATAATATATACTTATTAATAAAAAATATCTCCTTTAATTTTAATATCCAACTAAATGTTGAAAATAGATTTTTTTTAGAACTTGTTTGTACTATAATTATTTTTTAAGGTTTATATGATAATATTGTAATTGCTATTTTAGTCCTACCTATATAAAGTCTCCTAATCCAACCCTAGAAGAAAAAAACCCTACATTTCCCTCTTCTCCTTCTTCTCTCCAGCGCCCCCCCAACCATCTTCTCCTCTTTTCTCCAGCCACCCCCCTCCCCCCCCCCGCGCATCCCTCTTCTCCTTCTCCTTCTCCGGCGCCCCTTTCCCCTTTCCCCTCTTTCTCCTTCTCCTAGCTCTCCTTCTCTTATCTTCTCTTTTTTTTTCCTTCTCCTCTCGCCATGAACCGCCCTCTTCTCCTTCTCCTGCGCCTTTTTCCCCTTTCCCCTCTTCTCCTTCTCCTAGCGTCCCTTCTCTTCTCTTCTCTTTTTTTTTCTTTCCCTTCTCCTCTCTCTCTCGCCGTGAACCGCCTCGCCACCTTCTCTTCTTTTTTGTTTTCCTTCTCCTCTCCTCTGCCCTGCCCAGCCCACCGCCCCGCCCGCCACAGCCCCTCTCTTTTTTTCTTCTTCTTTATTTTTTTAATACAAAAAAATTTAAAAAAAATGCATTTTGTGACCTGGCCGATTTTCCCAAAACCGTTCTGGTTTACGGTTTGAACGGTCCGACCGGCCGGATCCACCGGGTCAGTGAAATCAGAGCGGTTTTTTACGAAAACGGGTTTTTGCACCTAACCGGACCGCTCGGAAGTCCGGTCGACGGTCGGACCGGCCGGTCCGGTCCAAGTTTTAAAACCTTGCTTTCAACAATCCAACCGTCAGTAAACTTCTACACGTGAAAATTAGAAGATGAATACAATCATAATGACATAAATGGGAGTCGGCATATAAAAATAAGGAAACATGAAATGCTTTTTATTTTCTAGAATCACACTCGAATGACGCACATATTTCATCTCCTTGCGCATTAAACGTCTTTTTTTATTTTTGTTAATTATAAAAATAAAATATTTGGAGAAAGCAAATGAAACCGCACATCTGAAAAAAATAAAAATAAAAAGGAAATCAAACTCATTATTAAGAAGATTATACTAGTATTTTATTAGTTCCTTATTTGTTTTCCTAATGTTTTCCTCTGATTTATCGAAGGACCTCCTCAAGCGATATTCCAAGCTTTAATGTAGACTTTTAAGGAACTACTATACATAATGTTGTTTACTTCAAAAGGATTTTACCAATTGGAACATGCAAATCGAGATGTATGAGATTGATCATTGAGGGTTATGAATATGAATGGCGCAGATGCTGTTAGAGGAATAACCGGGTCTAAAACAAGTTATGCAGCGGAAATAAAACGACCCGCCTCTAATAGGATCTTTCACGAGTAAGAACCTTAGACTACGGGATAGCACTATACCTTTCGAAGTGCAGAATAAGTTTGAAACGGTTTCAGTTGTAGGTTTGTTGTCACGAACGGAACGCCACCAACGCAGGCTCCGCCTCTCCCAATATCCACTCGATCTTCCGGGGATGGTCCTCTACCACTTGGTGCTAGCCAACGCCTCGTAGAAGTCTTGAAGACACTCTTCAAGATGGAGTATATATATATATATATGGTGGATATAGGACCTAAAAAAAGAACAAGAAACAGTTTTCTTACTTCTTTTTTATTAGCCAAAGCTAGAAAACAAGTATATAGAAAACCTGTCTTTTCTTTCTATTCAAGCTCTCTTGAATGCTCTCTCTTTTTCTCTCTTCTCTAACCTCTCAAAAGCTGGAGAATAATGACTTAGAATACTAAGAAAAATCAGCATTTTTCTTAGTCATTCAAGGGAGAGTGGGGAGAGAGAAAGGGGGAAGTGGGAGATCATGGAGGAAACCACTCCTCCACATTCTCCACCACTTCAACCTCCTTCTAAGAGATAAGTACTGAAAATGTATCCAATTTTCCAGCCATAAGGTCGGTCCAAATGGGTTGGTCGGCACAATCATATTGGTCAGCACAATCCCGATTAAGGGCCTAATCCAATCCCGGCCCGAAGCCCGGCCCGTCCCAATCGAATTGGCGCACCTTAGATTAAATGTACTCCAACAAGCCCAATCCAGTTGATCTATAAGTGCGACCCAGGAGGTATCTATGATGTTGGCCGTGACATCATATGTCACAGGTAATGAGAGGTATCTAGCAACGCATCATTACCCCCAATTCATAAATATCTGGTGACTATCATAATCATACCATTTGACATTTGTATTTAAATCCTTTTGTCCTTGATATCTAGATTGAACACAAGTCATGGAAAAAGTCACACTTGTATTGTCCAATCTTTTAGTTTCTTGATTCGCGAGTAGACTAATCAATTGACATCAATATCATATACTGATTCATTTGTTCATGGCCATGAATTAGTCAGACTCCATCAAAGGGGCCCAAGATATCGCTCCTGCTATATAGGAGGGACAAATCCTTTCAGCATCCCATTAATCCTGAACAAGATTCGTGATATACCCAATAAATGCCTTTATTGCTCACCCTGTTATGGATAGCGTTTAACATTATCAAAGCATAACACTAGCCGTGCAAGAACTCTTGTGAGGCCTCAAGTCGAAGGATCTCATATACAACCCTAGTCAAAAATTGAGAAACACCGTTGACTATTATATAACAACCCATGGTGTGTTTCTCATGTCGGGTCTGCTCCAAAGATAATGATTCTCTAATCATATATACCTATGTGACGATCCGATATCTTATATCAATTATCGCACATACTAGTCTTACGCATTATTATTGTCCTCGAAGATTCCATAATAATGTTCGACTAGGGGACGTTTCGTAATCATAACAATTATGAATACTATTCTAAGGACATATTATTTCATTATGTTTTTAAGAACGCAGAAACATATTGAAATAATACTGGAATTTATGCCTTTTTACTTTTTATTCATCAAAATGAAAATTATATAAATACGATACAATAATCTCCCACTTGCACTAAAGACCCAAAATCATCTACTGATTGGTCTTTAAGGGCATACTAATAACTGTCTCTAAAGATTAGCCCTCCAGATATCGGATACCCATGGAGCTAGTGTGACGATCATGCTGCTGCTGCGACAGTGGCTTTCGCTGATGGATCGGCGACATTGTCTGCCGAATCTACTCTACATATATGCACATCACCTCTTTCTATAATCTCGCGGATTAGGTGAAAACACAGTAGTACATGTTTGGACCTCTGGTGAGATCTAGGTTCCCTAGATTGTGAAATAGCCCCATTGTTGTCACAATAGAGGTCTATCGGGTTCGCAATACTAGGAACCACATCGAGGTCGGAAATAAATTCCCCGATCCAAATCGCCTCCTTAGCCGCTTCACAAGCTCGCTATGTACTCGGCCTCTGTCGTAGAATCTGCGATGGTTGATTGATTTGAACCGCACTACCACATCACCTCCATTCAAGTTAAACACATATCCCGATTGCGATCGGAAATCATCTCTATCGGGTTTGGAAACTAGCATCGGTGTAACCACTTACAACGAGCTCATCCGCCGCTCCATAAATCAAGAATGTATCCTTAGTCCTTCGTAAGTACTTGAGGATATTCTAGACCGAGATCCAGTGGACGTTCACCGTAATTAGACTGGTATCTCGCTTGTAGGCTTAAGGCAAACGAGACATCCAGGGCGAGTACATAACATGGCGTACATGATGGATCCTATGGCGTAAGCATAAGGGATCTCTTTCATGCGTTCTAATTCGGCAAAGCGTTTTAGAACATTGTTTGTTCGATGCACAAGCACCATGTGCCATAGGACAAAGGCCCTTCTTTGACTCTTGCATGCTAAACCGCTTTAGCACCTTGTCTATATATGTACTCGACTTAGGCCAATGAGTCTCCCGGATCTATCTCTATAGATCTTGACTCCCGTAATATAGCCGGCATCGCCTAAGTCTTTCATAGAGAAACACGTACTCAACCAAGCCTTGACAGACTTTTAAGGTTGGTATGTCGTTTCCAATGAGTAGTATGTCATCTACATACAAAACCAGAATACGATTGAGCTCCCACTAACCTTCTTGTAAACACAAGGCTCATCCTCATTTCTAATGAAGCCAAACTCACTGACCCGGCATCATTAAAACGGATGTTCCAGCTTCGAGAAGCTCCGCTTGAGTCCATAAATGGATCTCTCAAGCTTACATACATTTCCCGCATTCTCTGGAGTGACAAAACCTTCAGCCGTGTCATATACACATCCTCTTAAAGTTTTCCATTAAGGAAAGTGGTTTTGACATCCATTTGCCGATTTCATAGTCATAGTAAGTCGCAATAGCAAGCAAAATCCGAATGGACTTGAACATAACTACAAGTGGAAAAGGTCTCGTCATAGTCAATACCATGAACTTGTTTGAAACCTTTCGTGACCAGCCGCCCCTTGTACGCTTTGTACATTCCCTTCCATGTCGGTTTTAATCTTAAAAACCCATTTTCACCCCTATGGGAGTTACCCCTTCAGTGGATCAACCAAGATCCGGACTTGGTTTGTGTACATGGAGTCCATTTCGCATCTCATGGCCTCAAGCCATTTCTCGAATCTGGGCTATT
Organism: Vinca minor; assembly: GCA_026122235.1. Classification (NCBI taxonomy): domain Eukaryota; kingdom Viridiplantae; phylum Streptophyta; class Magnoliopsida; order Gentianales; family Apocynaceae; genus Vinca; species Vinca minor. The sequence goes on from JAOCZM010000118.1 coordinate 670,845, forward strand.
AATTGCCTGCTTTGTAGGTTGAAGGTTCATCGTGATCCACAAACATAACATCACCATGTTCTCGTTATGAAAAAAAAACCAAAATTTTCCTGGGAGGTGGACGGCGAACTCTACCGGACTCTACGCAATTATTGTGTTTCTTGAATCAGTGCTGGCCGCACAACTGCTTTGTGGCACTCGCCGCACAACAACTTGTGGAGTCTGCTCAATTTCCATCTTATCATTAGTGCTAGTTTGAGAGTCCGGAACTTCGAGTAAGTTCTACGCTACTCCCACTCGTGTTTCTAGAAACAAATTCTTTTTCTAGAAAGACTCCCGTGCGAGCAACAAACACTTTGTTTTCGTTCGAGATATAAAAGTAGTATCCTTTAGTTTCCTTAGGATAACCTACAAATATGCACTTTTCAGATTTTGGAGCCATCTTATCAGAAGCTGAGCGTTTTACAAAAGCTTCACAGCCCCAAATCTTGAGGAAAGACAAACTGGGACGCTTCCCAGTCCATAACTCGTATGTCTTCTTTGCAACTGATTTAGATGGAACGCGGTTAAGTGTTAAAGCTGCTGTCTCTAGTGCGTGTCCCCAAAAGAATTGGGCAGGCTCGTGTGACTCATCATAGAACGAACCATATCTAATAAGGTTTTGTTTCTCCTTTCAGATACACCATTCCATTGTGGAGTAGCTGGAGGAGAAAGTTGTGAAACGATTCCACAATCCTTTAGATAGTCACAGAATTCTTGACTCGAGTATTCTCCTCCTCGATCAGATCGAAGAACCTTAATACTCTTGCGAAGTTGGTTTTCTACTTCTAGTTTAAACTCTTTAAACTTAGCAAATGCTTCGGATTTGTGTTTCATCAAGAACACATATCCATACCTACTGAAGTCATCAGCAAAGGTAATGAAGTAGAGGTAACCACCCCTCGCATGTATATTAAAAGGGGCCACATACATCACTATGTATTAGTCCTAATAAAGCATCGGCTCTCTCACCTAGCTCGGTGAAAGGTGATGCTGTCATCTTACCCAACAAACAAGATTCGCATCGATCATAAGACATGAAGTCAAATGATTCAAACAGCCAATCTTTATGGAGCTTGGATATGCGGTCTTCGTTTATGTGGCCTAAGTGACAATGCCAGAGGTATGTCGGATTAGAATCATTAGTCTTAATCCTTTTTGTATTTATATTTAAAATTGGCATATCAAGGTCTAAAATATATAGACCATTAATCAAAGAGGCGCTTGCATAAAAAAATATTATCCAAAAAATAACGATAATCATCGGGTTTTTGATTGAAATCTCAAAACCTTTATTGTCCAAACAAGAAACTCGAAATAATATTCTTAGTTAAACTTGGTATATAGAAACAGTTTTCTAAACCCAAAACAAGCCCTGAAGGCACAGTAAAAGTACAAGTCCCTACAGCTAGGGCTGCAACACGTGCTTCGTTGCCAACTTGTAGTTCCACTTCACCCTTTGCCAACTCTCTACTCCTTTGCAGTCCCTGCACATTAGTACAAATGTGAGAACCACATCCGGTATCAAGTACCCAAGAAGTAGTTGTATTTAAATTGATATCAATCATATTAATATCAACAACATAAATACCTGAGCCCGAAGCAACATTTGCTTTCTCCTTTTCCAGCCTTTTTCCTGCAACATAACTTTTGCAGTTCCTTTTCCAGTGACCCTTTTCACCACAGTGATGACAGATAGAGTCTTTGGCAACACCACCCTTAGATTTCAGTGCAGTGTTGAAATTGGTTTGCTTGCCCTTGGGCTTACCTTTCGGTTTGCCTTTGGGTTTCACAAAACCTTTGCCTTTGCCTTTTTGCACCATCAGTATGGTGTTAGGCTTGGACTTGCCTATTTCCTTCTCGGCAGTCCTCAACATGTTCAACAACTCAGGCAATGGCTTGTCAATTTCATTCATGTGATAATTCGTAATGAACCGATCGAATGACTCGAGCAACGATTGCAAGATCAAATCGATCGACGACTCTTGCCCCAAAGGAAATCCCAGTTTTTCAAGGTTCTGAACGTAACCTATCATCTTAAGAATGTGAGTTCCTACTGGCATTCCTTCAGACATTTTGCATTGAAAAAGAGATTTCGATACGTCGAATCTTTCCTGGCGTGCTTGTCCCTGTAAAACACAAGAGGGGGGGGGAGGGGGTGAATTGGGTTTTAATCGATCTTGCAAACTTTTTCGAATCTATTCAATGCTAGGGTGAGTTTGTGCAAGATAAACAAAAACAAAGTAAACCCAAACACAAGACAAAGGATTTAGAGTGGTTCGATTCACTTAGAATCTACATCCACTACCTTGAGCCGCACCCAAGGATTTCAACAACTTCACTAAGAAGATCTTTTTACACTTGTGGACAACTCACTAAGAGTTTTACAACACAACCACAATACAAAACTCACTAAGAGTTACTTGCCCACACTAAGTAGGACTTTTACAAGAATTACCCTATCACTAAGAAAGGGAATTAAGATGGATAAAGAGAAATGTTAATCACTCTTATAAGTGAGAAAGATATACCTTTGAAGTACAAGAAGATTAAGCTCTTAGAACATATGAAGCACACTCTTTGTCTTGCTTTTTGAAAGAACACCTTTGAATGATTTAGATCATGGAGATCAAGTGTTTTTTCTTTGAAGGTGTTTAGACTTGATAAGAAATCAATGAAACTTTGATGTGCAAGCCCTAGAGTCATTCTCTAGCATTGGAGTATTTGTACATTTCAAAATATGCTGAAAAACGACTCTTTAACGGTAAAAAAACGGTTAGTTTCTTACAGAGTTCGGTTGACCGAACAAGGGTCGGATGACCCACTTTGAGGACCTCGGTCGACCGAGGTAGGCTAAGGTCGACCGACCTTGGCCAGACCAACTCTCAGTAAATGGTCGGTTGATCCGAGGATGAGCTCGGTTGACCGACTTCCAGAGCCTTGAGAGATGTTGATTTTTCACACGTTTTGAAGTCTATTGAAGTCTAAAAGGTTTTCTCAATATGTAACAAGTAAGAGCATTTAGAAAACCGTTTTAAAAGACTTATACTTTGAAATCAAAGGCTTTTGAGATATGAACACATATGAGAATCATTTTGAAACTTTGGCCTTTTGAAAACGTGTTTATGAAAACATGCAAGACTAGAGTGTAGGACTTATGTTCATGAGAGCATTGGTTAGAGCTTATAAGATAACGACTTATAAAGACAAAGCTAATCTAACCAAACCTAAGTCTTCAATCTTCAATCTTGATAGATGAGCCTTGAATAATATGACTTTGAATCTTGATCATGGCTTGATTGAAGTACTTAGAGCTTCCATTATAAGTTCCGATATTCTATCACAAAGATATAAAACATTAGACACAACATCAAGTGTTTGTCCATTATCAAAAACCGAGTTCGTTCGCCCTTAGGGCTTACAGTCCCTGATATAGTTGCTTCAGGTGAGCCAGCATCTCATAAGCCCCCATGTCCTCATGTTGCTTCTAAAGCTCAGAGTTCATGGTGACAAGCATGAGGCTAGACAGATATAAAGCATCACTACAATGCTTCTGATAAGCACTCCTTTCAGCGGCCGAAGCGCGAGCCTCTGGTGTATCAGGAATAGGCTGTTCTAGAACATACAGCTTTCTTTCATGCTTGAGAACGATTCTCAAGTTCCTGAACCAGTCGAGGATGTTAACTCCCTCTAATTTGTCCTTCTCAAGGACAAAACGTGGTGATAGTTTTTGGTTTGAATTTGCCATTGTCTACAACAAAATACATATGCAAAGTAAGTACCGAAAAAAAATTCATTATTAGGTCTTTTATCTTTTTAATGATTTCTCCCACTATTTTCTTCGAGTGAATAACCCTCATTATCAACTCGTAAAGTTCGTTAACTTTCTAGCGGGCCAAGATCCATATTTCACCTCGTTCTAAGTCAGCTTTGGCTGATCGCCCAAAACTTAGTTATTTAGGTAGGCAACGTTTGCCAAATTACATCAAATTATGTAATTCTTGGTTAGTTGAGTGAATAACATTTATTCAAGCGTATCATTATACACTTTTCTCAACTCTTTTGCCTCTAGATCCTCAATCCATTTATTGAGATAATCCAGTTAACTAGGACCCTAAGTTTTTGCCGGCGGATATCAAAAATTATCCTTCACGCCTCACCCGGATAGACACGTATGTACAGCTTTGGCATGTCCCATACTAATGTCGATCTAGGCCTTGACGAAGGCCAAACTTAGGAAGGCACTAATTAATATTTAATTGAGGGGTTTTGTTTTTAACAATCTCACCAGAAAAGCATAAAATAAAATAGTTTATGCTTATATACATATGCATCCAATACATAAAAGTAAAAATGCAATAGTAATCACCATATCCTATTCGGTTTTTCCAAGCCAATGGAAAAACTGTGAAGTCAATCTAAGGGTGTGAAAAGAAAACATTCTATTTTACACCGTCTTGACCTTCAGGTGGTTGTCTCCAAATCATCATCACAGTTGTACCTTCTCCTAATCTAGAATTACATAATTCTAAGGAAACCTCGAGTTACATTCAAGGGGATTTGATGAGAAGAGAATTACAACTTTTGATAAAAAAGAGATAAGCACGATTCGCATATCGTATTTATAAAATAAACCAACAGGGTAAAGGCATTACTATGCTTCATGCTCAACTAACATAACAATTTATGAAAAATGAGCAACCAGCAAAATGAACATTTCATATTTTGTTTCAAATTCGGTGGACCGGCCACCCCGCTCGGTTGACCGGGTAACCAGTCGGCTGAACCGAACTATCTCCCAATCGTCCGAACAGAGATACTGAGAGTACTCGGTTGACCAAAACAGGCATTGCGATCGACCGAAGATCTCGACTCTCATATATACAAAATGATGCAAAAACATGTCATAGATGATATACAACATTTCTAGCAATCCTAAGGCATGCAAAATATAGATTCATAATCCATATTAAAATATTATAGCACATTAAGTCTATAGGGTACTCGTAAGTGGCTCTGATACCACTGTTAGAGGAATAACCGGGTCTAAAACAAGTTATGCAGCGGAAATAAAATGACCCGCCTCTGATAGGATCTTTCACGAGTAAGAACCTTAGACTACGGGATAACATTATACCTTTCGAAGTGCAGAATAAGTCTGAAATGGTTTCAGTTGTAGGTTTGTTGTCACGAACGGAACGCCACCAACGCAGGCTCCGCCTCTCCCAATATCCACTCGATCTTCCGGGGATGGTCCTCTACCGCTTGGTGCTAGCCAACGCCCTCGTAGAAGTCTTGAAGACACTCTTCAAGATGGAGTATATATATATGGTGGATATAGGACCTAAAAGAAGAACAAGAAACAGTTTCTCTTACTTCTTTTCTATTAGCCAAAAAGGGCCCAATTCGTCCTTTATGTATTTTGGAAGTATAACTTGAGTCCTCTTCGTTTAATTTTAACTTTTAATGTCCATTATGTATTTTAATTCTGCCAATAAAGGACTTCCGTCACATTTTCTGTCGACGGAAGACATGTGCCTCGCACGTGAGGTACTTTTTAAGGGTATTTCGTACATTTCAATCTATTTTCAACAAGAAAAGATGGGGTACTCAATTGTTAAATAAAATAACTATTAATACCAAGTTTAAATAAGCAAAAACATTTCATAAACTCATCTTCTACCCCTCCATCTTCATCCTCCACCACCTCCGCCAACCACCGTTGCCACCTTGCAGCACCACTACCGCCTGCAACCTTCTGTCACTTATACACATTTTCTTTCCAATCTTGTACTCATTCTCAGCTCTACTTGAAGATTCATCATCACAATCCACTAAAATCAAGGTACCACCCTTCAAAGCTTTGTAGGAGTTGGGCGAGATTCAAAACTTTGAGTATATTTGAGACTATCTAGATGGGATGATAATACAAGTGCTTTTATTGCATTAAAGCAAATGAATTGCTATATTTGTCCACGAGCGTTAGCTGCAAGAGGTTGCAAGGAAAAACTTGGAAGGGCACATCGATCTAATTTCCATCATAAATAATCAAGAATAGACTTATAGCGTAAATCTTACAACTTGTAAAAATATCAAGCACCAGGAAATTTTAGGAAACTTCAATCAGAGACCATCGTTGATTCTAACGTTCAGGGGAGTTTGTAAGCAATTCACAAACAAAAAATCAAGAAACATGCAGATCCGAATTAACTTGATTTAAGACAGCAAAAGATCCTTAGTTGATGCTTCTTAGGGATTTCTCTACTTCAATGAAGCAGTGACCTATCGAATATATTTTAATTCAAAAAATTGGAAATCTTTTCAACGTTCAATAAATTATATCGAGTTGAAGGAATTTCACATGCAATGTCAAAATTTTCAAAATAAACTTTCAACTCATTTTGAATGACGATATGTCAAATTATGAACTTGAGTCGGTGCACAACTATCCCTATATGCACCAATCTTAAGCTTGTTGAGGTGTGCACCTATGAGAGATTCTAGTGAACAATTAAGCTTATGGCTATGTTTCAAATTATGAATAACAAATACCATATAGCAATTCTTTTGATCCCTCTAAACACTACGTTTTCTTTCCTTATGAATTTCAAGCTTCCAACAAGTGTTTTAAAACAAAAGGTTTCTCCATTTAAGGGAAAGGTTTTAACGATAGATGTATTTTCGAATTTAGACGAGACGAGATATAAAGGAACAATTCATCCGGCAACCAACTTATTTGATCATTAGCAACATCGCCTGCCCTTATATGACGCAATATCTTCTCTCGTACGGCTCTTGTTTGAAATTGTGAAACGATAGGTATAATTTAGTTTTTATTTTAAATATACGTATGAGGATGGAATTTTGGGAAATTTGTATTGACTATATATATATATATATATATATATATATATATTTATGTGTGTGTGTGTGTGTGTGTGTGTTATGAATAGAAAAATAATTTGTGTAATACACAAAAACAAGAGTCAATATCTAATACGAAACACAATGTAGACTAAATTATGTGAACCGAAAGATAAAATAATTACTCAACTTTTCATTGCAATGAATTGATGAAATCTACAAATACTATATATAAAAGACCCAATTATTCAACTTTATTTTTGATAAAAAAAAAAAAAACAATCTTGCAACATTATTCCTATATCTTTACTTTCAACAATCCAGCCGTCAGTAAACTTCTACACGTGAAAATTAGAAGATGAATACAATCATAATGACATAAATGGGAGTCGGCATATAAAAATAAGAAAACATGAAATGCTTTTTATTTTCTAGAATCACGCTTGAATGACGCACATATTTCGTCTCCTTGTGCATTAAACATCTTTCTTTTTTTTTTTGTTAATTCACTACAAGAAAACAGTTAAATAGCGACCGAAATTAGCGGCAACTCATTTAACGACGGAATACCGACCGAAAGGAAACCGAAAAACATTCGGTCGGTATTCGGTTGCTATTACGACGTCCATATCAGTCCCGTTAACCAAATTAAACCGACGTCGTTTTCCTATAAGTTACCGACTGAATTCAACGACCGAATGCCGACGGAATAGATAACGGTGTCAAAACGACGTCGTATTTCTATTTCATTTCGGTAAAAAAATTAGTGTTTAAAATTAATTAAACCGACGTCGTTTGTAGATACTTTACCGACCGTATATAGATACGTTACCGACCGAATACCAACCGAATAGTCATTCGTCATTAAGTCAAAAACGACGTCGTTTTGGTATTCCGTTGTCTAAAATCCCTCAACAGAGGTCAAAATCCCTAACTTTCCTCTTCCCCCTTGTGAAATCCCCCGTCGCCCCCTCCGTCCACCACCTCCCCCGTCGACGACCGACCGAATAGAGGCACAAGATGACCGTCCCAGTCACCGACGACCTTTGGACGCCCTTCGGACACTCACCACCCACCGAAGCAACACTCCCCCTTCGAACGCCGCCAGTGAAGAAGGTGAGATTTCATTTTCGTATTCAATTTCGTTCTTTCAAAAGATTAATTAATAATTAATTGATCCTGCCTTTATTGATTACTAGTAGCAGTAATTGTTTTTTACTGCTTTGCTTATTTTTTAATTTTGAATTTGGAGCTTTTCTTGGGATACTGTGTGCAATGTAGTGCTAGATTCATTAGTTTCGAAGTAAATTAGTATTTTATAGATGTGAAAATTGTCAACTTTTTGCTCTGCTTGAGGACTAGTTTCTTGAGATATTACTAATGTTATGTGAGAAGAGATGCTGAATTTGGAATGTAAGAAATGCTTTTCTCTGAAATTTATTAGCTGAAATTTTTTGAAAATTCCTGGTTTTATAATTTTTTAGTTTTCTGGATGATTTTTTTTTTTTGATTTTTTATTCTGTTTTCCGCATCCAAATATGGCATTTTTCAGGGAAATTAGGTTCTGAATTGCTGAAAATTGGTGCAAGTTCTTCTTGTACTTAAAGTATAATCTGAAGTATTTTCTTAACAAAGTACAAAAGAAATTTCTATTTGTTTTATTTGTAAAGAATGAAGCTTACAACTGTAAATAGTTTAATCCATCAAGGGACAGAGTCAAATGATTTGCTTTGATTTATTATTATTATTTTTAACAAAGCAGTAGGCAATATACTGAGCTAATATGTAGAGTTTAACAGGGTAATTCATTTTACTAATAAGTGTAGCATTATTTTATGTTCATTTTTTCTTCAATATGTCCCGGGTATTTTTCTGATGGAGTTGAAGCTTTACTTTTGACAAGAATAGTGCTGGATTTCAAAATATTTCTGATTTCGGTACTGATTGTGAGGATAAGTAAGCATGTATTTAACTTACGATGACTCTACGAAGTCTGATTGATTTTTATCTGCAAGGACTTTATACCTGATTTGTGGTTTTTTATTCGGTAAGGTTGCCCCAATGTATTATTTTCTTCGTAGATTTGTGCCGATTGTGATCTTCTAATCGTTTGCACTTGTGAGGTTACTTACTGGTTGAAATTTATTTGTATCATGATTTATTTTTTATGTTTCTTTCATAATTTATTTTTCGCAATACATTATTTATTGATATGCAATTTTGGTATTGATCCGCATCCATGTATTTCGGAGATGCCTCCAAAGAAGAATATTCGAAGTTTCGCTACCGCTTTGGTTCGCCACCCACGCCTCGCTCCGGCCTCCACTTACCAGCCAGGTTCGTCACCTGATTTGGGGTCGACATCGACATCTGCCCCCGAGCTTGGTACGACATCTGCCCCCGAGCTAGGTACGCCACCTGCCCCCGAGCTAGGTACGACACCTCCTGTACTCGCCACCGAGCCTACGTCGGTTGCCGGATCGGCGACTCACCAGCCTCTCGTGCCACCGACGGCGCCTCGATATCGGGTGGAGTTTTGGCTACGAGATACTCGTATTCTCCCCGCAGCTCTACCCTTGGCACGTAAGTAAATTCATTAATTATTTCCCTTAAGCTAATTATACTACTTGTCGTCATTATAGTAACTAATCAAGTTTTTTCTTTGCTATTATAGTTTTAGATTGGCATCTAGTTGTTCCGCCGCCATTATCGGCATATTTCAAGATCGCTTTGCAAGGGGGCATACAAGCACCATCAAGGATGTTCCCCAGGAAGAAGAAAAATTGTGGTGGGACGAGTTCAAGGTAAAGAAATTAGTAAATAAGTTAGAATTTAGAAGTCTTTATATTTAATTATCTAACCTTTTTTTAAAATACAGAAAAAGTATCGCTGGGCTCCGGAGCATGAGGCGGGTGTCAAGTCAAGTTGGCGTATCTTGCTTACGAGGAGACTGAGCGGGATTATGAGCGATGCTAGGAAAAAGAATAAGAGGCCCACATGGGTTTCTGAGACTGATTGGGCGCGACTTCATGAGTACTGGCAAACTCCAAGCTTTAAAGCGAAATCTAAACAAGCAGCAAAAAACTGGAAAGAATGGAGGGGTGGCAAAGGCCCGATGAAGCACACGGGCGGTTCGCTCAGCCACATTGAGCACCACATCAGACTGGTACTTAAATATATTAATTGACGTATACATATATGTTATGTGTTTATTGTTAATATTTAATTGTTTTAATGATTTCTGTTAACAGGAAAATGAGGTCGGACAGCTAGTCCCATTCCCGGCCATTTACGATCATCTTCATCAACACCATATCGGCCCAAAGAAAGGCGAATGGGTTGATGAAGATTCTACAAAGTTGTCTATAAGCATATCATATCATTGCCTTTTGTCCCTTTTTGATATTTGATTAGGTATTCTCCGTTTTCATAACTTGACACAAAAATTTTCAAGGGGTGTTCCATGAGGTTTATGACGACGCTGCAAGCCAAGCAACTCAAGCCGGACTACCTTCTCCGGATTTGCCGACTCAGATTGTTTTGTCTGCTGAGGCTGCGGGTGGGATAAGAAAGGGACGTGTCCAAGGACTCGGTTCCTTTAGTGATGTGGTAAAGACGAGGCAGCGAGGTAGTCTCGCATTCAGCCATGGAACAAATGCACACCGAAATGGAAGCAAAGTTCAAGAATGATATGGCCGAGCAGAAAAGAGAATTCAAAATGAGGGAAAAGAAGAGAAACAAGGGTTTAGCTAGTATCTTAGCTAACATTTTAACAAATAGGGACAATGTTATACTAAGTGCCTCTGAGATAGAGGACAAGTTGAGTAGTGTCTTAGACGACGACTTAGAATCTGACTATGATGATGACCCCCTAACTGTCGTTGAAGTTTTGGGGAGTCAATAGAGCACTTGTTAATTTTGTATCAATTGCGTACTTATGTTATATTTTTAATGCTTGTTTTAAAGTTATGTTTTGTGATTAGTTTAAATTTATAGTTTTGGGTTATGTTTTCTGTTATGTTGTCTGAATTGTGCAGGGGTTCTGTTATAGGTATCCTGTTTAGCTTCTGGAAAATTGGTCTCATGGCGACCGATTAGCGACCGACTTAAGACCGTTTAAGGGTTTAGGGTTAGGGTATAGCGACCGCCTAGCGACGGACTGACATATTTAATAGAATATGGCTTTGCGACCGACTAACGACCGTACATGACAAATCGGTCGTAATTCGGTCGTTATATTCTCCCGGATTCCGTTGTTATAAAATAGCGATGATTTTAAGGATATATAAAACATATTTGCCTATTTTAGTTAATTTTAGTAATATATACATATATACACATTAACCTGAATAGTGAAACAAATAAAATTTATACATATTCATAGAATACCTATATAGACTGGAAGCAGATCAAATGAAGCAATACATTTTTGTGTACATTTACATGATATCACTAAGTAATGTAAATAAAATTTTAATAATTGCTCATTAATGGTCAAATAAATAGTACAATAATAATATTTGTTCGCATTCGCATTTAGAGAGATGTTGGCTTTCAAATTTATAATTGTTAAATACAGCGACCGAATATGCCAGGGCAGTCGCTATGAAAAATCCCGAAACGGCGCCCTCTTGTACCGTTCGCGGGTTCAATGTTTTTAAATCTGAACAAGTGTTCTCTCATCCTACATGGCGACCGAATGGCGACCGAATATGCCAGGACCGTCGCTATTCGGTCGTTACCCTTCATTACAGAAACGGTGCCGTCTTGTACCGTTCGCGGGTTCAATGTTTTTAAATCTAAACAAGTGTTCTCTCAGCCTACATGGCGATCGAATGTCGACCGAATATGCCAGGGCCGTCGCTATGTGGTCGTTACCCTTCATTACAGAAACGGTGCCGTCTTGTACTGTTCGTGGGTTCAATATTTTTAAATTTGAACAAGTGTTCTCTCACCCTACATGGCAACCGAATGGCGACCGAATATGCTAGGGACGTCGCTATTCGGTCGTTACACTTCATTACAGAAACGGTGCCGTCTTGTACCGTTCGCGGGTTCAATGTTTTTAAATCTGAACAAGTGTTCTCTCATCCTACTTGGCGACCGAATATGCCAGGGCTGTCGCTATTCGGTCGTTACCATTCATTACAGAAACGGTGCCGTTTTGTACCGTTCGCGGGTTCAATGTTTTTAAATCTGAACAAGTGTTCTCTCATCCTACATGGAGACCGAATGGCGACCGAATATGCCAGGGCCGTCGCTATTTAGTCGTTACTCTTCATTACAGAAACGGTGTCGTTTTGTGCATTTTTTCCCCCTAAAATTGACTTAAAACTAGAAACCCTCCCCTTTACACATTCTGCAGCTGCGATTTCTAGCTCCACCACCACCTCCGGCAACTCCAAGACGGCGCCACCACCTCCGGCATCCTCAAGACTTCCCCAACACCTCCAATTTCAGTTCGGTATTTGGTGAGAATCTCTTCTTCTCTATTTATTATAATGTTATTAATGTCAATATTTATGCTCTTTTATATCATTTATTCTTTAGCTTAATCAAAATGTGGTATAAAGGATAAAAAAAATCATGAGAGCACAAATTGTTCACAAAGAATCAAATTTTAGGGCAATTTACCTTTTATTAGGTTTACAACATACCATTTATTTTTTGCATATTAAATGATGATATGAAAATAAAATAATCAAATTTTATGGGAATTTTAGGTTGTATTAGGTTTACGACATACCTTTCATTCTTTGCATAATAAATGATGATATAAAAGTGGCAAACTTTTATATGTTTACTAGCATTTTACCTTTAGTTTATGGTGTAAAATTTCAATTTTATTCTCACATTGAAATATTTGTTTTTTGGAGCAGTTTCCGATCACCCAATTGCGTGGTATTGATGGGACCTGCCAGGAAGACCTTCATTGTAATTTGTCCCGGTTTATGCTTCTTTGTATTATCCCAATGATTTTATTTCTTTGTATTATCTCCCATGATTTTATTTCTTTGTATTATCTCCCATCATTTTGTTTCTTTGTATTATCTCCCTTGATTTTATGTCTTTGTATTATCTCTCATTATTTTATATCTTTGTATTATATTGCAACAAACAAACAAACTAATGTTGAAAATAATCGAAATAGTTGACAAAATTCCATTTAAAATAGTAGACAAGATGCCATTATCACACGTTAATAATTACTTGGAAATAAGGGTGACAAATCATCGAAATAACTTTCAAAGTTAATATGCATTTAATTATTAAGTCTTTGTATACGCAGATATTGTGTTTGTAATGGAAGACCGTAGTTGGATGTATATGGATTCGACAACGAATAGTGGACCTCGTCATAGTCAAGAATTTATAGCGGGATTGAAACGATTTGTGGATTTCGCAGTTAGTACGTCTGCTAATGTACAAATTTATGGGATTAGGTGTCCATGTGGGGTTTGTAAGAATAAGTATTTTCATATGCCTGATACTGTGAAGTATCATCTTGTTATGAACGGATTCGTGACTAACTATTATAATTGGACATGTCATGGTGAGGCATTCATTCCCATGCCTCAAATCCCGTTTGTTCATGAAATGGATAATTATAAAAGACACACGATACCGAACAATTATCGAGATATGATTATTGATGCTGCGGGACCAAGTTTTAATGAGCAGCAAAATAGGGACGTGGAAGAACCTCCCAATCCAGAGGCACAAAAGTTCTATGACATGTTGAAAGTTGTTGATAGCCCACTATACAATGGTTGTACAAACCATTCACAGCTTTCAATGACTGCCAGGATGTTGAGCATTAAGCCCGAAGACAACTTATATGAAACTAAAATAGATAAATTTGCGCAGTTGATGAAAGAGGCACTTCCTCCAAATAATAATGCTTTAGACGACTTTTACAAAATGAAGAAATTGGTTAAAGGCATTGGATTACCGGTGCAAAAGATTGATGTTTGTGTTAACGGTTGTATGTTGTATTGGAAAGATGATGTTGAGAGTAGAGAATGCAAGTTTTGAGGCCATGCTAGATACATTAAGAAAAAGAAATCAAAAAATACACGATTAAAAGAGATTGCTTGCAAAAAGATGTATTATTTTCCAATTACTCCAAGATTACAAAGATTGTATGCATCTGAGAAAACTGCAAGGCACATGACATGGCACTCAGACTGATGCGAAATCTTGATGGGTTATATCAAGACTCGGCTTAATTAGCAGATATTTCTCTATCTCGAATAGTTTATGGGGGAATACACTTAACACAGTCCCGGAAAGGCTAAGTATCAATGGAGGTTGAAACACCACAACTAGATAAACCAACTAGTTGATACAGTAACTTAAAGAAATATGAATTTCAACCGGAAGTCATAAACAAGTATCAAAGGATTAACCTTAATCAAAATATCAATATATCAAGTCTAAGTTACATGGCTGCCGAAATCTCTATTAAATAGAGTATTTCGGTTACAAAATAACCAATCTAACTCAAACTAGGAAAAGGGAAATAAGAGTCCTTGAAGAAGTAGGACTCTTGAATAACAACTTGCTATCAAGTAACTACCTAAACAAGATAATAGGGACATGTGCCTATTATCTTAGCGGCATAATAAAGAAATAACTACCAAATAATGAAGAGTCCTAGTTGCATTAGGACTCTTAATAACAAACTAACTAACTTATGGACAACATGTCCTTTATTTAGCATACTTGCTATTACACGGCTAAAAATAGGAAAATAACAATACTAACTATAATTAAAGTCTAGAATAGTCTAGAATAGGCTAGAATAGACTTTAATATGTGAAAAGACCAAAATACCCTTTTTAGCCAAAATGCTTGTTTGGGCCGAATTGAATGCTTTTAAGAGTTAGAAGTTCAACTTGTACTTCATCTTCTAAATGAAGCTTGGCTTCTTCTTTGGACTTCAACTCTCGGATCAATGTAGATAGTCCTTGTTCCATTTGAATGGTTCTTGATCTAGTCATTGGTCCCTTGATGCTTGATAAAGGATGTAGTCTTCTAGATGGTCCCGTATCACAGACAGTGAGAGGGAAGAGGGAATAATGAATCACCCACGGGATGGAGAAGCTTGGCAACATTTTGACAGAACACACACCGATTTTGCAGCGGAATGCACAGATGGTTTTGCACCTTTCGGCATGTCAGGGAAGAACTATTCTTCTTGGCCAGTTCTTCTAACACCTTATAATCTCCCCCCTTGGATGTGTATGAAGAACAATGTAATCTTCTTAACTATCATTGTACCTGGACCCAAAAATCCAAAACACAAGATCGATGTGTACTTGTAGCCTTTAATCGATGAATTGAATCAACTATGGGCTGAAGGAGCGGAAACCTATGATATCTAAAAAAAACAAAATTTTAAATTGAGGGCTTCATTACTTTGGACAATTAGTGATTTCCCAGCATATGGAATGTTGAGTGGATGGAGTACAACTGGCATTCACGCTTGTCCAAATTGTATGGAGGAAACATAAGCGTTCCATTTGCAGTCTGGAGGGAAACAATCGTGGTTCGATTGCCACTGATGCTTCTTGTCACCTGATCATCCTTTTAGAAGAGATGCAAATGGATTCCGAAAGGACTGGCGACAAGAGAGAGCAGACCCGCCGACTCGCCTTAGTGGTCATGAAATGTTCCTTAGAGTTAGAGATTATCAAAAAAATTACCGATACGATCAAGAGATCGGTAAAGAGCAAGGCGAGGGGGACGGGATCATAGTTGGGCTAAACGTAGTATATTTTGGGACTTACCTTATTGGCGGACACTTTTGATAAGACACAACATTGATGTCATGCATAATGAAAAAAACGTGTTTGATAATGTCTTTAACACCGTGATGGACGTGAAAGGTAAAACTAAAGACAATGTTAAAGCTAGAGCGGATGTTGAAAGGTATTGCAATCGTCCGAAATTGAATATTAAACACGATGGCCGAGGTAAAGCAACAAAACCGAAGGCATGTTTCACTCTTACCAAGCCTAAAAAAGAAATAGTTTTGCAGTAGGTTAAAGAATTAAGGCTCCCAGATGGATATGCATCGAATTTGGCGCGATACGTTGATATGAAAGAGTTGAAAATGTCTGGAATGAAGAGTCATGATTCTCATGTATTCATGGAGAGACTTATCCCTATAGCACTTAGAGAAGTACTACCGGCAAATGTTTGGGGACCCTTGGCTGAACTTAGTCTGTTCTATAGAGATTTGTGTTCCCCAAAGTTGAGTGTGGCACATATACAAGAATTGGAGGACACTATCGCTATTTTATTATGCAAGTTAGGGAGAATATTTCCTCCGGGATTTTTTGATGTGATGGAACACTTGCTGATTCACCTTCCGTACGAAGCCAAGGTTGGTGGCCCGGTACAGTTTAGGTGGATGTACCCATTCGAGAGGTAACAACCATTTTCTTAAGTTATCTCAACTTCATCTATATTTTTCATGTACGTATTTACAATGTGATTAACTACATATGTTTTAATTAGATACCTGCACCATCTGAAAAAAAGAAGATAAAGAACAAGGCTAGAGTTGAGGGGTCAATTTGCAATGCATACTTGGTCGAAGAAGCTGCTACATTCTTTAGCTATTATTTCGAACCCCACGTGAAAACAAGAGTTACAACCATTGGGCGAAATGATGGTGAAGACGAGATTAGCGGACCAGATGTATTATCAATTTGCAACTTACCCGGAAGATCATTTGGAAAAAAAGAAAGGATTTTATTATCTGATAAAGATTATAAAACAGCCATGAATTATATCCTAATGAATTGTGAAGAGGTCGAACCATATCTTCAGTAAGTAAACTTATATATTTGCTTCATTTTTGTTATATAATTAAAAGTGGCCAAATAATAATATTGTCATTTAATTTGTAACTCAGGAAATTTGTTAGTCAAGTACATGAACAAACCCCGCAGATAAGGGAGGAAGAACTTCAAAGTCGGGTTTATAATGATTTTTCCAAATGGTTTGGAACTCATGTAAGTTGGAATTGTGTAGAAATGTACTTGTAATAAGAATGCATAATTAAAATAATTTAACTTTTATTGCTCAACAGATACATAGCCTTCAGGAAGATTTTGAAATTTTGTTGAAAAATCTGTCTTGGGGCCCGTCAAGGAGAGTGATGTCATACACCGGTTACTTTGTTAACGGTTATAGATTTCACACCAAAGTCCACAGCGATGGAAAAGGAACGACAAACAGCGGGGTATGGGTTAAAGGAGATTATTACGGTGAGTTGAAGAAGGTAATTGAGGTTGAACTTGCTGGACTACCTGACCAAAAAATTATTCTTTTCAAATGCGACTGGTTTGATTCTACTCCAAATCGAGGTTTAAGAGTGCATCCTCAATATAAACTTGTAGAAATCCATAGGAAAAGAACCTACCAGGGTTACGATCCATTTGTATTTGCTTCCCAATGTCAACAAGTCTACTACACGCCTTATCCGGGTAGTAAGACAACATATAGGGCTGATTGGTTGGCTGTATGTCTTTCCAAACCACGTCTATTTGACGTTCCTGGTGTTCCGGTACCGTATCAGGATGAAGTACGCGAGGAGGAGACCAGTCGCATTGATCCAACTATTACTGAAGTTGGTCAACTTGCACACCGGTCAGGGGAAATTGAAGTTGTACTTGTGGCCGGTACGGGTCGTGGTTATGAAGATGATGACGATGACGATGATGAAATTATGTCGGGAGATGACAATTCTGAAGAAGATGATGAATTAATGACCGATGATGATTTCGAATGATTAAGATTTCTCGCTTCTCTTGGAATTCCACATATTAGGTGAGTAATATTTGTTGGTTTTTTTTTGTACTTTATTACCATAAATTAATTGTCATATTGTATAACTTTTTAACATAATTCAAAGTAGAAATTTTATTGTCATAATAATTTGATACCTAAATTTTGCAAATTGCAACTCATGCATTTTCAAGGATATGCATATGAATGACATCAAGAAGTATATGAGAAATGCACACTTTGATTGTAAGTTTTGATAATTGAAATAAATTACTTTGAACGTGAGTGTTGTAATGTAATGTGCACACTTTGATTGTGAGTTTCGATAATTCAAAGTGTGCACTTTGAATGTGAGCTTTGTAATGTAATGTGTACACTTTGATTGTGTTGTAATGTAAGGTGCACACTATGATTGTGAGTGTTGTAATTCAAAGTGTGTACTTTGATTGTGAGTGTTGTTATTCAAAGTGTGCACTTTGATTGTGAGTGTTGTAATAAGAAGTTTGCACTTTGATTGTGAGTATTTAATGTAATGAGAATTGATTGTGAGCATTTTGGTTGTGAGCATTTTGATTGTGAGCGTTTTGGTTATTGCTGCTGTGTTTTGTAATAGGGATTTAATTAAATTAAATTTTTATTTTTTTAAATAACAACAATTTAGCGACGGAAAAAACCGTCGGTATTCGGGCGTTATATGTTCAAAGTCAAACGTCAACATTTTTTACCACACCGTCGGTATTCGGTCACTATATGGTGACTCTCTTTCCGTTGCTAATTTTCCGTCGGTATTCGGTCGTTCCTGGGTCAAGTCAAATGTCAACAATGTTGACCATGCCGTCGGTATTCGGTCGCTATATGGTGACCCGCTTTTCCGTTGCTAATTATCCGTCGGTATTCGGTCGTTCCTGGGTCAAGTCAAATGTCAACAATGTTGACCACGCCGTCGGTATTCGGTCGCTATATGGTGACCCGCTTTTCCGTTGCTAACTGTCCGTCGGTATTCCTTCGTTCCTGGGTAAAGTCAAATGTCAACAATGTTGACTATTCAGTCGGTATTCCGTCGTGCCTAGGTCAAGTCAAATGTCAACAATGTTGACTATTCCGTCGGTATTCGGTCGTTACAAGGCAAAATTAAAAGCCAACCATGCATTTATTTCCGTCGCTATTAGGTCGCTAAATTGTGACCCCACTGGCCGTTGCTAAATACATAGTCGGTATTCGGTCGGAAAATATGTTAGCGACGAAAATTACACGACCACAAGGTTTGGTTGGTAATTGGTCGCTAAACGCCAATTAGCGACGGACTAGAGACGGAACTGTCCGTCCCTGTTACACAGTTTTCTTGTAGTGATTATAAAAATAAAATATTTGGACAAAGCAAATAAAACTGCACATCTGAAAAAAATTAAAATAAAAAGTAAATCAAACTCATTATTAAGAAGTTTATACTAGTATTTTATTAGTTCCTTATTTGTTTTCCTAATGTTTTCCTCTGATTTATCGAAGGACCTCCTCAAGCGATATTCCAAGCTTTTATGTAGACTTTTTAGGAACTACTATACAGAATGTTATTTACTTCAAAAGGATTTTACCAATTGAAACATGCAAATCGAGATGTATGAGATTGATCATTGTGGGTTATGAATATGAATGGCGCATATGCATGTACGGACATGATAACTTCGTCAGAGGTGGGCTTTGTAGGAGTTGGGCGAGATTCAAAACTTTGAGTATATTTGAGACTATGTAGATGGGATGATAATACAAGTGCTTTTATTGCATTAAAGCAAATGAAATGCTATATTTGTCCATGATCGTTAGCTGCAAGAGGTTGCAACGAACAACTTGGAAGGGCACATTGATCTAATTTCCATCATAAACAATCAAGAATAGACTTATAGCGTAAATCTTACAACTTGTAAAAATATCAAGCACCAGGAAATTTTACGAAACTTCAATCAGAGACCATCGTTGATTCTAACGTTCAGGGGAGTTTGTAAGCAATTCACAAACAAAAAATCAAGAAACTTCAGATCCAAAGGAACTTGATTTAAGACAGCAAAAGATCCTTAGTTGATGCTTCTTAGGGATTCCTCTACTTGAATGAAGCAGTGGCCTATCGAATATATTTTTATTAAAAAAATTGGAAATATTTTCAACGTTCAATAAATTATATCGAGTTGAAGGAATTACACGTGCAGTGTCAAAATTTTCAAAATAAACTTTCAACTCATTTTGAATAATGATATGTCAAATTATGAACTTGTATCTGTGCACAACTATCCCTATATGCACCAATCTTAAGCTTGTTGAGGTGTGAACCTATGAGAGATTCTAGTGAACAATTAAGCTTATGGCTATGTTTCGAATTATGAATAACAAATACCGTATAACAATTCTTTGGGTTCCTCTAAACATTACGTTTTCTTTCCTTACGAATTTCAAGCTTCCAACAAGTGTTTTAAAACAAAAGGTTTCTCCACTTAAGGGAAAGGTTTTAACGATAGATGTATTTTCGAAATTAGACGAGACGAGATATAAAGCAACAATTCATTCGGCAACAAACTTATTCGAACATTAGCAACATCGCCTGCCCTTATATGACGCAATATCTTCTCTCGTACGGCTCTTGTTTGAAATTGTGAAACGATAGGTATAATTTAGTTTTTATTTTAAATATACGTACTAGGATGGAATTTTGGGAAATTTGTATTGACTATATATATATATATATATATATATATATATATATATTTGTTATGAAAAGCAAATACAATATATAAAAGTCCCAATTATTCAACTTTATTTTTGATAAAAAAAAAAACAATCTTGTAACATTATTCCTATATCTTTACTTTCAACAATCCAGCCGTCAGTAAACTTCTACACGTGAAAATTAGAAGATGAATACAATCATAAGGACATAAATGGGAATCGACATATAAAAATGCGGAAACATGAAATACTTTTTATTTTCTATAATCACGCTCGAATGACGCACATATTTCATCTCCTTGAGCATTAAACATCTTTCTTTTTTTATGTTAATTATAAAAATTAAATATTTGGACATAGCAAATGAAACTGCACATTTGAAAAAAATAAAAATAAAAAGGAAATCAAACTCATTATTAAGAAGATTATACTAGTATTTTATTAGTTCCTTATTTGTTTTCCTAATGTTTTCCTCTGATTTATCGAAGGACCTCCTAAAGCGATATTCCAAGCTTTAATGTAGACTTTTTAGGAACTACTATACAAAATGTTGTTTACATCAAAAGGATTTTACCAATTGGAACATGCAAATCGAGATGTATGAGATTGATCATTGTGGGTTATGAATATGAATGGCGCAGATACATGTATGGACCAAGATAACTTTGTCAGAGGTGGGCGAGATTCAAAACTTTGAGTATATTTGAGACTATCTAGATGGGATGATAATACAAGTGCTTTTATTGCATTAAAGCAAATGAATTGCTATATTAGTCCACGATCATTAGCTGCAAGGGGTTGCAAGGAACAACTTGGAAGGGCACATCGATCTAAATTTCCATCATAAACAATCAAGAATAGACTTATAGCGTAAATATTACAACTTGTAAAAATATCAAGCATCGGGAAATTTTAGGAAACTTCAATCAGAGACCATCGTTGATTCTAACATTCAGGAGAGTTTGTAAGCAATTCACAAACAAAAAATCAAGAAACTTGCAGATCCGAATGAACTTGATTTAAGACAGCAAAAGATCCTTAGTTGATGCTTCTTAGGGATTCCTCTACTTGAATGAAGCAGTGACCTATCAAATATATTTTTATTCAAAAAATTGGAAATATTTTCAACGTTCGATAAATTATATCGAGTTGAAGGAATTTCACATGCAGTGTCAAAATTTAAAAAAAAAAAAAACTTTCAACTCATTTTGAATGACGATATGTCAAATTATGAACTTGAGTCGGTGCACAACTATCCCTATATGCACCAATCTTAAGCTTGTTGAGTTTTGAATTTCTGGGAGATTCTAGTGAACAATTAAGCTTATGGCTATGTTTCAAATTACGAATAACAAATACCATATAATAATTCTTTTGATCCCTCGAAACACTACGTTTTCTTTCCTTATGAATTTCAAGCTTCCCAACAAGTGTTTTAAAACAAAAGGTTTCTGCATTTAAGAGAAAGGTTTTAACGATAGATGTATTTTATAATTTAGACGAGACGAGATATAAAGCAACAATTCATCCGGCAACCAACTTATTTGATCATTAGCAACATCACATGTCCTCATATGACGCGATATCTTCTCTCGTACGGCTCTTGTTTGAAATTGTGAAACGATAGGTATAATTTGGTTTTTTATTTTAAATGCACGTACGAGGATGAAATTTTTTGAAATTTGTATTGATATATATATATATATATATATATATATATATATATATATATATATATATATATATTTGTTATGAAAAGCAAATACAATATATAGAAGACCCAATTTTATTCAACTTTATTTTGTATAAAAAAAACAATTTTGTAACATTATTCCTATATCTTTACTTTCAACAATCCAGCCGTCAGTAAACTTCTACACGTGAAAATTAGAAGATGAATACAATCATAAGGACACAAATGGGAATCGGCATATAAAAATGATGAAACATGAAATACTTTTTATTTTCTAGAATCACGCTCGAATGACACACATATTTCATCTCCTTGAGCATTAAACATCTTTCTTTTTTGTTGTTAATTATAAAAATAAAATATTTGGACAAAGCTAATGAAACTGCACATCTGAAAAAAATAAAAAGGTAAAAGGAAATCAAACTCATTATTAAGAAGATTATACTAGTATTTTATTAGTTCCTTATTTGTTTTCCTCTGATTTATCGAAGGACCTCCTCAAGCGATATTCCAAGCTTTAATGTAGACTTTTTAGGAACTACTATACAGAATGTTGTTTACATCAAAAGGATTTTAACAATTGGAACATGCAAATCGAGATGTATGAGATTGATCATTGTGGGTTATGAATATGAATGGCGCAGATACATGTATGGACCAAGATAACTTCGTCAGAGGTGGGCTTTGTAGGAGTTGGGTGAGATTCAAAACTTTGAGTATATTTGAGACTATCTAGATGGGATGATAATACAAGTGCTTTTATTGCATTAAAGCAAATGAATTGCTATATTTGTCCATGATCGTTCGCTGCAAGGGGTTGCAAGGAAATACTTGGAAGAGCACATCGATCTAATTTCCATCATAAACAATCAAGGATAGACTTATAGCGTAAAAATATCAAGCACCGGTAAATTTTAGGAAACTTCAATCAGAGATCATCGTTGATTCTAACGTTCAGTGGAGTTTGTAAGCAATTCACAAACAAAAAATCAAGACACTTGCATATTCGAAGGAATTTGAATTAAGACAGCAAAAGATCCTTTATTGATGCTTCTTAGGGATTCCTCTACTTTAATGAAGCAGTGACCTATCGAATATATTTTTATTCAAAAAATTGGAAATCTTTTCAACGTATAATAAATTATATCGAGTTGAAGGAATTTCACGTGCAGTATCAAAAAAAAATTTAAAAAAAACTTTCAACTCATTTTGAATGACGATATATCAAATTATGAACTTGAGTCAGTGCACAACTATCCCTATATGCACCAATCTTAAGCTTGTTGAGGTGTGAACCTCTGAGAGATTCTAGTGAACAATTAAACTTATGGCTATGTTTCAAATTATGAATAACAAATACCATATAATAATTCTTTCGATCCCTCGAAGCACTACGTTTTCTTTCCTTATGAATTTCAAGCTTCCAACAAGTATTTTAAAATAAAAAGTTTCTTCATATAAGGAAAAGGTTTTAATGATAGATGTATCTTCGAATTTAGACGAGACGAGATATAAAGAAGCAATTCATCCGGCAACCAACTTATTTGATCATTAGCAACATCTTCTATCCTTATATGACGTGATATCTTCTCTCGTACGGCCCTTGTTTGAAATTGTGAAACGATAGGTATAATTTAGTTTTTTATTTTAAATATACGTATGAGGATGGTATTTTTTGAAATTTGTATTGACTATATATATATATATATATATATATATATTTGTTATGAAAAGAAAAATAATTTGTGTAATACACAAAAACAAGAGTCAATATCAAATACGAAACACAATGTAGACTAAATTATGTGTAACGAAAGATAAAATAATTACACAACTTTTCATTGCAATGAATTGATGAAATCTACAAATACTATATATAAAAGACCCAATTGTTCAACTTTATTTTTCAAAAAAAAAAAAACAATCATCTAACATTAGTCCTACATCTTTTCTTTCAACAATCCAACGGTCAGTAAACTTCTGCAGGTGAAAATTAGAAGATGAATACAATCATAATGACATAAATGGGAGTCGACATATAAAAATGAGGAAACATTAAATACTTTTTATTTTCTAGAATCACGCTCGAATGACGCACATATTTCGTCTCCTTGAGCTTTAAACATCTTTTTATTAATTATAAAAATAAAATATTTGGACAAAGCAAATGAAACTCCACATCTGAAAAAAATAAAAATAAAAAGGAAATCAAACGCATTATTAAGAAGATTATACTAGTATTTTTATTTGTTCCTTATTTGTTTTCCTAATGTTTTCCTCTGATTTATCGAAGGACCTCCTCAAGCGATATTCCAGGCTTTAATGTAGACTTTTTAGGAACTACTATACAGAATGTTTTTTACTTCAAAAGGATTTTACCAATTGGAACATGCAAATCGAGATGTATGAGATTGATCATTGTGGGATATGAATATGAATGGCGCAGATGCATGTATGGACCATGATAACTTCGTCAGAGGTGGGCTTTGTAGGAGTTGGGCGAGATTCAAAACTTTGAGTATATTTGAGAGTATCTAGATGGGATGATAATACAAGTTCTTTTATTGCATTAAAGCAAATGAATTGCTATATATGTCCACGATCGTTAGCTGCAAGAGGATGCAAGGAACAACTTGGAAGGGACACATCGATCTAATTTCCATCATAAACAATCAAGAATAGACTTATAGCGTAAATCTTACAACTTGTAAAAATATCAAGCACCGGGAAATTTTAGAAAACTTCAATCAGAGATCATCGTTGATTCTAACGTTCAATGGAGTTTGTAAGCAATTCACAAACAAAAAATCAAGAAACTTGCAGATCCGAAGGAACTTGATTTAAGACAGCAAAAGATCCTTAGTTGATGCTTCTTAGGGATTCCTCTACTTGAATGAAGCGGTGACCTATCGAATATATTTTTATTCAAAAAATTGGAAATCTTTTCAACGTTCAATAAATTATGTCGAGTTGAAGGAATTTCACGTGCGGTGTCAAAATTTTAAAAAAAAACTTTCAACTCATTTTGAACGACGATATATCAAATTTTGAACTTGAGTCAGTGCACAACTAACCCTATATGCACCAATCTTAAGCTTGTTGAGGTGTGAACCTCTGCGAGATTCTAGTGAACAATTAAGCTTATGGCTTTGTTTCAAATTATGAATAAAAAATACCATATAATAATTCTTTTGATTCCTCGAAACACTACGTTTTCTTTCCTTATGAATTTCAAGCTTCCAACAAGTGTTTTAAAACAAAAGGTTTCTTCATTTAAAGGAAAGGTTTTCATGATAGATGTATCTTCGAATTTAGACGAGACGAGATATAAAGCAGCAATTCATCCGGCAACCAACTTATTTGATCATTAGCAACATCATCTGTCCTTATTTGAAGCGCTGTCTTCTCTCGTATGGCTCTTGTTTGAAATTGTGAAACAATAGGTATAATTTAGTTTTTTATTTTAAATATACGTACGAGGATGGTATTTTTTGAAATTTGTATTGACTATATATATATATATATATATATATATATATTTGTTATGAAAAGAAAAATAATTTGTGTAATACACAAAAACAAGAGTCAATATCAAATACGAAACACAATGTAGACTAAATTATGTGTAACGAAAGATAAAATAATTACACAACTTTTCATTGCAATGAATTGATGAAATCTACAAATACTATATATAAAAGACCCAATTGTTCAACTTTATTTTTCAAAAAAAAAAAAACAATCATCTAACATTAGTCCTACATCTTTTCTTTCAACAATCCAACGGTCAGTAAACTTCTACAGGTGAAAATTAGAAGATGAATACAATCATAATGACATAAATGGGAGTCTGCATATAAAAATGAGGAAACGTGAAATACTTTTTTATTTTTCTAGAAACACGCTCGAATGACGCACATATTTCGTCTCCTTGGGCATTAAACATCTTTCTATTAATTATAAAAATAAAAAATTTGGACAAAGCAAATGAACTCCCCATCTGATAAAAATAAAAAGGAAAAGGAAATCAAGCTCATTATTACGAAGATTATACTAGTATTTTATTAGTTCCTTATTTGTTTTCCTAATGTTTTCCTCTGATTTATCGAAGGACCTCCTCAAGCGATATTCTAATCTTTAATGTAGACTTTTTAGGAACTACTATACAGAATGTTGTTTACTTCAAAAGGATTTTACCAATTGGAACATGCAAATCGAGATGTATGAGATTGATCATTGTGGGGCATGAATATGAATGGCGCAGAAGCATGTACTGGACCATGATAACTTCGTCAGAGGTGGACTTTGTAGGAGTTGGGCGAGATTCAAAACTTTGAGTACATTTGAGACTATCTAGATGGGATGATAATACAAGTGCTTTTATTGCATTAAAGCAAATGAATTGCTATATTTGTCCACAATCGTTAGCTGCAAGAGGTAGCCAGGAACAACTTGGAAGGGCACATCGATCTAATTCCCATCATAAACAATCAAGAATAGACTTATAGCGTAAATCTTACAACTTGTAAAAATATCAAGCACCAGGAAATTTTAGGAAACTTCAATCAGAGATCATCGTTGATTCTAACGTTCAATGGAGTTTATAAGCAATTCACAAACAAAAAATCAAGAAACTTGCAGATCCGAAGGAACTTGATTTAAGACAGCAAAAGATCCTTAGTTGATGCTTCTTAGGGATTCCTCTACTTGAATGAAGCGGTGACCTATCGAATATATTTTTATTCAAAAAATTGGAAATCTTTTCAACGTTCAATAAATTATGTCGAGTTGAAGGAATTTCACGTGCGGTGTCAAAATTTTAAAAAAAAACTTTCAACTCATTTTGAACGACGATATATCAAATTTTGAACTTGAGTCAGTGCACAACTAACCCTATATGCACCAATCTTAAGCTTGTTGAGGTGTGAACCTCTGAGAGATTCTAGTGAACAATTAAGCTTATGGCTTTGTTTCAAATTATGAATAAAAAATACCATATAATAATTCTTTTGATTCCTCGAAACACTACGTTTTCTTTCCTTATGAATTTCAAGCTTCCAACAAGTGTTTTAAAGCAAAAGGTTTCTTCATTTAAGGGAAAGGTTTTCATGATAGATGTATCTTCGAATTTAGACGAGACGAGATATAAAGCAGCAATTCATCCGGCAACCAACTTATTTGATCATTTGCAACATCATCTGTCCTTATTTGAAGCGCTGTCTTCTCTCGTACGGCTCTTGTTTGAAATTGTGAAACGATAGGTATAATTTAGTTTTTTATTTTAAATATACGTACGAGGATGGAATTTTTTGAAATTTGTATTGACATATATATATATATATATATATATATATATATATATATATATATATATATATATTTGTTATGAAAGGAAAAATAATTTGTGTAATACACAAAAACAAGAGTCAATATCTAATACGAAACACAATGTAGACTAAATTATGTGTAACGAAAGATAAAATAATTACACAACTTTTCATTGCAATGAATTGATGAAATTTACAAATAATATATATAAAAGACCCAATTGTTCAACTTTATTTTTAAAAAAAAAAAAAACAATCTTTTAACATTAGTCCTACATCTTTTCTTTCAACAATCCAACGGTCAGTAAACTTTTGCAGGTGAAAATTAGAAGATGAATACAATCATAATGACATAAATAGGGAGTCTGCATATAAAAATGAGGAAACGTGAAATACTTTTTATTTTCTAGAAACACGCTCGAATGACGCACATATTTCGTCTCCTTGGGCATTAAACATCTTTCTATTAATTATAAAAATAAAAAATTTGGACAAAGCAAATGAACTACCCATCTGATAAAAATAAAAAGGAAAAGGAAATCAAGCTCATTATTACGAAGATTATACTAGTATTTTATTAGTTCCTTATTTGTTTTCCTAATGTTTTCCTCTGATTTATTGAAGGACCTCCTCAAGCGGTATTCCAATCTTTAATGTATACTTTTTAGGAACTACTATACAGAATGTTGTTTACTTCAAAAGGATTTTACCAATTGGAACATGCAAATCAAGATGTATGAGATTGATCATTGTGGGTGAAGGGATTCATGGGCGGAAACTCGTTCCAAACACCCATGGATCCTCCCCTGAAGGATCCGCTCATACGTAAACGAATCGAAAAACAGCGGAAACAGCAAGAAAAACTTACGTTTTGGATTCAAGAAGCTACTTCTTGAATGGAGGATGACGTTTCTTGGATCGGATGCTGCTACCGATTGATCTCCCTTTGCGGAAAGTCCCTCTACCGGTATCCACGCGACGATACGGGCAGCGATTGCTAGCTCTTCGTCTTTTCTGATTTTCGGGAATTAGAGAGAAAATGGAGAGGCTGAAACTAAAATCTAATTTCAGAGACTTGGTAATATTTCGGCTGAAAAATCATCACCTAGGGTTTCGGCCAAGAGATCATTATATAGGGTGCGAGAGTTTGTTCCCATAACCAACTCTCACATCCTCAACTCCTCTCGGCAGTGGGAGTCTCTAACTCCCACGTCCCCTAGACTTCTACTGGTAGTGGGAGTCCTTATCGGATAATAACTCCCACGTAATCCCAAGTATAGGTAAAATACCAAAATTGCCCCTATCTCTAATTCGAATAATAAACACTTTATTATTTTCAGAAAGACAAATGTCAGATACAATGAACCTAGACACATTCTAGATTCATTGAATCTGGACATAAAGCTCGTTAGCTCGTCTATGCGTGTGACCACCGTAGGTTCATCTCATAATGGAAATGAAAACACACTTAGTAGTAGTGTGTGTTCATAAATCACAAGCGGTCCCTAGCAGGACATTGTGACTACCTAAAGTGAATGAATATACAACGGAACCTAATATCAATCCACTATTTAATCCCTTTGTCTCGCGATATCCTAATTAAGCATAAGGCATGGTGGTCGTCACCCTTATTAAGCTTAATTGTGTTTATGCTCGATCTCCGTGTAGATCTGCTTCGACAAATAACATTTGATAACCACTTTATCAAATACATTTGAGCACGGCCATGCATTTAAACAGCCTTTCCCTATCGAGGGGCCCATGGATATCTCTCTCAATAATAGAGAGGGACAAATTCCTTACAATGTCTCTCACATTCAAGCTATGATAGGACACTACATCCGATCTCGGTCGTATTGATTACTCTGTTACAAGTAACGTCCCTACCGAGTCAAAACGTGGCTCCATTCATACTAGAATCAATGAAGACATAAGGTCTAAGGATTCTAAAATAGTATTGAGGAAGTAATACTTATGACTTAAGACCATGAAGTATTACTTCTCCGATCGGATCACGTCCCAATACAATGTATCCCTGTATTTTGCATCTATGATGTGATTTGTATCCATTACACATGATCAGTAAAACAAGATCATCAATCAACAATCATACTAGTTTTATTTCATAGTAATTAAGCATTACATAAAACTAGGGACTACTAGAATTGTAATTACATAAGCTAATGAGTTTTACTATCAAATCACACATTTGATAATCAAAAGCAAAATTAACTATTCAATTACATGCTCAAAAGATAATAAAATGCACAACATGTGCTAATGGTCCTAGGGCACTACTAACAGTGGGCCATGAATATGAATGGCGCAGAAGCATGTACGGACCATGATAACTTCGTCAGAGGTGGGCTTTGTAGGAGTTGGGCGAGATTCAAAACTTTGAGTACATTTGAGACTATCTAGATGGGATGATAATACAAGTGCTTTTATTGCATTAAAGCAAATAAATTGCTATATTTGTCCATGATCGTTAGCCGCAAGAGGTATCAAGGAACAACTTGGAAGGGCACATCGATCTAATTTCCATCATAAACAATCAAGAATAGACTTATTGCATAAATTTTACAACTTGTAAAAATATCAAGTACCGGGAAATTTTAGGAAACTTCAATCAGAGACCATCGTAGATTCTAACGTTCAGTGGAGTTTGAAAGCAATTCACAAACAAAAAATCAAGAAACTTGCATATCCGAAGGAACTTGATTTAAGACAGCAAAAGATCCTTAGTTTATGCTTCTTAGGGATTCCTCTACTTGAATGAAGCAGTGACCTATCGAATATATTTTTATTCAAAAAATTGGAAATCTTTGTTCAATAAATTATATCGAGTTGAAGGATTTTCACGTGCAGTGTCAAAATTTTAAAAAAAACTTTCAACTCATTTTGAACGACGATATATCAAATTTTGAACTTGAGTCAGTTCACAACTTTCACTATATGCACCAATCTTAAGCTTGTTGTGGTGTGAACCTCTGAGAGATTATAGTGAACAATTAAGCTTATGGCTATGTTTCAAATTATGAATAACAAATACCATATAATAATTCATTTGATTCCTCGAAACACTACGTTTTCTTTCCTTAAGAATTTCAAGCTTCCAACAAGTGTTTTAAAAAAAAGGTTTCTTCATTTAAGGGAAAGGTTTTAATGATAGATGTATCTTCGAATTTAGACGAGACGAGATATAAAGCAGCAATTCATCCGGCAACCAACTTATTTGATCATTAGCAACATCGTCTGTTCTTATATGACGCGATATCTTCTCTCGTATGGCTCTCGTTTGAAATTGTGAAACGATAGGTATAATTTATTTTTTAATTTTAAATATACGTACGAGGATGGAATTTTATGAAATTTGTATTGACTATATATATATATATATATATATATATATATTTATTATGAAAAGAAAAATAATTTGTGTAATACACAAAAACAAGAGTCAATATCTAATACGAAACACAATGTAGACTAAATTATGTGAAACGAAAGATAAAATAACTACACAACTTTTCATTGCAATGAAATGATGAAATCTTCAAATACTATATATAAAAGACCCAATTATTCAACTTTATTTTTCAAAAAAAAAAAAAACAATCTTCTAACATTAGACCTACATCTTTTCTTTCAACAATCCAACGGTTAGTAAACTTCTGCAGGTGAAAATTAGAAGATGAATACAATCATAATGACATAAATGGGAGTCTGCATATAAAAATGAGGAAACGTGAAATACTTTTTATTTTCGAGAAACACGCTCGAATGACGCACATATTTCGTCTCCTTGAGCATTAAACATCTTTCTATTAATTATAAAAATTAAATATTTGGACAAAGCAAATGAAACTCCACATCTGAAAAAAATAAAAAAATTAAAAGGAAATCGAACACATTATTACGAAGATTATGTTAGTATTTTATTAGTTCCTTATTTGTTTTCCTAATGTTTTCCTCGATTTATCGAAGGACCTCCTCAAGCGATACTCCAATCTTTAATGTAGACTTTTTAGGAACAACTATACAAAATGTTGTTTACTTCAAAAGGATTTTACCAATTAGAACATGCAAATCGAGATGTATGAAATTGATCATTGTGGGGCATGAATATGAATGGCGCAGATGCATGTACGGACCATGATAACTTTGTCAGAGGTGGGCTTTGTAGGAGTTGGGCGTGATTCAAAACTTTGAGTATATTTGAGACTATCGTTAGCTGCAAGAGGTTGCAAGGAACAACTTGGAAGGGCACATCGATCTAATCTCCATCATAAACAATCAAGATTAAACTTATAGCGTAAATCTTACAACTTGTAAAAATATCAAGCACCGGGAAATTTTAGGAAACTTCAATCAGAGACCATCGTTGATTCTAACGTTCAGTGAAGTTTGTAAGCAATTCACAAACAAAAAATCAAGAAACTTGCAGATCCGAAGGAACTTGATTTAAGACAGCAAAAGATCCTTAGTTGATGCTTCTTAGGGATTCCTCTACTTGAATGAAGCAGTGACCTATCGAATATATTTTTATTCCAAAAATTGGAAATCTTTTCAACGTTCAATAAATTATATCGAGTTGAAAGAATTTCACGTGCAGTGTCAAAATTTAAAAAAAAAAACTTTCAACTCATTTTGAATGACGATATATCAAATTAAGAACTTGTGTCAGTGCATAACTATCCCTGTATGCACCAATCTTAAGTTTGTTGAGGTGTGAACCTCTGAGAGATTCAAGTGAACAATTAAGCTTATGGCTATGTTTCAAATTATGAATAACAAATACCATATAATAACCTCTGAGAGATTCAAGTGAACAATTAAGCTTATGGCTATGTTTCAAATTATGAATAACAAATACCATATAATAATTCTTTTGATCCCTCGAAACACTACGTTTTCTTTCCTTATGAATTTCAAGCTTCCAACAAGTGTTTTAAAACAAAAGGTTTCTCCATTCAAGGGAAATGTTTTAATGATAGATGTATCTTCAAATTTAGACGAGACGAGATATAAAGCATCAATTCATCCGGCAACCAACTTATTTGATCATCGTCTGTCCTTATATGACGCGAGATATAAACACTACTACTAATGTTCAAATAAGCTTGTTGCCGAATAAATTTATGCACCATATCCCGTCTCGTCTAAAATTTGAAGATACAGCTATCACTAACATCATTTACCAAAAATGCAGAAACCTTTTGTTATAAAACACTTGTTGGATGCTTGAAATTCATAAGGAAACAAAACGTAGAGTTTTGAAGGATCATAAGAAATATTGTATGGTATTTGTTATTCAGAATTTGAAACATACCCATAACCTTAATTGTTCACTAGAATCACACAGAGGTTCACACCTCAACAAGCTTAAGATTGGTGCGTATAGGGATAGTTGTGCACTCACTCAAGGTCATAATTGTATATATCGTCATTCAAAATGGGGTGAAATTTTTGGTAATCAAGTACTAAAAATAAAACAACAAATATTACTCATCTTCAATATGTGGAATTCCAAGAAGCTAGTTGTGAAACGAGAAAGAGATTAATAATACAAGAAAAATGGATTAGTAAAAGAAACATTAAGAATTAAAGCACAACAACAAATAGGTAACGAAATTAATAATTTTATTTTTAATCATTCTAAATCATCCTCCGACATATTTTCATCCTCTTCTTCAGAATTGTCATAACCCGACAATATTCAAAAAATCCCGGAGGAAATATTCTCTCTAACTTGCACAATAAAATAGCAATAGTGTCCTCCAATTCTTGCATATGTGCCACACTCAACTTTGGGGAGCACAAATCTCTATAGAACAGACTAAGTTCAGCCAAGGTTCCCCAAACATTTGCCGGTAGTATTTCTTTGAGTTCTATATGGGTAAGTCTTTCCATGAATACATGACAATCGTGACTCTTCATTCCAGACATTTTCAACTCTTTCATATCAACACATCGCGCCAAATTCGATGCATATCCATCTTGGAGCCTTAATTCTTTAACCCACTGCAAAACCATCTCTTTTTGTGCCTTGGTAAGAGTGAAGCATGCCTTTGGTATCGTTGCTTTACCTTGGCCATCGTGTTTAATATTCAATTCCGGCCGACTGCAATACCTTTCAACATCCGCTCTAACTTTAACATTGTCCTTAGTTTTACTCTTCACGTCCAACACGGTGTTAAAGACGTTATCAAACACATTTTTTTCCATTATGCATGACATCAATGTTGTGTCTTATTAGAAGTGTCTGCCAATAAGGTAAGTCCCAAAATATGCTACGTTTGGTCCAACTGTGATCCCGACCCCTGCCTTGCTCTTTACCAATCTCTTTAGCTTAGTCTCCTCTTAAGTATCGTGCGCCAACCTCGCTTGACGCCCTCCTCATGCTCAGGAGCCCATCGATAACCTTTATGTTTTTTGAAATAATGTTAGAAAATTAAAATTGATAGACTAGTAAATTCATTAAGTTTCAAATACACTTACCATAAACTCTTCCCACCACATATTTTCTTCTTCCATGGGAACATCCTTTATGGTGCTATATGCTCCCTTGAAACGCCCTTCGAATATACCGGTAATGGCGGCGGAGCAGCTAGAGCTCAATCTAAAACTATAATAGCTGTGACAAAATTCAATTAGAGATTATATTGATTATAAGAATTATAATTAACTTGATTTATAAAGGAGATAAGTTTGAAATTAACTTACGTGCCATAAGTAGGCTGCAGGAGAATTCGAGTATCTAGTGCAATCGGTGCTCCACCAGTACTGGTATCAGTCGCCGTCTCTGAGACAGCAGACTGGTGAGTCGTTGAGCCTCCTACAGGTGTAGACTCGGTGGGCGGTGCTGCCGCGAAGTATCCCGAGATACATGTACATCGGCAGACTGTGACGGATGTGTCATACACCTCACAGGGGCAGATGCCGGTGTCGACTACAAGCCAGATGTTGAACCTGGCTGGGAGGTAGGGGGCGTAGCAGACGCTGGAGTCTGATTAAATGGTAAGCACGATCGGGTAGTTTTCTTTGGAGGCATCTCTGAAATATAGATTAAGCGGATTAAGAAGTAGCAAAGCACCAACTTTTAGCAACAACTGAATTGCTGGTTGATTAAGTTCTTAAACCAGCTATTAACCGATATGCCTAAAAGGTTTGATGCCTCTAAAAGAAATAATAGAAAGAATGGAAAGAAAACCTCGCGACAATCAACACCCGAGAACCAAAGTGCCTTTATACCCGTAGATTTAGAAAATTTTATGCAGTGTAACCCTAAACTTTGGAAACTTAAATATGAAGTTTACATTGCTGATTGTGAAGTATATTTTCACTAAACAACATATTTTAAGGTTTAGAGTTTAGTAGTTAGAATTTAGATTATAAAGATAAAAAAAATTAAAATAATTCATTAAACCAAGTGTTATAGAGAATCCAAACCAAGATCTAAGAGGTGCATATACATTAGTCATTCCTATAATGTCTCTAATTCACGATTTTGTCTAAGCAAATAAAATTATTTGATAACTTGATTCATATAGTAAAATAGAAACACATTACATTTAGACAAAAAAAAATATACTTTATAAAAAGGTGAGGACATTTTCATCGTCAAATTAAGGCATACCCACAAGAGCAGTTAACAAGCTCTCATCAAAATGATTTCATTGTCAAATTAAGGCAATTACTGATAAATCCCTATTTTCTTTAGTTAATATTGCTTTCTACTTCTTTCTTACCTTTTTTAATCTTCTACTCATTTCGGTTATCTTAAACTTGTTGACATCATCTGAGTAAATTCCTGTGCATTTCCAAATATCTATCTATCTTTTGAACTATATATATTTGTCCTTTTAGGCCATAATATGGCTGCAAGGCATACATTCCTGCAGATTGGCAAGTAGGCAAAGGTGAAAGTGACGAAATTAGATTCCTGACTTCATTTTAGAGGTCTATGAACTAATATGGCTGGTTAACAACTTATTACTTTGCCCTTAGGATTGAGTATACACTCCAAAATCCCGGTGAAAGCCGCAGACACTTATTTTTGTGTGCTCGGGATAGCAAATACCGGACAGGTTCACATTGCTTAACAATCTGCAACTTCATTTTTCTGATATTAAATTTAGCTTCAGCCTACTATTTTCACTCAAGTCTTCGGATACAAGACCTAAATTAAGGCTCAATAACTTCAATGTTCATGTACCTTTGATTTCGTGGCTCTTTTATTCTGGTCAACGCACACACAAAAAAAACAAATATTCACACTTGATATGAACATCGGATTGAACAAGCTATAGCAGCAAAGGATAAAGCATATCAGAAAATAATTATCCAAGATAAGTAGTAGCAACTGCTCCAAAAGCTATCTAAGAATACAGTTCATATGGAAATACAACCCCTTAAATTATACAACAAAAACTAGCAAACAATAAAAAGAGAAAAAAAGAAGAAGTTAAAAACTGAAAAAATAAAAATCCCAGAGCAAATTTTGTTTCAGAACAAATCTGCACAATCAAAACCCCAAAAAAAAATATAAAACTGAAAAAATAAAATAGTACCTTTGAATGAAGGAATATCTGAGGAAAAGAGAAGAAAATAGGAGATTCCGATGTGGCTGAAAATGTGAATAAGAAAGTTAATTTACATTTAAGCTATTATTAATTTCAGAAAAAAAAAATTAAAAATGAAGGAAACAACTTACTCTGGATGAAGAAGGAGATGGTGGCGGCGGTGAGGCGGCGGAGAAGAGGATTAGGCGGCTGTGGAAAAGAGGAATAGGGATTTTTCAGTCGGTGTAAGAAGGAAGAAGTCTGAGTAGTTAGTAGCGCCCTAGGACCATTGGCATATGTTGTACGTTTTATATCTTTTGAGCATGTCATTTGAATAGTTAATTTTGCTTTTAAACATCAAATGCGTGATTTGATAGTAAAACTCATTAACTTATGTAATTACTATTTTAGTTGTCCCTAGTTTTATGTAAGGTTCTTTACAATGAGATAAAACTAGTATGATGTTTGATTGATGATTGTGTTTTACTAATCATGTGTAATGAATACAAATCATATCATAGATGCAATATATTGGGATATATTGTATCGGACGTGATCCGTTAGAGAAGTAATACTTCATGGTCCTTAGTCATAAGTATTACTTCCTGAATACTATTTTGGAATCCTTAGACCTTATGTCTCCATTGATCCTATCATGAATGGAGCCACGTTTTGACTCAGTCGGACGTTACTTTTAATCGAGTAATCAATACGACCGATGTTCGGATGTAGTATCCTATCATGGCTTGAATGTGAGAGGCATTGTAAGGAATTTTGTCCCTCTCTTATTAGAGAGAGATATCCATGGGCCCCTCGATAGGGAAAGACTGTTTAAATGCATGGTTGTGCTCAAATATATTTATTAAAGTGGTTATTAAATATTGTTTGTTGGAACAGTCTACCTGGAGATCGAGCATAAATACAATTAATATTTATAAGGGTGACGACTACCATGCCTTATGCTTAATTAGGATATCGCGAGACAAAGGGATCAAAAAGTGGATTGATATTAGATTCTGTTGTACATTCATTCACTCTGGGTAGTCACAATGTCCTGCTAGGGACCGCTTGTGATTTATGAACACATACTACTACTAAGTGTGTTTTCATTACCATTGTGATATGAACCTACAGGGTCACACGTATGGACGAGTTAACGAGCTTCATGTCCGTATTCAATGAATCTAGAATGTGTCTAGGTTCATTGCATCTGACATTTTTTTTCCTGAGAATAATAAAACGTTATTATTCGAATTAGAGATTAACGAGGGGCATTTTCGGTATTTGGTTATAGCTAGGATTATGTGAGAGTTATTACGCGATAAAGACTCCCACTACCAGCAGAAGTCTAGAGAACGTGGGAGTTAAAGACTCCCACTGCCAGAAGAAGTGGAAAGGACGTGGGAGTTATGCTTGAAACAACCTCTCACACCCTATATAAACTTTTCTTGGCCAAACCCCTAGATCTGCTAGAAGAAGTGGAAAGGACGTGGGAGTTATGCTTGAAACAACCTCTCACACCCTATATAAACTTTTCTTGGCCAAACCCCTAGATACGGATTTTTGAGCCGCAAAAACCAAAAGGACTCCGAAATTAGATTTCGATTTTCTGCCTCTCCATTTCTCTCTAAATTCCTGAAACTCAGAAAAAACGAAAGAGCTAGCAATCGTTGTTCGTTTCGTCGCGTGGATATCGGTAGAAGGCAATTCCGCAAAGGGAAAGTTATTGGTGGTAGCAACACAAACTCTGAAATTCCAAGAATCAGATTCTTTAGCCGAAAAATGTAAGCTTTAGTTTTAAATTTTGATTCCCATGGTAAGAGCGGCTCCTTCGGGGGAGGACTCATGGGTGTTTAGAACGAGTTTCTTCCCATGAATCCCTTCATGAGTGTCTTTTATATTTTTTTGAGAAAGAACAAACTAAAAGGACTTCGTTTTAATACGACCTTACGTCTTTCGTCATGTATTCGAGTCGTTAATCTGCCGGTATGACCCCGTCGATAAACAAAGTCATGATGTTCAGTCTGGAAACGGTCGTTATATATTCCGTCGCCATTTGGTCGTTGACTTCCGTCGGTATTCGTCGTTAAGGGTTACCAAAATGACGTCGTTGCGTGTCCTTCATATATTACTATATAAATATACACCGTTATGTATTTGGTCGTTCTATTCCGTCGGTATTCGGTCATTCATCGCCGTCGGTAATCAGTCATTAAGGGTGAACAACACGATGTCGTTTCACTTTATTCAACGGGATCGATATGGCCGACGGAATGGCGACAGAATAATGACCGTTATGTTTTCGGTTTCAATTCGGTCGTTATTCCGTCGTTAATTATATGACCTAAAATTTCGGTCGCTAAATTTGGTCGCTATTTAACTGTTTTCTTGTAGTGTGAATCAGAGCAAAACATTAGGAAAACAAATAAGGAACTAATAAAATACTAGTATAATATTCGTAATATGAGTTTGATTTCCTTTT
This sequence comes from Vinca minor, assembly GCA_026122235.1. Taxonomy (NCBI): domain Eukaryota; kingdom Viridiplantae; phylum Streptophyta; class Magnoliopsida; order Gentianales; family Apocynaceae; genus Vinca; species Vinca minor. The sequence continues at coordinate 709,308 of JAOCZM010000118.1, forward strand.
TGTTTAAATATTTTTTTCAGATGTGGAGTTTCATTTGCATTGTCCAAATATGTAATTTTTATAATTAAAAGAAAGATGTTTAATGCTTAAGGAGACGAAATATGTGCGTCATTCGAGCGTGATTCTAGAAAATAAAAAACCATTTCAGGTTTCCTCATTTTTAAACGCCGACTCCAATTTATGTCATTATGATTGTATTCATCTTCTAATTTTAACTTTTATAAGTTTACTGACTGCTGGAATGTTGAAAGTAAGGATATAGGAATAATTTTACATGATTTTTTTATTTTTTTGAAAAATAAAGTTGAATTATTGGGTCTTTTTTTTTATATATAGTATTTCTAGATTGCATGAATTCATTACAATGAAAAGTAGTGTAAATATTTAATCTTTCGATACACATAATCTAGTCGACAATGTGTTTTATATTAGATGTAGACTCTTGTTTTTGTGTGTTACAATAAAAATTTCACAACGTTCCATCCTCGTACGTAAATTTTAAAAAAAAAAAAAAATTATACCTACGTCTTAGAATTTCAAACAAGAGCTGTATAAGAGAAGAGATTGCGTCATATAAAGACAGACACTACTGCTAATGATCAAATAAGCTTGTTGCCGAATGAATTTATTCTCTTTATACCGTCCCGTCCAAAATTCGAAGATACAACTATCACTAACATCATTTCCCTTAAATGGAGAAAACTTTTGTTATAAAACACTTGTTGGATGCTTGAAATTCATAAGGAAACAAAACGTAGAGTTTCGAAGGATCGTAAGAATTATTATATGGTATTTGTTATTCCAAATTGGAAACATACCCATAATCTTAATTGTTCACTAGAATCGCACAGAGGTTCACACCTCAACAAACTTAAGATTGGTGCATATATGTATAGTTGTGCACTCACTCAAGGTCATAATTGGATAGATAGTCATTCAAAATGGGGTGAAAGTTTTTTATTTGAAGTTTGACACTGCTCCTGTAATTTCTTCAACTCAATATAATTTATTGAACGTTGAAAAGATTACCAATTTTTGGGATAAAAATAAATTCGATAGGTCACTTCTTTATTCAAGTAGAGTAAACCATAAGAAGCATCAACTAAGGATCTTTTGCTATTTTAAATCAAGTTCTTTGGGATCTGCAACTTTCTTGACTTTTTGTGTGTGAATTGCTTACAAACTCAACAAAGCGTTAGAATCGATGATGGTCTATGATTAATGTTTCTTAAATTTCCCCGGTGCTTCATATTTTTTCAAGGTTTAAAATTTACGCTAAAAGTCTTATCTCGATTGTTTATGATGGAAATTAGGTAGATGTACCCTTCCAAGTTGTTCCTTGCAACCTCTTGCAGCTAACGATCGTGGACAAATATAGTGATTCATTTGCTTCAATGCAATAAAAGCACTCGCATTACCATCCCTTCTAGAGAGTTTCAAATATACAGTCACTTGTAAGGTTCATGCATCCATTCATATTCATTCCCTACAACGATCAATCTCATACATCTCGATTTTCATGTTCCAATTGGTAAACACCTTTTGAAGAATACAACATTTTGTATAGTAGTTCCTTAGAAGTCTACTTTAAAGATGGAATATCGCTTGAGAAGGTCCTTCGATGAATCAGAGCAAAACATTAAAAAAAACAAGCAAGGAACTAATAATTTTTATAATCAATTGAAAGGTGTTTAATGCATAAGGAGACGAAATATGTGCGTCATTCGAGCGTGATTCTAGAAAATAAAAAAGTATTTCAGGTTTCCTCATTTTTATAAGACGACTCCCATTTATGTCATTATGATTGTATTCATCTTCTAATTTTAATGTTTATAAGTTTATTGATTGATGGTTTGTTGAAACTAACGATATAGGAATAATGTAACATGATTTTTTTTTTTTTTAAAATAAAGTTGAATTATTGAATCTTTTTTATATATAGTATTTGTAGATTTCATCAATTCATTGGAATGAAAAGTTGTGTAAATATTTAATCTTTCGATAAACATAATCTAGTCTACAATGTGTTTCATATTACATATTGACTCTTGTTTTTGTGTGTTACAATAATTACTTTTCTTTTCATAATAAATTTAAATATATCTATACATATTCAATAAACATTTCACAACGTTCCATCCTCGTACGTAAATTTTAAAATAAAAAATAAAATTACACCTATCGTCTAGCAATTTCAAACAAGAGCGCACAAGAGAAGAGATCGCGTCATATAAGGACATATGCTACTGCTAATGATCAAATAAGCTGGTTGCCCAATGAATTTCTGCTCTATATCTCGTCCCGTCTAAAATTCGAAGATACAACTATCACTAATATCATTTCCCTTAAATGGAGAAACCTTTTGTTATAAAACACTTGTTGGATGCTTGAAATTCTTAAGGAAACAAAACGTAGAGTTTCTAGGGATCATAAGAATTATTATATGGTATTTGTTATTCATAATTTGAAACATACCCATAAGCTTAATTGTTCACAAGAATAGCACAGAAGTTCACACCTAAACAAGCTTCAAATTGGTGCTTATATGGATAGTTGTGCACTCACTCAAGTCATAATTGGATATATCGTCATTCAGAATGGGTTGAAATTTTTTTATTTGAAGTTTGACACTGCTCGTGAAATCTAATTTCGGGTGGTGGGGTTTTTGCGGCTATCAGAAGTCTCATCCTAGGGTTTCGGCCAAAAGAAATTATATAGGCGTGAGAGTTTGTTCTGAAAATTAACTCCCATGTCCTATCAACCTCTTCTGGTAGTGGGAGTTTTTATCGCATGATAACTCCCACGTAATCCCAGCTAAAACCAAATACCGAAAATGCCCCTCCTTAATCTCTAATTCGAATAATAACATTTTATTATTCTCTGAAAATAAATGTCAGATACAATGAACCTAGACACATTCTAGATTCATAGAATCTGGACATGAAGCTCTTTAACTCGTCTATGCGTGTGACCCTATAGGTTCATATCACAATGGCATTGAAAACACACTTAGTAGTAGTATGTGTTCATAAATCACAAGCGGTCCCTAGCAGGACATTGTGACTACCCAGAGTGAATGAATGTACGGTGGAACCTAATATCAACCCACTATTTAATCCCTTTGTCTCGCAATATCCAAATTAAGCATAAGGCATGGTAGTTGTCACCCTTATAAAGCTTAGTTGTATTTATGCTCGATCTCCAAGTAGATTATTCCAACAAATAGTATTTAATAACCACTTTATTAAATACATTTGAGCACGGCCATGCATTTAACCAGTTTTCCCTATCGAGAGGCCCATGGATGATCTCTCTCTAATAAGAGAGGGACAAATCCCTTACAATGTCTCTCACATTCAAGCCATGATAGGATACTACATCCGATCATCAGTCGTTTTAATTACTCGATTAAAAGTAACATCCGACTGATTCAAAATGTAGCTCCATTCATGCTGGAAACGATGACGACATACGGTTTAAGGATTCCAAATAGGTTGCGGTAGTGGCTTGGTCAATGGATCTGCAATGTTGTCGTTTGTATGAACTTTGCAACTTTTAACGTCTCCTCTATCAATGATCTCTCTAATCTGATGGAAATGCTTGAGAATGTGTTTGGATCGTTGGTGAGATCTAGGTTGCTTAGCTTGTGAAATGGCACCAGTATTATCACAATAGAGGTCCATTGGGTTCACAATGTTAGGGATGGCACCTAATCCAAGCAGCTTCTTTAGCTGCTTTAGAGGCAGCCACATACTCAACTTCTATTGTAGAGTCGGCAACGGTTTCTTTCTTTGAGCTCTTCCAGCTAACAACACCTCCATTTAAACAAAACAAAAAAAATTATTGCGATCTAAAGTCATCTACGTCGGTCTGGAAGCTTGCGTCTGTGTAACCATTTACAACCAGACTTCCTTCTTGACCTCCGTAAACTAAGAACATATCTTTAGTCCTTCTCAAGTACTTAAGACTGCTCTTGACTACAGTCTAATGTGTCTCTCCAGGGTAAGATTGATATCTGCTAGTCATACTTAACGCGAATGAGACATCCGGGGGAGTGCATAGCATGGCATACATAATAGACCCAATGGATGAAGCATATGGGATCATAATCATTCTCTTTTGGTTTTCCTTTGTGGAAGGTTCTTGAGTTTTGCTGAGTTTAATGTCATGTGACATAGGCAAGAATCCCTTTTTGGAATCTTGCAAACTGAACCGTTTCAGTACCTTGTCAATGTTTCCACTCTAGCTTAGGCCAATCATTTTGTTGGATCTATCTCTATAGATTCTTATACCCAAAATGTATGCAGCCTCGGCTAAGTCTTTCATGGAAAATCACTTCCTCAACCTAGCTTTTACACTTTGTAATGTGAGGGATGTCGTTTCATCAAAGCGATGATTCCAGCTTCAATATGCTTGCTTCAATCCATAAATGGACCTCTTAAGCTTACACACTTTTTTAGGAATTGATGGATCAATAAACCCCTCAGGTTGTGTCATATACACTTCATCGAGAAGGTTTCCATTAAGAAACGCAGTCTTAACGTCCATTTGCCATATCTCATAGTCATAATATGCGGCTATGACAAGTAAAATCCTAATAGATTTTATCATAACGACAGGAGAAATGGTTTCATCATAGTCTATACAATGAATTTGTCTATAACCTTTTACTACTAGTCAAGATTTAAAAGTGTGCACATTACCATCCATGTTGGTTTTCTTTTTGAAACACCATATGTTATGAATGACTTTACACCCTTCGGGTGGGTCAACCAAAGTCCACACTTGGTTATCGTACACTGATTGCATCTCAAACTTCATAGCATTTAGCCACTTGTCTGACTCAGAACTACGAATTTCCTCTTTGTAAAAAGTGAGTTCATTTTGATCAATTAGTTCAATATGATGATCATCAATTACGAGAAATCCATATCTCTCAAGTTGTTGATGTACCCGACTTGACCTCCTAGGGCCTTGTGTCAAAGATTGAAGCCCAGTATCAGCACATGAGCTTGCTTGAAGTTCCAAAGCTGGTTCAGATGTTGTTTGGGGATCTTGAATTTCGTCAAGATGGATCTTACTCCCACTATCCGTTTTGGAAATAAATTCCCGTTCAAGGAATAGACCATTTCTAGCAACAAACACTTTGTTCTCTTATGGAAGATAGAAGTAATATCCTTTAGTTTCGTTAGGATATCCCACAAACAAACACTTGTCCGATTTAGGGGCGATTTTATCAGATAATAAGCGTTTTACATACACCTCGCATCCCCAAATTTTGAGAAATGACAAACTAGGTCGTTTCACAATCCATATCTCATACGGAGTTTTCTGAACCGCTTTAGAAAAAACTCAATTCAACATGAATGCAGCAGTTTCTAGGGCTAAAGGAAATTGGAAGACTGGTTTGACTCATCATAGATCGAACCATATCAAGTAAGGTGCGATTCGCTTGTTCTGACACACCATTCCATTGTGGTATGCCAGGAAAAGTTAATTGTGAAACAATTCCACAACCTATAAGATGTTCGTCAAACTTTTGGTTTAGGTATTTGCCACCTTCATCCGTTCCAAGTATTTTAATATTTTTACCAAGTTGATTTTGTACTTCATTTTGGAATTCTTTGAATCTTCCAAAAGATTCTGATTTATGTTTCATTAGATAGACATAGCCATATATACTGAAATCATCTGTGAACGTGATGAAGTACTAAAACCCTCCTCTAGCACTTGTGTTTATTGGTCCACATACATCTGTATGTATGAGGCCTAATAAATCAGAAGCTCTCTCACTTTGTCCAGTAAATGCAGCTTTAGTCATTTTGCCTAACAAGCAAGAATCACATGTCTCTTAAGACTCTAAGTCAAATGATGTCAATATTCCATCTTGATGGAATTTTGATATGCGTTTCTTGTTGATATGACCCAAAGGACAATGCCAAAAGTAGGTTTGATTTAAGACATTTGATTTAAACCTCTTTGTATTAATGTTATAGATGGGCCTTTTAATGGATTCATCGAGGTTAAGAATATAAAGCCCATTCATCAAAGATGCATCTCCAAAGAAGATACCATCTTTATGAAGGGTACAAATCTTATTCTTAATATTTATTTCAAAACTATCAATATCCAAACAAGAAACTGAAATAATATTCCAACTCAAAGTTGGAACATAAACACAATTATTCAGTTCGATAATAAGGCCACTTGGCAAAACTAAATTAAATGTCCCTGTAGCTACAACAACAACTCTTGCTTCATTCGCTACTCTCAGGTCCACTTCTCCTTTCGCCAGTGATCTACACCTTTTGAACCCCTGCACATTTAGACAAATTTGAGATCCACAACAGGTATCTAATACCCATGAAGTAGGTGTAGACATGTTAATTTCAATAACATAAATACCTAGAGAGACACTCAAACTGGCTTTCTCTTTTTTCTTCACTTCCAAGTAGAGCTTTCAGTTCCGTTTCCAATGACCTGGTTCATTGCAATGAAAGAAAACCCCTTCATTTGGTGCCTTGGCCTTGGGTTTGGGCTTGAGCTTGTTGTTACCTTTGCCCTTCTTGGCCACGGGCTTTCCCTTTCCTTTGTTCTTCTTGAAATTCTCTTTTTGAACCATTAAGACATCATGGGTCTTCTTAATGTTCATTTTAGCCTGCTTGAGCATCCTGTGTATCTCGTGTATGGACTTCTCCATGGCACGCATGTTGAAGTTCATGAAAAATTGGTCATACTCAAGTGGGAGTGAGCCCAAGATCATATATGTGGCCATGTCATCACCTACGAGAGCCCCAAGTTTCTTAAGTTGGTCAAGATAGCCCTTCTTCTTAAGAACATGTGCACTCACAGAGGTGTCAGGGACCATCTTGCAACTGTTCAACACCTTAGTGGTGAGGAACCTTTCTTGACGGGCATGCTCTTGGAACATTTCCTTGAGCTGGCCCATCATCTGGAAAGCCTCAACCTCTTCAAACTGTTTTTGAAGCTCAGAGCTCATTGTTGCTAACAAGCGACAAGTCAAATCGTTAGAATCATCACAATACATCTTCCAAGCATCTTTCTCAGCTCTAGAGGCATTGTTTGCAGGTTGTTCAGGAATATCAGTGTCGAGAACATATAGCTTTCTTTCCTGCTTAAGGACAATCCTCAAGTTGCGGGCCCAATCATGGAAATTGGACCCACCCATTTTTTCTTTTTCAAGAACAGATCACAATGAATTGTGTGAAGTGTTGGTTGCCATTATCTACATTAAAAATTATTTGCAAAGTCATTAATTAGTTTTTGAGCAAAAAACTTTCCACAATTTCAACACTTGATAAATAGTGGAGAAAGCCATTTGACGATAGTTATAAGTAAGCTTTGGCTTATCACCTATAATTAAAGTAAAATCAATCTCATGGGAATGACATCTACATGTCCCGACTATTTCCCATGTTATGCCATAGGCTCAAAACTAGTTTGATAGCCTAGTTAAGTCGAACCATGTTTAAAGTTATGGAAATCACTATTTTCCAATCTCCTTTTGCCTAGATAACAACTTATCTGTTGCTTTGACAAGCAGACAAAATGATGATCCAAGCTTAAGAAGTGCTTAGATAATGGTAGGCATTTTAAGACTTAATTAAAACATTTTTTAATTTGACGAATATGTTGTTAGGAACCATAAGACAAGAATATAAGCATCATATGCAAGATATAAAACGTAAATGTAAAAGTGAGATAGCATGGCCTAATCCTATGATGACTCCCACGAGCCTTGTGGGAGCCAAGGGTCAATCTAAGTCAATACCCATCTCATGGATAGTGTTTTTTATCCAGCGTCATCCAGTCTTGTTGCATAATTGCATGGGCATACCCAGCATTCAAGATAAAGCTATAAAACTAATCTAAGAAAGCAATTACAATTTTACAACATTGAAAAATGGCTCGCATACAGTATTGCAAAATTGCAACCCAATAAATGTAAAACAAGAGGGGGTATAGTAGGTCAAGCTATTCATCATCCTAAAACTCGCATAAAGCATAATAAAATCAAGTAATGAGTACAAATACAAAGTCTTAGGGATGCCCCCCTCCCCGAACGAGGTCCTAGGGCAGCGCCTCTTACGGGGGATTCTGGGAGCAGCGCCCCCGGAAGGAAAATCTGATTCTCCCTCTGCTCATCAAATGAGTTTTCTGCCCGATTTAACCCTCAATCGCCTAACATATAGAATCAATTACATAAACTCATTATAAATACCCATGCATCCTCCTCTGAATGATCCCCTCATACTATGGTAAACGAAAATTTGACGAAAAAGGACTTACGCTTATCGTTAATGGTTTCTGATTTCGGGTGATTAGCTGCAAACACCAAAAGTCCTCCCTTGTGGAATTACTCTCTACTGGTATCCACGCAACGAAACAAGCAGCGAATGCTAGCCCTTCGTTTTATGAGTTTTAGGAATCTAGAGAGAAATGAGGCAGAAATCTAATTTCGGGTGATGAAGTTTTTGCGGCTATCAGAAGTCTCATCCTAGGGTTTCGACCAAAAGAGATTATATAGGCACGAGAGTTGGTTCTGAAAGCCAACTCCCACGTGATCCCAACCTCTCCTGGTACTGGGAGTTTTTATCGCATAATAACTCCCACGTAATCCCAGCGAAAACCAAATACCAAAAATACCCCCATCCTTAATCTCTAATTCGAATAATAACATTTTATTATTCTCAGAAACATAAATGCCAGATATAATGAACCCTGACACATTCTGGATTCATTGAATCTGGACATGAAGCTCGTGAACTCGTTTATGTGTGTGACCCTGTAGATTCATATCACAAAGGCGATGAAAACACACTTTAGTAGTAGTATGTTTTCATAAATCACAAGAGGTCCCTAGCAGGACATTGTGAGTAGCCAGAGGAATGAATGTACGGTTTCACCTAATATCAATCCACTATTTAATCCCTTTGTCTCACGATATAGAAATTAAGCATAAGGTATGGTAGTTGTCACCCTTATAAAGCTTAATTGTATTTATGCTCGATATCCAGGTAGATTGTTCCAACAAATAGTATTTAATAACTACTTTATTAAATACATTTGAGCATGGCCATGCATTTAAACAATTTTCCCTATCGAGGAGCCCATGGATATCTCTCTCTTATAAGAGATGGACAAATCCGTTACAATGCCTCTCACATTCAAGACATGATAGGATACTACATCCGATCATCAGTCGTTTTAATTATTTTTGTGGTGTGTTACACAAATTATTTTTCTTTTCATAATAAATTTAAATATATCTTTATACAGTCAATAAAAATTTCTCAACGTTATATCATTGTACGGAAATTTTAAAATAAAAACAAAATTATACCTATCGCTTTGCAATTTCAAACAGGAGTCGTACAAGATAAGAGATCGCGCCCTATAAGGACAGACGCTACAGCTAATGATCAAATAAGTTGGTTGCCGGATGAATTGCTGCTTTATATCCTGTCCCGTATAAAAATCCAAGATACGGCTATCACTAATAGCATTTCCCTTAAATGGAGAAACCTTTTGTTTTAAAAACACTTGTTGGAAGCTAGAAATTCATAAGGAAACAAAACGTAGAGTTTCGAGGGATCATAAGAATTATTATATGGTATTTGTTATTCCGAATTTGAAACATACCCAAAAGCTGAATTGTTCATAAGGTCTAAGGATTCCAAATAGTATTGAGGAAGTAATACTTATGACTAAAGAACCATGAAGTATTACTTCTTTGACGGATCACGTCCGATACAATATATCCCAATATACTGCATCTATGATATGATTTGTATCCATTACACATGATCAGTAAGACATAATCTTCAATCAAACATCATACTAGTTTTATTTTTTTATTTTTTTATTTTTTAAGAAAGCCCCCAGCATGGTGGGGCGGACCCCCGTTTATTGATATAGCCAAATTCGGCAAAAGAATGAGGGGGACTTAAACCAATACCTCCTAAAAGGTGTAAAACCACCTAATACACATAAGATAGCAAAAGGAATGCGACCTTAAACACTTATGTTTATGCTCAAGGATGTTACAATTAAAATCTATGCTAGTATGCAAAGCTACCCGCCTAAATCCATTTATCATATGGCCCAGCCGAGAGTAGTACAGCAGAAAAAAGCGCCAAAGAAACAAAAGAAATTACAAGACACGGACATATGGAGTACCAACTTTGTCTAGATGAATCAATCCGCGGACCTCACTTGGTAACAAAGAGAAGTCGTCAAAGGTGAGAGTCGCACGAGTTGTACAAGCCAAGTTGGCTAAGGCATCCGCAATTGAGTTAATTTCCCGATAAACATGAACAACTGTGCGAGCACCAAGAACATACAATATTTTGCGAAAAGTAAAATCATACCTCCAAGAAGAAATGGTACCTTTATGCAATGCCCCTTCCAGAACGGATGAGTCTGTCTGAATCTTAAAGCGAGGTACATAACACATAAACAAAATTTGCAATCCCGCGAACAAAGCATCTAACTCTACCTCAAAACTCATTTTGCAGTCCCCAATGAATGTAGAGAAAGCACTTATAAAATCACCATTATGACGTCGAAGAATACCACCAATACCAGAGACTCCTGGATTCCCCTTTGAAGCTCCATCAATGTTCAAAATAGCCTCCCCTTCCATAGAATTTACGCCCCAACGCAGCACCAAAGTCTGCCGCGGCTGAAAAGAGACATGCTTTGGCAAAATATTCTTATCCATCATGAGTGTACTTGTATAATACTAGTTTTATTTCATTGTAAAGAACATTACATAAAACTAGGGACAATCAGAATATGAATTGCATAAGCTAATGAGTTTTACTATCAAATCAAATATTTGATGTTCAAAAGAAAAATTAACTATTCAAATGAAATGCTCAAAATATATAAAACAAACAACATATGCTAATGGTCCTAGGGTACTACTAACAGTTCACACCTAAACAATCTTAAGATTGGTGCATATATGGATAGTTGTGCACTCACTGAAGTTCATAATTGGAGATATCGTCATTGAAAATGGGGTGAAAGTTTTTTATTTGAAGTTTGACAATGCTCGTGAAATTACTTCATCTCGATATAATTTATTGAACGTTGAACATATCACCAATTTTTTGGATAAAAATAAATTTAATAGGTCACTGCTTTATTCAAGTAGAGGAATCCCTAAGAAGCATTAACTAAGGATCTTTTGCTGTCTTAAACCAAGTTCTTTGGGATCTGCAAGTTTCTTGACTTATTTGAGTGTGAATTGCTTACAAACTCTATTGAACGTTAGAATCGACGATGGTCTACGCTTGAAGTTTCTTAAATTGCCCGGTGCTTCACATTTTTGCAAGTTTTAAGGTTTATGCTAAAAATCTTATCTCAATTGTTTATGATGGAAATTAGATAGATGTGCTCTTCCAAGTTGTTCCTTGCAACCTCTTCCAGCTAACTATCGTGGACCTATATTTCTAGTTCCTCTCTTATGCTCGTTATATTCACTCCAATATAGACAGAAAAAGCAGCGATAAAACTCCCATCGAACCGTCTAAGAACACCGCCAATCCCAGCAGGCCCTGGATTCCCTTTTGAAGCACCATCGATATTAAGAACTGTCATTCCTCTCTGACCCCATCCATCCAACGTAGGACCAATGTCCTCCCCAAACGACTAATACCACGACTTCGGCCATTTTACAGCTCCTAGCATAAAACATCGTGTGGGTATTGTCCCGAAATTGAGCCAAAATACTTGACTGTGAGGTTGTTTTCGCCTCATAAACAAACCTACACCAGGCCCTCCATTACATCTAGCAAACACAACAAGAGAAGAGCACCAATGACTGATGTTGAGACGCTGAGTCCGTATACCACCACAGCGCTAACATATCACTAAGCCGTCTAATTTGCCTATCACCAAGCAGTACCCCAACTCTACCAGCCACTTCCATCCATATAATTCGAGCCAAGGCACACTGCGAAACAATAGGAATTCCCAATCTCATCCTATCCCATCTAATGCCAAAAATTTATTCAACACCTTCCATATAAAACTAGAGATAGAAAGTGGAACTACATTAATCCATATACATTCACGAGTAAACTGCTTCACTCACGAGCCTTATATCAAAGCCACAGCCGATGAGAGATTAAATTTTCCAGACGACTTAGCCATCCAGATGAACTTATCCGCACCACCATTCAGACAAAACACCACATCAGGGAGGGATGCTATAGAGTTTGCCGAAAGACGCTCCATTAACTGACCCCTATTCCATCCATTATCATCACTGAAGTATTTGATTTGCAACCTCCATAGTTGATCATTTGGATCCTCCAAAGTATTTCCCAAGCTGCCGCAAGTGTAAAGTTTTCAAAACAAAAACTAGCTTCACTTTTCTGAATCAACACCCCAATCTTATGCTCAACTTCTTGCTTTACCGATTGCATTCTTCGCCAAACTGGTGAACATCCGACATGAGCATTACTTTCCTTCACATGATAGACTTGACCACAATATTTCCTCTTCATGAAATCCGACCAAAGAGAATGGCCCGTTCTAAATCGCCACAAAACTTTCCATGAAAATGTTGTATAGAATGTTTGCACCATCTCAACCCAAGGCCATTGCATTCAACATCACGACTCAAACGCTTCCACAACATCCAATGTTTCCTCATTCCCTCGTGAGATTTCCCCATAGAAACCGAGCAAAGAGCCGCTCTAATTGAGCTAAGACCAGCCGCGGCACACAAGATGATGCAAGAAGGTGTAAAGTCATGGAATTAAGCACATACCTTATCAAAATCAAACTGTTGCCCATGCTCAAATGATTACGCTGCCAACCTTCAATCCTTGCGGCTATAGAGTCAACTAAACCTTGGAAATATTGAACTTTGGGTATCCCAAATATTTCATAGGGAATTCTCCTTCCCTAAAACCTGCTAATCCTTGGATAACGCCACGTGGAGCCGCAATGGTTCTCGATGAGGCATACAAAGAACATTTTCCCACAATAACCCACTGACCCTACGTTGCTTCATACTTTCGCAAAAAGCCAATGAGAACAATTACGCTCTTCTTTTGCCCATTAGTGAATAGAATAATGTCGTCGGCGAAAGCAAGATGAGAGACTACTATTGGATGCCTGGGAATATAATATGGCACAATAGATCCCAAAGAGCAAAGGGAATTCAAGCCCTTGGAAAAGACCTCAGCAACAATAATGAATAACAAAGGGACAATGGATCCCCCTACTTAACCCCTCTTGTTCCATTATAGTAATTATAGGATGCATCATTAATCAAAACAGAAAGCCAATTAGAGCTCAAGATTTGACGAACCAAATTCACCAAAAGCAACCGAAACCAAACCGAGATAAAACATCCAACAAGAAAGGGTGAGATCCCAGATCAAAAGCTTTCATCATGTAAAGTTTTATGATCAAGTTTCCACCTCGCACCTTCTGGTTTAATGAATGCACTAATTCTATAGCTAGCAAAATATTATCAATGATGGAGCGATCTTTAACAAACCTCATTTGATTTTGGCATACAATCAGAGGAAAAATAATAGCAAGCCGAGAGGCCATTACCTTAGAGATAATCTTATTGGCAAAGTTGCATAAAGAGATAGGCCAGAACTCGCTAAGGTGGACCAAATTTAAACTCTACGGTATCAAAACAATCAATGTACTAGCCATTAATTTTGGAATAGGCAAACCAGACCAGAAATCACTAACCGTCTACAATACATCCTTACACACAATATCCCAACAATCTTGGAAAAAAAAACCCCTGAAAAGCCATTCAGGCCCGCTGCATTGTGTTTCCCCAAAGAGAAGACTGCCTCTCGGAGTTCACTCAAAGATGGGAGAGCCAAGAGCCGCCTTTATACACAATTCGTGGTTTATTATCAAGTTGGTCCGAGGCAATGTAGGGAGGGCCCGAGTCCGTGTAGAGTTGTTGATAGTACCTCTCACCCTCAGCTCCAATATCCCCATCATCTGTCAACCAATTCCCCTTCTCATTTTGTATCTTTGAATTGGTCATTCTACGTCGTTTATGACTGCAAAGGGTATGAAAATACTTCGTGTTGGATTCCCACTCTCGTAGCCATTTAACCCGAGATTTTTGTCTCCAGAAAGTCTCATCGGCTTCAAGATAGAAATGATATACCTGTTTCGCCTCATTTCAAAGTGCCAAATTTGTTTCCGTAGGACTAGCATCGTAAGTAGCCTCTGCCAAAATCACTTGTTGCAAAGCTTGCTTAACCGGACTATGCACATTACCAAACCGTAGCACATTCCACTCTTTTATAGTCACTTTCAAACATTTCATTTTCCTCATGAGAACTACCATCCCATTCCCATCAAGAGTCCTCCCCAAACAATCCGCTACAGTCGTATGGAAAGTTTCGTGTTTCGACCACATGTTCTGATATCGGAAAGACGAAGCCTTGTCCCGCCCCACTCGGATAAGTTTACATAAAATGGGACAATGATCAGATACACTTCGATGTAAATGCTCAATATTGGTCACTGCAAAAAGGTCATTACACCGAGTGTTAATTAAACTATCTTATCGTCTCAACAAGGGAGGTGAAGAACTCCGGCACCAAGTGTAATGGCTTCCTGTGAATGGAATATCAAATAGACCACTACCCCCAATGCTTCCAAAAATTCAGAAATAGGAAGCAAAGCGGGAATTGAGCCCAAGCTCTTTGAAACATTGAACACCACATTAAAATCACCCCCACCAACCAAGGTACACCATGAAGAGAACTAAAGGTACGTAGTTCATCCTAAAATGCCCTTCGTTGCGTGTAAGAGCATTTAGCATAAACGAAAGAACATTAAACTTTTCGTATTTTTCAATTCCTATGGTATTAGCGGATCCTTCGGGGGAGGATTCATGGGTTTTTAGAACGAGTTTCTGCCTATAAATCCCTTCAGTGGTATCAGAGCCTTGATCATACTATTCGAATTCGATAATGTTAATCACATCATAACACGTATCAATCTCGATTTGGTATGTATGTGAAACAGAAAAAACTGTTCATGTGATTCTGTTATGTAAATGGAGTATATGTCAATCTTCTATTAATTTGATTATATTGCACGAACTGCTATTAATTTGATATGTATGTAGCATGATTAGATCCGATTAATATGATTAATTACGCACAAATTGTGATTGTATGCCTCCTGTTGTTAATCTGATTAACTTATGCATAAACTGTTTATATCATATAAACTTGTTTATCCGATTATATATGTTAGACGATTTAGGGTTAAATCGGGGAAGAAAAACTCATTCGATGAGCAGAGGAAGAATCAAATTTTTCTTTCTGGGGCGTTGCCTGCGGGGGTCGCTGCTCTCTTGACCTCCCCGCCCGCTAACCGGTTAGCGGGGCCGTCGACTGCTCTACGTAGTGGCAACTCCTAAGACTTTGTATCTGTACTCGTTACTTATTTTCATTATGCTTTACATGAGTTTTAGCATGGTGAATAGCATGGCCTACATAACCCCTCTTGCTTTACATTTATTGGGCTGTAATTTTATAATACGACCTGCGAGTCATTTTTCAATATTATAAAATTGTAATTTCTTTCTTAGATTAGATTTATTGCCTTACATTGAAGGCTGGGTATGCCCATGCAATTATGTAACAAGACTGGAGGATGCTGGATCGAAGACATTATCCATGAGATGTGTATTGACTTAGATTGACCCTTGGCTCCCACAAGGCTCGTGGGAGTCATCATAGGATTAGGCCATGCTATTTCACGTTTAAATTTATGTTTTTATATCTTGCATGTGATGCTTATATTCTTGTTTTATGGGATTTAATAACTTATTCGAACTAAATTGTTTTAATTAAGTCTTAAAATGCCTACCGTATCCTAAGCACTCCTTCCGCTTGGATCATCATTTTGTCTGCTTCCCAAAGCAACATATAGGTGGTTATCTAAGCAAAAGGAGATGGGAAAATAGCGATTTCCATATGCTTAGACATGGTTCGACTTACCTAGGCTACCAAAATAGTTTTGAGCCTAGGGCATAAAATGGGAAATAGCCGGGACATATAGAAATCATTCTCATGAGTTGATTTTACTTTAATTATGGGTGTTAAGCCAAAGCTTACTTATAACTATCGTAAAATAGTTTTCTCCACTATTTATCAAGTGTTGAAATTGTGGAAAGTTTTTAGCTAAAAAACTAATGAATTTGCAAATAATTTAATGTAGATAATGGCAACCAATACTTCACACAATTCATTGCGATCCGTTCTTGAAAAAGAAAAAACTAATTTGGACCAATTTCCTTGATTGAGCCCACAACTTAAGGATTGTCCTTAAGCAGGAAAGAAAGTTATACGTTCTTGATACGGATATTCCAGAACAACTTGCAAACAAAGCCCCTAGAGATGAGAAAGGTGCTTGGAAGAAGCATTGTGATGATTCTAACGATGTGACTTGTCTCATGTAAGTCACAATGAGCCCTAACCTTCAAAAACAGTTTAAAGGGGTTGAGGCTTTCCATATGATGGGCCAGCTCAAGGAAATGTTCCAAGAGCAAGCCCGTCAAGAAAGATTCCTCACCACTAAGGCGTTGAATAGTTGGAAGATGGCCCCTGGCACCTCTGTAAGTGCACATGTTCTTAAGATGAAGGGCTATCTTGACCAACTTGAAAAACTTGGGGCTCCCGTAGGTCATGACATGGCCACATATACGATCTTAGGCTCACTCCCACCGGAGTATGACCAATTTTTGATGAACTTCAACATGCATGCCGTGGAGAAGTCCATACATAAGATACACGGGATGCTGAAGCAGGCTGAACTGAACATTAAGAAGACCCCTGGAGTCTTAATGGTTCAAAAAGGAAATTTCAAGAAGAAAGAAAAAGGAAAGCCCATGGCCAAGAAGGGCAAAGTCAATAACAAGACTAAGCCCAAGCCCAAGGCACCAAAGGAAGGGGTTTGCTTCCATTGCAATTAACCAGGTCATTGGAAAAGGAACTGCAAGCTCTACATGGAAGAGAATAAAAAGAGGAAAGCCAGTTTGATTGTCTCTCCAGGTATTTATGTTATTGAAATTAACACGTCTGCTCCTACTTCATGGGTATTAGATACTGGTTGTGGATCTCACATTTGTACAAATGTGTAGGGGTTCAAAAGGAGTAGATCACTGGCAAAAGGAGAAGTGGACCTGAGAGTAGCTAATGGAGTAAGAGTTGTTGATGTAGCTACAGGGACATTTAATTTAGTTTTTCCAAGTGGCCTTATTATTGAACTGAATAATTGTCTTTATGTTCCAACTTTGAGTAGGAATATTATTCTAGTTTCTTGTTTGGATATTGATGGTTTTGAAATAAATATTATGAATAAAATTTGCACCATTCATAAAGATCGTATCTTCTATGGATATGCCTCTTTGATGAATGGGCTTTATATTCTTAACATCGATGAATCCATTAAAAGGCCCATCTATAACATTAATACAAAGAGGTTTAAATCAAATTACTTAAACCAAACCTACTTTTGGCACAGTCGTTTGGGCCACATCAATGAGAAACGTATATCAAAACTCTATCAAGATGGAATTTTGACATCATTTGACTTAGAGTCTTATGAGACATGTGATTCTTGCTTGTTAGGAAAAATGACTAAAGCTCCATTTACTGGACAAAGTGAGAGAGCTTCTGATTTGTTGGGCCTCATTCATACAAATGTATGTGGACCAATAAACACAAGTGCTAGATGATGTTTTCAGTTCTTCATCACATTCACATATGATTTAAGTAGATATGGGTACGTCTATCTAATGAAACATAAATCAGAATCTTTTGGAAGATTCAAAGAATTTCAAAATGAAGTACAAAATCAACTTGGTAAAAGTATTAAGATACTTCGATCAAATCGAGGTGGCGAATACCTTAACCAAGAGTTTTGACGAACATTTAGGGATTGTGAAATTGTTTCACAATTAACTCCTCATGGCACACCACAATGGAATGGTGTATCAGAACGAAAGGAATCGCACATTACTAGCTATGGTTCGATCTATGATGAGTCAAACCAGTCTTCCAATTTCCTTTTGGAGCTACGCCCTAGAAACTGATGCATTCATATTGAATAGAGTTCTTTCTAAAGCTGTTTAGAAAACTCCATATGAGATATGGACAGGGAAACGACCTAGTTTGTCATTTCTCAAAATTTTGGGGATGCGAGGCGTATGTAAAATGCCTTTTATCTGATAAACTTGGCCTAAATCCGACAAGTGTTTGTTTGTGGGGTATCCTAAAGAAACTAAAGGATATTACTTCTATCTTCCATTAGAGAACAAAGTGTTTGTTGCTCGTAATGGTTTATTCCCTGGAAGGGAATTTATTTCCAAAAAGGATAGTGGGAGTAAGATCCATCTTGAGGAAATTCAAGATCCCCAAACAACATCTAAAACATCTTTGGAACTCAAGAAAGCTCACGTGCTAATACTGAGCTTCAATCTTTTTGACACAAGGCCTAAGGAGGTCAAGTCGGGTACATCAATAGCTTGAGAGATATGGATTTCTCGTGACTGATGATCATCACATTAAACTGATTGATCAAGATGAACCCACTACCTACAAAGAGGCAATTCGTAGTTCTGAGTCAGATAAGTGGCTAGAAGCTATGAAGTCTGAGATGTAATCCATGTACGATAACCAAGTGTGGACTTTGGGTGACCCACCCGAAGGGTGTAAGGTCATTGATAACAAATGGTGTTTCAAAAAGAAAACCGACATGGATGATAATGTACACACTTTTAAACCGCGACTAGTAGCTAAAGGTTATAGACAAATTCATGGTATTGACTATGATGAAACATTTTCTCTTGTCGTTATGATAAAGTCTATTAGGATTTTACATTTTATAGCCGCATATTATGACTATGAGATATGGTAAATGGACGTTAAGACTGCGTTTCTTAATGGAAACCTTCTCGAGGATGTGTATATGACACAACCCAAGGGGTTTGTAGATCCATCAAATCCTATCAAAGTGTATAAGCTTCAAAGGTCCATTTATGGATTGAAGCAAGCATCTCGAAGCTGGAATCGTCGCTTTGATGAAGCAATTAAAGAAGGTTGCATAAAAAACGAAGACGAGCCTTGTGTTTATAAGCAAGTAACTAATAATGCAGTAGTGTTCCTTGTGCTTTATGTGGATGACATCTTACTGATTGGAAATGACATTCCCACATTACAAAGCGTAAAAGCTTGGTTAGGGAAGTGTTTTTCCATGAAAGACGTAGGCGAGGCTACATACATTTTGGGTATAAGACTCTATAGAGATAGATCCAACAAAATGATTGGCCTAAGCCAGAGTGGATACATTGACAATGTACTGAAACAGTTCAGTTTGCAAGATTCCAAAAAGGGATTATTGTCCATGTCACATGGTATTAAATTCATCAGAACTCGGGGACTTTCCACAAAGGAAGACCAAGAGCGCATGAGTAAGATCTCATATGCTTCAGCCATGGGCTCTATTATGTATGCCATGATATGCACTAGCCTAGATGTCTCGTTCGCTTTAAGTATGACTAGCAGATATCAATCTGACCCTAGAGAGTCACATTGGACTGCAGTCAAGAGCATTCTTAAGTACTTGAGAAGGACTAAAGATATGTTCTTGGTTTACGGAGGTCTGGTTGTAAATGGTTACACAAACGCAAGCTTCCCGACCGACGTAGATGACTTTAGACTGCAATCTGGTTTTGTGTTTTATCTGAATGGAGGTGTTGTGAGCTGGAAGAGCTCAAAGCTAGAAACTGTGGCCGACACTACAACAGAAGCCGAGTATCTGGCTGCCTCTGAAGCAGCTAAAGAAGCTGTTTGGATCAGGAAATTTGTTGATGGAGTAGGTGTCATCCCTAGCATTGTGAACCCTTTGAACCTTTATTGTGATAGTACTGGTGTCATCCCACAAGCTAAGGAACCTAGATCTTACCAACGATCCAAACACATTCTCAGGCGTTTCCCTCTAATTAGAGAGATCATTGACAGAGAAGACATTAGAATTTGCAAAGTTCATACATACGACAACATTGCAGATCCATTGACCAAGCCACTCCCGCAACCTAAACATGAGAGTCATACTAGGTCAATGGGATTGAGGATCATGTATGATTGGTCCTAGGGCAAGTGGGAGATTGTTAGTAGTGCCCTAGGACAATTAGCATATGTTATACATTTTATATCTTTTTGAGCATGTCTTTAAATAGTTGATTTTGCTTTTGAAAATCAAATGTGTGATTTGATAGTAAAGCTCATTAGCTTATGCAATTAATATTCTAAATGTCCATAGTTTTATGTAATGTTCTTTAAAATAAAATAAAGCTAGTATGATGTTTGATTGATGATTATGCTTTACTGATCATGTGTAATGAATAGAAATCGTATCATATATACAATATATTGGGATATATTATATCGGACGTGATCCGTTAGAGAAGTAATACTTCATGGTTGTTTAGTCATAAGTATTACTTTCTCAATACTATTTTGAATCCTTAGACCTTATGTCTCGATTGTTTCCAATATGTATAGATCTACATTTTGACTCAGTCAGACGTTACTTTTAATCGAGTAATCAATACGACTGATGATCGGATGTAGTATCATATCATGGCTTGAATGTGAGAGGCATTGTAAGGAATTTGTCCCTCTCTTATTAGAGAGAGATATCCATGGACCCCTCGATAGGGAAGAATGTTTAAATGAATGGCCGTGCACAAATGTATTTCATAAAGTGGTTATTAAATAATGTTTGTTGGAACAGTCTACCTGGAGATCGAACATAAATACAATTAAGTTTTATAAGGGTGACAACTACCATGCCTTATGCTTAATTTGGATATCGCGAGACAAAGAGATTAAATAGTGGATTGATATTAGGTTCCACCACATATTCATTCACTAAGGGTAGTCACAATGTGCCTGCTAGGGACTGCTTGTGATTTATGAACACATACTACTACTAAGTATGTTTTCATTTCCATTGTGATATTAAACTACAGGGTCACACGCATAGACGAGTGAACGAGCTTCATGTCCAGATTCAATGAATATAAAATGTGTCTAGGTTCATTGTATCTAACATTTATTTCTCTGAGAATAATAAAATGTTATTATTCGAATTAGAGATTAAGGAGGGGCATTTTCGGTATTTGGTTATAGTTGGGATTACGTGGGAGTTATTATGCAATACAGACTACCACTACTAGTATAGGTTTACAGGACGTGGGAGCTAAAGATTTCCACTACCGGAAGAGGTTGGTAGGACGTGGGAGTTGTTCTTGGAACAAACTCTCACCCCCCATATAATCCTCTCTTGGCCGAAACCCTAGAAAAAGTTTCGCTTGAGCCACAATAAACAAAAATATCCTGAAATCAGATTTCCAGATTTTCGGCCTCCTTTTTCTCTCTAGATTCCGAAACTCAGGAAAACGAAGAACTAGCACACGCTTCTCGTTTCGTCGCGTGGATACCGTTAGGGAGTAATTCCGCAAGGAAGGACTTTGGTGGTTGCAGCTAAGCACCGAAAAAACAGAATCTTTAACCGAAAACGTAAGTCCTTTTCGTATTTTTCGATTCCTATGGTATAAGCGGATCCTTCGGGGGAGGATTCATGGGTGTTTAGAACGAGTTTCTGCCTATAAATCCCTTCATGAACTGGATTGCCAACAAAGTTATTCACTAAGACAATCATGATTTGTTCAGAATTTCCAACAACCGAAATATGACAACCCTACCCTCTCGGGCCGGGTGTGCCGCGTGCCTCTCGGCATTGGGTTCTATCTTTTACAATATAAAATACATGTGGATGAAAAATTCTAAAGAATAATATTATATTCTATGGCTCGTAATTTGACTTTGGTCTTCGATTGAATTTAAAAATCTTCTAAATCTTGGTTTGTGTCTAGCCTTGACTCAATTCTTTATCTTGGATCCAATGCTATACTTTAGTAGGTTTTGGATCTATTCTGCTCAGTCCTGCAAAAACTAAAATAGAAAACAGAGAAAGAGTGAGCTATAAATAGCCCAGTGAGTCCCCAGTGAAGTGAGTAGTGCTAGTGTTTTGAAATTCATTTTATTTCGCAAACATTTTCTTTAGAAGACACGGAGAAACTTTCTTTAATCAGAAATACTTTTCCTTTCCAAAATAATTAAGAAATACATTATCAGGAAATGTTCTCTTTATCTGGAATATTCTTTATTTAATTCAATTTAAAAAAATACCTTTCCGGAATAAGAAAACCATTCCGGATATCAGATTTATAGTAAAAAGGGCGCATGACCGGCCAAGTCAATAACCCTTTAGTCATTACCAGCCTTACACCAGACATGATCATGATTTTCAACCACATACCCCGTCTAGAAGTGAGACATCGGTAGCTGGGTACCTACCAGTCTGAGTCCACAGACCAAAGCCCTGGAGTTAAACCTCCTAACCGAGGGACATTCAGCCTTTCAAGCCAGAAGGCGTTGAAGGTACGCAGAGGAGATCAGTCAGCCCGATACTTTCCCTGCCCCTACTGTTTCCCAACAGGCCAGGGATCCCATTTAAATAAATAATAACCAGAAGTCCAAAACCAAAGGTTCGAGATGCTCTCGTACGGGGTGACTAGCCTCCGTACAGCGCAAGCCCCCAATGGCTGGACAAAGAAACTTCCATTGTGTAGTGTAAACCCCCTTTTCGAAATTATCAACATTCCAGTTACTTTCCAGAGATTTGTTTCAGAAATCCAGTGTATTTCATTTGTAAAAAATTTATATAAAACACATTTATAAAACAAGTCCTCCGATTTTGAGAGGGAACTCACCTTAGTCTCTTTATGTGTATAGCTTCGGTCAGATTTGTACCTATTTCGCAAATATCAAATCTTTAAGAAATAATTATAGAAATGTATTCTTAATAATATTCAAGCCTTAAAAACGCTTCAGAATAAGTTTCTAGGATATTAGGTTCTATTGTGTAAATTCTTAAAATTCAGGGACCAAACTGCAAATTCGTGTAACGTACCGAAACTATCAAAACTTCTTGTAAAATTTATTTGTTCACATATTTATTTCTATATTATTTCCATAAATGTTTTCTTTCATTTTTTATGTTTAACTAATTATTGAGAACACAAAATAAACAAATGGGACTTTTATGTAGTATAAGTAAAATTTAAGACTAATGTAATAATTGTTATTCGCCTTTTAGGTCCTTACTAGATATTTCCTTCAATTCCCAGATTTTAAGCAAAAATCTCACCCACACTAGATTACTCCCCTTTTTCTTTTTCATCGATACCTCAGCCCCAAATCCCCTTTCACAGTTGCCTGTCATCTTCTCCTCCTTCGAGCTTCACACCACAGCTACCATCATCGGTTTTCTCTTTTCCTTCTGCTACAAGCTACACCCTTCTTTTCCTCTATTTTAATTTTTTTTCCAAAATCCCCAATTTAATTTCTTCTTCTTCTTCGCCGCGAACCATTACCACTGCCGCCGCCGCTCCTCCGTCACCGTCACCATATCGCCATCTCAGGTTCGTCTTTCTTTCTCTCTCTACTTCTTTTTCTCCTTAAATCTCGATTCCCCTTTTATCCCTTCTAATTTAATTAATTTGTTAATTTGTAAATTTATTCCTAAATCTCACTTGTTTTATTTTTTTATTTTTTATTTATTTTTCTACCAACCTTGTCTTCTTCGCCAGTCTCGCCTCCATCGTCGACGGTAAGCTTTCTCTTTAAATTTCGATTCTCCTTTCTCCCTTTTATAAAATTTATTCCTTGAATCTCCAGCCCTAAAACTCACTTTTTATTTTTATTTTTATTATTATTATTATATATATATAACCCTTCTGTTTCTCTCTCGTTTCTGGTACTGGCTATGGCCTCCTCCGTCTACGATCAGTCATCACTCCCTAAGGTAGTCATTTATTCTGCCCCTGTTTTCCCCCTATTTTCTGATGTCTGGATTCCGGCCAGATTTATTTAAACTGTGTTAATCTCAGATTTTTAATCAAGTAAAAAGCAAGAAAGTGATATATAGAAAGGAAATGGAAAAATATGATATTATCTTGTGTAAAGTTAGGTGGCTAAAATGAACAGAATTGTAAATTTTGAAGAGCTTAGTGTTTACTGCCATGGAAGCTAAAACTATTAAAATGTGTTCAAAGTTAAAACTGAAATTTCATTCAAATATACCTTGCTGTTCTCTCCATTATAGATCTACTCAATAGGTATAAAACAAGTACTTTCTGATCTTAGACACTGTTTGAGTTTAATGATTTTCGGTCTTGCATCTTTATTAGACCCATTTTCCTCTATTTAGTTTGTTGTCTTGGTATGAGAGATGTACTGCAAGTTTTAGAATTCTGTTGGAGTTTAAAAAATTAAAAATTTCATGATCCTTTCATTCTCTCATTCATAACACTGTTGGGTTGGACTTTCCGGACGGCGGTCGGACTCAAGAATTGAGTCCTCCGTACAACTATCTTCCCCTCTGGTACCCGACTTAGCCTCGAGTAAAAGTCCCAGGCCAGCAAGTTCTCCGCCACTAAGGCCGGGAAATAACGGGTGTATGACACAGGGGGAGGAGGTAGGAGACCGTCGCCAAAAGTTTATGGCCCAACAAAGCATAAATGAAACAATTCCAAGTATCTGAAATCTAGTGAATGTATTTAGATAGATGAATAAATTATTCCTACTGTTCTTGTGATTGATAGTGGAAATAATATACTTATGTACGTATATATTGTCAATATGCAGGCATGAGACGAAAGCAGATGTGTCCGTGTGTTCGTGTGTAAAGAAGCAGCAGAAAAGATAAAGGCAGAAAAGATAAGCTTACCTTTTTCGATTGTTAACAAATTCTTGATCTTATGAACTCTATGTTGAAGGCTACTTCTTGGTACTGTGGTGATTTGTGATTTGTGAAGTGATGAGGGAGTTTGGTGTATTATAAAGTTTCTACTTTTGGTAAGTGTTGAGAGGGTGTTTTGAAAAGCTTCTATTTATAGAAGGTGTAAGGGACTTCTTGTGTAATTATTGGAACATTTGTCAAACTTGAAGCTTGACTCTACATCCTATATGAATGAAGCTTGACAAAGACAAGCTATACCTAGTTGTTATTATCCATTAAATCTCTCAATTTATTTTATTTGTTATTTCATTATCTTAATATTATTTCAATTTTGGAGTCTACTTGTTTTTCTTTTGAATTTACCATTTTACCTCTAACCTTAAATGAAATGACTATTTTACTATTTTCTAAAATTTTAAAAAAACATATATTAAACTAACCTGCTTTAATGTCGAAATACCAGTCGTCACACGAAACATCAAAATCACCATTCCAAAACAACCATATCTTTCCCGAATTATTCCCGAATCCATAATCAAAACCCAAGCGTCGAAAAAACAATGTCAAATCATCAATATTTTACATAGGTTCCAAAATAGCAATTAAGGAAATCTTATTTTCGGATTTAATTTGGCGAATCCTGGATATCGACTTAGCATTACCAATTCCCCGAATATTCCAAATAGTTGTATTAATAATAAAACAAATAAAGGAGTAAAGGATACCCGTCATTGGGTAACTTTTTTAGCTTTGCACGCAATCCTGGTGGATTTCCAAGACGCGACATGTTGTTGCTTGTTGCGGGTCCTTGGAGATCGTGCCCCTGCTCTATAATCGGCTCAATATATTGTGATAAATCAATAGTAATCTCCCCTATAACTTCATTTTGAGGAGTGCTTGGTTCCATATCCGCCTCCAAAGCCGGCATACGGATCCTTGCTGCAAAATAAGCGAACTCCCCCATATGGCCCTCCTACTATCGCTTGTGATTTATGCCGTGCTCCCCAAGCAAGCTGATCGTGCTTGTCTAGCAGCTACAACAGGCGTGTTGGATCCCAAGTTTATGTCAATCGTCCTTCCCTAACCTATGGGCCGGTAGGGAAATCAAATTCGGCATAGAGGAAGGCAGGACTTCCTCATCATCCACATAGTGAGCAGGTGGCAGATTATCCCCGGAAGCCACTGTTACTGAAAAGTCCAGTTGGGCGGGCATATCTGGGTCTTGATCCAGCTCGACCAATACTGGGTAACCACCCATATTCGATGCCACATTAACCAAATTCATTACCTCCATTATATCCCTTTCATCGGGATCATGGGTCGGGTCACCCTCTCCTTGCACCCGTCTTGCAATATGTTCAATAGCTGGATCTATACCCATACCCGCATTCGGAGCAACCAATTCACTAATTTCCCCTGTTGCCACAATATTAGAAATCATCATGATCGGGGTCAATAATCGTACCCGCTACCCGAGCAACTGGGTGGCATGTGTCCCATTTTCCCACAACAATAATATCCACTGGCTGCTTCCTTGTACTAGCCGGCACAGCGCCTCCATCATCCTTTATACTCAAGCTAGATGTCTTAACCCGTGGCAAAATCTTCCGGTTCGTTTGCAGTGGTGGTTGAAGTCTTTGAAAAACAGAGACCCGTTTTCCCTTATCAACATTTGTTACCTCCAACCCCTTAACGACAGCTGCGGTTTCACGGTGCTTTAGGTTAGGATGCTCCGATCTAGGCGGCTGTGATTGCCCCTTTTTACAGTAATCCTTTGAATGTCCTAGCGACATAAAAATGGTGCAATAATCCGGAAGATCATCAAAAGTTATAGATTGCCAAAACCCCGTACCTATCTTGGCATGCCATATCCATATCCGTTTCGGCAATTACTTAAGCAAATCAAGATCGACACAGACTCAAGAAACACTAGGTCTCTTGAGATTCACCGCCGGATCATCCAATGCTAAAGGCGTACCAACTGCAGAAGCCAAAGAGAAAAGCTTTGCTTTATGAAAAAGATGTAATGGGAGCGCCCAAAATCTTATACATGTCGGCACAATCAAAGGTTCCTCATGCACGCTAAAATCAAACGTTCACTTCAAAACCCGCATCCAAAGAATGCAAAATTTCCATTGTCCCCGACGCCAAAACCGACAATAACCTTCTTGTTGAAAGCGGATAATTATGTGATTGCTATTAAGCCATCGCATCCAAAATCCACCTTTGAAACCTACCCGACCGAGATGTTTCTTGAAAATTTCCAACGGAGGGCAGCACCGTTGAAACTTCCCTACACAAGCAAGACACCATGGTGCACAAATAATGTAGTATACATTGTATTTCATATTAGATATTAACTCTGGTTTTCGTGTGTTACACAAATGTTTTTGCTTTTCATAATAAATTGAAATATATCTATATATAGTCAATAAAAATTCCACAACGTTCCATCCTCGCATGTACATTTTAAAGTAAAAAACAAAATTATACGTATCGTTTTGCAATTTCAAACAATAGCCGTACAAGAGGAGAGATCACGCCATATAAGGACATACGCTACTGCTAATGATCAAATAAGCTAGTTTGTCGGATGAATTGCTTCTTTATATCCCGTCCCATCTAAAAATTGAAGATACGACTATTACTAACAGCCTTTCCCTTAAATGGAGAAACCTTTTGTTATAAAACAGTTGTTCGAAGCTTCAAATCCATAAGGAAACAAAATGTAGTGTTTTGAGGGATCATAAGAATTATTATATGGTATTTGTTATTCAAAATTTGTAACATACCCATAAACTTAAATGGTCACTGGAATCGCACAAAGGTTCACACCTCAACAAGCTTAAGATTTGTGCGTATTTGCACCCACTCAAGGTCATAGTTAGATATATAGTCATTCAAAATTGGGTGAAAGTTTTTTATTGAAGGTTTGACACTGCTCCTGTAATTTCTTCAACTCAATATAATTTATTGAACGTTGAAAAGATTACAAATTTTTGGGATAAAAATAAATTCGATAGGTCACTGCTTTATTCAAGTAGAGTAAACCATAAGAAGCATCAACTAAGGATCTTTTGTTGTTTTAAATCAAGTTCTTTGGGATCTGCAACTTTCTTGACTTACTCTCCTGTGGAGTGGCCCAAAAATTCGTTCGCCGACTTACTCTCCTCGGCGACCCCAACCGCCCGGTAGCCCTACCGATTAACCCACTCTCCATCTTCAAAGGGCAACCCCAACTAGAAGTCGTTGATGATGAATTGACCCTTCTTGAAGCACCATGGCAGTATGCATTGGTTGGAAAGTTTGCGAAACATGTGCCAATGATGGAATCTCTCCGACGAGCATTCCATAATGTCGGATTCAAGGGAGGTTTTTGGATCAGGTGGCTTGCTGCACGCCATGTTTTGATACGATTTGACTTGGAGGAAGATTTTTTGTCGTTTATGGCGACAAGGTGTATGGACCTTTTGTGGTTTACGGATGCTCATCTTCAAGTGGACATATGACTTCAATCTTAAGGAAGAGCCGTCAATTGTACCTACGTGGATTGGATTTGAGGGGCTCCCGATACACCTCTTTCACAAATCCAAACTTTTCTCTCTTGCAAGTGTTGTTGGACAACCACTTGCTTTGGCTGAGCCGACTGCAAGACTTACTCAGCCAAGCATCGCGCGGGTTTTCGTGGAAATTGATTTGATGAAGCCACTGGTCACACAAGTTCGAATTACTTATAAGCGAATTGGGAAAGGCTTTTGGCAGCCTATCATGTATGCCGACCTCCCAGACTATTGTATGACATGTCGAGTTATTGTCCATGGAAAGGGTTCCTACCATTAAGCTGCTGATTCAAAACTACCCCCAAAAGTCCCATCTATAATGGTTAATCAACAACGGGTTGAGAAAGATAAAGGAAAAGGTCATGTTAATCTGCAACGGAATTAGAAAGTTAAAGGGAAAAACCCTATTACGGATAAGGATCATGTTCAGCAGTTCTTGAACTCGGGCAAAGTTGTATTTGTTTCGAAGAAACTGAGCTGGACGGCCAAGTGCTCGACAAAAGACCTAGGTGAAACCAGCTCGGCAAAACTGCCTTTACATACTATTATCGCTCTTCCTGACCATACAGCCGTTGAGGACCAAGTTGTTGCACCTCAAGTAGTCCTCACTGCAGATGTCAATATTGAGCTGCAAACTGAGGTCGCTCCTACTGTAGCCATTCCAGAAGTCTCGATACAAGAAGAACAGTCGATTTGAGCGCTGGGAAAGACGAGACAGAGTGCTCTGCCCCGGGAATAGAGCATACTACTGAGACGGGACCTGGTTTGGTTGGAGGCCAAAACTCTGGTGGGATTGCTATAAGTGTGGATGTCAATGTCTCGTGTGACACCCTTGTAGAAGGGGATCACATTACCGAGAAATTAATCACCATTACATAATTGGCGCATATTGCATACACGGAGGTTCTGCCTTCGCAATCTCGTGTCGTGGGGCAGAGTGGAGTGAAGATCACTCGATTGCAACGCCATTGGTTCCGGAAGGAAAATGTTGAGCATCGATGATTTTCATATCAATTTGCGAAATGTCTCGCTAATACTTTTATCTCGTGAAGCGAAGTCTGTCAATAATATTAAGGGGCCCGAATTGACATTGGCACAAGCTCACTTGGAATGGGAATCATTCTCGGACTTTGCTGTTGATTTTAATGGTCTGGATGTGGTGAATACTCCCCCTCCACTTGACAATTAGGTTGCCAACTTACATCCCTTTGAGATTGTTCTTGGGGATTCAGGAGGATACATTGGATGACAGTAGCATTCCGAGCACAACTTTGGAAATGGGGGAAATTCGACAGACTATTTTTAACCTCCTGAGGTGCACGAGACTGCCAGCAATGCACCTCCATCTGTTACTGAATTTAAACACCAAGGTCGGAAAAAGGCTGCATCAAATCAGCCAATTAGGAGATCGGCCAGATTGGTGGGTAAGTCTACCAAGGTAAAATTTGATTGTTAGCATCTAAAGTGCTTGAAATCAAAAGTACCCCCTTGTAGTTCCCTCTTAGATGGGTACCATCCATTGAAATTATAGGTCGGCACCACTTGAAAGCATCCACTAACGGTTTAAATGTCTAAAACATGGAACGGAACACATTTGGCCCATCGTTAATGAGTTTTGGATAGTAAAGCCATCTCACAAATGTACCCCGATTTGAATCTCTAAGTACCCCGCATATATCTGGGTAGTACTTAGAAAGTTGATTTCCATGTATCGAACAATGTCTCTATTGCATGTTGGTGGGCATACCAAGCTTTACGATAAGTACAACTTAAATTCAATTTATCTTGGCATTCCGCTCTAATTATTTTGACAGAAATTTCAGTATCAGTTTGAACAATGTGTAGAATTTTTACACTAATGTAGCTGGAAGACATGTTGCGCTTTTTGTTTTCATCCATTTTGAAGTAGTGGCTTTCCTGTAGTTTGCTAGTCTTCCACACTCCCTTTACTTTGCTATGGATAACTCGAATATACCAATTGCATCCGAATAAATTTGTAGAGTTTCTACACTGTCCATTGAACCATTTGGTGTTGATCATGTCCCTTCTCCACTCCCTTAAGGCAACCTGGTCATGCCATACGTTCACAGCTAAAATTGCCTCTCTTGTATCCTTAAACTGCATGCCCTTAGAAAGCACCGGGAATTACGGGTTCCATCGCACGATTGGTTTTTTCCTGAAAGTCATGTCAACAACAGGTGCCATCGAACCCATATCATTTCAACAAGTAAAATTTGTATAGTTACCATATGTTGACAAACCCCAAGGCGGAATAACGGAGGTTTGTGAGTTTGGTTCAGGCTCCTAGAAATATTCGTCATTGCAGGCTACAAGGTTTTCTTGGGGAATTTCAGGCTATTCTTTTTCCACCGAACTTTCAGCCTCTCTTGCAGCTGCATCTTAAGCTTTGTACCAGGACATCCAGTGTTGGGGGATCTCGCACTCCTTCGCGCCCGAACATAATACCTAAAATCATAAACTAGTGCTCGCCTTTCCTTGTGTACCGCTTTGCTCTTGGATTAACCTAATGTAAGATAAAAATCATTTTAAATGTAATTTAAATAAATGCGAGGAGTCAAATTTATTTAAAAATTAGATGTATGTTACCTTCAAATATTTCGAGCCACTTGTCTTCCGCCCCCTCGAAATCAATATTGTTTGTCATGTGGTCATATTTGAACCACCGCTTCATCACCAGTGCCTTAAAATTCCAAAACCGTTTGCGAAGCTTTGGTAAATATGATTCGAGCGTTTGCGTTGTGAGATGCCTGCTGGTGACGGAGTTTAAGTTGTCAACAATTTCTTGGTACAAAAGCGGGGGAATCCTGCCATCGTACTTACCGTCTAAATTAAATTGAAAACATATATCTAATAAGGTCTATTCATAATCGAACGACCAATTCTTGTTAAAATTCACCACCCTAAACTTTAAGGAAAATTCTGATATGGACTAGGTACATGGGGACCTTGTGGTCCAAAATTGACCACATCATCAAAAAGTTGTATCTCTCATCATACTATCGTTGATTTCAAAATTGCTTCTCTAATAGGAAATCCTTTATTTTCGGATGGTACGACGGCAACGAGGGGAAAGCCGGGCTATGCAAGGGTGCTTATTGAGGTGGACATCTCCAAGGATATTATTTATGAAGTGGAATTGGGTATGCCGGATGGGAAGACAAAGACACAAAAAATATGCTATGAACACATTCCAAAATTTTGTAAGCTTTGTCGCTCATTTGGACATGATGAAAATTTGTGCAATTTGAGAGAGATAAAAAATTTAGGTGGTGTGAGTGATGAGGTTCATGTTAATGAGAAGCGGGGAAGATCGAAGTCTAGACACAAATATTTTGAGCGCAATGACAAAAATGTGTCTAGACCAAAAATATCGAAACAAAATGCTCAAGCATAGACCACTAATTTGGAGGGGAAAATTGGCTTATTTGGAATATAAGGGGAATTGGGAATGTGACGTCGATGGCTTGCCTTCAATATCTTAAACATATGTATTCCCTCTCGATGCTTGCTGATTTAGAACCTATGTTGTTTTTGGATGATGTTTTGATTACTAAGACTCGTTTGGGATTTGATTTTGGCATTGACAATGTTAATAGTAAAATATGGATTTTCTAGAATGGTAACTAGGATGTGGAAATCCTTGGCGATTTGGAGCAGATTGTACACTTACAAATTAAATCTGTCACAGGAACTATTTTATATTTGCTCGATTGTGTATGCAAAATGCTCTTATGTCTTGCGCAGGGACCTACGGGCTGAAAAGGAAAATTTCACGCAAGAAAACAGGGACCTTGGTTGATTGGGGGAGATTTTAATGTGGTCAGCACTTTGGAAGAAAGCTCTGGTTCTATTCCTGCATTATTGTCTATGTCCGAGTTTAACAATGCGATAGCTGATTGTAATCTTATGGATACGCCTATTTTGGGGCGACAGCTAATTGTAATATTATGTTTACTTGGTGTCGAGCTTCATCGCGACCGTTGATGCTACGTTTGGACCAGGTGCTTGTTAATAGTGATTGGAATGATATATTTCACTCAAGGTTGGAACATTTGTCTCGGGCAGAATCAAACCACACTCGCTATTAGTCAGTCTGTAAATTAATGGATTGCCTACTGGAAGTGCTTTTTGCTGTCAAAACATGTGGGCTTCAGTCAAAGGTTTTTGGGATATGGTGAAGGGGTCTTGGGATCAGCCCGTGTATGGGAATGGCATGGATGTATTGGTGAGGAAACTTAAATGTTTAAAGGGGCCGATGCAAGAATGGACAAAGGACACTTTGGTCGCATTCAAGAAAGCGGAACTGAATCTCCAAGCAGCCGAGAAGGCTTTTGAACACAATCTTGGAACAGATTGTAGGGCTCATCTTGAGTTGGTTAAAGAGAGATACACCTTCATTTTAAACAGCGAAACTACATATTGGAGGCAAAAATTGAGACAGAAATGGGTCAAAGAAGGTGACGCCAATACGAAATATTTCCACACCTACTTCTTTAATCGCCGAAAGCGTATGATAATTGCGTGTATCCAAGGAGGGGATGGATCATGGTTGACTGACTCAGATCATATTGGCAAGGCAGATGCGGATCTTTTCTCGGAACAAGGTACGCTGATTCCGCTGGATGATTTTTTGTCTCTCTTTCCCCCCGCGTGTTGATAACGTCACTAATGAGGATCTTGATCGCCTGCCTATGGAAGCAGAGGTGAGGGCGACTGTCTTTGCCCTTGGGAAAGACAGTGCCTCAGGACCCGATGGATTTAGTGGAGGCTTTTTCCGGACTTGTTGGGGCATTGTAAAAGTTGATATGACGGAGGTGGTTTGGGCATTCTGGGCAGGCATCCCGATTTTTAGGATGATGGCTAGCTCGCTGCTTATTCCTATTCCTAAAGGCACATCTCCGTGCAACTTTAGTGACTTCCAACCTATTTTTTTTATGCACATTTGCTAGCAAGATTATATCAAAAGTCCTAGCTATGAGGTTGGCATACATTCTACCGAATATCATTTCGGGGAATCAGTCGGGGTTTATTAAAAGTAAGATGTATTACCGACAACATCCTTTTAGCATCTGAGATGGTCCAGTGTATTAACAGAATAGTCCGGGGAGGTAATTTATTACTGAAACTAGATATGATGAAAGCTTTTGACCGGATCTCTCACTCGTATCTGCTGAATATATTGTGAGCCATAGGTTTTTGTCAACATTTTGACTAAAAACACTTTGCAGAATAATTGGTTTATGGTGTTGTTGAATGGTAAACCACATGGGTACTTTAAATCAACATGGGGTGTGAAGCAAGGTGACCCGCTTTCTCCATTGTTGTTCATTGTCTCAGCCGAGCTCCTCTCGAGGGGTCTCAACAGTCTTATGAATCAGGGTCTTTTCTCTACTTTTTCTTTACCGAGAGGTTGTTTGAGGATCTCGCGTCTCGCTTTTGCGGATGACGTGGTGATTTTTGCTAATGGAGTCAAACAAAATATAAGACAACTTATGGAATTTCCACATCTTATGAAAAGTGTTCAGGGCAACTTATCAATGCAACAAAGAGTTCTTTCTATATTTCGTCCAAGTCAAGTCGCGCCACTCAAGTCATGTTCACAAAAGTTACCGGATTTCATCTTGCGACTTTTCCTTTGTCTTATTTGGAGTGCCCACTTTATCCAGGAAGGTCGAAGGTTATTTATTTTCAAAATATGATTGACTCTATTAGTAGGCGAATTGAGGGATGGCAGCATAAATTGTTGAGTATGGCCGGTCGATTGATTCTTATCAGGCATGTACTATCTTCTATGACTTTGCACATTCTAGCTGTATCCAACCCTCTCTTGCGGGTCTTTAAAAATGTGGACAATCTTTTTTCTAGATTTCTTTGGGGTCACAAAGATGGTGTGCATCGTCGGCATTGGATGGCTTGGAATCAGATTTGTAAGAGCTATGCAGCCAATGGTTTGGAGCTCTATACATTGGAACAATACTCGCAGGCTTTTATGTGTAAATTGTGTGGCGATTTAGATCAACTCCATCTTTATGGAAAGAGTTTCTTGAGGCTCGCTATTGTCGAGACTTGCTTCACATCTCGCGGGTGGAACTCGCAAATTAGTGTTCTCCGACTTGGAGAATATGTTGCAGGTGAAAGACTTGGTGGAGAGACATATGGGACTGTTGGTCCGAGACGGCTTATCATCCATGTATTTTGAGAATATCTCGGGAAACTTGAGTCTTCACAAGAAATGACCTTCTGTTGAGGTTCTAGACTAACTTCTTGTGGCAAAAATTCGGGATTGTTGTAATGGGGATGGTTTGATTAGGGATCAATGCTTTTTTGGGTTCCCTACCACGATGTCGGTGATCAAATTGCAGCCTGTCTTGGGAGCAGATAAGCTGATCTTGCAGCCGATTTCTGATTGCAAATTTACTCTTCGAACAGCGATCCAGCTTAGTCATCCTCCGGCTCCCTCGATGCTTACTCGGCGTATAACATGGTCAACTCTCTTACCTTTTTCTCTTTCATTGTTTATTTGGTGATTTTGGAACATGTTCTTGGCTTTTTATGACAGTAGGCAGAAGTTTGGTTTATTTATGGCTTCACGGTGCTCTTGTAATATATACTCATTTTCATCAGTTACCTTCCAACGTCCAAGGTTTGTGCACTCTTGATAGACTAGGAACTTCTTATAGACGGCAAAAATAGATCAAATGTATAGGATGACTTCTTTTATTTTTTTCTCATGCTAGCATAGGAATTCATTTTATCATCATTGGCCATAATTATAAATGGTCAAGATTGCATTTCTAGCATTGTTAACTTTTATGTAAGAAGTGGACATGTTTCCACCTATTTGGAGGCCTTTGGTTTAGTCCCCCTCCATGTATATTTTAAAAAATAAAAATAAAATAAAAGCTAGTTGCCGGATGAATTGCTACTTTATATCTCGTC
The DNA here is from genome assembly GCA_026122235.1 of Vinca minor. Classification (NCBI taxonomy): domain Eukaryota; kingdom Viridiplantae; phylum Streptophyta; class Magnoliopsida; order Gentianales; family Apocynaceae; genus Vinca; species Vinca minor. The sequence continues at coordinate 744,737 of JAOCZM010000118.1, forward strand.
CCGTCTAAAAATCGAAGATACGACTATTACTAACAACATTTCCCTTAAATGGAGAAACCTTTTGTAATAAAATAGTTGTTTGAAGCTTGAAATTCATAAGGAAACAAAACGAAGAGTTTCGAGGGATCATAAGATTTACTATATGGTATTTGTTATTCATAATTTGAAACATACCCATAAGCTTAATTGTTCACTAGAATCACATAGAGGTTCACACCTCAAATTCGATAGGTCATTGATTCATTAAAGTAGAAGAATCCTTTTAATTAAAGTGGGGCCATCCCCCATTTATTAATAAAAGCCGAAGCAAAGATACATAGAGGAGGGCGTAATACCAAAACCTCTAAGTAGGTGGAAACAAATCCACTCCATACAAAAAGAAACGATGCAAGAACTAAACCATTTATCACATGATTCATGTGTTACAGACATTCCTATTATAAATGATGTAAATCGCCGTTTACAGCAAAGAATAACAAGAAGATAAAGGCTTATTTAAGCCGTACATAAGGAGTACCACTCCTATCTAGTTCCAACAAACCTCTAATAGGCAAAGGTAGCAAATGGAACTAATGAAAAGTTTGAGACGATTGTGTACTACATGCCAAATTTGCCAAAGCATCAGCCACTGAGTTTACCTCTCGAAAGACATGTTCAATCCTGCAATTCCCCAAGAGGTGCAAAATTTGGCAAAATAAGCAATCCAAAGACCAATAAGAAATCGTACCTTTAGTCACCGCATTTACCATTACCAAATAATCGGTCTGAATTGAGAAGCACAAAATGCCAAGTCTGTGTGCCAATTCCAAGCCTTCCCGCAAAGCCTCCATTTCGGCGCACAAACTCGTTCACGAATCACCAATGAAGACCGAAAATGCCGCTACAAAATTACCATCTCTGCAACAAAAGATACCCCCAATGCCGGATGAACCCGGGTTTCCTTTTGACGCAACATCAATGTTTAATATGTAATTCTCATGTCCAGAGCATCCCCATTTTACATGTCTATGCGCCATTCATATTCATTCCCTACAATGATCAATCTCATACATCTCGATTTTCATGTTCCAATTGGTAAAAGTGTTTTGAAGAATACAACATTCTGTATAGTAGTTCCTAAGAAGTCTACTTTAAAGATGGAATATCGCTTGAGGAGGTCCTTCGATGAATCAGAAGGAAAACAAATAAGGAACTAATAAAATACTAGTAAAATCTTCATAATAATGAGTTTTATTTCCTTTTTTTTTCTTTCCAGATATGGAGTTTCATTTTCTTTGCACAAATCTGTAATTTTTATAATCAATTGAAAGATGTTTAATGCTTAAGGAGACGAAATATGTGCGTCATTTGAGTGTGATTCTAGAAAATAAAAAAGTATTTCAAGTTTCCTCATTTTTATAAGACAACTCCTATTTATGTCATTATGATTGTATTCATCTTCTAATTTTAACGTTTATAAGTTTATTGATTGTAGGTTTGTTGAAAGTAAAGATATAGGAATAATGTTACATTATTTATTATTATTATTATTTTTAAAAGAAAGTTGAATTATTGAATATTTTTTATATGTAGTATTTGTAGATTTCATCAATTCATTGCAATGAAAAGTAGTGTAAATATTTAATCTTTCGGTAAACATAATCTAGTCTACAATGTGTTTCGTATTACATATTAACTCTTGTTTTTGTGTGTTACAATAATTATTTTTCTTTTATAATAAATTTAAAAATATCTATATATATTCAATAAACATTTCACAATGATCCATCCTCGTACGTAAATTTTAAAATAAAAAACAAAATTACACCTTTTGTCAAGCAATTTCAAACAAGAGCCGTACAAGAGAGGAGACCGTGTCATATAAGGACATACGCTATTGCTAATGATCAAATAAGCTGGTTGCCGAATGAATTTCTACTCTATATCTCGTCCCGTCTAAAATTCGAAGATACAACTATCACTAACATCATTTCCCTTAAATGGAGAAACCTTTTGTTATAAAACAGTTGTTGGATGCTTGAAATTCAAAAGAAACAAAACGTAGAGTTTCTAGGGATCATAAGAATTATTATATGGTATTTGTTATTGAAAATTTGAAACATACCCACAAGCTTAATTGTTCACTAGAATAGCACAGAGGTTCACACCTAAAGAAGCTTCAGATTGGAGCATATATGGATAGTTGTGCACTCACTCAAGTCATAATTGGTTATATCGTCATTCAAAATGGGGTGAAATTTTTTTATTTGAAGTCTAACACTTCTCGTGAAATTACTTCAACTCGATATAATTTAATGAACGTTGAAAAGATTACCAATTTTTTGGATAAAAATAAATTCGATAGGTCACTGCTTTATTCGAGTAGAGGAATCCCTAAGAAGCATAAACTAAGGATCTTTTGCTGTCTTAAATCAAGTTCTTTGGGATCTGCAAGTTTCTTGACTTTTCGTGTGTGTGAATTGCTTACAAACTCTACTTAACGTTAGAATCGACGATGGTTTACGATTAATGTTTCTTAAAATTTCCTGGTGCTTCATATTTTTGCAAGTTTTAAGATTTACACTAAAAGTCTTATCTCGATTGTTTAATGTGGAAATTAGATAGACGTGCCCTTCCAAGTTGTTCCTTGCAACCACTTGCAGTTAACGATCGTGGACCAATATAGCGATTCATTTGCTCTAATGCAATAAAAGAACTCGTATTACCATCTCATCTAGAGAGTCTCAAATATAGAGTCACTTGTAAGGTTCATACACGCCTCTGCGCCATTCATATTCAATCCCTACAATGATCAATCTCATACATCTCGATTTGCATGTTCCAATTGGTAAAAGTGTTTTGAAGAATACAACATTCTGTATAGTAGTTCTTAAGAAGTCTACTTTAAAGATGGAATATCACTTGAGGAGGTCCTTCGATGAATCAGAAGGAAAACATTAAGAAAACAAATAAGGAACTGATAAAATACTAGTAAAATCTTCGTAATAATCAATTTTATTTCCTTTATTTTTTTTCCAGATATGGAGTTTCATTTGCTTTGTCCAAATCTGTAATTTTTATAATCAATTGAAAGATGTTTAATGCTTAAGGAGACAGAATATGTGCGTCATTCGAGCGTGATTCTAGAAAATAAAAAATTATATCAGGTTTCCTCATTTTTATAAGTCGACTCCCATTTATGTCATTATGATTGTATTTGATATTTGCTCTCAAAGCAATATTTTAACTCGTATAATTTGTTTCATAATTTCATATTTGCATGGGGAAGATGCTACTTATATTCCATTTTCTCTTACTTTTGGTTTAGGTGGAAGATATTACAGATTGGATGAAATAAGATGAAAGTCACCGAATGTGAACCAAAATGTAGAAGACCGAAAGTACATGGGCTAGACTGTAAAAGAGCTAAAACTTCAAGGGTCTTTTATGCAAATAGAAGAAAGTGTTAAAAATATATACACCTTCCCTTTTGTCTTGTGCATATCTCATCACTTTGAAGAAAAAAGGAAGACATTATTCTCCTAGGTTTTTCAAGAGAGTTTTGGGAGAGAAAAACACTTCCTAAATTCTAGAGATAGATTTAGAGGTAGATTTAAAAGAAAAGCTTGAAGCTTCATTGAAGATTCTTGGCAAGAAATTGAAGTGTGGCTCAAGACTTGGTTTTTCTTGAAGGAAGAAAGAGGATTTCGAAGAAGAAGAGAAGCTTGAAGAAGATTACTTAGCAATGAGAATTTCTTCCTCTCTCTCTTTTAATTTATTGGTTTCCTTCATGAATATGGGTAGCTAAATTTGTAAACTACTTGAATGGGTTGAACCCTAGCATGTTATTTATGTGTTGACAATTGTGGGTTTTTGTGAATTAAAGTTAATTAGTGAAATTATTTGTGAATTATCGTTTTCTATCTTGCTGGTCATTTAATTAATTGAGAAATTGAATTACTTGACTAGAACACTCACTTTTAATGGGAATTAATTTTGACCTAGAGATGGGCTTAAGCAATTCTTCCTAATTTGAGTTTGGATAATTAGGGGTTTTGGGTTTAATGCACTCTTGGGGTAAAATTGAGTAAGTAGAGATACTAACTTGATGAATCCTAGAGTAGGAACTTCACAAATTGAGAAATGAGTGAAGTTTATTTGGAAATCTCTTTATAGGTTCACCTAAGACTTCTAATTCACAATACCCCTTCCTAAACACATAAGTACGTCTAAGGGGATACCTGTTCAAGTATTCAATCTCCTAATTGAATTTTCTCTCTAAACACTCTAAATCTTAGTTTTAGCTTATAAGTAGATTAATTTAGTTAAGTAACAAACCTTCGTAAATTTTTAGTCAACTGAACAATAAAATGAAAGTCACTACTAGTACTTACCCTTCTTCGCGAATACGATACCTTGGTTGCTCACTCTATATTACATTAACGATAGGTGCTCTTGCCTTGAGTTTCTTGTGTCCAATTTGAGTAGAATATTGTGGGCTTGCAAGAAAACAACAAGTTTTTGGCGCCGTTGCCGGGGAAGGGTGATATTATGAAAGCTCTAGTTTTATTAATTTGGTTTATATGCATATTTGTTAATATTCTTCTTTTAGTTTATGCTATCTTTAATTTCTTTGGATTTCTTGTTATTATACTTTGTTAGTTTTGGTTTCTTGAAGGCGACTCTTGTGTTGCATGACCCGAAAACATCTGGAAGAATTACTTGATATTGATCCCGAAATTGATAGGACATTTCACCGGAATATAAGGGTAAGCCAACAAGAGAGGGTATATATTGTTGGGGAAGGTCTTCAACAACATAACAATATGGAAACCCTCATAATGTGAATGAACAAATGAACGAGAATAACCCAGGAAATTCTCAAAGACAAGAGAATGTGAATGGAAATGGTAGAAGAACCATGGGGGATTATGCTAACAATTTTGAGATCAAGCCAAATGTGATACAAATGGTTCAAAATTTGGTACAATTTGATGGGCTCCCCGAAGAAGATCTGAACGCTCACATATCAAATTTCCTTGAAGTTTGTGATACTTTCAAGATTAATGGAGCTTCGGATGATGCAATAAGATTGAGATTATTTCCTTTCACTTTAAGGAATCGGGCTAAGTCATGGTTGAAGTCATTACCCAATGGTTGCATTACCACTTGGAATGAGTTAGCCGAGAGATTCCTAGCCAAGCACTTCCCACCGGCTAGAATCGCGAAGATTAGAAATGATATATTCTCCTTCCAACAACAAGATGGGGAAAGTTTATATGAAGTATGGGAGAGATACAAGGAGTTGCTAAGGAAGTGTCCTCATCATGGCCTAGACCTTGGGCTTCAAATGCAAACATTTCATGCGGGGTTTGAACTACTCTTCCAAACAACTCATTGATGCTTCAAGTGGGGATCAACAAGTTCAAAAACCCGGGAAGAGCTAAGAGATTTAATAGAGAACATTGCCGAGAACAATTGCTCATGGGGTAGTCAAAGGATGAAGCCAAAGATAAGTGGAATTCACAATGTTGATGCTTTGTCGGCTTTGGAGGCAAAGATGGAATTTTTAACAAAAAGGATGGATGGGCTAAGTACTACCGCCCACAAACCTTCTCGTGTGATAATGGCATGTGACTTTTGTGGAGGAGGTCATCCAAACCATGAGTGTCAAAGCATGGAACGTTCAAGTGAGCATGTGGATTACCTTGGAGGAAATAGGCAACAAAATAACCCTTATTCCAACACTTATAACCCCGGGGTGGAGAAATCACCCCAACTTACTTTGAAGGGATCAAGGACAACAAGAGGCACAAAATCCACCGGGTTTTCAAGCTTATTCAAACTTTCGGGCTCAACAACCATTACCTTATCAAGCACAACCTTCATCATCTTCTCATGTACCCATCAAGCCTACTTTGGAGGATCTCATGACTAAGTTTCTTTCTACTTCGGAAGCTTGTTTTCAAAATCAAGAAACTAAGTTTAAAATTCAAGAAGCTAGGTTCAAGAATCAAGAAGCCTCCATACATAATTTGGAAAGTCAAATTGGGCAACTAGCTAAGTTTGTATCGGAGAGGGCTCAAGGATCTCTTCCTAGTAATACCAAGCCAAATCCAAGGGAACAAGCTAAAGCAATTACCCTAAGAAGTGGAAAGGAACTTGATGATCCAAGACCTCAAGTGCTAGAAAAGAATAAATAAATGATAGAGGATCTTGAGAAGGATCAAGATGAAGAATTGGTGGAAATCAAAGGAAAGGCCATGGAAGAAGTCACAAGAAAGGAGATACCAATTTACAAACCCTCCCGTATCTTATCTCGGGCGCCTTCTCAAGGACATGGAAGGTGAACAATATGTAAAGTTTCTTGAGCTCTTTAAACAATTGCATATCAACTTACCGTTTGTTGAAGTTCTTTCTCAAATGCCGAAATATGCTAAATTTCTCAAGGACATTCTCTCCAAGAAGAAGAGGCTCGAGGACATTTCCACCGTCACATTAAATGAAGAATGCTCCGCCATCCTCCAAAACAAGGAGAAGCTACCTCAAAAGTTAAAGGACCCAGGAAGTTTTACTATCCCTTGTAATAGTGGTAGTCTTTTCTTTGGACATGCTTTAGCTGACTTAGGAGCTAGCATTAACTTGTAGCCATACAAAATGTTCAAGAAGCTAGACCTTGGTGAACCTAAGCCTACTAGGATGAGTATACAACTCGCGGATAGATCTATCAAGTACCCTAGAGGGATTATTGAAGATGTTTTGGCAAAGGTTGAAAATTTGATTTTTCCGGTGGATTTTGTTATACTTGACATAGATGAGGATATACATGTTCCTTTGATCTTGGGTCGTCCTTTTCTTGCTACCGCGAAGGCACTAATAGATGTTCATGAAGGAAAATTGATCCTTAGGGTAGATAATGAAGAAGTAGTTCTCAAGATTTCGGAGTCTTTGAAGCATTCTCTTGATCATGATAATTCTTGCTTTATGATTGATACGGTGGATGATTTGGTTGCTAACTATGGGAAGGAAATGTACATTGATGACCCTTTGGAGATAACCTTGATTCAAGGTGAATAAGCAAAAACGGTTAGTCAATCAATTCAAGAAGTGTTGGCACATTTGGAAGTACCCAAGTCAATTCATTTGAAGACAAAAATTGAGAAGATGAATTTTAAGAAGTTGACAAAGATAAAGACATCTCTTGAGGAACCCCCTACTTTGGAACTTAAGATGTTACCGGAGGACTTAGAGTATGCCTTCCTAGAGGAAAACTATAAGCTTCCGGTCATTATTGCAAGTGATTTGAATAAGGAGGAGCTTATAACAATCAACACACTTGATGATGAGGGAGATGGCAACCAAACTAGGGGAGTTTCCTTTTAACTCATGTTTTCCTTTAAATTTGTTAGCCTATCTTATTATGGTTTCTCGTGTGTTTGTTAGTGTCGCCTCAACATTGAGGACAATGTTGTCCCAAGTGTGGGGGAGTTTGTTTATATAAATGTTTCATCTTTATTTCTATTTCCTTATTTTTTAATATTTGTTAGTATGTGTTGTAGTCATTTTAAATGTTTCGTTTTTAGTTTTATGTCCTAAAAAAAAAAAAAAAACTCAAGAAATAGTAGAGTTCTCTTTGTTTATTTTGCATAAGAAGCTCAAGTTTTGTTGAGAATCCGGTGTATATAACAAATTAGTTGCTATCATTTTTCATGCTTATGTGATTTCACCTCTTTTCCACACCTAGCTTACTTGTATTTGAGGAGTATGCTTAATTTTTCCTATGTTTTTAGTTTAAGAACCATTGGGCCATCCCAGACATATTCCTTGTAGTCCTCGGCAAAGCTTTTTTGTGCTTTGAAATGAGGGTCATGGCATCTCTTTGAACCGTTAGAGCCAAATTTACCCATCCTTCACTTAAATATATCACTAGTACCCCATTGAAGCCTTTATTGATATGAATGAACTTCTTGTTGATAGTCACTTTATAAAACCCTTAATTAGTGGAGAATTGATCTTATTTGTCAATCTATGTGGATTTCGGGTTTATTGAAATGTCTTGAAGCATGAAGAAAGTTGAGGGAAAATGAAAGGCATGAAAGTTTTTTTGGATTATTGAATGAAAGAAAGAAAGATATTGATAACCAACATTCTTCTCATGTTTATATGTTTCAAGTGTTTATTTATGATTTATGTTGAAAAAAAAAGTGAAAAAAAAGAAAAAATGAAAAAATGAAAAAAAAAAAAAAAAGAAGAAAAAGAAAATGTAAAAGTCTTTATGTTTTATGTAAATGTTCAAAGCATGGGATGATGTTGAGATCTTTCAAAATGGTTTTGGGTATCCTTTTGTACGCTAAAGAATAAGCTTTGGGATATTGTGGAACTCATAAGTTTTTGTTGAAATGTGAGTTTATGAGTTATGGAGTGATTAGTGATTTGATTGACATGTTTGTATAGCTTTTCCTTGCTCAACTCTCATTAGATTTGCATATCCCTACCGTCGTTTGGAAACCATAAACCTTGGCCTACGTTATAAGCTTTAAAGTCCTACCTAATCTAAGCATAAATTAGACATAATTCTTGTAGAGGAACACAAATAATATGCCCGTGGATGCCCCAATGGTTTGTTTACCTATAATTATGAGTCTTGAGTGAACTTCTCGAATACTTGTTATGTCTAGGTTCACACACACACTTGAAATCCCTTGCATGTTAAATGATGGAGACTACTTTTATATATACATTGGATTTGAAACTTCACTTGCGTGATTATGTGTTGATGGTATTGAGAATCTCTAACACCACTTGAGCACTTTTTGGAAAATAAAACTCTCTTGGAAAAATGGCACCTCATGTTGAGCTTATAATGGTTGAAAAATATTTTTCATTGAGAGTGTTGTAAATGCTTGGTTATTCCCTTTAGACTTGGAGCTTCATTGATGAGTTGTGTTTTTGGGCTTATATGCACTTTGCTTGAGGACAAGTAAAGATCTAAGTGTGGGGGAGTTGATATTTGCTCTCAAAGTAATATTTTAACTCGTATAATTTGTTTCATAATTTCATATTTGCATGGGGAAGATGCTACTTATACTCCATTTTCTCTTACTTTTGGTTTAGGTGGAAGATATTAAAGCTTGGATGAAAGAAGATGAAAGTCACCAAATGTGGACCAAAATATAGATGACCGAAAGTACATGGACTAGACTGTAAAAGAGCTAAAACTTCAGGGGTCTTTTATGCAAATAGAAGAAAGTGTTAAAAATATATAAACCTTCCCTTTTGTCTTGTGCATATCTCATCACTTTGAAGAAAAAAGGAAGACATTATTCTCCTTGGTTTTTCAAGAGAGTTTTGGGAGAGAAAAACACTTCCTAAATTCTAGAGATAGATTTAGAGGTAGATTTAAAAGAAAAGCTTGAAGCTTCATTGAAGATTCTTGGCAAGAAATTGAAGTGTGGCTCAAAACTTGATTTTTCTTGAAGGAAGAAAGAGGATTTCAAAGGAGAAGAGAAGCTTGAAGAAGATTACTTAGCAATGAGAATTTCCTCCTCTCTCTCTTTTAATTTATTGTTTTCCTTCATGAATATGGGTAGCTAAATTTGTAAACTACTTGAATGGGTTGAACCCTAGCATGTTATTTATGTGTTGACAATTGTGGGTTTTTGTGAATTAAAGTTAATTAGTGAAATTATTTGTGAATTATCTTTTTCTATCTTGCTGGTCATTTAATTAATTGAGAAATTGAATTACTTGACTAGAACACTCACTTTTAATGGGAATTAATTTTGACCTAGAGATGGGCTTAAGCAATTCTTCCTAATTTGAGTTTGGATAATTAGGGGTTTTGGGTTTAATGCACTCTTGGGGTAAAATTGAGTAAGTAGAGATACTAACTTGATGAATCCTAGAGTAGGAACTTCACAAATTGAGAAATGAGTGAAGTTTATTTGGAAATCCCTTTATAGGTTCACCTAAAACTTCTAATTCACAATACCCCTTCCTAAACACATAAGTACATCTAGGGGGATACCCGTTCAAGTATTCAATCTCCTAATTGAATTTTCTCTCTAAACACTATAAATCTTAGTTTTAGCTTATTAGTAGATTAATTTAGTTAAGTAACAAACCTTCTTAAATTTTTAGTCAACTAAACAATAAAATAAAAGTCACTACTAGTACTTACCCTTCATCGCGAATACGATACCTTGGTTGCTCACTCTATATTACATTAATGATAGGTGCTCTTGCCTTGAGTTTCTTGTGTCCAATTTGAGTAGAATATTGTGGGCTTGCAAGAAAACAACATGATGCGGAACCGTTGTACGAATACGAAGGTTCGGCTTGAATGCCCGATCTTTCTCTATCTCGAACAGTTTATGGGGGAATATAAACAACCTTTCTCCCGCAAAGTTGAATATCAATGGGGGCTGAAACACCACAATAAGTATAAACCAAACTTATTGATACAGTAACTCAAACATGATTGAATTCTACCCAGAGAATCAAACACAAAGTAACTAAGGAATAACCTTAAATCAAAATATCAATATATCAAGTCTAAGTAAATAAGGTGGCCGAAACTACCTTTAAGTAGAGGTATTTCGGTTCCAACTTGAACTAGGAAAGGGAAATAAGAGTCCTTGAAGAAGTATGACTCTTGAATAACAACTTGCTATCAAGTAACTACCTAAACAAGATAATAGGCACATGTTCCTATTATCTTGGCGGCACAAATAGAAATAACTACCAAAACAATGAAGAGTCCTAGTTGCATTAGGACTCTTATTAACAACTAACTAACACATGGACAACATGTCCTTTATTATAGCAACTACTTGCTATGCACGAAATTATAGTAATTAAATATGCTGAAAATAATTAAAGTCTAGTATAGACTTTAATTGTACACAAAAAGACTAAAATGCCCTTTAAATTCATCCCAATTCTGGACAGCTTGTTGGGCCAACTTGTACGACAATAATGGATATCAAGAAGGCAGAATCTGGTCTTGTGATCTCATAGAAGTTGTAGATCTGCCTCTTATCTTTAATATGCAACTGGAATCAGCTCCATTGGATAACTATATTGAAAGATATGATCATTCTTCCAAACAGTAGCAAAGATGTCCATTCCTTGTGCACTTATGATACTTAAGAGGGTGACTTGTACAGCATTCCTAGATGTAACTTAGAGTCCTCTTTGTATCTTTGTATACGTTTCCCTTGAGTTGTGCATCCCCGAGGTTGGTACCGCATCACAACAAGTTTTTGGAGCCGTTGCCGGGTAAGGGTGATATTATGAAAGCTCTAGTTTAAGCTATCTTGAATTTCTTTGGATTTCATGTTATTATACTTTGTTAGTTTTGGTTTCTTGAAGGCGACTCTTGTTATCTGCAAGTTTTTTGACATTTTGTGTGTGTGAATTGCTTACAAACTCTACTAACGTTAGAATCGACGATGGTCAACGATTAGTGTTTCTTAAAATTTCCCGGTGCTTCATATTTTTGCTAGTTTTAAGATTTACACTAAAAAGTCTTATCTCGATTGTTTATGATGGAAATTAGATAGATGTGCCCTTCCAAGTTGTTCCTTGCAACCACTTGCAGTTGAAGATCGTGGACCAATATAGCGATTCATTTGCTCTAATGCAATAAAAGAACTCGTATTACCATCCCATCTAGAGAGTCTCAAATATAGAGTCACTTGTAAGGTTCATACATGACTCTTCGGAATTCATATTCATTCCCTACAATGATCAATCCCATACATCTCGATTTGCATGTTCCAAATGGTAAATGTGTTTTGAAGAATACAACATTCTGTATAGTAGTTCCTAAGAAGTCTACTTTAAAGATGGAATATCGCTTGAGGAGGTCCTTTGATGAATCAGAAGGAAAACATTCGGAAAACAAATAAGGAACTGAAAAAATACTAGTAAAATCTTCGTAATAATGAGTTTTATTTCCTGTATTTTTTTTCCAGATATGGAGTTTCATTTTCTTTGTCCAAATATGTCATTTTTATAATCAATTGAAAGATGTTTAATGCTTGAGGAGACGAAATACGTGCGTCATTCGAGCGTGATTCTAGAAAATAAAAAAGTATTTCAGGTTTCCTCATTTTCATAAGCCGACTCCCATTTATGTCATTATGATTGTATTCATCTTCTAATTTTTACGTTTATAAGTTTATTGATTGCTGGTTTGTTGAAAGTAAAGATATAGGAATAATGTTACATGATTTTTTATTAATTTTTTTAAAAATAAAGTTGAATTATTGAATCTTTTTTATATATAGTATTTGTAGATTTCATCAATTCATTGCAATGAAAAGTTGTGTGAATATTTAATCTTTCGGTAAGCATAATCTAGTCTTCAATGTGTTTCATATTACATATTGATTCTTGTTTTTGTGTGTTACAATAATTAATTTTCTTTTCATAATAAATTCAAATATGTCTACATAAATTCAGTAATCATTTCACAACGTTCCATCCTCGTACGTAAATTTCAAAATAAAAAACAAAATTACACCTATCGTCTAACAATTTCAAACAAGAGCCGTACAGTATAAGAGACCGTGTCATACAAGGACAGATTCTACTGTTAATGATCAAATAAGCTGGTTGCCGAATGAATTTCTTTTTTGTATCTCGTCACGTCTTAAATTCGAGGATACAACTATCACTAACATCATTTCCCTTAAATGGAGAAACCTTTTGTTATAAAACACTTGTTGGAAGCCTGAAATTCATAAGGAAACAAAACGTAGAGTTTCTAGGGATCATAAAAATTATTATATGGTATTTGTTATTCAGAATTTGAAACCTACCCTCAAGCTTAATTGTTCACAAGAATAGCACAGTGGTTCACACCAAAACAAGCTTCAGATTGGTGCATATATGGATAGTTGTACACTCACTCAAGTCATAATTGGATATATCGTCATTAAAAATGGGGTGAAAGTGTTTTGTTTGAAGTTTGACACTGCTCGTGAAATTACTTCAACTCGATATAATTTATTCGACGTTGAAAAGATTACCAATTTTTTTGATAAAAACAAATTCGGTGCGTCACTGCTTTATTCAAGTAGAGGAATCCCCAAGAAGCATCAACTAAGGATCTTTTATTGTCTTAAATCAAGTTCTTTGGGATCTGCAAGTTTCTTAACTTTTTGTGCGTGCGAATTGTTTACAAACTCTATTGAACGTTAGAATCGACGATGGTCTACGATTAGTGTTTCTTAAAATTTCCCGGTGCTTCATATTTTTGCTAGTTTTAAGATTTACACTAAAAGTCTTATCTCGATTGTGTATGACGGAAATTAGATAGATGTGCCCTTCCAAGTTGTTCCTTGCAACCACTTGCAGTTGATCGTGGACCAATATAGCGATTCATTTGCTCTAATGCAATAAAAGAACTCGTATTACCTTCCCATCCAGAGAGTCTCAAATATAGAGTCACTTGTAAGGTTCATACATGCCTCTTCGGCATTCATATTCATTCCCTACAGTGATCAATCCCACACATGCCGATTTGCATGTTCCAATTCGTAAAAGTGTTTTGAAGAATACAACATTCTGTATAGTAGTTCCTAAGAAGTCTACTTTAAAGATGGAATATCGATTGAGGAGGTCCTCCGATGAATCAGAAGGAAAACATTCGGAAAACAAATAAGGAACTGAAAAAATACTCGTAAAATCTTCGTAATAATGAGTTTTATTTCCTTTATTTTTTTTCCAGATATGGAGTTTCATTTTCATTGTCCAAATCTGGAATTTTTATAATCAATTGAAAGATGTTTAATGCTTAAGGAGACGAAATACATGCGTCATTCGAGCGTGATTCTAGAAAATAAAAAAGTATTCCAGGTTTCCTCATTTTCATTAGCCGACTCCCATTTATGTCATTATGATTGTATTCATCTTCTAATTTTTACGTTTATAAGTTTATTGATTGCTGGTTTGTTGAAAGTAAAGATATAGGAATAATGTTACATGATTTTTTATTAATTTTTTTAAAAATAAAGTTGAATTATTGAATCTTTTTTATATATAGTATTTGTAGATTTCATCAATTCATTGCAACGAAAAGTTGTGTGAATGTTTAATCTTTCGGTAAGCATAATCTAGTCTACAATGTGTTTCATATTACATATTGATTCTTGTTTTTGTGTGTTACAATAATTATTTTTCTTTTCATAATAAATTCAAATATGTCTACATAAATTCAGTAAACATTTCACAACGTTCCATCCTCGTACGTAAATTTTAAAATAAAAAACAAAATTACACCTATCGTCTAACAATTTCAAACAAGAGCCGTACAGTAGAAGAGACCGTGTCATACAAGGACAGATGCTACTGTTAATGATCAAATAAGCTGGTTGCCGAATGAATTTCTTTTCTGTATCTCGTCACGTCTAAAATTCGAGGATACAACTATCACTAACATCATTACCCTTAAATGGAGAAACCTTTTGTTATAAAACACTTGTTGGAAGCCTGAAATTCATAAGGAAACAAAACGCAGAGTTTCTAGGGATCATAAAAATTATTATATGGTATTTGTTATTCAGAATTTGAAACCTACCCTCAAGCTTAATTGTTCACAAGAATAGCACAGTGGTTCACACCTAAACAAGCTTCAGATTGGTGCATATATGGATAGTTGTACACTCACTCAAGTCATAATTGGATATATCGTCATTCAAAATGGGGTGAAAGTGTTTTATTTGAAGTTTGACACTGTTCGTGAAATCACTTCAATTCGATATAATTTATTGAACGTTGAAAAGATTACCAATTTTTTGGATAAAAACAAATTCGGTGGGTCACTGCTTTATTCAAGTAGACGAATACCCAAGAAGCATCAACTAAGGATCTTTTGTTGTCTTAAATCAAGTTCTTTGGGATAATGCAAGTTTCTTGACTTTTTGTGTGTGTGTGTGAATTGCTTACAAACTCTATTGAACATTAGAATCGACGATGGTCTATGATTAGTGTTTCTTAAAATTTCCCGGTGCTTAATATTTTTGCTAGTTTTAAGATTTACACTAAAAGTCTTATCTCGATTGTTTATGATAGAAATTAGATAGATGTGCCCTTCCAAGTTGTTCCTTGTAACCACTTGCAGTTGAAGATCGTGGACCAATATAGCGATTCATTTGCTCTAATGCAATAAAAGAACTCGTATTACCAACCCATCTAGAGAGTCTCAAATATAGAGTCACTTGTAAGGTTCTTACATGCCTCTTCGGCATTCATATTAATTCCCTACAGTGATCAATCCCATACATCTCGATTTGCATGTTCCAAATGGTAAAAGTGTTTTGAAGAATACAACATTCTGTATAGTAGTTCCTAAGAAGTCTACTTTAAAGATGGAATATCGCTTGAGGAGGTCCTTCGATGAATCAGAAGGAAAACATTCGGAAAACAAATAAGGAACTGAAAAAATACTAGTAAAATTTTCGTAATAATGAGTTTTATTTCCTTTATTTTTTTTCCCGATGTGCAGTTTCATTTTCTTTGTCCAAATCTGTAATTTTTATAATCAATTGAAAGATGTTTAATGCTTAAGGAGACGAAATACGTGCGTCATTCGAGCGTGATTCTAGAAAATAAAAAAGTATTTCAGGTTTCCTCATTTTCATAAGCCGACTCCCATTTATGTCATTATGATTGTATTCATATTCTAATTTTTACGTTTATAAGTTTATTGTTTGCTGGTTTGTTGAAAGTAAAGATATAGGAATAATGTTACATGATTTTTTATTATTTTTTTTAAAATAAAGTTGAATTTTTGGATCTTTTTTATATATATAGTATTTGTGATTTCATCAATTCATTTGAATGAAAATTTGTGTGAATATTTAATCTTTCGGTAAGCATAATCTAGTCTACAATGTGTTTCATATTACATATTGATTCTTGTTTTTGTGTGTTACAATAATTATTTTTCTTTTCATAATAAATTCAAATATGTCTACATAAATTCAGTAAACATTTCACAACGTTCCATCCTCGTACGTAAATTTCAAAATAAAAAACAAAATTACACCTATCTTCTAACAATTTCAAACAAGAGCCGTACAGTAGAAGAGACCATGTCATACAAGGACAGATGCTACTGTTAATGATCAAATAAGCTGGTTGCCGAACGAATTTCTGATCAAATATCTATATATATTCAATAAACATTTCACAACGTTCCATCTGTTAGAGGAATAACCGGGTCAAAAACAAGTTTGCAGCGGAATAAAATTTACCCGCCTCTACCAGGATCTTTCACGAGTAAGAACCTACGACTACGGGATAGTGTAATACCTTTTATCGTTGCTAGAAAGGCCGAAACGATTTCAGCGGTATGTTGTAACGAACAGAACACCACAATGCAGGCTCCGTCTCTCCCAGTATCCACTCGATCTTCCCGGGGATGGTCTTCTACTGCTTGGTGCTAGCCAACGCTTTGTAGAAGCTTTGAAGACACTCTTCAATGGAGTATGTATCTCTGACCTTTTAGAAGAACAAGATACAAGATTTCTAACTTCTTTTCTATTAGCAAAAGCCAGAAAACAAGTCTAGAAAATCTGTCTTTTCTTTTCTCTCTAAAACTCACTTTTCTCTCTTCTTTCTAAGCTTCAAAAGCTGGAGAAAAATCTGATTAGAATGAATGAGAAAATCTGTATTTTTTCCTAGTCTTCAAGAGAGAGTGGGGAGAGAAAGTGGGGGAAGTGGGAGATCATGGAGGAAACCACTCCTCCACTTTCTCCACCACTTAAACCACCATTTGAGAGAGCTGAAATTATATCAATAATCCAGCCATAAGGTCGTTCCAAACGGGTCGGTCGGCCCAATCATATTGGTCGGCCCAACCCGATTAAGGGCCCAATCCAATCCCGGTCCGGCCCAATCGAATTGGCGCACCTTAGATTAAATGTACTCCAACAAGCCCAATCCAGTTGATCTATGAGTGCGACCCAAGAGGTATCTATGATATTGGCCGTGACAGCATATATCACGAGTGTAATGAGAGGTATCTAGCAACGCATCATTACCCCCCAATTCATAAATATCCGGTGATTTATCATAATCACAACATTTGACATTTGTAGTTAAATCCTTTTGTCCTTGATATCTAGATTGAACACAAGTCATGGAAAAAGTCACACTTGTCTTGTCCAATCTTTTAGTTTCTTGATTCGCGAGTAGACTAATCAAATGACATCAATATCATATACTGATTCACTTGTTCATGGCCATGAATTAGTCAGACTCCATCAAGGGGCCCAAGATATCGCTCTTTCTATATAGGAGGGACAAATCCTTTCTGCATCCCACTCATCCTGAACAAGATTCGTTATATACCCAATAAATGCCTTTATTGCTCACCCAGTTACGGATAGCGTTTAACATTATCAAAGCATAACACTAGCCATGCAAGAACTCTTGTGAGACCTCAAGTCGAAGGATCTCATATACAACCCAGTCAAAATTTGAGAAACACCGTTGACTATTATATAACAACCCATGATGTGTTTCTCATGTCGGGTCTGTCCAGTATAATAATGATTCTCTAATCACATATACCCATGTGACGATCCGATATCATATATCAATCACTACACATACTAGGCTTACGCATTATTATTGTCCTCGCAGATTCCATAATAATGTTCAACTAGGGACGTTTCAGAATAGTATCTCATAACAATTATGAATAATATTCTAAGGACATATTATTCATTTATGTTGTTAAGAACGCAAAAACATAATGAATAATAATGGAATTAATGCCTTTTTATTCATCAAAATGAAAATTACATAAATACGGTACAATAATCTCCCACTTGCACTAAAGACCCAAATTACAATAAATGGTCTTTAGGGCATACTAATGACTGTCTCTAAAGATCAGCCCTCTAGATATCGGATACCCATGGAGCTAGTGTGACGATCATGCTGCTGCTGCGACAGTGGCTTCGTTAGTGGATCGGCGACATTGTCTGCCGAGTCTACTCTACATATATGCACATCACCTCTCTCTATAATCTCGCGGATTAGGTGAAATCGCCGTAGTACATGTTTGGACCTCTGGTGAGATCTAGGTTCCTTAGATTGGGAAATAGCCCCATTGTTATCACAATAGAGGTCTATCGGGTTCGCAATACTAGGAACCACATCGAGGTCGGAAATAAATTTCTTGATCCAAACTGCCTCCTTAGCTGCTTCACAAGCTGCTATGTACTCGGCCTCTGTCGTAGAATCTGCGATGGTTGATTGCTTTGAATCTGCGCCTGACTCACGAGCACCTCCATTCAAGTTAAACACATATCCCGATTGCGATCGGAAATCATCTTTGTCGGTTTGGAAACTAGCATCGGTGTAACCCGATTACAACGAGCTCATCCGCCCTCCATAAATCAAGAATGTATCCTTAGTCCTTCGTAAGTACTTGAGGATATTCTTGACTGAGATCCGATGGCGTTCACTGTAATTAGGCTAGTATCCGCTCGTAATGCTTAAGGCAAAGCGAGACATTCAGGGCGAGTACAAATCATGGCGTACATGATGGATCCTATGGCGAGAATCATAATGGATCTCTTTCATGCGTTCTAATTCGGCGAGCGTTTTAGAACACTGTTCCTTTGATGAGAACAGTACCATGTGCTATAGGACAAAGTCCTTTCTTAGACTCTTGCATGCTAAACCGCTTTAGCACCTTGTCTATATATGTACTCGACTTAGGCCAATGAGTCTCCTGGATCTATCTCTATAGATCTTGATTCCCGGAATATAGTCGAGCTTCGCCTAAGTCTTTCATAGAGAAACACGTACTCAACCAAGCCTTCTACGGGACTTTAAGGTTGGTATGTCGTCTCCAATGAGTAGTATGTCATCTACATACAAAACCCGAGGGAATACAATTGAGCTCCCACTAACCTTTTTATAAACACAAGGCTCATCCTCATTTCTAATGAAGCCAAACTCACTGGACGGCATCATTAAAACGGATGTTCCAGACTTCGAGAAGCTCTGCTTGAGTCCATAAATGGATCTCTGAAGCTTACATACTTTTCAGACATTCTCCGGAGTGACAAAACCTTCAGTCGTGTCATATACACATCCTCATCAAGTTTTCCATTAAGGAAAGCGGTTTTGACATCCATTTTCCAGATTTCGTAGTCATAGTAAGCTGCAATAGCAAGCAAAATCCGAATGGACTTGAACATAACCACAGGGGAAAAGGTCTCATCATAGTCAATACCATGAATTTGTTTGAAACCTTTCGCGACCCGGTCGCCCCTTATACGTTTGTACATTCCCTTCCATGTCGGTTTTAATCTTAAAAACCCATTAGCACCCAATGGGAGTTACCCTTCAGGTGGATCAACCAAGATCCGGACTTGGTTAGTGTACATGGAGTCCATTTCGAATCTCATGGCTTCAAGCCATTTCTCGAAATCAGGGCTATTAATTGCCCTGTTTGTAGGTTGAAGGTTCATCGTGATCCACAAACATAACATCACCATGTTACGTTATGAAAAATCCAAATTTTTTCGGAGGTGGACGATGAACTCTACCGGACTCACGCAATTCTTGTGTTTCTTGAGTCAGTCTTTGGGCTGCATAACTTGTTTGTGGCACTTTCGTTTGCACAACAACTTGTGGAGTCTGTTCATTTTCCATCTCATCATTAGTGCTAGTTTGAGAGTCTGGAACTTCAGAAAGTTCTACGCTACTCCCACTTGTGTTTCTAGAAACAAATTCTTTTTCTAGAAAGACTCCCGTGCGAACAACAAACACTTTGTTCTCGTTAGGGATATAAAAGTAGTATCCTTTAGTTTCCTTAGGATAACCTACAAATATGCACTTTTCAGATTTTGGAGCCAGCTTATTAGAAGCTGAGCGTTTCACAAACGCTTCACAGCCCCACTCCTCCACTTTCTCCACCACTTAAACCACCATTTGAGAGAGCTGAAATTATATCAATAATCCAGCCATAAGGTCGGTCCAAACGGGTCGGTCGGCCCAACCCGATTAAGGGCCCAATCCAATCCCGGCCCGGCCCAATCGAATTGGCGCACCTTAGATTAAATGTACTCCAACACCATCCTCGTACGTAAATTTTGAAAATAAAAAACAAATTACACCTATCGTCTAGCAATTTCAAACAAGAGCCGTACAAGAGAAGAGACCACGTCATATAAGGACAGACGCTACTGCTAATGATCAAATAAGCTGGTTGCCGAATGAATTTCTGTTCTACACGTATCGTCAAGTAATTTCAAACGAGAGATGTACAAGAGAAGAGACTGTGTCATATAGGGATAGACGCTACTGCTAATGATCAAATAAGCTGGTTTCCGAATGAATTTCTGCTCTTTATCTCGTCCTATCTAAAATTCGAAGATACAACTATCACAAACATCATTTCCCTTAAATGGAGAAACTTTTGTTATTAAACACTTGTTGGATGCTTGAAATTCATAAGGAAACAAAACGTAGAGTATCTAGGGATCATAAGAATTATTATATGGTATTCGTTATTCAGAATTTGAAACATACCCACAAGCTTAATTGTTCACTAGAATAGCACAGAGGTTCACACCTAAACAAGCTTCAGATTGGTGCATATATGGATAGTTGTGTACTCACTCAAGTCATAATTGTATATATCGTCAATCAAAATGGGGTCAAATTTTTTTATTTGAAGTTTGACACTGCTCTTGAAATTACTTCAACTCTGAATTGCTTACAAACTCTACTGAACAATAGAATCTACGATGGTGTACAATTAATGTTTCTTAAAATTTCCTGGTGCCTCATATTTTTGCAACTTTTATGATTTACACTAAAAGTCTTATCTCGATTGTTTATGATGGAAATTAATATATGTGCTCTTCCAAGTTGTTCCTTGCAACAACTTGCAGTTAATGATCGTGGACCAATATAGCCATTCATTTACTCTAATGCAATAAAAGAACTCGTATTACCATCCCATCTAGAGAGTCTCAAATATACAGTCACTTGTAAGGTTCATACATACCTCTGCGCCATTCATATTCATTCCCTACAATGATCAATTTCATACATCCCGATTTTCATGTTCAAATTTTTAAAAGTGTTTAGAAGAATACAACATTATGTATAGTAGTTCTTAAGAAGTCTACTTTAAAGATGGAATATCGCTTGAGGAGGTCCTTCGATGAATCTGACGGAAAACATTAGGAAAACAAATAAGGAACTGATAAAATACTAGTAAAATCTTCATAATAATGAGTTTTATTTCCTTTATTTTATTTCCAGATATGGAGTTTCATTTGCTTTGTCCAAATCTGTAATTTTTATAATCAATTGAAAGATGTTTAATGCTTAAGGAGACGAAATATGTGAGTCATTCGAGCGTGATTCTAGAAAATAAAAAAGTATTTCAAGTTTCATCATTTTTATAAGCCGACTCCCATTTATGTCATTATGATTGTATTCATCTTGTAATTTAAACGTTTATAAGTTTATTGATTGCTGGTTTGTTGTTAGTAAAGATAGAGGAATAATGTTACATGATTTTTTAATTTTTTTTTTAAAAATAATGTTGAATTATTGAATCTTTTTTATATATTGTATTTGTAGATTTCATCAATTCAATGCAATGAAAAGTTGTGTAAATATTTAATCTTTCGGTAAGCATAATCTAGTCTACAATGTGTTTCATATTACATATCGACTCATGTTTGTGTGTCACAATAATTATTTTTCTTTTCATAATAAATTTAAATATATCTATATATATTCAATAAACATTTCACAACCTTCCATCCTCGCACGTAATTTTTTTTTAAAAAAAAATTACACCTATCGTCTAGCAATTTCAAACAAGAGACGTACTAGAGAAGAGACCGTGTCATATAAGGACATACGCTACTGCTAATGATCAAATAAGCTGTTTGCTGAATGAATTTTCGCTCTATATCCCGTCCCGTCTAAAATTCGAAGATACAACTATCACTAACATCATTTCCCTTAATTGGAGAAACATTTTGATATAAAACACTTGTTGGATGCTTGAAATTCATATGGAAACAAAACGTAGAGTTTCTGGGGATCATAAGAATTGTTATATGGTATTTGTTATTCAGAAGTTGAAACATACCCACAAGCTTAATTGTTCACTAGAATAGCATAGAAGTTCACACCTAAACAAGCTTAAGATTGCTGCATATATGGATAGTTTGTTTTTAAATTGGCTCTTTTATTCATGAAGGCAGCAGCCAAATTACATCATTGCCGCCTAAAGTGCGGTTCAAATTGATCCCTTATCTACAAAGTGGCTTGTGCCGAAATCGTAGATTTGGCAAGCCATTACTATCAGATGTACACTGTAATTGAATTGAAGAAGGTAATTGTAAAAAGGAATGAAACTCACGAGAAGCATGAGTGTCACAAGCTTCATTAGCAAGTGAGTCTGCTATCTTATTGGCTTCTCTGTAAATGTGTGTAATTGCATGATGATTTATGAGCTTTAGCAATGTCTGAAATAGGACATCTAATTTCCAGCTACTAATACGCCGAGAGTGAATGGAGTCCACCAGAAATTTGGAGTCTGACTGAATAGATAGCTGAGTGTGGCCTAATGTAGTAGATAGTTGAATCCCAGTCACCATTGCATGTATCTCCGCTTCAGAATTTGTAAGATCATCCCCCAGGTACCGATAATAGGCGAAGACAAACTCACCATTACTGCGACGCAAAACCCCACCAGCACCTGCACATCCGGGATTGCCCCTAGCAGCTCCATCAACATTGAGTATAAGCAGCCCCGGTGAGCCTCCAATCAACCATTTCACCGACAAAACCATGCCTCGAATGTTCCATGTTGGTGACATCCACCCCATATAATGATCATACAATCCCACGGATTGGAGAATTGGTGCAATGAAAGTCTCAAATTCTTTCAAAAGCCCTCTTTGAGTTGCAGTAGTTCCTTCATATATAAATCGACATCTAGCACGCCATAATATCCAACATAATCCAGAACTGACTATCACATGAGTATCCTTCCATTTCCCTTGACCTTTCCACCATAACATTTTTATACAAGAAACTGGACTATCATGATTTAGCAAACTCCAATCCACACCCATAATTCCACAACATTTCCGCCACAAAAAACCAGCCAAAGGACAGTCTATAAATATATGCAAGAGACTATCGATCCCCCTCCCACAACTACACCATGAAGCCAAAGAAACACCCCATGCTTGTCTAATCGTATCAAGAGCTAGAAAACCATTAAATAATCGCCACATAAATACACATAGGAACAAAGGAATATGTGAGTTCCATAATATACGGCGAGTACCTTGTATTATCGTAATTGGTTGTAGCCCTCTCATGGTTGATGTAATCGTGAATTTACCCCTCGAATCTGGCTTCCACACCCATATATCAGCCCCTTCTCCAGCCACTATTCTTGGCAGAATGCTCCGCTGCCCCATATTCAGACTAGGCGGTAAAGAAGTCCATCCAGCATGGCCAAGGAAATCACTGATTGTTGCTGAAGAATCATCTTGTCTGATCACAGACAATCTACCTTGCAAAGTGAAATCGTCATGCCAAAAAGAAGAGTCACCACCCCTGATCAAAACTCCCATATTCATCTCAGCACTTTCTCGGTATTTGAGCATTCTCCGCCAGACAGATGAATCTGCATTTGTTGTCTGAACTAGAGTTGGATGTGGATGATTCCTGCAATATTTATCAAAAAGAAAATCCCTCCATATAGAGTCAGTTGTCCGAAATTTCCATCACAATTTAATAGAAAATGCCTTTTGAAGAACCCGTAATGAAAATAAGCCGAGCCCATTGTTTAAAACGTCAGTGCCCAGCCGTGACCAAGACATCCAATGCCTCTTGTTACCATATGATGATTGACCCCATAGGAAATTAGCCAAGATTCTCTCAATATCATCAAAAATCTTTTTAGGTGGATAAGATGAGGCTAATATATATGAAGTCATTGAAATCAAAACATGGCGAACCAAAATTAAACGACCAACAAATCCTAAAAATTTCTGTTGCCAACCCTCAACCCTCTTCATCACTTTTTCCACAAGAGGAACATAATATGAGACCTTCGACCGTCCCGTGTACAAAGGACAACCAAGATATATGAAAGGAAGGGCACCTTGGGAGAAACCAGTAACCTGAGATACCATGCGTATCTGGACATTTTGAGTTCTGCTTGAGATGTAGAAATAGCTTTTGTCTGGGTTGATCTTCTGTCCCGAAGCTACCTCATAGGATTCAATAAATCACATCAGATTTTGTAGTCCTCTTTTCCCGCCATTTAAAAATATGATGACATCATCTGCATAAGCTAAATGAGAAACAACCACTCAAGTCATCTGCATAGTTGTGCACTCACTCAAGTCATAATTGGATATATTGTCATTCAAAATGGGGCGAAAGTTTTGAATTTGAAGTTTGACACTGCTGATGAAATTACTTCAACTCGATATAATTAATTGAACTTTGAAAAGATTACCAATTTTTTGGATAAAAATAAATTCGATAGGTCACTGCTTTATTCAAGTAGAGGAATCCCTAAGAAGTATCAACTAAGGAACTTTAGCTGTCTGAAATCAAGTTCTTTGGGATCTGCAAGTTTCTTGACTTTCTGTGTGTGTCAATTGCTTACAAACTCTACTGAACGTTAGAATCGGCGATGGTCAACGATTAATGTTTCTTAAAATTTTCCGATGCTTCATATTTTTGCAAGTTTTAATATTTACACTAAAAGTCTTATCTCGGTTGTTTATGATGGAAATTAGATAGATGTGCCCTTCCAAGTTGTTCCTAGCAACCATTTGCAGTTAACGATGGTAGACCAATATAGTGATTCATTTGCTCTAATGCAATAAAAGAACTCGTATTACCATCCCATCTAGAGAGTCTCAAATATACTGTCACTTGTAAGGTTCATGCATGCCTCTGCGCCATTCATATTCATTCCCTACAATGATCAATCTCATGCATCTCGATTTGCATGTTCCCATTGGGAAAAGTGTTTTGAAGAATACAACATTCAGTATAGTAGTTCCTAAGAAGTCTACTTTAAAGATGGAATATCGCTTGATAAAATACTAGTAAAATCTTCGTAATAATGAGTTTTATTGCCCTTATTTTTTTTAGATATGGAGTTTCATTTGCTTTGTTTGGATCTGTAATTTTTATAATCAATTGAAAGATGTTTAATGCATAAGGAGACGAAATATGTGCGTCATTCGAGCGTGATTTAAGAAAATAAAAAAGTATTTCAGGTTTCCTCATTTTTATAAGACGAGTCCCATTTATGTTATTATGATTGTATTCATCTTCTAATTTTAATGTTTATAAGTTTATTGATTGCTGGTTTGTTGAAAGCAAAGATATAGGAATAATGTAACATGATTTTTTTATTTTTTTTAAAAATAAAGTTGAATTATTGAATCTTTTTTATATATAGTATTTGTAGATTTCATCAATTCATTGGAATGAAAAGTTGTGTAAATATTTAATCTTTCGAAAAACATAATACAGTCTACAATGTGTTTCATATTACATATTGACTCTTGTTTTTGTGTGTTACAATAATTACTTTTCTTTTCATAATAAATTTAAATATTTCTATACATATTCAATAAACATTTCACAACGTTCCATCATCGTACGTAAATTTTAAAATAAAAAACAAAATTACACATATCGTCTAGCAATTTCAAACAAGAGCGCACAAGAGAAGAGACCGCGTCATATAAGCACAGACGCTACTGCTAATGATCAAATAAGTTGGTTTGCGAATGAATTTCTACTCTATATCTCGTCCCGTCTAAAATTCGAAGATACAACTATCACTAACATCATTTCCCTTAAATGGAGAAACCTTTTGTTATAAAACACTTGTTGGATACTTGAAACTCATAAGGAAACAAAACGTAGAGTTTCTAGGGATCATAAGAATTATTATATGGTATTTGTTATTCATAATTTGAAACATACCCATAAACTTAATTGTTCACTAGAATAGCACAGAGGTTCACACCTAAACAAGCTTCAAATTGGTGCATATATGGATAGTTGTGCACTCACTCAAGTCATAATTGGATATATCATCATTCAGAATGGGGTGGAAGTTTTTTATTTGAAGTTTGACACTGCTCGTGAAATCTAATTTCGGGTGGTGGGGGTTTTTTGCGGCTATCAGAAGTCTCATCCTAGGGTTCCAGCCAAAATAAATTATATAGGCGTGCGAGTTTGCTCCGAAAACCAACTCCCACGTCCTATCAACCTCTTCTGGCAGTGGGAGTTTTTATCGCATAATAACTCTCACGTAATCCCAGCTAAAACCAAATACCGAAAATGCCCCTCCTTAATCTCTAATTCGAATAATAACATTTTATTATTCTCAGAAAATAAATGTCAGATACAATGAACCTAGACACATTCTAGATTCATAGAATCTGGACATGAAGCTCGTTAACTCGTCTATGCGTGTGACCCTGTAGGTTCATATCACAATGGCAATGAAAACACACTTAGTAGTAGTATGTGTTCATAAATCACAAGCGGTCCCTAACAGGACATTGTGACTACCCAGAGTGAATGAATGTACGGTGGAACCTAATATCAATCCACTATTTAATCCCTTTGTCTCGCAATATCCAAATTAAGCATAATGCATGGTAGTTGTCACCCTTATAAAGCTTAATTGTATTTATGCTCGATCTCTAAGTAGATTATTCCAAAAATATATTTAATAACCACTTTGTTAAACACATTTGAGCACGGCCATGTATTTAAACAGTTTTCCCTATAGAGGGGCCCATGGATATCTCTTTCTAATAAGAGGGACAAATCCCTTACAATGTCTCTCACATTCAAGCCATGATAGGATACTACATCTAATCGCTTACAATGTCTCTCACATTCAAGCCATGATAGGATACTACATCCGATCATCAGTCGTTTTAATTACTCGATTAAAAGTAACGTCCGACTGAGTCAAAATGTAGCTCCATTCATTTTGGAAACGATGAAGACATAAGGTTTAAGGATTCCAAATAAGTTGTGGAAGTGGCTTGGTCAATGGATCTGAAATGTTGTTGTTTGTATGAACTTTGCAACTTTTAACGTCTCTTCTATCAATGATCTCTCTAATCTGATGGAAACGCTTGAGAATGTGTTTGGATCGTTGCTGAGATCTAGGTTGCTTAGCTTGTGAAATGGCACCAGTATTATCACCAGTATTATGAGTGTACTTGTATAATACTAGTTTTATTTCATTGTAAAGAACATTACATAAAACTAGGGACAATCAGAATATGAATTGCATAAGCTAATGAGTTTTACTATCAAATCAAATATTTGATGTTCAAAAGAAAAATTAACTATTCAAATGAAATGCTCAAAATATATAAAACATACAACATATGCTAATGGTCATAGGGCACTACTAACAGTTCACACCTAAACAAGCTTAAGATTGGTGCATCTATGGATAGTTGTGCACTCACTGAAGGTCATAATTGGAGATATCGTCATTGAAAATGGGGTGAAAGTTTTTTATTTGAAGTTTGACAATGCTCGTGAAATTACTTCATCTCGATATAATTTATTGAACGTTGAACATATCACCAATTTTTTGGATAAAAATAAATTTGATAGGTCACTACTTTATTCAAGTAGAGGAATCCCTAAGAAGCATTAAACTAAGGATCTTTTGCTGTCTTAAACCAAGTTCTTTGGGATCTGCAAGTTTCTTGACTTTTTTGTGTGTGAATTTCTTACAAACTCTATTGAAAGTTAGAATCGACGATGGTCTACGCTTGAAGTTTCTTAAATTGCCCGGTGCTTCACATTTTTGCAAGTTTTAAGGTTTACGCTAAAAATCTTATCTCGATTTTTTGTGATGGAAATTAGATAGATGTGCCCTTCCAAGTTGTTCCTTGCAACCTCTTCCAGCAAACTATCTTGGACCTGTATTCATTTACTTTAATGCAATAAAAGCACTCGTATCACCATCTCATCTAGAGAATCTCAAATATACAGTCACTTGTAAGGTCCATACATGCATCTGCGCCATTCATATTCTTTCCCTACAATGATCAATCTCATACATCTCGATTAGCATGTTCCAATTGGTAAAAGTCTTCTGAAGAATACAACATTCTGTATAGTAGTTCCTAATAAGTCTACCTTAAAGATGGAATATCACTTGAGGAAGTCCTTCAATGAATCAGAAGGAAATCATTAGAAAAACAAATAAAGGAACTAATAAAATACAAGTTGAATTATTGGGTATTTTTATAGATAGTATTTTGTAGATTTCATCAATTCATTGCAATGAAAAGTTATTTAAGCATTTTATTTTTCAGTACACATAATCTAGTCTACATTGTGTTTCGTATTAGATATTAACTCTTGTTCTGGAGTATTACAAAAATTATTTTTGCCTTTATTAATAAATTTAAAAAAATCTATATACAGTCGATAAAATTTTCGCAACGTTCCATCGTCGTACATAAATTTTAAATTGAAAAAAAAAATTATACCTATCGTTTTGCAATTTCAAACAAGAGCCGAACAAGAGAAGATATCGCGTCATAAAAGGACAAACACTACTGCTAATGATCAAATAAGCTGGTTGTCGGATGAATTGCTTCTTTATATCCCGTCCCGTCTAAAAATTGAAGATACGGCCATCACTAACAACCTTTCCCTTAATTGGAGAAACCTTTTGTTATAAAACACTTGCTGGAAGCTTGAAATTCATAAGGAAACAAAACGTAAAGTTTCAAGGGATCATAAGAATTATTATATGGTATTTCTTATTCAGAATTTGAAACATACCCATAAGCTTAATTTTTCACAAGAATCACAGAGGTTCACACCTAAACAAGTTTAAGATTGGTGCATATAAGGATAGTTGTGCACTCACTCAAGGTCATAATTGAATATATAGTCATTCAAAATGGGGTGAAAGTTTTTTTTTTGAAGTTTGGCACAACTCGTGAAATTCATTCAACTCAATGTAATTTATTGAATGTTGAAAAGAATTCCAATTATTTTGATTAAAACAAATTCGATAGGTCACTGCTTCGTTCAAGTAGAGGAATCCCTAAGAAGCATCATGTTTCCTCATTTTTATGTCGACTCCCATATATGTCATTATGAGTGTGTATTCATTTTCTAATTTTAACTGAATGCTGGATTGTTGAAAGTAAAGATATAGGAATAATGTTACAAGATTGTTTTTATTTTTTTCAAAAATAAAGTTGAATTATTGGGTCTTTTTTATCTAGTATTTGTAGATTTCATCAATTCTTTGCAATGAAAAATGGTGTGAATATTTAATCTTTCGGTACACATAACCTAGTCTACATTGTGTTTCAGATTAGATGTTGACCATGATTTTTGTGGTGTGTTACACAAATTATTTTTCTTTTCATAATAAATTTAAATATATCTTTATACAGTCAATAAAAATTTCTCAACGTTATATCATCGTACGTAAATTTTAAAATATAAACAAAATAATACCTATCGTTTCGCAATTTCAAACAGGAGTCGTACAAGATAAGAGATCGCGCCCTATAAGGACAGACGCTACTGCTAATGATCAAATAAGTTGGTTGCCGGATGAATTGTTCCTTTATATCTCGTCCCGTATAAAAATCCAAGATACGGCTATCACTAATAGCATTTTGCTTAAATGGAGAAACCTTTTGTTTTAAAAACACTTGTTGGAAGCTTGAAATTCATAAGGAAACAAAACGTAGAGTTTCGAGGGATCATAAGAATTATTATATGGTATTTGTTATTCCGAATTTGAAACATACGCATAAGCTTAATTGTTCACTAGAATCACACAGAGGTTCACACCTCAACAAGCTTAAGATTGGTGCATATAGGGATAGCTCTGCACTCATTCCAGGTCATAATTGGATATATAGTCATTCAAAATGAGGTGAAATTTTTTTAGTTGAAGTTTGACACTGCTCGTGAAATTCATTCAACTCAATATAATTTATTGAACGTTAAAATGATTTCCAATTTTTGGAAAAAAAACAAATGTGATAGGTCACTGCTTCATTCAAGTAGAGGAATCCCTAAGAAGCATTAACTAAAGATATCACTTGTAAGCTCCATACATGCATCTGCTGCCATTCATATTCATTCCCTAAAATAATCAATCTCATACATATCGATTTGCATGTTCTAATTGGTAAAATCCTTATGAAGTACACAACATTCTGTATAGTAGTTCCTAAGAATTCTACGTTGAAGATGGAATATCTATTGAGAAGGACATTCGATAAATCATATAATCTTCAAAGTAATGAGTTTGATTTAATTTTTTTTAAAATGTTTTTTCAGATTTGGAGTTTTATTTGCTTTGTCCAAATATTTAATTTTTATAGTTAATATAAAGATGTTTAATGCTCATGGAGACGAAATATGTGTGTCATTCTAGAAAATAAAAAGTATTTCATGTTTCCTCATTTGTTTTGCCGACTCCCATTTATGTCATTATGATTGTATTCATTTTCTAATTTTAACGTGTATAAGTTTACTGAAAGTTGCATTGTTGAAAGTAAAGATATAGGAATAATGTTACAAGATTGTTTTTTTTGTAAATAAAGTTGAATTATTGGGTCTTTTTATATCTAGTATTTGTAGATTTCATCAATTCATTGCAATGAAAATTTGTGTAAATATTTAATCTTTCGGTACACATATTCTAGTCTACATTGTGTTTCATATTAGATATTGACTATGATTTTTGTGTTTTACCCAAATTATTTTTCTTTTCATAATAAATTTAAATATATCTAGAGAGTCTCAAATATACAATCACTTGTAAGGTCCATACATGCATCGTCTGCTATTCAAATTCATTCCCTACAATAATCAATCTCATACATCTCGATTTGCATGTTCCAATTGGTAAAAGCCTTATGAAGTACACAACATTCTGTATAGTAGTTCCTAAGAAGTCTTTATTAAAGATGGAATATCGTTTGAGGAGGTCCTCCGATGAATTAGAGGAAAACGTTAGGAAAACAAATATGGAACTAATAAAGTACTAGTATGATCTTCGTAATAATGAGTTTGATTTCATTTTTATAATTTTTTTTTTTTATGTGGAGCTTCATTTACTTTGTCAAATATTTAATTCTTATAATTAATAGAAAGATGTTTAATGCTCAAGGAGACGAAATATGTGTGTCATTCGAGCGTGATTCTAGAAAATAAAAAAAAAGTACTTCATGTTTCCTCATTTTTATATGCCGACTCTCATTTATGTAATTATTATTGTATTCAACATCTAATTTTAACGTGTATAAGTTTACTGAAAGTTGCATTGTTGAAAGTAAAGATATAGGAATAATGTTACAAGATTGTTTTTTTTGTAAATAAAGTTGAATTATTGGGTCTTTTTATATCTAGTATTTGTAGATTTCATCAATTCATTGCAATGAAAATTTGTTTAAATATTTAATCTTTCGGTACACATATTCTAGTCTACATTGTGTTTCATATTAGATATTGACTCTGATTTTTGTGTTTTACCCAAATTATTTTTCTTTTCATAATAAATTTAAAAATATCTAGAGAGTCTCAAATATACAATCACTTGTAAGGTCCATACATGCATCGTCTGCTATTCAAATTCATTCCCTACAATAATCAATCTCATACATCTCGATTTGCATGTTCCAATTGGTAAAAGCCTTATGAAGTACACAACATTCTGTATAGTAGTTCCTAAGAAGTCTTTATTAAAGATGGAATATCGTTTGAGGAGGTCCTCCGATGAATTAGAGGAAAACGTTAGGAAAACAAATATGGAACTAATAAAGTACTAGTATGATCTTCGTAATAATGAGTTTGATTTCATTTTTATAATTTTTTTTTTATGTGGAGCTTCATTTACTTTGTCAAATATTTAATTCTTATAATTAATAGAAAGATGTTTAATGCTCAAGGAGACGAAATATGTGTGTCATTCGAGCGTGATTCTAGAAAATAAAAAAAAAGTACTTCATGTTTCCTCATTTTTATATGCCGACTCTCATTTATGTAATTATTATTGTATTCAACATCTAATTTTAACGTGTATAAGTTTACTGACCGCTGGATTGTTGAAAGTAATGATATAGGAATAATGTTACAAGATTGTTTTTTTTTTTTAAATTATGTTGAAAAGTAAAGTTTAATTATTTGGTCTTTTTATATATAGTATTTGTAGAAATAAAGGTAAGGTTGCATACATCGGGACCTTCACAAACCCTGTTAATGCGGGAGCCTTGTGCACTGGGTATGACCTTTATATATATAGTATTTGAAGATTTCATTAATTCATTGCAGTGAAAAGTTGTGTAAATATTTAATCTTTCGGTACACATAATCTATTCTACATTGTGATTCATATTAGATATTGACTCTTCTTTTTGTATGTTACACAAATTATTTTTCTTTTCATAATAAATTTAAATATATCTATATATAGTCAATAAAATTTCATATCGTACGTAAATTTTAAAATATAAAACAAAATTATACATATCGTTTTCGCAATTTCAAACAAGAGTCGTACAAGAGAAGAGATTGCGTCATATAAGGAATGACGCTACTGCTAATGATCAAATAACCTGGTTTCTTGATGAATTGATGCTTTATATCCCGTCCCATCTAAAAATCTAAGATACGGCTATCACTAACATCCTTACCCTTAAATGGAGAAACCTTTTGTTATAAAACACTTGTTGGAAGCTTGAAATTCATAAGGAAACAAAACGTAGAGTTTCTAGGGATCCTAAGAATTATTATATGGTATTTATTATTCAGAATTTGAAACATACCCCATAAGCTTAATTGTTCACTAGAATCGCAAAGGTTCACACCTCAACAATTTAAGATTGGTGCATATAGGAATAGTTATGCTCTCACTCAAGGTCATAATTGGATATATAGTCACTCAAAATGGGGTAAAAGTTTTTTATTTGTAGTTTGACAATGCTCGTGAAATTCATTCTACTCGATATAATTTATTGAATGTAGAAAAGATTTCCAATTTTTTGGATAAAAATATACTCGATAGGTCACTTGCTTCATTCAAGTAGTGGAATCCCTAAGAAGCATCAACTAAAGATCTTTTTTCTGTCTTAATCATGTTCTTTTGGATCTACATGTTTCTTGACTTTTTGTGTGTGAATTGCTTACAAACTCTACTGAACGTTAGAATCGAGGAGGGTCTCTGATTGATGTTTTTTTTTTAAGAAACTGTGTGCTTAATTTGATGATAAAAGAGATTACAATGTCGATCAGAGCATCCGTAATGTTGGAGTGCCCTGTCGATCTAAAAAGAGTAATCCCCGTGTTTTTTGGGTTAAAGAAACTACATTAAAGTAATACTCAGTTGTTTTGGAATAACAACCAACATTAGCTAAGGAGCCAGCTACCATATTTGCCTCTCTGAAAATATGAACAATTTGTAATCCTTGGGATAATCTGAGAGCCTTCCGCAAACAATCGTCTAGCAACCAATTCGCCATCTTCCTAGCTGAGATTGCATGAGCTAAAACCTGGGAATCCGTTTGAATTAAAACTGATCCGTTTGCCAACCTGATGCGATAAATTCGCTACATATATTAACGTCGTTAACTCCGCCTTCGTGTTTGTGAGATGATCTCCTATATATTCCGAACACGCCGTAATGAATCCATCGTCCCCTTGTTGTAACACACAACCAACACCAGCCTCGCCCGGGTTGCCTTGCGCTGCACTATCAATACTCTAAACAACCATATCCGAGCTCCATTCATCCATTTTCTAACGGACGACTTTGATCATGTGCATTGATTATACGGTTTCGGGGTGTGATACTTGCACACTCTACTGAATGTTAGAATCAACGATGGTCTCCGATTGAAGTTTCTTAAAATTTCCTGGTGAATGATAATTTTGCAAGTATTAAATTTACCCTAAAAGTCTTATCTCGATTGTTTATGATGGATATTAGATATATGTGCCCTTCCAGTTCGTTCCTTGCAACTAACAATCGTGGACAAATATAGCGATTCATTTTCTTTAATGCAATAAAATCACTCGTATTATCATCCCATCTTGAGAGTCTAAAATATACAGTCACTTGTAAGGTCCATACATGCCTCGACTGCCATTCATAATCATTCCCTACAATAATCAATATCATATATCTCGATTTGCTTGTTCCAATTGGTAAATTCCTTATGAAGTACACAACATGCTATATAGTAGTTCCTAAGAAGTGTATATTAAAGACGTAATATCTCTTAAGGTGGTCCTTCGTTGAATCAGAGGAAAACAAAAAAAGGAATTAATAAAATACTAGTATAATCAATTTTTTTTTTCCAGATGTGGAGTTTCATTTGCCTTGTCCAAAAAATACTTAATTTTTTTAATAATTAATAGAAAGATGTTTAATGATCTAAGAGACAAAATGTGTGCGTCATTTGAGCGTGATTCTAGAAAATAAAAAAATATTTCATGTTTCCTCATTTTTATATGTCGACTCCCATTTATATCATTATGATTGTATTCATCTTCTAATTTTAACGTGTATAAGTTTACTGACCGCTGGATTGTTGAAAGTAATGATATATGAATAATGTTATAAGATTGGTTTTTTTTTAATAAAAATAAAGTTGAATTATTAGGTTTTTTATATATAGTATTTAAAGATTTCATGAATTCATTGCAATGGAAAGTTGTGTAAATATTTAATCTTTCGGCACAAATAATCTATTCTACATTGTGTTTCTTATTAGATATTGACTCTTGTTTTTGTGTGTTACACAAATTATTTTTATTTTCATAACAAATTAAAATATATCTATATATAGTCAATAAAAATTTCACAAATTTCCATCGTCGTACGTAAATTTAAAAAAAACAAAAAAAATTATACCTATCGTTTTCAATTCCAAACAAGTGACGCTACGGCTAATGATCAAATAAACTGGTTTCCGGATTGCTGCTTTATATCCCGTCATGTCTAAAAATCGAAGATACGACTACCATTAACAGTCTTTCCTTTAAATGGAGAAACCTTTTGCTATAAAACAATTGTTGGAAGGATTAAATTAATAAGGAAACAAAACGTAGAGTTTCGAGGAATCATAAGAATTATTATATGGTATTTGTTATTTAGAATTTGAAACATACGCATAAGCTTAATTGTTCACTAGAATCGCACAGAGGTTCACCAATGCATCATCAACCCTGTTAACCTCCCTATGGACATGAGTAATTCTTCCACTGCCCATAAGTAACAAAGCCTTGCAAAATAAGTGATCCAGCTTCCAAGACTAAATAGAACCCTTAGTGACCGCCTGAGCCAGAACTGCAGAATCTATTTGGATTAAAGTCAGGCCCGTGTGAATAGCTTCTAGTTCCTTTCTCATGCTCGTTATATTCGCTCCAATATAGACAGAAAAAACAGCGATAAAACTCCCATAAAACCGTCTAAGAACACCGCCAATCCCAGCAGGCCCTGGATTCCCTTTTGAAGCACCATCGATATTAAGAACTGTCATTCCTCTCCGACCCCATCCATCCAACGTAGGACCAATGTCCTCCCCAAACGACTAATACCACGACTTCGGCCATTTTGCAGCCCCTAGTATAAAACATCGTGTGGGAATTGTCCCGAAATTGAGCCAAAATACCTGACTGTGAGGTTGTTTTCGCCTCATAAACAAACCTACACCATGCCCTCCATTACATCTAGCAAACTGAACCAGAGAAGAGCACCAATGACTGATGTTGAGACGCTGAGTCCGTATACCACCACAGTGCTAACATATCACTAAGCCGTCTAATTTGACTATCACCAAGCATACCCCAACTCTACCAGCCACTTCCATCCATATAATTCGAGCAAAGGGACAAGTAACAAAAATATGATCATAGGTTTCAACATTAGTGAGACAGGCACACTGCGAAACAATAGGAATTCCCTAATCTCATCCTATCCTATCTAATGCCAAAAATTTATTCAACGCCTTCCATATAAAAATAGAGATAGAAAGTGGAAGTACATTAATCCATATACATTCACGAGTAAACTGCTTCACTTACGAGCCTTGTATCAAAGCCACAGGCGATGAGAGAGTAAGTTTGCTAGACGACTCAGCCATCCAAATGAACTTATTCGCACCACCATTCAGACAAAACACCACATCAGGGAGGGATGCCATAGAGTGTGCCGAAAGATGCTCCATTAACTGACCCCTATTCCATCCATTATCATCATAGAAGTATTTGATTTGCAACCTCCAGAGTTGATCATTTGGATCCTCCAAAGTACTTCCCAAGCTGCCGCAAGTGTAAAGTTTTCAAAACAAAAACTAGTTTCACTTTGCTGAATCAACACCCCAATCTTATGCTCAACTTCTTGCTTTACCGATTGCATTCTTCGCCAAACTGGTAAACATCCGGCATGAGCATTACTTTCCTTCACATGATAGACTTGACCACAATATTTCCTCTTCATGAAATTCGACCAAAGAGAATGGCCCGTTCTAAATCGCCACAAAATTTTCCATGAAAATGTTGTATAGAATGTTTGCACCATCTCAACCCAAGGCCATTGCATTCAACATCACGACTCAAACGCTTCCATGACATCCAATGTTTCCTCATTCCCTCATGAGATTTCCCCATAGAAACCGAGCAAAGAGCAGCTCCAATTGAGCTAAGACCAGCCGCAGAACACAAGATGATGCAAAAAGGTGTAAAGTCTTAGAATTATACACATACCTTATCTAAATCAAACGGTCGCCCATGCTCAAAAGATTACGCTGCCAACCTTCAATCCTTGCGGCTATAGAGTCAACTAAACCTTGGAAATATTGAACTTTGGCCCTCCACGGGAAAAGTGGGCATCCCAAATATTTCACAGGGAATTCTTCTTCCCTATAACCTGTTAATCATTGGATAACGCCACGTTGAGCCGCATTGGTTCTCGATGAGGCATAGAAAGAACATTTTCCCACATTAACCCACTGGCCCTACGTTGCTTCATATTTTCGCAAAAAGCCAATGAGAACAATTAAGCTCTTCTTTTGCCCATTAGTGAATAGAATAATGTCGTCGGCGAAAGCAAGATGAGAGACTACTATTGGATGCCTGGGAATATAATATGGCACAATAGATCCCAAAGAGCAAAGGGAATTCAAGCCCCTGGAAAAGACCTCAGCAACAATAATGAATAACAAAGGGGACAATGGATCCCCTTGCTTAACCCCCTTGTTCCATTATAGTAATTATAGGATGCATCATTAATCAAAACAGAAAGCCAATTAGAGCTCAAGATTTGACGAACCAAATTCACCAAAAGCAACCGAAACCAAACCGAGATAAAACATCCAACAAGAAAGGGTGAGATCCCAGATCAAAAGCTTTCATCATGTAAAGTTTTATGATCAAGTTTCCACCTCGTACCTTCTGGTTTAATGAATGCACTAATTCTATAGCTAGCAAAATATTATCAGTGATGGAGCGATCTTTACCAAACCTCATTTGATTTTGGCATACAATCAGAGACAAAATAATAGCAAGTCGAGAGGCCATTACCTTAGAGATAATCTTATTGGCAAAGTTGCATAAAGAGATAGGCCAGAACTCGCAAAGGTGGACCGAATTTAAACTCTTTCGGTATCAAAACAATCAATGTACTAGCCATTTCTTTTGGAATAGGCAAGCTAGACCAGAAATCACTAACCACCTGCAATACATCCTTACACACAATATCCCAACAATTTGGAAAAAAAAAAACCTGAAAAGCCATTCGAGCCCACTGCATTGTGTTTCCCCAGAGAGAAGACCGTCTCTCGGAGTTCACTCAAAGATGGGAGAGCCGAGAGCCGACTTTTGGCCGCCTCATACGCAATTCATGGTTTATTATCAAGTAGATCCGAGGCAATGTAGGGAGGGCCTGAGTCCGTGTAAAGTTGTTGATAGTATCTCTCGCCCTCAGCTCCAATATCCCCATCATCTGTCAACCAATTCCCCTTTATATGAGTACGATTGTATTCATCTTCTAATTTTAACGTTTATAAGCTTATTGATTGCTGGTTAGTTGAAAGTAAAGATATAAGAATAATGTTACATGATTTTTGATTTTTTTTTAAGCAAAGTTGAATTATTGAATCTCTTTTATATATAATATTGGTAGATTTCATCAATTCATTGCAATGAAAACTTGTGTAAATATTCAATATTTCGGTATTACATATTACATATTGACTATTGTTTTTGTGTGTTACAATAATTATTTTTCTTTTCATAGTAAGTTTAAATATATCTATATATATTCAATAAACATTTCACAACGTTCCATCCTCGTACGTAAATTTTAAAATAAAAAACAAAATTACACCTATCGTCTAGCAATTTCAAACAAGAGACCGTGTCATATATAGACAAACGCTACAGCTAATGATCAAATAAGCTGGTTGCCGAATGAATTTCTTCTCTATATCTCGTCCCGTATAAAATTCGAAGATACAACTATCACTAACTTTATTTCCCTTAAATGGAGAAACCTTTTGTTATAAAACACTTGTTGGATGCTTGAAATTCATAAGAAAACAAAACGTAGTGTTTCTATGGATCATGAAAATTATTAAATGGTATTTGTTATTCAGAATTTGAAACATACCCACAAGCTTAATTGTTCACTAGCGTAGCACAGAGGCTCACACCTAAACAAGCTTCAGATTGGTGCATATATGGAAAGTTGTGCACTAACTCAAGTCATAATTGGATATATCGTCATTCAAAATGGGGTTCATTTGAAGTTTGTACTGCTCGTGAGATTACTTCAACTCGATATAATTTATTGAAAGTTGAAAAGATTACCAAATTTTTGGATAAAAATAAATTCGATAGGTCACTGCTTTATTCAAGTAGAGGAATCCCTAAGAAGCATCAACTAAGGATCTTTTGCTGTCTTAAATCAAGTTCTTTGGGATCTGCAAGTTTCTTGACTTTTCGTGTGTGTGAATTGCTTAAAACTCTACTCAACGTTGGAATCGACGATGGTCTACGATTAATGGTTCTTAAAATTTCTTGGTGCTTCCTATTTTTGCAAGTTTTAATATTTACACTAAAACTCTTATCTCGATTGTTTATGATGAAAATTAGATAGATGTGCCCTTCCGATTTGTTCCTTGCAACCACTCGCAGTTAACGATCGTGGACCAATATAGTGATTCATTTGTTTTAATGCAATAAAAGAACTCGTATTACAATCCCATCTAGAGAGTCTCGAATATACAGTCACTTGTAAGGTTCATACATGCCTCTGCGCCATTCATATTCATTCCCTACAATGATCAATCTCATACTTCTCGACTTGCATGTTCCAGTTGGTAAAAGTGTTTTGAAGAATACAACATTATGTATAGTAGTTCCTAAGAATTCTACTTTAAAGATGGAATATCGCTTGAGGAGGTCCTTTGATGAATAAGAAGGAAAACATTAGGAAAACAAGTAAGGAACTGATAAAATACTAGTAAAATCTTCGTAATAATGAGTTTTGTTTCCTTTATTTTTTTTTCAGATATGGAGTTTCATTTGCTTTGTCCAAATCTGTAATTTTTATAATCAATTGAAAGATGTTTAATGCTTAAGGAGACGAAATATGTGCGTCATTCGAGCGTTATTCTAGAAAATAAAAAAGTATTTCAGGGTTTCTTCATTTTTATAAGCCGACTCCCATTTATGTCGTTATGATTGCATTCATCTTCTAATTTTAACGTTTATAAGTTTATTGATTGCTGGTTTGTTGAAAGTAAAGATGTAAGAATAATGTTACATGGTTTTTTATTTTTTATTTTAAAGTAAAGTTGAATTATTGAATCTTTTTTATATATAGTATTTGTAGATTTCATCAATTCATTGCAATGAACAGTTGTAAAAATATTTAATCTTTCGGTAAACATAATCTAGTCTACAATGTGTTTCATATTATACATTGACTCTTGTTTTTGTGTGTTACAATAATTATTTTTGTTTTCATAATAAATTTAAATATATGTATATATATTAAATAAACATTTCACAACGTTCCATCCTCGTACGTAAATTTTAAAATAAAAAAACAAAATTACACCTATCGTCTAGCAATTTCAAACACGAGCTGTACATGAGAAGAGACCGTGTCATATAAGGACAGACGCTACTGCTAATGATCAAATAAGCTGGTTGCCGAATGAATTTTTGCTCTATATTTCGTCACGTATAAAATTCGAAGATACAACTATCACTAACATCATTTCCCTTAAATGGAGAAACCTTTTGTTTGTTGGATGCTTGAAATTCATAAGCAAACAAAACGTAGCGTTTCTAGGGATCATGGGAATTATTATATGGTATTTGTTTTTCAGAATTTGAAACTTACCCACAAGCTTAATTGTTTACTAGCATAGCACAGAGGCTCACACCTAAACAAGCTTCAGATTGGTGCATATATGGAAAGTTGTGCACTCACTCAAGTCAAAATTGGATATATCGTCATTCAAAATGGGGTGAAAGTTTTTCATTTGAAGTTTGTCACTGCTCGTGAAATTACTTCAACTCGATATAATTTATTGAACGTGGAAAAGATTTCAAATTTTTTGGAAAAAAATAAATTCGATAGGTCACTGATTTATTCAAGTAGAGGAATCCCTAAGAATCATCAACTAAGTATCTTTTGCTGTCTTAAATCAAGTTCTTTGGGATCTGCAAGTTTCTTGACTTTTTGTGTATGTGAATTGCTTACAAACTCTACTGAACGTTGGAATCGACGATGGTCTACGATTAATGGTTCTAAAAATTTCCTGGTGCTTCCTATTTTTGCAAGTTTTAAGATTTACACTAAAAGTCTTATCTCGATTGTTTATGATGGAAATTAGATAGATGTGCTCATCCAAGTTGTTCCATGCAACCACTCGCAGTTAACGATCGTGGACCAATATAGCGATTCATTTGTTGTAATGCAATAAAAGAACTCGTATTACAATCCCATCTGGAGAGTCTCGAACATACAATCACTTGTAAGGTTCATACATGCCTCTGTGCCATTCATATTCATTCCCTACAATGATCAATCTCATACATCTCGATTTGCATGTTCCAGTTGGTAAAAGTGTTTTGAAGAATACAACATTATGTATAGTAGTTCCTAAGAAGTCTACTTTAAAGATGGAATATCGCTTGAGGAGGTCCTTTGATGAATCAGAAGGAAAACATTAGGAAAACAAGTAAGGAACTGATAAAATCTAGTAAAATCTTCGTAATAATGAATTTTATCACCTAGAGTGAATGAATGTATAGTGGAACCTAATATCAATCCACTATTTAATCCCTTTGTCTCGCGATATCCAAATTAAGCATAAGGCATGGTAGTTGTCACCCTTATAAAACTTAATTGTATTTATGCTCGATCTCCAAGTAGATTATTCCAACAAATAGTATTTAATAACCATTTTATTTGAGCACGACCATGCATTTAAACAGTTTTCTCTATCGAGTGGCCCATGGATATCTCTCTCTAATAAGAGAGGGACAAATCCCTTACAACGTCTCTCACATTCAAGCCATGATAGGATACTACATTCGATCATCAGTCGTTTTAAATACTCGATTAAAAGTAACGTCTGACTGAGTCAAAACGTAGCTCCATTCACGCTGGAAACGATGAAGATATAAGGTCTAAGGATTCCAAATAGTATTGAGGAAGTAATACTTATGACTAAAGAACCATGAAGTATTACTTCTCTAACGGATCACGTCCGATACAATATACCCCAATATATTGCATCTATGATATGATTTGTACCCATTACACATGATCAGTAGAACATAATCATCATTCAAACATCATACTAGTTTTATTTAATTGCAAAGAACATTACATAAAACTATGGACAATCAGAATAGTAATTACATAAGCTAATGAGTTTTACTATCAAATCACATATTTGATGTTCAAAAGAAAAATTAACTATTCAAATGATATGCGCAAAATATATAAAACGTACAACATATGCTAATGGTCCTAGGGCACTACTAACAATCTCCCACTTGCCCTAGGTCCAATCATACATGATCCTCAATCCCATTGACCTAGTATGACTCTCATGTTTAGGTTACGGGAGTGGCTTGGTCAATGGATCTGCAATGTTATCGTCTGTATGAACTTTGCAACTTTTAATGTCTCATCTATCAATGATCTCTAATCTGATGGAAACGCCTAAGAATGTGTTTGGATTGTTGGTGAGATCTAGGTTGCTTAGCTTGTAAAATGGCACCAGTATTATCACAAT
This sequence comes from Vinca minor, assembly GCA_026122235.1. Lineage (NCBI taxonomy): Eukaryota > Viridiplantae > Streptophyta > Magnoliopsida > Gentianales > Apocynaceae > Vinca > Vinca minor. Next base: position 787,114 of record JAOCZM010000118.1, read on the forward strand.
AGAGGTCCACTGGGTTCACAATGCTAGGGATTACACCTAATCCATCAACGAATTTCCTGATCCAAACAGCTTCTTTAACTGCTTCAGAGGCAGCAACATACTCAGCTTCAGTTGTAGAGTAGCAAACGATTTCTTTCTTTGAGCTCTTCCAGCTCACAATACCTCCATTTAAACAAAACAAAAAAACTGATTGCGATCTAAAGTCTTCTACGTCGGTCGGGAAGCTTGCATATATGTAACCATTTACAACCAGACTTCCTTCTTGACCTCCGTAAACTAAGAACATATCTTTAGTCCTTCTCAAGTACTTAAGACTGCTCTTGACTGCAGTTCAATGTGACTCTCTAGGGTAAGATTGATATCTGCTAGTCATACTTAACGCGAATGCGACATCCGGGTGAGTGCATAGCATGACATACATAATAGACCCAATGGATGAAGCATATGGGGGTCTTACTCATGCTCTATTGGTCTTCCTTTGTAGAATGTTCTTGAGTTTTGCAGAGTTTAATGTCGTGTGACATAGGCAAGAATCCCTTTTTGAAATCTTGCAAACTGAACCGTTTCAGTTCCTTGTCAATGTTTCCACTCTAGCTTAGGCCAATCATTTTGTTGGATATATCTCTACAGATTATTATACCCAAAATGTATGTAGCCTCGGCTAAGTCTTTCATGGAAAAGCACTTCCTCAACCAAGCTTTTACAATTTGTAATGTGGGGATGTCATTTCCAATAAGTAAGATGTCATCCACATAAAGCACAAGGAACACTATTTCATTATTAGTTGCTTTCTTTTAAACACAAGGCTTGTCTTCGTTGTTGATGAAACCAAATTCTTTAATTGCTTCATCAAAGCGACGATTCCAGCTTCGAGATGCTTGCTTCAATCCATAAATGGGCCTTTTAAACCCCTCAAGTTGTGTCATATACACATCCTCGAGAAGGTTTCCATTAAGAAATGCAGTCGTAACGTCCATTTGCCATATCTCATAGTCATAATATGCGGCTATGGAAACTAAAATCCTAATAGATTTTATCATAACGACAGGAGAAAATGTTTCATCATAGTCTATACCATGAATTTGTCTATAACCTTTTATTACTAGTCGAGATTTAAAAGTGTGTACATTACCATCCATGTTGGTTTTCTTTTTTAAACACCGTCTTTATTGAATGACTTTACACCTTTCGGGTGGGTCAACCAAAGTCCACACTTGGTTATCGTACATGGATTGCATCTCAGCCTTCATAGCTTTTAGCCACTTGTCTGACTCAGAACTACGAATTTCCTCTTTGTAGAAAGTGAGTTCATATTGATCAATCAGTTCAATATGAAGATAATCAATTACGAGAAATCCATATATCTCAGGCTGTTCATGTACCCGACTTGATCTCCTTGGGCCTTGTGTCAATGATTGAAGCTCAGTATCAGCACATGAGTTTGCTTGAAGTTCTAAAGCTGGTTCAGATGTTGTTTGGGGATCTTGAATTTCCTCAAGATGGATCTTACTCACACTATCCCTTTTGGAAATAAATTCCCGTTCAAGGAATAGACCATTTCTAGCAACAAACACTTTGTTCTCTAATGGAAGATAGAAGTAATATCTTTTAGTTTCGTTAGGATAACCCACAAACAAACATGTAAAACACAAGAGGTGGGTGAATTGGGTTTTAATCAAACCTGTAAACTTTTCTGAGTCTAAGCAAGGCTAGTGTAAGTTTGAGCAAGATGAACAAAAGCAAAACGAAACCCAAACACAAGACAAAGGATTTATAGTGGTTCGATTCACTTAGAATCTACATCCACTACCTTGAGCCGCACCCAAGGATTTTCAACAACTTCACTAAGAAGGATATTACACTTGTGGATAACTCACTAAGAGTTTTACAACACAACCACAATACAAAACTCACTAAGAGTAAATTGCCACACAAAGTAGGACTTATACAAGAATAACCCTATCACTTAGAAAGGGAATGATGAAGGGATTCATGGGCGGAAACTCGTTCCAAACACCCATGAGTCCTCCCCTGAAGGATCCGCTCATACAAAACGAATCGAAAAAGCAGTTAAAAACTTACGTTTCTTGGATTCAAGAAGCTACTTCTTGAATGGAGTAAGGCGTTTCTTGGATGCTAATCTGCCACCAACGGAATTCCCTTTGCGGAATGTCCCTCTACCGGTATCCACGCGACGAAACGGGCAGCGATTGCTAGCTCTTCGTTTTTCTGGGTTTCAAGAATTAGAGAGAAGGGGAGAGGCAGAAAACTAGTTTCTGGATATTAAGGTAGTTCGGCTGAAAAGCATTAGTCACCTAGGGTTTCGGCCAAGAATTAATTATATAGGGTGTGAGAGTTTGTTCCCAGAACTAACTCTCACGTCCACAACTTCTCTCTGCAGTGGGAGTCTGAACTCCCACGTCCTATCAACCTCTTTTGGAAATGGGAGTCTATAACTCCCACGTGCACTAGATTCCTGCTGGTAGTGGGAGTCTTTATCGGATAATAACTCCCATGTAATTCCAGCTATACCGAAAATGCCCTTTATCTCTAATTCGAATAATAACAATTTATTATTCTCAGAAAAGTGAATGTCAGATACAATGAACCTAGACACATTCTAGATTCATTGAAACTGGACATGAAGCTCGTTATCTCGTCTATGCGTGTGACCACCCGTAGGGTTCATATCACAATGGCAATGAAAACACACTTAGTAGTAGTGTGAGTTCATAAATCACAAGCGGTCCCTAGCAGGGACATTGTGACTACCCAAAGTGAATGAATATACAACGGAACCTAATATCAATCTACTATTTAATCCCTTTGTCTCGCGATATCCTAATTAAGCATAAGGCATGGTGGTCGCCACCCTTATTAAGCTTAATTGTATTTATGCTCGATCTCCCGGGTAGACTGTTTCGACAAATAGCATTTGATAACCACTTTATCAAATGCATTTGAGCACGACCATGCATTTAAACAGTCTTTCCCTATCGAGGGGCCCATGGATATCTCTCTCTAATAATAGAGAGGACAAATTCCTTACAATGTCTCTCACATTCAAGCTATGATAGGGACAAGACATCCAATCATCGATCAGTATTGATTACTCGTTACAAGTAACGTCCGATCGAGTCAAAACGTGGCTCCATTCATACTAGAATCAATGAAGACATAAGGTCTAAGGATTCTAAAATAGTATTGAGGAAGTAATACTTATGACTTAAGACCATGAAGTATTACTTCTCTGACGGATCACGTCCAATACAATGTATCACTATATATTGCATCTATGATGTAATTTGTATCCATTACACATGATTAGTAAAACAAGATCATCAATCAACAATCATACTAGTTTTATTTCATAGTAATTAAGCATTACATAAAACCAGGGACTTCTAGAATAGTAATTACATAAGCTAATGAGTTTTACTATCAAATCACACATTTGATAATCAAAAGCAAAATTAACTATTCAATTACATGCTCAAAAGATAATAAAACGCACAACATGTGCTAATGGACCTAGGGCACTACTAACAATCTCCCACTTGCCCTAGGTCGAATCATACATGATCCTCAATCCCATTGACCTAGTATGACTCTCATGTTTAGGCTGTGGGAGTGGCTTGGTCAATGGATCTGCAATGTTGTCGTCTGTATGAACTTTGCAAATACTAACGTCTCTCTATCGATGATCTCTCTAATCGGATGGAAACGCTTTCGAGAATGTGTTTGGATCGTTGGTGAGATCTAGGTTCCTTAGCTTGTGAAATGGCACCAGTACTATCACAATAGAGGTCCACTGGGTTCACAATGCTAGGGACAACACCTAATTCATCAACAAACTTCCTGATCCAAACAGCTTATGTAGCTGCTTCGCAGGCAAACTAGATACTCAGCTCTGCTATAGAGTCGGCCACGGTTTCTTGCTTTGAGCTCTTCCACTCACAGCCCCTCCATTCAAAACAAAACACAAAACCAGTTTACGATCTATAATCGTCTCACGTCGGTCTGGAAGCTTGCGTCCCAGTGTAACCATTTACAACTGGACTTCCTTCCCCGACCTCCGTAAACTAAAAACATATCTTTAGTCCTTCTCAAGTACTTAAGAATGCTCTTGATCGCAGTCCAATGTGACTCACCGAGTGGTCGATTGATATCTCATTAGTCATACTTAAAGCAAATGAGACATCCCAGGGCGAGTACATATCATGGCGTACATAATAGACCCAATGGTCAAGCATATGGGATCTTACTCTTGCGCTCTTGGTCCTCCCTTGTGGAAGGTCCTTGAGTTCTCGCTGAGTTTAACGCCATGTGACATGGGCAAGAATCCCTTTTTGGAGTCTTACAAACTGAACCGTTTCAGTACCTTGTCAATGTATCCACTCTGGCTCAAGCCAATCATTTTGTTAGATCTATCTCTATAGATTCTAATACCCAAAATGTATGTAGCCTCGCCTAAGTCTTTCATGGAAAAGCACTTCCCCAACCAAACTTTTACGCTTTGTAATGTGGGGATGTCATTTCCAATCAGTAAGATGTCGTCCACATAAAGCACAAGGAACACTACTGCATTATTAGTTACTTTCTTATAAACACAAGGCTCGTCTTCCTTTTTGATGAAACCGAATTCTTTAATACGTTCATCAAAGCGACGATTCCAGCTTCGAGATGCTTGCTTCAATCCATAAATGGACCTTTGAAGCTTACACACTTTGCTAGGATTTGTTGGATCAACAAACCCCTCAGGTTGTGTCATATACACATCCTCGAGAAGGTTTCCATTAAGAAACGCAGTCTTAACATCCATTTGCCATATCTCACAGTCATAATGTGCGGCTATGGCAAGTAAAATCCTAATTGACTTTATCATCACGACAGGGGAAAAGGTTTCGTCATAGTCAATACCATGAACTTGTCTATAACCTTTAACTACTAGTCGCGATTTAAAAGTGTGTACATTACCATCCATGTCGGTCTTCTTTTTATAACACCATTTGTTATCAATGACCTTGCACCCTTCGGGTGGGTCAACCAAAGTCCATACTTGGTTGTCGTGACATGGATTGCATCTCGGACTTCATAGCTTCTAGCCACTTATCCGACTCGTAACTACAAATTGCCTCTTTGTAGGTAGTGGGTTCATCTTGATCAATCGAGTTCAACTCGATGATCATCGATCCACGAAATCCATATCTCTCAGTCGTTGATGTATCCCGACTCGACCTTCTTGGGCCTTGTGTCAAAGATTGAAGCTCGATGATCGGCACGTGAGCTTGCTTGAACTTCCAAAGTTGGTTCAGATGTTGTTTGGGGATCTTGAATTTCCTCAAGATGGATCTTACTCCCACTATCCTCTTTGGAAATAAATTCCCTTTCAAGGAATAAACCATTACGAGCAACAAACACTTTGTTCTCTGATGGAAGATAGAAGTAATATCCTTTAGTTTCTTTAGGATATCCCACAAACAAACACTTGTCAGATTTAGGGGTGAGTTTATCGGATAACAAGTGTTTTACGTACGCCTCGCATCCCCAAATTTTGAGAAATGACAAACTAGGTCGTTTCCCTAGCCCATATCTCATATGGAGTTTTTCGAACCGCTTTAGAAGGAACTCTATTTAATATAAATGCAGCGAGCTTTCTAGGCGTAGCCCCAAAAGGAAATTGGAAGATTTGTTTGACTCATCATAGATCGAACCATATCTAATAAGGCGTGATTCCTCCGTTCGACACGCCATTCCATTGTGGTGTGCGAGGAGGAGTTAATTGTGAAACAATTCCACAACCACTAAGATGTTCGTCAAACTCTTGGTTAAGGTATTCGCCACCTCGATCCGATCAAGTATCTTAATACTTTTGCCAAGTTGATTTTGTACTTCATTTTGAAATTCTTTGAATCTTCCAAAAGACTCTGATTTATGTTTCATTAGATAGACGTAGCCATATCTACTGAAATCATCTGTGAATGTGATGAAATACTGAAACCCTCCTCTAGCACTTGTGTTCATTGGTCCACAAACATCTGTATGTATGAGGCCCAACAAATCGGAAGCTCTCTCACTTTGTCCAAGTAAAGGGAGCTTTAGTCATTTTGCCCAACAAGCAAGATTCACACGTCTCATAAGACTCTAAGTCAAATGATGTTAAAATTCCATCCGTATGGAGTTTTGATATGCGTTTCTCGTTTATGTGGCCCAAACGACGATTGCTAAAGTAGGTTTGGTTTAAGTCATTTGATTTAAACCTTTTAGTATTAATGTTATAGATGGGCCTTTTAATGGAATCATCGAGGTTAAGAATATAAAGCCCATTCATCAAAGAGGCATCTCCATAAAAGATACGATCTTTATGAATGGTGCAAATCTTATTCAAAATATTAATTTCAAAACCTTCAATATCCAAACAAGAAACTGAAATAATATTCCTACTCAAAGTTGGAACATACAAACAATTATCCAGTTCTATTATAAGGCCACTTGGCAAAACTAAATTAAATGTCCTAGTAGCTACAACAACAACGCTTGCTCCGTTGGCTACTCTGAGGTCCACTTCTCCTTTTGCCAGTGATCTACTCCTTTTGAACCCCTGCACATTTGCACAAATGTGAGATCCACAACCAGTATCTAATACCCATGAAGTAGGAGCAGACATGTTATTTTCTATAACATAAATACCTAGAGAGACAGCCAAACTGGTTTCTCCTTTTTCTTTTCTTCCAGGTAGAGTTTGCAGTTCCATTTCCAATGGCCTAGTTCGCCACAATGGAAGCAAACCCCTTCTTTTGGTGCCTTGGCTTTGGGCTTTTCGTTGCCTTTGCCTTTGCCTTTCTTGGCCATGGGCTTTCCCTTGCCTTTCTTCTTGAAATTCCCTTTTTGAACCATTAAGACTTCAGGGGTTTTCTTAATGTTCAGTTCAGCCTGCTTGAGCATCCCGTGTATTTCATGTATGGTCTTCTCCATGGCATGCATGTTGAAGTTCATAACGAATTGGTCATACTCCGGTGGGAGTGAGCCCAAGATCATATCTGTGGACATGTCATGACCTACGGGAGCCCCAAGTTTCTCAAGTTGGTCAAAATAGCCCTTCATCTTCAGAACATGTGCACTTACAGAGGTGCCAAGGGCCATTTTGCAACTATTTAACGCCTTAGTTGTGAGGAATCTTTCATGACGAGCACGCTCTTGGAACATTTCCTTGAGCTGGCCCATCATCTGGAAAGCCTCAACTCCTTCAAACTGTTTTTGAAGGTCAGTGCTCATTGTGACTAACATGAGACAAGTCACATCGTTAGAGTCATCGAAATACTTCTTCCAAGCATCTCTTTCAGCTCTAGGGGCGTTGTTTGCAGGCTGTTCAGGAATGTCCGTATCAAGAACGTACAACTTTCTTTCCTTCTTAAGGACAATCCTTAAGTTGCGGGCCCAATCAAGGAAATTGGTCCCGCTCAGTTTTCCTTCTCAAGGACGGATCGCAGTGAATTGTGTGATGAATTGGTTGCCATTATCTACATTAAATTATTTGCAAAGTTTATTAGTTTTGAGCAAAAAATATTTTCCACAATTTCAACACTTGATAAATAGTGGGGAAAAAACATTTTACAATAGTTATGGGAAAGCTTTGGCTTTACACCCATAATTAACGTAAAATCACGCAATGGGATTGACATATATGTATGCCCCGGCTATTTCCCATTGTATGCCCTAGGCCCAAAACTATTTTGATAGCCTAGTTAAGTCGGACCATGTCTAAGCATTATGGAAATCACTATTTTCCCATCTCCCTTTACTTAGGTAACCACTTTATTTGTTGCTTTGGCAAGCAGAAAAAATGATGATCCAAGCTTATGGAGTGCTTAGGTTATGGTAGGCACTTTAAGACTTAATTAAAACCATTTGATGTGACGTCTAAAATAAATCCATCCAGACATAAAATAAACATCACACGCAGGATATGAAGCGAAAATGTAAATGTGATATAGCATGGCCTATTCCTATAATGACTCCCACGAGCCTTGTGGGAGTCAAGGGTCAATCTAGGTCAAAATCCATCTCATGGATAATGTCTTCGATCCAGCAGCCTCCAGTCTTGTTACATAATTGCGTGGGCATACCCAGCCTTCAATGACTAATCTAAGAAAGTAGTTACAATTTTACATTCATAAAAAAAAACGACTCGCAGGTCGTATTATAAAATTACAACCCAAACATGTAAAACAAGAGGTATAATAGGCCATGCTATTCACCATGCTAGTATCACATAAAACATGACATAAATAATTCGCGGATATAAATTCAAATTTATATGTGTTGCCACTACGCAGAGCTGGCGGCGGTCCCGCTAACCTGGAAGAAAAATCTGATTCTACATCAGCTCATCGAATGAGTTTTTCTGTCCCGGTTTACCCCTCAATTGCCTTACTTGCATAATCGGATTATGCATTGGTTAATCGAATTAACGGCAAGAGACATACAGTTTATGCATAATAACCGAATTAATACAATTAATTACTGATTAATCAGAACAGTTTATGTAGAATCAGATTCACAGAAACAGTTTATGCAGTATACAGAATCGAATTCATAGCAGTTTATGCATTAACAGATTTACTAATTCTATGGCAGTTCATGCATTAACAGCCACGGTTAACATAAACAGTTTATGCAAATATCATAATCACAGAAACATATGATAAGCAGTCAAAGAAACAATCTTTTCAGTTTTTCACAAACACACATACCAAATCGAATTTGATATATGTTAAGATGTGATTAACAATATCGAATCCGAATCGTATGAGAAAGGCTCTGATACCACTGAAGGGATTCATGGGCGGAAACTCGTTCCAAACACCCATGAGTCCTCCCCTGAAGGATCCGCTGATACAAAACGAATCGAAAAAGCAGTTAAAAACTTACGTTTCTTGGATTCAAGAAGCTACTTCTTGAATGGAGGAAGGCTTTTCTTGGATGCTAATCTGCCACCAACAGAATTCCCTTTGCGGAATCTCCCTCTACCGGTATCCACGCGACGAAATGGGCAGCGATTGCTAGCTCTTCGTTTTTCTGGGTTTCGGGAATTAGAGAGAAAAGGGAGAGGCAGAAAACTATTTTCTGGATACTCGAATCACACAGAGGTTCACACCTAAACAAGCTAAAGATTGGTGCATATAAAGATAGTTGTGCACTCACTCAAGGTCATAATTGGATATATAGTCATTCAAAATGGGGTGAAAGTTTTTTTTTGAAGTTTGACACAACTCATGAAATTCATTCAACTCAATATAATTTATTGAATGTTGAAAAGATTTCCAATTGTTTTGATAAAAACAAATTCGATAGGTCACTGCTTCGTTCAAGTAGAGGAATCCCTAAGAAGCATCATGTTTCTTCATTTTTATGTCGACTCCCATTTATGTCATTATGATTGTATTCATTTTCTAATTTTAGCGTGTATAAGTTTACTGAATGATAGATTATTGAAAGTAAAGATATAGGAATAATGTTACAAGATTGTTTTTTTTTGAAAAATAAAGTTGAATTGTTGGGTCTTTTTATATCTAGTATTTGTAGATTTCATCAATTCATTTCAATGAAAAATTGTGTGAATATTTAATCTTTCGGTACACATAACCTAGTCTACATTGTATTTCAGATTAGATATTGACCATGATTTTTGTGGTGTATTACACAAATTATTTTTCTTTTCATAATAAATTTAAATATATCTTTATACAGTCAATAAAAATTTCTCAACGTTAAATCATCGTACGTAAATTTTAAAATAAAAACAAAATTTTACCTATAGTTTCGCAATTTCAAACAGGAGCCATACAAGATAAAGCAGCAATTCATCCGGCAACCAACTTATTTGATGAATTGCTTGCTTTTATATCCCGTCCCGTATAAAAATCCAAGATACGGCTATCACTAATATCATTTCCCTTAAATGGAGAAACCTTTTGTTTTAAAAACACTTGTTGGAAGCTTGAAATTCATAAGGAAACAAAACGTAGAGTTTCGAGGGATCATAAGAATTATTATATGGTATCTATTATTCCGAATTTGAAACATACCCATAAGCTTAATTGTTCACTAGAATCGCACAGAGGTTCACACCTCAAAAAGCTTAAGATTGGTGCATATAGGGATAGCTTTTCACTCATTCAAGGTCATAATTGGATATATAGTCATTCAAAATGAGGTGAAAGTTTTTTATTTGAAGTTTGACACTGCTCGTGAAATTCATTCAACTCAATATAATGTATTGAACGTTGAAAATATTTCCAATTTTTTGGAAAAAAACAAATGTCACTGATTCGTTCAAGTAGAGGAATCCCTAAGAAGTATCAACTAAAGATATTTTTGTTTTAAATCAAGTTCCTTGGGAATCTACAAGTTTCTTGAATTTTTAGGTGTGGATTGCACACTCTACTAAACATTAGAATCGAGGATAGTCTCCGATTGAAGTTTCTTAAAATTTCCCGGTGTTTGATATTTTTACAAGTTTTAAGATTTACCCTAAAAGTCTTATCTCGATTGTTTATGAGGGAAATCAGATAGATGTGCCCTTCCAAGTTGTTCCTTGCAACCTCTTGTAGCTAACGACCGTGGACCAACATAGCGATTCATTTTCTTTAATGCAATAAAAGAACTCATATTATCATCCCATCTAGAGAGTCTCAAATATACAATCACTTGTAAGCTCCATACATGTATCTGCTGCCATTCATATTCATTCCCTAAAATAATCAATCTCATAAATATCGATTTGCATGTTCCAATTGGTAAAATCCTTATGAAGTACACAACATTCTATATAGTAGTTCCTAAGAATTCTACATTAAAGATGGAATATCTATTGAGAATGTCATTGGAAGAATCAGAGGTAAACATTAGGAAAACAAATAACGAACTAAAAAAACTAGTATAATCTTCATAATAATGAGTTTGATTTAATTTTTTTAAATGTTTTTTCATATGTGGAGTTTTATTCGATTTGTCCAAATATTAATTTTTATAGTTAATATAAAGATGTTTAATGCTCATGGAGACGAAATATGTGTGTCATTCGAACATGATTCTAGAAAATAAAATGTATTTCATTTTTCATCATTTTTATGCCGACTCCCATTTATGTCAATATGATTGTATTTATTTTCTAATTTTAACGTGTATAAGTTTACTGAAAGCTGGATTGTTGAAAGTAAAGATATAGGAATAATGTTACAAGATTGTTTATTTTTTTTTTTTTTGAAAAATATAGTTGAATTATTGGGTCTTTTTATATCTAGTATTTGTAGATTTCATCAATTCATTGCAATGAAATGTTGTGTAAATATTTAATCTTTCGGTACACATATTCTAGTCTACATTGTGTTTCATATTAGATATTGACTCTGATTTTTGTGTTTTACCCAAATTATTTTTCTTTTCATAATAAATTTAAATATATCTAGAGAGTCTCAAATATACAATCACTTGTAAGGTCCATACATGCATCTTCTGACATTCATATTCATTCCCTACAATAATCCATCTCATACATCTCGTTTTGCATGTTCCAATTGGTAAAAGTCTTATGAAGTACACAACATTCTGTATAGTAGTTCCTAAGAAGTCTACATTAAAGTTGGAATATCGTTTGAGGAGGTCCTCCGATGAATTAGAGGAAAACTTTAGGAAAACAAATATGGAACTAATAAAGTACTAGTATAATCTTCGTAATAATTAGGTTGATTTCCTTTTTATATTTTTTTTTATGTTGAGCTTCATTTGCTTTGTCAAATATTTAATTCTTATAATTAATAGAAAGATGTTTAATGCTCAAGGAGACCAAATATGTGCGCCATTCGAGCGTGATTCTAGAAAATAAAAAAAGTACTTCATGTTTCATCATTTTTATATGCCGACTCTCATTTTTGTAATTATTATTGTATTCAACATTTAATTTTAATGTGTATAAATTTACTGAACGCTGGATTGTTGAAAGTAATGATATAGGAATAATGTTACAAGATTGTTTTTTTTTTTTTGGGTAAAATTATGTTGAAAAATAAAGTTTAATTATTTGGTCTTTTTATATATAGTATTTGTAGAAATAAAGGTAAGGTTGCGTACATCGAGACCTTCCCAAACCCTGTTAATGCGGGAGCCTTGTGCACTGGGTACGACCTTTATATATATATTTGAAGATTTCATTAATTCATTGCCGTGAAAAGTTGTGTAAATGTTTAATCTTTCGGTACACATAATCTATTCTACATTGTGATTCATATTAGATATTGACACTTGTTTTTGTATGTTACACAAATTATTTTTCTTTTCATAATAAATTTAAATATATCTATATATAGTCAATAAAATTTCACAACGTTCAATCATCGTACGTAAATTTTAAAATATAAAACAAAATTATACATATCGTTTCACAATTTCAAACAAGAGCCGTACAAGAGAAGAGATCACGCCATATAAGGAATGACGCTACTGCTAATAATCAAATAAGCTGGTTTCTTGATGAATTGATGCTTTATATCCCATCCCGTCTAAAAATCTAAGGTACGATTATCACTAAGATCCTTACCCTTAAAAGGAGAAACCTTTTGTTATAAAACTGTTGGAAGCTTGAAATTCATAAGGAAACAAAACGTAGAGTTTCGAGGGATCATAAGAATTATTATATGGTATTTGTTATTCATAATTTGAAACATACCCCATAAGCTTAATTGTTCACTAGAATCGCAAAGGTTCACACCTCAACAATTTAAGATTGGTGTATATAGGGATAGTTATGTTCTCACTCAAGGTCATAATTGGATATATAGTCACTCAAAACGGGGCAAAAGTTTTTAATTTGAAGTTTGACACTGCTCGTGAAATTCATTCTATAATTTATTAAACGTAGAGAAGATTATTTCCAATTTTTTGAATAAAAATATACTCGATAGGTCACTGCTTCATTCAAGTAGTGGAATCTCTAAGAAGCATCAACTAAAGATTTTTTGCTGTGTTTAATCATGTTCTTTGGGATCTACATGTTTCTTGACTTTTTGTGTGTGAATTGCTTACAAACTCTACTGAACGTTAGAATCGAGGAGGGTCTCCGATTGATGTGTTTTTTTTTAAGAAACTGTGTGCTGAATTTGATGATAAAAGAGATTACAATGTCGATTAGAGGATCTGTAATGTTGGAGTACCCTGTCGGTCTAAAAAGATTAATCCCCGTGTGTTTTGGGTTAAAGAAACTACATCAAAGTAATACTCAGTTGTTTTGGAATAACAACCAACATTAGCTAATAAGTCTGCTACCATATTCACCTCTTCAGAAAATATGAACGATTTGTAATCCTTGGGATAATCTGAGAGCCTTTTGGAAACAATCGTCTAGCATCCAATTCGCCATCTTCCTCACTGAGATTGCATGAGCTAAAACCTGGGAATCCGTTTGAATTAAACTGATCTGTTTGCCAACCTAATGCGCTAAATTCGCCCCATATATTGACGCCATTAACTCCGCCTTCATGTTTGTGAGATGATCTCCTATATATTCCGAACACGCGTGCAATGAATCCACCGTCCCCTTGTTGTAACACACAACCAACACCAGCCTCGCCCGGGTTGACTTGCGCTACACCATCAATACTCAAAACAACCATATCCGAGCTCCATTCATCCATTTTCCAACGAACGACTTTGATCATGTGCATTGATTATACGATTTCGGGGTGTGACACTTACATAGTCTACTAAATGTTAGAATCGACGATGGTCTCCGATTGAAGTTTCTTAGAATTTCCCGGTGCTTGATATTTTTGCAAGTTTTAAAATTTAAGCTAAAAGTCTTATCTCGATTGTTTATGATGGATATTAGATATATGTGCCCTTCTAATTCGTTCCTTGCAACCTCTTGCAGCTAACGATCGTGGACAAATATAGCGATTCATTTTCTTTAATGCAATAAAATCAGTCGTATTATCATCCCATCTTGAGAGTCTCAAATATACGGTCACTTGTAAGGTCCATACATGCATCGACTGCCATTCATATTCATTCCCTACAATAATCAATATCATACATCTCGATTTGCTTGTTCTGATGGGTAAATGCCTTATGAAGTACACAACATGCTATATAGTAGTTCCTAAGAAGTCTACATTAACGACGTAATATCTCTTAAGGAGGTCCTTTGTTGAATCAGAGGAAAACAAAAAAGGAATTAATGAAATACTAGTATAGTCATTTTTTTTTTTAGATGTGGAGTTTCATTTGCCTTGTCCAAAAAATACTTAATTTTTTTTATAATAGAAAGATGTTTAACGATCAAGGAGACGAAATATGTGCGTCCTTTGAGCGTGATTCTAGAAAATAAAAAAATATTTCATGTTTCCTCATTTTTATATGCCGACTCCCATTTATGTCATTATGATTGTATTCATCTCCTAATTTTAACGTGTATAAGTTTACTGATCGCTGGATTGTTGAAAGTAATGATATATGAATAATGTTACAAGATTGGTTTTTTTTTTTTTATAAATAAAGTTGAATTATTAGGTTTTTTATATATAGTATTTGTATATTTCATCAATTCATGGCAATGAAAATTTGTGTAAATATTTAACCTTTCGGTACGCTTATCTAGTCTACATTGTGTTTCATATTAGATATTGACTCTTGCTTTTGTTTGTTACACAAATTATTTTGCATTTCATAAAAAGTTTACATAAATCTATATAGAGTCAATAAAAATTCCACAACGTTCACGTAAATTTTAAAATAAAAGAAAATTATACTTATCGTTTCACAATTTCAAACAAGAGCCGTACAAGAGAAGAGATCACGTCGTATAAGGAAAGACGCTACTGCTAATGATCAAATAAGCTGGTTGCCGGATAAATTGTTTCTTTATATCCCAGCCATTCTAAAAATCGAAGATACGGCTATTAATAATAGCCTTTCCCTTAATTGTCCAAATATTTAATTTTTATAATTAATAGAAAGATATTTAATGCTCAAGGAGACGAAATATGTGCGTTCCTCGAACGTGATTCTAGAAAATACAAGTATTTTTGGTTTCCTCATTTTTATATTCCGACTCCCATTTGTGTCATTATGATTGTATTCATCTTCTAATGTTAACGTGTATAAGTTTAATTTGTTGAATCCTGGATATCGACTTAGCATTACCAATTCCCCGAATATTCCAAATAGTTATATTAATTTTTTAGCTTTGCACACAATCCTGGTGGACTTCCGAGACGCGACATTTTGTTGCTTGTTGCGGGTCCTTGGAGATCGTGCCCCCTGCTCCACAACCGGCTCAATATACTAAGATAAATCAATAGTAATCTCCCATATAACTTCATTTTGAGGAGTGCTTGGTTCCATATCCGCCTCCAACGTTAGCATACGGATCCTTGCTGCAAAATGAGCGAACTCCCCCCAAATGGCTCTCCTACTATCATCTATGATTTATGTCTTGCTCCCCAAGCAAGCTGATCGGGCTTGTCTACAACAGGCGTGTTGGATCCCATGTTTATGTCAAAATCGTCATTCCCAAACCTATGGACCGGTAGAGAAATCAAATTCGGCATAGAAGAAGGCAGGACTTCTTCATCATCCACATAGTGAGCAGGTGGCAGATTATCCCCGGAAGCCACTATTGCTGAAAAGTCCAGTTGGGCGGGCATATCTGGGTCTTGAACCGGTTCGACCAATACTGGGTCACCACCCATATTCGATGCCACATTAACCAAATTCGTTACCTCCACTATATTCCTTTCATCAGGATGATAGGTCGGGTCACCCTCTCTTTGCACCCGTGTTGCAATATGTTCAATAGTTGGATCTATACCCATACCCGCATCCGGAGCAACCAATTCACCAATTTCCTCTGTTTCCACAACATTAGAAATCAACATGACCGGGTCAATAATCGTACCCGCTGCCCGAGCAACTGGGTTGCCTATGTCCCCTGTTCCCACAACAATTATGTCCACTATCTGCTTCCCTGTACTAGCCGGCACAGCACCACCATCATCCTTTGTGCCCGAGCTAGACGCCTTAACCCGTGGTATAATCTTCCGGTTCGTGGGCAGTGGTGGTCGAAGTCTTTGAAAAATAGAGACCCATTTTCCCTTATCAACATATGTTACCTCCATCCCCTTAACGACAACCGCGACTTCACAGTGCGTTGGGTTAGGATGCTCCGATCTTGGCGGCTGTGATTGCCCCTTTTTACAGTGATCATTTGAATGTCCCAGCGACATACAAACGGTGCAATAATCCGGAAGATCGTCAAAAGTTATAGATTGTCAAAACCCCGTACCTGTCTTGGCATGCCATATCCATATCCGTTTCGGCAATTACTTAAGCAAATCAAGATCGACACAGACTCAAGCAACACTAGGTCTCTTGAGATTCACCGTCGGATAATCCAATGCTAAAGGAGTACCAAGTGCAGAAGCCAAAGAGAAAAGCTTCGCTTTATGAAAAAGATGTAATGGGAGCCCCCAAAACCTTATACATGCCGGCACAATCAAAGGTTCCTCATGCACGATAAAATCAAACGTTCATTTCAAAACCCGTATCCAAAGAATACATAATTTCCATTGTCCCCGACGCCAAAAAATACAATAATTTTTTTCTTGTTTAAAGAGGATAACTATGTGATTGCTATTAAGCCATCCCATCCAAAATCCTCCTTTGAAACCCACCCGACCGAGATATTTCTTGAAATTTCCAGCGGAGGGCAGCGCCGTTGAAACCTCCCTACACAAGCAAGACACCATGGTGCATAAAGGATCGGGTGTTCATCTTCCACAATTGTCAAACTCGGCCCACCCTTAAATGAGTCAAGAGTTGAGATCGGTAAATGTAATGGTGTTGTGTTATCCTCTTTGGATTGTAGAATGATGTCCTCGAAAGATTTCTTGTTCCAAATTCCGCCCCCATCAGCATATGAGGGGCCAGCAGCCATAGTCGGCGGCGGACCTACGGCTACGTGAGCATTCAGAGGTTATTGGAGAGAAATCGCATTTTTTAAGGTTAACACCTCAACAAGTGTTAGATTGGTGCATATAGGGATAGGTGTGCACTCACTCAGCGTCATAATTTGATAAATCATCATCCAAAATGGGGGGAAAGTTTTTTATTTTAAAAAGGGTAAAAAGTGCTCACACCCCCCTAAACTATTCCCTTTTTTGGTTTTTGACCCTCAACTAAAAACGGTCAAGTTTTAGCCCCTAAACTATTTCGGTTTTTGGTTTTTGACCTTCCATCCATATTCTCCGTTACATCATAACGGAAGTCCAAAAAATGGGGGCATTTTTGGGCAATCTGTATAAGATCCAAAAAATTTTGTTTTTATATAAAAAAAACTATTATTCTGACGAGAAAGAAGAAGTCTCCAGTGAGAACAGTGACAGAAGAAGCCGGAAGTCGGGTACCACTCCTCTTCTCCAACCACCAACTGTAAATTCCAACCTCTAAAAAAATCTTAAAAGACCCTTTTTTCCCTTAAATTTAATTCTATTTATTATGAATGATATGATTTTCCCAAAATGCCCCCGTTTTTTGGACTTCCGTTATGATGTAACGGAGAATATGGATGGAAGGTCAAAAACCAAAAACCGAAATAGTTTAGGGGGTAAAATTTGACCATTTTTAGTTGAGGGTCAAAAACCAAAAAAAGAAATAATTTAGGGGGCGTCAGAGCTTTTTACCCTTTTAAAAATGACACTGCTAGTGAAATTCATTTCAACTCGATATATTTTATTAAACGTTGAAAAGATTTACAATCTTTTGGATAAAAAAAATACGATAGATCACTGCTTCATTCAAGTAGAGGAATCTATAAGAAACATCAACTAAAGATCTTTTGTTGTCTTAAATCATGTTCCTTGGGATTTGCAAGTTTCTTGACTTTTTTGGTGTGGATTGCTTACACACTCTACTGTATGTTAGAATCAATGATGGCCTTCGATTGAAGTTTCTTAAAATTTCCCCGTGCTTGATATTTTTGCAAGTTTTAAGATTTACACAAAAAGTCTTATCTTGATTGTTTATGATGGAAACTAGATAAATCAGCTAACGATCGTGGACCAATATAGCGATTCATTTTCTTTACTGCAATAAAAGCACTCGTATTATCATCCCATAAAGAGAGTCTCAAATATACAGTCACTTGTATGGTCCATACATGCATTTGCTGCCATTCATATTGATTCCCTGCAATGATCAATCTCATACATCTCGATTTGCATGTTCCAATTGGTAAAAGCATTCTGAAGTATAGAACATTTTGTATAGTAGTTCCTAAGAAGTCTACATAAAAGATGGAATATTGCTTGGGGTGGTCCTTCGATGAATCAGAGTAAAACATTAGGAAAACAAATAAGGAACTAATAAAATACTAGTATAATTTTCGTAATAATGAGTTTGATTTCCATTTTTTTAAGATGTGGAGTTTCATTTTCTTTGTCCAAATATTTAATTTTTATAATTAATAGAAAGATATTTAATGCTCAAGGAAACGAAATATGTGCGTTTTTTTAGCGTGATTCTAGAAAACAAAGTATTCCAGGTTTCCACATTTTTATATGCCGACTCCCATTTATGTCATTATTATTTATTCATCTTCTAATTTTAATGTTTACTGAAAGCTGGATTGTTGATAGTAATGATATAGGAATAATGTTACAAGATTTTTTTATTTTTTTCAAAAAGTTGAATTATTGGGTCTTTTATATATAGTATTCATAGATTTCATCAATTAATTACAATGAAAACTGGTGTAAATATTTAATCTTTCGGTACACAATCTAGTCTACATAGTGTTTCATATTCGATATTGACTCTTGTTTTTGTGTGTTACACAAATTATTTTACTTTTCATAACATATTTAAATATATCTATATATAGTCTATAAAAATTTCACAACGTTCCATCGTCGTACATAAATGTTTTTTTTAAAAAAACAAAATTATACCAAACGTTTCGCAATTACAAACAAGAGTAGTAAAAGAGAAGAAATAGCGTTATATAAGGATAGACGCTAATGCTAATGATCAAATAAGTTGGTTGCCGGATTAATTGTTTCTTTGTATCCCGTCATGTCTAAAAATCGAAGATACGGCTACCATTAACAGTCTTTCCCTTAAATGGAGAAACCTTTTGTTATAAAACAATTGTTGGAAGGTTGAAATTCATAAGGGAAAAAAAAACGTAGAGTTTCGAGGGATAATAAGAATTATTATATGGTATTTGTTATTTAGAAATTGAAACATACCCATAAGGTTAATTGTTCACTAGAACCGCACAAAGGTTCACACCTCAACAAGCTTAAGATTGGTGCATATAGGGATAGTTGTGCACTCACTCAAGGTCATATATGGATATATAGTCATTCAAAATGGGGTGAAAGTTTTTAATTTGAAGTTTGACACTGCTCGTGAAATTCTTTCAACCCGATAAAATTTATTGAATGTGGAAAAGATTTCCATTTTTTTGGATAAAAATAAATTCGATAGGTTACTGCTTCATTCAAGTAGAGGAATCCATAAGAAACATCAACAAAAGATCTATTTCTGTCTTAAATCAAGTTCCTTGGGATCTTCAAGTTTTTGGACTTTTTGGGTATAGATTGCTTACACACACTCTACTGAATGTTAGAATCGGCGATGGTCTCCAATGTGTAAAAGCCTTATGAAGTATACAACATTCTGTATAGTAGTTCCTAAGAAGTCTACATTAAAGATGTAATATCGCTTGACGAGGTCCTTCGATGAATCAGAGGAAAACATTAAGAAAAGAAATAAGGAACTAATAAAATACGTATAATCATCGTAATAATGAGTTTTTTTTTAATTTTTTTTTAAAATGTGGAGTTTCATTTGCTTTGTCCAAATATTCAATTTTTATAATTAATAGAAATATGTTTAATGCTCAAGGAGCCGAAATATGTGCGTCATTCGAGCGTGATTCTACAAAATAAAATACATTTCATGTTTCCCCATTTTTATATGCCAACTCCCATTTATGTCACGATGATTATATTCATCTTCTAATTTTAACGTGTATAAGTTTATTGATCGCTGGATTTTTTTTTTATTTTTTATCTTGATGTAGAATAGTTAAAGTTGAAGGATCATAATGTGGTTTGACCCCTAGGGTTAAACAAGGCTCATGGCAGATTGGATAGCAATTAGCTCTCACAATAGCACTACCATATTCATAGAAGTCTTTCAAATAAGCTTGATCCACCCCCAAACTTATCCGACCGCTGGATTGTTGATAGTATAGATATATGAATAATATTACAACATTGTTTTTTTTTAAAAAAAAAGTTGAATTATTGGGTCTTTTTATATATAGTATTTGTAGATTCAATTCATTGCAATGAATAGTTGTGCAAATATTTAATCTTTCGGTACAAATAATATAGTATACATTGTGTTTCATATTAGATATTGACTCTGCTTTTCGTGTGTTACACAAATGTTTTTTCTTTTCATAATAAATTGAAATATATCTATATATAGTCAATAAAAATTTCACAACGTTCCATCCTCGTACGTAAATTTTAAAGTAAAAAACAAAATTATACCTATTGTTTTGCAATTTCAAACAATAGTCGTACAAGAGGAGAGATCACATCATATAAGGACATACGCCACCGCTAATGATCAAATAAGCTAGTTTGCGGGATGAATTGCTTCTTTATATCCCGTCTTGTCTAAAAATCGAAGATACGACTATTACTAACAGCCTTTCCCTTAAATTGAGAAACCTTTTGTTATATAACAGTTGTTTGAAGCTTCAAATTCATAAGGAAACAAAATGTAGAGTTTCGAGGGATCATAAGAATTATAATATGGTATTTCGTTATTCAAAATTTGAAACATACCCATAAGCTTAAATGTTCACTAGAATCGCACAAAGGTTCACACCTCAACAAGCTTAAGATTTGTGCATATATGGATAGTTGTACACCCACTCAAGGTCATATTTAGATATATAGTCATTCAAAATTGGGTGAAAGTTTTTTATTTGAAGTTTGACACTGCTTGTGAAATTCATTCAACTCGATATAATTTATAATTGGTATTTGTTATTCGAATTTCGAAACATACCCATAAGCTTAATTGCTCACTAGAATCGCACAGAGATTCATACCTCAACAAGCTTGAGATTAGTGGATATAAGGATACTTGTGCAATTGGGGAATTTGGCTCCAAAAAATTTCTCTTAAAAGAGTCCAAGTACACTCCACCTCTCACATTGCGGCCTCGACCCTCATGGTCGCTCAGTAGCCTCCGGCAACACCACCATGTGGCCTAAAAAATCTTTTGCAGATTTACTCACCCGTCCAACCACCTCGTTGTCCCTTCCGATTACCCCGTTGGATTCTTTCAAGGGAGTGCCAAATTTAACAATCTCCATTGATGAACACGATGCACTCATATCCCTATGGAGATTTGCGCTCGTTGGAAAATTTCAGAAACATGCCCCGAATATGGAATAACTGAGAAATGCTTTTCAGAAAGTTGGTTTTAAGGGTAGTTTCTGGATTGGGTGGATAGATCCTCGGTACGTTCTGATTCGATTTGATTTGGAGGAAGATTACTGTAGATTATGGAGACAAGGATGTTAGATGTTTTGTGGTCTAAGTATGCGGGTATTCAAGTGGACATACGATTTTAATCTGTACAAAGAACCATCAATTGTGACAGTCTGGATTGATTTTTAAGGATTACAAATTCACCTCTACAAAAAATAAAAATTGTTTTCGTTGACAAAACCGGTGGGTGCAACCTTTAACGCTTGATGCGCCAACAGCGAAAGCTACTCGACCAAACGTTGCTAAGGTTTATGTTGAATTAGATTTGGTTACTGAATTGCCACATTGGATTAGAATTACACACGCGAAGACATGTAAGGGGTTTTGGCAACCAATTACCTACGATGATCTGCCAGAATATTGTACCCGATGTATGAGAATTGGTCATGGATATGGTCAATGTTCTGTGGCGGTTGTTGATCCGAATATGAATGTTCCAAAGCCGGATGGGGGGAAACAGAAACATGCTACGGTTCCGGTTGTTAAAATTTTAACATCGGGATTGAAGGTGGGGTATCAGAGAGTAGAGATGTGGAAACCGCGAAAGAATGTGGATGAAGGGAAATCCTCTAAAGGACCAGTGGCGGTAGCGCCGGTCATTAATGTGGCGGCAGTCCCTGTGATCGTTGTTTCTTTAAAGGTTGTCAATTTAGGCGATCAGCCTATTATAACAAATAAGGAATCGGGTAATTTGTCAGAGAATTCTATCCAAACACCGATTGTTGTGGTTGATGATCATCCGTCTCAGGTGGCGGCAATGGAAGATGGCAATCTGGGTAAGAGCATTGACGATATAAAAGTGGGTTTCTTGTCTCCGAAGCATGATTCACGTCACACAAAATTGGATGTCAAAGGCGATCATCCAAGTTTACCACGCAATTTGTTAACCGAATCACTGCAAAGATTTGACAAAAAAAAAATGCAGTGGCAGTGACTGAGGCGGTGCCAGCGTCGTAATCGGTAATGCGGTTGGAAGATGTTGTGACGGCGCCGGAAACCCAGGTGGAAGAGAGGGTTTTCGCCCCGGGTTGGGTTGATACACCGGGTCAGGTTACTGGCACAGAGGAGTCTTAGGTACAGGTTAAGGCTCAGTCTTTGTTGATGGATCGGGTCTAAGTTGCGGAGCCCCAAGCAGAGGTGCGGGCATCTGGCCTAATTTTGAATCCAGCACTAGTAGCCACCCGAGAGACCATTGTAGTATTAATTCACTCGCACTCAATTTTTCGAGCATGCCCTTGGTCCCAATCATTGTTCATCCGGGTGAGCCAGCTCCTTTACGACGCTCACCGCATCTTGCCCAGAAAGGTTCTGCCCCTAATACTCAATAGTCTAGGACTACTTATATTTTTTCTCATATAATGGTTATATGAATTGGTTAATTTGGAATGTTCGAGGAATTGCGAATGATAGAACTGTTGCTAGCGTTCGTCAATTGAAATATGCTCACAATTTAAGTCTTCTTGTTTTGTTGGAACCCATGATTGGTGTGGGTGATTTGCAGCTTTATTGTCAGAGATTGGGTTTTGATCACCGTTATAGAAATTGCAGTAGTCAAATTTGGATTCTTTGGGATGGTTTGGTGGCTGTGGATATTGTAGGTGACATGGAACAAGTTGTTCATTTCAGATTTAATTCTTTTTCGGGCATCCCTCAGTTTATTGTTCTTTCATCTATGCAAAGTGTTCTTATGTGGAGCGGAGACTCTTATGGGATGAATTGCCGTCTTTTCATTCTCAGAAAGTTAAGGATCGGTTCCTGCTATGTTACCTATTGGTGAGTTTGCGGATGCCATTAATGATTGTGAACTTTTAGAGGTGCCTAGTTTGGGTGTGCTGTGTACTTGGTGCACGGCAGGAGTGCATCCTCTTCATAGAAGACTTGATAGGGTGTTAGTAAATACATCCTGAAATACAATGTTTCAACATACTCAGGTAACACATCTTCCCATAACTGTTTCTGATCATTGCCCGTTACTGATTGATTTTCGACTTGTGTTGGATAAAAGGGGAACGACATTTCGATTTTAAGATCTGTGGGTCAAACACAGGACGTTCGTGGAAGTAATTCAAAACAGTTGGGCAGAGGAGGTTAAAAACTCTGGAATGTATAGGCTTCAGGAGAAACTGAAAATATTGAAGAGGGCGCTGAGTATATGGAATCGTGATGTTTTTGGAAATGTTCATGCTCGGGTAACATCCACAATGGAGACTATTTCCATCAAGGAAGCTGCTTTAGATCTTGATCCAAACCACGTAAACTTTTGTGAACTAGCTGAGGCAAATGACCAATACACCATTGCTCTAGAACAGGAAGAAACATTCTAGAGACAAAAATCTCGCATCAAATGGATCAAGGAGGGCGAATCTAACAAGAATTACCTCCCCAACTAGTGAGATATTGACTGCGGCTCAGGACATTGGGCTGGCGGGTGTCTCCTTCTTTGAGACACTCTTCGGCCGAGCTACTACACCTTCATCAGAAGATTTTTTGTTGCAGTATATTCCCACTCTGGTTTCAGCTGATGATAACAAAAAGCTTGATAAACTCCCCTTCAACCAGGAGATAAAGGAAGCGGTCTTTGGATTGAGCCCAAACAATGTAGCGGGTCCAGACGGATACACAGGGAGGTTTTATCAGACTTGCTGGGATATTGTTGGTCATGATATGGTTTGAGCTGTATAGGACTTCTGGGCGGGCTTACCATTACCAAAATCTATGGCGAGTGCACTTCTGGTTTTGATCCCTAAAGTTGATAGTCCAATGACATTTGCTGATTTCAGGCCTATTTCGCTACGTACCTTTTCCAGCAAAATCATAACTAAGGTGATTTCATGCCTATTTCATACCTATTTGGTGATTTAATGGCGAATCGCCTATCTGAACTTCTTACATCTTTGATCAGTTGTAATTATACAGGTTTTGTGAGTGGGCGAGCAATAACTGATAACATTCTAATGAAAACTGAGATGGTGGGATCCCTCAATAAGAAAGTCAGGGGCGGCAACATAATTATCAAGTTGGACATGATGAAGGCATTTGATCGTGTGTCCCACTCTTTCCTACTTGTTGTTCTGCGGCAATTTGGCTTTAGCCCTCACTTTCGTCATTTTATAAGTAATCTGCTTGAGTACAACTGCTTTTCTGTATTGATTAATCGCAGTCCGTATGGTTTTTTTTTTTAATCTAGTATGGGTGCAAAGCAAGGCGATCCATTGTCCCGACTTCTCTTCATTTTGGTAGCTGAAGGGTTCTCTCGGGGTCTCAATTATCTCATGGGAATTCGATTCATTGAACCATATGTAGTTTCACACTCGAATATGGTCATTTCTCATTTCGCATATGTAGACAATATGGTGATATTTCTGAATGGAAGAAAACGGAGTTTGACACGATTGATGGAGTTCATTCAGCAATATGAGACAGTCTCCGGGAAAAAGATCAATCTAGTTAAAAGCTCCTTCTATGTATCAAGTAGGACCTCTCCAGCTCAGGTACATTTGGTACAACCGATCACAGCCTTCTCGCTAGATACCTTCCCTTTTACATATCTTGGCTGCCCTATATTCACGTGATGGGCTAAAGTTATTTATTTTGCTCCGATGTTGGAGAAAATTGCTTTGAGAGTTACGGGTATGCTAAGAAAACTACTTGGCTTTGGTGGAAGATTAATTCTTGTTCGGCATGTGTTGCTTTCCATGACCCTTTATATTTCGGCGTCTGCACATCCGCCAAAAAGGGTGTTAGCTGATATTGAAAGAATTTTGGCGAATTTCTTATGGGGACAATCAGAATATGGTAACATACGACATTAGATGGGGCGGAAAAGATTGTGTAGTGAAGTGGGACAAAATGGATTAGGCTTGCATTCTTTGAGCTCTCTACAAACAGCTTTCTCATTCAAATTATGGTGGAGGTTAAGAACTACGCATTCGATTTGGCGGGATTTTATGATTGACAAATATTGTACCAACATACCACATCCATCTTGGTGACAACATGCAGTCATGCATCATTAGTCTGGCGGCGCTTGTTGGCTGTCAAGGACAAGGTCGAGTCACACATTGGACTGCTTGTGCGAGGTGGATTGTCTTCTTCTGGTTCGAAATTTTCACTTTAAATGGATGTTTTGGCACCCCAGGAGCACGACATAATCCTTATGAGCCAATTTCACATTTTATCGGCCCAACAGGTTGGTCCACAACAGCTCGATATTTACTTCCAACATCTATGTCGCGGCTGGGTTTAGGGAATGGAGCGGATTGATGGGTTTGGATGCTCAAGAACATTGGCAAGTTGTCTGTCACATCTATGCTTAAGGAGATACAGCCTATGGGGGTCACCCAAGGATCTCGCATTATTATATGGTCTTCCATCTTGCCTATGTCTTTGCGTATTCTCTTATGGAAGCTGTTTAACCGATATCTTGTGCTAGATGAACTAAGTCAGAGATGGGGAATTTCTTTAGCATCTAATTGTTTTTGTGGGAATGGAGTTGATAGTTTTGTGCATATTTTTCTTGAATGCCATTTCACGCAATTTTTGTGTTGAATGACTTGTGGAAGGGTAGTGGTGAACTAGAGCTTATTGACTTGTGATACGCCAATATCTTTATTGAAGTATCTTTGGTGGAAAGGAAAGGGGAAATGGCGAGATATATATGTCGTACTATTTTCCAGTGTTGTCTGGATTTTATGGCGAGCGAGATGCATATTTGTTTTTAAGGGGAAGGGATCTAATGGTCGTGGATTGATGCGGGATTATGAACTCTATACAAAACCTATTCTTCTTGTTGCAGGATTAAATGATCATTATATGGGGAGCGCTATACCACAATGGATGGCAACAACCCGCATCAAAGTTGTACGGTGGATGAGCCCGTTGTAGCAAAATGGATACATTATCCTCAATGCAGATGGTTGAAGGGATTCATGGGCGGAAACTCGTTCCAAACACCCATGGATCCTCCCCTGAAGGATCCGCTCATATGAAACAATTCGAAAAAGCAGCAAGAAAAACTTACGTTTTGGATTCAAGAAGCTACTTCTTGAATGGAGGATGACGTTTCTTGGATCGGATGTTGCTACCGATTGATCTCCCTTTGCGGAAAGTCCCTCTACCGGTATCCACGCGACGAAACGGGCAGCGATTGCTAGCTCTTCGTATTTTCTGATTTTCGGGAAATAGAGAGAAAAAGGAGAGGCTGAAACTGAAATCTAATTTCAGAGACTTGGTAATATTTCGGCTGAAAAAACATGTCCTAGGGTTTCGGCCAAGAGATCATTATATAGGGTGTGAGAGTTTGTTCCCATAACCAACTCTCACATCCTCAACTCCTCTCGGCAGTGGGAGTCTCTAACTCCTACGTCCCCTAGACTTCTGCTAGTAGTGGGAGTCCATATCGGATAATAACTCCCACGTAATCCCAGCTATAGTAAAATACCGAAATTGCCCCTATCTCTAATTCGAATAATAAACACTTTATTATTTTCAGAAAGACGAATGTCAGATACAATGAACCTAGACACATTCTAGATTCATTGAATCTGGACATAAAGCTCGTTAGCTCGTCTATGCGTGTGACCCTGTAGGTTCATCTCACAATGGCAATGAAAACACACTTAGTAGTATGTGTTCATAAATCACAAGCGGTCCCTAGCAGGACATTGTGACTACCCAAAGTGAATGAATATACAACGGAACCTAATATCAATCCACTATTTAATCCCTTTGTCTCGCGATATCCTAATTAAGCATAAGGCATGGTGGTCGTCACCCTTATTAAGCTTAATTGTATTTATGCTCGATCTCCGGGTAGACTGTTTCGACAAATAGCATTTGATAACCACTTTATCAAATACATTTGAGCACGGCCATGCATTTAAACAGTCTTTCCCTATCGAGGGGCCCATGGATATCTCTCTCTAATAATAGAGAGGGACAAATTCCTTACAATGTCTCTCACATTCAAGCTATGATAGGACACTACATCCGATCTCAGTCGTATTGATTACTCTGTTACAAGTAACGTCCCGATCGAGTCAAAACGTGGCTCCATTCATACTAGAATCAATGAAGACATAAGGTCTAAGGATTCTAAAATAGTATTGAGGAAGTAATACTTATGACTTAAGACGATGGAGTATTACTTCTCTGACGGATCACGTCCAATACAATGTATCTCTATATATTGCATCTATGATGTGATTTGTATCCATTACACATGATCAGTAAAACAAGATCATCAATCAACAATCATACTAGTTTTATTTCATAGTAATTAAGCATTACATAAAACTAGGGACTTCTAGAATAGTAATTACATAAGCTAATGAGTTTTACTATCAAATCACACATTTGATAATCAAAAGCAAAATTAACTATTCAATTACATGCTCAAAAGATAATAAAACGCACAACATGTGCTAATGGTCCTAGGGCACTACTAACAATGGTGCTTCAAGAGGTAACCCGGGGCTGACCGGGACGGGTGGTGTGTTGAGACAACCGAACAGGGACTTTATAGCAGCCTTTACCCGGTTCATTGGAGAATGGCATACGAATGCTGAGGTGGAAATGGAGGCCATGGATCATGGCTTGCGGTTGGCGGAGGAGCTCGGATTCCGCCGGGTAAGGATCGAAACTGACTCGAAAATGCTTTGTGATTCGGTCAATCGACGAACAATACATTCTTCGAAACTTGACAGCCTTTTTTAGAATATTTTGAGGCGCATGAACAACAATATTGTGGTACATATTTTTCGAGAGGCAAATCAAGTTGCAGACAGTCTATTAAATTAAGCGTGTGTTACACGGTCATCTTATGTTTATACATTTTTTGAGAACTTGAACGCTAAGATCAAATGGCAGTGTATACTTGACCAATTGAGCACCCCTTATCTTAGACAAATACATTGATAGGATACAGTAGCTTTTTTGCTCCCTTGCACTTGCTGATTCGGTAAGCAAAGACCCATACTGATTTTATTTTTTGGGCCTCGGCCTCCTATCAATAAAAGTGCGCATTTACTTAAAAAGAAAAAAAAAGGATAGTTGTGCACGCACTCAAAGTTATAATTGGATATATAGTCATTCAAAATGAGGTGAAAGGTTTTTATTTGAATTTTGACACTGCTCGTGAAATTCATTCAACTCGATATAATTTGTTGAACGTTGAAAAGATTTCCAATTTTTTGGATAAAAATAAATTCGATAGGTCACTGCTTCATTCAAGTAGAGGAATCCCTAAGAAGCATCAACTAGAGATCTTTTTCTTACTCGAACTTGGTTGATTCTATTACTTGTCGGATAGAGGGATGGCAAAACAAGTTGCTAGATATGGCTAGGCGAATGTTGTTGATTCGTCACGTTCTTTGCTCCATGACCTTGCATATTCTGGCGGTCTCACATGCCCCTCGCCTCATTAAAGGCTCAATAGACTCGTTAGGGATTTGATTTTGGCATTGGCAATGTTAATAGTAAAATATGGATTTTCTGGAATGGTAACTTAGATGTGGAAATCCTTGGCGATTTGTAGCAGATTGTACACTTACAAATTAAATCTGTCACGGGAACTATTTTATATTGCTCGATTGTGTATGCGACAAGCTCTTATGTCTTGCGCAGGGACCTACGGGCTGAAATGGCAAATTACACGCAACAAAAACAGGGACCTTGGTTGATTGGGGGAGATTTTAATGTGGTCAGCACTTTGGAAGAAAGCTCCGGTTCTATTCTTGCATTATTTCCTATGTCCGACTTTAACAATGCGATAGTTGATTGTAATCTTATGGATACGCCTATTTTGGGGAGCATGTTTACTTGGTGTCGAGCTTCACCGCGACCTTTGTTGCGACGTTTGGACCGGGTGCTTGTTAATAGTGATTGAAATGATATATTTCACTCAACGAGGGTGGAACATTTGCCTCGGGCAGAATCATACCACACTCCGCTATTAGTCAGTCTGCCTGCCTATGGAAGCAAGTTTCTTGACTTTTTTGGTGTAGATTGCCTACACACTCTACTGAACGTTAAAATTGATGATGGTCACCGATTGAAGTTTCTTAAAATTGGCTGTGCTTGATATTTTTGCAAGTTTTAATATTTACGCTAAAAGTCTTTTCTCGATTGTTTATAATGGAAATTAGATAGATGTGCCCTTCCAAGTTGTTCCATGCAACATGTTGCAGCTAACGATTGTGGACTAATATAGCGATTCATCTTCTTTAATGCATTAAAAGCACTCGTATTATCATCCCATCTAGAGAGTCTAAAATATAAAGTCACTTGTAAGGTCCATACATGCATCTGCGCTATTCATATTCATTCCTTACAATGAATAATCTCATACATCTTGATTTGCATGTTCCAGTTGGTAAAAGCCTTAGGAAGTATACAACATTCTATATAGTAGTTCCAAAGAAATATCGTTTTAGGAGGTCCTTCGATGAATCAGAGGAAAATATTAGGAAAAGAAATAAGGAACTAATAAAATACTAGTATAATCATCGTAATAATGAGTTTGATTTCGAATTTTTTAATTTTCTTTTTTAAAATGTTTATTTTCATTTGCTTTGTCCAAATATTTAATTTTTATAAATAATAGAAAAATGTTTAATGCTCAAGGAGACTAAATATGTGCGTCATTCGAACGTGATTCTAGAAAATAAAAAGTATTTCATATTTACCCATTTTTATATGCCGACTCCCATTCATGTCACTATGATTATATTCATCTTCTAATTTTAACTAGTATAAGTTTACTGATCGTTGGAATTTTTTTTTATCTTGATGCAGAATAGTTAAAGATGAGGGATCATAATGTAGTCCGACCCCTGGGGTTAAACCAGGCTCAGGAAAAATTGGATAGAAGATAGCTCTCATAATGGCATAACACATTCATAGAACTCTTTCAATAAGCTTGATACACCCCAAACTTATCCGACCGTTGGATAATTGAATGTAAAGATATAGGAATAATGTTACAAGATTTTTTTTTAAAATAGAGTTGAATTAAAGGGTTTTTTAATATATAGTATTTGTAGATTTCATCAATTCATTGCAATTAAAAGTTGTGTAAATATTTAATCTTTCGGTACACATAATCTAGTATACATTGTGTTACACAATTTTTTTGCTTTTCATAATAAATTGAAATATATCTATATATAGTCAATAAAAATTTCACAAAGTTCCATCCTCGTACGTAAATTTTAAAATAAAAAACAAAATTATACCTATCATTTCGCAATTTCAAACAACAGCCCGTACAAGAGAAGAGATCGTTGTATATAAGGACATACGCTACTGCTAATGATCAAATAAACTGGTTGCCGGATGAATTGTTGCTTTATATCCCGTCCCGTCTAAAAATCGAAGATACGGCTATTACTAATAGCCTTTCCCTTTAATGGAGAAACCTTTTGTTATAAAACAGTTGTTTGAAGCTTCAAATTCATAAAGGAAACAAATCGTAGACTTTCGATGGATCATAAGAATTATTATATGGTATTTGTTATTCCAAATTTGAAAAATACCCATAAGCTTTAATGTTCACTAGAATCGTACAGAGGTTCACACCTCAACAAGCTTAAGATTTGTGCATATAGGGATAGTTGTACACCCACTTAAGGTCAAAATTCGATGTATAGTCATTCAAAATTGGGTGAAAGTTTTTTATTTGAATTTTGACACTTCTCGTGAAATTCATTCAACTCCATATAATTTATTGAATGTTAAAAAGATTCCCAATTTTTTGGATAAAAATAAATTTGATATGTCACTGATTCATTAAAGTAGAAGAATCCTTAAGAAGCATCAAATAAAGATCAATTTATATCTTAAATCAACTTCCTTGGGATCTGCAAGTTTTCTTGACTTTTTGGGTATAGATTGCTTACACACTCTACTGAACGTTAGAATCGACAGTGGTCACCGATTGAAGTTTCTTAAAATTTCCCGGTGCTTGATATTTTTGCAAGTTTTAAGATTTACGCTAAAAATCTTATCTAGATTGTTTATAATGGAAATTATATAGATGTGCCTTCCAAGTTGTTCCTTGCAACTTCTTGCAGCTAACGATCGTTGACCAATATAGCGATTCATCTTCTTTAATGCATTAAAAGCACTCTTATTATCATCCCATCTAGAGAGTCTCAAATATACAGTCACTTGTAAGGTCCATATATGCATCTGTGCCATTCATATTCATTCCCTTCAATGATCAATCTCATACATCTCAATTTGCAAGTTCCAATTGGTAAAAGCCTTAGGAAGTATACATCATTCTATATAGTAGTTCATAAGAAGTCTACATTAAAGATGGAATATCGCTTGACGAGGTCCTTCGATGAATTAGAGGAAAACATTAGGAAAAGAAACAAGGAACTAATAAAATACTAGTATGATCATCGTAATATAGAGTATGATTTCCATTTTTTTAATTTCTTTTAAAATGTGGAGTTTCATTTCCTTTGTCCAAATATTAAATTTTTATAATTAATAGAAATATGTTTAATGCTCAAGGAGACGAGATATATACGTCATTCGAGCGTGATTCTAGAAAATAAAATGTATTTCATGTTTCCCCATTTTTATATGCCGACTCTCATTTATGTCACAATGATTATATTAAACTTCTAATTTTAACTAGTATAAGTTTACTGATCACTGGATTTTTTTATCTGATGCAGAATAGTTCAAGATGAAAGATCATAATGTGTCCGACCCATAGGGTTAAACCAGGCTCATGGCAGATTGGATAGCAATTAGCTCTCACAATAGCACTACCATCTTTATAGAACTCTTTCAAATAAGCTTGATCTACCTCCAAACTTATCCGACTGCTGGATTGTTGAAAGTAAAGATATAGGAATTATATTACAATATATTTTTTTTTAAAAATAAAGTTGAATTATAGGGTCTTTTTATATATAGTATTTGTAGATTTAATCAATTCATTGCAATGAATATTTGTGCAAATATTTAATCTTTCGGTTAACATAATCTAGTATACATTGTGTTTCATATTAGATATTCACTCTGGCTTTCGTGTGTTACACAAATGTTTTATCTTTCCATAATAAATTGAAATATATCTATATATAGTCAATAAAAATTTCACAGCGTTCCATCCTCGTACGTAAATCTTAAAATAAAAAACAAAATTATACCTCTTGTTTCGTAATTTCAAAAAGAATCGTACAAGAGTAGAGATCGCTTCATATAAGGACATGCGCTACGCTAATGATCAAATAAGCTTGTTGCCGGATGAAGTGTTGCTTTATATCCCGTCCCGTCTAAAAATCTAAAATACGGCTATTACTAACAGCCTTTCCTTTAAATGGAGAAACCTTTTGTTATAAAACAGTTGTTTCAAGCTTCAAATTCATAAGGAAACGTAGAGTTTCGAGGGATCATAAGAATTATTATATGGTATTTGTTATTCAAAATTTGAAACATACCCATAAGCTTAAAGGTTCACTAGAATCGCACAGAGGTTCACACCTCAACAAGCTTTCGATTTGTGCATATAGGGATAGTTGTGCACCCACTCAAGGTCATAATTAGATATATAGTCATTCAAAATTGGGTGAAAGTTATTTATTTGAAGTTTGACACTGCTCGTGAAATTCATTCAACTCGATATAATTTATTGAATGTTAAAAAGATTCCCAATTTTTTGGATAAAAATAAATTTGATAGGTCATTGATTCATTAAAGTAGAAGAATCTTTTTTTTTTTTAATAAAACCACCAACATGGTGGGGCGATCCCCGTATATTAATAAAAGCCGAAGCAAATATACATAGAGGGAGGCATAATACCAAAACCTCTAAGTAGGTGGAAACAAATCCAATCCATACAAAAAGAAACGTTGCAAGAACTGAACCATTTATCACATGATTCAGGTGTTACAGACATTCCTAATATAAATGATGTAGATCGCCGTCCACTTCAAAGAATAACAAGAAGATAAAGGATTATTTAAACTGTACATAAGGAGTACCACTCCTACCTAGTTCCAACAAACCTCTAATAGGCTAAGGTAGCAAATGAAACTGATGAAAAGTTTGAGACGATTGTGTACTACATGACAAATTCGCCAAACCATCAGCCACTGAGTTTACCTCTCGAAAGACATGTTCAATCCTTCAATTCCCCAAAAGGTGCAAAATTTGGCGAAATAAGCAATCCAAAGACCAATTAGAAATCGTACCTTTAGTCACCGCTTTGGCCATTACCGAAGAATCTGTCTGAATTGAGAAGCACAAAATGCCAAGTCTATGTGCCAATTCCAAGCATTCCCGCGCTCAGACTCGTTCGCGAATCACCAATGAAGACAGAAAATGCCGGTAAAAAATTACCATCTCTGCAACAAAAGATACCCCCTATGCCGGATGGACCCGGGTTTCCTTTTGACGCACCATCAGTGTTCAATATGTAATTCGCATGTCCAGCGCTTCCCCATTTTACAATCAAAGTTCTTCGTGGAGTGAAAGAAGCTCTATATGAGTCAAATACTATACCACGAGCACTCATCAAAAGATGAATTTGAACCCGAAATTGAGCCAATATACCAGTTTGGGAAATAATTTTAGCCAAAAAAATAAACCGGCAACACGCCGAACAAGCCAACAGAATAAGAGTCTGTGATTTGCCGAATACCACAAAAAATGCCAGAAGATCCGCGAGCCTTAAAAAGCGTTGATCATCCCACCGCAATCCGCCAAGAGCCGCAACTCCTTCCAAATACACCACGCTAACGAGCATTGTACAAACAAATGATCATACTCCCCAGAGCCACCACGACAAACGCACCATGAAGCAATGGACGTACCAAACCTCTTGCGATCCTCATCCAAAGCTAAAAACCTGTTTAATAATTTCCACATAAAAAGAGACATAGACAGGGGCAATATCTTATTCCAAATGCAAACCCGAGACAATTGAGAAACACTTGTTCCCTTATCTAATTCCAAAACCGAGGAAATGGTAAAATTCCCATAAGGTTCCAACATCCATATCAGCCTATCGGGTTTCACTAGCCGAACTAATGTGAACATCCGGAAGCCGCTCCATGAACCCAGGCGGAACCATACTGGAAAGTTCTTGTCTTTGCCAGTTGCTAGCTAAATAGTAAAGTTTGATGCAAGCTCCAAATAGGACATCCGAAGGCTTCTCTACATGTGAAATCAAAGCACCATGTAAAGTAAAATTTTCAAAGTAAATACTTGAGTTACCGTTCTGAAGCAAGAGACCGATGTAATCTTCCACTTCCAAAGCAACCACAATCACACGTTGCCACACTGGCGAGCATCTCGAGAGCCATTGTGCTAGTCGTGGATGAACTAGAGTTGAACAATATTTTCATTGAAGGAAGTCTACCCGCAGAGAGGATCTTGTTATGAAATTCCACAATAATTTCCAAGAAAAAGTCTTGTAAAAGCATTTGAGTGAGGTAACTCCAACACTGTTAAATTGAGTTGTGCGAGACATATTACCCCCAAGACATCCAATGCCTCCGTGGTCCGTCCTCAGAATTACCCCATACAATCCGGGAGAACAGTCGCTCCAACCGATTTAGAACAAGAACAGGAACATTGCACACCGCCAGAATATGAAGTGTCATTGAATTTAAGACTGATCGAACCAAAAGCAATCGACCACCCATCGACAATAATTTTCTTTGCCATCCTTCAACCTTAGCCGAGACTGCCTCCACTAAACCATTAAAATAATGAACCTTACCTCGCCCCCGGAATAGCGGACAACCAAGATACTTCATTGGAAACTTTCCTTCCACAAGTCCGGTTACTGATTGGATCATTGTTCGAGCCACAGACGAGGTTCGTGCGGATGCGTAGAAAGAACTCTTCCCAACATTCACTCTTTGTCCCGA
Source organism: Vinca minor (assembly GCA_026122235.1). NCBI lineage: Eukaryota > Viridiplantae > Streptophyta > Magnoliopsida > Gentianales > Apocynaceae > Vinca > Vinca minor. Next base: position 822,642 of record JAOCZM010000118.1, read on the forward strand.
AGCATTTCTCATACCTTTGCAGAAAAGACACAAGTTCTTCCAGATTACGCTTACGACCATTGGTGAAAATAATAACATCATCTGCAAAAGCTAAATGTGAAACAACAACCGTCTGTCGCGGTACATAATAAGGGAATAAAGCATCAGATAAATCTAAATTGTTCAGACCCTTAGAAAAAACATCTGCCGCCAGAATAAACAAAAGAGGTGATAAATGATCACCTTGTTTTACCCCCCCCCCATGTGCCTTCTCATAACCATAAGGTACCCCATTAATCAATACAGAAAACCAATTAGAGGTGAGAACATTTTTAATCAAGTTAACAAAGTGTGGAGAAAAGCCAAATTTGATCAAAACTTTAATGAGGAAACTATGTAAAACCCGGTCGAAAGCCTTCATCATGTCTAGTTTTATAATCAAGTTACCTCCCCAAACCTTTTGATTAATAAAGTGAACCAACTCCATTGCCAAAAGAACATTATCAGATATTGATCGCCCCTTCACAAAACCTGTTTGATTAGGACAAAGAATATGAGGCAATAATAAAGCAAGCCGAGAAGAAATTACCTTGGTGATGACTTTGTTAGCAAAATTACAAAGAGCTATAGGGCGAAAATATTTTAAATGAACCAGATTAAGAATTTTTGGCAACAGAACAATAGACGTACTTGCTAGTTGCTTCGGCATAGGCAAGAAAAACCAAAAATCCCGGACGTCTTGTAGCTCATTATTCCCCACAATTTCCCAACAGTCTTGAAAAAAAACCCCAGAAAAGCCGTCCGGTCTTGAAGCACTATTCCTATCCAGGGGAAAAACCGCCTCCCGGACTTCCAAAAGTGACAGAAAAGCCGAGAGAGATTGATTGCCCGAATCCTCCAAGAGCCTCGGCACAATCTCTAGGACCGAGTCCCACATCTTCCGATAATAAGTTCTCATAAAACCGAGCTGCCTCATCACCAATATAATTCTCATTAGTCAGCCATACCTCCTGATCCGTTTGAAGTGTAGAGATATGCATTCTTTTTCTCTTATTCTTACATAATGCATGAAAGTACTTTGTGTTTGCCTCCCCTTCTTCGATCCATTTAACTCGTGATTTTTGTCTCCAAAAGGATTCATCCACATCTAAATAGAAACGAAACTCCTCCTCAGCCACCTTCCAATCTTCACGGTTCATGTCATTTGGATAGCAATCAAATGCAGCCTCAACCAATGTCACCTTCCCCGCGACAATCTTAAGTCTTGTAGCAAAATTTCCAAAGGTCTCCGCGTTCCATTGCCTAAGTACCCGTTTGAGGCGTTTTAATTTTTCCACCAATATCCACATACCATTCCCGCCTATTTTCTCCTTCCAACAGTCCACCACTACCTCTTTAAATTTTTTATGACGAGCCCACATATTCTGATATCGAAAGGAACCTTTTCGCACCCCACCCTCTCGGCTAACACTCACCAACAACGGACAATGATCCGAAACAGATCGATGTAAATGTTCAAGTTTTGTAACAGAGAAAAGGTCATTCCATCGAATATTAACAAAAATACGATCAAGTCTCCTCAACAGCGGTGGCAAAGGGCTTATGCACCATGTATATGAAGGGATTCATGGGCGGAAACTCGTTCCAAACACCCATGAGTCCTCCCCTGAAGGATCCGCTCATACAAAATGAATCAGAAAATTACAAGAAAAGACTTACGTTTTGAGTTCAAGAATCGGATTCTTGAATGGAAGATGCTATCTTTATGGCTCGGATGCAATGATCACCTTGAATCCTCCCTTGCGGAATTGCTCCCTACCGGTATCCACGCGACGAAGCGGGCAGCAAGTGCTAGCTCTCCATTTTTCTGAGTTTTTGGAATTAGGGAGAAAAGGAGGCAGAACAAGAAATCTGATTTCTTGTGGGTTTTGGTATTTCGGTTGAAAATCTCTCTAACCCTAGGGTTTCGGCCAAGAGTGGTTTATATAGGGTATGAGAGTTTGTTCTCATAACCAACTCTCACATCCTCAACTTCTCTCGGCAGTGGGAGTCTTTAACTCCCACGTCCCCTAGACTTCTGCTGGTAGTGGGAGTCTTTATCAGATAATAACTCCCACGTAATCCCAGCTATTAACCAAATACCGAAAATGCCCCTTATCTATAATTCAAATAATAACGCTTTATTATTCTCAGAAAAATAAATGTCAGATACAATGAACCTAGACACATTCTAGATTCATTGAATCTGGACATGAAGCTCGTTAGCTCGTCTATGCGTGTGACCCTGTAGGTTCATCTCACAGTGGCAATAAAAACACACTTAGTAGTAGTATGTGTTCATAAATCACAAGCGGTCCCTAGCAGGACATTGTGACTACCCAAAGTGAATGAATTTACGGTGAAACCTAATATCAATCCACCATTTAATCCCTTTGTCTCGCGATATCCTAATTAAGCATAAGGCATGGTAGTCATCACCCTTATTAAGCTTAATTGTATTTATGCTCGATCTCTAGGTAGACTGTTCTAACAAATAGTATCTGATAACCACTTTATCAAATACATTTGAGCACGGCCATGCATTTAGACAGTCTTTCCCTATCGAGGGGCCCATGGATATCTCTCTCTAATAAGAGAGGAACAAATTCCTTACAATGCCTTTCACATTCAAGCCTTGATAGGACATTACATCCGATCATCAGTCGTCTTGATTACTCGATTAAAAGCAACGTACGACAGAGTCAAAACGTGGCTCCATTCATGATAGAATCAAATGGAGACATAAGGTATAAGGATTCTAAAATAGTATTGAGGAAGTAATACTTATGACTAAGGACCATGAAGTATTACTTCTCTAACGGATCACGTCCAATACAATGTATCCCTATATATTGCATCTATGATATGATTTGTATTCATTACACATGATTAGTAAAACGTAATCATCAATCAAACATCATACTAGTTTTATTTCATTTTAAAATAGATTACATAAAACTAGGGACAACTAGAATAGTAATTACATAAGCAAATGAGTTTTACTATCAAATCACGCATTTGATGTTCATAAGCAAAATTAACTATACATATGAAATGCTCAAATAGATATAAAACGTACAACATATGCTAATGGTCCTAGGGCAGTACTAACAGTATACGGACTAGGTGTTAAAGGATTTAAATTATAACGAATATTATCCATAGTGATGCGAAACCGTGATGTTTTATATCAATGTTCGACTTTTTAGCAGATCTTTCTCTATCTCGAAATAGTTTCTATGGGAATATACTCAACACAACCCCGAGCAGGCTAAGTATCAATGAAGGCTGAAACATCCCAACTAGAGAAACAAGCTAGTTGATACATTAACTCAAAGAATATGAAGTTCTACCGAAAATTCATAAACAAGTATCGAAGGAATAACCTTAATCAAAATATCAATATATCAGGTCTAATCTTAAAGGTGGCCGAAATTGCTCTTTAAGTAGAGGAATTTCGGTTCCAACAATAAAACAAGATAAGAGTCCTAAAACAAATAAGAGTCCTTGAAGAAGTAGGACTCTTGAATAACAACTTGCTATCAAGTAAAACACTTAAACAAGATAATAGGCACATGTTTCTATTATCTTGGCGGCTAGAAAGTAAATAACTACCAAATCTATGAAGAGTCCTAGTTGCATTAGGATTCTTATTAACCAACTAACTAACACATGGACAACATGTCCTTTATTATAGCAACTACTTGCTATACACGAAAATAAGCCTAAATATAGTAAATAATATGCTGAAAATAATTAAAGTCTAGAATAGACTTTAATGTACAAAAGACTAAAATGCCCTTAAAATTCGTCCCCATTCTGGACAGTTTATTGGGCCAACTTGTACGACAATATTGGATATCAAGAAGGCAGAATCTGGTCTTGTGATCTCATAGAAGTTGTATATCTGCCTTTTATCTTTAATATGCAATTGGAATCAGCTTCATTGGATGCCTATATCGAAAGATATGATCATTATACCAAACAGTAGCAAAGCTGTACATTCCTTGTACACTTGTGATACTTAAGAGTTTGACTTGTACAACATTCCTAGATGCAATTTAGAGTCCTCTTTGTATCTGAATGCACGTTCCCTTGAGTTGGGCAGCCCCAAGGTTGGTACCGTATCATCCCGAAAATCAGCTTTATAATCTGAAAAATGAATTAAAGGGAGCAAGTTAGAAATATGGAAAGTAAAAATTTCATTGTCCTTACCTATCAAGGAGATTCTCTTGCGGCTGTCCCAAATAAATGGTGTCTTGTCCTTTTTAATTGAAATTAATGGAGCAGCAAACTTGTTAAAATCACGAACAAAAATGTTTATCAAAGCTTGCTAACTCATATGTTGGACGAATTTGAATTGCACTAGTTATTCTCGGCCATTCCACCATCGCATTAAATTTTGCCGGATCAACTTTAACACCTTGAAAACTCACAATGTAACTAAGAAGGTCATTAGAATTAGTGTAACAAACATAATTTCCAATCTTAGCATACAAAGTTTGTGCTTTTAAAATAGTAAAAACAGCCCTAAGATTTCAATATGATTCTCTCGGTTTTTACTATCAACAAGTATATTATCAAAGTAAGGAATTGGATGTCTATACTTAAAATTTATTTTATTAATATGGAGACTATCCGTATATGATCTAAATTTCCTTTCGTGCTTTGGTACAAGATTTCCCGGATTCACTTAAGAACTTAAAGACATACTTACCTTCTTCTTTTCAAGAATTAAATCATCTTGTCTTTGAATTTTCTGATTTTTACCCGAAGATGGCTTATATCTTTCACGATTTTGAAGGCTAGCTAACAACCTTCTCGGCTACTCCTTGGGAAAAATTTCTTGAATTTTCTGAAAAATAGCAAGACTATATGTAGAAAAAGAAGTTAGATTAAAAGAAAAAGTGTTAGTAAATAGTTTCCTTTCAAATCTAACAAAACAACAAGTTGTTTTGCTTGAAGTGTCCTATCTACCTTTCCGGGATTAATGAATAAACACTATTTTCTCTCTTTTTGTGATCTTGCCTTTTTTCTCACTAGGCTCATGGCTTTTGTATCATTTCTTCCCTCGAATTTTACCTCATGGTTAGGGTCACTCGTTTCTTTTCTATCTCGCTCTTTTTTCTCCTCTAAAACAGCCCTTTCGGCTTCTTCCTCACTTATCCACGATCCATCATCCAATTTTATCATTGTACTCTTGTTAGGGAAGTCCATAGCAAAGTGTCCTTTGCCCCCACATTTAGAACATTCCCTAACAAGATTTGGAGTAGAATTTACCCTTGTATTGGCCGATTTGGTTGGATTTTGTGAACTTACTGCCTCAAACTGACCCATGGCTGTTTTTGCACCATTTATGACCTCTTTACCCTTGCTTTGGCTTGGAAAAACAGTAGAAAAAATCTGGGGTGGATTCGGCTTCTCCCAAGTTTGGAAAGTTGCCGTTTTTGCCCTTAAACTCTTTTCCTTTTGCTGCCTTTCAATCTGTTCTGCATAATACAACACAGATGTAATATTATAAATATTAGCACGTTCTACCTTAGGACTAATTTTTTCATTTAGACCAGCCAAGAACCGAGCCAAAGTTGCTTCATTATCTTCCTGAATATTCAATCTAATCATTGCTATCTCCATCTCTTTGTAATATTCAGTAACGGTCTTTGTCCCTTGCCTCAATCTTTGTAATTTATTGTATAAATCATGATTATAAATTTTAGGTACAAATCGTCGTGTCATGACCGCTTTCATATCTTCCCATGAATCAATTGGTCTTTGCCCCGATCTTCTCCGTTCATGGATCTCATTATCCCACCAAATTGATGCATATTCTCCAAACTCCATGGCTGCTAATTTGACCTTTTTCTCTTCCGAATAATTATGAACATAAAAAATATGGTTAACTTTTCGTGTCCAATCTAAAAATAATTGAGGGTCATTAGTACCTAAGAAATGAGGGATCTTGGTCTTAATAGCACCAAGATTATTATCATACCTTTGGTCTTGAACGTTTTGCCTCGGATCATACCTTTGGTTGTGAGCATTTGGTCTCGGATCATACCTTGGATCTTGTGCTCTCGGCTCAAATCCTTCGTCATGAAAAAATGGTCTCGGCTCATACCTGGGATATTGCTGATTTGGCCTCGGTTCATAGGCATAATTGTCCATCATCCTTGGAATAACTTTCGGCTGAAAATCTTGATGTTGCCGAAAATTGTCTCTTGCAATTTGATCAAAGGATTCTTGAGAATCTTGATCTTCTTGATCATCTTTTGCTTCCCCTTTGCCTTTATCCGAATGGTTCTTGAGTTCAAGAACCTCCAGTTTAAGTTCATTGATGGATTGCATCATAGCTTTCATTGTTTGTTGCATTGATTCTTTGAAAAGCTTGTCACCATCCATGGCACCTTGCTGCGAAGTACCTTCATCAAAAGACATTTTCTTTGCAAAGAAAAAGAATCACACAAATCGTTAGTAGAAAAATTCACATGAAAAATTGAATGAACACTAATCTGTGAATAGTAATCTGTGAACAGTAACCGTGAATAGTAATCGTGAATAGTAATCTGATTTTGTTTTTCTCTCAATATTCTACAAATACTTGTCAAGAACTTCCAACTCTAGATGATTTAGGGAAATTTAATTGTTGTGTTGATGGAAGGCTGAAAAAATGAGGAAAGAAATCCTATCTTGACCTACACAAAAAGTTAAGAAAGAAAGAATAAGAGCAATCGTTAAAAAGATGTAACCTTTCCGCTTCTTGATTTCTTGAAAATAGACTTTTAATTCTCGGATGAATAGTGCTGTGAACAGTAACCAAAAAATTTAAAATCTTGAAAACATTGTTTTCTTGATTTCTTTCTTTACCTTATACCTTTACACTTACTCTTTTCTTGGCCGCTTTTATCAAGAACTCCGTGTCAGGAAGATATTACCTTGATTTGATGAGTTTGATGGCGACTAATTCAAGAACAAGAGGGAACAAAAGCCAATTCCTTTGTGTCCAAGCGGACAAGGAAGTTTGCTTTTGGTTTGATCCGTGTCTAGGATAACCCGGCTGCCAATTTCTTTACTTCCGGGTGGCTTTTGCGTATGGTAGTAATATTGTTTTGTTATCTTTCTCGGTCTATTCCAAGCAAACAAGAAAATTTTTTGAAAACGTAAGGTACGCCAAGATAGAGATCAACCTTTTGCTCTGATACCACTTGATGCGAAACCGTGATGTTTTATATCAAGGTTCGACTTTTTAGCAGATCTTTCTCTATCTCGAAATAGTTTCTATGGGAATATACTCAACACAACCCCGAGCAGGCTAAGTATCAATGAAGGCTGAAACATCACAACTAGAGAAACAAGCTAGTTGATACAGTAACTCAAAGAATATGAAGTTCTACCGAAAATTCATAAACAAGTATCGAAGGAATAACCTTAATCAAAATATCAGGTCTAATCTTAAAGGTGGCCGAAATTGCTCTTTAAGTAGATAAGAGTCCTAAAACAAATAAGAATCCTTGAAGAAGTAGGACTCTTGAATAACAACTTGCTATCAAGTAAAACACTTAAACAAGATGATAGGCACATGTTCCTATTATCTTGGCGGCTAGAAAGTAAATAACTACCAAATCTATGAAGAGTCCTAGTTGCATTAGGATTCTTATTAACCAACTAACTAACACATGGACAACATGTCCTTTATTATAGCAACTACTTGCTATACACGAAAATAAGCCTAAATATAGTAAATAATATGCTGAAAATAATTAAAGTCTAGAATAGACTTTAATGTACAAAAGACTAAAATGCCCTTAAAATTCGTCCCCATTCTGGATAGTTTATTGGGCCAACTTGTACGACAATATTGGATATCAAGAAGGCAGAATCTGGTCTTGTGATCTCATAGAAGTTGTAGATCTGCCTCTTATCTTTAATATGCAATTGGAATCAGCTTCATTGGATGCCTATATCGAAAGATATGATCATTATACCAAACAGTAGCAAAGTTGTACATTCCTTGTACACTTGTGATACTTAAGAGTTTGACTTGTACAACATTCCTACATGCAATTTAGAGTCCTCTTTGTATCTGAATGCACGTTCCCTTGAGTTGGGCAGCCCCAAGGTTGGTACCGTATCACATAGTAACATGGTACACATTCTTTCTCCCAATATGATCCGCAGATCTATCATATTGCCATGACCTTCCCAAAATAATGTGACTTGCGGTCATTGGAACCACATCACATAGAACCTTGTCCTTGAATCTTCCAATTCCAAACTCAATCTCCACTTGCTTATCTACCTGGATTTCACCATAATTGTTTAACCAAGAGAGTTTATAAGGCATAGGATGTGCCTTACGTGGTAAATCAAGCGCGGTAACCTTATCATAAGAATTAACGTTAGTGCAACTTCCATTATCAATAATTAATAAACAAAGCTTGCCTTTAACGATGCACTTAGTTTGGAATAGGTTGCTCCTTTGTTGATGAACATCATCTAATGGTTGTGAATGAAGAAGCTTCATTATAACCCAAAGTTGATTCCCATCTTCTGGAAGATCTTCCAAGGCCTCGGTTTTCTCCTCTAAATTATCCCCCTCGGTTTCCTCAACACTAACCCACGTTCCATCATCCAACATGATCATAGTACTCTTGTTTGGGCAGTCCCTAGCAATGTGCCCTTTGCCTCTACACTTAAAACATTCGCTAGCAAGATTAGCAGTAGAATTTACCCTTGAATTTGATGAACCGGTTGTGATTGATGACTTAGTTGCCCCTATTGAAGCCGTGGATGATTTTGTCATACTTTGTACCTCTTTTACCTTATTTTGACTCGGAAAAACAATAGCAAAAGATTGGGGACAATTCGGCTTTTACCAAGATTAGAAATTTGCCGAGTTAGTCCTTGAACTCTTTTCTTTTTGCTGCATTTCGATTTGCTCTTGGAAAGATGGAATCTTGGTTTCGATTGCACCAAGATTATTATCAACCTTTGATCACCTCTTCTTGGTTCAAAAACTTGATTGTTTATCACCCTAGCCGGTTGCTTACCTTGCAACCTTTGATTTTCCCTTTGCGGCTCAATTGCATGAAGTGATACTTCATCATTCTCGGCATCATTAACATCATTACCTCTTGGATTTGAAAATCAAATAATTTTCATTTCTTCCACCATCTGATCCATCATTTGTTGCATTTGGCGCATCATTTGTTGCATTGCCTCCTTAAATAGCCTGTCTTCCGAGAAGACTTCGGGTTTCGTGGATGGATTTCCCTATTGAGACATGTTATACTTTCAAGAAACACAAACTGTTAGATAGAAAAAAAATCACTCTTTATTCCAACAATACTCGTAAAAGAACTCAACTCTAGATGAATTAAAGGTTCTTAAATTGTTGCATGGAGACAAAGCTGAAAAATAAAGGCAAGAAATCCTATCTTGACCAACACGAAAAGGTAAAGAAATAATAAAAGAGTAATCTTGAAATCCTAACACAATCTTTACGTTCTTGATTCTTGTTCTTGACTTCTTTTCTTTAGACTTACCCTTTTCTTGGCCGAACGTTATCAAGAATTCAGGCTTGATGGCTATACAATTCTTGATTTATGGGGGATGTGTCACGGAAAAACAAGAGCAAAGGGGTGAACAAAAACCAATTCTTGAAACGAGTATTAAAGTACTATGAATCAAGAAGTTTGCTTTTGGATTCCTCACTTGTTTCTTTTAAATCTCGGATGACTTTTTCTTTTTAAAACCGAATACCAATTTTTTTTTTTTTTTTTTTTTGTCAATTCAAGCAAACAAGAAAAATTTCAAGAAAACGATAAAGAAACACCAAGAGAGAGATAAATCATTTGCTCCGATACCACTTGATAAGGAAACTTGATAACGAGTATCAAAGATTCAACAAAAAATGCTTAAGTTTAGATCTTTCTCTAACTTGAACTAGTTTCAATGGGAATATACTCAATGCAACTCTAAAGTAGACTAAGTATCGATGGAGGCTGAAACACCACAACAAGTGAAACTAACTTGTTGATACAGTAACTCAAATAATGAATGAATTCTATAAAGAAGTTCAATTCACGAGGATCTAAGGAATAACCTTACCAAATATCATATATCTAACGTAATTACAATGGTGGCCGAAATCCCTCTTAAATAGAGTAGGATTTCGGCTAACAAACCTTAAAAATAAGAGTCCTTGAAGAATTAGGACTCCACAACTACTAGATAACTAACCACTTAACCATTACCTAAAACATGGACAACGTGTCCTTTATTATAGCAAGCACTAATAGATCATGCGGCTATCACATCTCTAAATAAAATAAATAAAGCTGAAAACTAATTAAAGTCTAGAATATACTTTAATTTACAAGATTACTAAAATGCACTTCTTAGCCACTTTGCTTGATAGGGCCGAATTGTACACTTTGTAAACTTAAGAGGTTGACTTGGATATCATCTTCTAGTTGAAGTTTAGCTTCCTCTTTAGTCTTTACGTCTCGGATCAATGATGCAATAAGTTGATTCACATTCCTTGTCTTAAGCCGTGTCATTGGTCCATGTAACTTGGTTAAGGGATCCATTGAGTAGGGGCAGCCCCTTGGATTGTCCCTCATCAAAGAAGCTTCATAGTCACCAAGTTGATTTCCATGTTCGGGTTGTTCTTCATAGGCTACGGTTTCTTCCTCCAAAACAGCCTCCTCGGCTTCCTCATCACTAACCCAAGTTCCATCATCTTTCGTGATCATTATGTTTCGATTTGGGCAGTCCCTAGCAAAGTTACCCTTTCCTCTACATTTAAAACACTCATTTGCAAGGTTAGGAGTAGTACTTAACCTCGAATTTGATGTAGAAGATGTCTTGGCTTCCCCACTTGATGTCGTGACTAATTTTGCGGCTCCAGTGGTCTTCTTTGCTTTGGTTTGGCTCAAGAAAGATGTAGAATTATTTAGGGGCTGATTCGGCTTTTTCCAAGATTGGAAATTTGTCGAATAAGTCCTTAAACTCTTCTCTTTTGGTTGCCTTTCAATTTTCTCTGCATAGTGTACCATAGAAATAAGATTACCAATGTTAGCACGTTTTACCTTTGATCTTATTTCATCATTAAGAACAGCCAAGAACCGCGCCAATTTAGGTTCCTCATCTTCTTGAATATCCAATCTAATCATGGAAATCTCCATCTCTCTGTAGTACTCATCCACCGACTTAGTTCCTTGCCTCAATCTTTGCAAGCGATTGAAAAGTTCCCTAGTGTGATTTTGGGAAACAAATCTACGCTTCATGACCACTTTCTGGCCAACCCTTCTCCTTGTCTCGGCCGCTTTGCCCCACCACATTGATGCATAATCTCCAAACTCCATGGCTGCCAACTTAACCTTTTCTCCTCCGAATATTTATGCAAGGCAAAAACATGCTTAACTCTACGAATCCAATCTAAAAACAATTCGGGATCGTTTGTACCTTGAAAAGAGGGAATCTTGGTCTTGATTGCACCAAGATTACTGTCAAACCTTTGATATTGATCACCCCTTCTCGGCTCAAATGTAAAATTGTCCTCCATCCGAATTGGTTGCCTAGCTCTCGACAAAGGAGTATTTAAATCCAACCTTGGCCGAATGGTCTCTCTTAATGGCTCATTGTATTCATGTGACTTTGAAGGGATTCAAGAGCGGAAACTCGTTCCAAACACCCATGAGTCCTCCCCTGGAGGATCCGCTCATACAAAACGAATCGAAAATTACAAAGAAAAGCACTTACATTTGATGGCTCAAGAATCCGATTCTTGAATGGAAGATTCTGTCTTTAAGGCTCGGATGCAATGATCACCTTGAGCCAACACTTGAGGAATTACTCCCTACTGGTATCCACGCGACGAAACGGGCAGCGAGTGCTAGCTCTTCGTTTTTCCTGAGATTCTTGAATTAGAGAGAAAGGGAGAGGCAGAACAAGAAATCTGATTTCTGGTGGTTTTGGTATTTCGGCTGAGAGAGATTTATGTAGGGAGTGAGAGGTTGTTTCCAGAAAAACTGCCACGTCCGCTCCACCACTTCTGGCAGTGGGAGTCTTTTACTCCCACGTCCCCTAGACCTCTGCTGGTAGTGGGAGTCTTATCGGATAATAACTCCCACGTAATCCCAGCTATAGTTAAATACCGAAATTGCCCCTATCTCTATTTCGAATAATAACGTTTTATTATTCTCAGAAAAATAAAATGTAAGATACAATGAACCTAGACACATTCTAGATTCATTGAATCTGGACATAAAGCTCGTTGGCTCGTCTATGCGTGTGACCCTGTAGGTTCATATCACAATGGCAATGAAAGCAAACTTAGTAGTAGTGTGAGTTCATAAGTCACAAGCAGTCCCTTGCAGGACATTGTGACTACCCAAAGTGAATGAATTTACGGTGGAACCTAATATCAATCCACTATTTAATCCCTTTGTCTCGCGATATCCTAATTAAGCATAAGGCATGGTTGTCATCACCCTTATTAAGCTTAATTGTATTTATGGTTGATCTCCAAGTAGACTGTTCCAACAAATAGTATTTAATAAACACTTTATCAAATACATTTGAGCACGGCATGCATTTAGACATGTCTTCCCTATCGAGGGGCCCGTGGATACATCTCTCTAATAATTGAGAGGGACAAATCCCTTACAATGTCTCTCACATTCAAGCAATGATAGGACACTACATCCGATCATCAATCGTATTGATTACTCGGTTAAAAGTAACGTCCGACTGAGTCAAAACGTGGCTCCATTCATACTAGAATCAATGGAGACATAAGGTCTAAGGATTCCAAAATATCATTGAGGAAGTAATACTTATGACTAAAGACCATGAAGTATTACTTCTCTAACGGATCACGTCCAAATCAATGTATCCCTATGTATTGCATCTATGATATGATGTGTATTCATTACACCTGATCAGTAAAACATGATCATCAATCATACATCATACTAGTTTTATTTCATTGTAAATAACATTACATAAAACTAGGGACAACTAGAATAGTAATTACATAATCTAATGAGTTTTACTATCAAATCACATATTTGATAATCAAAAGAAAAATTAACTATTCAAATACATGCTCAAAAGATATAAAAAAGGTACAACATGTGCTAATGGTCCTAGGGCACTACTAACAGACTCTTCATCAACACTCTCGGCATCAATATCAACTTGTTTACCTCTTTTAGGAGCATATGGTTGCTTTGAAACTTCAAGAAGTTTCGATCTTTCAGACATATCCTCCAATTGTTGCATCATCTTGCGCATGAATTGTGGTGTTGATTCCATAAAAATCTTATCTTCTCCCAAGATTTCGCCTTGCTTTGATGATCCTTCCTGTTGAGACATAATAATCTTAAAGAAAACACTCAAACCGTTAGATAGAAAAAAATCACTCTTTATTCCAACAATACTTGTAAAAGAACTTCAACTCTAGATGAATTAAAGGTTCCTAACTTGTTTCGTTGAGACAACGCTGAAAAGAATGGAAAAGATTCCCTATCTAGATTTACACGAAATCGGTTAAAGAAAGAATAATAGATTAATCTTGAAAATCCTAGGCCTAATCAAGAAAAGAAGATACTTTTAAAGGTATCCTTTTGTGTTTAGGAAAAGGAAGATCTCAATCTTTACGCTTCTTGATTCTTGTTCTTGAATCTTTTCTTTCTTTCTTTTTCTTTGAACTTACCCTTCTTCTTGGCCGAAATTTATCAAGAATGAGGCGCCTACGCTATCAATTCTTGATTTATAGTAATGTATCTTGCCCCTAAAAAATAAAGGGGTGAACGTTTGCCAATTTTTGGAACGAGGCTCCTATGTTATGAACCAAGAAGTTTGCTTTTTGGCTTTATAGTTCACAAAACTTGAATATAACTCTCGGCTATTTTTCTGTTTTTAGGCCGACACTTTTTTTTATCCAAGAAAGCGGTAAAGGTACACCAAGAAAGAGATCAAATTTGTGCTCTGATACCAACTGATGATAAACCTTGATAACTTGTATCAAGATTCAACAACAAAAGGTTGAAACTCGGATCTTTCTCTATCTTGAACTAGTTTCCAAGGGGAATATAATCAACGCAACTCTAAGAAGGTCAATTATCGATGAAGGCTGAAACACCACAAGCGAAACTAACTTATTGATATAGTAGCTCAAAGAATGAATGAAGTTCTATAAGAAGTTCAATTCTCAAGTATCTAAGGAATAACCTTACCAAATAGCATATATCTAACGTAATTACAATGGTGGCCAAAATCCCTCTTAAATAGAGTAGGATTTTGGCTCAATGAACCCACAAAGGAAGAATCCTAATCCAGATAGAATTCTTCAATACTAGAATAGTAAACTAACTATAATAGAACCACAAACTAAACACTTGGACAACATGTCCTTTATTATAGCCCACTAAGATAATGCGGATAAACATGTAAATATAAATAACATAAAGCTAAAAATCTTATTAAAGTCTAGAATAGACTTTAATTTACAAGTTACCTAAAATGCCCTTTTAGCCACTTTGCTTGTTTGGGCCGATTTGAATACTTTGGAAAGTTAAGAGGTTAACTTGAACATCATCTTCTAGTTGTAGTTTAGCTTCCTCTTTGGCTTTGACTTTTCGGATGAAAGTAGAGATTCCTTCAAAGGTCCTCTTTGTCCTTGATCTTGTCATAGGACCTTGAATGTTAACTAAGGGATCCCTTGAGTAGGGAATGAAGGGATTCATGGGCAGAAACTCGTTCTAAACACCCATGAGTCCTCCCCTGAAGGATCCGCTCATACCATAGGAATCGAAAACCAGCGAAAAATTATTTACATTTTTCGGCTAAAAATTCCGTCTTTTGGATGTGTGCTGCCGCCACCAGAGTCCTCTCTTGCAGAATTACTCCCTACCGGTATCCACGCGACGAAACGAGCAGCGAGTGCTAGCTCTTCGTTTTTCTCAGTTTTGGAATCTAGAGAGAAAAGTGTTAGTAGTGCCCTAGGACCATTAGCACATATTCTACGTTTTTATATCTTTTGAGCATGTATTTGAATAGTTAATTTTTCTTTTGATTATCAAATGTGTGATTTGATAGTAAAGCTCATTAGATTAAGTAATTACTATTCTAGTTGTCCCTAGTTTTATGTAATGTTATTTACAATGAAATAAAACTAGTATGATGTATGATTGATGATCATGTTTTACTGATCATGTGTAATGAATACAAATCATATCATAGATGCAATATATAGGGATACATTGTATTGGACGTAATCCGTTAGAGAAGTAATACTTCATGGTCTTTAGTCATAAGTATTACTTGTTAGTAGTGCCCTAGGACCATTAGCACATGTTGTGCGTTTTGTTATCTTTTTGAGCAAGTAATTGAATAGTTAATTTTCCTTTTGATTATCAAATGTGTGATTTGATAGTAAAACTCATTAGCTTATGTAATTACTATTCTAGAAGTCCCTAGTTTTATGTAATGCTTAATTACTATGAAATAAAACTAGTATGATTGTTGATTGATGGTCTTGTTTTACTGATCATGTGTAATGGATACAAATCACATCATAGATGCAATATATAGGGATACATTGTATCGACGTGATCCGTCGAGAAGTAATACTTCATGGTCTTAAGTCATAAGTATTACTTCCTCAATACTATTTTAGAATCCCTTAGACCTTATGTCTTCATTGATTCTAGTATGAATGGAACCACGTTTTGACTCGGTCGGACGTTACTTGTAACTGAGTAATCAATACGACCGATGATCGGACGTAGTGTCCTATCATAGCTTGAATGTGAGAGACATTGTAAGGAATTTGTCCCTCTCTATTATTGAGAGAGATATCCATGGGCCCCTCGATAGGGAAAGACTGTTTAAATGCATGGCCAGTGCTCAAATGTATTTGATAAAGTGGTTATCAAATGCTATTTGTCGAAACAGTCTACCCGGAGATCGAGCATAAATACAATTAAGCTTAATAAGGGTGACGACCACCATGCCTTATGCTTAATTAGGATATCGCGAGACAAAGGGATTAAATAGTGGATTGATATTAGGTTCCGTTGTATATTCATTCACTTTGGGTAGTCACAATGTCCCTGCTAGGGACCGCTTGTGATTTATGGACTCACACTACTACTAAGTGTGTTTTCATTGCCATTGTGAGATGAACCTACGGTGGTCACACGCATAGACGAGCTAACGAGTTTTATGTCCGCATTCAATGAATCTAGAATGTGTCTAGGTTCATTGTATCGACATTTGTCTTTTCCCGGAAATAATAAAGTGTTTATTATTCGAATTAGAGATAGGGGCAATTTCGGTATTTTACCTATAGCTGGGATTACGTGGGAGTTATTATCCGATAAGGACTCCCACTACCAGCAGAAGTCTAAGGGGACGTGGGAGTTGAGGACTCCCATTGCCGAGAGGAGTTGGGGGACGTGAGAGTTAGTTCCGGGAACAAACTCTCACACCCTATATAATAAACTCTTGGCCGAAACCCTAGACTTTAATGCTTTCACCGAAATACCCGGGGAAGCCGAAATAGTTTCTCGCTCTCCCTTTTCTCTCTAATTCCCGAAACCCGAAAAAGCGAAGAGCTAGCAATCGCTGCCCGCTTTGGGTCAGCGTGGATACCGGTAGAGGGACTTTCCGCAAAGGGAAATCAAGCGTGGCAGATTAGCATCCAAGAAACGTCATCCTCCATTCAAGAAGCAGCTTCTTGAATCCGTAAAAATGTAAGTTTTTACCGCTATTTTCGATTCGTTTCATATGAGCGGATCCTTCAGGGGAGGATCCATGGGTGTTTGGAACGAGTTTCCGCCCATGAATCCCTTCATTACTTCCTCAATGCTATTTTGGAATCCTTAGACCTATGTCTCCATTGATTCTAGTATGAATGGAGCCACGTTTTGACTCAGTCGGACGTTACTTTTAACCGAGTAATCAATATGACTGATGATCGGATGTAGTGTCCTATCGTAGCTTGAATGTGTGAGACATTGTAAGGGATTTGTCCCTCTCTATTATTAGAGAGAGATATCCACGGGCCCCTGGATAGGGAAGACTGTCTAAATGCATGGCCGTGCTCAAATGTATTTGATAAAGTGGTTATTAAATACTATTTGTTGGAACAGTCTACCTGGAGATCGAGCATAAATACAATTAAGCTTAATAAGGGTGACGACCACCATGCCTTATGCTTAATTAGGATATCGCGAGACAAAGGGATTAAATAGTGGATTGATATTAGGTTCCATCGTAAATTCATTCACTTTGGGTAGTCACAATGTCCTGCTAGGGACCGCTTGAAACATATGAACTCACACTACTACTAAGTGTGTTTTCATTGCCATTGTGATATGAACCCACAGGGTCACACGCATAGACGAGCCAACGAGCTTCATGTCCAGATTCAATGAATCTAGAATGTGTCTAGGTTCATTGTATCTGACATTTATTTTTCTGAGAATAGTAAAACGTTATTATTCGAAATAGAGATAGGGGCAATTTCGGTATTTAACTATAGCTGGGATTACGTGGGAGTTATTATCCGATAAAGACTCCCACTACCAGCAGAGGTCTAGGGGATGTGGGAGTAAAAGACTCCCACTACCAGAAGAGGTGTAGCGGACGTGGGAGTTGTTCTGGAAACTACCTCTCACTACCTATATAAACCTCTCTTGGTCGAAACCCTAGCATGAGAAAAAAATTCAGCCGAAATACCAAAACCACCAGAAATCAGATTTCTTGTTCTGCCTCTCCCTTTCTCTCTAATTCACGAATCTCAGAAAAACGAAGAGCTAGCACTCGCTGCCCGTTTCGTCACGTGGATACCAGTAGGGAGTAATTCCGCAAGGGAGGACTCAAGGTGATCATTGTATCCGAGCCTTTAAGACAGAATCTTCCATTCAAGAATTGGATTCTTGAGCCAACAAATGTAAGTCATTTTCTTTGTAATTTTCGATTCGTTTTGTATGAGCGGATCCTTCAGGGGAGGACTCATGGGTGTTTGGAACAAGTTTCAGCCCATGGATCCCTTGAAAAAGGAGGCCGAAAGCAAGAAATCCGATTTCTAGGTTTTTATGGTATTTTTGCGACTCAAACATTCGTCTCTAGGGTTTCGGCCAAGAGAAGTTTATATAGGGTGTGAGAGTTTTTCAGAACAACTCCCACGTCCTTTCCACCTCTACTGGCAGTGGGAGTCTTTAACTCCCACATCCTCTAGACTTCTGCTGGTAGTGGGAGTCTTTATCGGATAATAACTCCCACGTAATCCCAGCTATAACTAAACACCAAAAATGCCCTTATTCATCTCTAATTCGAATAATAACGTTTTATTATTTTCAGAAAAATAAATGTCAGATACAACGAAACTAGACACATTCTAGATTCATTAAATCTGGACATGAAGCTCGTTAACTCATCTATGCGTGTGACCCTGTAGGTTCATATCACAGTGGCGATGAAAACACACTTAGTAGTAGTATGTGTTCATAAATCACAAGTGGTCCCTGACATGACATTGTTACTACCCAAAGGGAATGAATTTACGGTGGAACCTAATATCAATCCACTATTTAATCCCTTTGTCTCGCGATATCCTAATTAAGCATAAGGCATTGTAGGCGTCACCCTCATAAAGCTTAATTATATTTATGCTCGATCTGCAAGTAGACTATTCCAATAAACAATATTTAATAACCACTTTATTAAATACATTTAAGCACGGCCATGCATATAAACAGTCTTTCCCTATCGAGGCGCCCATGGATATCTCTCTCTAATAAGAGAGGGATAAATTCCTTACAATGCCTCTCACATTCAAGCCATGATAGGACACTACATCCGATCATCAGTCGTATTGATTACTCGATTAAAAGTAACGTCCGACTGAGTCAAAACGTGGCTCCATTCATGCTAGAATCAATGGAGACATAAGGTCTAAGGATTCCAAAATAGTATTGAGGAAGTAATACTTATTACTAAGGACCATGAAGTATTACTTCTCTAGCGGATCACGTCCGATACAATGTATCCCAATATATTGCATATATGATATGATTTGTATCTATTACACATGATCAGTAAAACATAATCATCAATCATACATCATACTACTTTTATTTCATTGTAAAGAATATTACATAAAACTAGGGACAGTTAGAATAGTAATTGCATAAGCTAATGGGTTTTACTATCAAATCACACATTTGATGTTCATAAGCAAAATTAACTATTCAAACACATGCTCAAAAAGATATAAAACGTACAACATATGCTAATGGTCCTAGGGCATTACTAACAGGGTAACCCCTTGGATGGTCTCTCATCATTTTGCTTCATCGGTTTCGGCTAAGAGAGCAAATTAATCACTCTTGAATGTGTAGAATGTGAACATTTCATCATTTTGTGGTGTTAATGGAATCACCCACTAACTCCACTTCCCCACCATTTTCTCCCACTACTCCCTTACACACACACTCCCTCACACATGTAAATGTGCTGGTTTTGACCAGGTCCAACTGGTCCGGTCGACTGGAGAAATGGTCCTCGGCCGACCAGAGTGACAAAACGTTCGGTCGACTAGAGACAGCTCTGAAGGAAAAATTCGTAATCGCCAAAGCGCAGCAGAAATAAAAACGTGGGATTACGTTCCTTTAGAGGATCTAATCACGAGAAAGAAATTATACCTTTCAGTCGATCTTATCGATGTTGCCCGAATTTTGCTACTAGGAATCACCAACAGCAGCCTTCTGACTCCTGTCTCTACTGGTATCCACACACCAACCTCTGAGCTCGTCACTCCAAGTTTCAGATGCTAGTCTAGGAACTATGAAGTTTGGAAACACTTTCCAGGAATCCACAAAGTATAGGTTACATAGGAAATCAAAGAGACAAGAAAATTGAATTTCTTCTCTTGATTGTTCTCGAGTGTGTTAATCAAAGATAAGAAAATCAGTATTTTCTTCTCGCATTGGTTCGGCTAGAGTAGAGAGAAAAAGAGAGAATTTTCAATTCTTGTGAGAGTTAGAATGAAAAAACAAATTTTCATCTAGTGTGGTGTAAGTGGAATTACCCACTCACCCCACTCTCTCCTTATTTCTCTCCCACTACACACACTCCCTCACACATGTAGATGTGCCAGTTTTGACCTGGTCCAACTGGTCCGGTATACCGGAGAAATGGTTTTTGGCCAATCGGAGTGACAAAAGGTTCGGTCGACCCGAGACAACTCTCGGTCGACCGGGGTCTTTTGCCCAGTCTAATTGAATGCCCAATCCAATTGATAATCTATATCAAATGTAAACTCCAACAAGCCCAATCCAACTGATAATAGTGTGCGACACTATAGGTATTTGCTATGTTGGTCGTGACAACAATTGTCAACATTAATGAGAGGTATCTAGCAATACATCATTACTCCCAATTCACAAATAGTCTTGGTGGTTCAGGTAAACACGAATATGATCTTTTGCATTAATCCCTTTATTCTCGATATCTAGATTGAACACAAGTCACGTAGTATGTCAAACTTGTATAGTCCAATAAGTCAGTTTCTTGATTCCCGAGTAGACTAATCAAATGAAATTAATATCTCATATTAATTCGCTTGTTCATGGCCATGAATTAGTCTCACTCAATCCAGGGCCCCAAGATATCTCACTCATATTGTATAGGAGGGACAAATCTTCTATCTATCACACCTTATCCTGACATGGTTCATAAATACACCCAACAAATACCTCATAGCCCATCTAATTACAGACGGTGTTTACAACATCAAAGTATACCATTAGCCAAGCAGGAAATCTTGTGTGATCTCAAGTCGAAGGATTTTGGTGCAAACAAAATCATTATAAGAACATTGTTGACATTTATACAACAATCCATGAAATGTTCTTATAAGCGAGTCAGTCCAGTACCAAATACCCATGTGTTTGATTGAATATCACATATTTAATCACAACGCATACTAGTCTCCACACATTATTGTTGTCCTTAAATTGCACAATAATGATTGACTAGGAACATTTTAGAATAGTTCAATGTAACAATTACAACTATCTAAGGACGTTATTATATGTTTTCATACAAAAGCACAGCCGTATTCAAAACAATAATAATGGAATTCATGCCTTAAAATTTCATTACATAAGATGAAATACAACAATCTCCTACTACACTAAAGACAACAACCTTGTCTTTTAGTGTATATTGTACATAAGAAATATCTCTAAGACTAGTTCACTTGGTATCTAATACCTATGCTACAAGTATGGAGATCATGCTGCTGCTATGTCAATGGCGTTGTTAGTGGGTTGGCGATGTTATCGTCCATGTGAACCTTGCAAATCTTCACATCTCCTCTATCAATGATCTCACAGATCAGGTGATACCGCCGTAGTATATGTTTGGACCTTTGGTGAGACCGTGGTTCCTTTGATTGAGATATGGCTCTATTGTTGTCACAATAAAGATCAATCGCATTCGAAATATTAGGCACGACACCAAGTTCAGTAATTAACTTTCAGATCCAAATAGCTTCCTTAGCAGCATATGATGTAGCTATATACTCAGCTTCGGTTGTAGAATCTGCAACGGTCGCTTGTTTTGAACTTCTCCCGCTCACAACACCACAGTTTAGGAAAAACACATAACCCGATGGAAACAAATTCCATTCTTAGCCACAACTCCCTTGGACTTCAATGCTTTCTCAGAATGGTTAGGTTTGCCCGAAGGCTTACCCTTAGGCTTACCAATACTCTTGCCCCTGTTGTTGTTGACCATGTAAATAGCCCCTATTTCCTTCTCGGCAGTCCTTAATAGGTTCAAAAATTCTGGGAGTGGTTTGTCTATCTTATTCATTTCGTAGTTTAGTACAACCTAACTGAATATAATAGTTCCTGGCCCAGAGGAAATCCCAATCTTTCAAGGCTCTTAATATAGCCTATCATTTTCAGAACGTGAGTTCTGACTGGTGTTCCCTCCGCCATTTTGCACTCAAAAAGAGACTTCGACACATTGAATCTCTCCTGGCGGGCTTGACCCTGAAAGAGTTGCCTTAGATGATTAATCATATCGAAAGCTCCCAATTTCTCATGTTGCTTCTGAAGCTAAGAGGTCATAGTCACAAACATAAGACTAGACACATCTAAGTGCTTACGATAAGCATTTCTTTCAGTGGCCGGAGCCCCTGCG
Source organism: Vinca minor (assembly GCA_026122235.1). Taxonomy (NCBI): domain Eukaryota; kingdom Viridiplantae; phylum Streptophyta; class Magnoliopsida; order Gentianales; family Apocynaceae; genus Vinca; species Vinca minor. The sequence continues at coordinate 844,887 of JAOCZM010000118.1, forward strand.
ACTGGTGGATCAGGAATTTGTTACTCGAGAACATACAGCTTTTTCTCGTGATTGAGAACGATTCTTAAGTTCATATACCAGTCGAGGAAGTTTCCTCCCTCTAGTTTGTTTTTCTCAAGGACGGATCGCAATGATAGTGAGTTTGATGCAACGATTGCATTTGCCATTTTATCTACAGAGAAGAATTTGCAAAGTTTAGTTGTCATATTTTAAAATTATTAAAAGGACTTTATTTAATGATTCACCCACTATTTTTTCAAATGAATAACCCTCAAGTATTCATTTGAAAAGTTCAGAACTTTTTAGTAGGACCAAGATCCATATATCACCAATCTCGAGGCAGCTTTGGCTACAAAGCTCGAGAAATGGCTGTTTAGGTAAGCAATGTTTGCTAATCACATCAATTATGTGACTCTTGGTTGGTTAAGTAGGTAACACTTACTCTAAGTATATAAATTCACATTTTAACCCTTTGCCTCCCGACCCAATACCGAGGCAGCTTTGGTTACAAAGCTCGGTATTGGCAATATGGTTAAGTATGACCCATGATTACGTTGTCGGATATACATTATTAATATCATACTCTCTCCTAGAAGAAGCCGAAAATATTTCAAGAAATACACCACCAAGAACACATAAGAGATAGAAGAAAAATCATATTTTTCATTCTTTCATTTCGATTTTAACTTAAACCTATATACACCAAATTCATGAAGATTGTCTTCAAACTTTGGAGTTCTCTGACTAGAATTAGAGAACGAAGAATAAGTTCAAGTTGATCGTGGGGATACCGCTAGAGACAGGAGTCGATAAGATCGGTTGTTGTAGGTGATTCCCGAATCAAAATAAAATAGAAAATGTTTTTGTTATTACGTAATTTAAAAGTAAAATCTTATGTCTAAGTTCGTTGGTACTTACTCATGAATGATCCAGTTTGAAAGGGATTCCACAAATTTTCTTTCCGATGCGTTTATTTGAGGAATCTGAATTTCTTTCTTTCAGTGGTATCAAAGCCAATCACGAGTACCCAATCGTTCTTTTATGTGTTTCTCGTTTATAGTAGATGCTTAATGCATGGCATATGATGTTTTATCTTTTTACAGCCTCTAGGATAATGTTTAAGTATTAAACTAGTGTTAGAACGAATTGTTTGTTCATGTTTTTTGCTGTAATTCTATTTTCTGGGCAAGGCTCGGTCGACCGAAAAGGTTTCTACATCGACTGAACATATTCTTCAAAATGGGATGATGCTTCTGCCTAGATTTCGAACGACCAGAGAGTCATCTTGGTCGACCAAAGCTAGTTTTCTTTTTGGTCGGTCGACCGAGGTGGCCTAATTTTACACTGTTTGGTTACTATTTTTATCGCGGTCGTCATGGATATGGCCTCGATCGACCGCACAGCGGCATGCAGTGTATATTTATGTTTTTCATAGCAAAATTGTCATGTTATATGAGCATGGTGCATAGTAATAGCCCTTGACCAAGTGATTTTTTTATAATATGGCATGTGTATCGTGCCTTCTCTATTGAAATTCTTGTTGTAAATTATTTCTCGAATGTAACTCGAGATTTCTTTTCTTTATTATGTAAGACATACTATAGGATTTTTTTATGTAATTACAAGAGCGTAATGGAGTCAATCATACGAAGGAAATCACATGGAAGCTGAAGACAATAAATTAGATTTATTGTTCTTCACCTTATAAAGACTTAGGATTTTCCATTGGCTTGGAAAATCCGCATAGGAGGCTATTACTATTCACATTTTATTTACAGTTTTTATGCATGAGATGCATGTTTTACGGTTTTGATGCATGGTTTTCAGCCATATAAACAGATTATACAAATGTTTGGTGAGATCATTTTATATTAAATCACTCAATTTTAATATATTAAGTCGATGCCTTCCTCGATTTGGCCCTCGTCAAGGCCTAGATCAAAAGTAATGTAGAATTACTGATGCGGATAGAATGAAGGACCCGTATGATCTAATGATCTAAGAACCTTAAGTATAATGATTGGCCGATCTCCATAGATCGATAATCTAGTTTGATCTAACCAAGAACCAGAGGTATGATGAAAACCACAAGATCTGGCTTACGGATCTTGATAAGTTCTTGAACTATAAAAGCTCAACAAAGAGAATTTAATCTTACAAGACAATTGTCTAATTGTATTTATCAAAATCTGAATTTTACATAGCATTAGATGGCCTTTTATAGGCAATCATGAAGGCTTTTCAAATGAATCCTGAAATTCAGCCCACCTAGGGGAATTCAAAGCCTCTTTGACTGAATTTAATAAATTTAGGAAATAGAAATGACTTCTTGAAACTATACAAAGAAACTCTTTGATTAACTAAAGAGTTTGACTAATTAAATGGCTTAAAATCACTCTTTCTAGTATGGAAATTAAATATGATGAAAAACCTTCATAACTTGTATCAAGACCCAACAAGAAGGTTGAATTTCGGATCATTCTGTTCTTGAAATTAGTTTATGAGGGAATATAATCAACGCAACATACATTAGTTTGACTATCAATGGAGGCTAAAACACAACAATAAGAGAAACTAGACTTATTGATTAGTAGCTCAAGAATGAATGAAAATCTAAATACAAGTTCAATTCACAAGTATCTAAGGAATAACCTTACCAAATATTATATATCTAACTTAATTTATATTTATTATTATTAAGTGTTTTAGGCCGCATCATGTTAGTGGTGCTAGAATAAATGACATGTTATCCATGTGTTTAGATAGTGTTTCTTTTATAGCAAGTTTGTTTATGCTAGGATTTGAAAAGCCCTAATTAGAATAGGACTCTTCCTTTGTGGGTTCTCTTGAGTCGAATTCCTAACCTATTTAAGAGGGAATTCGGCCAACATATTAATGACTTTAGATATATGATATTTGGTAAGGTTATTTCTTAGATACTTGTTAATTGAACTTCTATTTAGATTTTCATTCACTCTTGAGTTACTGTATCAACAAGCTAGTTTCACTTGTTGTGGCGTTTCAGCCCCCACTGATAATTAACCTTCTTAGAGTTGCGTTAATTATATTCCCCTTTGAAATTATTTCAAGAAGAGAAAGATCTGATTCAACCTTTAGTTGTTGAATCTTGGTACAAGTTATCAAGGTTCCTCATCAGTTGGTATAAGAGCTCTAGGGTTGTTCTCTTTCTTGGTGTACCTTTACTGCTTTCTTGAATTTTTTTTTGTTTGCTTGGATAAAAAAAAAGAAAAAAGAAAACATCCAAAAAAAAACTATACAAGGCCGAGATTTATTTCTAGTAGTGAACATAAGCCAAAAGCAAACTTCTTGATTCCTAGTGCTTAGAGACTTGTTTCAAGAATTGGCAAAAGTTCACACCTTTGCTTTTTAGCCAAAATACATTATTACTAGCCATGAATTGACAAGCTTAGCGCCACAATTCTTGGCACCTCACTGCAAAAAGAAAGAATTTCAAGTAAGAAAAAGAATGAAAAGATTCAAGAACAAGAATCAAGAAGTGTAAAGATTGAGATCTTCCTTTTCCTAAACACAAAAGGATACCTTAAAAAGTATCTTCTTTTCTTGATTAGGTCTAGGATTTTCTAGATTATTCTATAATTCTTTCTTTAAGCTATTTCGTGTAAGTCTAGGGTTTCTATTCCTTTATTTTTCAGCTTTGTCTCAACGCAACAAATTTAGAGTTGAAGTTCTTTTACGAGTATTGTTGGAATATTGAGTGAATTTTTATTCTATCTAACAAATTTGAGTGTTTAGAAATCATGTCTCAACAGGGAGTCTATACATCAAGACAAGAAGAAAGATTTATGGATGATAAACTCTTTCGGGAAGACACACCACAAGGATATCTCTCTCTAATAAACAAATTTGAGCACGACCATGCATTTAAACAGTTTTCCCTATCGAGGGGCCCAGGGATATATCTCTCTAATAAGAGAGGGACAAATCCCTTACAATGCCTCTCACATTCAAGTCATGATAGGATACTACATCCGATCATCAGTCGTTTTAATTACTCGATTAAAAGTAACGTCTGACTGAGTCAAAACGTAGCTCCATTCATGCTGGAAATGATGGAGAGATAAGGTCGAAGGATTCCAAATAGTATTGAGGAAGCAATATTTATGACTAAGGAACCATGAAGTATTACTTGTATTTCGGATCACGTCCGATAAAATATATCCTAATATATTATATCTATGATATGATTTGCATTCATTACACATGATTAGTAAAACATAATCATCAATCAAACATCATACTGAAGGGATTCATTGGCAGAAACTCGTTCTAAACACCCATGAGTCCTCCCCTGAAGGTTCCGCTCATACAAAACGAATCGAAAAAATTACGTTTCTTGGTTCAAGAATCTGATTCTTGAATGGAAAGGTTCTGTCTTTGGCTCTCGGCAGCAATCACCTTGAGTCCTCCCTTGCGGAATTACTCCCTACCGGTATCCACGCAACGAAACGATCAGCGAGTGCTAGCTCTTCTGATTTTCTGAGTTTCGGGAATATAGAGAGAAAGGGAGGTAGAGAACAAGAAATCTGATTTCTTGGTATTTCGGTATTTTGTGTGGCTCAAGCATACAAATCTAGGTTTCGGCGAAGAGAAGTTTATATAGGGAGTGAGAGTTTGTTCCAAGAACAACTCCTACGTCCTATCCACTTCTTCTGGCAGTGGGAGTCTTAAACTCCCACGTCCCCTAGACTTCTGGTGGCAGTGGGAGTCTTTATCGGATAACAACTCCCACATAATCCCAGCTATACCGAAAATTCCCCCTTATCTCTAATTCGAATAATAACGTCTTATTATCCTTAGAAAAATAAATGTCCTATATAAAGAACCTACACATTCTAGATTCATTGAATCTGGAAATGAAGCTCGTTAGCTCGTCTATGCGTGTGACCCAGGTTCATATCACAATGGAAATGAAAACACGCTTAGTAGTAGTGAGTGTTCATAAATCACAAGCGGTCCCTAGGAGGACATTGTGACTACCCAAAGTGAATGAATTTACGGTGGAACCTAATATCAATCCACTATTTAATCCCTTTTGTCTCGCGATATCCTAATTAAGCATAAGGCATGGTAGTCGTCACCCTTATAAGGCTTAATTATATTTATGCTCGATCTCCAGGTAGACTGTTCCATCAAACAATATTTAATAACCACTTTATTAAATACGTTTGAGCACGGCCATGCATTTAAACAATCTTTCCCTATTGAGAGGCCCATGGATATCTCTCTCTAATAAGAGAGGGACAAATTCCTTACAATGCCTCTCACATTCAAGCCATGATAGGACACTACATCCGATCATCAGTCGTATTGATTACTCGATTAAAAGCAACGTACGACTGAGTCAAAATGTGGCTTCATTCATGCTAGAATCAATAGAGACATAAGGTCTAAGGATTCTAAAATAGTATTGAGAAAGTAATACTTATGACTAAGGACCATGAAGTATTACTTCTCTAACGGATCACGTCCGATACGATATATCTCAATATATTGCATCTATGATATGATTTGTACTCTACACATGATTAGTAAAACAAAATCATCAATCAAACATCATACTAGTTTAATTTTTTTTTTTAAATAAATGCCACAAGCGTGGTGGGGCGGGCCCCAGTATTATTAATTTTAAGCCAAAAACGGCAAAAGCATGGGATGGGAGGGGAACTTAAACCGTACCTCCCAAGTACATCAAAGGATGCGAATATGAAACCTTGAACATTTAAAATTATGTGCAAGGGTGATACAATAAAAAGCTATGCTAAATGCAAAACAGAAAAGAAACAACCTTTATCCACAGACGGGTCAAACAAAAATAAAAGACAATAAAAGGCACTAAGCACCTAAGAATTAACCTTTCTAATATAAGCAGTACCCTCAGCATCTAAATGACATAGACCTCGGGTGAGGTATGGCAGGAGATGATAGTGTGAGAAAACAGTTGAAGATCTTGAGTCACAAGCCGCATTAGCAAGACTGTCTGCAACCGTATTTGCCTCTCTAAAAATATGCTGAACTGTAGAATTTCCAATGATGCGCAAAAGTCTTTGAAAAAGATGGTCTAGTCTCCATGACGACACTTTACCCGCATGAATGGAATCACTGAGAAATTTGGAGTCAGTCTGAATACTCACATCGTAATAACCAAAGATGGAAGCATGATTTATGCCCATAATCATTGCTTCAATTTCAGCCACCGAGTTGGTATTATTCTCAACTAGGGACAACTAGAATAGTAATTACATAAGAAAATGAGTTTTACTCTCAAATCACGCATTTGATGTTCATAAGCAAAATTAACTATTTAGATGAAATGCTCAAAAAGATATAAAACGTACAACATATGCTAATGGTCCTAGGGCACTACTAATACATACTAGTTTTATTTCATCGTATAGAACATTACATAAAACTAGGGACACTCAGAATAGTAATTGCATAAGCTAATGAGTTTTACTATCAAATAACGCATTTGATGTTCAAAAGTAAAATTAACTATTCAAATGACATGCTCAAAAATATATAAAATGTACAACATATGATAGGAAAAACTGTTTGAATGCATGGTCGTGCTCAAATGTATTTAACAAAGTTGTTATTAAATACTATTTGTTGGAACAATCTACCTAGAGATCGAGCATAAATACAATTAAGCTTTATAAGGGTGACAACTATCATGCATTATGCTTAATTTGGATATCGCGAGACAAAGGGATTAAATAGTTGAATTACTTTGGGTAGTGGCAATGTCCTGCTAGGGACCGCTTGTGATTTATGAACACATACTACTACTAAGTGTGTTTTCATTGTCATTGTGATATGAACCTACAGGGTCACACGCATAGACGAGTTAACGAGCTTCATGTCCAGATTCAATGAATCTAGAATGTGTCTAGATTCATTATATCTGGCATTTATTTTCTGAGATTAATAAATTGTTATTAATTGAATTAGAGATTAAGGATGGGGTCATTTTTGGTATTTGGCTTTTGCTGGGATTACGTGGGTGTTATTATGCGATAAAAAACTACCACTATCAGGAGAGGTTGAGATGATGTGGGAGTTTGTTTTTTGAACCAGCTCTCACGCCTCTATAATCTCTTTTGGCTGAAACTCTCACTACTAGAAAAAACACTTTTTGCGTCAGGCAGCGCCTGCCACAAAAAGTCCCTTTACCGACACAAAAACGTTTTTACGTCAGTTATACGACGGCAATTGAGGGGTCGCATGGGGAGGCGCCGCAAAAACTTTACGACGGGAAGCGCCTGACGCAATTAGTTTTTTCAACGGGAATTTTTCTAATTGCGACACTTATTTCCCGACGTGAAAACTTAGCAAAAACGACTAGTTTTTGCATCGATTATAATTTTCGACGCAATAACTGACACAAAAACATATAATGCGTCACCTTATATACTGTTGAAAATATTTTTTCACAGTCGCAAATATTATAATAAAATTATATTTATTATTTTTCGTGATGGCACAATCTGTCGAAAATAATTTTTCATCGTCGTAAATGTTATAATATCTCAAAAAATAGTATACTAAAACCCGACGCTAGTAATTTTTGTTAAATACATGTTTTTTTTAGCTATTTTATTAATTAGCAATTAATACAATCATCCAACAAACACCTCATTCAACAATAAATAAAATATTACACTAATAACTCAAAAAAATAGTATGCTAAAACAATGAAATGCGGCCATTCAAAACTCCTAGTATCCATTTATACAAAGTAACTCGTGATCATTAGTTGAAGAAACCATAGGTAACTTGTTAAAACTCTATTGCTAAATCCTATCTAGATAATTTTCCAAAAGACAAAATAACAATAGGGGTACCTAAAATAACATATTAATTCAAATGCTTCCAATTTTCATTCAATCAAGACTTCATCTGAGGCCACATTCTATTACTCATGCCCAGAATACTCCACAACATCATTTCTTGGCGTAGGCAAACGTTCCCGATGAAGACTAGATGCATAAAGAACCTGCTCATAGATTTAACAAAACTAGTAAAACTTCAAAGAGAAAAATTCAAAACCAAAAACTTCAGAGGACTTATCATGGTATGCTTGCAGAAGCACAAAACATGAATTCTATACATGAAAATCATCAAATTTGCGCCACATTAAACATATCTTCTACACCCATGCTTTATAAGAAATTAAATTGAAAGAAAGCACTGGACTCCAGAACAAAAATTAAATATATTAATATACAAAAACAGTTGATAGTATTAATCAAATACTATTTTTAATAGTTACTACTGCCTCCGTTCCTAAATATTTGATACGTTTCATATTTTCACACAGACCAACAAAATGATTGATAGATAATAATTACGAAGAAAAAATTCCAAAATACTATAATAAGAAATAATCATATAGTAACTATAATAAGAAAGTTTACATTGGTGGTGATAATGCGACATGGGCAGCTCAAGACCAAAAACTGCTGAAAAAACTACAAAACGAAACAAGTTATTGTAATGAATTAACTAGCCATAGTAAGCAGGCTTTACAAATTTACACCCCCCAAAAGAAAAAGGAAATAAACAAGATTTAATTACCGTAAATAGCTGGAGTTAGCGATCCATCCTCAATTACCATACAAGTTCCTAAAAGAACCAAGATTAGCAAAGCGAGTGTGCAATGTCTTGTGCTTCTCAAGCAAAAGATTTCACCCTGAGAGCTATTTTTCGTCTCCGGTGGGTGCTCAAGTTTATACGTAGAAAGAGCTTCATCAACGACTCGGCGATTCGGAAGAACGCTTACTTTAGCATGCCCTGCATATCAAAGAGTAGAGAGCAAAAGTACCACCTGTAGCAGCATGAAATGAGAAATTCAACGGATTGCTAACATACTATGATCTCTATTAACACTTCCTCCGACCCCAAATTGAATGTCCAGTTTCCTATTCAAAATGAATATACATTCAATTTGGGACAGAGGGAGGAAGGGAGTGCTTCTATTTCATACCTTCTCCATTGTCATCAGCTCAAAGTACTATGTAAACATATTTGAAGAGAGGAACCAGAGTTAATGTCCAGAAAACAAATAAAAGAGCACCAAGAATTTCTTCATTCGACTCCAAATGATGAATATCTTCAGCAAATGCACTCTTATAGACATACAGAGGAGATATGCTAAGGACTCCATATACCACACCAATACTTTGATAGGCTAAAAGCAATGTACTTTTCCAAAAACTCCTTTGATAAAAAAAACAAGCAAATATAGAGTAACACAATTAAAAACTTGTACAACAATTTCCAATTTCCAATTTCTAGCTAGAGAAACTTCAGATTTAGCAAAAACAACAGTAACCCAACCTCTGAGGTTCTCCAGCAATCTCCATAGTTGAGAACCATGGTGTTCTTGTCTAAAAAACACTTTTTCCGCAAGGCCTAGTGATAAACGCAGATACCTCACTCAAAGAACACTATAGGAAACTGGCACATCCTGCAAATAAAGAGGAAGCTAAAAATCAAGAAACATATGCCCACTTTTAAATAATCCCATAAGACACAATCAATCAATCCAGCCCCCAAGAATTTACACATTGTAATCAATCCAACATCAAGAAAGTTCAACATATTCTTCTCTTCCCTTCTGCATTCAACTATTAAGGGAAAAAGAAACCAACCATTTACACATTGTAATCCCCCAAGAATTACCGAAAGAAAGAATGAACAAGACGGTCAAAAAGCAGAAATGGAAGAATATAACTAAGAATTTGTGAATTATCAAAAAACAAGATGAACCCCACTGGAATAGTGGCGAGTTTAAGGACCATAAACCCCACACCCCATATCCTCCCTCCCTTGGATAGACGATAGTTGGGGATCTAGGGATTTGGGGGTAGGGGGAGGGGATGGACGCTATGACGGGTTAAGAAAATTTGAAAAAAGCAGGGAGAGTGAAAGCGGGAATCGGTAGCAGCAGAGGTCGGCGGCGATGGTGGGGAATTGCGGCCGATAGGAGAAATTGTGTAGGCAGTGATGTGTTTGGAGGAGCGGCGTCGGGATTAATGGAGGAGGAAGAGGGAGATGGAGACGCAGGTTGAGGGAGATTTGGGGGTGGTTTTCACCGGAGAATGAGGAAGGGGCTAGAGGGCGATGGTGACGGGGCTGGTGGAGGAGTAGCGGCGGTGATGGAGTGGGGCATCGGCACTGCTGAAGAAGAATAGAAGAGTCCGTTAGAATTTTCTTCCCTTTGGATTAGGGATTATGAAATATATATAAAGAGTAAGAACTAAAAGGGCAAATAAATATTATCACATAAACCCCTATAAAATATTTATATTACAAAAAAAATTCTAAATTGTCTACTTTTCATTTTCAAAATTTAGTCCGACATAAAAATAAAAAGAAACATTTGCGGGAATGGGTAAAAAATAAAATATATCAGAAATAACTCATATTCGAAGTCACGAAATAACTTTTAGAAATTTTGTTTTAGTCCTTATAACTTTATAATTTAATTTTAAGACCTATAAGGTTTATTAACTATTTCAGACAATTTATAAGACTAATAACAATATATACAATATGTTTATACCGTCAAAATATCGGAAATGTCATAGGATAAATATTTGTATTTTTGTCCTTAAACTTTAGAGAATTGCATGAAGACCCCAAGATTGTCAAAATCGATCTATATATTATTTTTAAAAGAACTTTCATGTTATAAAATAACTATAGGCATAAGATACAATATCAATTATTTAGGAATGGAGGTAGTAATTTATAACTATGTTATATAGTACATATAGTTAATATAAAATAAAAGTTTTTGTGGTCTATTGGTTTATGGTTTTATCTTTTATTTTCCCAACCAGAGGGGTTGTATTCGATTCCTGTTAATTCATACTATACTACTTTAGAGTAAAGATTTTTTTTTAAATAATTATTTTACGGGATGCGGCAAGAAAATCCACCAACAAAACTAATAATACAATTTTGATCATTTGCATCAACTTTATATGTGACGGGAGAATTCCATCGCAATTTTTTGTTATTTGGGGCAAACCCTTTTGCATCGAACGAAGCCCGTCGCAAATTTGGTCATTTGCATCAACTTCATAGGTGACGGGAGAATCTCGTCGCAAATTTTGATTATTTGTGGCGAAACTTTTTGCGTCGACTGAAGCCCATCGCATATAATCCCCTTTTCACGACGAATTAATTTGCTGACACAAATAGTAATTAGCGGTCGTAAATGCATATCACGAAACGACGTCGTATCGTTATTTGCGTTGGTGTGTCATTCTTGACGCAAATGACAGTTATTTGTAACGGTAAACGCCCGACGCAAAAAAGTCTCGTCGCAACAAGCTATATTTCTAGTAGTGTCTAGGGTAAGACTTCTGATAGCACTTGTTGCTCGTTTCCTCATGTGGATACCGGTAGAGGGTATTTCTGCAAGGGAGGACTTTTGGTGGTTGCAGCTAAGCACCCGAAATCAGAAACCATTAACGATAAACGTAAGTCTTTATCGTCAAAATTTCAATTCCTATGGTATGAGTGGATCCTTTAGGGGAGGATTCATGGGTGTTTAGAAGATTTTCTGCCCATAAATTCTTTTAGAGGAGGTAACCGAAAGATTGACTCTTGTTGAAGAATGGGGGTTATGATGATAAAAGGTATGGCTCTCAACATGCAACAAACTCAAGAAGAGCACATCAAAGACACGAAGATGATCATTGGCAAGAGAGGCCGAGAGAAAGGGAACAATTTCTAAGGTTTGATGATAATTTTGCTTTTGAACCTATGAGGCCGAGAATGGGAGGGAATTTTCAGAGATTAATTTGATGCCATATTGGTACAATCAAGATCTCATCTTTTGAAGGTACGAATTATCCTGAATCATTTTTTGAATGGATACATAAACTTAATCATATGTTTGCTATTCATGATTATTCATAGGGTAAAAAGGTAAAAATGGCAGCCATGCGATTCTATAGTTATGCAACAAAGTGGTGGGAACAAGAGATTATACTTAGGAAAAGAGCTTGTCAACGACCTATTGATACTTGGACTGATATGAAAGCTGAGATGAAACGGAGTTTTGTTTCCCAACATTACCTTAGGGAACATGTCAATCGTTTACAAATGCTTAAACAATGTACTAATCAATAGATGAATATTATGAAGAGATGAAATTAGCCATGATTCGGTTTGATATTCAAGAAGATATGGAAGCTACGTTGAATCGATTCTTGGTGGGTTTGAATGATGATATTAGACCAAAAGTGGAAAGAGCTAATCATGTTCGTATTATAGAGATGGTGAACTATGCAGAGTAAATTGAGAGACAACTCAAAGAGAAAAGGAGAGGGAACAATTCGGCCAAGTTTTCCACTTGGAAAAGACCAAATCAGCCCCCCTTCTAAGTCATCTTTTTATCCGAGCAAATAGAGAATAAGGAGCCATTAGGAGCTGCCAAAATAGCCACGGCTCAACTTGAGGCTTACCAAACAGCCACGTATTCATCTTCAACTTGGAAGACAAATTGTTCATCTTTATTTCCAATGGAATGCTTTAAGTGTCACGAACAAGGCCATCTTGATATGGACTGTCCAAATAAAAGTATGATGATAATACAAGATGATGACAATTGGGTTGGTCAAAAAGAAAAGAAAGAAGCTGCGAGCAATCTAACCAAAGAAGGATTAATGAGTGACGAGTTGAAAAACAAGAGTGCTCTTACACTTGCATTACAAGACTTAGAAGATTCGAGGACGAATCTCTTTAACGAAGGGGAGAATGATGAGGATCCATCCATGAAGCTAAAAGACTCATATCTAAAGCTACCCAAGGTCATTCATCCAAATGACCAAGTTCTTAACTCATTCATTCCAACTCCAAGTTCCCAAAGAAAGCCTAAGAGTTAAGTTCTAAAAGCATTTAGTCTAAAGGTTCATGGGACAAAGAAACCTTCAACGAATGCAAGACATAAAGATCAAATCCATTTAATCTCGTTTGAAGGCAAAATACACAATTGGAAGGAAAATGGCTAAAGGGCAATTTAGGAACTTGGTAAATTAAAGTCTAGATTTTTAGATTTTAGATTTAATATTATTAAGTGTTTTAGGCCACATCATGTTAGTAGTGCTAGAATAAAGGACATGTTGTCCATGCGTTTAGATAGTGCTTCTATTATAGCAAGTTTGTTTATGCTAGGATTTGAAGAGCCCTAATTAGAATAGGACTCTTACTTTGTGGGTTCTCTTGAGCCGAATTCCTACTCTATTTAAGAGGGAAGTCGGCCAACATATTAATGACTTTAGATATATGATATTTGGTAAGGTTACTCCTTATATACTTGTGAATTGAACTTCTATTTAGATTTTCATTCATTCTTGAGTTACTGTATCAACAAGCTAGTTTCACTTGTTGTGGTGTTTCAGCCCCAATTGATAATTAACCTTCTTAGATTTGCGTTTATTATATTCCCCTTTGAAACTATTTCAAGAAGAGAAAGTTCCGATTCAACCTTTTGTTGTTGAATCTTGATACAAGTTATCAAGGTTCCTCATCACACTACCTAAATAAATGGGCAACATGTCCTTTATTCTAGCACCACTAGCACCACTCGGCCTTAACTAAGATAAAATACTTTAAAATAATAAATATAAATCTGAAAACTAATTATTCTAGACTTTAATTTAAAAAGTTCCTAAAATGCCCTTTAGCCACTTTGTTGATTTGGTCCGTGAATAGCACTTTCCAAAGTATTGAGGTTGACTTGAATATCATCTTGTAAGCCTATCTTGGCTTCCTCCTTAGCTTTAACTTCACGGATGAATGTAGACATAGCTTGTTTAACCCTCTTTATCCTTGCTCTTGTCATGAGACCTTGAATATTGATTAAGGGGTCCTTTGTGTAGGGGAAGCCCCTTAGATGTGTCCTCATCATTCCCTCCCCCTTGAAAAAGGTTTCCTCCTCGAATCGTCATCATCATCATAATCTGGATCAAAATCAAAAGGGGACAAGTCAGAAACATTGAAAGTAGAACTTACACCTACTCACCTTTCAAATCTAGATTGTAAGCATTGTCATCAGTTTGTGGGAGACTTGATGTAGAAAATAACAATTTGGTTCCCAACTTACTATATAATGTCTTCCAAAAGTAACTTAGGAATTTGACATCACTATCACTCACAATGGTCTTTGGAACTCCATGTAGACGAATGATCTCCTTAATGAATAAATCCTCTACATTACTAGCATCACTTGTTTTACTGCAAGGAATAAAATGAGCCATTTTAGAAAAGCGATCTATAACAGCCATAATACTATCCATACCTCTTTGTGATCTCGGCAGTCAAAGGAGAAAATCCATAGAAACATCAATCCATAGTGACGATGGAATAGGTAAAGGCAAGTAAAATCCGTGAGCTTTGCTTGTACTTTTATCCTGTTTACACTTAAAACAAAGTTCACAAACTTTTCTAACATCTCTTTTCATCTTGGGCCAAAAGAAGTGTTCTTGCAATATGTCTAAAGTTTTTACAACTCCAAAATGTCCCACTAAGCCACCACAATGTTCTTCCCTAACAAGTAAATCTCGAATTGAACAGATGGAATACACAATTTATTCTCTTTGAACAAAAAGCCATTAAACCTATAAAGTTCCTTTTGAGCCGCATGCTTGATATAAAGCTGAAAAATCATTATCATGTTCATATAAAGCTTTAATATATTCAAAACCTAGCAATTTAGCATGCATGACCGAAAGTAAAGTGTACCTTCTAGATAGAGCATCGACTACAATGTTTTCCTTACCTTTCTTGTACTTAATGGTGTTGGGAAAATTAACATTAAAGGAAACCCATTTAGCATGTCTTTTGCTCAACTTACTTTGCCCTTTTAGGTATTTGATGGATTCATGGTCTGTATGTATAAGAAACTCTTTCGGAATCAAATAATGTTGTCATGTCTCCAAAGCTCTAACAATTGCATACAACTCCTTGTCATAAGTTGGATAATTAAGTGTAGGTCCACTTAATTTCTCACTAAAGTACGCCAAGGGTTTGTTTTGTTGTTGCAAAACAGCTCCAATACCTATTCCTGAAGAATCACATTCAACTTCAAAATTTAAATCAAAATTAGGTATAATTAGCATAAACTGTTATTGTAGATCTGATTAATATGATTAATTATGCATAAACTGTGATTGTATGTTTCATGTTGTTAATCTGATTAACTACTGCATAAACTGTTTATGTGTATGGATTATATCGTATAAACCTGTTTATTTGATTATATATGTTAGGATCGTCGCCTGCTCCGCGCACCCCACTGGAGGCGCTGCCCCTAGGACCTCGTCCGGGGGCAGCCTTAAGACTTTGCATTTGTACTCGGTACTTGATTTCATTATGCTTTATGTGAATTTTAGCATGGTGAATAGCATGGCCTACTATAACCCCTCACGTTTTACATTTATTAGGTTGTAATTTTATAATACGGCCTGCGAGCCGTTTTTCAATGTTGTAAAATTGTTATTGTTTACTTAGATTAGTTTTATTGCTTCACATTGAAGACTGGTATCCATGAGATGGGTATTGACTTAGATTGGCCCTTGGCTCCCATGTTAAGCCGGGACATGTAGATGTCATTCCCATGGGTTGATTTTACTTTAATTATGGGTGATAAGACAGATCTTACTTATAACTATCGTAAAATGGTATTCTCTACTATTTATCAAGTGTTGAAATTGTGGAAAGTTTTTTGCTCAAAAACTAATTAATGACTTTGCAAATAATTTTTAATATAGATAATGGCAACCAACGCTTCACACAATTTATTGCGATATGTTCTTGAAAAAGAAAAACTGAGTGAGTCCAATTTCCTTGGAAAGAAAGCTTTCCCAATTTTCTTAAGCAGGAAAGAAAGCTATACGTTCTCAACACTGAAATTCCTGAAGAGGTTTAAGCTTTTCCAGATGATGGGCCAGCTCAAGGAAATGTTCCAAGAGCAAGCCCGTCAAGAAAGGTTCCTCACCACTAAGGCGTTGAACAGTTGCAAGATGACCCTCTGGAACCTCTGTGAGTGCACATGTTCTTAAGATGAAGAGCTATCATGACATGGCCACGGATATGATCTTGGGCTCACTCCCACAGGAGTATGACCAATTTGTGATGAATTTCAACATGCATTCCATGGAGAAGTCCATACATGAGATACACGGGATGCTCAAGCAGGCTGAACTGAATATTAAGAAGACCCCTGAAGTCTTAATGGTTCAAAAAAGGAATTTCAATAGTTCAAAAAGGGAATTTCAATAAGAACAAAGGAAAGGGAAAGCCCATAACCAAGAAGGGCAAAGGCAATAACAAGTCCAAACCCAAAACCAAGGCCAAGGCACCAAAGGAAGGGGTTTGCTTCCATTGCAATGAACCAGGTCATTTTAAACGGAACTGCAAGCTCTACTTAGAAGAGAATAAAAAGGAGAAAGCCAGTTTGACTGTCTCTCCAGGTATTTATGTTATTGAAATTAACATGTTTGCTCCTACTTAATGGGTATTAGATACCGGTTATGGATCTCACATTTGTGCAAATGTGCAGGGGTTCAAAATGAGTAGATCACTGGCAAAAGGAGAAGTGGACATGAGAGTAGTGAATGGAGCAAGAGTTGTTACTGTAGCTATAGGGACATTTAATTTAGTTTTGCCAAGTGGCTTTATTATTGAACTGAATAATTGTCTTTATGTTCCAACTTTGAGTAGGAATATTATTTCAGTTTCTTTTTTGGATATTGATGGTTTTGAAATAAATATTAAGAATAAAATTTGTACCCTTCATAAAGATAGTATATTTTATGGAGATGCCTCTTTGATGAATGGGCTTTATATTCTTAACCTCGATGAATCCATTAAAGGGCTCATCCATAACATTAATACAAAGAGGTTTAAATCAAATGACTTAAACCAAACTTCTTTTGGCATTGTCGTTTGGGCCACATCAACGAGAAACGCATATAAAAAATCCATCAAGATGGAATTTTGACATCATTTGACTTAGAGTCTTATGAGACATGCGATTCTTGCTTGTTAGGCAAAATGACTAAAGCTCCATTTACTGGAAAAAATGAGATAGCTTTTGATTTGTTGGGCCTCATACATACAGATGTATGTGGACCAATAAACAAACGTGCTAGAGGAGGGTTTCAGTACTTCATCACATTCACAGATGATTTCAGTAGATATGGCTATGTCTATCTAATGAAACATAAATTAGAATCTTTTGGAAGATTCAAAGAATTCCAAAATGAAGTACAAAATCAACTTGGTAAAAGTATTAAGATACTTTGATCAGATCGAGGTGGCTAATACCTTAACCAAGAGTTTGATGAACATCTTAGAGGTTGTGGAATGATTTCACAATTAACTCCTCAAGGAACACCACAATGGAATGGTGTGTCAGAACGAAGGAATTGCACCTTACTAGATATGGTTAAATCTGTGATGAGTCAAACTAGTCTTCCAATTTCCTTTTGGGGCTACGCCCTAGAAACTGTTTCATTCATATTGAATAGAGTTCCTTCTAAAGTGGTTCAGAAAACTCCATATGAGATATGGACATGGAAACGACCTAGTTTGTCATTTCTGAAAATTTGGGGTGCGAGGCGTACGTAAAACGCTTACTATCTGATAAACTCGCCCCTAAATCTGGCAAGTGTCTATTTGTGGGTTATCCCAAAGAAACTAAAGGATATTACTTCTATCTTCCATCAGAGAACAATGTGTTTGTTGCTCCAAATGGTCTAATCCTTGAAAGGGGATTTGTTTCCAAAAGGGATAGTGGGAGTAAGATCCATCTTGAGGAAATTCAAGATCCCCAAACAACATCTGAACCAGCTTTGGAACTTCAAGCAAGCTCACGTGCTGATACTGAGCTTCAATCTTTGACACAAGGCCCAAGGAGGTCAAGTCGGGTACATCAACAGCTTGAGAGATATGGATTTCTCATGACTGATGATCATAACATTGAACTGATTCATCAAGATGAACCCACTACCTACAAAGAGGCAATTCATAGTTCTGAGTCAGATAAGTGGCTAGAAGTTATGAAGTCTGAGATGCAATCCATGTACGATAACCAAGTATGGACTTTGGTTGACTCACCCGAAGGGTGTAAAGTCATTGATAAAAAAAGGTGTTTCAAAAAGAAAACCGACATGGATGGTAATGTACACACTTTTAAATATCGACTAGTAGTTAAAGGTTATAGACAAATTCATGGTATTGACTATGATGAAACATTTTCTCCTGTCGTTATGATAAAGTCTATTAGGATTTTACTTGCCAAAGCCGCATATTATGACTATGAGATATGGCAAATGGACGTTAAGACTGTGTTTCTTAATGGAAAACTTCTCGATGATGTGTATATGACACAACCTGAGTGGTTTGTTAATCCATCAAATCCTAGCAAAGTGTGTAAGCTTCAAAGGTCCATTTATGGATTGAAGCAACAATCTCGAGGCTGGAATCGTCGCTTTGATGAAGCAATTAAAGAATTTGGTTTCATAAAAAACGAAGACTAGCCTTTTAGTTGGAATCGTCGCTTTTATAAGAAAGTGACTAATAATGTAGTAGTGTTCTTTGTGCTTTATGTGGACGACATCTTACTTATTGGAAATGACATACCCACATTACAAAGCGTAAAAGTTTGGTTGGGGAAGTTCTTTTCCATGAAAGACTTAGGTGAGACTGCATACATTTTGGGTATAAGAATCTATAGAGATAGATCCAACAAAATGATTGGCCTAAGACAGAGTGGATACATTGACAATGTACTGAAACAGTTCAGTTTGGAAGATTCCAAAAATGGATTCTTGCCCATGTCACATGGCATTAAATTGAGCAGAACTCAAGGACCTTCCACAAAGGAAGACCAAGAGCGCATGAGTAAGATTACATATGCTTCAGCCATTGGGTCTATTATGTATGTCATGTTATGCACCCGCCCGGATGTCTCATTCGCTTTAAGTATGACTAGCAGATATCAACCTGACCCTGGAGAGTCACATTAGACTGCAGTTAAGAGCATTCTTAAGTACTTGAGAAGGACTAAAGATATGTTCTTAGTTTACGGAGGTCAGGAAGGAAGTCTGGTTGTAAATGATTACACAAACGCAAGCTTCCAAACTAACGTAGATGACTTCAGATCGCAATCTGGTTTTGTGTTTTGTTTTAATGGAGGTGTTGTGAGCTAGAAGAGCTCAAAGCAAGAAATCGTAGCTGACTCTACAACAAAAGATGAGTATGTGCCTGTCTCTGAAGCAGCTAAAGAAGTTGTTTGGATTAGGTGTCATCCCTAGCATTGTGAACCCAGTGGACCTTTATTGTGATAATACTGGTGCCATTCACAAGCCAATGAACCTAGATCTCTGGCTTTTCCATCTGATTAGAGAGATCATTGATAGAGAAGACGTTAAAATTTGTAAAGTTATTACAGACGACAACATTGTAGATCCATTGACCAAGCCACTCCCGCAACCTAAACATAAGAGTCATACTAGGTCAATGAGATTGAGGATCATGTATAATTGGACATAGGACAAGTGGGAGATTATTAGTAGTGCCCTAGGAACATTAGCATATGTTGAACGTTTTATATATTTTTGAGCATGTCAATTGAATAGTTAATTTTTCTTTTGAACATCAAATATGTGATTTGATAGTAAAACTCATTAGCTTATGCAATTACTATTCTGATTGTCCCTAGTTTTATGTAATGTTCTATACAACGAAATAAAACTAGTATGATGTTTGATTGATGATTATGTTTTACTAATCATGTGTAATGGATACAAATCATATCATAGATACAATATATTGCGATATATTGTATCGGACGTGATCCGTTAGAGAAGTAATACTTCATGGTTCTTTAGTCATAAGTATTACTTCCTCAATACAATTTGGAATTCTTAGAACTTATGTCTTCATCGTTTCTTGCATGAATAGAGCTACGTTTTGACTCAGTCGGACGTTACTTTTAATCGAGTAATTAATACTACTGATGATCGGATGTAGTGTTCTTTAATGGCTAGAATGTTAGAGGCATTGTAAGGAATTTGTCCCTCTCTTATTAGAAAGAGATATCCATGGGCCCCTCGATAGGGAAAACTGTGGTCGTGCTCAAATGTATTTAATAAAGTGGTTATTAAATACTATTTTTTGGAACAGTCTACTTGGAGATCGAGCATAAATACAATTAAGCTTTATAAGGGTGACAACTACCATGCCTTATGCTTAATTTGGATATCACGATACAAAGGGATTAAATAGTGGATTGATATTTGGTTCCACCGTACATTCATTCACTCTGGGTAGTCACAATGTCCTTCTAGGGACACCTTGTGATTTATGAACACATACTACTATTAAGTGTGTTTTCATTGCCATTGTGTTATGAAACTACAGGGTTACACACATAGACGAGTTAACGAGCTTCATGCCCAGATTCAATGAATCTAGAATGTGTCTAGGTTTATTGTATCTGACATTTATTTTCTGATAATAAAATGTTATTATTCGAATTAGAGATTAAGGAGGGGCATTTTCGGTATTTGGTTTTAGCTGGGATTACGTGGGAGTTATTATGCGGTAAAACTCCCACTGCCATAAGAGGTTGATAAGACTTGGGAGTTGGTTTTCGAAACAATCTCTCATGCCGATATAATCTATTTTGACTGAAACCATACGGAATTATTATGAGAGCCGCAAAACCCCCAAATTCCCGAAATAAGATTTATGCCCATCTCTTCTCTCTAGATTCCCGAAACTCAGAAACGAAGAGCTAGCACTCACTGCTAGTTTCATTGCGTGGATACCTGTTTTTCGATTCATTGTTAGTAGTGCCCTAGGACCATTAGCACATGTTGTGCGTTTTGTTATCTTTTTGAGCAAGTAATTGAATAGTTAATTTTGCTTTTGATTATCAAATGTGTGATTTGATAGTAAAACTCATTAGCTTATGTAATTACTATTCTAGAAGTCCCTAGTTTTATGTAATGCTTAATTACTATGAAATAAAACTAGTATGATTGTTGATTGATGATCTTGTTTTACTGATCATGTGTAATGGATACAAATCACATCATAGATGCAATATATAGGGATACATTGTATTGGACGTGATCCGTCAGAGAAGTAATACTTCATGGTCTTAAGTCATAAGTATTACTTCCTCAATACTATTTTAGAATCCTTAGACCTTATGTCTTCATTGATTCTAGTATGAATGGAGCCACGTTTTGACTCGATCGGACGTTACTTGTAACGAGTAATCAATACGACCGATGATCGGATGTAGTGTCCTATCATAGCTTGAATGTGAGAGACATTGTAAGGAATTTGTCCCTCTCTATTATTAGAGAGAGATATCCATGGGCCCCTCGATAGGGAAAGACTGTTTAAATGCATGGCCGTGCTCAAATGTGTTTGATAAAGTGGTTATCAAATGCTATTTGTCGAAACAGATCTACACGGAGATCGAGCATAAATATAATTAAGCTTAATAAGGGTGACGACCACCATGCCTTATGCTTAATTAGGATATCGCGAGACAAAGGGATTAAATAGTGGATTGATATTAGGTTCCGTTGTATATTCATTCACTTTGGGTAGTCACAATGTCCCCGCTAGGGACCGCTTGTGATTTATGGACTCACACTACTACTAAGTGTGTTTTCATTGCCATTGTGAGATGAACCTACGGGGGTCACACGCATAGACGAGCTAACGAGCTTTATGTCCAGATTCGATAAATCTAGAATGTGTCTAGGTTCATTGTATCGACATTTGTCTTTCCGGAAATAATAAAGTGTTTATTATTCGAATTAGAGATAGGGGCAATTTCGGTATTTTACCTATAGCTGGGATTACGTGGGAGTTATTATCCGATAAGGACTCCCACTACCAGTAAGTCTAAGGGGACGTGGGAGTTGAGGACTCCCATTGCCGAGAGGAGTTGAGGGACGTGAGAGTTAGTTCGGGAACAAACTCTCACACCCTATATAATAAACTCTTGGCGAAACCCTAGACTTCAATGCTTTTCAGCAGAAATACCCAAGAAGCCGAAATAGTTTACGCCTCTCCCTTTTCTCTCTAATTCCCGAAACCCGAAAAAAGCGAAGAGCTAGCAATCGCTGCCCGTTTACGTCAGCGTGGATACCCTGGGTAGAGGGACTTTCCGCAAAGGGAAATCAATTGGTGGCGATTGAATCCAAGAAACGTCATCCTCCATTCAAGAAGCAACTTCTTGAATCCGTAAAAATGTAAGTTTTTACCACTAGTTTCGATTCGTTTCATATGAGCGGATCCTTCAGGGGAGGATCCATGGGTGTTTGGAACGAGTTTCCACCCATGAATCCCTTCATTCCTATGGTATGGGAGGATTCGTGGGTGTTTAGAACGAGTTTCTGTCCCACGAATCCTTATCACCTTGTTTTGAATCTTGATTTCGTCAAGGTTCTTCATCATATTTAAGCTCAAGGTTAATCTATTTCTTGGTGTACCCTTTTACTTCCTTTCTTGATAAAAAGACAATAACCAAATTACCTATTTCTAGGTTTCTTGAATTTCGACAAAAAACATTATTTAGGAACTTTCCAAAAAAAATTTCCCTTCCCTAATGTTTCATCTTTCCTTAAATTTTTTATTTGAGCAATGATGGAGGAATTATGGCCACCACAAATTATGTAAAGAATCGAAGAGGGACTAGAGAGATTGGACAGGAGATTCAATAAGATGGATAAGCACATAAAGTCTCTTGACCGTTCTTGAGGGTTGCAATTTCCGCAAAAACCAATTCCAAAGAAACCAAGAGAACAGATATCAACACAAGCTTTGAGGGAAGAATTTCTTCAACTTTTAAAATTGCAAGAAAAGGAAAGATTGCAAGAAGAGGCAAGATTGAAAGAAGAGGAAACATTGCAAGAAGAGGCAAAATTACAAAAAGAGGCCAAATTGGAATAATAGGCAAAATTGCTTGAAGAGGAAAAATATCCTCTTGTTGCAATGATTTTTGAAGAGTCAAAAGCATCATCTTTTTCATCCACTAATCTTGATCTACCAACTACTAATGTTCCTAGTATTGTCTCTAATTTTAAACAAGAATACAAAGCTAAATTTTTTCACAATCGAAGCAATGGTCCATTTCATTAACTTACAAGATTCGATGAAGAATCTTTTTGAAGAAAGGGAGAATGACGAGAACTCATATACGGATGCTTCAAAGAATTATGAGGTGATGAGGAACCTTGACAATTTGGGTTATCAAGATTCAACACAAAGAATTAAAGTTAGGATCTTTCTCTTCTTGAAGTTAGTTCACGTGAATGCCTTACTACAACCTCCAAGCAGCGATAGCAAAGGACTTTCAAAGTATTCGACACACTAAACCATCAAGAAGCGATAAGCACTTGACTACCTAGGCAGAAGAACACTAATGGATGATGAAACACCACAACAAGGAAACTAGCTTGTTGATTAGTAACAATGAAAGGAAGATCTAAAAAGAAATTCAATTCACAAAGTAACAAAGGAATAAACCTCATATTATTATTATCAATAATCTATAATCTAAATAATAAAGTGGCAAATTCTCTCTTTAAATGAGAAGGAATTTCAGCCAAGTCTTACAAAATAGAGTCCTAGTTGGACTTGGAAATAAAGCAATCACAAGTATAGTAAACTACCTTAAACTATTACTGGCTATAAACTACCTAATAAGTACTTTACTTAAACTAAATAACTACTGGACCACATGTCCTTTATTTAAGTAATAATTCGGAAATAATAATATACTAAGAACTGAAATTAAATAGATAACTAAACTTGGAAAAACAAGATTAATTCTCGCTGAAAATTTGGACAGCATGATGTAGTAACTTGCACGACGATTTAAGAGTTCATAAAGTATAATCTGATCTTGTGGTCTCATGACAATGGTAGATCTGCCTCTTATCTTTCCATAGCATCTTGAATTATCTTTATTGGATTCCTGGATCACAAGTTATGACCGTTACACCAAAATGTCTCAAAGCTGAAATTAATGTTAATCCAAGTTGATGATAGTCTTCATTCTTTTGAGTCATTTGGGCCTCCAAAATGAGTGATGTGATGTTAAATCTTGGCTCCTAGATCTTCTTTTAGCCATTACCCAAACCTCATCATTCTTTGAAGGATCCTTGTATGAGTTCTCATCATGAGGTTTGGTTAATGTCTAAAAGAAGCTCTAACATCACATCACTCATTTTGGAGACCCAAAAGACTCAAATAATGAGAACTATCATCAACTTGGATTAACATTAATTTCAGCTATGAGGCAATTTGGTGTAATGGCCAGAACTTCCATCCAGGAATCCAATGGAGCTCATTTCAGATGCTATGGAAAGATAAGAGGCATATCTACAACTTTAATGAACACCACAAGATCAGATTATGCCATTATGAAGTCTTAAATCATCGTGCAAGTTACTACATCATGCTGTCCAGATTTTGGGCGAAAATTAATCTTGTTTTTCCAAGTTTAGGTATTTATTTAATATCAAGCTTTTTAGTCTTTTATTATTTTCGAATTATTACTTAAATAAAGGACATGTGGTCTATTAGTTATTTAGTTTAAGTAAAGTACTTCTTTAGTTAGCTTATAGCAAGTAATAGTTTAAGGTAGTTTACTATACTTGTGATTGTTTTAGTTTCCAACTCCAATTAGGACTCTATTTTGTAAGACCTGGCTGAAATTCCTTCTCCATTTAAAGAGAGAGATTTCTCCATATTACGCCATATTATAGTTAAGATTTGATATAATATAATTGTGAGTTTTATTCCTTTGTTACTTTGTGAATTGAAATTCTTTTTAGATCTTCTTATTGTTACTAATCAACAAGCTAGTTCCCTTGTTGTGGGGTTTCTTCATTCATTTAGTGTTCTTCTGCCTAGGTAGTGGTCAAGTGCTTATCGCTGCTTGGAGGTCTGGTGTGTTGAATACTTTGAAAGTTCTTTGCTATAGTAGTCAAGTGATTATCGCTGCTTGGAGGTTGTAGTAAGGCATACGCGTGAACTATCTTCAAGAAGAGAAAGATCCTATGATGAGGACTTGGACAGCTTTGTGACAGTTTTATGTAATGGTCATAACTATCGATCTAGGAATCCAATGGAGCTGATTCAAGTTCATTTGAAATCTAAGAGGCAGATCTATAACTTTTATGAGATCCCAAAATCAGATTCTGCCATCTTGGTGTTCGAAATCGTCTTGCAAGTTGATACAACAAGCTGTCCAGATTTTGGACGAATTTATCTTGCTCTCCAAGTTTAGATATTAAGTATGTTACTAGTTGTAGACGAGTAATACTAGCGGTGCTATAATAAAGGATGAAAAACACAAGAGGGGGGGTGAATTGGGTTTTTATAAAAAGTGGCTTCTTTTTCTTTGAGATATAGAAGTGAAGAACTTGTATATGAAGCTTGGAGATTTGTAGAGCAAATATGAAAACAAGAAGTGCAAGACACCGAATTTAGAGTGGTTCGATTCACAAAGAATCTACGTCCACTACCTTGAGTTTCACCCAAGGATTTTCAACAACTTCACTAAGAAGATCTTTTTACACTTGTGGCTAACTCACAAAGAGTTTTACTCAAATAACCACAATTACAATCAATACTCACTAAGAGTACAAAGCCCAACACTAAGTAGGACTAAACACAACTAATACCCAATCACTTAGAAAGGGAAAAGATGAAGATATAAAGATACAATTTTCACACTCAAGAAGTGGAGTAAGGATACCTTTTAAGATCACACTTTAATGCTCTTTTGAACTTTTGAATTCAACACTTTGTGTCTTGCATATATGAGATGGATTTAAACTTTTTAACACATAAAAAGAGATGGATATACTTTTGGAGAGTTATAGCTTTTGTATATTCAATGTAGATCAGTTCTGGTTGGTGTCTCAGGAATATACAGCTTTAAAGCTTTTATAGTATTCAAAAAGGTCCAAAAAACGACTTTAAAATGGTCAGATAACGGCTAGTTTTTTTCAGAGTTCGGTTGACCGTTGATGGACCTCGGTGGACCGAACACAAATCCGGTCGACCGAACAATGGCTTAGGTCGACCGAGCCTGTAAAATGCAACTCTCAGTATCTCCTCGGTTGATCCGAAAGAAAAGGTCGGATGATCCGAACATAGGTCGGTCGACCGATCTCCCCTATGGTCGACCGAACCAAACTTTCAAACCTCTCAGTTTCTGCTCGGTTGATCCGAGCTTGAGCTCGGTTGACCGATCTTCCTGAGTTGATTTTTCACACGTTTTGAAATCTAATGTAGTCTAAAAGATTTTCCCAAAAGGTAACAATTAAAAGCATTTCGAAAAACCGTTTTAAAAGACATGAACTTTGAAAACAAAGGCTTTTGAAATACGAACACATTTAAAGATCGTTTTTAAAACTTAGCCTTTTGAAAACGTGTTTAATATGTATGCAAGACTATAGTGTTGTATACTTAAGTTCATTAAGAGCATTGGTTAGAGAGCTTAAAGATAACGACTAATAAATATAAAGCTATCCTAACCAAACCTAAGTCTTCAATCTTCAATCTTGATGATATGCGCCTTGAAGATCATTTTTATAGCTTGATTGAAGAACTTAGAGCTTCCACAACGAGTTTCGATATTCTATCACAAAGATATAAGACATTAGTCACAACATCAAATGTTTGACCATTATCAAAAACAGAGTTTGTTCGCCCTTAGGGCTTACAAAGGACATGTGGTCCATTTATTTAGGTAATTATTTCTTTTATAGCAAGTTTACTATTCTAGAGATTGTAGAATCCTAATTCAACTAGGACTCTTGTTTTGTAAGGTTTGGCTGAAATTACTTCTCTATTTAAGAGAGATTTCTGCCTCATTATTAATCAGTTTGGTTGTTTTTATACAATATATTTTTGGAATATTATGTGGGGTTTTTTACCTTTTCATTCATTCTTGAGTTACTATATCAATATGTTTAGTTTACGCTTATTGTGGTTTTTCAGCCCCCATTGATAATTAACCTTCTTGGAGTTGCATTGATTATATTCCCCCGTAAACTACTTTCAAGAAAGAGAAAGATCCGTTTTAACCTTTTGTTGTTGAATCTTTGATACAAGTTATCAAGGTTCTTCATCAATTGGTATCAACTGATGAGGAATCTTGTAAATTAAAATCTATCCTAGACTTTAATTAGTTTTCAGCTTTATTTACTTTAATTAGACATGTGATAGCCACATTATCTTTTAGTGCTTGCTATAATAAAGGACATGTTGTCCATGTTTTAGATAGTGGTTAAAAGTTAGTTATCTAGCAGTTGTAGAGTCCTAATTATTCAAAGACTCTTCTTTGTAAGGATAGCTTAGCCGAAATCCTACTCTATTTAAGAAGGATTTTGGCCACCATTGTAATTACGTTATATATATGCTATTTGGTAAGGTTATTCCTTAAATCCTCATTAATTGAACTTCTGTTAGAACTTCATTCATCTTTGAGTTACTCTATCAACAAGTTAGTTTCACTTTTTGTGGTGTTTCAGCCTCTATCAATACTTAGCCTTCTTTAGAGTTGCGTTGAGTATCCCATTGAAACTAGTTCGAGAATAGAGAAAGATCCAAATTAAACAACTTAGTGTCGAATCTTGATACTTATTATCTCGGTTCATCAGGTTGTAAAAGTCCATAATATAATTTTGGGGAACAAAACGACGCTTCATAACCGCTTTCTTCTCATCTCAAGTATCAACTTGCCTTTAGCCAACCCTTCTCCTTGTCTCAGACTCTTTATTCCACCATATTGATGCATAATCACAAAACTCCATGGCTGCCAATTTGACTTTATTTTCCTCGGAATAATTATGCACGGCAAAAACATGGTTAATTTTACGAATCCAATCTAAAAATAATTCGGAATCGTTTGTACCTTGGAAAGATGGAATCTTGATCTTGATTGCACCAAGATTATTATCAAACATTTGGAATTGATCACCTCTTCTTGGTTCAAAAGCTTGATTGTTTACCACCCTAGCTGGTTGCCTAGCTCTCGGCCGAAAATTCTCCCTTGGAGGTTCATTAGATTCAAGTGATTCTTCATCACTCTCGGTGATGAAGAATCACTTGAATCCAATGAACCTCCAAGGATTCAAGTGATTCTTCATCACTCTCGGTGATGTGGAACCGAGATACAAAGTATCAAGATTCGGCTTAAAAGGGATCTTTCTCTATCTCGAACAGTTTTCAAGGGGAATATACTCAACGCAACTCTAAAGAAGGCTAAGTATCAATAGGGGCTGAAACACCACAACAAGCGAAACTATCTTGTTGATACAGTAACTCAAGAATGCATGAAATTCTATAAGAAGTTCAAATACAAGTATCTAAGGAATAACCTTAACCAAAATATCAATATATCTAACGTAAATAATAAGTTGGCCGAAATCTCTCTTAAATAGAGGAAGATTTCGGTTCCAAGCAACAATAAAGGAAGAGTCCTATTTTCAGAGTCCTATTTTCGATAGGACTCTTGAATCCTAATCTAAGTAAACTTCCTAAAACAAAACACTATCTAACATCATGGACAACATGTCCTATTATTTAGCTACTGTCTATAATTATTCAGCCAACATGGCTAAAAATAGTAAACAATACAGCTGAAAATATATTAAAGTATAAAATAGACTTTAATGTACAAAAAGACTAAAATGCTCTTCTTAGCCACTTTGTGTTAGTAGTGCCCTAGGACCATTAGCATATGTTGTACGTTTTATATCTTTTTGAGCATGTCTTTGAATAGTTAATTTTTCTTTTGAACATCAAATGTGTGATTTGATAGTAAAACTCATTAGCTTATTTGGGCAGTCCCTAGCAAAGTGACCCTTTCCTCTACACTTATAACATTCATTTTGAAGGTTAGGAGTGGTCCTTAACCTTGAATTGGATGAATTTGATGTAGAAGATGTCTTGGCTGCCCCATTTAAAGTCGTGGCTGTTTTGGCAGCTCCAAATGTCTCCTTTGCTTTGATTTGGCTCGGCAAAGTAGATGAATTATTTAGGGTTAGATTCGGCCATTTCCAAGATTGGAAATTAGTCGAATAAGTCCTGAAACTTTTCTCCTTTAATTGCCTTTCTATTTGTTCTGCATAATGAACCATTGCAATAAGATTATTATGGTTAGCACGTTATACCTTTGGTCGTATTTTTTCATTGAGACCCGCCAAGAATCTTCCCAAAGTAGCCTCATTATCCTCTTGAATATCCGCTCTAATCATGGCAATCTCCATCGCTTTGTAATACTCATCCACCGATTTAGAGCCTTGCTTTAATCTTTGTAAACGATTGAAAAGTTCCCTAGTATAATTTTGGGGAAAAAATCTCCACTTAATGACCGCTTTCATCACATCCCAACTATCAATTTTATGTTGACCAACCCTTCTCCTTGTATTAGCCTCTTGTCCCACCAAATTGAGGCATAATCCGAGAACTCCATGCTTCCAACTTTACCTTTTTGTCCTCCGAATAATTGTGAACGACAAAAACATGATCAACTTTACGAATCCAATCTAAAAATAATTCGGGATCATTTGTACCTTGAAAAGAAGGGATCTTGGACTTGATTGCACCAAGATTGTTGTCAAATCTTTGAAAATTATCTCCCCTTCTCGGCCTCATCGGCTCAAAATCAAGATTGTCATCCACTCTTAGATATTGTTATCTTGCTCTCGGCTAAGGTGGAATAAATTCCATTCTTGCCGAATGGTCTCCATCCTTGGGTCATTGGATTCATGTGACTCATACCCGTCAATCTCGGCATCAAATTGATCATCTTGTGTGTCAACTTGCTTACCTCTCCTAGGTACTTAAAGCTTCCTTTGAGTCATTAGCTTCACTATTGTTTCAACATGATTCATCCTTTTGGCTATCTCATCCAATCTTTGCATCATCCTTTAAAATATTTGAGGTGCGGCTTATTTCAAAAGCTTATCATCCCCAAAGATTTCATTTTTCCTTGAAGAACCACCCTATTGAAACATGATTACTTAAAAGAAAACACACAAATTGTTAGATAGAAAAACATAATTCACTCAATATTCCAACAATACTTGTAAAAAACAACTTCAACTCTAGATGGCTTTAAAGATGAAAGCCAAGAATTAAAGGTTCCTAATTTGTTGCGTTGAGACAAAGCTAAAAAATAGAGGAATACATATCCTAGACCTAACAAATAGATTAAAGAAAGAAAATAAAGAGTAATCTTGAAAATCCTAGACCTAACAAGAAAATAAGATACTTTTTAGGTATCCTTTTGTGTTTAGGAAAAGGAAGATCTTAGTCTTTTATGCTTCTTGCTTCTTGTTCTTGAATCTTTTCTTTCTTTCTTTCTTTCTTTCTTTTTTGTAACATTTTTCTTGGCCGAATGGTATCAAGAATTGAGACTCTAACGCTTGTCAATTCTTGAATTGTATTGTATGTCACGGCTCAAAAGAAAAAGATGTGAACTTTTGCCAATTCTTGAAACTAGACTATGATGTCAGTGATTCAATAAGTTTGCTTTTTGTCTTATGTTCACTAAATAACTCTCGGCCTTGTATGTTTTTTTTTTTACCTTTGATCATTTTCTTTTATCCAAGCAAACAAGAAATTTTTATCAAGAAAGCAATTAAAGAAACACCAAGAAAGAGATCCAAGAAGAAGGTTGTATTTCGGATCTTTCTCTTCTTGAAATTAGTTTACGAGGGAATATAATCAACGCAACACACAATAGTTTGACTATCAATGGAGGCTGAAACACCACAACAAGCGAAACTATACTTATTGATTAGTAGCTCAAGAATGAATGAAAATCTAAATAGAAGTTCAAGTCACAAGAATCTAAGGAATAACCTTACCAAATATCATATATCTAACTTAATAATAAAGGTGGCCGAATTCCCCTTTATATAGAGGTGGAATTCGGCTATGTAGCCTTACAATGCAAGAGTCCTGTTTGAATTAAGGCTCTTCAATCTCTAGAATAATAAAACTTGTTACAAAAGAAACACTACCTAAATAAATAGGCAACATGTCCTTTATTCTAGCACCCCTCGTCCTTAACTAAGATAAAAGACTTTAAAATAATATAGATAAAGCTTAAAACTAATTAAAGTCTAGAATAGACTTTAATGTACAAAGTTCCTAAAATGCCATTTAGCCACTTTGTTGATTTGGTCCGTGAATGACACTTTCCAAAGTAATGAGGTTGACTTGAATATCATCTTGTAAGCTTAGCTTGGCTTCTTCATTAGCTTTAACTTCACGGATGAATGTAGATGTAGCTTGTTTAACCCTCTTTATCCTTCCTCTTGGGAACTTGAATATTGATTAAGGGGTCCTTTGTGTAGGGAAGCCCCTTAGATATGTCCTCATCAACATACTAACTAAACTTGGAAAACAATATATAATTATCGCCTAAAATCTGGACAACATGATGAAGCAAATTGATCGACGATTTAGGATACCAAAACGACATAATTTGATCTTATGGACTCATGTAAGTTGTAGATCGACCTCTTAGATTTCCAATGCATCTTGAAGGAGCTCAGTTGGATTCCTGGATCGAACGTTATGACCATTACACCAAACTGTATCAAAGCTGAAATTAATGTTGATCCAAGTAGATGAGAGTTCTTATTATGTATTGTCTTTGGGGCTCCAAAATGAGTGATGTGATGTAAGATCTTGATTCCTAGATCTCCTTTGAAACATTATCCAAGCCTCATCATTCCTTGAAGCATCCATAAAGGAGTTCTCATCATTCCCTCATTCTTCAAAAAGATTTGTCCTCGAATCTTGAAAATTAATGAAAGGACCATTGCTTCGATTTTGTGGAAATTCTTTTGGTAACAATGTTGAAAACACAGCCTTGTATTCCAGTTTAAAATTAGAAACAATATTAGGAAGAGTAGGAGTTGGTTAGATCAAGAGTAGTGAACGAAAAAGATGATGTTATTGACCCTTCTAAAGTCATTGCAGCAAGAGGTTCTTTGGGCTGAATAGTAATATCTCCCTCACGAATATTAAAATTCTATTTCCTCTCATGTTTTTCCTTATCAATCAATTTTGGTTCACTCAAATTTTGCGACTCATCACTCACCACTTTTTCCTCATCTTTAAATTTTGTCTCTCGTTACTCTATCAATTGTTTAATAGTTTCTTCGAAAGAGGGTATTTTTTGTAAAGGAACAAGATGATTGTGAAGGGATTCATGGGCGGAAACTCGTTCCAAACACCCATGGATCCTCCCCTGAAGGATCCACTCATATGAAACAATTCGAAAAAGCGGTAAGAACTTACGTTTCTTGGATTCAAGAAGCTGCTTCTTGAATGGAGGATGACGTTTCTTGGATTTAATCTGCCACCAATTGATCTCCCTTGCGGAAAGTCCCTCTACCGGTATCCACGCGACGAAACAGGCAGCGATTGCTAGCTCTTCGTCTTTTCTGATTTTCGGGAATTAGAGAGAAAAGGGAGAAACTGAAACTGAAATCTAATTTCAGAGACTTGGTAATATTTCGGCTGAAAAACATAATCTAGGGTTTCGGCCAAGAGATCATTATATAGGGTGTGAGAGTTTGTTCCCATAACCAACTCTCACATCCTCAACTCCTCTCGGCAGTGGGAGTCTTTGATTCCCACGTCCCCTGAGACTCTAGCTGGTAGTGGGAGTCCTTATCGGATAATAACTCCCACGTAATCCCAGCTATAGGTAAAATACCGAAATTGCCCCTATCTCTAATTCGAATAATAAACACTTTATTATTTTCGGAAAGACAAATATCGGGATACAATGAACCTAGACACATTCTAGATTCATTGAATCTGGACATAAAGCTCGTTAGCTCGTCTATGCGTGTGACCACGTAGGTTCATCTCACAATGGCAATGAAAACACACTTAGTAGTAGTGTGAGTCCATAAATCACAAGAGGTCCCTAGCAGGACATTGTGACTACCTAAAGTGAATGAATATACAACGGAACCTAATATCAATCCACTATTTAATCCCTTTGTCTCGCGATATCCTAATTAAGCATAAGGCATGGTGGTCGTCACCCTTATTAAGCTTAATTGTATTTATGCTCGATCTCCGGGTAGATCTGTTTCGACAAATAGCATTTGATAACCACTTTATCAAATACATTTTAGCACGACCATGCATTTAAACGAGTCTTTCCCTATCGAGGGGCCCATGGATATCTCTCTCTAATAATAGACAGGGGACAAATTCCTTACAATGTCTCTCACATTCAAGCTATGATAGGACACTACATCCGATCATCGGTCGTATTGATTACTCTGTTACAAGTAACGTCCCGATCGGAGTCAAAAGCGTGGCTCCATTCATACTAGAATCAATGAAGACATAAGGTCTAAGGATTCTAAAATAGTATTGAGGAAGTAATACTTATGACTTAAGACCATGAAGTATTACTTCTCGACGGATCACGTTCCAATACAATGTATCCCTATATATTGCATCTATGATGTGATTTGTATTCATTACACATGATCAGTAAAACAAGATCATCAATCAACAATCATACTAGTTTTATTTCATAGTAATTAAGTATTACATAAAACTAGGGACTTCTAGAATAGTAATTACATAAGCTAATGAGTTTTACTATCAAATCACACATTTGATAATCAAAAGCAAAATTAACTATTCAATTACATGCTCAAAAGATAACAAAACGCACAACATGTGCTAATGGTCCTAGGGCACTACTAACAGATTGTCAACTCAAATTTGATGCCCCTTTCTCTAGGCTGCCCAATTCTTCCAAAATCACCTCGGGAACCCTCTTGGTCCCTCCTAGAATGGACTGAAAGTTGGGATTCATAACCCTCATCATCGAACAAACGTCTTCTTCTATGACCAATAGGTTGTCTTAGGAAAGCTTGTTGTCTATAAGAACGTTCAAGATAGGTTAATCTCTTATCTATCTTTTCGAATATCATGTCTAATCCTTCAATAATCTTTTGTTGTTGATATAATTCCTCCATATACTCATGTTTATCTAGGTGAGGCGCAAATGATAAGTTAGTGATATCCGCCGGCGCAAATCTTGGGTCATACTTAACCGGATTATCTCAATAAATGGATTGAGGATCTGGAGACAAAAAAGTTGAGATGTGCATCTTGATGTACTTAGAATAAATGTTATTTACTCAACTAACTAAGAATTACATTATGATGTAATTAGCAAATGTTGCTTACCTAAATAGAAATGCTTCGAGCTATTTATCCAAAGCTAACTTGGGATTGGTGATATATGGATCTTGGCCTACCAGAAAGTTTTGAACTTTCTGAATGAATACTTGAGGGTTATTAATTTGAAGAAAATAATGGGAGAATCATTAATTAAAGACCTATGGATGATTTTAAAATATGATACTAAAACTTTGCGAAATTTTTATTGTAGATATAATGGCAAATGCAACTGTTGTATCAAACTCGCTTTCGTTGCGATCTGCCCTTGAGAAGGACAAACTTTAGGGAGGAAACTTTCTCGACTGGTACAGGATTTTGATAATCGTTCTCAAACACGAGAAAAAGCTATATGTTGTCGAAGATCCTATTCACAGTCAACCAGCTACTAAGTTTACGGACGCTGAAAAAAATGCTTATCGTAAGCATTTAGATGACACATTAGATATGTCAAGTTTAATGCTGGTAATGATGAGGAACCGAGATAACTTGTATCAAGATTCGACACTAAAAGGTTTAAAATGGAACTTTCTCTAACTTGAACTAGTTTCCAAGGGGAATATAATCAACGCAACTCTAAGAAGGTCAATTATCAATGGGGGCTGAAACACCACAACAAGCAAAACTATCTTGTTGATACAGTTACTCAAAGAATGAATGAATTCTATAAGAATTTCAATTCACAAGTATCCAAGGAATAACTTTAACCATAATATCATATATCTTCCTTATACAATTCTTTAAGATGTTTAAATCTAAGTAATTCCTCATGCATAACGGAAAGTAAAGTATATCTTCGAGAAAGAGCATCAGCGAACATGTTTTCCTTACCTTTCTTGTACTTGATCACATATGGAAAGGTATCAATGAAGGAAACCCACTTAGTGTGTCTCTTGTTCAATTTACTTTGCCCCTTAACATACTTGATGGATTCATGGTCCGTGTGGATTACAAATTCCCTTGCAATCAAGTAACATTGCCATGTCTCCAAAGCTCTGACAATGGCGTATAACTCTTTATCATATGTAGGATAGTTAAGTGAAGCGCCATTTAGTTTCTCACTAAAATATGCTAAAGGTTTGCCTTGTTGTTGCAAAACAGCCCCAATACCTATCCCTGAAGCATCACATTCAACTTAAAAAGTTAGATCAAAGTTAGGTAAAGATAAAATAGGGGAAGAAGTAAGTAATTGTTTAAGCTTCTTGCTGTTTGTCTCAAAAGAATGGGATATCTTTCTTCACAACTTCATTCAATGGAGCGGCTATTGTGCTAAAAATCACAAAAAAAAGGCATATAAAGCTTGCCAAACCATAGAATGAACGAACTTGAGTGGCACTAGTCGGTCTCGGCCATTCCACACTTGATTGAATTTTTGCCGGATCAACCTTAATACCTTGAGAACTAACAATGTATCCAAGAAAGTTATTACAATTACTGCAAAAAAACACACTTTTCAAGTTTAACATACAAAGTTTGGTCCCTTAATATAGTAAAAACAGCCCTAAGATTCTCAATATGATCCTCTAGGTTTTTACTATAAACAAGTATATCATCAAAATAAACTACAACAAATTTTCCAAAACAATGCCAAAATATGTTGTTCATCAAACTCATGAAAGTACTAGGTGCGTTAGTAAGACCAAAAGGCATAACAATCCATTCATATAAACCATATTTAGTCTTAAAAGTGGTTTTTCATTCATCACCTTCTTTCATTCTAATTTGGTGATAGCCTTGAGTTAAATCAATTTTAGAAAAAATTAAAGAACCACTTAACTCATCTAGCATATCATCTAAGCGAGGTATCGGATGTCTATATTTAATAGTTATTTTATTAATATCGCGACAATCCGTACATAATCTAAAAGTCCCTTCTTTCTTAGGTACCAAAATAACCGGACTAGCACAAGGACTTAAAGATTCTCTTACCTGCTTCTTTTCCAAAAGTAAATCAACTTGCCTTTGGATTTCTCGAGTTTCATCAGGA
Source organism: Vinca minor (assembly GCA_026122235.1). Classification (NCBI taxonomy): domain Eukaryota; kingdom Viridiplantae; phylum Streptophyta; class Magnoliopsida; order Gentianales; family Apocynaceae; genus Vinca; species Vinca minor. Next base: position 881,221 of record JAOCZM010000118.1, read on the forward strand.
TTTGCTATATAAGCTGCTCGATTTGGAAGGCTAGATCCCGAGATGAAGTCGATTTGATGTTCAATTCCTCTAATTGGAGGCAACTCCTTAGAGAACACATCTTTGAATTCCTACAAAACATTAACAACAAGACTAGGTAGAGAAGAAGATATAATATCAAAGGAAAAAGTGTTAGGTTGAGACAACCTTTCGGCTTCTCTAAAAACTAACACAACAATTGCTTGTTTTGTTCTCAAAACCTTATCTACCTTTCCCGAATTGATAAATAAACACTTCTTTCTCTCTTTTTGTGAGCTTGCCTTTTCCTCACTAAGCTCACGACTTTTTGGTCCTTTTTTCCCTCGGATTTTAGCTCATGGGTAGGATCACTCTTCGTTTGCAACTCACTCTCTTGAATTCTTTTCTCTTTATTCTCAACTAATTGTTTATGAACCTCACTTGCTTGACATGGTGTCAAAGGATGTAATGTAAAATGAATGTTATCCAATGTGACTTGGTAAACATTCTTTCTACCAATGTGATCTGCACACCTATCATATTGCCAAGGTCTTCCCAAAATAATGTGACTTGCGGTCATAGGAACCACATCACATAAAACCTTGTCTTGAAATCTCCCAATCCCGAATTCAATCTCCACTTTCTTATCAACTTTAATCTCACCACTATTGTTTAACCAAGAAAGCTTATATGGCGTAGGATGTGCTTTCAAAGGTAAATCAAAAGTTGTGCCCATATCATAAGAGCAAACGTTAGTACAACTTCCATTATCAATAATAAGTAAACAAATATTTCCTTGAACTTTGCACTTTGTCTGAAAAAGATTGCTCCTTTGTTGATGTAAATTGATGCGGGACCATCTATGAGGCTGCCTTACACAACGCATCCCTTATCAAACATACAAGGTCCAATGACTAGACAAGAGCAAGTAAAGTGGCTCAAGTCATATCTACTTTGATTCAAGAGTTGAAGGCTAAAGAGGAAGCTAAACTATATCTGGAAGATGATATTCAAGTTCAACTCTTAAGTTTACAAGACATACAATTCAGCCCAACAAGCAAAGTGGCTAAAAAGGGCATTTTAGTCTTTTGTACAATTAAAGTCTATTCTAGACTTTTATTATATTTTCATCTTTGTTGTTTACTATTTTAGGAGTGTATAGCAAGTGTTGGTATAATACAGGACATGTTGGTCATGTGTTTAGATAATGATTATGTGGTTAGTAGTTGAGAGTCCTGGTTCTTCAAGGACTCTTCACATGTTTACTATTTTTAGCCATGTTTGCCGCCTGGTATTAGTGTTTGCAAGATAATAGGACATGTTTTCCATTATCTTAGATAGTGTTTTACTTGACAACAAGTTCGTTGTTCAAGAGTCCTACTTCTTCAAGGACTCTTTCATTCTAGGACTAGGTAGCCGAAATCCCACTCTATTTAAGAGGGATTTCGGCCACCATTTTAATTACGTTAGATATATTGATATTTTGTTTAAGGTTATTCCTCAGATACTTGTGTTTGAACTTCTTATAGAATTCATTCATTCTTGAGTTACTGTATCAACAAGATAGTTTCGCTTGTTGTGGTGTTTCAGCCCTTATTGATAATTACACGAACCAATGATGCGGCCTCGAACAAGGGACGTGTAAAACACAAGAGGGGGGGGGTGAATTGGGTTTTAATCAAACTTGTAAACTTTTCAAAATCTAAGCAAGGCTAGTGTAAGTTTGAGCATAATGAACAAAAGCCAATCACAAGACAAAGGATTTATAGTGGTTACTTAGAATCTACATCCACTACCTTGAGCCGCACCCAAGGATTTTCAACAACTTCACTAAGAAGGATATTACACTTGTGGATAACTCACTAAGAGTTTTACAAGACAACCACAATACACCAACTCAATATGAGAGCTCGCCCACACTAATTAGGACTTATGCGAAACCTTGATGGGTCATATGAAGATTCGGCTGAAAATAGATCTTTCTCTATCTCGAATAGTTTCTATGGGAATACACTTAACACAATCCCGGAAAGGCTAAGTATCAATGGAGGTTGAAACACCACAACTAGAGAAACCAACTAGTTGATACAGTAACTTAAAGGAATATGAAATTCAACCGGAAGTTCATAAACAAGTATCAAAGGATTAACCTTAATCAAAATATCAATATTTCAAGTCTCAGTAAAAGAGGTGGCCGAAATTCCCTTTAAGTAGAAGGTAATTCGGTTCCAACTCAAACTAGGAAAAGGGAAATAAGAGTCCTTGAAGAATTAGGACTCTTGAATAACAAGTTGCTATCAAGTAACTACCTAAACAAGATAATAGGGACATGTGCCTATTATCTTGGCGGATGGAATCAAAATAACTACCAAAACAAAGAAGAGTCCTAGTTGCATTAGGACTCTAAATAACCAACTAACTAACACATGGACAACATGTCCTTTATTATAGCAACTACTTGCTATACACGAAATTATAGTAAATAATATGCTGAAAATAATTAAAGTCTATTATAGACTTTAATTGTACACAAAAAGACTAAAATGCCCTTTAAATTCGTCCCAATTCTGGACAGCTTGTTGGGCCAACTTGTACGACTATTTCGGATATCAAGAAGGCAGAATCTGATCTTGTGATCTGCATAGAAGTTGTAGATCTGCCTCTTATCTTTAATATGCAACTGGAATCAGCTTCATTGGATAACTATATTGAAAGTTATGATCATTATACCAAACAGTAGCAAAGCTGTCCATTCCTTGTACACTTGTGATACTAAGAGGTTGACTTGTACAACATTCCTAGATGTAATTTAGAGTCCTCTTTGTATCTTAATACACGTTCCCTTGAGTTGGGAAGCCCCAAGGTTGGTACCGTATCATCCTCTCCCTCTTGAAAAGGATTCGTCCTCGAATCATCCCAAAAATCAGCTTTATAATCTGAAAAATGAATAAAAGGGAGCAAGTTAGTAATATAGAAAGTAGAAATTAGATCGTACTTACCTTTTAACTGGATCTTATGGCGGCTGTCCCAAAAGAAACCTTCTCTCTTCATTGCATTCAAGGTAGCAAGCTTGCTAAGATTATGAACCAAATGTTGATAAAAACTTGCTAACTCAAATGATGATCGATGTTGATTTGTACTAGTTGAATTCGGCCATTCCTCAATTGTATTAACTCTTGCCGGTTCAACTTTAATACCTTGTAAACTCATCATGTAACTAAGAAGATTAATAGAATGAGTGTAATAAACATAATTATCTATCTTAGTATGCAAAGTATGTGGTTTTGAAATAGTAAAAACTGTTCTAAGATGCTCAATATGATTCTCTCGGTTTTTACTAGCAACAAGTACTTTATCAACGTAAGGAATCGGATGTCTATACTTAAACATTAAGTTATTAACATTGAGACTATCCGTATATAATCTAAAAGTCCTTTCTTGCTTTGGTACAATTTTCTCCGGATTAACATAAGGACTTAAAGACATACTTACCTTCTTCTTTTCAAGAATTAAATCACCTTGGGTTTGAATTTGCTGATTTGTACCCAAAGATGGTTTATTCCTTTCAGGATTTTGAATGCTAACAAGTAACTTTCTCGGCAACTCCTTAGGAAAAAGATCCTTGAATTCCTGCTAAACATCAACACAAAGACTAGGGAGAGAAGAAGTCACAAGATCAAAGGAAAAGTTAGTATTGAGGGTTAACCTTTCGGTTTCCCTATAAATCAACAAAACAAGGGATTTATGTGCCCGTAAAGCCCTATCTACCTTTTCAAAATTGACAAATAAACATTCTTTCTTCTCTCTTTGTGATAAGCCTTTTTGCTCACAGTACTCACGGCTTTTTCAGCTTTCTTTACCTCGGATTTTACCTCAATAGTATGATCACTCTTCTTTTTAAGCTCACTTTCTTTTCGTTTGTTTTCTCTACTCTCGGCCATTTTTTCTTGTATTTCACATACCTTGCTTAGTGTCATAGGATGTAAATGATGCTTACTTTGATCTTTTGACACCGTATAGATATTTTTCCTTCCACAATGGGTTGCATACCTATCATATTGCCAAGGTCTTCCCAAGATTATGTGACATGCGGTCATGGGAACCACATCACATAAAACCGTGTCCTGGAAGCTTCCCACACTAAAATTTATCTCAACCTGTTTGTCCACCCTAATATCACCACAATTGTTCAACCATGAAAGTTTATATGGCATAGGATGTGATTTCATAGGTAAATCTAAAGCAGTTACCATATCATATGAACAAACATTAGTACAACTGCCATTATCAATTATCACTAAACAAAGTCTATCTTTTACTTTGCACATTGTATGAAAGAGATTACTTCTATGTTGATGCACTTCATCCAATGGTTTAGTATGTAGTAAATTCATAGTGACTAAAAGAAATGTACCTTCATTCTCCGGGAGGGCATTGTTACCCTCGGATTCTTCCTCAAAATTGTAATCTTCCGGAATTTCCTCATCACTTACCCACGTTCCATCATCCAACATGATCATGGTATGTTTAGTTGGACAATCCCGTGCAAAGTGACCCTTACCATGACATTTAAAACATTCCCGATCATGTGTTGTATGTGCATTAGCTCTCAAATCGGGCTGTTTTGTAGCAATCGGTAACCTTGCTGCCCCAATTGCACTTGTGACTGTTTTTGCACTTCCCAAACTGCCCTTAGCTTGATTTTGGTGTGGCAAAACAGTAGGGTTGTTTAGGGTCTGATTTGGCCTTTTCCAAGTTTGGAAATTAGCCGAATAAGCCCTCAAACTCTTCTCTTTTTGCTGTCTTTCAACCTGTTCAGCAAAATAAACCATATCAATAAGAGAAGTAAGGTTAGCACGTTCTACCTTGGGTCTAATTTTGTCATTTAGACCAGCCAAGAAACGAGCCAAAGTAGCCTCATTTGCTTCCCGAATGTTAGCTCTAATCATGGACATCTCCATTTCCTTGAAGTATGCGTCAACGGTCTTTGTCCCTTGCCTCAATCTTTGGAGTTGATTATACAACTCACGGTTAAAATTCTGGGGTACAAAACGTCTTGACATAACCGCTTTCAGGTCATCCCAAGTATCAATTGGTCTTTGCTTCGTTCTTCTTCTTTCATTGACCTCATGATCCCACCAAATGGATGCATAATCTCCAAACTCCATGGCTGCTAACTTAACCTTTTTCTCTTCGAAATAATTATGGACATCAAAAACATGGTTAACTTTTCGTGTCCAATCAAAAAACAAATTAGGATCATTAGTACCAAGGAAAGGAGGAATATTGGTCTTGATTGAACCAATATTATTATCAAACCTTTGAGCTTGATAATTTGGTCTCGGTTCATCAAGATCAAAGTGTCTAGGATCATACCTTTGATTGTTTTGCCTCGGTTCAACATTAACAAAAGGATTTGGATCATACCTTACATCTTGTTGATGTTGCCTTGGTTCATAGGCCGGATTTGGAACCATTCTTGGAACAACTCTCGGCTGAAAATCAACATTGTGCCGAGGGTTGTTTCTTGCATTTTGATCAATGGATTCTTGAGAATCTTGATCTTCTATTGTTGCCTTTTTGCCCTTATCCGAAGGGTTCTTGAGTTCACGAACCTCCAATTTAAGCTCATTGATGGTTTGCATCAAAGCTTGCATTGTTTGTTGTAATGATTCTTTGAAAAGTTTGTCTCCATCTATGGCACCTTGCTGCGAAGTACCTTCACTAAAAGACATTATCTTTGCAAGAGAACAAACACAAAAATTGTTAGTAGAAAAAGAAAGATATTGAATCTTGAATTTCTTGAAAATAGATTTTAAATTTTCGGATGAATAGTTCTGTGAACAGTAACCGAAAATTGTAAAATCTTGGTAAAAGTTGTTTCTTGAATCCCTATCTTGCAAGAAAAACACACAAAAATCATTAGTAGTAAAAGATATGAAAATATTGAGTCTTTCTTTCGATTTTTCCACAAATACTTGTCAAGAACTTCCAACTTTATATGATTGAATGTGTATGGTGATGGAAGGCTGAAAAATATATCAAGAAGTACTTTCTTGACTTAACAAAAAGGCTAGGGAAAAAGTATAAGGGTAATTGTAACAAGAACAAGAAAAATATGTAACCTTTATGTTTCTTGATTTTCTTTCTTCTTGAAATTGCTTTTTCTTGAAGCCTTTCTTACCTTCTTACCCAAGACTTACCCTTATCTTGGCCACACAGATCAAGAACTTCTATGGTATGAAGATGTTACCTTGATATTTTTACCATGATGGTGACTAATTCAAGATGAAGAGGGAACAAGAGCCAAGATAGAAGGAAGTTTGATTTTGGATTGTATCCTTGCCTTTTTGTGGGATAACTCGGTTGCCAATTTCTTTATATCCGAGTGGCTTTTTCTTTGGGTAATGAACCCGTATTGTACTAACCCGGCTGCCAATTTCTTTACTTCCGGGTGGCTTTTTCGTTGGGGTATAATTTTTTTTTTTTTTGTTATCTTTCGGCTATTCTCAAGCAAACAAGAAAAAAAAAATTTCCAAGAAAAACTGTAAAGGGTATGCCAAGATAGAGATCAACCTTTTGCTCTGATACCACTTGATGCGAAACCTTGATGGGTCATATCAAGATTCGGCTGAAAACAGATCTTTCTCTATCTCGAATAGTTTCTATGGGAATACACTTAACACAATCCCAGAAAGGCTAAGTATCAATGGAGGTTGAAACACCACAACTAGAGAAACCAACTAGTTGATACAGTAACTTAAAGGAATATGAAATTCAACCGGAAGTTTATAAACAAGTATCAAAGGGTTAACCTTAATCAAAATATCAATATATCAAGTCTCAGTAAAAGAGGTGGCCGAAATTCCCTTTAAGTAGAAGGTAATTCAGTTCCAACTCAAACTAGGAAAAGGGAAATAAGAGTCATTGAAGAATTAGGACTCTTGAATAACAAGTTGCTATCAAGTAACTACCTAAACAAGATAATAGGGACATGTGCCTATTATCTTGGCGGATGGAATCAAAAATAACTACCAAAACAAAGAAGAGTCCTAGTTGCATTAGGACTCTAAATAACCAACTAACTAACACATGGACAACATGTCCTTTATTATAGCAACTACTTGCTATACACAAAATTATAGTAAATAATATGCTGAAAATAATTAAAGTCTAGTGTAGACTTTAATTGTACACAAAAAGACTAAAATGCCCTTTAAATTCGTCTCAATTCTGGACAGCTTGTTGGGCCAACTTGTACGACCATTTCGGATATCAAGAAGGCAGAATCTGATCTTGTGATCTCATAGAAGTTGTAGATCTGCCTCTTATCTTTAATATGCAACTGGAATCAGCTTCATTGGATAACTATATCGAAAGTTATGATCATTATACCAAACAGTAGCAAAGCTGTCCATTCCTTGTACACTTGTGATACTAAGAGGTTGACTTGTACAACATTCCTAGATGTAATTTAGAGTCCTCTTTGTATCTTAATACACGTTCCCTTGAGTTGGGCAGCCCCAAGGTTGGTACCGTATCAAGGACTTTCAATACAATAACCCTATCACTAAGAAAGGGAATGAGATGGTTTAAGAGAAAGGTTGTTCACTCTTCTAAGTGAAAGATAAATACCTTTGAAGTACAAGAATAATCAGCTCTTAGAACATAAGATGCACACTCTTTGTCTTGCTTTAGAAAAATCACTTTTGAATGATTTAGATCATAGAAATGAAGAGCATTTGCTTTGAAAGTATTTAAGACTTGATAAGAAATCAATGTATATTTGATGTGCAAGCCCTGGAGTCATTCTGCATCTTTAGAGCTTATATACTTTTCAAAAGAATCCAAAAAGTAACTTTAAAATGGTCAGATAACAGCTAGTTTTCGCAGAGTTCGGTTGACCAAAAAATACCTCGGATGATCCGAGAAAAGGATCGGATGATCCGTCCATAGCCTCGGTCGACCGAGATCAGAGTGACCCAAGAAACCAACTCTCTATTTCTAGTTCGGTAGATCCGAGGAAAGCTCGGATGATCCGACTTTCCTGAGCATGAGAGATGTTGATTTTTCACTAGTTTTGAAATCTTTTGAAGTCTAAAAGGTTTTCCCAAAAGGTAACAAGTAAGAACATTTGGAAAACCATTTTAAAGGACTTACACTTTGAAATCAAAGGCTTTTGAGATAAGAACATATATAAGGATCCTTTTGAAACTTAGCCTTTTGAAAACGTGTTTATGAGCATGCAAGACTAGAGTGTTGTACGTTTATGTTCATTAAGAGCATTGGTTAGAGCTTATAAGACAAAGACTTATAAAGACAAAGCTGTCATAACCAAACCTAAGTCTTCAATCTTCAATCTCTACGAGATGTGCCTTTAAGTATAACTTTGAATCTTGATCATGGCTTGATTGAAGTACTTAGAGCTTCCATTATGACTTCCGATATTCTATCACAAAGATTGAGAGCATTAGACACAACATCAAATGTTTGTCCATTATCAAAAACTGAGTTTGTTCGCCCTTAGGGCTTACAATCTCCCCCTTTTTGATTATGACAAACTTTGATGTAATAAGATAGAATATGGGCAACATTAAGAACAAGGAAGCATGGCAAAGAGACAAAGATCAACTAAGAACAAATACTAGTGCTTTAGAAGATAAAACCCGGGAGACAAAAGTACTAGCATGATAACTTCTTTTTGCCATAGCATCTAGGGACTCTTAGAAGAGCCCTATTTCCCAACCAACCTCCTTTCCTCCTTCCTTCCATAATAAATGTTTTAAGAAATAAGATATATAATAAGCTCCCCCTCAAAACATGCCAGGAAAAGATTTTTACTGTGATAAAAAAAATTAAGAAAACTCCCTTATGGTTCAGCAGTTTACAGAAGCCAAACAAAACTTCAATCTAGAAACTGCAAGGAGTTCGGATGATCCGAGATTATGGTCATGGACTTCGGTCGACCGATCTCGGGCAAAAACTCTGCAGCACTTTGCTGCAACTGAGCTGTCTTGAAAGTTTTACTTTCTCACACAACCAACAGTCAGTTATAAACACAATAATCATAAAGATAAGCAATGATAGCATAATGATAAGCAAGTATAATCATGATAAGCATAATCTTCTCCCCCTTTGGCATAATCAAAAAGACTTCAACAGTTTAACCCATCCCATATCATCAACATATATTTGCACAAGTAAGATGTCATGAGATGCATTTGTTTTAATGAAAAGAGTGGTGTCAACAAGACCTTTTGAAAAACCAATAGAAATGAGAAACTTGCTCAAACGCTCATACCAAGCACGAGGAGCTTGTTTTAAACCGTACATTGCTTTTGTAAGTTTGTAAACATGGTTTGAAAATATTTCATGCACAAAACCGGGAGGTTGTTCAACATAAACTTCCTCCTCAATAAAGCCATTTAGAAAGGCACTCTTCACATCCATTTGAAAAAGTTTAATACCTTTAAAATAAGCAAAAGCAAGAAGCATTCTAATAGATTCAAGTCTAGCTACGGGGGCAAAAGTTTCCTCAAAATCAATACCCTCCTCTTGATTGAATCCTTGGGCAACAAGTCTAGCTTTGTTTCTTATAATCTCCCCAAGCTCATCAAGTTTATTACGAAAAATCCATTTTGTTCCAATAATGAGGCGATCAATAGGTCTAGGGACTAAAGTCCAAACTTGATTTCTTTCAAATTAATTGAGTTCTTCTTGCATAGCCAAAATCCAAAAGTAATCATGTAAAGCATCATGAATGTTCTTAGGTTCTATAGAGGAAAGTAAAGCAAGATTATCTATGAAATACCGCCTTGTTTTGACGCCAACGGATGGATCAACAATGATTTGCTCTTGAGGGTGACCTTGCTTGTATATCCAATCCGTTGGTAGCTCATTTGTTGAAGGATCATTGCTTTGAGTGACTTGGGGATCATTTTGAGTAGTTTCAATGTCCTCCTTATCCTTGGAATTATCATCCAACAAAGGAGCTTGATGGATTTCATTTATACTTTCCAAGGGCATACCTATATCATCATCGTCTTTTCTAGGCAAGTAGATGTTAGATTCATCAAAAGACACATGCATGGACTCTTCAATACACAAGGTTCTTTTATTATATACCCTATAAGCCTTTTTGTTTGAAGAATAGCCAAGAAATATTCCTTCGTCGGATTTCTTGTCAAATTTTCCAAGGCTATCTTTAATGTTGAGCACAAAACATTTGCAACCAAAAACTTTGAAATATGAGATTGAGGGTATTTTTCCAAAGATAAGCTCAAAAGGAGTTTTTCCCACATAAGGCCTTAAAAGAACTCTATTAACAATATAACAAGCAGTGTTCACGGCTTCGGCCCAAAAATATTTTGGTAAAGAATTTTCACTAAGCATAGACCTAGCCATCTCTTGTAAAGTTCTATTTTTCCTTTCAACAACCCCATTTTCTTGAGGCGTTTTTGGAGCCGAAAAGTTATGTGTGATGCCATTTTCATTACAAAACTTTTCAAAAAATTGATTGTTAAATTCCCTTCCATTATCACTTCTCAAGGTAACAAATTTTAGTTCAAGCGAGTTTTGAACCATTTTGAAAAGATTTGAAAACTCATGGAAGGTGTCATCTTTTTGTGCAAGAAAAATTACCCAAGTGAATCTTGAAAAATCATCCACAATAACAAAGGCATACCTCTTACCACCTAAGCTAGTGGTCCTTATTGGTCCAAAAAGATCAAGATGAACAAGTTCAAGTGGTTTAGAAGTGGAAACCATTTGTTTAGGCTTGAAAGACGTTTTTGTTTGTTTTCCAAATTGACAAGCATCACAAAGACGGTTTTTCTCATATTTCACTTTTGGAAGCCCATGTACTAGCTCTTTAGAGGAAAGAGTATTTAAGAGATCCATGCTCACATGACCAAGTCTACGGTGCCATAAGAATGCATCATCTTCATTTATAGATAAGCATTTAAAATCGCATGCAACAAGATCATCCAATGACAACATATAAACATTACCGGTTCTATTAGCAACAAGCACTTTTTCATGAGAAGAGCTATCAACAATAGAGCAAGCCTTTTTGCTAAACATAACATCAAAACCATTATCACAAAGTTGGCTAATACTAAGCAAATTATATTTGAGGCTATCAACAAGAAGAACATGCTTAACAAGAGTTGATGAACCTTTACCAACATTTCCAATGCCAAGGATTCTACCCTTCTTTTTGTCCCCAAACGTGACATAACCTTCATAGATAGGTTCCATGTCTTTGACTAAAGAGGCATCTCCGGTCAAGTGGCGACAACATCCACTATCAAGAAACCATTGAGGCGGAGTATTTACCTTGCTTGCAAGTACCTAATACAAAGGAGGAGGAGTGACTTTTGGTACCCACTTTTGTTTGGGTCCATGGGGGTTAGTTGAAGTATGCTTAACTCTCCAAATGGTTTTTACTCCCCTTTCAATCTTTTTCTTCACATAACATCTAACACTAGTGTGACCAATTTTCCACAATAAGTGCAACAAATATGTGACTCAAAAGATTTGTGAACATGCTTAAAAAATCTATTTGCCCTATGTGGCGTTCAAGCATTCACAACACGATTCTTAGGTATATGAGAAGAACTAGCAATAACAACATGATTAGCAATATAACCAAGACCATGTTTATCATGAGAAGCACGATGCATACCAAGAATTTGATCAAGATTTTTCTTACCCTTAGTAAAGTTTTCAACAAGAAAGGTAAGGTCATTAATTTTGTTCTTCAAATGATCAAACTCAACAAGTTTGTTTTCAAGGGATGACAATTTAACACAAGCTTCTTTGTATTGTAATGAAGATGTTTTACAAGTAGTAATAAGACTCATTTTCAGATTTTAAACAATTAGCATCATCACACAACTTTTTATTTTCATCAAACAACTTAGATCTTTCTTCAAGCAAAGATTCAATTTTAAGCTTCATATCTTTGTTTTGCTTTGCACATTTTTTCAATTGATCATACATATCACATAAAAGCTCATTAGGATCATCCTCATCATCATCATAAGAATTTGAAGTGGAGGGAGAAAGATGTACCTCATTACCAAATGCCATAAGACACATGTGGTCTTTTTCTTCTTGATCATCATCACTTCCTTCTTCATCCCAAAGGCTTAACATGCACTTTGAATTTTTGAGATTAAAGAACAATTTCTCTTCCTCTTCATGATTAATGATGAAATCAAGATCAATACCCTTTTTAGGAACATTTTTCCTTTTCTTCATCTCGAAGGTGAGTAGAGAGCCAATAAGTTCCTCCGTTGAATATGTCTTTAAGTCCTTGTCTTCTTCAATGGCAAGAGCTTTTGTTTCCCAACTTTTAGGAAGAGAATTGAGAATCTTCCTATTCATCTCACCCATAGTGTAATCTTTACCATAGGACTTCAAGCCATTTATCACATTGGTGAATCTAGTATTCATCTCATTGATTGATTCATTTGGCTTCATGGAGAATAACTCATATTCTCTAACTAGCGAGTTCAACCTTGACTCCTTGACTTGATTTGTGCCTTCATGAGTAACTTCAAGCATTTTCCACATAGTGTGGGCGGATTTGCTTCCACGGACACGGTTGTATTCATCCGGATTCAAGGCACAACTAAGAATGTTCATTGCCTTATAATTTCGAGTCATTTTCTTGGACTCAACTTCATTTAGCTCATGGTCCGACTTTGGAATTTGAACACCATCCACCACTTTCATAGGTACATATGGACCTTCTTCAAATATATGCCATAAAGAATCTATGGAGCACACATATATCTTGAATCGATTTTTCCAAGCATTATAGTTGTTTCCATCAAAGAGTGGTGGTCTATTGGTGGAAGACCCCTCTAAGAAAACTAAGGCGGAATTTCCGAAAAATACCTCGGATGATCCGAGAAAAGGATCGGATGATCCGTCCATAGCCTCGGTCGACCGAGATCAGACTGACCCAAGAAACCAACTCTCTATTTCTAGTTCGGTCGATCCGAGGAAAGCTCGGATGATCCGACTTTCCTGAGCATGAGAGATGTTGATTTTTCACTAGTTTTGAAATCTTTTGAAGTCTAAAAGGTTTTCCCAAAAGGTAACAAGTAAGAACATTTGGAAAACCATTTTAAAGGACTTAGACTTTGAAATCAAAGGCTTTTGAGATAAGAACATATATAAGGATCCTTTTGAAACTTAGCCTTTTGAAAACGTGTTTATGAGCATACAAGACTAGAGTGTTGTACGTTTATGTTCATTAAGAGCATTGGTTAGAGCTTATAAGACAAAGACTTATAAAGGCAAAGCTATCCTAACCAAACCTAAGTCTTCAATCTTCAATCTCGACGAGATGTGCCTTTTATAAGTATAACTTTGAATCTTGATCATGGCTTGATTGAAGTACTTAGAGCTTCCATTATGACATCCGATATTCTATCACAAAGATTGAGAGCATTAGACACAACATCAAATGTTTGTCCATTATCAAAAACTGAGTTTGTTCGTCCTTAGGGCTTACAGGACGTGATTCAACTAACCACATCATTGATTCGTATATTAAAGTACAAAGAGGATGCTAAGTCACACCTAGAATATAAAAGGCAGCCTCTCAAGTTCACAAGTGTACAATTAGGCACTATCTAGCAAAGAGGCTAAGAAGGGTATTTTAGTAATCATACAAGGTGATGAGAGATTGGACAGCTTTACAACAGTTTGGTAGAATGGTCATAACTTTCTATCCAATTATCCAATGGAGCTAATTGTAGTTGCATATTAAAGATAAGAGGCAGATCTACAACTTTCATGAAGATCACGAGATCAGATTCTGGCTTCTTAATATCCGAAATCGTCGTACAAGTTGGCCCAACAAGCTGTCCAGAATTGGGACGAAATTAAAGGGCATTTTAGTCTTTGTACAATTAAAGTCTATGCTAGACTTTAATTATTTTCCAGCTTTGTTATTTACTTTATTTAGAGTATTTATATGTGTATAGCAAGTAGTTGCCATAATAAAGGACATGTTGTCCATAGTTGGTTATCTAGTTGTTAAGAGTCCCACATCTACTAGGACTCTTCTTGTTTAAGTGTTTTACTTGATAGCAAGTTGTTTTGTTTTAGAGTTCTAATTCTTCAAGGACTCTTACTTATTGTTGCTTGTAACCGAATTGTTACTTTATTTAATAGAGGGTTCGGCCAAGATGTAAACTTACGTTAGATATATTGATATTTTGGTAAGGTTATTCCTTAGCTTCTCGTGTCTGAACTTCTATGTAGAATTTCATTCATTCTTTGAGTTACTGTATCAACAAGTTTAGTTTCTCTTGTTGTGGTGTTTCAGCCTCCATTGTTAATTAGACATCCTTAGTGTTGCGTTGATTAAATTCCCTTAGAAACTAGTTCGAGAATTGAAGAAAGATCGGGCTCAAACTTAAGTCGAACCTCACGGTTCTTCATCAGGTGGTATCAGAGAAAAAGGTTCTTCTCCAATTCCCGGTGTACCCTTCGCCAAAAAATTTTCTTGTTTGCTAGATTGACAAAAAAAAAAAAAAAAGTCGCGGCATTTATTCACAATTAGGCAGCCGATTACAAAAGAAAAAGCCACTTGGTATAAAGAAATTGGTAGCCAAGTATAGAATAGCGAACTATAAAGCCAAATAGCAAACTTCTTGGATTGATAGCGTTGGCGCCTCGTCCAAGAATTGGCAAACGTTCCTCCTTTATTTTGAGCCGTGTTTAAAGATCCATGTACATCAAGAATTGATAGCGTTGGCGCCTCATTCATTGATACCTCTCGGCCAAAGGTAAGGAAAAATTCAAGAAACCAGAAATTACTGTTCACAGTTTACTATTCACGGTTACTGTTCACAGTTTATTGTTCACGTTACTGTTCACATATTATTATTCACGGATTACTATTCATCCGAATCAAGAATATCAAGAAAATTCAAGAAGATCAAGATCATCAAGAACCAATTTCCAATCTCGATTAGGATTTCGTTTCTTCATCTTTTTTCTTTCTTAAGCTTTTCATTTAGGTCAAAATAGGATTTCTTTCCTTATTTTTCAGCTTTGTGTCAACGCAACAAGTTAGGAACCTATTCTTTAATCTAGAGTTTGAAGTTCTATACGAGCGGTGTTGGAATAAAGAGTGAATCTTTCTTCGCTATCTAACGTTTTTGAGTGTTTTTCTTGTATTATAAATATGTCTTTTCAGGGATCATGGGTGAGTGATGATGAAACTGAAGCAGCGGATTATGAGGAAGATACCAAGACAATTAAGGTCAATTCGTCTTTTGATAATCAACTTTTGGTTACGATGAAGCAACTTCATTCTCAACCTTTGGATGACCTACATCAACATCGAAGTAATCTTTTACAAATCAAGTGCGACGTTAAAGGCAAGTCTGTGTTAGTAATTATTGATAATGGAAGTTGTACTAACGTTTGCTCTTATGATATGGTTTCCGCACTTGATTTACCATGTAAGGCACATCCTATGCCTTATAAATTATCATGGTTGAATAATAATGATGAAATCAAAGTGGATAAGCAAGTTGTGATAGAGTTTGAAATCGGGAGATATAAGGATTCGGTTTTGTGTGATGTGGTCCCGATGACCGCAAGTCACATGATTTTGGGAAGGCCATGGCAATATGATCGAAGTGCCAATCACATGGGACGAGAAAATACATATAGGATTCAAAAGGGTTATTTAAAGTTTCTACTAGCTCCTTTATCTTTAAATGCAGCATGTGAGGTACATAAACAAATGACCATAAATAGAGAGAAGAGGGAAAGAGAGAAAAAAAGAGCGAGAGAGAAAAGAAACGAGTGATCCGACCCATGAGGTAAAATCTGAGGTAAGAATCCAAGAAAAAGCCGAGCCAAAAGTGAGAAAAAAGGCAATCGCTCTAAGTGTGAGAAAAGAATGTTTATACATTAATCTCGGAAAGGTAGATAGGGCGATTCAAGCAAAACAACTTGTTGTTTTGTTGGATTTAAAAGGAACCGCAAGGAGCCTTTTTACTAATGCTTTTTCTTTTACTCTAACATCTTTTTCTACATCTAGTCTTGCTATTTTTCATAAATTTCATGAAGTCTTCCCTAAGGAGTTGCCGAGAAGGTTGCTTATTAGCCCTCAAAATCGCGAAAGGTATAAACCATCTTCGGGTACAAATCAGCAAATTCAAAACCAAGGTGAGTTAATTTGTACAATGAAGGAGGTAAGTAAGTCTTTAAGTCCTTATTTTAATCCGGTAAATATTGAACCTAAGCATGAAAGGACTTTTAGAACATATACGGACAGTCTACATGTTAATCACATAACTTTTAAGTATAGACATCCGATTTATCGCTTTGATAATATATTTATTTATAGTGAAAACCGAGAGTATTTAAGTGAAAATCTTGGGGCTGTTTTTTCTATTATAAATACACATACCTTGGATGCTAAGATGGAAAAGTATGTTTATTACACTCATTCTATTAACCTTCTTAGTTGCATCATTAGTTTTCAAAGTATTAAAGTTGAACCGGCAGAAGTTACAACAATTGAGGAATGGCCGAACACAACTAGTTCAAATAGCATTCGTTCATCATTTGAGTTGACAAGCTTTTGTAAGCGTTTTGTTCATGATCTTAGCAAGCTTGCTGCCACAATGGAGAAAAGAGAGATACAATTCTTTTGGGACAGCCGCAAAAGAATTTCTTTAAAAGGTACGTACGGTGAACGTTCTACTTTCTATATTTCTAACTTGCTCCCTTTTGATAATTTTTCAGATTATAAGGTTGATTATGATGATGATTCGAGGACGAATCATGTTTTTCAAGGGGAGGGGATGATACAGTACCAACCTCAGGGCTGCCCAACTCAAAAGATTGCTTACACGAACCAATGATGCGGCCTCGAACAAGGGACGTGATTCAACTAACCACATCATTGATTCGTATATTAAAGTACAAAGAGGATGCTAAGTTACACATAGAATATAAAAGGCAGCCTCTCAAGTTCACAAGTGTACAATTAGGCCCTATCAAGCAAAGAGGCTAAGAAGGGTATTTTAGTAATCATACAAGATGATGAGAGATTGGACAGCTTTACAACAGTTTGGTAGAATGGTCATAACTTTCTATCCAATTATCCAATGGAGCTGATTCCAGTTGCATATTAAAGATAAGAGGGAGATCTACAACTTTCATGAGATCACGAGATCAGATTCTGCCTTCTTAATATCCGAAATCGTCGTACAAGTTGGCCCAACAAGCTGTCCAGAATTGGGACGAAATTAAAGGGCATTTTAGTCTTTGTACAATTAAAGTCTATGCTAGACTTTAATTATTTTCCAGCTTTGTTATTTACTTTATATAGAGTATTTATATGTGTATAGCAAGTAGTTGCTATAATAAAGGACATGTTGTCCATAGTTGGTTATCTAGTTGTTAAGAGTCCCACATCTACTAGGACTATTCTTGTTTAAGTGTTTTACTTGATAGCAAGTTGTTTTGTTCAAGAGTTCTAATTCTTCAAGGACTCTTACTTATTGTTGCTTGTAACCGAATTGTTACTTTATTTAATAGAGGGTTCGGCCAAGATGTAAACTTACGTTAGATATATTGATATTTTGGTAAGGTCATTCCTTAGCTTCTCGTGTCTGAACTTCTATGTAGAATTTCATTCATTCTTTGAGTTACTGTATCAACAAGTTTAGTTTCTCTTGTTGTGGTGTTTCAGCCTCCATTGTTAATTAGACATCCTTAGTGTTGCGTTGATTAAATTCCCTTAGAAACTAGTTCGAGAATTGAAGAAAGATCGGGCTCAAACTTAAGTTGAACCTCACGGTTCTTCATCAATATACTTGTTTATAGTAAAAACTTAGAGGATCATATTGAACATCTTAAGGATGTTTTTACTATTTTAAGGGAACAAACTTTGTATTCTAAACTTGAAAAGTGTATTTTTTGTACTAATTCTATTAACTTTCTTTGATACATAGTTAGTTCTCAAGATATTAAGGTTGATCCGCCAAAGATTCAATCAATTGTGGAATGGATGAGACCAACTAGTGCCACTCAAGTCCGTTCATTCTATGGTTTGACAAGCTTTTATAGGCGTTTTGTTCGTGATTTCAGCACAATAGCCGCCTACATTGAATAACGTGGTGAAGAAAGATATCCCATTCTTTTGGGACAAGCCGCAAGAAGATAGCTTTGAGAAGATTAAACAATTAATTACTTCTTCCCCTATTTTATCTTTACCTAATTTTGACATAACTTTTGAAGTTGAATGTGATGCTTCAGGCATAGGTATTGGGGCTGTTTTGCAAGAACACGACAAACCTTTAGCATATTTTAGTGAGAAACTAAGTGGCGCTTCACTTAACTATCCTACATATGATAAAGAGTTATAGGCCATTGTTAGAGCTTTGGAGACATGGCAGCATTACTTGATTGCGAGGGAATTTGTTATCCACACGGACCATGAATCCATCAAGTATCTTAAGGGGCAAAGTAAGTTGAACAAGAGACACGCCAAGTGGGTTTCCTTCATTGATACATTTCCATATGTTATCAAATACAAGAAAGGTAAGGCAAACATTGTCGCAGATGTTCTTTCTCGAAGGCAATAAGTTGTGCATTCCCTCTTGTTCTATTAGAGATTTAATTGTTAGAAAAGCACATTGTCGCGGTTTAATGGGTCATTTTGGTGTTGTTAAAACATTAAACATATTAAAAGAACACTTTTTTGGCCTAAGATGAAAAGAGATGTTAGGAAAATTTGTGAACTTTGTTTTAAGTGTAAACAGGTTAAAAGTTCAAGCAAAGCTCACGGATTATACATGCCTTGACCTATTCCATCTTCACCTTGGATTGATATTTCAATGGATTTTATTTTTGGATTGCCGACATCAAGAAGAGGTACGGATAGTATAATGGTCGTTGTAGATCGGTTTTCTAAAATGGCTCACTTTATTCATTGTAGGAAAACTAATTATGCAAGCCATGTTGCAGATTTGTTCTTCAAAGAGGTGGTTCGGTTGCATGGAATTCCAAAAACGATCGTAAGTGATAGGGATGTAAAATTCCTAAGTTGCTTTTGGAAGACCTTATGGAGTAAGTTGGGGACTAAATTACGTTTTTCTACATCAAGTCACCCACAAACTGATGGCCAAACCGAGGTAACCAACGGAACTTTAGGGGTTCTACTTAGAGCACTCATTCAAAA
Organism: Vinca minor; assembly: GCA_026122235.1. Classification (NCBI taxonomy): domain Eukaryota; kingdom Viridiplantae; phylum Streptophyta; class Magnoliopsida; order Gentianales; family Apocynaceae; genus Vinca; species Vinca minor. The sequence continues at coordinate 900,449 of JAOCZM010000118.1, forward strand.
GAATTTAAAGAGGTGGAAATAATGTTTACCAATTGCTGAATTTGCTTATAATCGTACTTTACATTCTACTACTAACAATTCACCTTTTGAAGTTGTTTACGGTTTTAACCCCCCCCCCCCCAACCACCTTTATAATATAGAAGGTGATTCTAGGGCAGATTTTGTACAAAGAATTCACCATCAAGTTGTCGAGAACTTCAAGAATAAAAATGATCAAGTTACAAATAAAGCCAACAAGGGTCGCCAGAGAATTTGCTTTGAAGGTGGCGATTGGGTTTGGTTACATTTTAGGAAAGACAGATTTCCTAAAGAGAGAAAGTCTAAATTATACCCTCGCGAAGATGGACCTTTTCAAGTAGTTGCTAAGATAAATGACAATGCATACAAACTCAACTTGAAAGGCGAGTATGTTGCACATTCTACTTTCAATGTTTCTGATTTATCCCCTTTTGATTTTGATTCGGATTATATTGATGATGATTCGAGGACGAGTCCTTTTCAAGGGGGAGGGGATGATCCGGGACCATCTACGCGGCTGCCTTACAAAACGCATCCCTTATCAAACATACAAAGTCCAATGACTAGACAACGAGCAAGGAAAGTGGCTCAAGTCATATCTACTTTGACCCAAAAGTTCAAGGCTAAAGAGGAAGCTAAACTATATCTAGAAGATGATATTCAAGTTCAACTCTAAAGTTTACAAGACATACAATTCGGCCCAAACAAGCAAAGTGGATAAAAAGGGCATTTTAGTCTTTTGTACAATTAAAGTCTATTCTAGACTTTAATTATATTTTCAGCTTTGTTATTTTCTCTTTTAGGCGTGTATAGCAAGTGTTGCTATAATAAAGGACATGTTGTCCATGTGTTTAGATAATGGTTAAGTGGTTAGTAGTAGAGAGTCCTAATTCTTCAAGGACTCTTCACATGCTTACTATTTTTAGCCATGTTGGCAGCCTAGTATTAGTATTTGCAAGATAATAGGACATGTTGTCCATTATCTTTGATATTGTTTTATTTGATAGCAAGTTTGTTGTTCAAGAGTCCTACTTCTTCAAGGACTCTTCCATTCTAGGGCTAGATAGCCGAAATCCCACTCTATTTAAGAGGGATTTCGGCCACCATTGTAATTATGTTAGATATATTGATATTTTGGTTAAGGTTATTCCTTAGATACATGTGTTTGAACTTCTTATAGAATTCATCCATTCTTGAGTCACTGTATCAACAAGATAGTTTCGCTTGTTGTGGTGTTTCAACCCCCATCGATAATTAGCCTTCTTTAGAGTTGCGTTGATTATATTCCCCTTGGAAACTAGTTCAAGTTAGAGAAAGATCCGTTTTAAACCTTTTAGTGTCGAATCTTGATAATCTTTATCACGGTTCCGTATCATAAATCATCTAATGGTTTTGAATGTAAGAGTTTTGTATTTACCAAATGAAGATTTCCATCCTCCGGTTGCTCCAATCTCCAAATTGGCCTCCTCGGCTTCATCATCACTAACCCATGTCCCGTCATCTAGCATGATCATTACGCTCTTATTTGGACAATCCCGAGCGAAGTGACCCTTAACCCTACTCTTAAAACATTCCCGAGAAAGGTTCGTAGATGCACTAGACCACAAATCGGATGAATTTGATGTAGATGAAGGATTGGCTGCCCCAATTTGAACTGTGGGTGTTTTGGAAGCTCCTAATGTCCTTTTTGCTTGAGTTTGGCCATAGCCAATCATTATTATGGAATTTAAGGACAACAATAACGTGTGGAGACTAGTATGTGTTGTGATTAAATATGTGATATTAAATCAAACACATGGGTATTTGATACTGGACTGACCCGCTTATAAGAACATTTCATGGATTGTTGTATAAATGTCCACAATGTTCTTATAATGATTTTGTTTGCACCTAAATCCTTTTACTTAAGACCACACAAGATTTCTTACTTGGCTAGTGGTATGCTTTGATGGTGTCAAACGCCGTCTGTAACTAGATGGGCTATAAAGGCATTTGTTGGGTATATTCATGATACCAATTGTAAAACACAAGAGGGGGGGGGTGAATTGGGTTTTAACTAATCTTGTAAACTTTTTCTAAGCTTTGCAATGCAAGTGTAAGTTTGAGCAAGATGATTAAAAGCAAAGCAAAACCCAATAACAAGACAAAGGATTTATAGTGGTTCGACTCACTCAGAATCTACATCCACTACCTTGAACCGCACCCAAGGATTTTAAACAACTTCACTAAGAAGAATGTTTACACTTGTGGCTAACTCACTAAGAGTTTTACAACACAACCACAACTCAAAACTCACAAAGAGCTTGCCCACACAAAGTAGGACTTTTACAACTTGCCCACACTAAGTAGGACTTTCACAATTGCCCACACTAAGTAGGACTTAAACAAATAACCCTATCACTAAGAAATGGAATTAAGAATGTTTAAAGAACAAGGTTGTTCACTCTTCTAAGTGAAAGATATATACCTTTGAAGTACAAGAATGTTAAGCTCTTAGAACATATGAATTCCACTCTTTGTCTTGCTTTAGAAAGATTGCTCTTGAATGATTTAGATCATAGAAATGAAGAGCTTTTGCTTTGTGAGTGTTTGGACTTGATAAGAAATCAATGTAAATTGTATGTCCATTTGGAAAACAAATTTTTAAATAAGTAAGAACACTTGGAAAACCATTTTAAAGGACTTAGACTTAGAAAACAAAGGCTTTGAAGATACAAACACATTTAAGAATCATTTCAAAAACTAAGCCTTTTGAAAACGTGTTTATGATGCATGCAAGACTAGAGTGTAGAGCTTATGTTCATGAGAGCTTTGGTTAGAGCTTATAACATAACGACTAAAAACGACAAAGCTAATCTAACCAAACCTAAGTCTTCAATCTTCAATCTTGAAAGATAAGCCTTGAATATAACTTTGAATCTTGATACCAATGGCTTGATTGAAGTACTTAGAGCTTCCATAATGAGTTCCGATATTCTATCACAAAGATTAAGATCATTAGACACAACATTAAAAGTTTGTCCAATATCAAAAAATGAGTTTGTTCGCCCTTAGGGCTTACATCTTTGATTTCCGGTTTTCCTAAGTAATCTATACTTTGTGGATTCCAGGAAAAAGTGTTTTTCCAAACTTCGTAGTTCTTGGACTAGCATATGAAACACGGAGTAGCAAGCTCAGAGGTTGGTGTGTGGATACCAATAGAGACATGAGTATGTAGGCTGACGTTGGTGGTCATTAGTAGCATAATCCGGGCAACGTCGATTAGATCGACACAATGGAATAATTCCTAACACATGGTTTTTTGTTTTTTCTCGTGAGTATATCCTCTAAAGGAACGTAATCCCACGCTATTTATTTCCGTTGCATTTTGGGGATTACAAATTTTTCTTTTCATCACCATCCACCACCATGGACTCCACAAAACCATTACCGTCCCAATGTTGGCCTCATCAGGTGCAGGCCCAGAACAGAACAAAACAGAAAATCTCTCAGTATCACATAGTCAGAACAGAACATTTATCACAGTTATAGTCGAATGGATCCTGCTAACTAGTCGTTCCTAAACAAGAGCTCAATATGAGCGACGACTTGGTCGAACATAACCACATAGGACTCAGACGATGACAGCCAAATAAGACAACCCAACCCAACAATAAAAAATAAGGCAAGTTCACTAATGATCCCCAACGATCCACAATTCACAACACAAATACACAATTCAGAATATATATATATATATATATATATATATAACACAATTCGACAACAACAATTGAATTTCAGGTTATATAAGCATGTATAATTCATCCAATCAAAGGCAGAAATTCAATAAACCAAACGATCGTTGCAATTGATCGTAATTACAACATTTTATGCAATTAACACGCCCAAATACTTCTTAAACAATTATATATCAGTACCCAATGTATATACGCAATACCGGGCATAAAATAACAGAGAGAGTGGGTCCTTACGAGTTACGAAAGCAAGAACAGGGAAAAACCCGAAATCAGCATTGGCAGATTCACTCGCGGGGCGATAACTTTCAACTGCGATTCCCGAATTGCGTTCCGTCTGCGCTCACTCAAAGGTTCTTTCAAGGCGAACGATTTCATATGATGTGGGTCGAAAACTTACGCTGGTAGCCCCCTCAATCGTCCTCTCGAAGTTCTGGGCAGAAAGTTCTCTCTCGTCTTTTCCTCTCACGATCGTTTTTTTTTTTATTTTTTCTATAACTGATGGCACTCATGTCCAAACACCCTTAATTAAAATTTAAGTTTCTAGTTATTAGTTATTACAAATTAGTGGGTCTAAGTTTCTAGTTATTACAAATTAGGTCCCTCTCTATTTTCTTAATTACACTCATGTCCAAACACCCTTAATTAAAATGTAACACATATAACACATGCAAATATCATCTAGCACATAACATTTAATCATGGCCTTAATCATAAGTAATATAATTATGCAATTACACAAATTACACACATAATCCACATAGGTAAAATTCCCGTGTATCACAGATAACATGATAATAATATATTTCATAATCCAAAAGACAAGAGGAAATGTAAGATAAACACTTTAAAGCACATTCCTCTTCAAATAATTGGTTACCCAAAGAAGTATAATAACTAAGGCATGTAGCTAACCAAAACAAAATGAGATCAAAGGATATAAAAAGAAAGAACATGATCTCAAAGCTATACGCATATATACAAAAGATTCAATTATTAAGATCATAACTCCCAATATAACTTGCACAAGGTGGCTAAAATATATGAAAATATGAAAACAAAGTTAACTTAAATGTGATGATGCATATGATATGACAAGTGTGGGTATACATCACATAAATAGGGGGTATAAGATAAAGAACATATAAGAAACTCCCGCTATGGTTGTGCCAAAAAAAATCACAAAACTTAAAAAGATATTGAGTTTTGAGTGTACAGTTTTGCAGAAACAGGGCACTTCGTGTAAAACACAAGAGGGGGGGGTGAATTGGGTTTTAACTAATCTTGGCTACTTTTTCGAATCTTTGCAATGCAAGTGAAAGTATAGGCAAGATGAACAAAGGCTAAAGCAAAACCCAATCAACAAGACAAAGGATTTATAGTGGTTCGATTCACTTAGAATCTACCTCCACTACCTTGAGCCGCACCCAAGGATTTCAAACACTTCACTAAGAAGATGCCCACACAAAGTAGGACTTTTACAATTGCCCACACAAAGTAGGACTTTACAACCAAAGGATGCCCACACAAAGTAGGACTTACAATAATAACCCTATCACTAAGAAAGGGAATTAAGAAAGGTTAAATACAAGGTTGTTCACTCTTCTAAGTGAAAGATATAGTACCTTTGAAGCACATACAATTTAGCTCTTGAACATATGAGGTCCACTCTTTGTCTTGCTTTTGAAAGAATACTCTTGAATGCTTTAGATCATAAGGATGAAGAGTATTTTGCTTTGAAAGTGTTTAGACTTGATAAGATATCAATGTTTTATGTTTGTCAAAGTCTTAGAATGATTTTCAGCTTTAGAGTATATATACATTTCAAATATGGCTGAAAATCGAGTCTCCAACGGTCAGAAAACGGCTAGTAAAGAGTGAGTTCGGCTGACCGTTCGCAGACTTCTGATGACCGAACCAAGCTTCTGCTGAACCGAACCAAGGTCGGCCGACCGAACCAGTGCCTATTAGGTCGACCGAACTACAACAAAGTCGACCGAACCTTCTCAGCCAAACCTCTCAAGCATCTCTTCGGTTGATCCGAACTTGAGCTCGGTTGATCGAACTTCCAAAGTGATTTTTCACACGTTTTGATATCTTTTGAAGTCTTTTTAAAGTCTAAAAAGGTTTTCCTAAAAGGTAACAAGTAAGAACACTTGGAAAACTTTTCTAAAAGACTTATCTATGAAATCAAAGGCTTTTTGGATAAGAACACATTTGAAACTTTTGCCTTTTGAAAACGTGTTTATGAAATCATGTATGCAAGACTAGAGTGAGAAGCTTATGTTCATAAGAGCTTTGGTTAGAGCTTTAAAGATTACGACTAATGACGACAAAGCTAAACTAACCAAACTAAGTCTTCAATCTTCAATCTTCATAGATGAGCCTTGAATAGTATGACTTTGAATCTTGAACATGGCTTGATTGAAGTACTTAGAGCTTCCTACAAGATTTCCAATATTCTATCACAAATATTAAGATCATTAGACACAACATCAAATGTTTGTCCAATATCAAAAAATGAGTTCGCTCGCCTGTAGGGGCTTACAATCTCCCCTTTTTGATTATGACAAACTTTGATGTAATAAGATAGAATATGGACAATGTAAGTACATGGAAGCATGGCAAAAGGATCTAAGAACAAATAAGTACAAAGACTAATGCTTAGAAGATACCAATTGTATACGATACCAATTGTAAAGACAAATATATGCAAAGACATAAGCACTAGCATTATAAGTTCTTTTGCCATATACACTAGGGACTCTTAGAAGAGCCCTATTTCCCAACCATCCTCCTTGCCTCCTTCCTTCCATCAAAAGCAAGTTTTGAGACATAAGATAAATACAAACATATATGAAGCTCCCCCTCAAAACATGCCGGGTGAAAAGATACAATATAGATAGAAACATGTTAAGAAGGTTCCCTAGATATCTTTTCCCTTTTTCTACATTCAAGCTAGAAGCATGTAAAGATAACTCCCTAAATTTCTCCCCCTTTGGCATAATCAAAAAGATTTTAAACACCAAAGAAAATATGACAGTTAAGAACAAGGGAACATGCTAGTAAACACAGCTTGAATACATCCAACAACAAGAGTATGTAATATCCATAAACTTCTAGCACAACAACTACCGGCGGCTATTAAGTCCGCTTTGGTGGTGGAAAAGGGATACACATGCTTGTTGTGAAGCTAAGACAAAAGGAGATAAGAAATCAAACTTAAAAGAACAATCTCCCCTTTTATCAAACATACCATGTTAGCTATTTGAGATGGAAACAAGTTGAATACCAATTGTAATAGTCATAAACACATTGATACCAATTGTGAAATACATTTGAAAAAATAGCTAACAAGAGTTGGAAGCAATACCATAAATACATAAGTAAAGCATATGTATTGCAACCAAAAGATTTAGAGGAAGTATAAGATGACACTTCAAGTACATCCCTCTAATAAGTTAATGGTTAGCTAAATGAGTATTACAACTCTAGAAGCTAGACTAACCAAAAACTCTAATGAGATCACAAAGGATATGAAAGAAGAAAAACCAAGCCAACAAGTGTTAATATCTCTAAATGATGCAACATTTTAACATGATGATCAAGGATGATAAAGATCAAGCACATCATGTTAAACATATGTAAATGAGGATCAAGCACCAAAGAGATATGGTATGTGCATTCTTGAAGAAATTGATACCAACTGTGATTGTGTTTGTACTTTAAGCAATTAAGATCTTATAAGTAGAACACAAGACACATTATCAAGATAAAAGAACCCATGCACATCAAAAACAGAGAGTTTCAATAATCAAGTTTATGCTTTTAAATCATCATTCTTGTCAAGTTTGGAATGAACAATAAGCATATTGACAAGCAAAATATGATGTACATAAACCATAAGCAAAAATGCACAAACTCTCTTTGTCTTACAAAGACTAGAAGTATATCCTAAACTACTTGCACTAACAATCCACAAAGTGATCATGCAAGTTGAAAATTGAAAGAGCAAATACTTCTTAGCCATTTAACTAAACTCATCATAAAGGAATGTTATAGCTCATAAGGATAAAAAAACAACATAATGACCACTAATCAAAGGATGAGTTAAGCCTTGTACCTCAACGCTCTTTGAGTTTGGACTTCTTACCATTTTGGTAGATCTTATTTATCAACAAGTCCATTGAGGCCTTTTGTGTGATCACTTTCATTGATCATCACAATTTTGTAATCCTTAGCATTTGACTCTTTTCTTGGAGTCTTAGCTCACTTGTGCCATTCCTTGTAGTTCATATCTTCTTCTTGAAGGATAGAACTCTTTGTTACCTACAAGGAATTCTTGATGACAAATTTGGTACCTTTTTAAAGGTCCTTCATGATTAGCTCAATATCATCAAGTAACACATACATGCTTAAGGATCATGGTTATCAAAAACCAAAACAACTAGATAGATTCTTAAATGAATATGACATAACAAAACAAGAATCAATCAAGTTGCATATGCTACATCTCATAGATACCTTAGCTCAATAGACATGAATAAACAAGAGCATGCTAAAGGTCATCTATATAATTATTGAATTCAAGCATGTGAGATGCAACATTTATATATAAGAGCAAGCATGTATATATATCAAAAACACTTAACTCATTAATCAAAGTGTTATGAGAAGGTGATTTTGATACCTTTGCTTTCTTACCAAGTGATGAAGACATTGGATTGACACTTTGGCTCTTGTCATCACTTGATGCTTTGCTCTTATTATCTAACCAACTTGGTTCTCCAATTGATTGTCATTTGAGCTTTGAGAAACCAAGTGTTGAGGAGTGCTTTTGAATTTCTTCTTTTGGCACATCTCCTTTTACTTCTCCCCAATGCCACTTCTTTTTGAATCAAGTCCATTGAAGCTTGGTGGCATACATCTAACTTATAAGAACCTATAAGAACAAGGGAAGAGTAGCTTTTGGTACCCACTTTTGTTTGGGTCCATGGGGGTTAGTTAAACAACGTTTAACTTTCCAAACAGTTTTTACCCCTTTTTCAATCTTCTTCTTCACATGGCATCTAACACTAAAATGACCATGTTTTCCACAATAAGTGCAACAAGTGTGTGGCTTAGAAGATTTGTGAACATGCTCATAATATCTATTTTGCCTATGTGAGGAACTAGCATGCACAAAGTTATTCTTAGGCAACTTAGAAAAGCTAGCATGATCAAAGTGATTAGCATTATAACCAAGACCATGTCTATCATGTGAAGCACGTTGCATAACAAGAATATGATCAAGCTTTTGTGTTCCTTTGGAGAACTTGTCAACTAGTGAAGTAAGCTCAACAACTTTGATTTTCAAACTATCAAATTCAACAAGTTGACATTCAAGAGATGACATTTTATCACATGCTTCTTTGTATTGTAATGAAGATGTTTTGCAAGTAGTAATGAGATTTTCATTTTCACATTTCAAGCATTTAACATCATCACACAATTTTTTCATTTTTCATTAATCAACTTTGATCTTTCATCAAGCAAGGATTCAATTTTAAGCTTCATCTCTTTGTTTTGCTTTGCACATTTTTTCATTTGCTCATACATATCATATAAAAGCTCATTAGGATCTTCCTCATCATCATCATCATTAGAATATGAAGGGGAGGGAGAAAGATGTACCTCATTACCAAAAGCCATGAAGCAAACATTTGAGTTTTCCTCTCCTTCTTCATTTTCTCTCTCATCTTGATCCCATGTGCATAGCATGCCCTTTGCATTCTTTGATTTGAAGAATTTTTTTCTTTTTTGTCTTCCTCGAGGCCCTTTGCTTTGGCGGTTGGGCAATTTCCTAAGAGATGTTGATTGCTTCCACACTCATAGCATTCCATCCCATTAGGATTTAGTTCTCTTCTATTTTGATGGAATTTTCTTCCTTTCCTGGGAAAACATCTTTTTCATTCGCTTTTACCATTAAATCCATAGTCTCATCATCTAGGTTGATGTCTTCCTCATCACTTGAGCAATTTGATTCCTCTAGATCAAGAAGAGATTTTAGAGCAATATTCATCTTGGACTTGTCAATACGCTCTTCCTTTTTGTGAGTTAGCTCATATGTGAGAAGAGAACCAATATGCTCCTCCGTAGGATATGTTTTCAAGTCCTTGGCTTCTTCAATGACTAGAGCTTTTCCTTCCCAACTTTTGGGAAGAGAGTTGAGAATCTTCCTATTTATTTCACCCAAAGTGTAATCTTTACCATATGACTTCAAACCATTTACCACATTGGTGAATCTTGTATTCATCTCATTGATTGATTCATTTGGCTCCATGGTGAATAGCTCAAACTCTCTAACTAGCAAATTCAACTTTGACTCTTTCACTTGATTTGTGCCTTCATGAGTAACTTCAAGCATTTTCCACATAGCATGAGCCGATTTGCTTCCACGAACACGGTTGTACTCATCCGGATTCAAGGCACAACTTAGAATGTTCATTGCCATATAATTTCGAGTCATATTCTTGGACTCAACTTCATTTAGCTCATTATCCGGTTTTGACATTAAAGTACCATCAACAATCTTCAATGGAATAAAAGGACCTTCTTCAAATATATGCCATAGAGAATAATCAATGGAGCACACATATATCTTGAATCGGTTTTTCCAAGCATTATAGTTGTTTCCATCAAAGAGTGGTGGTCTATTTGTAGAAGAACCCTCTTGGTAGGCTAAAGCGGAAATACCGGCCATGATCTTTACTTCTAGTGGTTAGACTAAAATTGAAGACGAGGCTCTGATACCAATTGTAAAACACAAGAGGGGGGGTGAATTGGGTTTTAACTAATCTTGGCTACTTTTTCGAATCTTTGCAATGCAAGTGAAAGTATAGGCAAGATGAACAAAGGCTAAAGCAAAACCCAATCAACAAGACAAAGGATTTATAGTGGTTCGATTCACTTAGAATCTATCTCCACTACCTTGAGCCGCACCCAAGGATTTCAAGCACTTCACTAAGAAGATGCCCACACAAAGTAGGACTTTTACAATTGCCCACACAAAGTAGGACTTTACAACCAAAGGATGCCCACACAAAGTAGGACTTACAATAATAACCCTATCACTAAGAAAGGGAATTAAGAAAGGTTAAATACAAGGTTGTTCACTCTTCTAAGTGAAAGATATAGTACCTTTGAAGCACATACAATTTAGCTCTTGAACATATGAGGTCCACTCTTTGTCTTGCTTTTGAAAGAATACTCTTGAATGCTTTAGATCATAAGGATGAAGAGTATTTTGCTTTGAAAGTGTTTAGACTTGATAAGATATCAATGTTTTATGTTTGTCAAAGTCTTAGAATGATTTTCACTTTAGAGTATATATACATTTCAAATATGGTCGAAAATCGAGTCTCCAACTGGTCGAAAACGGCTAGTAAAAGACAGAGTTCGGTTGGACCGTCGCAGACTTCGGATGACCGAACCAAGCTTCGTTGAACCGAACCAAGGTCGGTCGACCGAACCGAGCCTATTAGGTCGACCGAACTACAACAAAGTCGACCGAACCTTCTCAGCCAAACCTCTCGAGATCTCTTCGGCTGATCCGAACTTGAGCTCGGGTTGACCGAACTTCCAAAGTGATTTTTCACACGTTTTGATATCTTTTGAAGTCTTTTAAAGTCTAAAAAGGTTTTCCTAAAAGGTAACAAGTAAGAACACTTGGAAAACTTTTCTAAAAGACTTATCTATGAAATCAAAGGCTTTTTTGGATAAGAACACATTTGAAACTTTTGCCTTTTGAAAACGTGTTTATGAAATCATGTATGCAAGACTAGAGTGAGAAGCTTATGTTCATAAGAGCTTTGGTTAGAGCTTTAAAGATTACGACTAATGACGACAAAGCTAAACTAACCAAACTAAGTCTTCAATCTTCAATCTTCATAGATGAGCCTTGAATAGTATGACTTTGAATCTTGAACATGGCTTGATTGAAGTACTTAGAGCTTCCTACAAGATTTCCAATATTCTATCACAAATATTAAGATCATTAGACACAACATCAAATGTTTGTCCAATATCAAAAACAGAGTTCGTTCGCCCTTAGGGCTTACACTTCGGGCGACCACGACTTGTGCTTCGGTTGTCCGATCCTTTGCGGTCGACCGACAGAATGCTATTTAGCCAATCTTTATCTTCCTTCTTCACCTTTTTAACCATTTTCTTGGATCATCAGCCCTTAAGGTCATTACCATTATTGGTGAATGGAGAAGAGTGCTGGTTGGTGAAGGAGATTTCTCGTTTTCTTTGTGTTGGGCTAATGCATTTGTCTCTGCTTCAAACATTGTTGCATCTTCTCTTGATTCCTGAAAAATTAAGCACAAGACATACCTAAGAAGCAAGAAATGTATATATGTAATCACCTATCAAGTAGAAAGGAGAGGATAACTGAAAATGACAAAGAAAAATCAAGTATTTTCCTCAAGTAGTTTGTTAAGAATTTATCCCAATGGTGAGTTCAAATCAAACTACTAAAGTGATGTTTAAAAAGAAAGATAAGACAAGGTAAGCATATTAACAACAAAGTTTAAAGAGATAAGTTATGAATCAATCAAAATGAGCACAAACTTCCCAAGTGATAGATAATCAAAAGAGATGGAGACCTTGGATCATTAAAAACAAGCCATCATAACTAGTGATATATGAAAGATAAGAACAAAGAAGGTTCATAACACTAGCGAAGGAGGATAGGTAAACATGCAATTAAAAATCATATCCTTCCTTCAACAAATGATAGAATGTGATAAGGATGTAACATGGTACACAAGAAATCCCATGGAGACATGACAACCAAGATAAAATGAGACACATTAATTTGTCATGTAAAAACTCTCCTAGGTATAATCTCACCAAGTACAAACTATCAACAAACTAATCAAATAAATAAGAGTTATATCATGATATTTAAGAGGTTTCAAGGAAACATGACAACCAAGATTATATGAAGTACATTTGTCATGTATAATTTCCTAGAAAACATTCTCATCAAGTATACTCTATCAAAACTTAGGCTTAAAGATCATATGGCTAAAAAAATCTCCATAATCTCTAAATTTCCATATAAAAGGCACATATAAAAAATATGTCTTTAATAGTACTTAAGAGAGGTTTTTGAATTTTAAAGCTAAAAACTTAATAAAGCTCCCCCTTACGACGTGTCGATTTTGTTTAAGATGTTTTGGAAAACATTAGATGGTTTTAAGAAAATATTTGAAATGGTTCCAACATCCAATAAGTTTTTAAATCAAAAGTTAGAAGTGATATACACAGAAAAAAATACCATTTTTAACATGAAGCAGGACACTTTCGGTCAACCGGATATGCATGCATCTCGGTTTACCAGTGTCCATGCCCTTCAGTCGATCGGAATAAAGTGGTCGGTCGACCGGGTTATGTCAGACATGTATTTAATTTATGGTTTTTGAAATTTAGCCAAAAACCTTTTAAATGATTTTAAATCACTTCCAAAACATCATGAGCAACTTTGATATGATAAAAACAAGTAAAAACAAAGGTAAAATCTTTTAAAAACATAAAAGTGCTCAAAATCACTCCTTAGGATCTTTGAAGATAAAAACCACGAAGAACATCTAAGGTGATCATGTTGTAAGACCCTTTTGAAAATGGCCAAATAGTTTTAAAACAATGGAAATCATATAGAAACAAAGTTGTTGGCTCATATTATGGCCTAAAAACAACAACAAGAGATTATGACAAGCATGAAGAATATGCCAATAAGAGCTAAAGGCAAGTCATAAATCTCAAAATAGGTTCCTCAAAGGGGCACACCATACTTAGAATGAAACAAACCAACCACATTTCATAAGGTACAATCCAGGGACGAAGCCAGGAATTTGGTGTTGGGCGGAGGGATGGGGGCGAAAACTGCAACAGTATGCCGAACTACATATAAAAACTGCAAATGTTGGGGGAGGGGCGAATTTGATAAAATATTTAGAACTACATAGTAGTATTTTTAGAAAGCTTGGGGGGGGACTGCCCCTCCGCCCCCCTCTGTCTTCGTCCCTGGCACAATCCAAAGCAAGGTTGCTTGCATTCATAAGCGTCAAAAATAAAAACATAGGATAGAGGCATCAAGTCAAGATAAATACTTAGAAATCACAAGATAGCCATAAATCCATCAAAGTAAGAGTTTTCCAAAAATACTTTTAGCAAATATAGAAAGATGTTACAAGGTAGGATCAAATTGCATTAAAAAGGGAAAACCTTACTTAAGAAAGACACATCTTAGGTTCTTTAAAAACTTTAAAAATCTTTTAAACATAACTAAAGTGGTAATTTAGAAAATGCCTTTATAGAATTTAAAAAATCAAATCACATAGGCATATCAAAAACAGGTTAGCCAAACTCATAAGATAAGAAACAAGGTAAGCACATGAGATATGGCAACAAGAGAATTAAAGCAAGAGCAATCATAGATAATCATCAGGAATAAAAAGCTAAAACCAAGAGAGATAGGGTTATAACAACAAATTTGCTTTTTTTTTTTTTTATGATTCTTTGAACTTTTGGCTTATTTTGCTCTTTCTTTGATCATTCTCACCATGATATCATCTTTGAAGTTATTGAGGATGTCTTGGGGGGAAACTCCAATTTTCTTCATCATCTTGAAATACATTTGATTCTTGGAGTGATGTATGGAGTTTCACTTGGTCTTGTAGAATTGTCTTCTATGAGGTGTCTCTTTTGACCTTGTTCTCTCAATTTTTTCCATTTTTTGTTCTTCTTCCCCAATTTGATCTTTCAAGCTTGTCATAGCCACTTTTAATCACTTCTTTGCTTCATTTGAAAGTGTGGCTAGTATTCTTCTTATCATCTCCTTGAAGTGAGCCCCTTCTTCTTCTAAGGCAGTTTTCGTCATTAATTTCCTTTTGTATGCTGATGCCTTGCTAATTTCGTGATCGTTCAAAGATATTGAACATCCTCAAGAATCCATTGATTGTTCTTGAGGTGCCCTTGCAACATGAAGGCCTTTGATCATTTTCTTCAAGGAGAAAGTGTCTACTTCATATGATTGGAGAAGGTGGATGTGATCTTATCTTCAAGAATCCATTTCTCTTCTCTTTGCCTTTGTTACCTACATAAGAAGACACGTTTGGTACCCAACTTTTGTTTGGCTCCTTGAGGGTTAATGATGGGGCATTTTACAACCCAGTTGGTTTGTACACCTTTTTCAAAATTTCTCTTAATGATGCAACAATTAACATGATGATCATAGATGACACAATAAAGTGCCATTCATGTTAAGCATAGAGAAATATGTAGTTCAAGCATCAAGATAGATAGGATGTGCATTCTTGTGTTTGTGTTTGTACTCTAAGCAATTAAGGACATGAGACACAAGTTGAGTACAAAACACATTATCAAGATAGATCATATTACTAATGCGCATACCATCAAGAGAGTTTAGAGAGGTAAGTTTATTATATAAGAAGTCATGCTCAACATGTTTAGGATAAGCAATTAGCACCTTGTCAAGCAATTCATGATTTTCACAAATTAAAGCATAAACTGATAAGTGCATACTATCTTAAACACAAATTAAAGCATAAAAAGATTAGCACTTTTAATCACTTCTTTGCTTCATTTGAAGGTTCGATTGGTGGCAATTTATCCTCTTCTTCGGGATCTTTGTCCTCTTCCACGCCTTGGACGTCATAGTTCTGGCAATCATATGAGTCATTTTTCTGGCGTGAATTAATACTCATCCGCCGTCTCTTAGGTGGACCCTTAGGCTAACGTGTAAGTGGAGATGTCAGCCCTCCACGTGTTGAGCCCTAGTCTGCCAATTATGGAGTTGTATCGGGAAGAGACTTCGACAATGTAAGAGACGTTGTCAATCCCTTGCCTCTACGGTATCCACACGATCTCTTGGATGAGCATTCTACCCTCTAGTGCTAGCCATAAAAGTGAAGAACGAAGACTTGAAAACAATTCTTCAAAATAGTTCTTTTTGATAACTAAAGGAAGAACAAGAAGGGAGATACAAAGATAATAGAAAATCTGATTTTATATTCCTTGTTATGTTGTAATGTCTCACCATCAAAATGTTAGGACAAGAAGATTGTAAATAGCTGGTGGTTTATTTCATAATAAACCACAAAATCCTAACCAACAACCTCTTCCAACTCCCTAACTTCCGGTTGAACGGACCGGTTCGGTTCAATTGATCGGTTCAATCAGTTTGATATTGGTCTGCCCAATCCAATTGACTGTCCAATCCAATTGGAAGTTGGAGCTAGGGGTGTTCATAGTTCGGGTTGGTTCGGTTTTATACATTTTTCAAACTAAATCGAAATATTCGTTTGGAAATTTTGAAATCAATCCAAACCATTTAAAATCTCAAATTGATGCATTCGGTTTGGTTTGGTTTGGTTTGGTTGCTCGGTTTTGCGAGACACAAAAATATTGATTATAAAGTTTACAAAAAAAAACTTTATTTAATTAGTGAGTTGCTAAAAATATTTAAAAAAAAAATATGCCTATTATTTTCTCAAGGTAAACACAATAAAGAAAACAAAATAATAAAACATAAATTCTTGGTCTTTATCCTTGCACTTCAAACAAATTACTTCAAAATCATCCTACAAGAAAAAAGAAAAACACAAAAGAGACATAATTATTAGTTCAAAATAGTGAAATACAATAAAAAATCTTTTGGTAAATCTAAAATTGCACACCAAATGATGACTTTTCAATCTCTTGGTTTAACACTTGAAGAACTTGCACTTAAAAATTCTAGAATGAGATACAAAAGTTAGCATACTAGAAATCATTTTAAGGAAAAATATATTTTATTGCAAAAAAGTCATTTAATATATATTATATTATATATTATATATATTCGATTTGGTTTGGTTCGGTTTGGTTTATAATTTTTTTTAAACCAAACCAAAAATTCGGTTTTAATTTAGCTCAAACTGAAACCAGTCCAATGCACCGCTCAAACCGAAAATTCGGTTTGGATTGGTAGGTTTCGGTTTTTTTTTAACACCCCTAGTTGGAGCACCTATTATCAAATGCAAACTCCAACGTATATGTCTTTAATGTGTTTAATGGGTAAAGAAGGAAAATAAGTATATATTTATTTATAATTATATAAATTTCAGTGAATTTTTAATCAATGAGAAAAGTTTGAATATAAATTATATTCTAAGATGAATAGAGTAAATATAATTTTGAATATATTTTGACTCAACGATCTTATTTAACAAATACTCCCTCCATTCCTAAATATAAGACTCTTTAGACAATTTGAGAAAATTAAGGAAGTTTTCCATTCCACCTAAACTTCCAATACTACCCCATCCTCCCTCTCTTTCTCTCTCACTTCTATATTATAAAGAAAGGAAAATATTAATGGTATAATTGAAATGAATTGTTGACACCTAACAAAAGAACCTTAAACGACAATTAATTTGGACTCCTAGATTTCTCCTAAATGACAATTAATAAAGAATGGAGGGAGTATTAAAGAGTTGCAGCTTGACCATTTAAATTAACATATTTCCCGTCTTAATTATTATTAGTGACCATCCCAAGGCTAAAAACTCTTTATTTTATTTTTTCCTTTTTTTGAGAAATCGCAAGGTTAAGATGGAAAACCCTTTTTCCTCAGTGGGTTTTTTCTTCATTAGTCACTGTGTAAAAAGGTTTATGCAACAAAAACAATTCCAAATACCATTGCCTCCTCTTCACCACGGTTCAGTGTGGAATGATAAATGTTCGGTATGTGTGTTTGGCTTAAAATTTTGACGATTGAAATTGATTTAAAAAAATATCTAATTTTTTTTTAAAACACCTATTTTTTAGCAAAAAATAATTGTTTTTAAGAAAAAAAGTTCCGCACATCCTGTTCCGCATAAAAGCCGGACTGCTCTCTCTTGTGGTTTCTCTCTCCTTTTTCTTCAATTATTAATTTTGATAAAATTTCGAGTTTTTAAATTTTTTGGGATTGCGTCAAAAACTTTGTTATCTTTGAGTTTTTGTGTTTCGTCAATTCCTGCCTATTCTCTCAAGACCAGCCACAAGAAACACAACCAAAGCCCACATAACCTTTTTTTTCCTCTCCTGGAGAAAAGGGAGAGAAGAACACAGAGAAATTTTCTCTCACGAGATCAATAGGGTCGGAAATGCTTCTCTTGCGGCTTGGATTTGGATTATCAGCCTCTATTTTCATTCGAATTCGTCGCTATTTCCAGCTATAGTTTTTTATTTTATTTTAAAGGGTTTTGATTTTGTTTATTTTCTGAGAGGAAAGTGGAAAATTTGATAATTTGAAAAATGCCTGAATCTTATTTGTGCACAAAGCCAGCTACACTTGATGAAATACCCACCCATAAGAAGAAGAAATCTGAGGAGAATCGTCTGGAGGCGGAAGAGGAAGAGTACAAATTTTTGGAATCCGCAACGACGGCCAAATCAGTCATCCTTATCCCAAGAACTAAATCTCAGGCCACCACCAGAAGGGTTACTCCGACAACCGGTGTCCTTTTTAGCAGTAGCAGCTGTGGGAGCAACTCGGATACAACAATAGAGAAGCATCTCCCGAATGGGGATCTGTATATAGGGACATTTTCAGGGAACGCTCCTCACGGATCGGGGAAGTATTTGTGGACAGACGGGTGTATGTATGAAGGAGATTGGAAAAGAGGAAAAGCATCAGGGAAAGGCAAGTTTTCATGGCCATCTGGGGCTACTTTTGAAGGGGAATTCAAGTCTGGTAGAATGGAAGGGTTGGGTACATTTATTGGTCCTGATGGGGATATGTATAAAGGGTCTTGGTCTTCAGATTGTAAACATGGCTATGGTGTGAAGCATTACAGCAATGGAGACTACTATAAGGGCCATTGGAAGAGGAATTTGAAAGATGGGCAAGGAAGATATGTGTGGAAGAATGGAAATGAGTATATTGGAGAATGGAAAAATGGGGTAATTCATGGAAGGGGAGTTTTGGTTTGGGCTAATGGGAATAGATATGATGGAAATTGGGAAAGTAGTGTTCCTAAAGGCCATGGAGTTTTTACTTGGCCTGATGGGAGTTGTTACATTGGTTGCTGGACTAAGGATTCCAAAATTCAGCACAATCAGGTTCTAAATGGAACTTTTTATCCTGCACATAATAATACTAATGGTAATGGAAACTTCAAAAATGTGAATGGGAAGACGGATGGATTTGGAGGCTTGTTTAGCACGAAGTCGTCTGCTTCTTTATTGATGGACGATAATTTTCGAGGGGCGGTGGTGGCCATGGGAACCGGGAAGAAGAGGTCTTCCGTTGACGGTGGTAGGGGGAGCTTGACCGAGAGGAATTTTCCGAGAATTTGCATTTGGGAATCCGATGGAGAGGCAGGAGATATCACCTGTGATATCATTGATAATGTTGAGGCTTCTATGATTTACAGGGATAGATTGGGGTTTGAACGAGATGGGATTAAACAGTTTCAGAGAAATCCTTGTCGTTTCAGTGGGGAAGTGAAGAAACCTGGTCAAACCATCTCCAAAGGCCACAAGAATTACGATTTGATGCTTAATCTCCAACTGGGCATTAGGTAAACCTTTTATCGTTTTGGATGAACTTTTGATTTTGTCAAATGTTTAGAACACTTGATAGACTTCCTTATTTGTTTTGTTGTCTGTGCTGATAAAAATTTGGTTTCTGCAGACATTCAGTTGGTAAAGATGCTTCCAGGATAAGGGAGCTTAAGCAGAGTGATTTTGATTCCAATGAGAAGTTCTGGACTAGGTTTCCATCTGAAGGGTCCAAGAACACTCCACCCCATCAGTCGACGGAGTTCCGGTGGAAGGATTATTGTCCAATGGTGTTTAGGTATTAATTCTGTTAGATTTATGATTTATTGTTTCTTCAATGTCTATGGTTAGCATATTGGTGAAAGCTTGAATTTAGGTTCTATCTGGATATTGGTTTCTGGGTATGAATTTGGGTAAACTATACCTTGAACTATTGATTGCCAAAATAATGTTCTAAATATGGTTATTTGGTTTTTGGTCATTTAGACATTTGAGGCAGCTATTCCAAGTTGACCCTGCTGATTACATGCTGGCCATCTGTGGAAATGATGCTCTAAGAGAGCTATCATCTCCTGGAAAGAGTGGAAGCTTCTTTTATCTGACTCAAGATGATAGATTTATGATAAAAACGGTGAAGAAATCTGAAGTCAAGGTTAGTTACCTACCCTTTGACTTATATCATCTTAAATTCCAGTTTATCGGTGATTTAAGAACATGGTGAAAGCAAATTTGGCAATCTGTTTGTAAATATCACCATAAATAACAATTAGGCCATCTTTCCCACTTGGACAAGGTAATCTGGAACATGGTCTATTGGTGAATATGAGGACTGAGGTTTGATCTAATCTGTTTGTTAGGTACTCATTAAGATGCTTCCAAGTTATTACAAGCATGTTTGTCACTATGAGAACTCTCTTGTTACAAAGTTTTATGGCGTCCATTGTGTTAAACCAGTTGGTGGTGTGAAGGTGAATTGCAGATGCTTGAAATTTTTGTTTATTAGCTATGTTTCAATCAATTGTCATAAGTACCTAACAGTTCGTACGTGATTTTTTATGCTAGACTCGGTTCATTGTGATGGGCAATTTGTTCTGCTCGGAGTTCCGGATTCACAGACGATTTGATTTAAAAGGATCATCCCATGGCCGCACGACCCATAAGCCAGAGGGAGAGATTGATGAAACCACTACTCTCAAGGATCTTGACCTAAATTTTGTGTTTCGTCTGCAGCCGAACTGGTACCAGGAACTAATCAAGTGAGTTGGAATTCCCGCATTGGATTCTTGTGCTGAATCTAATTTATCACGTGCTCATTACTTTCTTTTATCTGCAGACAAATTGATCGGGATTGTGAGTTCTTAGAAGCAGAGAGAATCATGGATTACAGTCTTTTGGTTGGTATTCACTTCCGCAATGATAATACAGGCGAGAAAATGGGTTTATCGCCATTTCTCTTGCGAACAGGTAGTTTTTCATTTCTTACACCAAGTCTTTTGTCGATAGATTTATTGTAGGTTGCAATAGAATTGAGATCAATTTGGTTGTCTTCAGGCAGTAGAGATTCATTTCAAAATGAAAAGTTCATGCGGGGCTGTCGCTTTCTTGAAGCAGAGCTGCAGGACATGGATCGCGTTCTTTCTGGGCGGTATGGTCTCTTAGCTGTTTGTGATTTTACTCTTTTTGTGCTAGAAATTTAAATAGGAAGATGCATCTGCATATGAATTTGAATTAAGTTCCTTTTCTAAAATTCTACGTGATCCTCCCAACTCAACCATATCAACTGGGATTTTTTACTCTAATAATTGAGAAAAAATATTAATGATTGGCATTAAAATTCCAATCTCTATGGCCTTAAGTTATGCAACAATTATTTTCATACTATTGAATTTAAGCATGGTGGTTGGAATTATTGAGAAAGGCTTTGATTGTTGGCAATATTGTTAGTTCAGCAGACAACAGTTGTTTGTGGGTCATACTTGCATCATGTTTTTTATAATTTCTTTCATGGCCCTTGATAAGAATAAGTCTCATTTAAACATCTATGCCCCCAAAACCGCCTCTATCTTAAATCTTGAGGTATGTTATAAATTCATCTAACACATTGAAAAAAAAAATTATTAATCTTGGGTGGGTGGGGGGGGGGGGGGGAGCTGTTAAACCGAGGAACCTTTAGGGAAGTGTTGCGCCAACTGCGCTAGTCTTCCTTGACAAATTCATCCGGCATACTTGTTAAATTGTTAAGAAACCATTTATCAAGTTATATGTAGAAGAATCTTTATTTTATCTTTCCTGCTAAGGGTGAATTCCAAATCTCCACGCAACACAACTCGGATGAATTTTACACCAGACTTTAGTTAATGTCAAACTCAACATTAGTTGTGGGCTACTTTTGTAAGAAAATCTTTTGATAATTCGTTCTAACTCTGATATTACTCGCTCATCATCAGGAAACCATTAATTCGTTTGGGAGCCAACATGCCTGCAAGAGCAGAGCGAGTTGCTCGGAGGAGTGACGTTGATCGGTACACTCCAGGTGGATTCTGCAATTTGCCCCCTTCCCGCAGTGGTGAGGTTTATGAAGTAGTCCTCTACTTCGGGATCATTGATATTTTACAAGATTATGACATTAGCAAGAAACTGGAGCATGCGTACAAGTCCCTACAAGTCGATCCTAGCTCAATCTCAGCTGTTGACCCAAAACTATATTCCAAGAGGTTTCGCGACTTCATAGGAAGAATTTTTGTCGAAGACAGGTGACAACGAATGCTCTATTATAACAAATGTCTGAGATTGAAATTCAAGTGATCGATTCCCTCGGTGACAGTGAAATACCGGGAAGAAATGCAGCTACCGGTTATGGGGAGAAGAATAACAAATCAGATAGTTGCCTCTAAGCGCGTTGGTGATCGCGATAAGGGATTGGAAGTCATGTGCAAATGGGGGTGTTTGCAGGTTTGCTTATGGCTGAATTTTATAGAACAGCCACTATTGGAGTAAGTTATTACTTGTACATTTTGATATGTGGGAGAGGGAGCGGGAGGGGGGGGTATTGATTTATGAGTTATTTCTTCTTTTTGAATTTTTGTGGTAATCAAGGAATGTGAAGATTTGAAAGATAGGTATAGGGAAGAGAGCAAGTGTTTCCCAGAGATAAGATTAAAAAAAAAACATATTGTGGGTTTTTTTTGGGGGCGGGGCGGGCTGAAGAAGGGCCTTTGAATAATGTAAATTGTACAGATTATAAGAAAACAAGTTGGATAGTTTATGGAATTATGATTTTTTTTTGTGAGAAACATCCTCAACTTATTTCTTAAAAGTGGGAATCATCCATATGAAAACACACACACACACACACACACTCTCTCTCTCTCTCTTCTCTCTCTCTCTCTCTCTCTATATATATATATATATATAGAGAGAGAGAGAGAGAGAGAGAGAGAGAGAGAGAGAGATGTGGGTCAATTACTTGCTTTTCTTTTGTTGCCAGTGAAAGAGGGCACTGGGGCACCGGAAGAGTTATATAGACATGAAAAGGAGAGAAAGTAAGAAAAAGATGTGTTGGTGTTTCTTGTTCTATCCCACTTTGTTCAACTGTCCTCTTTTTACTGTCTTGTTTTATGATATTGGTTGTCATTGAATTGAGTCTAATTTGAGTTTGGCCTATTTTGAGACTAAAATTCATACCCAATTTAATTTTGAATTTAGTCTAGAAATGTAACTTGAAGCTTTAAATAATCTAAAATTTGATTTGAGTTTGAAACTGGTTTGAGTTGAGATTAAAATTTCAAACTCAATCTCAATCCAATTACACTCATTATGTATGATCAATCCAACAGATAAAATAAAGAAACAAAATTTGGTCCTGGTCTCAAATTTTTGCTTATTTAAAAGAAGGAACTGAGCAGTAACTAAAGCAGTGCGTTACTTGGCCAAAAAAAAAAAAACAAAATACTAAAGCAATGCGTGCCAGAGCAAATCAATAAATGCAGAGTGACCATATGGCCAACATTTTTGTCCCGATATTTCTTTTTTAAAGCCATTCAATGTAGCTGTTGATGGAGAAGTGGATACTAAATGTTTAGCCAAGGAGGGTAAAAGTGTCATTTCACTACAATACTGGCCATTTTCATTTTCTTGGGTATCGTGTACGTTTCTGTTAGGGTCAAAGCTCAATTGATGTGAGAGTCCTCTCAAAGGGCTTTTGGTGGGGGTCTAAATTCTCTAAGCTTCCTGCATTAGTGTGTCCACTTTTTTTGACCTTGTGCTCTTATTGTGTACATTTGATGAGATCCTTGAGCATGGGTCTTTGTCACTCTCTGTTTAGCCACTGCCTTGTCACAAACATGCTCTCCTTTTTCTCTATACATATTAATTTGAATTTATTTTTGATAATATATTAATTTGGATTCAAACATATGTTTTTTTTCATGTAAAACGTAATTTCAACATTCGAGTAAGATGAACAATTGTAATTTAAATATTATGGAGTTATGATGCAGTCCGTTACTAATTTACATAATGCTTAATGACAATCTATAATATAGTCGTATATTGAATAGTCATATAGTACATTATATTTGTATCTAGTACGCTTTATATATAATATGGAAGTATATTGAATATTTATATAGTACATTATACATGTATTTAGTACACATTATAAAAGTATATCGAATAGTATGTGTAATATATGATACACTCATGTACAACATTCACTATAATTTTTTACACTATATTATATATAATACATTTGGAACATCTTTCTTTTTTTTTTTTTTTTAAAAAAAAGCATTTAGAACAATACATGATTTACGTCTAACTTCTAGGAGTTTGATATTCGACCTAGTATTATGTAGTTATTTGTTTTTTAAATTTTTTCCTAAAAATCGAATAAGATAATAATTCTATAAAAATCTTAACTTCACTAAGATTAAATTTGCAATTGATGATTGAAAATTAAGGTGTTACATTAGTTGCTCCAATATTCTCAATGTTGATGAGACATTGATTTCGTAGTCAAAGTTAATGTTTTAAGACGTAAATGTTTTGATTTCAAACTTTATTTCTCACTAGTTTATAAGCCCACACGTTAAGCGGATTGTGATCTATTTAGATTTATCAATATAATAGTATTTATTTTTTTGCAAACTTACATATTTCTTATTATTAAAGAAAAATTAAGAGCATCTGGACAACAATGCAAAGTTGTATGTTATATAATTTCAATATAAATTCTCTTTAATTCGCACATAATATTTGTTAATATATTATTAAGAAAAATTAAGAACATTTAAAATAAAATGAAAAAATATTTTTCATATAACCTAGCTTGGCCTCCATATTTTTATATTCATGAAAAAAAAAAAAAAATAAAAAAAAAATAAAAAAAAAACCTTTATGGTTTTCTTCTTCTCCCTTCTGCTAAGCCGCAACTGCTGCTTCTCTTTTGGATTCAATGTTATCTTTGTAGTAGAACAGTTATAGCTGTAATCATTTACCTCTTTATATAAACTTAATGCCTTAATCTCTAAGATTATAGTTCATTTATTAAAAATAAATTAATGTATTTTAACAATTAAGTTCCATACAATTGTATAGAGAATTGAAAAAGTTTATTGGTTTTGATGCTACTAATTTTTTATATTCAGTAAATACAACCATATATTTAAGCTCCACAGTTCTCTCAAGATTCTATTTTTATATTATTAGCTGATGGAGAACAACATTCTAGAAGAACATCAATGCCTTGACTGTCACATGTAAATTTCTAATTGGATTTGAGCCTATAACTTTACGCATGTCGTCTTAACATTCTTCTGCAAAATTTGTTATATCTATATTAATACATTGAATTTAATGTTTTAATCTTAGAGACCAAGATAATAATTATATATAAAGAGTTAAAGTATTATGATTATTAGCTTTTTTTCTACAATAACTATAGATAAATGAACTATTTAACTTAAAAGTTTAGCTTCATACTTATCTAAGTCTTCTATATATGTTCATACCTAATGAAGGCTCAAAACCATCAATACCATATACCATATGGTGTTGTCTGATTGGAGAGTCATCATGGAAGTGTCACATGTCACACCCATGGACTTCCGACCCAACTTTATTTTTTTATTATATATATAAATTTCTAGTAATATATATTTTTTTTTAATAAAAAACAAAACCTTCTAAACCTGTATAACATGATAATTCCGCTAACTAGGGATCCTTTCGGTCTTCTACCATCTGTTTTGCCTATGGGTGACATAATTTTTAAATTCTGTTTTGTAGTATAAGCTCTTTTTCTTTTTTTCCTTCTATTTTAAAACAAGAACGTATCAGTCAACTGATGCATATCAAAATTGACAAGAGTGTAAAGATGTTGAGGTATATCCTCAAGCCACACTCGTAACATATTGACATTACATGCCATTTTAGCAAAAGAATGAGCTACCCTATTATATTTTCCATAAGAATATGAAATCTCAGTACATCGGGTTTGTTCCGCTAAAGCTCTGATATAGGGAATAAATTCGTCATCAACTGCAAAAATCTTCTTGTTGTGATCGAATTATGTGGACAGCATAGAGATAACCTGATTCAAGAGTATGTTATGTCTATGGAAAATCAGAGTTAAATTCTCAGTAATTCAACAATGGCGTATGTAATTGATTACAATCAAAGAATGAATTGAAGGTTGTATTGATCAAAGATCCAGAAATGGAGCTGTAGAATAGCTCAAGTTACAACAGAAATGAGGTAAAGAAAAAGAAGATAGGGCAGAACAGAAATAATAACTACCAAACACAAATACCAAGAATGCCCTAAAATAACTATAACTTACAACATTTATAGTGTTGACTCCCATAAAGGGTCAGACATGCAACTTGTCGACCCGACCCGTGCTTTTATTTATTTATCTGCACTAGGTATCAAATCCCCCAACTACACACACTCTCTTTTAATACTACGATTAACAACATTTATTAACCCTACATGCATGTCATACATGTATGGTAGGCAGTGCACAATTTCAACTTAAACCCTAATGTAGTGATTAATTATTTCCAGAATAGACTAGTAAAAACTTTGTCTCGATCACTAACAATACATTTTGGAAAACCGTGGAGTTTGAACACCTTATCCATGAACTCAGTAACAACTTTCTTAGTAGAAAAAGGATGTATTAATCCCACAAAGTGTCCAGACTTTGTAAACTTGTCCACCACCACCATGATGCAATCTTTACCTTCAGACTTAGGAGGGCCCTCAACAAAGTCCATAGTCAAATGAGAAAAGGGCTTGCCTGGAATTTATAGAGGCTGCAATAGTCCAGGGTAGGCCACAATTTCATGCTTACATCTTTGGCATATTTCACACATTTTAACACTTTCTTGCATCAATTCCTTCATGTAAGGCCAGAAGAAAGTTTTCTTAAGCCTTTGGTAGGTGGCATGCTCCCCTGAATGTCCTCCCACAGTAGATGAATGTATGGAATCAATGATATTATTCCTATGTTCATCATTACTGCCAACAACAATCCTCCATTGAAATCTCAACACCCCATTGTCCAAAGAGTAATCAGTGATCACTTTGCCCATAATAAGTTGAGCAATGATATCCTGTAACTCTTTATCACTTGCATAACTTTTACTTATGTCCTCTATCCATTCAAAAACTAATGCAGTGATTGCATTACACTCAAATTTCCTAGATAGAGCATCTGCCACCTTATTCTCACATCCTTTCTTATACTGATATCAAAATCAAACCCTAACAACTTTATATCCATTTCTGCTGTGCTACAGTGTTAATCTTTTGTTCAAAGAGGAACTTAAGACTTTGATGATCAGTCTTAATAATGAAATGGTTACCTTCCAAATAATGTTTCTATTTGAGTATGACAGTTGACAATGCCATCAATTCCTTCTCATGTGTGGATAATCCAGCACACTTGGGACCAATGACTTTACTGAAATAAGCTAAGGGCCTTCCTTCTTGCATTAATACTGCTCCCATTCCTGTGTCACAGGCATCTATCTTTTTGACAAATTTCTTAGAGAAATCAGGGAATGCTAGTACTGGTGTCACACTAAAAACTTCCTTAACCTTCTTGAAAGCTTGTTCAGCTTCTGTAGTCCAGCTGAAACCATTATTTTTCAGTAATAAGGTCAATGGCTTACTTAGAATACCATAGTTTTTGATAAATCTCCTATAGAAACCTGAAACCCCCAAAAAAACCTTAAGTTGTTTAATGGTAGAAGGTCTAGGCCAGTCCAACATATCCTTAATCTTTCTAGGATCAACTTCCACACCTTGTCCAGAAATCATATGCCCTAAGTACTCAAACTCCTTCTGAGCAAAAGTACACTTACTTAGTTTGCCATACAACTGATTGTTCCTCAACAACTTAAGGACAATATTCAGATGTGCCACATGAGAGTCCAAATCTGGACTATATACCAAGATATAATCAAAGAAGACCAATACAAATTTCCTCTAATAAGGTCCAAAAACCTTGTTCATAACTGAATGAAATGTTGCTGGACCATTGGTTAAATCAAATGGCATCACCTTAAACTCATAATGGCCAAAATGAGTAGTGAATGCAGTCTTATGAATGTCCTCCTCTCTCGTTCCGATCTGGAAGTAACCAGATCTGAGATCAATATTTGAAAAATACTCAGCTCCATGAAGCTATCCAATAAATCATCCACTAGATGAATGGGGAACTTGTGTTTGATAACAATTGCATTTAACTGCCTATAATCCACACAAATCTCCAAGAACCATCCTTCTTTTTTACAACAATGATTGGAGAAGAAAATGGACTGCAACTTGACTGGATTATGCCATGATTGAGCATATCGTGAACCTGTTTCTAAATTTCAGCCTTTTGAAAATGAGGCACCCTATATGATCTGAATTTAACTGATTGAGCTCCATCTTTTAAGATTATTTGATGTTCATGCTCTCTACTGGGAGGTAGCCCTTTGGGCATATCAAACACATCAGTGTAATCCTTAAGCAGTTTATCAATGTCTGAGGGTACTTCTGTTGCTTGCAACACCCCTTCTCTCTCCTGCTACAAACACAACTGCCCATACCAAGCCTCAAAAACCCCTTCCAAACACTTAGTAAGTACCTTGGCAGTCACATGATGAAGTCCAGTACTACATGACCACTCTTTACAACCACTTCCTGTCCATCCTTCACAAACTTCAGTACTTGGCTGTCATAGTCAAGTGTAATAGGACTAAGACTTTCCATCCAATCTCCACCAACAATCATATCACTGCCTCCCAATGGCAAGACATACAAGTGTTGGTAAAATTCCAACTCTCCAATTCTTCATCTGACCTTCCTGCAAAAGTCACCATACCATATCTTTTCCCCATTGCCTAACACAATCAATAGAGGCCTTGCATGATCCACAACCAGTCCCAACTGTTTCACCAAATTTGGATAAATAAAACTATGAGTGCTGCCAAGGCCAACTAGAATAAAAATAGTTCTGATCCTGGCTATCAACCCTAAAATTCTAAAAATGTTGCCCCTAGTCATTCCATTCAAAGCTTTGACAGAAATGTGTGCAAAATATGCCACCTCCTCTCCTACTATCCAATCCTCATCCTCCATTATGAGATTGTAACATTTCTTGTTCTCCTCATTTTTCTTCTTCCACATTAGAATCACACAAGTAAAGCATATTTCTCTCTCCCAATGAACACCTGTGTTGGGGAGAAAACTTCTCACACATTTAAAGCAAATATTCATCTCCCTCATCCTATGCATCTCCTATGGGTCTAATTCTTTTAAACTTAACTGGTTCCTTAGGAATAGTTTTAGATAAGAAGTTAGGCACATAGATAGACTTAGCAGGCACTCAACTACTATGAGTGGAATTTCTATATGTCTTTTTAGAATAAGTACTGAATTGCCCATTTCTAGTTGACCTAGAATGTAGGATATGTTCATTTCATGTTCAACTGCCAATCTGAAAGCTTCCAAAAATGTCAATGGCATGTGCATGCTCACTACCCCCTTATTTCATCCTTGAGGACACTTAGGAATAGATCAAAGAAATACTCAGGAGTGGCCTTAGTGCTAGTAGTGACAAACACAACTTTTAAAGCTTCAAATCTCTTCATATAAGTATGCATATCTCCAGTCTACTTTAATTTGGAGAAATATCCAACCACACCAGATAGAGACCTTGCATCAAATCTAGAATAAAGTGCCTTAATAAAACACTGCCAATCTTGAGTTCCAAATTCCAAAATGTGACTATGTCCCCACAAACATGCCTCCCTTCTATAATAAGCCATGGAAACTTCCAATTTAAAAGGATCAGGAATTTTGTGCACTTTAAAATAGTACTCATCCTGTATTACCCATTCCCTAAGAGCACTACCCTCAAAATTTGAAAATAATCAAGTTTAGGTAGTTTAATATCACCCCTACCACCATTGCATTGGTCGAACCTAGGGTCCTTATCCTTTCTATAGCCTGATTCACATGAACTTCCATTCCAGCAGTGAAATCAGTTCTTAATTGCCTCACAATAGGTGAATTATTAGGTGTTCTATTTTCAGTACTAGTTGAAGTCCTGTCACTTATATTTTCATTCAATTTAGACATTTGCTCCATCATTATACTGGATTTTTCTTCATTATCTCCTTTCATTGATGCCATTTCAGAACTAAAAGATGCTAGAGCAAGTAGAAATTCATCAAACTGTGTATCCATACGAATTATAGAGGTTTCAACATCAACTAACCTCCGAGATTGTTGTTTAACTTGAATTTGGTATTCACTCAGCTCCGGTGAGGGTAACAGTGACTCCGCCACCGCGTTACGGCCATCTCCAACTTGGTTACAAGTTGTTACCATATTTTTTCGAGGATTGAGTGCTCTGATACAAATTTGTTATGTCTATGGAAAATCATATTTAAATTCTCAGCAATTCAACAACGGCGTAGGTAATTGATAACAATCAAAACATGAATTGAAGGTTGTATTGATCAAAAGGGACCAGAAATGGAGTTGTAAAATAGCTCAAGTTACAGCATAAATAAGGTAAAGAAGAAGAAGAGGGCAGAGCATAAATAATTGTCAAACACAAATACCAAGAATGCCCTAAAATATCTATAACTTCTAGTATTTTTAGTGTTGACTCCCAGACCGGGTCTGATCTCCAACTTGTCGACCCAACTCGCGATTTTCTTTATTTATTCGTACTAGGTATCAAATCCCCCCCAACTACATATACTCTCCTTTAGTACTATAATTTGCAACATTTATTAACCATAAATGCATGTCATAACACAATACATGGAAACAGACACGTATCGCGAGCTAACTCAAGGTTGTAAGAAACAGCTATGGCCTCCAATGCTTATGGATCATCAATATATCGATTTGGTACCACCATAGAAGCCATTACTGCCCCATCAACATCGCGAATGTATAGTCTTTTTCTTAAGACATATATTTTATTTTGCCCATTTTGATTGGACTAGTAAATTACTGTCTTTTGAACGTTCACATAATTTTGTACGACACAAATCAGTTTAATATTGATGGGGATTAGACCCAAGGTAAAAGCATGGACAAAGAAGTCTAGGCCCATGGAGAAGGCATTGGGCCGAATTCACAAGGGGGCTTAAGGTGACCGAGCCTTCTCGGACGACCGAGATCAGGCCTGTGCAGGCCACTCGGCCGTACTAAGCTTAATGCATATCTCACAAAAATCGCGGTGGTGAAGTCGTAATAAAATTTAGGGTTGTCGCACCTCGGTCTCTACAAGGTAATGAAATATCCACTGGGAATTCCCCAGTATAAATATTGTCCATTCTCATTTACTCCGCATGATTCAATAACTCTCGAATATTGTCTTAAGTTCGTTCTCTCTGTAGAATCTGAACTAATTAAGCATCAGAGTAAGGTTATGTTGTTTCCCACCCTCTCTGACTTCGTTCTTCTTAGCAGGTATAAGGATTCATTTATATATCACAAGCCCAGCTCACCTCATATCCTCAGGACACTTGCCCGAGCATTGGCTTTAAGTTAGACTCCCACGAGAGAACTTAACTCAGCACTCAGGAATATCATTTGGCGCCCACTGTGTATGAACAAAGATAATCCCAAGGTTACGAGAAAAGATTCTCAATGACATGACACCAACACCCCAGTGGCAAAAGGAGATAAAACGTCGGCAACACCCGAGGTCCTTTCTGCCCCAACACCTGGTATCTCGGGCACAAATTCCTTAGGTGGTAGTGTTGTCACCATCTGCTCGACATATTTTTAGGAAATACAATCACTTTAAGCATGTTAACAAGAGTCTTCACTCTAGGAGATCCGCAAAATGTCCCACAACCAAATCCCGAGGAGACTCTTCGTTGCCCGAGCAAAGAATCAGAAGTAATGGATCCCTCCGGCAGATTTAACCTCGAGGTAGTCCATATTTGGACTAAGAAATCAACTACCCCTCAACAAGCTGGGTCTCACACAAACTTGGCTTAAAAACTTAACTGTCAGTAAACCAACTTTTCATTCAAGCACAAAGCACTGAACTTCACCTAGCATGATTCTTTATCTGAGTAACTCTAAGAAGTTATGGTCCCATGAAAGTATAACACAATTGGCATCGTTACATACGATGGAAATTCCGACCCCAAGACCATTTTGACTCATATCAAGCGGTCATGTATGTCCATCATCTCCACACGATGTCATTCTTTGCAGAATGTTCCTGATGTCTCCTAATGAGCTCAGACTCAAATGGTGTGCCGCGCTACCAAACAAAAGTATAAGTTCATTCAAACAAATGCAGCAGTTATTCCTAGACTACTTTATTAGGCAAAGAACTTTGATCTATACCTTTAATAATTTGCTCACAATTTCGCAAGAAAAAAGACGAAACTTTGAAGGCTTACACCGATAGATTCAATAAGCTAGCCTTGAAAGTCCAAAATATTTCGCAATAAAAATTCATTCAAACATATATGTATGGCTTAAAAAAATGATTTTGGAAATGAAGATTGTAGAAGAGCTACCAACCGAGGTGCGCGGATTGTCTTCCATGGTAACAAAATTCTCTAGAGGAGAGGAATTTGAAATTACTAAAAATAGTGAGTGGAAAAGCAAAGCCAAAACCCGAGGCCCCACCCATATTTAAAACCCCAATCACATGAGAAAGGGAAGAAAGGTAAGCCTCAGGAGTGGTATTTCCAAAGAAATAACAAAGTCGAAACTTTGCAAGATACACCGCTCAAGGTAACTCGAACTCAACTCATGCATCAAGTTAAGGTGCTGTGTATTTTAGAACCGCCCAAAAAAAATGACATCCCCAGCGGAGAAAATTAGTTTAAAAAAAAATTGTTCTTTCATAAAGATCGTGGGCATGACACTAAACAATGCCTTGAACTTCGACGAGAAATCGAAGGGGTTATAAAGAGAGTGAAATTAAAAGAATTCATAGCTGAAGCAGGAGGTCAAAGGAAATGAGGAAATGACCGATGGAAAAACAATCGAGAAGAAAACACCCAGCTAGATGTCCCAAAGGTAGTCAATGTGGTTGAAACTTTTATAGTGGGATCAAAAGAACAAGGTCTGCCGAGGACGAGTTATTAATCATTAAACTCATAATATGGAATAGCTATAACGAACAAGCTTTAAAGTGTCATAAGGAAAAACAACATTAAAGTCATCTTTCGTGACCAGGACTTCAAAATCTACAATGTTTTGGTAGACTCGACCAACATGGTGAAGGGATTCATGGGCGGAAACTCGTTCCAAACACTCATGAGTCCTCCCCTGAAGGATCCGCTCATACAAAACGAATCGAAAAATACAAGAAAAAGACTTACGTTTCTTGGCTCAAGAATCTGATTCTTGATTGAAAGATTCTGTCTTTATGCTCTCAGCAATGATCACCTTGAGTCTTCCCATGCGGAATTACTCCCTACCGGTATCCACGCGACGAAACGGGCAGCGAGTGCTAGCTCTTCGTTTTTCTGAGTTTTGGGAATTAGGGAGAAAGGGAGGCAGAAAACAGTTTTTCTAGATTTCTTGGTATTTCGGCTGAAAAAAATATTTAACCCTAGGGTTTCGGCCAAGAGAGGTTTATATGGGGAGTGAGAGGTTGTTTCCAGAACAACTCCCACATCCGCTCCACCTCTTCTGGCAGTGGGAGTCATTTACTCCCACGTCCCGTAGACTTCTGCTGGTAGTAGGAGTCCTTATCGGATAACAACTCCCACATAATCCCCGCTTTACCGAAAATGCCCCCTTATCTCTAATTCGAATAATAACATCATATTATCCTCAGAAAAATAAATGTCCTATACAATGAACCTAGACACATTCTAGATTCATTGAATCTGGACATGAAGCTCGTTAGCTCGTCTATGCGTGTGACCCTGTATGTTCATATCACAATGGCAATGCAAACACACGTAGTAGTAGTGTGAGTTCATAAATCACAAGCGGTCCCTAGCAGGACATTATGACTACCCAAAGTGAATGAATATACAACGAAACCTAATATCAATCCACTATTTAATCCCTTTGTCTCGCGATATCCTAATTAAGCATAAGGCATGGTAGTCGTCACCCTTATTAAGCTTAATTGTATTTATGCTCGATCTCTTGGTAGACTGTTCCAACAAATAGTATTTGATAACCACTTTATCAAATACATTTGAGCACGGCCTTGCATTTAGACAGTCTTCCCTCGATAGGGGCCCATGGATATCTCTCTCTAGTAAGAGAGGGACAAATTCCTTACAATGCCTCTCACATTCAAGCCATGATAGGATGCTACATCCGATCATCAGTCGTATTGATTACTCGATTAAAAGCAACGTATGACTGAGTCAAAACGTGGCTCCATTCATGCTAGAATCAATGGAGGCATAAGGTCTAAGGATTCTAAAATAGTATTGAGGAAGTAATACTTATGACTAAAAACCATGAAGTATTACTTCTCTAACGGATCACGTCCGATACGATATATCTCAATACATTGCATCTATGATATGATTTGTTGTACTCATTACACAAGATTAGTAAAACATAATCATCAATCAAACATCATACTAGTTTTATTTCATTATAAAGTAGAATACTTACAACTAGGGACAACTAGAATAGTAATTACATAAGCAAATGAGTTTTACTATCAAATCACGCATTTGATGTTCATAAGCAAAGTTAACTATTCATATGAAATGCTAAAAAAGATATAAAACGTACAACATATGCTAATGGTCCTAGGGCACTACTAACACCTGGGCATGATTAAGACTAAGAGATGAAGAGAAGAATTGAGTAGAAAAATGAAATATGAAAGTAGAAGGCCACCTCTATTTATATAAGAATTAAAAGTGTAACTCCTCCAACATTGACGCCATGTCACGACAGCTACTCCACAAAAAAATATTGACTTTCTCAACAGAAGGGCTTATTTGAAGATACCATGTTTGGGATGGACTCACTAAGTATCTTGAAGGGCTTATGATGAGATTAGGTTCAAGGCAAGAATATGAACCAAGAAGTCTTGACTGAAGGAGAAGGCCAATTGGTCGAATTCGCAAAGTGATCCAAGGTGACTAAGTCTTCTCGAACGACCAAGATCAGGCGCGTGCAGGCCATTTGTCTGTACCGAGCTCACTGATCAATTCACAAAAATGCGATGAAAAATTGTAATAAAAGGTAGTGTTGCCGCACCCCGGTCCGTACAAAGTAATGAAATATCCATTAAGGATGGCCCATTATAAATACCATTCATTCTCATTTACTTTGCATGATCCAATAGCTCTCAAATATTGTGCTAAGTTATTTCTCTCTAAAATTTGAACTAATTTAAGTATTAGAGTGAGGTTGAAGTCTTTCCCCACCGTCTCTGACTTTGTTCTTCTTAGCAGAACTGAGCATTCAACCCCGGAGCACAAGCCCTATCATCTTCTTCATTCCCTAAGCTCATCTCATATCTTCAGACCACTTGTCCAAGCTTTGACCTTAAGTTAGACCTCCACAAACGAACTTAGCTCGGTACTCAAGAAGACATAAAATATTCATGTCAACCCCATCTTTACTCTTGATTCTTCATTCATTCCTAAACACTTTGGAATGACTCCCTCAAGCTAACACCATGTTAACACCTGTAACTACGAAATGATCGTTGTCCACAAGTAGATTAAAGGCCTCTTTGTCAGCAAACTTGAATCAACCATCCTGCATGACCTTTTGTATGCCACGTTTAAATATAATGCAACCATTGGTTCATGGCTATAAGAATTGTGTCATTTGTAATACTTTTAATCTTTTATCTCTTGGGCCGTTGAGAATATCCCCAAATACAGTAAATAATGCCAGAACAGTAAATAACAAGTGATAAAAAATTTGATCTTCCTTGGTGATGTCAAATGAATAAGCTTCATTTGGGCTCCGTTTAGCCAAATCCTTTCTTTGATTAGTTTCAGGGCCGGGCAGGTATAAGCTTTCCCATTAACTATTTCCACTGCTAATCTCTCATCATATTGTGACTCTTTAGGGTCAGATAAATAATATACAATTGAAATCATAGTCTGACCTTTCTAGAAACGTGAAAAGTGAATTCCTCCATCTAGACAGCCTGGGAAGTCGGCGGAGATGGGTCAGAGAAGTCATAGAGAATGAGGAATTTCTTCAGCCGAGGAACCACTGGATATGGCTATTCTGACATATTCGGATTCGGTTAGGAGAGTTAGGCAGTTTCCTTTAAGCTTCTTGAAACGTTCCAAAAAGCATGTGCATGGTAGTTATGTTAGGCCGCCACCAAGTCAGCTATGGTCACTTCTGGCGATAGATAGTAAAATCTCTCATGGAACAACATTTCCATCTCGGTCCGAGCATACACAAAGTTGGGTAACAGATTTGTGTACCGATGAAAATATGTGTTCGTCAAAATAGAGGAAACAACTGCAGTTAGAGGATTTCACTACATCCCAACTCTTCACACTTGGTAGTAAATTTTCCAATGTGTTACATAGTAGTTTCTATCATCTCCCGAGAAAGTATATAAGTGTGGTTCCTTGAAACCTTTTTGCATACTATTTATGATATTAATTCATTATTAGTGTATTTTTCGATATGATGGTCTCTCTACCCCTATTACGTTGATAATTACCCTTCTCAAAGCATCTACAACTGCTCCACTTTCAACCATTTTGTGAGGATTGTTGCTGGTCGTATTCCTGGTAGGTTGTGTCTCGGCATGTGTGGCCAGGAAAAGTGTTTGGGGTCGTTTTACTATTTTCGAATGGCCCTGAAAAATAGTTTGGCTGGAACATCGGTCTCCCCGAACTTGAAAAGCTATCTAGGTTAAGTGAGTTGTCTAACAGACCAACATTGGGATTGATAGCCCAACCCAAAAGGCTTGTTGCAAGAAATATAGCATTTTTCCGACCGTTGTTGGGATTTTCCCTCAACCTGAAAGACTAGGTGCCAAGAATGGGTCATCTTTCCGACCGTGGCTAGAAATTTCCTTCGTGTCTGGAAGGTTGTTTGCGAAGAGTATGTCGTTTGCCCTGCCATTTGAGGCATTTGTCCTCCAACCGTAGCAGGTAGAGGATACTAGTTCGATGGTGGGTTGGGCTCATATGAAGATTGACCATCTTGTAAAATGGTGGAGGAATTTGTTAAAGGAAATCAATTCCAATCCTAGATTTTCGAATTGAGAGAGGTATTTAGAGAGATAAAAGAACACTTACTATTTCTTGGATTCATGAACCCACTTCAATTAAGTTGGATATTTGATTCACATTTGTTTCCATTAAGAACGTTTCATAAAACTCGTTGACCCCCGAATTTGGAGTATTCTACTTTCACGCAATCCATATTTCACAATCAAGGGTGTAATACTCGTTGTAGCAGCGGTTCTTTTATATCGTATTAACAATAAAAATATGATTGAAAGAAAAAAAATATTTATTTAGTAATATGTTTTCCATTACCTGTTAATTCCAATGAACGAAGAAATAATACATTGGAAGAATCTGTGGGGTTATCCAATCAATAGGTTGATTGTTTTACTCATGTATCTTTCAAAACGAAAAATGATCTTTGATGGTTGTTTCCTAAATTTGAAAGAGAATATCTGGTTTCCTTCAACAACTCAAAAGTTTAGCATCCCTGAATCTAACTGGGGTCACGGTGGTGGATAAATTGGCCCATTCGTCCGGCTGTGGTTGGCACTTGCCCCTCGGTATGGAAGACTGGTTGTCAAGAATAGGTCGTTTTCCCTATCTTGTGTTCTTATAAGGTGTAGTTGAAGATCATTTTTCTTCCACTTATGCATTGTGGTTTCATCACAATATGTAAGTTCATCTTTTATTTCCAACATGTGGTATCAGATCCTGGTTCAGGGTACGCCTTATATGTAAGCATTAAGAGCTAGTTTTTCTATTTTGATAAGTGACAAACACTTGATGATGATCTAACGTTATTTGTTAATGTGATAGATCTCTTGGAAGCTCTAAGGTCTTCAAGCTTAATCCACAAGTCAATGGCATGCACTCTCAATGAGATTTAATGATATGCCAACATATGAAGAAGCTTTGAAGTTTTAGGTATACTAGGGTAGTTTAGCTATTTATAAATCTTTTAAACCCTATGATCTAAGCCCAGTTGATTAAGTCACACTTGACATGCACGATCTTAAAACGTTTCTAAATGGAATTCCGTTTTGTTTTGAAAACCATTGTTTAGATCATTCGATCATCAAAAGAAAAATATGTTTAAAAAGTTTTAAAGTTGTATATCTGCTCAAAATATTTTGGTTTCATTTAGAGAACATTAGAATGAGACTTAGTGGAAAATCATAATTGGACCGCCACCTATGTTAACCCAGGCACTAGGCTCGGAAGACCTGATGGAGGTGGGTCGACCGACCTGTGTGGAGAGTCGACTGAAGTGTAAGTTTTTACTTAGTCTATTATGAATGTTTTTTGAATGTAACAGCTAACTGGAACGGTCAACCTCTGTTCAAGGTCTTGCTCCGGTCGACCGAGTCCTCTTTGTGGTCGACTGCGTATTTAGAATGGACTAGTTAATTAATGCTCGGACGACCTGACATCCATGTCGATCGACCAAGATGTCTTGTCAAGGGCAGATACTAGTCGTTGAATCATTAAACACATGGTGTTTTTAAACTCTTTAAAAGCCTCTAAGAATGAAATTTTGGTAGTTAACCAAGCTTTAAAGTGTCATTAAGTTACCACTTAAAAACTAACCAATATAGTTATAAATTTAAGTTTATAATACTTCTCAAACACTAACTCGAAGATATAAACTAAATTCTGGTATACCACAATATTTTCTTAGAAGCTTTGAAAATTAAGTTAGTTCCCAAATTTAGACCTTAGGCTATGATACGACTAAATGTCGACATAAGCCCGCATACGGAAATCCGACAAGACCGTATTCTCAAAGTGAAACTCAAGAATACCATGTCATTACAATCAGAGAATCTATTTTCAAAGAGTAAATAAAACTATAAAATGTATCCTTAGCAGACATTAGTACATTAAAGAAATAAAATGAAGCAAAAGTACTAATATGAAATTTCTTATGCCTGTATTTCAAATGTAATCTAATAATGCCTTTAAACCTCTAGGTTCACTTCTAATCCCAGTCCTTCTAGTATCGACTACCGTACCTCTCTAACTCTTTCTCTAAAAAAATCTTTGTTTAGTAATACTTCTTCATATACCTATGAATTCCATTGAACTATAAAATAATACATTGGAATAATCTGTGCGGTCTTCCAGCCAATAGGTTGATCATTTCACTCATGTATCTTGCAAAAAGAAAAATGATCTCTGATGGTTGTTTCCTGAATCTGGAAGAGAGTAATTGGTTTCTGTTAATAACTCAAAAGTGTAGCATCCCTGAATCTAACAAAGGTTCACGGTGGTGGAGGAATTGGGCCATCTGTCCGGTTGTGGGTAGCACTTTCCCCTTGGTAAAGAAGATTGGTTGTCAAGAATAAGTCCTTTGCCCTACCATTGGCGGTATCTTTCCTCAACAATAAAATGTAGAGGTTACTAGTTCGAGAGCCGGTTGGGCGCATATGCTGACTGGTATTCTTGTAAAATGGTGGGCCTACTTTGAATAAAGTTAGACTCTCAATTCTGTTCCTCCATTGATTTTGTGGCTGTGGTGACATGGTCATACATTAAAGTAGGTTGTTGTTGTGTGGGTTTCCAATTTTGCGGAATGGCCACCCCTTCAAGAGTAACAACATACACTCGGGAGGCCGTAGGAACTTGGTGGCCCTCCGTAATCGGAAACTCGTTTTGGATCAACGACTTGATAATCGTTGTTAAATATTTTACCAAACTCTTTCTCTTGTCGTTTATACTTTCATCAATCAACTGTTAGTAGTGCCCTAGGACCATTAGCACATGTTGTGCGTTTTTGTTATCTTTTGAGCATGTAATTGAATAGTTAATTTCGCTTTTGATTATCAAATGTGTGATTTGATAGTAAAACTCATTAGCTCATGTAATTACTATTCTAGTAGTCCCTAGTTTTATGTAATGCATAATTACTATGAAATAAAACTAGTATGATTGTTGATTGATGATCTTGTTTTACTGATCATGTGTAATGGATACAAATCACATCATAGATGCAATATATAGGGATACATTGTATTGGACGTGATCCGTTTGAGAAGTAATACTTCATGGTCTTAAGTCATAAGTATTACTTCGTCAATACTATTTTAGAATCCTTAGACCTTATGTCTTCATTGATTCTAGTATGAATGGAGCCACGTTTTGACTCAATCGGACGTTACTTGTAACAGAGTAATCAATACGATCGATGATCGGATGTAGTGTCCTATCATAGCTTGAATGTGAGAGACATTGTAAGGAATTTGTCCCTCTCTATTATTAGAGAGAGATATCCATGGGCCCCTCGATAGG
Source organism: Vinca minor (assembly GCA_026122235.1). Taxonomy (NCBI): domain Eukaryota; kingdom Viridiplantae; phylum Streptophyta; class Magnoliopsida; order Gentianales; family Apocynaceae; genus Vinca; species Vinca minor. Next base: position 940,779 of record JAOCZM010000118.1, read on the forward strand.
GAAAGATTGTTTAAATGCATGGCCGTGCTCAAATGTATTTGATAAAGTGGTTATCAAATGCTATTTGTCAAAAGCAGATCTACCCGGAGATCGAGCATAAATATAATTAAGCTTAATAAGGGTGGCGACCACCATGCCTTATGCTTAATTAGGATATCGCGAGACAAAGGGATTAAATAGTGGATTGACAATAGGTTCCGTTGTAAATTCATTCACCTTGGGTAGTCACAATGTCCCTGCTAGGGGGCCGCTTGTGACTTATGAACTCACACTACTACTAAGTGTGTTTTCATTGCCATTGTGATATGAACCTACAGGGTAACACGCATAGACGAGCTAACAAGCTTCATGTCCAGATTCAATGAATCTAGAATGTGTCTAGGTTCATTGTATCTGACATTTGTTTTTCTGAAAATAATAAAGTGTTTATTATTCGAATTAGAGATAGGGGCAATTTCGGTATTTACGTGGGAGTTATTATCCGATAAGGACTCCCACTACCAGCAGAAGTCTAGGGAACGTGGGAGTCAGAGTCTCCCACAGCCGAGAGAAGTTGAGTAGACGTGGGAGTTGTTCTGGGAACAAACTCCCACACTCTATATAACATCTCTTAGCCGAAACCCTAGATGATAAGTCATTCAGCCGAAATTAAACAAGTAACCCGAAATCAGATTTCGGATTTCTCAGCCTCTCCCTTTTCTCTCTAAATTCCCGAACTTCAGAAAGACGAAGATCTAGCAATCACTGCTTGTTTCGTCGCGTGGATACCGGTAGAGGGAAATTCCGTAAAGGGAATTCCGTTGGTGAAAAGAAACTGATCAAGAAACGTCATCCTCCATTCAAGAAGTAGCTTCTTGAATCCGAAACATGTAAGTTTTTATCGCTGTTTTCGGTTCGGTTTCGTATGAGCGGATCCTTCAGGGGAGGATCCATGGGTGTTTGGAACGAGTTTCCGCCCATGAATCCCAACATCAACAGCCTAAAGGATGCCAAGGATATTGATAAGGCTGGTGAGCTTAAGATGTTTGATTGTTCGCTAGAGTCTATTGAACCGGGTCCATATTCTCAATATCCTTTTCTGATCTGAGTCTTATTCTTGGAATACACAAAGCAGTGGTGTCCCACGGGGAGTGCTAGAAAGTGTTGCCACAAAAACAAAACCCGATTAAGATGGTTTACACTTGAAAAATGATGACTGACCTAGTGTGCATTATTGGAAAATAATTGCTCACCTAGTAAGTCGGGCCAAAGCAAAATGGGCTACATTAAACCAGAGTAAGCGTTATTGGATAAGAATCCTCACATAGTAATCTAAGTCAAAAGGGATCAATTCTACCTAAGTATATGTTATTGGACTAAAATCCTCACGTAGGAAGTTTGGTTGATTCCAAAAAGGCTAAGTCTAAAGTGTTTGCAAGAATTTAAGTGCGGAAAGTTGTAAGGAAAGCTTAAAAGGATAGAATAAATAAAGATAAATGACGTATTGAATGTTGATTGCTTAATTTCCTTCCACATCTTCTGTTTATGTTTGTGCCTAGAAAGGTCCTCCCGCCTTGAATTTGCCCATCATGGCCATGATACTCTGAAGTGGAAATGTTTTTTTCCCATGGTCATTACGGAGAACGTGTGCAAGATTTCTCTTTCTAGGGGTTGTCTAATTGCTATTTGGCCCTAGAAATCCCTTTGGCAGTTGCCGTATCCTACTTCCTCGCATGAAGATCATGGCAGTTGGGTAGGGATAACGTGTTAGACTGGGTCAATAGTAATGTAAAACTCATTCCTTAATATCCCTGGAATTGTGCTCTGACCATCTCGGCTAGTAGCTCTTCTGGCCAGTTAGTTTCCTTGACACATGTTTTAGATCTCAGTTGTCTGTCTATTTGTCCGTTTCTTGGATGATCCTTGCCAAACGATATTTTACGGATGTCAAAACATATATAAAAATTTGGATTTTAATTATTGGAAGATAAATTATATTAAAGGAGCATAAAAAAGAGTTTAACTATTCTTCAAGGGTCACCCAGGGACTTGAGAGTTAACTCAAAAGAATCAGATCATTTCATCTAACACTTGAGCTGCAGTGCAGTGAAGAAGGTAACTTGAACATGGGATGCTAGCTAGGTGAGAGAATGGAGAAAACAACAAGAGTAAATTACGGATGTCCTCAATCCAATAGTGAAGGGGGTTAAAAAAATGGCAGAAACCTCATCTGCCACCAACACCAACACCGCCACCAACAGCTACAAATCGCAATTTGATCCAAATGAGGAAGACCTCCTGCAATGCCACACCAAGAAACTTAAAGACAACATCAAAAGAAATGAGTTTTTCTGCCTACAAAGATAAGTTAATACGAACCCATCGGTTGTGTGCCAAAGATGTTGGAAAAAATTTTCTTCTACACCACCGAGATGAAGACTCTGACTCGGATTCAGATACGGACATGTTACCTACAATAAAGCTATCAAAAAAGGATAAAATCAGATCAAGGACCCCTTGGATAAATTCTCTTATCATCAAACCATTTGGGAAGTCACTAAGCTTTGGTTTTCTGGACTACAAAATCAAACAATTGTGGAATCCTATCGGTGAACTTCGGCTAATTGATCTGGGAAATAATTTCTTCATCGCAAAATTCGGAATGGAAGAAGATTTTGATAGAATCATTGCCGGGGACCATGGTTCATAAATGGTCAGTACATTACAGTTAAATTGTGGCAGCCGAAATTCAGCCCTTACAATGATAATTCGACTACAACAGCGGTTTGGGCAAGGCTACCCAACTTACCAATGGACTTCTATGATACTACTATTCATACAAAAGTTGGCAACAAACTTGGTACTTTGCTCAAAATCGATGCAAAGACTTCAAATGCGGAGAGGGGAAGATTCGCTCGTGTGTGCATCCAAATTAATCTTAAACTACCTTTAGTGCCTTGCGTAAGAATTGAAAAAAATCACATACAAAAAATCCACAACGAGGGGGTTGATTTCTGTTTCGATTGTGGGATTATAGGCCATATCAACTGCAAAAATTTGAAGGAGACTCATGTTACCCAGACTTGCAAGGGGTCTGGTAGCAATGCTGAGTTAAATGGTAAAGACAGAGTTAATGTCGCGGCGGAATCATTTAAGAATCACGGTCCTCAGGAAAAATATGCTCATCAATGGCAGGGCATCACTCACATGCGCTTTAATTTAAATTATCAAAACTCACCTGAAGCACACAATAAAAAATGAGTTCCGGCAGATTCGAGTCCGGTGGTGAGCAAGAGGGATTGCCGGTGCTTGGGAGATTTGTTTGGCGGGAAAAAATTCCATGTCAATCCGAAAGGGTTCATATCCAATCAAGTGACGGGGCCTCGGGGGAGGCGGAAGTCTCGGGGTCAACTTTAGCCTTAAATGCGGCGGAAAAGACAAATGGCAAGTCAGAACTGACGGACCTGCGAAAAGTCATTTCAGAGACAGATGACGACAAAAGAGAAGACAACCTTAATCTTCCTGTAATGTCTACATCAAGAGGTAAGAGAATCATACCCCCTCTGATTTCTTCTGAAAGTCCTAGGATAGTTGTCCCTCCCGGTGCAGAGCCCATTGCAGAACCCCCACCTCTTTCTAATAGGTTCTCCTTATTGGAATTGGAAGAGGATATTTACCCCTTAGTAATTTTTATACCCCACCCCAAAGATGCCCCCACCCAAATCGCCACTCCCGGCGGTGGCTCCCGGCGGCAACCCCCAGAGAAGCCAGCACCCAGCCAAGCCCTCAACGTCAAAACCACTTGTACCAAAACACCCAAATTCTAAACCACTCCCAAAACCCCCCACGAGGCAACCCAACAAACCTTGTATTTGAGCCCATAAACAGTTACCACCCTTATAGCCAAGCTCACTATCAAAACCAACATCAACCCATTCTAGAAAGGCTGAGAAGACGAAACTACCCAACTCGGGATCACAGATTAAACCCCCTTTACCACTTACAGACGAAGCCCAAACCTCTCCCCAAACCCAGCCTACTACCGCAACCTCCCCCAACCCACTCCAACAATTTGGGTAAACAGGCCCAGTGGGCGCAACAACCCAACCCAATCACAAAGGCCCACTCCATTTCCCCCATCCAGAATAAGTCCCAACCCCAACCCAACTCCATACCCAGCCCACTCTCAGTGTCCGACCCACTATCCAGACTGGACCCCTCAACACTCAACCAGGCCTCCAGCTCAACTTGGGCCCACGGAATGGATATGGATGGGCTGCTTTCAGATTATCTCAACAGCCCAATCAATGTCACATAGTCGGGACTTAAATCGGATTGCATGCTTGGGGGAGGTGCATTTGGGCCAAATATATCTTTGGTCCAACCACAACACTGCCACTTTCATAGTGGACTTGTACCCAACAAATTTGATGGATTGGCTCCTGACAAATTTGACACGATTGAGAAGATTTGCGACGCCGGTTGTCAATGCTCTTTTCGCTCTACAAGCAAATCAAGTGAACTCTCGGGGGGAGCTGAATCGTGCACCGGTTCATCGGGCTCAAAATCATTATTCCCCAACTTTTCTACCGGCGGAACATCCCGCAACAAGAGTTCGTGGGAGCGTAGAATCGTCAAACCAAAGAAGCCCAAGACCACAAATAAACTCCTACACTTTAAGTATCCATTCCTTAAGAGTGGTTATCCAAAATATAAGGATAAACCCAATTTCATTCCAACTCTCAAGGGGCATTCAAAAATTCCAACTGATGATCAACCGCGAAGACAACGATACAAATTGGCTATACAAAATACTTTTAATCCCAGACTTGGCCCGAACACAAGAACAGAATCTTCTAACTCAGGGAGCCCAAAGCCAGGCGAGGCTACTGGTATCAAACCTTTTAGCCCAGAGGCTGGCGGCCCAAGAGGTGAATACGTCGCTGGGTCTGAGAGCCCAAGGTCAACATGCAACAGTCCAAGGAATAAGGGCCCGACAGACAAAAAACATAGGGCATGGGCATCTGGCCACAGCCCAAAGGACGATGGCAGTGGAGACCCAACAGGAGGTGGCAAGCCCAGGGGCGATGAGCCTGGAAGTGGATCCAGTGAGGCGGGATCGTTGGCCAGGTCAAGGACCAGCGGACCAGCACTACCATTTTCCCCTAATGTTTAAGTTAATTGCATGGAACGTGAGAGGTGCAGGGCACCCAGATTTCTTATCACATATGCTGGAAATAATCAATACTCATCGCCCGACTGTTGTCGCACTACTCGAGACCAAGATCAGTGGATCTCGAGCAGAAGATATTTGTGCGAGATTGCGTTTCACAAATTCGGAGCGTGCAGACCCGGAGGGGCTTCGCCGAGGAGTTTGGCTACTGTTGAATGAGGCGGATGTTGAACTTTCCTTAGTTGCAAAAAATTTACAAGCTATCCACATCCTGGTAAAGGTCCGTAACTCTCCTCACCTTTGGCTTCTTTCGGCTATTTATGCTAGTCCTGACTTTAACTCTAGACTATTTTTTAGGGACCATTTACGTAATTTAGCTAGAAGTCATATTCTACCTTGGCTACTTTTGGGTGACTTCAATGAGGTTCTTTTCCAATCTGAAAAATTCGGAGGTCATTCGCCGTCCCAAACTTGTGTTTCAGCCTTTAGGGAAATGCTAGATGATTGCAACCTTTTGGACCTTGGTCATGAAGGGTCGAGATTCACTTGGACAAATAAACATACCGATGGTACGCTTATCTTCCAAAGAAGTGACAGAGCGGTTGCCAACTCTGTTTGGCGTGATCTCTTCCAAAAAGGTATTATTTACAATCTAGTTAGAACTCGCCCATCCTGCTCAACCTTGAACCCACCAACATCTCCCTTCCATCAAACCGTTTCGATTTGAGCCAGTTTGACTTACTCACCCTGAACTTAGCAATATTGTTCAGGATGCTTGGTTAGGTTGTGAGGATAACTTTTATCAGGGTGCCACTCTCTTCAAGGATTCAGTTTCTGTTTGGAATATTTGAAGGGATTCATGGGCGGAAACTCGTTCCAAACACCCATGAGTCCTCCCCTGAAGGATCCGCTCATACAAAACAAATCGAAAAACAGCAAGAAAAACTTACGTTTTGGGTTCAAGAATCGGATTCTTGAATGGAAGAAGCTGTTTCTTGGATCGGATGCTGCCACCGATTGATCTCCCTTTGCGGAAAGTCCCTCTACCGGTATCCACGCGACAAAACGGGCAGCGATTGCTAGCTCTTCGTTTTTCTGAGATTCGAGAATTAGAGAGTAAAGGGAGAGGCGAAAAACTGTTTTCTGGATATCAAGGTATTTCGGCTGAAAAGCATTAGACCTCTAGGGTTTCGGCTAAGAGATCATTATATAGGGTGTGAGAGTTTGTTCCCAGAACTAACTCTCACGTCCTCAACTTCTCTCGGCAATGGGAGTCCTCAACTCCCGCGTAATCCCAGCTATACCGAAAATGCCCCTTATCTCTAATTCGAATAATAACACTTTATTATTCTCATAAAAGTGAATGTCAGATACAATGAACCTAGACACATTCTAGATTCATTGAATCTGGACATGAAGCTCGTTAGCTCGTCTATGCGTGTGACCCTGTAGGTTCATATCACAATGGCAACAAAAACACACTTAGTAGTAGTGTGAGTTCATAAATCACAAACGGTCCCTAACAGGACATTGTGAGTACCCAAAGTGAATGAATATACAACGGAACCTAATATCAATCCACTATTTAATCCCTTTGTCTCGCGATATCCTAATTAAGCATAAGGCATGGTAGTCGTCACCCTTATTAAGCTTAATTATATTTATGCTCAATCTCTAGGTAGACTGTTCCAACAAATAGTATCTGATAACCACTATATATTGCAATGTATCCCTATATATTGCATCTATGATATGATTTGTATTCATTACACATGATTAGTAAAACGTAATCATCAATGAAACATCATACTAGTTTTATTTCATTGTAAAATAGATTAAATAAAACTAGGGACAACTAGAATAGTAATTACATAAGCAAATGAGTTTTACTATCAAATCACGCATTTGATGTTCATAAGCAAAATTTACTATTCATATGAAATGCTCAAAAAGATATAAAACGTACAACATATGCTAAGGGTCCTAGGGCACTACTAACAATCTCCCACTTACCCTAGGTCCAATCATACATGATCTTCAATCCCATTGACCTAGTATGACTCTCATGTTTAGGCTGTGGGAGTGGCTTGGTCAATGGATCTGCAATGTTGTCGTCTGTATGAACTTTGCAAATACTAACGTCTCCTCTGTCGATGATCTCTCTAATCAGATGGAAACGCCTGAGAATGTGTTTGGATTGTTGGTGAGATCTAGGTTCCTTAGCTTGTGAAATGGCAATAGTACTATCACAATAGAGTTCCACTGGGTTCACAATGCTAGGGACGACACCTAGTTGATCAACAAACTTCCTAATCCAAACAGCTTCTTTAGCTGCTTCGAGAGCGACTAGATACTCAACTACATTGTAGAGTCGGCCATGGTTTCTTGCTTTGAGCTCTTCCGACTCACAGCACCTCCATTCAAACAAAACACAAAACCAGATTGCGATCTATAATCATCTACGTCGATCTGGAAGCTTGCGTCCGTGTAACCAATTACAACCGAGACTTCCTTCCCCGACCTCCGTAAACTAAGAACATATCTTTAGTCTTTCTCAAGTACTTAAGAATGCTCTTGGCTGCAGTCCAATGTGACTCTCCCGAGGGTCGGATTGATATACTGCTAGTCATACTTAAAGCAAATGAGACATGCAGGGCGAGTGCATATCATGGCGTACATAATAGACCCAATGGCTTAAGCATATGGGATCTTACTCATGCGCTCTTGGTCCTCCCTTGTGGAAGGTCCTTGAGTTCTGCTGAGTTTAACGCCATGTGACATGGGCAAGAATCCCTTTTTGGAGTCCTGCAAAAGCTGAAGCTGTTTCGATACCTTGTCAATGTATCCCACTACGGCTTAGGCGATCATTTTGTTAGATCTATCTATATAGATTCTAATACCCAAAATGTATGTAGCCTCGCCTAAGTCTTTCATGGAAAAGCACTTCCCCAACCAAGCTTTTACGCTTTGTTATGTGGGGATGTCATTTCCAATCAGTAAGATGTCATCCACATAAAGCACTAGGAACACTACTGCATTAGTAGTTACTTTCTTATAAACACAAGGCTCGTCTTCGTTTTTGATGAAACCGAATTCTTTAATACGTTCATCAAAGCGACGCCAGCTTCGAGATGCTTGCTTCAATCCATAAATGGACCTTTGAAGCTTACACAGTTTGCTAGGATTTGTTAGATCAACAAACCCCTCAGGTTGTGTCAGATACACATCCTCGAGAAGGTTTCCATTAAGAAATGTAGTCTTAACATCCATTTGCCATATCTCATAGTCATAATATGCGGCTATGGCAAGTAAAATCCTAATTGACTTTATCATCACGACAGGGGAAAAGGTTTCGTCATAGTCAATACCATGAACTTGTTTATAACCTTTAACTACTAGTCGAGATTTAAAAGTGTGTACATTACCATCCATGTCGGTCTTCTTTTTGTAACACCATTTGTTATCGATGACCTTGCACCCTTCGGGTGGGTCAACCAAAGTCCATACTTGGTTGTCGTACATGGATTGCATCTCAGACTTCATAGCCTCTAGCCACTTATCTGACTTAGAACTACGAATTGCCTCTTTGTAGGTAGAGGGTTCATCTTGATCAATCAGTTCAACCTGATGATCATCGATCCCGAGAAATCCATATCTCTCGAGTCGTTGATGTACCCGACTCGACCTCCTCGGGCCTTGTGTCAAAGATTGAAGCTCAGTAACACATGTAAGCTTGCTTGAACTTCCAAAGTCGGTTCAGATGTTGTTTGGGGATCTTGAATTTCCTCAAGATGGATCTTACTCCCACTATCCTCTTTGGAAATAAATTCCCTTTCAAGGAATAAACCATTACGAGCAACAAACACTTTGTTCTCTGATGGAAGATAGAAGTAATATCCTTTAGTTTCTTTAGGATATCCCACAAACAAACATTTGTCGGTTTAGGGGGCGAGTTTATCGGATAACAAGCGTTTTACGTACGCCTCGCATCCCCAAATTTTGAGAAATGACAAGCTAGGTCGTTTCCCTAGTCCATATCTCATATGGAGTTTTACGAACCGCTTTAGAAGGAACTCTATTTAATATAAATGCAGCGAGTTTCTAGGGTGTAGCCCCCAAAAGGAAATTGGAAGACTTGTTTGACTCATCATAGATCGAACCATATCTAATAAGGTGCGATTCCTCCGTTCCCGACACGCCATTCCATTGTGGTGTGCCAGGAGGAGTTAATTGTGAAACAATTCCACAACCACTAAGATGTTCGTCAAACACTTGGTTAAGGTTTACGCCACCTCGATCTGATCGAAGTATCTTAATACTTTTACCAAGTTGATTTTGTACTTCATTTTGAAATTCTTTGAATCTTCCAAAAGATTCTGATTTATGTTTCATAGATAGACGTAGCCATATCTACTGAAAGCATCTATGAATGTGATGAAGTACTGAAACCCTCATCTAGCACTAGTGTTTATTGGTCCACAAACATCTGTATGTATGAGGCCCAATAAATCGGAAGCTCTCTCACTTTGTCCAATAAAGGGAGCTTTAGTCATTTTGCCTAACAAGCAAGAATCACAAGTCTCATAAGACTCTAAGTCAAATGATGTCAAAATTCCATCTGAATGGAGCTTTGATATGCGTTTCTCATTTATGTGGCCCAAACGACAGTGCCAAAAGTAGGTCTGGTTTAAGTCATTTGATTTAAACCTCTTGGTATTAATGTTATAGATGGGCCTTTTAATGGAATCATCGAGGTTAAGAACATAAAGCCCATTCATCAAAGAGGCATCTCCATAGAAGATACGATCTTTATGAACGGTGCAAATTTTATTCATAATATTAATTTCAAAACCATCAATATCCAAACAAGAAACTGAAATAATATTCCAACTCAAAGTTGGAACATAAAGACAATTATTCAGTTCTATAATAAGGCCACTTGGCAAAACTAAATTAAATGTCCCGGTAGCTACAGCAACAACTCTTGCTCTGTTCGCTACTCTCAGGTCCACTTCTCCTTTTGCCAGTGATCTACTCCTTTTGAACCCCTGCACATTTGCACAAATGTGAGATCCACAACCGGTATCTAATACCCATGAAGTAAGAGCAGACATGTTAATTTCAATAACATAAATACCTGGAGAGACAGTCAAACTTTTCTTTCCCTTTTTCTTCTCTTCCAAATAGAGCTTGCAGTTCCGTTTCCAATGAGCTGGTTCATTGCAATGGAAGCAAACTCCCTCCTTTGGTGCTTTGGCTTTGGGCTGGGGCTTGGGCTTGTCATTGCCTTTGCCTTTGCCTCTCTTGGCCATGGGCTTTCCCTTTCCTTTCTTCTTGAAATTCCCTTTTTGAACCATTAAGACTTCAGGGGTCTTCTTAATGTTCAATTCAGCCTGCTTGAGCATCCCGTGTATTTCATGTATGGTCTTCTCCATGGCATGCATGTTGAAGTTCATAACGAATTGGTCATACTTCAGTGGGAGTGAGCCCAAGATCATATCTGTGGCCATGTCATGACCTACGGGAGCCCCATTCTTCTCAAGTTGGTCAAAATAGCCCTTCATCTTCAGAACATGGGCACTTACAGAGGTGCCAGGGGCCATTTTGCAACTATTTAACGCCTTAGTTGTGAGGAATCTTTCATGACGAGCTTGCTCTTGGAACATTTCCTTGAGCTGGCCCATCATCTGGAAAGCCTCAACTCCTTCAAACTGTTTTTGAAGGTCAGTGCTCATTGTGACTAGCATGAGACAAGTCACATCGTTAGAGTCATCGAAATGCTTCTTCCAAGTATCTCTTTCAGCTCTAGGGGCGTTATTTGCAGTTGTTCGGGAATGTCCAGTATCAAGAACGTACAACTTTCGTTCCTGCTTAAGGACAATCCTTAAGTTGCGGGCCCAATCAAGGAAATTGGTCCCGCTTAGTTTTTCCTTCTCAAGGACAGATCGCAATGAATTGTGTGATGTGTTGGTTGCCATTATCTACATTAAATTATTTGCAAAGTTATTAGTTTTGAGCAAAAAACATTTTCCACAATTTCAACACTTGATAATAGTGGGGAAAAACATTTTACAATAGTTATAGGAAAGCTTTGGCTTAACACCCATAATTAAAGTAAAATCATCTAATGGGAATGACATCTATATGTCCCGACTTTTTCCCATTTTATGCCCTAGGCCCAAAACTATTTTGATGGCCTAGCTAAGTTGAACCATATCTAAGCTTATGGAAATCACTATTTTCCCATCTCTCTTTGCTTAGATAACCACAGTCTGTTGCTTTGGCAAGCAGGCAAAATGATGATCCAAGCTCAATGAGTGCTTAGAGTATGGTAGGCAATTTAAGACTTAGTTAAAACGTTCGTTTTGAATAAGACAGTAAAACGTGTAATACAATTATACAAGCATCTCATGCAATATATAAAGCATAAAAAATTAAACGTGATATAGCATGGCCTAATCCTATGATGACTCCCACGAGCCTTGTGGGAGCCAAGGGTCAATCTAAGTCAGTATCCATCTCATGGATAAAGTCTTCGATCCAGCAGCCTCCAGCCTTGTTACTGTTAGAGGAATAACCGGGTCTAAACAGGTTATGCAGCGAAAATAAAATGACCCGCCTCTAATAGGATCTTTCACGAGTAAGAACCTTAGACTACAGGATAGTATTATACCTTTCGAAATGCAGAATCTGTCTGAAACGGTTTCAGTTGTCACGAACGGAACGCACCCAACGCAGGCTCCGTCTCTCTCGATATCCACTCAATCTTCCAGGGATGGTCCTCTACTGCTTGGTGCTAGCCAACGCCTCGTAGAAGTCTTGAAGACACTCTTCAAGATGGAGTATATATATGACCTTATGAAGAACAAGAAACAGTTTTCTTACTTCTTTTCTATTAGCCAAAGCTAGAAAAGAAGTCTTTAGAAAAGCTGTCTTTTCTTTCTATTCAAGTTCTCTTGAATGTTCTCACTTTTTTCTCTCTATTCTAAGCTCTCAAAAAGCTGGAGAAAATGACTTAGGAATGCTAAGAAAAATCAGCATTTTCCTTAGTCATTCAAGAGATAGTGGGGAGAGTGAAAAGGGAAAGTGGGAGATCATGGAGGAAACTACTCTTCCACATTCTCCACCACTTCAACCTCCTTTCATAGAGATAAGAGCTGAAAATATATCCTATATTTCCAGTCATAAGGTCGGTCCAAATGGGTTGGTCGGCCCAACCCGATTAAGGGCCCAATCCAATCCCGGACCGGCCCGGCCCAATCGCATTGGCGCACCTTAGATTAAATGTACTCCAACAAGCCTAATCCTGTTGATCTATGAGTGCGACCCAGGAGGTATCTATGATGTTGGCCGTGACATCATATGTCACAGGTAATGAGAGGTATCTAGCAACGCATCATTACCCCCAATTCATAAATATCTAGTGACTATCATAGTCACACCATTTGACATTTGTATTTTAAATCCTTTTGTCCTTGATATCTAGATTGAACACAAGTCATGGAAAAAGTCACACTTGTATTGTCCAATCTTTTAGTTTCTTGATTCGCGAGTAGACTAATCAAATGACATCAATATCATATACTGATTCATTTGTTCATGGCCATGAATTAGTCAGACTCCATCAAAGGGGCCCGAGATATCGCTCCTGCTATATAGGAGGGACAAATCCTTTCTACGCATCTCATTCATCACGAACAAGATTCGTGATATACCCGATAAATGCCTTTATTGCTCACCCTTTCATTACGGATAGCGTTTAACATTATCAAAGCATAACACTAGCCATGCAAGAACTCTTGTGAGACCTCAAGTCGAAGGATCTTTTATACAACCCAGTCAAAAATTGAGAAACACCGTTGACTATTATATAACAACCCATGGTGTGTTTCTCATGTCGGGTCTGTCCAGTATAATGATTATCTAATCATATATACCTATGTGACGATCCGATATCGTATATCAATCACTGCACATACTAGTCTTACGCATTATTATTGTCCTCGATGATTCCATAATAATGTTCGACTAGGGACGTTGCAGTATTCATAACATTTATGAATACCAAGGACATATTATTTATTTATGTTGTTAAGAACGCGAAACATAATGAAATAATCTTTGGAATTTATGCCTTTTATTCATCAAAATGAAAATTACATAAATACGATACAATAATCTCCCACTTGCACAAAAAGACCCAAAATCATCTATTGATTGGTCTTTAAGGGCATACTAATGACTGTCTCTAAAGATCAGCCCTCCAGATATCGGATACCCATGGAGCTAGTGTGACGATCATGCTGCTGCTGTGACAGTGGCTTCGTCAGTGGATCGGCAACATTGTCTGCCGAATCTACTCTACATATATGCACATCACCTCTCTCTATAATCTCGCGGATTAGGTGAAAACGCCGTAGTACATGTTTGGACCTCTAGTGAGATCTAGGTTCCCTAGATTGTGAAATAGACCCATTGTTGTCACAATAGAGGTCTATCGGGTTGGCAATACTAGGAACCACATCGAGGTCGGAAATAAATTTCCTGATTCAAACTGCCTCCTTAGCTACTTCACAAGGTGCTATGTACTCGGCCTCTGTCGTAGAATCTGCAATGGTCGATTGCTTTGAACTGCGCCAGCTCACAGCACCTCCATTCAAGTTAAACACATATCCCGATTGCGATCGGAAATCATCTCTATCGGTTTGGAAAGTAGCATCGGTGTAACCACTTACAACGAGCTCATCCGCCCCTCCATAAATCAAGAATGTATCCTTAGTCCTTCGTAAGTACTTGAGGATATTCTTGGCGAGATCCGGTGGCGTTCACCGTAATTAGGGCGGTATGCTGCTCGTAAGGCTTAAGGCAAAGCGAGACATGCGGGCGAGTACATACCATGGCGTACATGATGGATCCATGGCGAAGCATAAGGGATCTCTTTCATGCGTTCTAATTCGGCGGGCGTTTTAGAACACCTGTTTGTTCGATAGAAACGATTACCATGTGCCATAGGACAAAGGCCCTTCTTAGACTCTTGCATGCTAAACCGCTTTAGCACCTTGTCTATATATGTACTCTGACTTAGGCCAATGAGTCTCCTGGATCTATCTCTATAGATCTTGACTCCCAGAATATAGCTAGCATCGCCTAAGTCTTTCATAGAGAAACACGTACTCAACCAAGCCTTGACATACTTTAAGGTTGGTATGTCGTTTCCAATGAGTAGTATGTCATCTACATACAAAACCAGGAATACGATTGAGCTCCCACTAACCTTCTTGTAAACACAAGGCTCATCCTCATTTCTAATGAAGCCAAACTCACGGGACGGCATCATTAAAAGCGGATGTTCGGCTTAGAAGCTTTGCTTGAGTCCATAAATGGATCTCTGAAGCTTACATACTTTTCCGAGCATTCTTTGGAGTGACAAAACCTTGAGTTGTGTCATATACACATCCTCTTCAAGTTTTCCATTAAGGAAAGTGGTTTTGACATCCATTTGCCCGATTTCATAGTCATAGTAAGCTACGATAGCAAGTAAAATCCGAATGGACTTGAACATAACTACAGGGGAAAAGGTCTCGTCATAGTCAATACCATGAACTTGTTTGAAACCTTTCGCGACCAGTCGCCCCTTGTATGTTTGTACATTCCCTTCCATGTCGGTTTTAATCTTAAAAACCCATTTGCATGCTATGGGAGTTACCCCTTGAGTGGATCAGCAAGATCCAGGACTTGGTTTGTGTACATGGAGTCTATTTCGAATCTCATGGCCTCAAGCCATTTCTCAGAATACAGGGCTATTAATTGTATGTTTGTAGGTTGAAGGTTCATCGTGATCCACAAACATAACATCACCATGTTACTGTTATGAAAAAATCCAAATTTTTTCAGGAGGTGGACGATGAACTCTACCGGACCTACGCAATTCTTGTGTTTCTTGAGCTAGTCTGTGTTGCACTAGCTTGTTTGTGGCACTGCAGGCACAACAACTTGTGGAGTGCTGTTCAATTTCCATCGTATCATTAGTGCTAGTTTGAGAGTCCGGAACTTCGATAAGTTCTACGCTACTCCCGCTCGTGTTTCTAGAAACAAATTCTTTTTCTAGAAAGACTCCGTCGCGAGCAACAAACACTTTGTTTTTCGTTAGGGATATAAACGTAGTATCCTTTAATTTCCTTAGGATAACCTACAAATATGCACTTTTCAGATTTTGGAGCCGACTTATCGGAAGGTGAGCGTTTTACAAAAGCTTCACGGCCCTCAAATCTTGAGGAAAGACAAAGCTGGGGACGCTTCCCGAGTCCATAACTCGTATGGCGTCTTTGCAAGCTCGATTTAGATTGAACGCGGTTAAGTGTTAAAGCTGATGTCTCTAGTGCGTGTCCCCAAAAGGAATTGGGCGAGGCTCGTGTGACTCATCATAGAGCGAACCATATCTAATAAGGTTACGTTCCTCCTTCCCGAATACACCATTCCATTGTGGAGTAGGCTGGAGGAGAAAGTTGTGATACGATTCCACAATCTTTTTAGATAGTCACGAGAATTCTTGACTCAAGTATTCTCCTCATCGATCGGATCGAAGAACCTTAATACTCTTGCCAAGTTGGTTTTCTACTTCTAGTTTAAACTCTTTAAACTTAGCAAATGCTTCGGATTTGTGTTTCATCAAGAACACATATCCATACCTACTGAAGTCATCAGTAAAGGTAATGAAGTAGAGGTAACCACCCCTTGCATGTATATTAAAAGGGCCACATACATCACTATGTATTAGTCCTAATAAAGCATCGGCTCTCTCACCTAGCTTAGTGAAAGGTGATTTTGTCATCTTACCCAACAAACAAGATTGGCATCGATCATAAGACATGAAGTCAAATGATTCCAATAGCCCATCTTTATGGAGTTTGGATATGCGGTCTTCGTTTATGTGGCCTAAGCGACAATGCCAGAGGTATGTCGGATTAGAATCATTAGTCTTAATCCTTTTTGTATTTATATTTAAAATTGGCATATCAAGGTCTAAAATATATAGACCATTAATCAAAGAGGCGCTTGCATAAAAAATATTATCCAAAAATAACTACAATCGTTGGTTTTTGATTGAAATCTCAAAACCTTTCTTGTCCAAACAAGAAATTGAAATAATATTCTTAGTTAAACTTGGTACATAGAAACAGTTTTCTGAATCCAAAACAAGCCCTGAAGGCAAAGTAAAAGTACAAGTCCCTATAGTTAGGGCTGCAACACGTGCTCCGTTGCCAACTCGTAGTTCCACTTCACCCTTTGCCAACTCTCTACTCCTTTGCAGTCCCTGTACATTAGTACAAATGTGAGAACCACATCCGGTATCAAGTACCCAAGAAGTAGTTGTATTTAAATTGATATCAATCACATTAATATCAACAACATAAATACCTGAGCCCAAAGCAACATTTGCTTTCTCCTTTTCCAGCCTTTTCCATGCAATATAGCTTTTGCAGTTCCTTTTCCAGTGACCCTTTTCACCACAGTGATGACAGATAGAGTCCTTGGCTACACCACCCTTAGTTTTCAATGCATTGTTGAAAGTGGTTTGCTTGCCCTTAGACTTACCTTTCGGTTTGCCTTTGGATTTCACAAAACCTTTGTTTTTGCCCTTTTGCACCATCAGTATGGCGTTGGGCTTGGACTTGCCTATTTTCTTCTCGGCAGTCCTCAGCATGTTCAACAACTCAGGCAATGGCTTGTCAATTTCATTCATGTGATAATTCAGAATGAGCTAGCTGAATTACTCGAGCAACGATTGCAAGATCAAATCGATCGGCGACTCTTGCCCCCAAAGGAAATCCCGGTTTTTCAAGGTTACGAACATAACCTATCATCTTAAGAACATGAGTTCCCTACTGGCATTCCTTGAGACATTTTTGCATTGAAAGAGAGATTTCGATACGTCGAATCTCTCCTAGCATGCTTGTCCCCGATATAGTTGCTTCAGGTGAGCCAGCATCTTATAAGCCCCCCATGTCCTCATGTTGCTTACGAAGCTCGAGTTCATGGTGACAAGCATGAGGCTAGACACATCTAAAGCATCACTACAATGCTTCGATAAGCACTTCTATCAGCGTCGAGCGCGAGCCTCCAGTGTAGTAGGAATAAAGTCGTTCTAGAACATACAACTTTCTTTCATGCTTGAGAACGATTCTCAAGTTCTGAACTAGTCGAGGGAAGTTAACTCCCTCTAATTTGTCCTTCTCAAGGACGAGACGCGATGATAGTATTTGGTTTGAATTTGCCATTTTTTCTACAACAAAATACATATGCAAAGTAAAGTACTAGGAAAAAAAAACATTATTAGGTCTTTTATCTTTTTAATGATTTCTCCCACTATTTTCTTCGAGTGAATAACCCTCATTATCAACTCGTAAAGTTCGTTAACTTTATAGCGGGCCAAGATCCATATTTCACCTCGTTCTGAGTCAGCTTTGGCTGATCGCCCAAAACTTAGTTATTTAGGTAGGCAACATTGCCAATTACATCAAATTATGTAATTCTTGGTTAGTTGAGTGAATAACATTTATTCAAGCGTATCATTATACACTTTTCTCAACTCTTTTGCCTCTAGATCCTCAATCCATTTATTGAGATAATCTAGTTAACTAGGACCCTTAGTTTTTGCCGGCGGATATCACAAATTATCCTTCGCGCCTCACCCGGATAGACACGTATGTACAGCTTTGGCATGTCCCATACTAATGTCGATCTAGGCCTTGATGAGGGCCAAACTTAGGAAGGCACTAATTAATATTTAATTGAGGGGTTTCTCACCAGAAAAGCATAAATAAAACAGTTTATGCTTATATACATATGCATCCAATACATAAAATAAAAATGCAATAGTAATCGCCATATCCTATTCGGTTTTTCCAAGCCAATGGAAAAACCGTGAAGTCAATCTAAAGGTGTGAAAAGAAAACATTCTATTCTACACCGTCTTGACCTTCAGGTGGTTGTCCCCAAATCTTCATCACAACTGTACCTTCTCCTAATCTAGAATTACATAATTCTAAGGAAACCTCGAGTTACATTCGAGGGGATTTGATGAGAAGAGAATTACAACTTTTGATAAAAATAGATAGACACGATACGCAGATCGTATTTATGAAATAAACCAATAGGGTAAAAGCGATTACTATGCATCATGCTCAACTAACATAACAATTTATGGAAAAATGAGCAACCAGCAAAATGCATATTATTGCAAAGTACTGAGAGTACTCGGTTGACCGAACAGACATTGCGGTCGACCGAACAAAGTACTGTGAGTACTCGGCTGACCGAAAAGACATTTCTGTCGACCGAACAGAGTACGGAGAGTACTCGGTTGACCGAAACTGGAAATTCGGTTGACCGAATTTCTCGACTCTCATATATACAAAATGATGCAAAAACATTTCTAGCAATCCTAAGGCATGCAAAATATAGATTCATAATCCATATTAAAATACTATAGCACATTAAGTCTATAGGGTACTCGTGAGTGGCTCTGATACCACTGTTAGAGGAATAACCAGGTCTAAACAAGTTATGCAGCGGAAATAAAATGACCCGCCTCTAATAGGATCTTTCACGAGTAAGAACCTTAGACTACGGGATAGTATTATACCTTTCGAAATGCAGAATCTATCTGAAATGGTTTCAGTTGTCACGAACGGAACGCCACCAACGCAGGCTCCGTCTCTCCCGATATCCACTCGATCTTCCCGGGGATGGTCCTCTACTGCTTGGTGCTAGCCAACGCCTCGTAGAAGTCTTGAAGACACTCTTCAAGATGGAGTATATATATGACCTTACAAAGAACAAGAAACAGTTTTCTTACTTATTTTCTATTAGCCAAAGCTAGAAAAGAAGTCTTTAGAAAAGCTGTCTTTTCTTTCTATTCAAGTTCTCTTGAATGCTCTCACTTTTTTCTCTCTATTCTAAGCTCTCAAAAAGCTGGAGAAAATGACTTAGGAATGCTAAGAAAAATCAGCATTTTCCTTAGTCATTCAAGAGATAGTGGGGAGAGTGAAAGGGGGAAGTGGGAGATCATGGAGGAAACTACTCCTCCACATTCTCCACCACTTCAACCTCCTTTCTTAGAGATAAGAGATGAAAATATATCCTATATTTCCAGCCATAAGGTCGGTCCAAATGGGTTGGTCGGCCCAATCATATTGGTCGGCCCAACCCGATTAAGGGCCCAATCCAATCCCGACCCGGCCCAATCGAATTGGCGCACCTTAGATTAAATGTACTCCAACAGTTACATATTTGCATGGGCATACCCAGCCTTCAATGTAAAGCAGTAAAGCTAATCTAGGAAAGCGATTACAATTTTACAATATTGAAAACAGCTCGTAGGCCGTATTATAAAATTACAACCAAAATATGTAAAACAAGGGGTATAGTAGGCCATGCTATTCACCATGCTAAAATCACATAAAGCACAATGAATATTAACTACGAGTACATACACAAAGTCTTAATTCAGGGGAACGACGAATCGGGGCGACGCAGACGGCGGTCCCGCTAGCCGGTTAGCGGGCGGGGGGGTCAAGGGGCAGCAAGGCTCATTGGCGAATCCGATATATGTTAAGATGTGATTAACAATATATGTTAAGATGTGATTAACAATATCGAATCCGAATCGTATGAGCAAGGCTCTGATACCACTGAAAGGATTCATGGGCGGAAACTCGTTCCAAACACCCATGAGTCCTCCCCTGAAGGATCCGTTCATACAAAACAAATCGAAAAACAGCAAGAAAAACTTACATTTTGGGTTCAAGAATTGGATTCTTGAATGGAAGAAGCTGTTTCTTGGATCGGATGCTGCCACCGATTGAACTCCCTTTGCGGAAAGTCCCTCTACTGGTATCCACGCGACGAAACGGGCAGCGATTGCTAGCTCTTCATTTTTCTGAGATTCGGGAATTAGAGAGAAAAGGGAGAGACAGAAAACTGTTTTCTGGATATCAAGGTATTTCGTCTGAAAAGCATTAGACCTCTAGGGTTTCGGCCAAGAGATCATTATATAGGGTGTGAGAGTTTGTTCCCAGAACTAACTCTCACGTCCTCAACTTCTCTCGGCAATGGGAGTCCTCAACTCCCACGTCCTCTAGACTTCTGCTGGTAGTGGGAGTCTTTATCGGATGATAACTCCCACGTAATCCCAGCTATACCGAAAATGCCCCTTATCTCTAATTCGAATAATAACACTTTATTATTCTTAGAAAAGTTAATGTCAGATACAATGAACCTAGACACACTCTAGATTCATTGAATCTAGACATGAAGCTCTTAGCTCGTATATGCGTGTGACCCTGTAGGTTCATATCACAATGGCAATGAAAACACACTTAGTAGTAGTGTGAGTTCATAAATCAAAAGCGGTCCCTAACATGACATTGTGACTACCCAAAGTGAATGAATATACAACGGAACCTATTATCAATCCACTATTTAATCCCTTTGTCTCGCGATATCCTAATTAAGCATAAGGCATGGTAGCCGTCACCCTTATTAAGCTTAATTATATTTATGCTCGATCTCTAGGTAGACTGTTCCAACAAATAGTATATGATAACCACTTTATCAAATACATTTGAGCACGGCCATGCATTTAGACAGTCTTTCCCTATCGAGGGGCCCATGGATATCTCTCTCTAATAATAGAGAGGGACAAATTCCTTACAATGCCTCTCACATTCAAGCCATGATAGGACGCTACATCCGATCATCAGTCGTATTGATTACTCGATTAAAAGCAACGTACGACTGAGTCACAACGTGGCTCCATTCATGCTAGAATCAAATGGAGACATAAGGTCTAAGAATTCTAAAATAGTATTGAGGAAGTAATACTTATGACTAAGGACCATGAAATATTACTTCTGTAACGGATCACGTCCAATACAATGTATCCCTATATATTGCATCTATGATATGATTTGTATTCATTACACATGATTAGTAAAACGTAATTGAAAAACCCAAGAGGGGGGGGGTGAATTGGGTTTTAACTAAACTTGCTAACTTTTTCCAATCTTTGCAAAGCTAATGGAAGTTTGAGCAAGAAGAGTAAAAGCAATGCAAAACCCAATCAACAAGACAAAGGATTTAGAGTGGTTCGATTCACTTAGAATCTACGTCCACTACCTTGAGCCGCACCCAAGGATTTCAACAACTTCACTAAGAAGACTTTTTACAAATGTGGCTAACTCACTAAGAGTTTTACAAACACAACCACAATACAAAAGCTCACTAAGAACTTGCCCACACAAAGTAGGACTTTACAATTTGCCCACACAAAGTAGGACTTTTACAAGAATTACCCAATCACTTAGAAAGGGAATTGAATGTTTAAAGGACAAGTATGATCACTCTTATAAGTGAGAAATATACCTTTAAAGCACAAACAACTTTAGCTCTTGAACATATGAAGTCCACTCTTTGTCTTGCTTTTGAAAGAATACTCTTGAATGATTTAGATCATAGAGATGAAGAGTATTTTACTTTGAAAGTGTTTAGACTTGATAAGATATCAATGTTTAGTGTATGTCAAAGTCTTGGAATGATTTTCAGCTTTAGAGTATATATACATTTCAAATTTGGCTGAAAATCGAGTCTCCAACGGTCAGAAAACGGCTAGTAAAAGACAGAGTTCGGTTGACCGCTGAGCAACTTCGGTTGACCGAAGACAGCTTCGGATCCACTTCACCCAGGTTCGGTCGACCGAACCAGGGCCTTAGGTCGACCGAACCATCACAAGGTCGACCGAACAATTTTTGTTCTGCTCTCAGTTTCTCGACGGTTCAACCGAACTTGAGCTCGGTTGACCGAACTTCCAAAGTGATTTTTCACACGTTTTTAAATCTTTTGAAGTCTTTTAAAGTCTAAAAAAGGTTTTCCTAAAAGGTAACAACTAAGAACACTTGGAAAACTTTTCTAAAAGACTTATCTATGAAATCAAAGGCTTTTTGGATAAGAACACATGTAAAGATCATTTTGAAACTTAAGCCTTTTGAAAACGTGTTTATGAAAACATGCAAGACTAGAGTGTAGAGCTTATGTTCATAAGAGCTTTGGTTAGAGCTATATAAGATCAAGACTTATAATGACAAAGCTAATCTAACCAAACCTAAGTCTTCAATCTTCAATCTTGATGGATGAGCCTTGTATATCTTTGAATCTTGATATCAATGGCTTTCAATGGCTTGATTGAAGTACTTAGAGCTTCCTTAAAGAGTTCCAATATACTATCACAAATATTAAGATCATTAGACACAACATTAAAAGTTTGTCCAATATCAAAAACTGAGTTTGTTCGCCCTTAGGGCTTACAGTAATCATCAATCAAACATCATACTAGTTTTATTTCATTGTAAAATAGATTACATAAAACTAGGGACAACTAGAATAGTACTCCCTCCATCCCAAAATAAGGTTAACATTTGACTATTTCACATGAATTAAGAAATTCCTAAAAACTATAAAAAGCTAAAGCTAAAAGACTAATATATCCTCATTAACTACATCTTGAAAATTGAAATTGTGTTTAAAAGAAAAGTAAAAAGAGGGCAAAAATGGTAAAACTTCATTAAATTCTCATTGATAATCCAAATGTTAACCTTATTTTGGGACAAAATTAAAGTCCCAAATGTTAACCTTATTTTGGGATGGAGGGAGTAATTACATAAGCAAATGAGTTTTACTATCAAATCACGCATTTGATGTTCATAAGCAAAATTTACTATTCATATGAAATGCTCAAAAAGATATAAAACGTACAACATATGCTAATGGTCCTAGGGCACTACTAACAATATTAATGTTTTCGGCAACATTAATAAGAAAAAGAAAAAACTTTTGGCTCGCATTAAAGGCACGCAGCTTGCCTTAGAATATTACCCTTCTCTCTTCCTCATCAATATTGAACGCGAGCTTATTTGCAAACTGAACGAGGTTTATAGGGAGGAGAAACATTTATGGGTCATTAAATCTCGTTTGGATTGGCTTATGTGGGACGATCTCAACTTCAAATTTTTAAAAGCCATCACTGTCCACAACAGAAAGAATAATAAGGTATTGTCCCTTCGTAAGCCAAATGGGGAATGGGAGTTTGATTTCCTCAATGTCAAGAACATCATCTTAAATCACTTCCATAAGCTTTACACTTCCAACAGATCTTTTGTTACCTTAAATAATCAGCCTTTTCCCTTTGCATGGTCTGGCAACAATAGTGAGGACCTTTCCTACCTTGCTGCAGAACCTACTGTTGAAGAGATAAAAAGGCATTGTGGTCTTTTAAACCCCATAAGAGCCCGGGTCCCGATGGTTTACACCAAATTTTCTTCCAACAATTCTGGGATATCCTCAAACCTTCGATCATTAGCTACACCTTAAATTTCTTCAAAGGTTTACCTTTCGGTGAAGAAATGAATGCCACTTTCCTATGCCTTATTCCTAAGGTTGCTAATCCGGAGAATGTAGGTCAGCTACGGCCGATAATTTTATGCAACGCCATTTACAAACTCACCTAAAAAATCTTAGCAAATAGGATCAGGCCCTTCTTCCCTCTATTATCTCTCCTAATCAGGGTAGTTTCATTCCGGGAAGGCGGTGCACCGATAACGTAATCATTGTCCAAGAAGCTATCTTCTCAATAAGAAAGACTACTTGCAAACAGGGCGCCATTGGCGTAAAAATCGATCTCGAAAAGGCTTTCGACCGCTTAGAGTGGGACTTTATCAAAGAATCGCTGGAATTCTTCAATTTTCCCCAGTCACTTATTAAGCTAATCATGAACTCTGTCTGCTCCTCAAAAATGGCAATCTTACTTAACGGGGAGCCAACTGAGTGGTTCTACCCTTCGAAAGGTATCAGGCAAGGAGACCCTTTATCCCCTACTTGTTTGTTATTTGTATGGAATATCTCTCCATTAGTATTGAGAAAGCCGTTACTCTCAAAAAGTGGAGACCCATCAAAGTCGGAAAACATGGTCCGCACATCTCACTCTCGTTATTTACCGATGATGTCATTCTGTTCGGGTTAGCAGATGAAAGCACTGTCAAGGAGATGAAGAGGGTACTGGATGATTTTACACTTAAGTCAGGGCAGAGGATCAACCTCAACAAGTCTAAATTCATTGGTTCATCTAACCTCCCCCCCCCCAAAGATTACTTGATATTGAAAACCACCTACAGATTCAACACACTTTGAATCTAGGAAAATATTTGGGATTCCCCATTTTCCAAATGAGACCAATCAGTTCGGACTTTCAATTCATTCTGGATAAAGTAAGGAACAAACTCTCAGGCTGGAAAGCAAATCTTCTATCTTTAGCAGGCAGGCATACAATCATCTAGTCATCCTCCTCCCAGATCTTATCGTACTATTCTCAATGTTTACCTTTACCTGCCTCAATCTGTGATAAAATTGATAAAGAAAATAGATCCTTTCTTTAGGGAAGCTCTTCGACAAAAAAGAAAATCCATTTGGTTAAATGGGAAAGAGTGGCAAAGCCGAAAAAGCTTGGGGTTTGGGAATAAGGAAGGCCAAACATATCAATCAGGTGGGACTTGCAAAGCTCAATTGGAGGATTGCAAGAGATAAAACTAGTACTTGGGCTGCTGTTCTTAGAAAGAAATATATAAATGATGACTCTAATGTTAGTAGTGCCCTAGGACCATTAGCACATGTTGTGCGTTTTGTTATCTTTTTGAGCAAGTAATTGAATAGTTAATTTTGCTTTTGATTATCAAATGTGTGATTTGATAGTAAAACTCATTAGCTTATGTAATTACTATTCTAGAAGTCCCTAGTTTTATGTAATGCTTAATTACTATGAAATAAAACTAGTATGATTGTTGATTGATGATCTTGTTTTACTGATCATGTGTAATGGATACAAATCACATCATAGATGCAATATATAGGGATACATTGTATTGGGACGTATCCGTCAGAGAAGTAATACTTCATGGTCTTAAGTCATAAGTATTACTTCCTCAATACTATTTTAGAATCCTTAGACCTTATGTCTTCATTGATTCTAGTATGAATGGAGCCACATTTTGACTCAGTAGGACGTTACTTGTAACGAGTAATCAATACTGACTGATGATCGGATGTAGTGTCCTATCATAGCTTGAATGTGAGAGACATTGTAAGGAATTTGTCCCTCTCTATTATTAGAGAGATATCCATGGGCCCCTCGATAGGGAAAGAGCTGTTTAAATGCATGGCCGTGCTCAAATGTGTTTGATAAAGTGGTTATCAAATGCTATTTGTCGAAACAGATCTACCCGGAGATCGAGCATAAATATAATTAAGCTTAATAAGGGTGGCGACCACCATGCCTTATGCTTAATTAGGATATCGCGAGACAAAGGGATTAAATAGTGGATTGATATTAGGTTCCGTTGTATATTCATTCACTTTGGGTAGTCACGATGTCCCTGCTAGGGACCGCTTGTGATTTATGGACTCACACTACTACTAAGTGTGTTTTCATTGCCATTGTGAGATGAACCTACATGGTCACACGCATAGACGAGCTAACGAGCTTTATGTCAGATTCAATGAATCTAGAATGTGTCTAGGTTCATTGTATCGACATTTGTCTTTCTGGAAATAATAAAGTGTTTATTATTCGAATTAGAGATAGGGGCAATTTCGGTATTTTACCTATAGCTGGGATTACGTGGGAGTTATTATCCGATAAGGACTCCCACTACCAGCCGAAGTCTAAGGGGACGTGGGAGTTGAGGACTCCCATTGCAGGAAGGAGTTGAGGGACGTGAGAGTTAGTTACGGGAACAAACTCTCACACCCTATATAATAAACTCTTGGCCGAAACCCTAGACCTCAATTCTTTTAGCTGAAATTAACCAAGAAACCCGATATTAGATTTCGGTTTCAGCCTCTCCCTTTTCTCTCTAATTCCCGAAAAAGCAGAAAAAGACGAAGAGCTAGCAATCATTGCCCGTTTAAATCGCGTGGATACCGGTAGAGGGACTTTCATGAGGGAGATCAATTGGTGGCGATTAGCATCCAAGAAACGCCATCCTCCATTCAAGCAGCTTCTTGAATCCGTAAAATGTAAGTTTTTACCGCTATTTTCGATTCGTTTCATATGAGCGGATCCTTCAGGGGAGGATCCATGGGTGTTTGGAACGAGTTTCCGCCCATGAATCCCTTCATCTAAATCTTTAATACAGCTTAAAAAGGGAAGTGGCTCCATCAATTTGAAAGCACTCAAGACTGGTTTAGATCTATTTCACAAATCATCAGCTTGGACTCCTGGTAATGGGGATATTATCAGAACTTGGTTTGATGACTGGACGGGCCTTGGACCCCAAAGAAAACTCATCTCGGGCCCTTTTAATAGAGATGAAGAAAATGGAAATCTTAGGGACATCTATAGTAATGGTGGTAACTGGAACCTAAGTAACATATCTTTTGAATTACCAAAGGATCTTGCTGATTGTATTACAGGTGTCCCTAGATCTGACCTCTCAGGCTCGCCTGATCGTAGGAAATGGAAAATGTCGGCTGATGGTAATTTCAATTCAATGGCCACCCACATGGTCATCCATGAAGAAAATCCTGACTTCATTACAAATGCTAAAGAATGGGACTAGATCTGGAAGGTGAATTGTAACCAACGAGTAAAAATGTTCTTATGGCTTTGTTCCCATAACCAGCTGGCTACTAGAGAGCATCTTCACAGAAAGAATATCAGTCCTAATCCTACTTGCCCTTAGTGTGGCCTCTATCCCGAAACGATTGACCACCTTCTGAGAGACTGTTTTATGGCCAAGAGCTATGGCAGCACATGAATCTCCCTCAGCATATCTCATGCCTTCACAACAACAGCTTCGATAGGTGGTTAAAGAGAAGCGCTGAAGCAACCACTCTTTCAACTTTTAACAATATACCCTGGGGGACTATATTTGCATACGGATGCTGCGCTCTGTGGAATCATAGAAACAACAAGTTGTTCTCCCCAGGAAAACAGTGCACCCCTTCTTTTCGCGACACCATAACTAAATCGACTGAATTCCATGCTTTGGGAGGGAATGCCAGGAGTTCACGACAGTCAAGAATTATCCATATATCTTGGACTAAACCACTTGACGAGTGGCTAAAGCTAAATGTGGACGGCTCAACCATTGGTAACCCGGGCAGGGGTGGTGGAGGGGGACTAATTAGGAACGTAGACGAAGAATGAGTTTCGGGATTCCATAGGAGTATCGGTACCTGTACAAACAATGTGGCTGACCTTTGGGCACTTAGAGACGGCCTTAAGCTAGCTATCAGTATTGATGCTCAAAAGCTAGCTATTGAAATGGACGCCAAAGTAGTGATTGACCTTATTTTGCATGCCGATCTTTCTACTCACCCTTCATCATGGCTTATTTCTGATTACAGGGCACTACTTCGGCGTCTACCGGAGGTTAGTCTCTCTCATATCTACAGAGAAGCCAACGCTTGTGCTGATTGGCTCGCTAAAGCTGGAGGACGTCTACCATCCTCCGATTTCTTTATCTTTCACTCTTTACCCGCATTTGTCAGTCACCTAGTGGCGGGGGATGCCCGTGGGGTTTTTTTGCTAGGACTATTTCAGATACCTCCATCCATATCCATCCTTTTGTTAGTCTTATAATTACAGGACATGGATATGAGGTATTATTAGATAGGCTTAATTGTAACAACTTTGTTCCTTACTCTACGGGCTAGGGAGCCTTTTTTATTTTTTTAATATATTGTTCTTTAAAACCAAAAATTGTAACTACAGTATATGATGACGAGTCCACGCATAAACGAATAAAGAATATAGGGTGAGTCCATAATTTTGTGATTTCATAGTGCCGTCATAAATTGGGCCTCCACCCATGTGCAGCAGCTCCAGATTTGTGTAGGCGGAGCTTCTCTGGGGCGTGTTTGGTTATTCAGAGGTTTACAAAAGGAAACATGAAAATGACAAAAAAATCAAACCAACCGACCACACCAATTCATTCATGGAATCATCCTGCCCGGCTACATAGAGGGTTAAAGTGCCCCTATGTAATAGGTCCTTCGAAAATCGGGAATTCAATTTTTTTTCTCTATATATACATATGTGTGTATTTTTTTGAAAAAATTTGATTTTATTTTAGTTTAAATGTTATTATTATCTAATGTAATATTAATCTATTAAAACCTAAATCAAATAGATGATAAAAAATCATGAATAATATTATTTACTTCGCTTTTGAAAATCTGAAAAACGTAATATATTTTGACTTTTTTATATACTTTTAAAAAAATTAGGACCTAACTTTTATAATTAATACAATGCTTAATATCGTTCGAGACGGACATGCGAATCATCCACATCCTGTGAGATATTCTATTGGGGAAACATGTCAATAAAAACTCACGTATTAACGTGAGGACATGTTTATCAATGTCTTCGGCCTGATTTCTTTTTAAGGTTAAATTTAAATAAATTCTCAAGTCTTGGGCAAGTTTTAATTGGGTATCTATTAATTTGATTGTTTCAATTGGGTATCTAAATTAATGTTCCGTCGTGGGGATCATCTGGCCCAGTGAAAACGGTCATGGGACGCAGGGCTTCGGTCCTGCGTTCGATTCCTGCATCCCCCATCCCCCGGTAAAAAAATAAAAATTAATTTTCCGTCTCACTAAGGCTAACGGTCAAATTCAAATTCTAAAGTATCCCCAACTTTCTTGTGTAATAACATATTCTTTCTTAAAAATATTTGAAATAATTTAATGCCCAATCATTATAAAATTCTAAAAAGTAATACTCCATCTCTCTAAATTGAATGTCCACATTTGATCGGTGAAAATCGTTATATCCCTATTCATGTATTCAACCAATCAAAATTTTCTATGTGAACATTTTTTTTTAATTATATATACAAAGGATAACAAAAATAAAAGGATCAAAGGGATTTTTATTTTTTTTATTTTTTTATTTTTTTTTATTTTTTGGTTAGAGCAAACCCATCTAATGATAAGCCAACAATTTTCAAACTGTTAGAATCAATTTTTTTTCTTATTTCCGAAAGCTTACAGAAACACATATATACCTCAATGACGACTTCAAAATCTTCTTCCTATAGAGACTTCAATTCTTAATATAGAAATCTCAAACTGTAAAACTCATGTCGAGTATGTATATTTGTGATGAATTCAAGAATCGTGACAAGTTCAGAAAATTTATTCCCGAAACAAAATGAAAAGTACACCGTATACAAAGAATCATGACAAATTCAAAGATTCAGAGTATCGTCTTGATAACGTGTTATAATATAGAGAGAGGAGAAGATATTTTGAGAGAATAGAATATTATATGTGTGTATTGATATGAACCAAAGATCTCTATTTATAGAAGTTGAACCATTTGATTGATGAGCCTCACACTCTAGGGCTTTATGGGCCTACAATGAGTCATTCACTATTTACAACAGCAACTTACCTTTTTACTCAAGCTTACTCCCAAGTGGTTTGTTAAAGCCGAGGTCATGAGATCGAATCTTGGCTGGTGCTGCCGGCTTCTAGGAATTACACTTGCCCCTTGTTGGTGCTACTTTGACGGGGTCAATGTTTGCGCTGGTTGTTCAGTTAAGTCTGATATGTTCGCTGATGAACACGCAAGCCCGAACATGAGGTAGCGAGAGGTGTTGGTCACCATCACTTGCACCTTCTTTTTTTACTTAGCAAAAAAAAAAAAAAAAACTTACCTTTTTACTCAAATCACTCTCCTTATTATTTTCTCGTATTTTTTAGATGTCAGATGCAAATAATGGAGATGAAGATATTATCGATATGACTATTATGGATGTTGATGGTAATCTCCAAGAAATTGATAAACCTCAAGAAGCAGAACATGAAGCTTATAAAGCCCCCAAAAGAAAGAGACAGTCCAAGTTAAGGTCTTTTGCTTGGACTCGTTTTACTAGAAATCCCGTAAATCAAGATGAATGTATATGCAATCATTGCAAAAAGAAGCTCAAATATTCTAGTAAAGGTGGAACCACCCACTTGAATCGGCACATCAAAGATGGTCTTTGCCCTGTCTATAAGAGAAAACAACAACAAGAATCTGAAACAAAAGGCCAGACTCTTCTCGACTTCAGTGGCAAACCTAGCAAAGGTAATTCTGAATCCTCTTCTAATGTTGTGTGGAAGTTTGATCAAGAACGTAGTATGAGAGATTTAGCTGAGTTTATAATTGTGAAAATTAGTTCATGGGCCTTCATATTCTCTCAAAACCAATTGGTAAGGAGAGGTGTTAACCCATGAGTTATAAGTTATTCGGATCTTCCTTAGGCACACGATGTGGGACTTTATATTTCAACACTCCCCCTCACATCGAGGTGGGAGTCAAATTCAAGACCCGGCGCCCTACTTGGGCCAAACGGGGACAAAGAGCCCACACATCCCGCCTAAGGGCCGGCTCTGATACCATGTGAAAATTAGCTCATGGGCCTTCATATCCTCTCAAAACCAATTAGTAAGGAAAGGTGTTATCCCATGAGTTATAAGTTATTCGGATCTTCCTTAGGCACTCGATATGGGACTTTATATTTCAACACTCCCCCTCACATCGAGGCAGGAGTCAAATTCAAGGCCCGGCGCACTACTTGGGCCTCCATATCCTCTCAAAACCAATTGGCAAGGAGAGGTGTTAACCCATGAGTTATAAGTTATTCGGATCTTCCTTAGGCACTCGATGTGGGACTTTATATTTCAACAATAATCATTAAGGAGTTGCCATTTAATTTGGTTGAAGATCCTAGTTTTCGAAAGTTTGTTCGGGGTTTAAATATGAAGTTCAAATTTTGCACTAGAAACACCATTAGGAGTCATTGCATGAAAAGGTATGAAGCTGAAAAAATTACTTTGAAGGAACTCTTTTAAACTTCTAGTCCAAGAGTCTGTTTAACTACAGATACTTAGACTTCAAAACAAGATCTTCCTTTCATGGCTCTTACGGCTCACTTCATTGACAAAGATTGGAAGTTACAAAAAAGAATCATTAACTTTGTTTTGGTTCCTGTTAAAGCAACTAGAGAGAATCTTAGTGATATAATTATAAGTTGTTTGTTGGAATGGAATGTCGAGAAAATTTGCACCATCACAATGGACAATCATTCAGCTAATGATGTGGTTACAAGATATCTCCAAGATCATTATTCTACTAGAGGGATCTTATTGTTTAAGGGTAAAAATTTGCAAGTTCGTTGTTGGGCTCATGTTTTGAATTTAATGCTCAAGATGGTTTAGATGAGATTAAGTCTTGCATTCATAGAGTACGTAATGCTGTGAAATATGTGAAAGCTTCTTCTAAAAGAAAGTTTGAATTTCTTAAATATGCCGAACAAGAGCGCATTTCTAGGGGTAGAATGTTGGTTCTAGATGTTTGCACTAGATGGAATTCAACATATTTAATGCTTGGGTCTGCATTGCATTACAATAAGGCATATGATAGGATGAGAACTCGTGATTTGAACTTTAAAGATCCACCATTGTTTGAAGATTGGGAAAAAGCTGAACTAGTTCATCGATTTTTGGAAACTTTTTACTTTGTCACAACTATATTTTCTGGCACCAAGTATTGTAGTGCAAGTGTGTTTTTCCGGGAAGTTCTTTGAATTCTTAGGTTGCTGAGAGAAACCAGTAAATATGAGAGCAAATTACTTGGAAAAGGTGGCAAAGAATATGCAAGTTAAATTTGAGAAATATTGGGCTGAGAAAGAACCAAATATCTTACTCTTTATTGCGCTTGTGTTGGACCCTAGATTCAAAATTATGTACTTAAAGTTTTGTTACAAAAAAAATTTATGATCCCAAGTTGTGTGAAACTATGTTGAGTCGTGTTGAGAAAGAGATGTATTCTCTTTATGATGAGTATTCAGCAATCTATGAATCTACTTGCCACCAAAATGAAGTTTCATAAAAGGACTCCAGCAATTGAGGCAGATACTAGTTCTATTTCATTCAAGGTGAACTTGGCATTCATGGAAGAATTGCTTAAGTTTAGTGAGGAGGAGGACATGATGCATAGTAAGAGTGAACTAGATGTTTATTTGGAGGAAAAACTTTACCCAACAAAGGGTGGTAGGGTTGATGAAGACTTTATTATCTTGGAGTATTGGAAATCAAATGCTGTTAAATTTCCTATTTTGTCTATGATGGCAAGAGATATATAAGCAATTTCTGTAAGTTCGGTAGCATCTGAGAGTGCTTTTAGCACAGGTGGTCGTGTCTTTAATCAATTTCGCAGCTCACTACTTCCCTATAC
Source organism: Vinca minor (assembly GCA_026122235.1). Classification (NCBI taxonomy): domain Eukaryota; kingdom Viridiplantae; phylum Streptophyta; class Magnoliopsida; order Gentianales; family Apocynaceae; genus Vinca; species Vinca minor. The sequence goes on from JAOCZM010000118.1 coordinate 973,271, forward strand.
AGTTGAAGGATTAGTGTGTGATCAAGATTGGATTAGGAGTTCACCAAAAGAGTGTGACTATGAGGAAGAGTTTGATTCTGCTTTTGCAGGTTGGTCTTTAATTAATTTTTCTATTTTACTTGTCTAAATTATTTTTTATTCATAACCGTTTGTTACTTTATTTACTTATATTTCCTTTTTCTTTTGTAGATTTGAATCTCAACAAAAAGTGAGATGGTGTAGAAGAATTCAATGGGATTGCCGAATTTATTTATGCCGAAATTGAATTGGCACCGACAATGGAATTAAATTAATCTTTTGAAATTTCCAAATTTATCAGTTGTTAGAAGAGTTAATAGCTATTTATAGCACTAAACTATTTACGAATTTCTCTTTATAGTACTAAACTATTTTTTTTTTTATCTAAATATGTCACTCAACTATTTACGTTTATCTAAATATGTCACTCAACTATTTACGTTTATCAAAAAATATACAACCACCCATTTTTTGGGTGTTTTCCGGTCAGCGATGTCACGTAAGTTGCTTTAGAAAATGAACAAAGGCGAAAAGGAAAAGAAATATTGGAAACGTCGGGCCATAACTGCTTAATTTGACAGACCTGTTTGCCCTTGCAACAACAAATTAAGCAGTTATCGCCCGACGTTTCCAAGATTTCTTTTCATTTTCGTCGTTGTTCATGTTCCGAAGCAACTCACGTGACATCGCTGGTCGAAAAACACCCAAAAAATTGGTGGTCGTATATTTTTTGATAAACGTAAATAGTTGAGTGACACCCCTAGTGAAAATGAGCGTCCAGAATCTTTCTCAAAGACAATAGCTCAAGTGTGTGATTCTTATTACGTAGAGAGCAACTGTAATGCTCACACAACTGAATCAAGTCCATATACTTGTGTGACAAAACTGTAGCCTGTGTTAACAAATTCATAGAAATGATCTGATTCTTGCTTTGAAAATGTTGTGGCTTTCTTTAGAATTTCCTCCTTTTCTGCAAATTCCTTCAGGGGCCAACCTCTACTCCTTCACACAAACTATGATATTTCTGAAGCTGTTTCCAGTTCTCAACATATCGCAAACCCAAGTCAAAGAGTTTCCCTTTCTTGCAAACCGACAAACATTCCCGTATGTAATTGCCCTTAGCATAAACCTATGCTGCCTGTTTAAAGGGATCTTTTACCATCACCAAGAAGCATAATATCTTTTACGTCCTTAGATCGGGTAATATTTAAAGTGTTAGGCCAACTCATTGGAATTTCCAATTTCCTAAAGAAAAAATAACAGATGTTAGCGGAAGTTAGTCCTTCTATGCACAAAAGAACCACTAGTTTAGTTTATTGAAGACAATAGACAAAATAATTTACCCCCACTAGTCTTTTCTCATTGCAACGACTGATAAAACCATCACTGTACATCTTAAAGATTCCATCAAGACGTCTCTGAAATTTCCACCCACTGGCAAGTTGAATCAGAAGTCTTAAAACTAACTTCTTTGTCTGGATTGACTTCAGGTTTACAAATGATTTCCGAAAGAAGTCACTGAACAAAAACTGTTACAATCACAGAAAAAATTGCAATTATGTAATAAAAGCAAAGAAGACTCTTGAAAAAAACAATGACAACTGAATGATAGGCACCTTTTTGATGAAGAATTAGGCCATAAATATCCGAATTTTCCCTTTTAATTCCTGTTCCTTTTCACACTTGCAACTCTAAATAAGTCAAGTTTTCTTTTAAGTATAAGTGGAAAGCAAGTTAGAATAAATAAACATGCTACAGGTGATTCAGTCATGTTGTATAATGTGATTTGTTGGAAGCCAAATACTTTCTGAAAGCATTTTATTACTACTCCCTCCTTCCCAAATTATCGAATTATTAGCCACTTTGATCATCAACGTTTTTTTCGTCTAGCCACTTTTGTCAAAAGTCAACTTTTTTAACTATTTGGGTCATTAAACAATTTACGAGCAGCCAAATAGGTCATTCCGTCAAAAACTTTGAAAATGGACATCTAAATTGGTGACGTGTCTAACGGAGGAGAGGGTAAAATTGGAAGAAAAAAGATCTTGCCCCCTCTTCATCTTCAGCACCACCATTTCCACTGTTCATCTTCATCACCAACCACCACCAAGATTCCACCACTATGGCAAAATTGGGCTTTGGTGGCACTTAGCTTGTGGCACTTATGATATATGACATTTATTTACGGCATTTATGTGAAAATGTCATAGTTTTGTGGCACTTTATAATAAGTGTTACAAAATTTATGGCATTTTTTCAATTGCCTCATGAAGTGCCACATAAGTATGGCAATTTTGAGAAAAATGTCACATTTTCGTGGCATTTTTAAACAAGTGCCACATAAAGTGCCACAAAATATATGGCATTTTTTCAATTACCTCATGAAGTGCCACATAATTATAGCAATTTTGGGAAAATGTCACATTTTCGTGGCACTTTTTAAAAAGTACCACAGAACATTGTGGCATTTGTTCAATTGCCACATATAGTGCCACAAAATTTATGACAATCTATCAAAAGTTCATATATGGTAAAATTTGTGACTAATCTATCAAAATTTAAACTATTACCTTAAAATTTGTGGCATGTAAAGTACCACATAATATTCCATAAGATAATTAACCCTTTAATTTCATAAAGATACGAAACATTATAAATGAAATTTATATTAAAAGTAATTTAAATAAAAAATATTGATATTACTATTTGAGTGTTTCAATTTTAAAAGTTAATAAGATATATTTTATTAATTATAATAAATAATTATAATTAATTGACTATGAAATTAATTAATTTTTTTCATTTTAACATTATTAAAAAAAATATTTTAGATGAAATACAAAAAATACTCACATTGCACGAAATTTCATATATTCTATATTATACATTTCTTATATCAGTTTTATTACATTTTCAAGTTTTACAAAAGAAATGGAAAATATAGTTATTGAATTCATGTCATCCAATTTTTAAAATATTATATTAACAATAATATATATAACTAAAAAAATATAATAAATAAACTTATTAGTTTATAACTTATTTTATAATTCGTATGATGTGAAGATTAAAATTTGTATCTAGTTTTCAGTTAGTATTTTATTTCTAATCAATTTTATTTTTTAAAAAAATAGTTTTATTTCTAATTGGTTGTTGTTAATATACATTAATAAATATAAATATCAAATTTAAAAGTAATTAAATAAAATTTATTGTTATGTTATATAAACAAATTTGGTTAAAATTAAAACAAAGTCATTATGGTTCATTGGTTAGAGCGTTAGTGTTTGCAGTGAGAGGTTAAGTGTTCGTATCCTGTCAAACGCAAATATTAAATTATAGATAATTTGTGACTATGGATATGGCTTCCTTAAGGATCCTTTTGTTATTTTATTTTCTTTATAAATAATTTTTTTTATTTTTTATTTAAAAACAGTAAATTATTTTCGCGGCATTTACCAAAAAGTGCCGCAAAATATGTCATATTTTCAATGTGTTTGTGGCATTTAAAAAGTGTCACAAATTGTGCCGCCAATTTATTTATGGCACTTTATTAGTGCCACGGAAAAAAGCGACACTACTTGTGGGGGCACTTTCAAAAAATGTCGCACAAGTGCCACAAAAGTAGTTTTATGGCACTTAAACAACTTTTCGTGGCATTTATCCAGTGCCACCAAAAGCCAAATATGCCATAGTGCACCACTGCAAATCAGCTAGACCCATCACTAAAACAACATATCTTCACTCTCTCAATCTAAAAATCAAAGGAACCCATCACAATAAACTACATCCGAATGGGTTTTTGGTTGATGTTCTTTGCTTTTTCTGTTCGATTTTTGCTTAATCCACTGATTTTCAGTGCTCTTGAGCAATTTTTGGTGACTTGATCAATCTAAAAACACCTTCTTTTAGTGGATTTTAGTTCAGATTTGTTAGGTTTTTGCTCTTGAAGAAGAATGGGTTCGTTGCTGTTCTTGGTCTGCTTTGTGCTCTAGAAATTTCAAATTTTTGGTATGTTCTTGAAGGATTTTAATGGCAGATATTTGATGTGTGTTGAGCTTTTGGCGCTTTCTGGTTGAATCTTGAAGAATTTAAAGCTCATACTTCATAGATTGGTTCGTCTTTTCAATGTTAATAAGCTCATATGTTTAGTTTTCAGATTTATGGCTTGAATAGCTTGGGTTTTTCTGTCCTGACTGTGCAGCGTTTGGTTTTTTGCGTTTTATGGCTGATTGGTTAAGCGATTCTTGCTCAAACTTTACAGAATGGTGCGTCTTTTAACTGTGAATTAGAACATATGTTTGGATTTCAGATTAATGGTGTGTAGAGATTAGGCATTTTGATGGAAATCTCCAATTTTCGGCACTGTTTTTTCTCTGGCAGATTTGTTGTTCATAGTTTGTAGGCGATTTTTTGGATGTTTGGTTTAGAATTTATTGCTCAAATTTTACAATAAGTTGCGTCTCTTTACTGCGAACAAGAATCTATGTTTGGATTTCCGATTGATGGTGTGTAGAGTTGGGTTCTTTTTATTGGAAGAACTCAGTTCTTTATCTCTATTTTTCTGGCAGCCCTGTTTTTCAATGTTTGTAGACGTTTTCTGGATGATTCTTGTAGAAATTGGTGCTCAAAACTTATATACTGATTCGTCGCTTCGCTGTGAGGTAGACTATGGTTCAGATTTCATGTTCAAGGTCGATAGAATGGAGATTTTTTTTTGTTGGATTATCACACACGTCTTAACTTAAATCATGTTTGCTACTCTTTTACTTCTTGGTGATTTACAATTGATTGATAGATAAAATGGGTCTCATAAGTGTTAATGGTGATGAAGAAAAGGATGAAGATGAACAGTGGAAATGGTGGTGCTGAAGATGAAGATGGGGCAAGAACTTCTTTCTTCCAATTTTACCCTCTCCTCCGTTAGACACGTCACCAATTTAGATGTCCATTTTCAAAGTTTTTGACAAAATAACCTATTTGGCTGCTCGTAAATTGTTTAATGACCCAAATAGTTAAAAAAAGTTGACTTTTGACAAAAGTGGCTAGACGAAAAAACGTTGATGATCAAAGTGACTAATAATTCCAAATTATCTGTTAACTTTGTATTTTGCACGAGAATTAAGGTTTCATCGAATTCTAGAGTAGAATATGGTATAATGTCAAACATGACCTATTAAATTTTACTCTCAATTTAATTCTACTTTCTTTCCTCTCTCTCCAACATTCAATGTAAGGGGTAAGATTGAAAAAAACATCATTAATGAGCCCCTTATTTAGAAATTGGACAATTAATTTGAGACAAATTAAAAAGGAAATGTGGACAGATAATTTGGGACGGTGGGAGTAGTATATGTGTGATAATAATAGATTAAAGCCCCGCACTTTAAACATGCATTTATATGAAATAATGCAATGCTGACAAAATCCTAGCTAAGAATATGAGGATATATTGAGCAAAAAAGAAAAAGCTGGAAAAATACAATTTTTCAGAGCAAAGATTAAGAGGAAAGTGTTCTTTCCCTAATTAAACGCAGTCTGTTAAATATGCAATAATCCGAAAGCATATATTACACCATTGCCGATACTTCTTTACGTGCCTGTAGAGTTATATTAATTTGAAAATTCTAATGACATTGTTGCATGAGAAGCAAAAGAATACCTTCCATTTTTTATTGCTAAATAGAATGCCATCTCCACTCAGGAAATCATCGAGTTGATCTAGTTCTCCTTTCACAGTCAAAATGGTTTTGTTTTAAATAAGTTATGTCTGACATATTCTTATTGCTTATGACCCAAATTGTTTTTTTTGAAAAGGCACCCTAAATGTGTTAAATTAGCTTTTGCTGAAACTACACTTTTTACTAAAAATTCATAATATAAGATATGTTAAATAAAAAATAACAATATAAATATATTTTCATTTCTTACTTCTCCCTCGATTGGATTGTGGAAGAAGATTTATTTAATTTTTCAACTGTTTTATTTAGCAAACGAGAACTCAATGTACACAGAAAAAGTTCTTTACATTAAGTATTTTTTTCAGCAACATAAAAACAGCTCCAGCAATAGAGATCTGGCCCTAGTTCCCATTCCTTTTATGACACTCCTCCGTTGGGAATTGAAGGTTGTGCTTTGATTTGATGAAAAAATTAAGTAAAGTAATTGACTTTTAATGAATTTACCAATGTTAGCTATTTTTAAATTCATGGGAATCGGGGCTACCCGGCCACGGGATGGAGGTCCCGTTGTCGATTCCCGTATCTCCCCTTGTGGAGTAAATAAATTCTCCTCCTTGTGAGGCTAAATTCCCTCCCCAGGCATGGGGCAAGTTGTCATTTCCACCTAAACTTCCAATATTACCCCACCCTCCATCTCTCTCACTTCTACGTCATAGAGAAAAGAAAGAAAAATATTAAAGGGTATAATTGGAATAAATTGTTGACAACTAATAAAAGAACCTTAAACGACAATTAATTTGGATACCTAAATATCTCTTAAACGACAATTAATAGGGAATGGAGGGAGTGTTGTTTTAGGAAATGGGAGGTTATATTCTGGATATCCAAATCCAGTATTTTAATACATCTCCAAATTAACCTCTAAAATTTCTTCTACCAAAGTTCTCTAAGCATCAACTCCATCCAAGTCCAACAACAATATAACACGAATCTTCAATTTCTAAGTAACAAAACACATTACGTACCTTTACATAGCTTCTGCACTATCATAACCATCGCTATCTTCCCTTCCTTCAGCCACATTTAATAATGAATACGGACCAAATATCCTCTCCGGAAGGTAGCTTATCTGATAGCTTTTCCTCCTCACGCTGTCCCCATCCAAGATCTTGTTGTGGTAGAAGATTGATTTTGGAAAGTGATTTATGGAGGGTAACATCCTGTACTGAATATCAAGCAGGCACCTTGCATGACCCAATGAGCCCAATCTTTCGAATAAGCTTCTACCAAATCCAGCTCCATGAGACATCTGCATTTTGCATAATCAAAATGCAAATTATGACCAGGAAGATATTGAATACCAAGCTTGCAAGGAACTATTAATGGATAAATTTGCTTACCTTGCTCGTAAAGTTCACCAGTGACTGGCATTCATCACCTGCAAGGAGAACATGTCTCAAACCTTGAAGTTGAAGAGGTATAAGTAATTCAGACTCCTTCAACTAAGTAGCATCGTCAATAACCAACAAATTCACTGGCTCCATATTTATCGAATGCAATTTAAAAGAGCTAGAATAACTGCAAAAAATCAATGAAGCCATCTGGAAACAGAATTCGATAATTGAAGTTTCATTATCTACATTTGGGAAGCTAAGTTTCCCAAGAGAATCCTGAAGTACTTTTAAAATAAAGAGGCACTGGATTCTCTTTTGTGAAACCGGCGCCTAAAGATCATCAGGAGCAAGACTGCTCTGAATCAGTAACTTCTCCATACTTTCAAGTAGATCAATCAAATGTACCATCTTTCCGAAATTTTGCTCAAGGAAGAATTTTTTCGGCACATGAGTACATAAACAGATCATATATCTTCTCAAAGGTTGCACGATATCTTTAAATATAGCAACTGCATGGTTGTATACACGGTCTTCAAGAGACTTAATCGTAGAAGCAATGCAATCCTTCCACCCAGTTACTGGAGATGAGCATTCCAGAAGCCTCTTCACCTGGTATTGAAGACAAATCTTCTTTAAATCAGAGCCTGCTGTAATTAGATTGTTATCACATAACAAGAGAATGGTACCCAGTGAACATACGCCTCTTCCGGATTCAGCCATAAATGATTCTTTCATCAGTTTTATTAGCTTGTGATATTGCTGTATCAGTTGGGGCACAAAGAGTCCTGTAATTCATTCTTAAAGGGCAAAGAGGATCATGCTTACAGTCATCGTCTTCCCTGTCCCGGGTGGACCCCATATGATCACAAATCATTTTGCTTATAGTAGCCACAACTGCTGTTCTTTGACATTCATTTAGACATTCTGATATGCTGAACAAAGTTTGCAGAACTCTTGATCCTGTTGGTAAGTTATGGGTATAAACGACAAGAACAGAAGAGGAAACAATATATATCAAATACTGCTAAATATAACAAATTTTCAAATTGTATCGAGTCTCAACCTCCATACAGCTGTGGCTACACAGCCATCATCAGTTATGAGAAAATTTATATGTGAAAATTGCCACATGAAAACGATTGATTAATTAAGTACTCATCAACGAGAGAGAGAGAGAGAGAGAGATAATTGATTCAAGTACATAATATGATTGAGTGAATAAACTTGCACTCACCAGATCATCAGTATGAAGAACTTTCTGAATAATCTGCAGATTATTAGGCATGTGCAATGCATTCCATGTTTTTATGTTTGTCAGGATATTTCTCAAGAAAACCGCATATATTAATTTCTGCAAAACAACCCGAACTTGAAGATATCTAGAAGATTTTGCCTTAAATTTAGTCAACATACTACCATCTTTAGGGTCACCGCCTTCAACACTAATTATCGATGCTAAGGTCCACGGCCATTTTAACAGTTGGAAGTTGGAGAGGGTTTCAGGTTTTGAATCTAAAAGAACAACGTCACCAGGTGACATCGTGTAGAACTCCCTCCCACTGTCGATTTCTCTGTTTTTCCAGTAACCCACCTCAAAATCGTATAATAATGCTCCCGGCGATTCTGCTTCTTTAAAGCACATGACTTCGGTAAATGGAGCCATATTTATGATCTCCATACTAAAAGCAAGTTGTGCTCGTGTTTCTTCTAATAAGGGGAATATAAAAGAGCCAAGATACTGTTCCACTGACTGAAACGATACAGGAATTGCCTCCACCTAGTAGCCAAACAAGTATAATTGCGAAGATGATTTATGAACCTCAAAAGCAAACAGAGAGAACTCAAGACAAAGAAACCGAGAAAGTAGGAAAAAAAACAAAAAAATATAAACGTATTCAGAAAGAATATAAAACAAATAGTTTTGGACCTAATACTCGCTATCAACTCCACCAGATCCTTTTATATCCAATATTTGCAGGAGTAGGCACTGACTGAACCGTTGGATATATATACCTACTATATAAAACAAATTGAAAATTCTTGGGGGGCCCTTGCCCCTTGTACGCTCCGCCACTGGGAGTAGGATTATGAAAGAGTGCATTGGTAGTTACCGAGAAAGACAACTTCCATAGTACAAATGTTCTGCGTGGAGTGGAAAGCAAAGAAATGAAGACTGAAGTCCAAAACTAGAACTCGTGCTGTTTTCTTAAAAGAGAAGATGCAAAAATTCAATCTCCATAATGCGGAATGTCAACTTCCATAAGAGAAGATGTAACTTGCTATCAACTTCCATAATGCGGAATATCCAAAGTCCTCGTAAAAAAATAGCACAATTGATCTTACGTACTAACACACAATCATAATGTTTGTCAAAGCAAACATTAAAATTCATAACCCTTTTTAAGTACTAAGAGATCGTGTGAAAACAAGTCGTTTCATCCAGCCAAAAAACAATAATGACATTGTGAACAAGTCAATAATGAAAGGAAAGACGCATCATAGAAAGTAATTTGGGACTGGATAATGAACCCTCTGATACAAAGTATGAAAACAAATTCAGTAGAAGCAGCTATGACTGGATAATATAAAAAAATGCAACAGAAACAATCCTGTAAATAAACCACCAATTAAGGATAAAGCAATAGCCACTTGTGAATTAAATCAGCACAAACTTAATCATTTGTATTTATAGTCTTTACAAATTTGTTATGAATCTTGTTCTTCAAGTCAATAGACAAAATATTGAATTTTCCTATAGCTTTGTCAACAATTGTTATCTTTGCATCTGGCATGCTGCATCTCAGTATAATTAATTTCTAAGCAAATTTCTGGATCATTCCAAGCCAACTGAAGTAATTGAACTACAGGACAACAGCTATGTTTTCAAAATTCATACTCCCTCCAGATTCGTAATAGAGGTATTTTTAGACTCTCGAAATACACTTTGCATCCTCTGTAACACTCCCAATTTCAGACGTTTCACTCCCAAGGTTTACCTGTTAGAGGTCATATGAATAAAAAAATTCATTATTAGATTGAGATAATCACTATTTATTCCTCTGAGAGATGTTTCAATAGCAACTGTTACCCCTAAAACTTTATATCGAGCTATAAATGTCCTCGACAATTTACGGGGTGCCATTTATGCCCAAAATTAGCGGAATCCGGCGAGAGATGGCGTCGTTCCACATGTGCAGCCCGCATGAACGAAATTACGGGGATAAATTCGTCCATCCGATTTTTTAATTAAAAAAAAAAACCCTCAAGTTCATCTTCCTCAACTTGATCTCCACCCTCCCTCTTCATTTCCACCACTCACCGATCTCCAAAACTCCATGATATATATACCTCTCCATGAATTTTCTATTTTGTACAAAAAACCCACATGAGTGTAATTGAAGTATCATCAAAAAGAGAAACTTGAGAGCAATCTCTGTGATAATTGTAGCTCTGCCTGATATAATAGGAGGCCTTTTGGCTTTGCAAAAGTTAGATTTAATTTTTATTAGGATCATTGAATTGCCCGAATCCATTGCAGAAGGTTGGAGTATGGTAGAGATTTTGCTTTGGCGGTGGAAGAAAACACTTCAATGGTGGCCGGCTGTAGAGAAGGTGAAGGATGGGTGCAGACCCGAATATTGGTGGGTCGGGTCATGTTGATTCCTCTGATGTTGGTGAAATTTGAGTTCCAAATTTTTTTTAAACCAAAGTCAAAATCGCAACTTTTAAATTCAAGTCGATTTTGGTGTTCGATATATTCAATGGCTTCCCCTTCTTCATATATTCATTGGTATCTACAAAGTTTTATAAATTATTAGCTCAAACAAATTTCTTAAATTTTGGGAGGAAATATAAAATTAAAGGTTTTGGAGGAAAATTGGTGGTGGTGGTGGTGGTGGTTGTGGTTGTGGAGATGGGTGAGGGTGACGGATGAAGATGGAGGCAAGGGGCTGGGTTTGGGGATTTGTTGTTTGATTAATTTAAATTGGTGGTTTGAGGAAATTGAAGCACTTATTTGTTCTTCAAAAGAATCCATTGAAGAAGAAGAAGAAACTGACGAGGAAGGGAGGGAAAAGAGATTTGGTGTAAGTAAGTTGTTTTGTTAATTTTTTATTTTAATTAAAAATCTGGTTGGACGAATTTACCCCTCAAAATATGCTTGTGCGGGGCAGCACATGTGGAACGCCACCACCTCTCGCCGGATTCTGCCAATTTTGGACATAAATTACACCCAGTAAATTATCGGGGACATTTATAGCTCGATATAAACTTTATGGGTAACAGTTGCTATTGAAACTTCTCTCAATGGCATAAATAGTGATTATCTCTATTAGATTTTACAGACAAAGAGTTGTAGAAGATCCGAACCTCTCAAAAGATATGTCATTTTCCAAGATATATTTCTAAAATTAACCCAGCTATAGTGCTCAAGGTATTACAATTAAAATATTTCTATTGTCCCTTTCCTTAATCTATATGTCAAACTGTTTATGAAACGGAGTGAGTATTCATTTACCATATTTGTATTCAGGCAAATGAATATGTATTCAGGTTACGTAGCAAAAAAAAAAAAGTATTCAGGCAACCTAAGTAGTAACAAGGAGAAAAATCAGACAGAAAGTTAAAGATAAATTCAATCTACCTTTTCCTCCCAGACACTCGAGCTTTCGCAAACCCAAAATCATACTTGCATAAGTTTTCCTATATATAGGATCACAAATAAATTTCGAATAGTTCATTTCCGAATTCACAGAGATTTTAAATTAGATTCTACAATTCTTGCGGCTTCTCTTTTTTTTTTCTATAGGTTCTTCCTTCTTCATCTCCCCTAAACAATCTGCAGTCAGAATTTTACGTTCCACCGTTTTCATCATCATCCTAATCTAAATAGAGATTCGAGGAACTACAGGTTTTTCAACCTGAATATGATGTTTAAGGTACCAGTCGGTAACTTTCTAATAATCGAATCGTGGTAATTTAATCAGGCTATGCAAATACAATCTCACCTGTGTAAATTTTACGTGAGGATATTTTTTAAGAATAATTATTATTAATAATTAAATTTAAAAAGATTTGATAAAAAAAACAAAAAAAAGTTTAATTACACTATTGTTTGAAGGGGTCAAATGTTAAATTGTTAGAAGTAAGGAGTCTATAAAAAAAGAGAACTATAAGGTTTTGAATAGAAAGGATACAAAGGCCGCTTACAAATAATAAAACAAATTAATTTCAAGTCATTTTTTTCCTATTTAGAAATATTATAAAACTATATATTTATGTTATTTTTTTAATAAGTTATTTAATTAAATTAAATTTAAGACGGTTAATAATCGTAACCATAATCATAATTGGCGATTAGTATACTTAACGTTAAACGCCTCTAGAGGTTAAGATTAATCAATAACGGTGGTTAGGTTAATTGTAATCGACGAATATTTAACTATGCCCATGCCCAATTTATGTTAATTTTGCTTAAAAGTTTATTTACTTGAATTTAATTTAAGACATTAATAATTGTAACTAGAACTTCTCAATGACGGTTAATATTAGTAACTGTAACCTTAATCATCGGTTAGTAACAATAATCTTAATAGCATATAGATGTTAAGGTTAGTGAAAATCTTCAACATAACTAGCGGTTAGGTTAAACATAACTGAATGTTATCTAACCGGGATCTGGCTAGCCGTCAAAATGAGTTGATTTGATTTTTTTTTTTAAAACGGACAAATGAACGGCTCTTTTTGAGAGAATTGTTGTTCACTTTTCTCAAACAAAACTTAACTATTAAATCAAATCATCAACGATATACAAACGCTCCATGAGTGCGAAAAAACTTATTCTCATTAGAATCGGATTGAATGAATATCGAGCCTAGGGCAAGAGGTCGTAATCATTTCATCAAGCTCCTATTATTTTTGTTTATTTTTTTATTTTTTCAAAAAAATTAATTTAATACACAATGTTCTAATTATAGAAACATTTATTAACATATTTTAAATTAATACACCTTAGTACAATATAAGTGTGATACAAACGTGTAAAAGAATGTTATAATACATAATGCTCTAAGTATAAAAACATTTATTAATATATTTTAGGAATGACTATTTTCTGACCGGAAAGGGAAAATTTTCACTAATTTATGTTTCACTAATAATATTTTACTAAATACAAGTTCTACCATCTTTTAAAGTTAAAACTTTCTTTAAACAAATTGATAAAATAGGATACAGTTTCAAATAGAAAACCTGATAACACAACAATCTCATTTACATCAAAACTTACACCACCTCGTTTTTTACTCTTCATCTCTTAACACCAAGCAAACTATTTTTTTATTGGACAGAGTGTATCAAAGGAATGTTTATTCCACCTCTTGTCTAATCTTCTATTTCAATCTTAGAAAACTTCAATATTATCATACTCTAAGGAGTAATGTATTTTATACTATATCTTTGTTTTACTTTTCTCTACCAATCATTGTCTCTAAAATGTCCAAACAAATCTTGGTAAAAGACCACACTGTTGGTATTCGAATCAAACAACTACAAAAGAGTTTCGGGGATAATTACTTGTTAACAATATGTTCTTCTAATCATTAACCTATGAAATCCAAATAAAAAATACGACTACAATAATATTCGAAAGCTATGAAATTAAACTAAGAATGATATAATTTGAAAATCCCAAAACTGAAAAAAGAAAAAATGTTATGAGAAAAAGTGTTAAGAACAAATGAGGAGTCTACCTTATCTTTGTAGAGATTCTCATCAAATATGTCATCAAGAGACCATGAGAGAACCATGATAAAACACTAGAGTTTGGGGAGAAGATAGCTTCGAGAAAAGGTAAAGATGGAGAGAACAGCAGAGGTAAGAAATTTCTTGTATATTTCTTATAATTACAATGAGTACAAGATGCTCTATTTATAGATAAAATGTAATTGCTGCCATGCTAATTTGACATAGCAGTGTACATTATTTACAAGCTTCCTATATGTACAAAGGAACTAGTCTAAGTAGCTTTCATCCTTTAGCTGTGCCACATGTGTGCACTTTAGCATTCAGTTACAATTCCTGAAACTGGATTACTTCCTCTCCAAGCTTATCCAGCTGTCTTGGGTGCAGGTTGCATCTTCAATATCCAGATATTTTCCTGTAATGCACACTGGTGGCTGTGTGTATTGTGTTACTGATTTTGCTGGCTAGCCTGGCTTCCATGTTAACTGCAATCCAGCTTAAGATATGAAAGATAGTTTTAACACCCCCTCTTAAGCTGGATTATGTTGATATATGAATTTTATGCCTATGTCCTTTAACAGAAAATGAAACTGTGAAGGATGTAAAGGCTTAGTGAAAATATCTGCCAATTGATTATTAGTGGATATAGACAATGGCTTGATGATCCCTACTTGAAACTTGTCTCTGATAAAGTGACAATCCACTTCAATGTGTTTTGTCCTTTCATGATAGACAGGATTTTCAGCTATATAGATAGCCGATTGGTTGTCAAAAAATAGTGTAATAGGTTTAGGATGCTTGATGTGCAAATCATTGAGCAAATAGAGTAGCCATTGTAGTTCACATACACAGTTTCACATTGATCTATACTTTGCTTCAGAGGAACTTCTGGCAACTGTGGTTTGCTTCTTGGCCTTCCAAGAAATTAAGGATTCTCCCAAGAAAACATAAAAAACAGAAATGGACCTTCTTGTTTCTGTGCATCCAGCCCAGTCTGAATCACAATATGCTGTGAAGCACAGACTGGACTTGCTAGACATAAAAATTCCTTGCCCTGGTGATGCCTTAAGGTACCTCAGTACCTTATGTGCTGCTTGTAAGTGTTTTTCAATAGGACAATCTAAGAACTGGCTTATTTGTTGTACTGCAAAAGATATATCAGGTCTAGTGATTGTAAGGTACAATAGTTTTCCAATGAGGCTTCTGTAATCAGTGTTTGTTGCCAGTAAACTAGAATCATTCTTTTCTAGTTTACAAGTGTAATCCATAGGGACAGAAGATTGCTTGCAGCCAGTAAACTTTGTGTCTCTTAGCAGGTCTAAAGTGTATTTTCTCTGATTTAGGAAGATACCACCCTTAGACCTAGCTATTTCAAGTCCTAAGAAGAACTTCAGGACACCAAGGTCCTTAATCCCAAAACAGTTATGTAGATGTTGCTTGACTTTCTGAATAAGGGAAAGATCATCACCAGCAAGGTGTTAGTAGTGCCCTAGGACCATTAGCACATGTTGTGCGTTTTATTATCTTTTGAGCATGTAATTGAATAGTTAATTTTGCTTTTGATTATCAAATGTGTGATTTGATAGTAAAACTCATTAGCTTATGTAATTACTATTGTAGTAGTCCCTAGTTTTATGTAATGCTTAATTACTATGAAATAAAACTAGTATGATTGTTGATTGATGATCTTGTTTTACTGATCACGTGTAATGGATACAAATCACATCATAGATGCAATATATAGGGATACATTGTATTGGACGTGGTCACGTCGAGAAGTAATACTTCATGGTCTTAAGTCATAAGTATTACTTCCTCAATACTATTTTAGAATCCTTAGACCTTATGTCTTCATTGATTCTAGTATGAATGGAGCCACGTTTTGACTCGGTCGGACGTTACTTGTAGTGAGTAATCAATACGGCCGAGATCGGATGTAGTGTCCTATCATAGCTTGAATGTGAGAGACATTGTAAGGAATTTGTCCCTCTCTATTATTGAGAGAGATATCCATGGGCCCCTCGATAGGGAAAGAGCTGTTTAAATGCATGGCCGTGCTCAAATGTATTTGATAAAGTGGTTATCAAATGCTATTTGTCGAAACAGATCTACCCGGAGATCGAGCATAAATACAATTAAGCTTAATAAGGGTGACGACCACCATGCCTTATGCTTAATTAGGATATCGCGAGACAAAGGGATTAAATAGTGGATTGATATTAGGTTCCGTTGTATATTCATTCACTTTGGGTAATCACAATGTCCCTGCTAGGGACCGCTTGTGATTTATGAACACATACTACTACTAAGTGTGTTTTCATTGCCATTGTGAGATGAACCTACGTGGGTCACACGCATAGACGAGCTAACGAGCTTCATGTCAGATTCAATGAATCTAGAATGTGTCTAGGTTCATTGTATCCGACATTTGTCTTTTCTGAAAATAATAAAGTGTTTATTATTCGAATTAGAGATAGGGGGCAATTTTGGTATTTTACTATAGCTGGGATTACGTGGGAGTTATTATCCGATAAGGACTCCCATCTACCGCAGAAGTCTAGGGGACGTGGGAGTTAGAGACTCCCAGCTGCGAGAAGGAGTTGAGGATGTAAGAGTTGGTTATGGGAACAAACTCTCACACCCTATATAATGATCTCTTGGCCGAAACCCTAGGGTATGAGTTTTCAGCCGAAATAATACTGAGAATTAGAAAACTGTTTTCTACCTCAGCCTCTCCCTTTTCTCTCTAATTCCCGAAATTCAGAAAAGACGAAGAGCTAGCAATCGCTGCCCGTTTCGTCGCGTGGATACCGGTAGAGGGACTTTCCACAAGGGAGATCAATTGGCGGCAGATTGGATCCAAGAAACGTCATCCTCCATTCAAGAAGCAGCTTCTTGAATCCAAGAAACGTAAGTTTTTCTTACTGTTTTTACCGAATTGTTTCATATGAGCGGATCCTTCAGGGGAGGATCCATGGGTGTTTGGAACGAGTTTCCGCCCATGAATCCCTTCACAAGGATGACATCATCCACATAAACCAAAAGCACCAGAAAGGAATGATCAGTACTCTTAGTAAAGAGACAATGATCACTTTTGGACTGAGTGAATCCTAGAACAAAAAGTTCAGGAGTCAATTTTGCATGCCATTGTCTGCTGGCCTGTTTTAAACCATAGATAGACTATATAAGTCTACAAACTTTTCCAGGAGGTGCTTGAAAGCCTGGGGTGGCAGCATGTATACCTCTTCATGAATATCTCCATGAAGAAAGGCATTATTAATGTCTAGTTGATGGAGATTCCATCGTTTGATAGCTGCTATAGATAGTAGAACCCTGATAGTTGTCACCTTAGCAACAGGTGAAAAGGTATCCAAGAAGTCCACACCTGCCAATTGTGTATAACCTTTGACCACAACTCTAGAATTTGCCCTTTCAACATTTCCATCAGCCTTATATTTCGATCTGTATGCCCATTTGTTACCAATAGGTATCTTTCCTGGTGGAAGATCAGCAAGTTCCCAAGTGTGATTAGCTTCTAAGGCTACAATTTATTTTTCCATAGAATCTCTCCATATAGGATCTTTGACTGCTTCTTCATAACTTTTTAGTTCAGTAGTAGAAGTTATAGTCAAAATGTAATGTTTATACTCAGGTGATAAGTGATCATATTTGAGTACTTTATGCATTTTATGAGGAGAAGTAAAAACACTTTGACAAACATAATCCTGTAAATAGGATAGAAGATGTAGCACTCTAGATTATCTCATAGGAATGTTTTCAACAGGAAGAGTAGATTCATTATCTATATTTGTGATGTCATTATGATTATGAGATGCATTGGAAGGTAAATGATCATAAAAAATAGTAGGAGAGAATTGATTATGAATAAGAGAAATAGGTAAAGCAGGAATAGGAGTACGATGACAAGTAGTTGTTCGAAGAGGAAAACATTCTCATGGAATTTAACATGTCTAGAAATATTTAGATCTCTGTTAATAATATCCATGAGTATATACCCTTTGCTGACATCTGAATTCCCTAAATACACACATGCCTTTGCTCTAAGGTCAAATTTACCCCTCCCTTATTCTATGGTAGCACAATAAGCAAGGCAGCCAAAGACTTTAAGTGTCTCATAAGGAGGAGGTTTAACATAGAGTACTTCAAAGGGTGTTTTGTTATGTAGGACAGAAGAAGGAGTAAGATTTATGATAAAAGCTGCATGTTTGATGCAGTATCCCCAACAAGAAGATGGTAAATTGGCCTGAAACTTTAGTCCTCTTGCAACATTAAGCAAGTGTTGATGTTTCCTTTCTACAACACCATTTTGTTATGGTGTTTCAACACAACTGGTTTGATGCACTATGCCTTTAGAAGAAAAATAGGAAGGCATATAGAACTCTAAGCCATTATTAGTTCTAAGGATTTTGACTTTGGCAGAAAATTGATTTTCAACAAGTGAAAAGAAGGATTTCAGAATATCTCTGACCTCAGACTTGTGTTTCATGAGATAAATCCATGTATGTCTACTATAATCATCAACAATAGTCAAGAAGTACTATTGATTATGAATGGTCTTATGTTTATAAGGCCCCCAAATGTCAGCATGTATAAGATGAAAGCAAGAATCAGTAGATGAAGTACTAAGAGGAAAAGTAAGTTTTTTCATTTTAGCAATAGGACAAATAGAACAAGTATGTTCTTTAGGTAATGAAATACAAGAATTTTGCAATTGCAATTGTTTCATTGTTTGTATTGACATATGTCCAAGCCTATAATGCCACAACCAATCTGAGTCAAGAGTGACTTTATTAGAAATACAAGATTGACTGGTCAAAGGATCTTTGAAAGAACTGTTAGACTGTTTGTTCAAATCAGCTGAATTATCACAAGTGTGATTCAGTACATATAATAAGCCTTGAAACTTTTCAGCTTTCCCAGTCATCTTGATATGTGTAAGATCCTGAATGATACAATCATCAAATTTAAAGTAGATCAGTAGGTTAGGATCATCAGTGAGTTTGCTTAAGGATATAAGATTGAATTTGAAATTAGGCACATAAAGAACATTGGTGACAACTAGACCTGAACCTAGGGTAACTTTACCTTTGTGTGTAGCAGGCACACTGTGACCATTAAGTAAAGTGATATATGCAGAATGAAGAACATGCATATAATCAAAATGACACTTAGTATTGCTAATATGATCAGATGCACCTGAGTCAACAATCCACTTAGATGAATAATGACTAAGAATACTACATGAATCATTGGTTGTATTAGCAAAACTTGATGTTAGAGCAGTGGCAGAGTAATCAGGTGTTTGTTGTCCTCCTTGCAATTGTGTAGATTGCAGCAAGCTTATTAATTGCTGACACAAAGCAGGTGATATAGATCCAACTGATTGTCCACTGTTGGCAATAGTTTGCCTTTGATTCTGTTTGAATGATCCTGCAGAATTAGTCTCAAAAGGTTTGTTTTCTGAAGATACCTGATTCAATGAACCATATCCTAGACCTTTGGGCTTAGTTTTAGGATAACCATGTTTTTTATAACATTTATCCACTGTATGACCAAGCTTACCTCAATAAGTACACTGAGGTCTTCTAGAATTCCCTTGAAAATTGTTTCTCTTATATCCTCCTTAGTTATAATTCTAAAAAGATGCATTGGTGTTATTGAAATGTCCTTCATCCTGATTATTATAACTGCCTCTTTCACCTTGGTGATAAACATTGCTATTTCTATTGTTGTTAAACTTGCCTGAATCATTTCCTCCATAAGCAGCTAACACAGGACTTTCTAAGGTCTTTGTAGAATTGTCTCCTGTTCTGTGCAATTGTTGTGATCTAACTTGCTCATATTCATCTCCTAAGCCTTTTACAAACCTGATAACATGCTCCTGATCAACATAACCTTGGATAGTACCATATCCAACACAATCACATAGAGGATTGCATGCACATTTAGGCATAGGCCTTAGCAAAGTGATTACATCCCACAAGAATTTAAGCTTAGTGAAATATGTTGTAATTGTCATATTTCCTTGTTTTAGAAACTGAATTTCCTCTAACAAGTCACTAAGTTTGTATGCATCTCCTTGGCTAAATCTCTCAGTTAAGTCATTCCATATTTCAAATGCAGTGTTATACCATAACACACTCTGCCTGATTATAGGAGATACAGAATTAAGAAGCCATGAAAGCACTATATTATTGCATTGAGTCCAACAATCATACATTGGATCCTCTGAACCTGGTTGTATTAGGTCACCATTGATGAATTGTATCTTATTTTCTGAGATCAATGCCACTCTCATAGCTCTTGACCAATTCTGATAGATTTCATCATCTAACACAGGTTGTACTAAACATTGTGCAGGACTTTTGCTAGGATGAATATAGTATTGACTGGTGGTTGCAACTGCAGCAAGTGTACCAGTTCCAGCCATTGATTCAACTCAAATTTTGAGTAATCAATCACAACTTTAGCAATGATATTGAGTTTGCAAGATACACTTCCCAAAAAAAAAAAATTGGCTCAGAAACCAATTACAGTATCAGCAGATCAAGCTGATTCTGCAAGATTTTCTTAATAACAAATAGTGTAGATGAAAGACAGAAGCAATGTATGTATGAACAATCAAACTCTAGGCTAGTTTTCTTGCTCTGATACCATGATAAAACACTAGAGTTTGGGGAGAAGATAGCTTCGAGAAAAGGTAAAGATGGAGAGAACAGGAGAGGTGAGAAATTTCCTGTATATTTCTTATAATTAGAAAGAGTACAAGATGCTCTATTTGTAGATAAAATCTAACTTCTATCATGATTATGTCAATAATCCGATTATACCGCATAAACTGTTTATGAATCTGTCTTTAATTATACCGCATAAACTGTTTATGAATTTGTCTTTAATTATACCGCATAAACTGTTTATGTTATCGTTTAAATTGATTAATTCGGTTATGATTCCTGCGTTAATCAGATTAACCAATGCATAATTCGATTATGTATGTTAGGCAATTTAGGGTTAAATCGGGGCAGAAAAACTCATTCGATGAGCGGGACCTCCGTCTGCGTCGCGCGACCGTACGCGTTCCGCTGACCTAAGACTTTGTTTATGTACTCGCTTTTATTTCATTATGCTTTATGTGAGTTTTAGCATGGTGAATAGCATGGCCTACTATACCCCTCTTGTCTTTCATATTTTGGGTTGTAATTTTATAATACGGCCGCGAGCCGTTTTTCAATGTTGTAAAATTGTAATCGCTTTCTTAGATTAGTTTTACTGCTTTACATTGAAGGCTGGGTATGCCCATGTAATTATGTAACAAGATTGGAGGACGCATGATCGAAGACTTTATCCATGAGATGGATATAGACTCAGATTGACCATTGGCTCCCACAAGGCTCGTGGGAGTCATTATAGGATTAGGCCATGCTATATCACATTTATGTCATAATTAAATTGCGTGTGATGCTTATTTTATGTCTTATGAGGATTGATTGTTATACGTCACATAAAATCGTTTTAATTAAATCTTAAAATGCCTACCATATCCTAAGCACTCCATGAGCTTGGATCATCATTATGTCTTCTTGCCAAAGCAACAGATAAGTGGTTATCTAAGTAAAAGGAGATGGGAAAATAGTGATTTCCATGTGCTTAGACATGGTTCGACTTAACTAGGATACCAAAATAGTTTTGAGCCTAGGGCACAAAATGGGAAATAGCCGGGACATATAGATGTCATTCCCATTAGTTGATTTTACTTTAATTATGGGTGTTAAGCCAAAGCCTTCCGATAACTATTGTAAAATGTTTTTCCCCACTATTTATCAAGTGTTGAAATTGTGGAAAGATTTTTTGCTAAAAACTAATAACTTTGCAAATAATTTAATGTAGATAATGGCAACCAATACTTCACACAATTAATTGCGATCCGTCCTTGAGAAGGAAAAACTAAGCGGGACCAATTTTCTTGATTGGGCCCGCAACTTAAGGATTGTCCTTAAGCAGGAAAGAAAGCTATACATTCTTGATGCGGACATTCCTGAACAACTTGCAAACAACGCCCCTAGAGCTGAAAGAGATGCTTGGAAGAAGCATTTTGATGACTCTAACAATGTGACTTGTCTCATGTTAATCACAATGAGCATTAACCTTAAAAACAGTTTGAAGGAGTTGAGGCTTTCCAGATGATGGGCCAGCTCAAGGAAATGTTCCAAGAGAAAGCTCGTCATGAAAGATTCCTCACTGCTAAGGCGTTAAATAGTTGCAAAATGGCCCCTGGCACCTCTGTAAGTGCACATGTTCTTAAGATGAAGGGCTATTTTGACCAACTTGAGAAGAATGGGGCTACCGTAGGTCATGATATGACCACATATATGATCTTGGGCTCACTCCTACCGGAGTATGACCAATTTGTTATGAACTTCAACATGCATGCCATGGAGAAGACCATACACGAAATACACGGGATGCTCAAGCAGGCTGAACTGAACATTAAGAAAACCCCTGAAGTCTTAATGGTTCAAAAAGGGAATTTCAAGAAGAAAGGAAAGGGAAAGCCCATGGCCAAGAAAGGCAAAGGCAAAGGCAATGACAAGACCAAGCCCAAGCCCAAAGCCAAGGCACCAAAGGAAGGGGTTTGCTTCCATTGTGGCGAACCAAGTCATTGGAAACGGAACTGCAAACTCTACTTGGAAGAAAAGAAAAAGGGGAACGCCAGTTTGACTGTCTCTCCAAGTATTTATGTTATTGAAATTAACATGTCTGCTCCTACTTCATGGGTATTAGATACCGGTTGTGGATCTCACATTTGTGCAAATGTGCAGGGGTTCAAAAGGAGTAGATCACTGGCAAAAGGAGAAGTGGACCTGAGAGTAGCGAACGGAGCAAGAGTTGTTGTTGTAGCTACCGGGACATTTAATTTAGTTTTGCCAAGTGGCCTTATTATAGAACTGAATAATTGTCTTTATGTTTCAACTTTGAGTAGGAATATTATTTCAATTTCTTGTTTGGATATTGAAGGTTTTGAATTAAATATTCTGAATAAAATTTGCACCATTCATAAAGATCGTATCTTCGTTGGAGATGCCTCTTTGATGAATGGGCTTTATGTTCTTAACCTCGATGAATCCATTAAAAAGCCCATCTATAACATTAATACTAAGAGGTTTAAATCCAATGACTTAAACCAAACCTACTTTTGGCACTGTCGTTTGGGCCACATAAATGAGAAACGCATATCAAAACTCCATCAAGATGGAATTTTGACATCATTTGACTTAGAGTCTTATGAGACATGTGATTCTTGCTTGTTAGGCAAAATGACTAAAACTCCCTTTACTGGACAAAGTGAGAGGGCTTCTGATTTGTTGGGCCTCATACATACAGATGTTTGTGGACTAATGAACACAAGTGCTAGAGGAGGGTTTCAGTACTTCATCACATTCACGGATGATTTCAGTAGATATGGCTACGTCTATATAATGAAACATAAATCAGATATGGCTACGTCTATATAATAAATCATAAATCAAAATGAAGTACAAAATCAACTTGGTAAAAGTATTAAGATACTTCGATCAGATCGAGGTGGCGAATACCTTAACCAAGAGTTTGACGAACATCTTAGAGGTTGTGGAATTGTTTCACAACTAACTCCTCCTGGCACACCACAATGGAATGGCATGTCAGAACGGAGGAATCGCACCTTATTAGATATGGTTCGATCTATGATGAGTCAAACAAGTCTTCCAATTTCCTTTTGGGGCTACACCCTAGAAACTGCTGCATTTATATTGAATAGAGTTCCTTCTAAAGCGGTTTAGAAAACTCCATATGAGGCGTATGTAAAACGCTTGTTATCTGATAAACTCGCCCCTAAATCTGACAAGTATTTGTTTGTGGGATATCCTAAAGAAAGTAAAGGATATTACTTCTATATTCCATCAGAGAACAAAGTGTTTGTTGCTCGAAATGGTTTATTCCTTGAAAGGGAATTTATTTCCAAAGAGGATAGTGGGAGTAAGATCCATCTTGAGGAAATTCAAGATCCCCAAACAACATCTGAACCAACTTTGGAAGTTCAAGCAAGCTCACGTGCTGATACTGAGCTTCAATCTTTCACATAAGGCCGAAGGAGGTCGAGTCGGGTACATCAACAGCTTGAGAGATATGGATTTCTCGTGACTGATGATCATCAGGTTGAACTGATTGATCAAGATGAACCCACTACCTACAAAGAGGCAATTCGTAGTTCTGAGTCAGATTTGTGGCTAGAAGCTATGAAGTCTGAGATGCAATCCATGTACGATAACCAAGTGTGGACTTTGGTTGACCCACCCAAAGGGTGTAAGGTCATTGATAACAAATGGTGTTTCAAAAGGAAAACCGACATGGATGGTAATGTACACACTTTTAAATCTCGACTAGTAGTTAAAGGTTATAGACAAGTTCATGGTATTGACTATGACGAAACCTTTTCTCCTGTCGTTATGATAAAGTCTATTAGGATTTTACTTGCCATAGCCGCATATTATGACTATGAGATATGGCAAATGGACGTTAAGACTGCGTTTCTTAATGGAAACCTTCTCGAGGATGTTTATATGACACAACCTGAGGGGTTTGTTGATCCAACAAATCCTAGCAAAGTGTGTAAGCTTCAAAGGTCCATTTATGGATTGAAGCAAGCATCTCGAAGCTGGAATCGTCGCTTTGATGAACGTATTAAAGATTTCGATTTCATAAAAAATGAAGACGAGCCTTGTGTTTATAAGAAAGTAACTAATAATGCAGTAGTGTTCCTTGTGCTTTATGTGGATGACATCTTACTAATTGGAAATGACATCCCCACATTACAAAGAGTAAAAGCTTGGTTGGGGAAGTGCTTTTCCATGAAAGACTTAGGCGAGGCTACATACATTTTGGGTATAAGAATCTATAGAGATTGATCTAACAAAATGATTGGCCTAAGCCAGAATGGATACATTGACAAGGTACTGAAATGGTTCAGTTTGCAAGACTCCAAAAAGGGATTCTTGCCCATGTCACGTGGCATTAAACTCAACAGAACTCAACGACCTTCCACAAAAGAGGACGAAGAGCGCATGAGTAAGATCCCATATGCTTCAGTCATTGGGTCTATTATGTACGTCATGATATGCACTCGCCCGGATGTCTCATTTGCTTTAAGTATGACTAGCAGATATCAATCTGACCCTGGAGAGTCACATTGGACTGCAGTCAAGAGCATTCTTAAGTACTTGAGAATGACTAAAGATATGTTCTTAATTTACGGAGGTCAGGAAGGAAGTCTGGTTGTAAATGGTTACACAGACGCAAGCTTCCAGACCGACGTAGATAATTATAGATCGCAATCTGGTTTTGTGTTTTGTTTGAATGGAGGTGCTGTGAACTGGAAGAGCTCAAAGCAAGAAACCGTAGCCGA
The DNA here is from genome assembly GCA_026122235.1 of Vinca minor. Lineage (NCBI taxonomy): Eukaryota > Viridiplantae > Streptophyta > Magnoliopsida > Gentianales > Apocynaceae > Vinca > Vinca minor. The sequence continues at coordinate 998,566 of JAOCZM010000118.1, forward strand.
CTCTACAACAGAAACTGAGTATCTAGCTGCCTCTGAAGCAGCTAAAGAAGCTGTTTGGATCAGGAAGTTTGTTGATGAATTAGGTGTCATCCCTAGCATTGTGAACCCATTGGACTTCTATTGTGATAGTACTGGTGCCATTTCACAAGCTAAGGAACCTAGATCTCACCAACGATCCAAACACATTCTCAGACGTTTCCATCTGATTAGAGAGATCATTGACAGATAAGACGTTAGTATTTGCAAAGTTCATACAGACGATAACATTGCAGATCCATTGACCAAGCCACTCCCACAGCCTAAACATGAGAGTCATACAAGGTCAATGGGATTAAGGATCATGTATGATTGGACCTAGGGCAAGTGGGAGATTGTTAGTAGTGCCCTAGGACCATTAGCATATGTAGTACGTTTGATATCCTTTTGAGCATTTCATCTGAATAGTTAATTTTCCTTATGAACATCAAATGCGTGGTTTGATAGTAAAACTCATTTGCTTATGTAATTACTATTCTAGTTGTCCCTAGTTTTATGTAACCTACTTTACAATGAAATAAAACTAGTATGATGTTTGATTGATGATTATGTTTTACTAATCATGTGTAATGAGTACAAATCATATCATAGAGACAATATATTGAGATATATCGTATCAGACGTGATCCGTTAGAGAAGTAATACTTCATGGTCCTTAATCATAAGTATTACTTCCTCAATACTATTTTAGAATCCTTAGACCTTATGTCTCCATTGATTCTAGCATGAATGGAGCCACGTTTTGACTCAGTCGTACGTTGCTTTTAATCGAGTAATCAATACGACTGATGATCGGATTTAGTGTCCTATCATGGCTTGAATGTGAGAGACATTGTAAGGAATTTGTCCCTCTCTTATTAGACAGAGATATCCATGGGCCCCTCGATAGGGAAAAACTGTTTAAATGCATGGCCGTACTCAAATATATTTGATAAAGTGGTTATTAAATATTGTTTGATGGAACAGTCTAACTGGAGATCGAGCATAAATATAATTAAGCCTTATAAGGGTGACGACTACCATGCCTTATGCTTAATTAGGATATCGTTAGACAAAGGGATTAAATAGTGGATTGATATTAGGTTCCACCATAAATTCATTAACTTTGGGTAGTCACAATGTCCTGCTAGGGACCGCTTGTGATTTATGAACACAAACTACTACTAAGTGTGTTTTCATTGCCATTGTGATATGAACCTACAGGGTCACACACATAGACGAGCTAACGAGCTTCATGTCCAGATTCAATGAATCTAGAATGCGTCTAGGTTCATTGTATATGACATTTATTCTTATAAGGGTAATAAGACGTTATTATTCGAATTAGAGATAAGAGGCATTTTCGGTATAGATGGGATTATGTGGGAGTTGTTATCCGATAAAGACTCCCACTACCAGCAGAATTCTAGGGGACGTGGGAGTTAAAGACTCCTACTGCCAAAAGAGGTGGAGCGAACGTGGGAGTTGTTCTGGAAACAACCTCTCATTCCCTATATAAACCTCTCTTGGTCGAAACTCTAGGGTCAGAGAATTTTCAGCCGAAATACCAAGAAATCCAGAAAACGGTTTTCTGCCTCCCTTTCTCCCTAATTCCCGAAACTCAGAAAAAACGAAGAGCTGGCACTCGCTGCCCGTTTCGTTGCGTGGATACCTGTAGGGAGTAATTTCGCAAGGGAAGACTCAAGGTGATCATTGCTGAGAGCACAAAGGTAGAACCTTTCATTCAAGAATCAGATTCTTGAGCCAAGAAACGTAAGTCTTTTTCTTGTATTTTTCGATTCGTTTTGTATGAGCGGATCCTTCAGGGGAGGACTCATGGGTGTTTGGAATGAGTTTCCGCCCATGAATCCCTTCAAACATAACTTGCCAAATCTTTGAAAGAACCAAATGAGATGTTGAACAATGAAGAACTCAATTCCTAGTAAGACCACGCAGCTTGCGCGAATGGGCAATGAACGAGGCAATGAAGGGTGATCTCTATAACACCCACCTCAAAACACTAGATACCGGAGCCCCAGGATTTTTGGCATCTTAGTTTTAATTGTAACGTTGTCTAGATTGTAGGGTATTTATATCCCTAATTAAATAGATGACTTTGGCAAACATTATGCCTAGGCTAAAAAATTCAAGTTTAGTATCTAAATGAACTAAGAAGAAAATTGTGTGGCTTGATTTATTATCTTTTTGGACTAAAATGTAATTTTGAGAACGTGATGGTCTCATTTGAACTTTTAACAAAATTTAGGGACTTATATGCAATTTGAGAGCCTAATTTGTCTATAAATAGAGCCTAAGGGGGAGAGGAATCAGCCCTCTCTTTTCTTCTTCCTTGCTCCCAACGTTAGAAAACACACACTACACCAAGAACACTTACTCACTTTTCAATTTTCCTCTCTTAGTTGGGTTGCATGTCATAAAAAATGGATGCTCCTTGATGATCCATGCTATACCCACCCAATTTCATATCCTAATTTGGTAAGTGAAGTAAATTGATTGTGGATTGTTAACATTTAAATGTTCAATTTCCTTTCATTTTCCTTGGTCATTTCACTGTTGTTCCCCGATATATGTATATGTATAGATATCAAGCTTTCCTTGTTTTCTTATGGTTATAATTGGTTGTTATCCCTGATGAAATCATGGTCATCCATTACTCTATTACTTTTTTAAAAGAAAAGTTTAGTCTTTTGTTTGTTCGTGTCTTCATTGCGGTTGGCGAGCATGATTTTTTTTCATTTCTTTTTCTGGCTCAATATATATATATACACACACACCAAGGATTAATGGTAAAATATGATTAAGTGTGGTAGGTCCTGGATAGGGGTGGAAATGAGCTGAGCTGAGCTCAAGCTACGCTCACACTAATTTTTCCTAGTTCATAGCTCTGCTCATATTTGATGTGAGCAAATTTTTCCAGCTCAAGCCCAACTCATCAGTAGCTCACGAGAAGTTCAGCTCAGCTCATTTATCTACAAATATTTTAGAAAAAAATACGGTGACTTATAATATAAGTTTAATATCCAACATATACAAAATAAATCAATAGATTTTACAAGCACAATGACATATAATGTACGCTTTATATCTCTAAACTAATTATAATATGTAAAGACTCTGGTAAAAAAAAAGAAAAAAATTCTTAGCAAAATATAAAATTAAACCAATAAAAGTTTAGCTAACAAATATTATAATCCTTATTATTAAATGAAAAAAAGTCTCAAAAGTTTTCTTATATAAGCAATTTGATTTTTTGGCATGTTTTTCCACCTGAAAAGATAAAAATATAGTATTTTCATAAAAAAAGTATTTTGTAGACTAATAATTAATTATCATCAGTCATAAAAAATAAGTAGTAATACACTTTGAGTTTCTCTTAATGTCATAAGTGACTTAGGCCAATCTCCTTCACAACTCAATGTTTGAACTGCTTTCGGAGCAAAGAAGTTAGATATGAATCAATAACTCTTCCACTTTGATAAGATGAGAAGATTATAAGAGATTTCTAGGGTTTTCTTTGTTTATTTTGCTAGAGAAGATGTGTGGCTACTTTTTTAAATGGTAAGTGAGACTATATATATATTGAGCCAGCTCAAGAACCAATTGAGTCGAACTCTATCTAGCTCAAGCCCGACTCGTATTTTAGATAAGCCAAAAAACCGACTCATGTATCGCTCGTTTAGCTCATGAGCTGAGCTCGTCGAGCCGAATATCAAATTGAATCGTGAGTTACTTGTTAGTAGTGCCCTAGGACCATTAGCATATGTTGTACGTTTTATATCTTTTTGAGCATTCCATCTTAATAGTTAATTTTGTTTATGAACATCAAATGCGTGATTTGATAGTAAAACTCATTTGTTTATGTAATTACTATTCTAGTTGTCCCTAGTTTTATGTATTCTACTTTACAAAGAAATAAAACTAGTATGATGTTTGATTGATGATTATGTTTTACTAATCATGTGTAATGAATACAAATCATATCATAGATGCAATGTATTGTGATATATCGTACCGGACGTGATCCGTTAGAGAAGTAATACTTCATGGTCCTTAATCATAAGTATTACTTCCTCAATACTATTTTAGAATCCTTAGACCTTATATCTCCATTGATTCTAGCATGAATGGAACCACGTTTTGACTCAGTCGTACGTTGCTTTTAATCGAGTAATCAATACGACTGATGATCGGATGTAGTGTCCTATCATGGCTTGAATGTGAGAGACATTATAAAGAATTTGTCCCTCTCTTATTAGAGAGAGATATGCATGGGCCCCTCGATAGGGAAAGACTGTTTAAATGCATGGCCGTGCTCAAACGTATTTAATAAAGTGGTTATTAAATATTGTTTGATGGAACAGTCTAACTGGAGATCGAGCATAAATATAATTAAGTCTTATAAGGGTGACGACTACCATGCCTTATGCTTAATTAGGATATCGCGAGACAAAGGGATTAAATAGTGGATTGATATTAGGTTCCACCATAAATTCATTAACTTTGGGTAGTCACAATGTCCTGCTAGGGACCGCTTGTGATTTATGAACACACACTACTACTAAGTGTGTTTTCATTGCCATTGTGATATGAACCTACAGGGTCACACGCATAGACGAGCTAACGAGCTTCATGTCCAGATTCAATGAATCTAGAATGCGTCTAGGTTCATTGTATATGACATTTATTCTTATAAGGATAATAAGACGTTATTATTCGAATTAGAGATAAGGGGCATTTTCGGTATAGCTGGGATTATGTGGGAGTTGTTATCCGATAAAGACTCCCACTACCAGCAGAATTCTAGGGGACGTGGGAGTTAAAGACTCCTACTGCCAAAAGAGGTGGAGCGGACGTGGGAGTTGTTCTGGAAACAACCTCTAAACCTCTCTTGGCCGAAACTCTAGGGTTAGACAATTTTCAGCCGAAATACCAAGAAATCCAGAAAACTGTTTTCTGCCTCCCTTTCTCTCTAATTCCCGAAACTCATAAAAACGAAGAGCTAGCAATCGCTGGCTGTTTCGTCGCGTGGATACCGGCTAGGAGTAATTCCGAAAGGGAAGACTCAAGGTGATCGTTGCTGAGAGCCTAAAGACCGAATCTTTCATTCAAGAATCTGATTCTTGAGTCAAGAAACGTAAGTCTTTTTCTTGTAATTTTTCGATTCGTTTTGTATGAGCGGATCCTTCAAGGGAGGACTCATGGGTGTTTGGAACGAGTTTCCGCCCATGAATCCCTTCACTACTCACGAGTCGGCTCAACTCCCTTCCACCCCTAGTCGTGGAGTTCCAAATTCTTTAGTTAGGGAAATAAAATTTTGGTTGTATTGTTTTTTTTTCCCTTCAGAAATCACTTCTTCAAGCATGTAACATCTCACTAATTTCAAATCTACAAGCTCATTGAGTTGCCCGCTGAATTTCTTTGGTTGAAAAATGCTTTTGTCTTTACATTACCAATTTGTGAATATGCTTTCTTAAATGGGAAGTAGGTATGTTCTGTGGTTTTTGTCGAAAAAATGACATACATGGCCTTGAGTTACCTTGAGAAAGTAGAATTTGTTGCACTCGGATTTATTTTTTTTTAAAAAAAGGATCCATTGTTTATCTAGGTAGAGAAACTCCTACGGATTATTCCGATATCTAGAGTCTACTACTGTTCCACTACTCCAGGTGAGTCCCCCAACTTAATCTATCCGAAATATTTTATAAATTATGTACTTTGTCGTATTTTGAATTGGATATTATGTATTGATCTTACACAAAAAAATTTAGTGGTTTATGTTTCCTGTTTCATTTTCTTATGTTTTTTTCGAACCATAAACTGCTACATGAAAAAAAAATATTTTCATAATATTTTGAGAAGGTTATGTAAATATTCCATTCTTAAATACTGTCAATTTGGAAGCTTGATATTCTTGAAAACTCAGACTCTTCGAAACTCCTAAAGGTAAGAGTTTACTATTCGGGAAACTTTTGTCTTGACAAAGTATTCCTTCTGACGAAAGCTTTGATTTGAACAAAGCGTTCGTTCTCCTGATCATTTTTCCTAGTAACCATTCCAAGACGAGAAGTTTACCATTTATGTAACTTCTCGTCACAAACTTGAACTCCAGTGGATCTTTTGAAAATTATGGTCTACTTGGGATACATGTGTTTTTACACAAAATTTGATAAGAAAAATATTTGTTGAACTTGTTGGGAAGAACGGGTTCTTTTGAGCATGAACAAAATGGTACCCCGTATTGTCATTCAAATTCTCGTTACACAAGTCATGAAAACCCCGTTCGACACCTTAGCATCCCTCAGGATGCCGTCCGCTGTTCGAGATTCGCATGGGTAGATGGCTAGTCACCCGTATCTGGGCTTCTTTCTCGACCGAGTTAGGACTTAAACTCTTGACGGATTTGAATCCGAGCATGTGTGGTAACTACAGGACGGGGAAAGCTTTGGGCTTACCGGGATTTTGCCGCAAGTGCCCACAGTTCTCTTTCTTCTGATATATGATGATTTTCTTGGGTTGGGAGTTCAACTTATGGTGATCGTTCTGCGACCCTTGGCTGGACGGGTACTCCCAGTGCTTGGATGTCTCCCTTGAATTCGGTGGATAAGGTTAAAAAGAATATGATCAGGTGTACGACAGGTATGACAAAGGGTTTCCGGGCTTCTGCCTGAGGTGCCCTTTACTTTGGGTTGAGGGTTTTACGGTTAAAGTCTGATGTACTCAACGGGGTTTCCAGACGACATCTGATGTACCCTTAACCAATCTGGTTTTGTTTAAAGTAATTATATGAAAAAGGTTTTACTTTTACTTTATTGAACTATCTCGAAACTAAATATGTCTTTTGCACCTTTGGCCTGTATAAGAGGAATCTCTTTCCTAAGATTATTCACCGAAACTCTCTTCCGTTTTTCCTGCCGAACTTGGTGAATTAATCAAAACAAAGATCTCACATGTCCGCACACACGGTGGTAACTCACTGAGCTTCGAGCTCATACGACTCTATTTTTCATCATATTTGTTTTTAGGTTAATGTAATGAAGGAAGACTCGGCAGATTCCAGTTATGGATCACTTGTTCAATTTTCCGTTATTTGTTCCTTGGCCTTGCTTGCTACGTCTAGTATGGTTAAAGATTATATCGTACTGGGGTTTTTCGACGGCAGTGAAGAAGACTACTACTTCGCTGTCGGTTACCTTAAGTGACGGTCTGGACTCGACCGTTTACTCTTATCTTGTATTACCTTTCGGTAATAGTGCCTACGTCTTCGTTCTAATTTGTAATAAGTACTCCAGAATTTTCTTATGACAGCCTTGAACCAATAGTGTATACGCTCAAGTTTTATCCACTATATGTTTATTTGTTGCGTTTACTTTTATTTTGTGTTTTTCCATTCTTCTTTTTAAACCGGACGCTAAGATCTGTTCGACATGAGTGCCGAGAGGCACGCAGACTCCCTACCCAGTCGCAGTGATACCTAGCAGAGGAGTTGGGGGTGTCACAGTTGGTATCAGAGCACCTATAGGTTTCATATTATGAGTCTAGAGCAGATAGTTGAGCCCTACTCATGTTTTAGAGAGCTTTGCATGTCCAGAATTTTAAGTTAGAATTATGAATAAACGATACTAATTAGTGTGTTATATGTGTAGGTACCATGGCTCTTACATCTTCTTCAGACTCTTCACTAGACATTTACGTTCCAGTTCAGGCACTTATTGAAGTCATAGATTATAACCCGAGCGAGAAGTCAGATTCAAGCGGATTTTTTGGCTCGCGTCAGCATACTAATCCGAGTGAGCATACTGATTCGGGTGAGCCTTTTGACCCTAGTGAGTACTTAGAGTTAGCGGTGGAGACTGATCCAGTCGTGGATCCCTTACTTAAGCGAGCTGAGTGTTCTACGCATACTGCCCTACTGGCAGAGATTCATATACCTGATATCCCCGAGTTAGAGGAGGATTTAGGACTAGCAGCGGAGCCAGAGCTTCACGCAGATATACATATGGATTTTGATATAGTAGTTGCCCCTGAGGCAGGGGATGGCATTTCACTCGAGTTTGAGTCTTACCCGGGAGTAGCCCTTGCTGATGGTACTCCTGTTATTCATGAGACCCCGACCTTCAGCACCCGGTGTCTCGTGCATGAAATGGAGATAGATAGTTTGAGGAGGCAGCTTGGAGATAGGGATAGAGCTATAGAGGCACTACGCCAGCAGACTCGTGAGTCAGATGATACCATACATGGTCGCTTCCGAGATATCACCCGTCTTACCAGATCTCGACAGGATAGAGATTTAGATGTCTCATCGTGATTTTGACTATTATGGAGTGGTGTCGAGGATGGATGGGCTCTGTGGTAAAGTTGTTGACTTGTTACTTCTGTTGAGGGAGACTATTAGGACTGCTTCTACACCTGGTGGTTCTTCTACTTCTGGACTTCTTGCTCCTGGGGACCAGGCCCCTTAGATTAGATCTAATTGACTCTTTTGTGAAGTTTTTTAAATAGGGACCATTTTTTGTATACTCTAGATGCAGTATATAGTGAACTGCTGAGCATATGTAGATATGAAGTTAGTATGTTATTAAGATGTATGTTACCCATTGGGAACACTTTTGACTTGTTATATATATGTGTTCCCTTTGCGTTGATATTTTTTTATGTTTTTTTTTCATTTCTTGATTATTTCTCTTCTTTATTTCTATTTCGGTATTATTGATTATCTGTTAACTGTACATATTAGTAAGATGGACATCAACCACTAGAGTTCTAATACTTTAACTCACCTTAGTTGCCAAAGATAATAAATGAACTATAGGTTTACCATCGTGTCTAAGAGGCTTGGTATGACTTCTGAAAATTCCATTTCCAGGAAGTTATGTCGCAATGAAGTTATAATGGTAGTCATAACGACAATCATCATGTCGCCGATGGGGCTGAGGATGAAGGTTCTAGCCATCATGTTACTGAGCACACGGAGAAAACTCTGAACGTTCCACCAGAGAACGTCACCGTGGCTCAAGCCTTAAACCGAATGACTGAGTTGTTAGAAGCTACTTTGGGAATGTGACGTCGTGAGCGTCAACATCAGTCAGGAGATGATGAAGCATTAGAAAGGTTTCTTAAATTTCGACAACCAAAATTTTATGGTGAAGCAGAATAGGAAATCAAAGCTGAACAATTTATTGTTAGCCCTAAGGGCATATTCTATGTTGTTTTGATGATAACAAACCATTGTAAGTTCTAATGTTTGTGTGAGCATGTTCTTTGTAATAGGATCTTTAGCACTCACATCGACATTGATGAAAATGGTAAGTTAGCTTCTTGTGTAAACGAAGGTATGTATAATACACACAAGAAAGCTATATATATGGAAGGAAGGAGGCAAGGAGGTTGGTTGGGAAATAGGGCTCTTCAAAGAGTCCCTAATGTATATGGCATAAGAACTTAACATGCTAGTGCTTATGTTTCTCGTTCTATCTTGGTTTATCTTATAAGCACTTAGCTTTACGCTTAATTGTTCTTATATCCTTTTGCCATGCTTCCTTGTACTTTAAATTGTCCATATCCTATCTAATTACATCAAAGTTTGACATAATCAAAAAGGGGGAGATTGTTAGCCCTAAGGGCGATCGAACTCGGTTTTTGATAATGGACAAACACTTGATGTTTGTGTCTAATGTTTATATCTTTGTGATAGAATATCGGAACATAGATTGGAAGCTCTAAGTACTTCAATCAAGCCATGATCGAGATTCAAAGTCATATCATTCAAGGATCATCTATCAAGATTGAAGATTGAAGACTTAGGTTTGGTTAGTTTAGCTTTGTCGTCATTAGTCGTTATCTTATAAAGCTCTAACCAAAGCTCTTATGAACATAAGCTCATCACTCTAGTCTTGCATGTTTTCATAAACACGTTTTCAAAAGGCTTAAGTTTCAAAATGATCTTTACATGTGTTCTTATCCAAAAAGCCTTTGATTTCATAGATAAGTCTTTTAGAAAAGTTTTCCAAGTATTCTTATTTATTAAAATTTGGGAAAACCTTTTAGACTTCAAGAGATTTCAAAACAAAGGTCAAAACATCATCTCTCATACTCTGAAAAGTCGGTCAACCGAGATTTTCTCGGATCAACCGAAGGATTTACTGAGAGTTGTTCTGTCAAAGTTTGGTCGACCTAAGCTTGGGTCGGTCGACCGAGATGATGGTTCGGTCGACCGAGTTTTTGGTCGGTCAACTGAGTTGCTCAAGTTCGGTCATCCGAGACTTGTTTCGGTCAACCGAACTCTGCGAGTTCTAGCCGTTATTTGACCGTTAAAGAGTCATTTTTCAGCCATATTTTGAAATGTATATATACTCCAAAGCTTTAGAATGACTCTAACACTTAGAAAGGCTTGCAAAACATATTCTCATTGATTTCTCATCAAGCCAAAACACCAACAAAGAAAATGCACTTCATTGCCATGATCTAAAGCATTCAAAGGTGTTATTTCAAATGCAAGACAAAGAGTGAACTTCATATGTTCAAAGAGCTAAATTGTTTGTGCTTCAAAGGTATATCTTTCACTTAGAAGAGTGATCAAACTTTGTACTTAAACCTTCTCATTCCCTTTCTTAGTGATAGGGTTATAAGTCCTACTTTGTGTGGGCAATTGTAAAAGTCCTACTTTGTGTGGGCAAGCTCTTTGTGAGTTTTCAAGTTGTGGTTGTGTTGTAAAACTCTTAGTGAGTTAGCCACAAGTGTAAACATTCTTCTTAGTGAAGTTGTTTAAAATCCTTGGGTGCGGCTCAAGGTAGTGGATGTAGATTCTGAGTGAGTCGAACCACTATAAATCCTTTGTCTTGTTATTGGGTTTAGCTTTGCTTTTAATCATCTTGCTCAAACTTACACTTGCATTTCTAAGATTCGAAAAAGTTTACAAGATTAGTTAAAACCCAATTCACCCCCCCCCCCTCTTGTGTTTTACAATGGACACCTTGAATGACATATATTCCACCTTATGGTATGAGGATATTAGGAAAGTCTCATTTGTTTCTTTTAGACTTCGTGGTGGTGCTAGAGATTGGTGGTTACGTACAGTGGAAGCACGAATTGGAAAACCAACTTTGGACCTGGGAAGGTTTTCAAAAGGCTTTTAAGAAAGAGTAAATTCCACAATGGATTCGGGAACATAGGGAAGATGAGTTCCAGACTCTCAAACAGGGATCCATGATAGTATCCCAATGTGTGGCAAAATTTAACCGTTTGGCCAAGTACTGTTTACGGTTAATAAACACCAAGGAAAACAAAACTCGTCAATTCATCAAAGGACTACGCTCTGGATTGCAAAGGGCATTGGCGCCTATGCCCCCAATGATTTTTGCTTCAGCTGTGGAAGCAGCCACCCAAGGTAATGACACCACCACAGTCCAAATTATCCACTTTTGGAAGCAAGTCGGGTAAACAACCTAATCAGGGTTAAACCAGATTCGGTAATCAAAAGAAAGTGAGAGTTGACTATAGTTCCTCAACGAGGTACTATGAAACTCAAAGAGAAGATAATCGACCCGTTTGCGGCTACTGTCAAAAGCATGGCCATACCGAGGCAAATTACTGCAGGAAGAACAACTTATGCTTCAATTGTGAAAAAAAAAGGACACTTTATCGGTGACTGTTTCGAGGCTACTACAGATAAGACCAACAATGTTGGAAGGCCACAAATTGCTAACACCACCGGGAACAAGGGCACTGCAAGACCCTAAGTTTAGGCAAACGTGTTTTCTTTGGATGTTGAAGATGTGGGAACCGATGCTAACGTAGTTTGATGCGAAACCGTTGAACGAATACCAAGGTTCGGCTTAAAGGTCCGATCTTTCTCTATCTCGAACAGTTTATGGGGGGAATATAAACAACCTTTCTCCCGCAAGGTTGAATATCAATGGGGGCTGAAACACCACAATAAGTATAAACCAAACTTATTGATACAATAACTCAAAGATGAATGAACTCTAACATAGAGAATCAAACACAATGTAACCAAGGAATAACCTTAAATCAATATATCAAGTCTACCAATAACATGGCTTAAATCCCTCTTAAATAGAGTGGAATTTCGTCCAAAAATAACCCACAAATAAGAGTCCTTTAAGGATTAGGACTCTACAACTCCTAGAAAACTAAAAACACTACCTAACATCAAGGACAACATGTCCTATTATTTAACTAGCTTATTTTGGCCAACATGGCTAATTAAACAATATAATAAATCTGAAATATAATTAAAGTCTAGAATAGACTTTAATTATCAAATGACTAAAATACCCTTTCAACCGTTTTCCTTCCAATTATGTATCTTTCCTTCAAATGATATTCGATGGCTTTGATCCTTGTGTCTAGCTTTCTTTGAAGGTTTCTTTACCTCTTGAACCTTTAGATTAGAGACTTTAAACACTTGGAACAAAGGCTTGACTTTGAAGCTCGTATTTGGGATGTATGAGTTAAGGAAATGACCTCTCTAAGCTTCATGGCTGGTACCATATCATAGTTGAATGTACGTTAGAAATTCATTCTCACCCGGCTCATGTTCTTATTGATCCCGGAGCATCACATTCATTCGTTGCACCAAACTTTATACCTTACATTCCTGTAAAACCTGTGTCTTTACCTTTGTTGGAGTACATTTAATCTAAGGTGCACCAATTCGATTGGGCCGGGCCGGGATTGGATTGGGCCCTTAATTGGGTTGGGCCGACCAACCCATTTGGACCGAACTTATGGCTGGAAAATTGGATATATTTTCCAGCTCTTATCTCTTAGAAGGAGGTTGAAGTGGTGGAGAATGTGGAGGAGTGGTTTCCTCCATGATCTCCCACTTCCCCCTTTCTCTCTCCCCACTCTCCCTTGAATGACTAAGAAAAATGCTGATTTTTCCTAGTATTCTAATTCATTATTCTCAAGCTTTTGAAAGCTTAGAGAAGAGAGAAAAAGAGAGAGCATTCAAGAGAGTTTGAATAGAAAGAAAAGACAGCTTTTCTATATACTTGTTTTCTAGCTTTGGCTAATAGAAAAGAAGTAAGAAAACTGTTTCTTGTTCTTCTTTTAGGTCCTATATCCACCATATATATATACTCCATCTTGAAGAGTGTCTTCAAGACTTCTACGAGGCGTTGGCTAGCACCAAGCGGTAGAGGACCATCCCCGGAAGATCGAGTGGATATTGGGAGAGGCGGAGCCTGCGTTGGTGGCGTTCCGTTCATGACAACAAACCTACAACTGAAACCGTTTTAGACTTATTATGCACTTCGAAAGGTATAATGCTATCCCGTAGTCTAAGGTTCTTACTCGTGAAAGATCATATTAGAGGCGGGTTGTTTTATTTCCGCTGCATAACTTGTTTTAGACCCGGTTATTCCTCTAACAGTGGTATCAAAGCCACTCACGAGTACCCTATAGACTTAATGTGCTATAGTATTTTAATATGGATTATGAATCTATATTTTGCATGCCTTTGGATTTCTAGAAATGTTGTATATCATGTATGACATGTTTTTTGCATCATTTTGTATGTATGAGAGTCGAGATCTTCGGTCGACCGCAAAGTCTGTTTTGGTCAACCGAATACTCTCAGTATCTCTGTTCGGACGATTGGGAGATAGGTCGGTTCAGCCTACTAGTTACCCGATCGACCGAGCGGGGTGGCCGGTCCACCGAATCTGAAACAGAATATGAAATGTCCATTTTGCTGGTTGCTCATTTTTCATAAATTGTTATGTTAGTTGAGCATGATGCATAGTAATCGCCTTTACCCTGTTGGTTTATTTTATAAATACGATCTGCAAATCGTGCCTATCTCTTTTTTTTTTTTAATCAAAAGTTGTAATTCTCTTCTCATCATCCCCTCGAATGTAACTCGAGGTTTCTTTAGAATTATGTAATTCTAGATTAGGAGAAGGTAGAGCTGTGATGATGATTTGGAGACAACCACATGAAGGTCAAGACGGTGTAAAATAGAATGTTTTCTTTTCACACCCTTAGATTGACTTCACAGTTTTTCCATTGGCTTGGAAAAACCGAATAGGATATGGCGATTACTATTGCATTTTTACTTTTATGTATTGGATGCATATATATATATATATATATATATATATATATATATATATATATATATATATATATATAAGCATAAACTATTTTATTTTATGCTTTTCTGGTGAGATTGTTAAAAACAAAACCCCTAAATTAAATATTAATTAGTGCCTTCCTATGTTTGGCCCTCGTCAAGGCCTAGATCGACATTAGTATGGGACATGCCAAAGCTGTACATACGTGTCTACCCGGGTGAGGCGCGAAGGATAATTTGTGATATCCACCGACAAAAACTTAGGGTCCTAGTTAACTGGATTATCTTAATAAATGGATTGAGGATCTAGAGGCAAAAGAGTTGAGAAAAGTGTATAATGATACGCTTGAATAAATGTTATTCACTCAAATAACCAAGAATTACATAATTTGATGTAATTGGCAAACATTGCCTACCTAAATAACTAAGTTTTGGGCGATCAGCCAAAGCTGACTCAGAACGAGGTGAAATATGGATCTTGGCCCGCTAGAAAGTTAACGAACTTTACGAGTTGATAATGAGGGTTATTCACTCAAAGAAAATAGTGGGAGAAATCATTAAAAAGATAAAAGACCTAATAACGATTTTTATCGGTACTTACTTTGCATATGTATTTTGTTGTAGAAAAATGGCAAATTCAAACCAAACACTCATCATTGCGTTACGTCCTTGAGAAGGACAAATTAGAGGGAGTTAACTTCCTCAGTGGTTCGAGAACTTGAGAATCGTTCTCAAGTATGAAAGAAAGTTGTATGTTCTAGAACGACCTATTCTCGATACACCGGAGGCTCGCACTTCGGCGCTGAAAGAAGTGCTTATCGAAGCATTGTAGTGATGCTTTAGATGTGTCTAGCCTCATGCTTGTCACCATGAACTCGAGCTTGAAGCAACATGAGGACATGGGGGGCTTATGAGATCTTTGGCTCACCCTGAAGCAACTATATCGAGGGACAAGCACGCCGAGGGAGATTCGACGTCATCGAAATCTCTTTTTCAATGCAAAATGTCCGAAGGAATGCTAGTAGGAACTCACGTTCTTAAGATGATAAGTTATGTTCGAACCTTGAAAAAGCTGGGATTTCCTTTGGGACAAGAGTCGTCGACTGATTTGATCTTGCAATCATTGCTCGAATCATTCGATCGGTTCATTCGAATTATCACATGAATGAAATTGACAAGCCATTGCTGAGTTGTTGAAATGCTTTGAGGACTGCGAGAAGGAAATAGGCAAGTCAAGCCCAACACCATCTCGATGGTGCAAAAAGGCAAAGGCAAAGGTTTTGTGAAACCCAAAGGAAAACCGAAAGGTAAGCCCGAGGGCAAGCAAACCACTTTCAACAATGCACTTTGAAATCTAAGGGTGGTGTAGCCAAGGACTCTATCTATCATCACCTTTGTGGTGAAAAGGGTCACTTTGGAAAAGGAGCTGCAAAAGCTATGTTGCGGGAAAAATCTTTGGAAAAGGAGAAAGCAAATGTTTCTTCGGGCTTAGGTATTTATGTTGTTGATATTAATATGATTGATATCAATTTAAATACAACTACTTCTTGGGTACTTGATACCGGATGTGGTTCTCACATTTGTACTAATGTGCAGGGACTGCAAAGGAGTAGAGAGTTGGCAAAGGGTGAAGTGGAACTACGAGTTGGCAACGGGAGCACGTGTTGCGGCCCTAGTCTGTAGGGACTTGTACTTTTACTTTGCCTTCGAGGGGCTTGTTTTGGGTTTAGAAAACTGTTTCTATGTACCAAGTTTAACTAAGAATATTATTTCAGTTTCTTGTTTGGACAAGAAAGGTTTTGAGATTTCAATCAAAAACCAACGATTATCGTTAGTTTTGGATAATATTTTTTATGCAAGCGCCTATTTGATTAATGGTCTATATATTTTAGACCTTGATATGCCAATTTTAAATATAAATACAAAAAAGGATTAAGACTAATGATTATAATCCGACATACCTCGGCATTGTCGCTTAGGCCACATAAAGCGAAGACCGCATATCCAAGCTCTATTAAGATGGGGTCTGTTGGAATCATTTGACTTCATGTCTTATGATCGATGCGAATCTTGTTTGTTGGGTAAGATGACGACATCACCTTTCACTAAGCTAGGTGAGAGAGCCGATGCTTTATTAGGACTAATACATAGTGATGTATGTGGCCCTTTTAATATACATGCGAGGGGTGGTTACCTCTACTTCATTACCTTTCTTGATGACTTACGTAGGTATGGATATGTGTTCTTGATGAAACACAAATCCGAAGCATTTGCTAAGTTTAAAGAGTTTAAACTAGAAGTAGAAAACCAACTTGTCAAGAGTATTAAGGTTCTTCGATCGATCGAGGAGGAGAATACTTGAGTCAAGAATTTGCGTGACTATCTAAAGGATTGTGGAATCGCTTCACAACTTTCTCCTCCGACTACTCCACAATGGAATGGTGTATACGAAAGGAGGAGCAGAACCTTATTAGATATGGTTCGTTCTATGATAAGTCACACGAGCACTGCCCAATTCTTTTTGGGGACACGCACTAGAGGCAGCGAGCTTTAACACTTAACCGCGTTCCATCTAAATCGAGTTGCAAAGACGCCATACGAGTTATGGGTAGGGAAGCGTCCCGGTTTGTCTTTCCTCAAGATTTGGGAGCTGTGAAGTTTTTGTAAAAGCGCTCGACTTACGATAAGCTGGCTCCAAAATCTGAAAAGTGCATATTTGTAGGTTATCCTAAGGAAACTAAAGGATCTTGCTTTTATATCCCTAACGAAAACAAAGTTTTGTTGCTGCATGCGGGAGTCTTTCTAGAAAAAGAATTTGTTTCTAGAAACACGAGTGGGAGTAGCGTAGAACTTCTTGAAGTTTCGAGACTCTCAAACTAGCACTAATGATAAGATGGAAATTGAACGAGACTCTACAAGTTGTTGTGCGGCGGAGTGCCACAAAGCAGTTGTGCGGCCATCACCAGTTCAAGAAACACAAGAATTGCGTAGAGTGCTGGGTAGAGTTGGTCGTCCACTCTCCCAGGAAAAAATTTGGTTTTTTTCATAACAGAACATGGTGATGTTATGTTTGTGGATCACGATGAACCTTCAACCTACAAACAAGCAATTAATAGCCCAGAGTTTGAGAAATGGCTTGAGGCCATGAGATCTGAAATGGACTCCATGTACACAAACCAAGTCTGGATCTTGGTTGATCCCCCTGAAAGGGTAACTCCCATAGGGTGAAAATCGGTTTTTAAGATTAAAACCGACATTGAAGGGAATGTACAAACGTACAAGGGGCGACTGGTCGCGAAAGGTTTCAAACAATTTCATGGTATTGACTACGACGAGACCTTTTCCCCTGTAGTTATGTTCAAGTCCATTCAGATATTGCTTGCTATTGCAGCTTACTATGACTATGAAATCTGGCAAATGGATGTCAAAACCGCTTTCCTTAATGGAAAACTTGAAGAAGATGTGTATATGACATAGCCTGAAGGTTTTGTCACTCCGGGAGAATCTTTGGAAAAGTATGTAAGCTTGAGAGATCCATTTATGGACTCAAGCGAGGCTTCTCGAAAAGCTGGAACATCCGTTTTAATGATGCCGTCAGTGAGTTTGGCTTCATTAGAAATGAGGATGAGCCTTGTGTTTACAAGAAGGTTAGTGGAAGCTCAATCGTATTCCTGGTTTTGTATGTAGATGACATAGTAGTCATTGGAAACGACATACCAACCTTAAAGTCTGTCAAGGCTTGGTTGAGTACGTGTTTCTCTATGAAAGACTTAGGCGATGCCAGCTATATTCTGGGAGTCAAGATCTATAGAGATAGATCCGGGAGACTCATTGGCCTAAGTCGAGTACATACATAGACAAGGTGCTAAAGCGGTTTAGCATGCAAAAAGTCTAAGAAGGGTACTTTGTCCTATGGCACATGGTACTGTTCTGTCGAACAAACAGTGTTCTAAAACGCCTGCCGAATTAGAACGCATGAAAGAGATCCCTTATGCTTCTGCCATAGGATCCATCATGTGCGCCATGTTATATACTCGCCTAGATGTCTTGTTTGCCTTAAGCCTTACGAGCATATACCAGTCTAATTACGGTGAACGTCACTGGATCTCAGTCAAGAATATCCTCAAGTATTTACGAAGAACTAAGGATACATTCTTGATTTATGGAGGGGCGGATGAGCTCGTTGTAAGTGGTTACACCGAGGCTAGTTTCCAAACCGATAGAGATGATTTCCGATCACAATTGGGATATGTGTTTAACTTGAATGGAGGTGCTGTGAGCTGGCGCAGTTCAAAGCAATCGACCATCGCAGATTCTACGACAGAGGCCGAGTACATAGCAGCTTGTGAAGCAGCTAAGGAGGCAGTTTGGATCAGGAAATTTATTTCCGACCTCGATGTGGTTCCTAGTATTGCGAACCCGATAGACCTCTATTGTGACAACAATGGGGCTATTTCACAATCTAGGGAACCCAGATCTCACCAGAGGTCCAAACATGTACTACGGCGTTTTCACCTAATCCGCGAGATTATAGAAAGAGGTGATGTGCATATATGTAGAGTAGATTCGGCGAGACAATGTCGCCGATCCAGCAGCGAAAGCCACTTTGTCGCGGCAGCGGCATGATCGTCACACTAGCTCCATGGGTATCCGATATCCGGAGGGCTGATCTTTAGAGACGAGTCATTAGTATGCCCTTAAAGACCAATCGGTAGATGATTTTGGGTCTTTAGTGCAAGTGGGGAGATTATTGTACCGTATTTATGTAATTTTCATTTTGATGAATAAAAAGTAAAAAGGCATAAATTCGAGTATTATTTCAATATGTTTCTGCGTTCTTAAAAACATAATGAAATAATATGTCCTTAGAATAGTATTCATAATTGTTATGATTAAGAAAGCGTCCACTAATCGAACATTATTATGGAATCTTCGAGGATAATAATAATGCGTAAGACTAGTATGTGCGATGATTGATATAAGATATCGGATCGTCACATGGGTATATATGATTGGAGAATCATTATCTTTGAGACAGGGACCCAGACATGAGAAACACACCATGGGTTGTTATATAATAGTCAACGATGTTTCTCAATTTTTGGCTGGGTTGTATATGAGATCCTTCGACTTGAGGTCTCACAAGAGTTCTTGCATGGCTAGTGTTATGCTTTGATAATGTTAAACGCTATCCAGTAGCAGGGGTGAGCAATACGAGGCATTTATTGGGTATATCACGAATCTTGTTCGGGATGAATGGGATGCGAAATGATTTGTCCCTTCTATATAGCAGGAGCGATATCTTGGGCCCCTTTGATGGAGTCTGACTAATTCATGGCCATGAACAAATGAATCAGTATATGATATTGATGTCATTTGATTAGTCTACTCGCGAATCAAGAAACTAAAAGACTGGACAATACAAGTGTGACTTTTTCCATGACTTGTGTTCAATCTAGATATCAAGGACAAAAGGATTTAAATACAAATATCAAATGGTGTGATTATGATAGTCACCAGATATTTATGAATTGGGGGTAATGATGCGTTGCTAGATACCTCTCATTACCTGTGACATATGATGTCACGGCCAACGTCATAGATACCTCTTGGGTCGCACTCATAGATCAACTGTATTGGGCTTGTTGGAGTACATTTAATCTAAGGTGTGCCAATTCGATTGGGCCGGGCCGGGCCGGGATTAGATTGGGCCCTTAATCGGGTTGGGCCGACCAATATGATTGGGCTGACCAACCCATTTGGACCGACCTTATGGCTGGAAAATTGGATATATTTTCCAGCTCTTATCTCTTAGAAGGAGGTTGAAGTGGTGGAGAATGTGGAGGAGTGGTTTCCTCCATGATCTCCCACTTCCCCCTTTCTCTCTCCCTACTCTCCCTTGAATGACTAAGAAAAATGCTGATTTTTCCTAGTATTCTAATTCATTATTCTCAAGCTTTTGAAAGCTTAGAGAAGAGAGAAAAAGAGAGAGCATTCAAGAGAGCTTGAATAGAAAGAAAATACAGCTTTTCTATATACTTGTTTTCTAGCTTTGGCTAATGGAAAAGAAGTAAGAAAACTGTTTCTTGTTCTTCTTTTAGGTCCTATATCCACCATATATATATACTCCATCTTGAAGAGTGCCTTCAAGACTTATACGAGGTGTTGGCTAGCACCAAGCGGTAGAGGACCATCCCCGGAAGATCGAGTGGATATTGGGATAGGCGGAGCCTGCGTTGGTGGCGTTCCGTTCGTGACAACAAACCTACAACTGAAACCGTTTCAGACTTATTCTGCACTTCGAAAGGTTTAATGCTATCCCGTAGTCTAAGGTTCTTACTCGTGAAAGATCCTATTAGAGGCGGGTCATTTTATTTTCGCTGCATAACTTGTTTTAGACCCGGTTATTCCTCTAACAACCTTATCATTTAGCGGTTAGTACACCTGTGGGGGAAAGTGTCATCACTGATTTGGTGTACCCAGAATGTGAAATTCAAATAGGAGAGTCTATCTTATCTGGTGACCTAATAAGTTTACCTTTTAAGGGTTATGACGTCATCCTAGGCATAGATTGGTTAGCTGGGCATTATGCCCAAGTTAACTGTAGGGATAAGTTGGTAAGATTTAGCCGCCCCGGAGAACAGATCTTGGAGCTACAAGGGAAGAAAACGAGAAAGGTAAATTTTGTGATCTCGGGTTTCAAGGCAAGAAAATTATTGAAAAAAGGGCACTAAGGATTCCTAGCTTATTTGATCAACCAGCCAGAGGATAGGGGTAAGTTGGAGTCAATACCTGTTGTTCAGGCATTTGAGGACGTATTTCCCGAGGAATTGGCAACGCTTCCACCTGAACGAGTTGTTGAATTCGGTATTGAATTACTTCCAGGAGCACAACACATATCAAAAACACCTTACCGAATGTCTCCGGTAGAGTTAAAAGAATTAAGAGAACAATTGAGAACCTTGTTGGAACAAGGGTTCATCCAACCAAGTGTTTCACCATGGGGAGCACCCGTGCTTTTCGTGAAGAAAAAAGATGGTACGTTGCGAATGTGTATTAACTATAGAGGATTAAATGAGGTAACTATTAAGAATAAATATCCTTTACCTCTGATAGATGAACTGTTTGATCAGTTGAGGGGAGACAGATGCTATTCTAAGCTAGATTTAAGGCAAGGGTACTATCGAGTTAAAATTCGCAAGGAGGATATAACTAAAACAGAGTTTAACAGTCGATATGGTCATTATGAGTTCATAGTAATGCCATTTGGGTTAACGAATGCTCCTGCCACATTCATGGATCTCATGCATCATATATTCCAACCATATCTGGATCAGTTTGTGGTAATCTTCGTAGATGATATTCTTGTGTATTCTCCTACACAAGAAATCCATGGGCAATATTTGAAGATGATTTTGGAGACCTTGAGAAAACATAAAATCTATGCAAAATTCAGTAAGTGCGAATTTTGGTTGGAAAAAGTTGCATTTTTGGGACACGTTGCCTCCAAAAACGGAGTGACAGTTGATCCTGAAAAGGTAGAAGCCGTTCTACATTGGAAGCAACGTAAGACACCGACGGAAGTGAGAAGTTTCTTGGGATTGGCTGGGTATTATCGAAATTCATTCAAGATTTTGCAAAAATAGTCGGTCCTTTGACTCAATTAACCCATAAATATGTTGCATTTGACTGGACTGATAAGTGTGAACAAAGGTTCCAAGAGTTAAAACGACGGCTTACTAGTGCACCTGTGTTAATCTTGCCTGACCGAGAAAAAGAATACACGATTTACACGGATGCTTCTAAAGAAGGGTTAAGGAATACACGATTTACACGGACGCTTCTAAAGAAGGGTTAAGAGCAGTACTCATGCAAGAGGACAAAGTAGTTGCATATGTATCTCGAAAGTTAAAAGTCCATGAACAAAACTACCCTACATATGATCTAGAATTGGCCGCCATAGTACACACGTTGATGAAATGGCGACACTACTTGTATGGGGCAAAATTTGAAATCTTCACAGATCATAAAAGTTTGAAGTACTTGTTCTCACAAAAGGATTTGAATATGAGACAGAGAAGGTGGATGGAACTACTAGAAGAATATAGGTGTCCGATCAAGTATCACCCCGGGAAGGCAAATAAAGTTGTAGATGCCTTGAGCCGAAAAGCGAGTCTGAACGAATTAAGATTGACAAATTGGGAAGGTTACTGGAATATGCTTGTGAAGTTCAGGATAAAAAGGTTATTGTAGCAAACATGACTTTAAACTCTAACCTCTTTGAAGAAATTTGCCAAACACAAGAGCGTCACCCAGATTTTCAAGAATTTAAGAACAAAGTCAGAGCGAAAAACTTACCAAGTTTTCATTGGAAAGAAAATGATACGCTTTTTCACTTCCATAACCGTGTGTGTGTACCTGGTGAAGCGAATATGCGACAAAAAATCTTAGAAGAAGCTCATCAAAGTAAATTTAGCATACATCTTGGAGAAACGAAAATGTATCAAGACTCGAAGAAACAATTCTGGTGGGAAGTCATGAAGAAAGATATTGCAAGGTACGTGTACACATGTCTCACCTGCCAACGAGTTAAGGTAGGACATCACAAAACCGCGGGATTACTTCAGTCGTTACCAATTCCTGAATAGGAATGGGAACACACAACTATGGACTTCGTCACTGGGCTGCCCCGAACTAAACGTAACAAAAATGCAATTTGGGTGGTAGTTGATCGCTTGAATAAATCATCTCATTTCATCCCCGTAAACATGTCATACCCGGTAGAAAAGTTTGCTCAATTGTACATGGATGAAGTGGTAAGACTGAATGGAGTTCCTGTGAATATTGTCTCGGATAGAGATCCTCGAATCACTTCTAGGTTCTGCCCGAAATTTCAGAAAGCATTGGGAACCGACCTAAGTTTCAATACTACAGCGCATCCACAAACGGATGGACAATAACAGAGAACTATTTAGACCCTAGAAGACATGTTAAGAGCTTGTGCCTTGGAGTTTGGAAATAAATGGATAAATAATGTCGCTTACACTGAGTTATCTTACAACAATAGTTTCCATGCTTCAATCAAAATGTCACCGTACGAAGCTTTATAAGGAAGGAAGTGTCGAACCCCACTCTACTGTGGAAGAAGTAGGTCTAAGATCAGTTATGAAGGATCAATCGTTGTCCTTTGACATAAAGGAAATGCAGGAAAAGGTGAAAATAATTAGAGGAAGGTTGACAGCCGCCCAAGAACATAAGAGTTATGCAGATAAGCGACGCCGAGACCTACAATTTGAAGTAGGAGACTGTGTGTTTCTGAAGGTTACACCACACCGTGGGATCATTAAAAATCCTCATGGTGGAAAGTTGAACCCCCGTTATCTTGGCCCATTTGAAATCACTGAAAAAATAGGAAGTGTGGCATATCGTTTAGATTAGCTAGTTTGCACGACGTCTTTCATGTTTCACAGTACCAACCTTCACCGGAGCATGTTTCGAATAATGAACCGTTAAACTTGAGCTCAAACTTGACTTATGAAGAAAAACCTGCTAAAATATTGGAGAGGAGCACAAAAGAATTGAGGGGAAAGAAAATTCCCATGTATAAAATATTATGGAATCATTATGGGATTAATGAAGCGACATGGGAAACCGAAGAGTATCTCCAACAGAAACATCCTGAACTTTTTGACTTCGATCAATGAATTTCGAGGGCGAAATTCTTTTTAAGGAGGTAAGATAGTAATGTTAGTAGTGCCCTAGGACCATTAGCATATGTTGTACGTTTTATATCTTTTGAGCATGTAATTGAATAGCTAATTTTTCTTATGAACATCAAATGCGTGATTTGATAGTAAAACTCATTAGCTTATGCAATTACTATTCTAGTTGTCCCTAGTTTCATGTAATGTTTTTTACAATGAAATAAAACTAGTATGATGTTTGATTGATGATTCTGTTTTACTAATCATGTGTAATGAACACAAATCATATCATAGATGCAATATATTGGGATATATTGTATCGGACGTGATCCGTTAGAGAAGTAATACTTCATGGTCCTTAGTCATAAGTATTACTTCCTCAATACTATTTTAGACTCCTTAGACCTTATGTCTCCATTGATTCTAGCATGAATGGAGCAATGTTTTGACTCAGTCGGACGTTACTTTTAATCGAGTAATCAATACGACTGATGATCGGATGTAGCGTCCTATCATAGCTTGAATGTGAGAGGCATTGTAATGAATTTGTCCCTCTCTATTATTAGAGAGAGATATCTATGGGCCCCTCGATAGAGAAAGACTATCTAAATGCATGGCCGTGCTCAAATGTATTTGATAAAGTGGTTATCAGATACTATTTGTTGGAATAGTGTACCCGGAGATCGAGCATAAATACAATTAAGCTTAATAAGGCTGACGACTACCATGTCTTATGCTTAATTAGGATATCGCGAGACAAATGGATTAAATAGTGGATTGATATTAGGTTCCACCGTAAATTCATTCACTTTGGGTAGTCACAATGTCCTGCTAAGGACCACTTGTGATTTATCAACATATACTACTACTAAGTATGTTTTCATTGCCATTGTGATATGAACCTACTGTTAGAGGAATAACCGGGTCACACATAAATGCGCAGCGGAATAAAACTTGACCCGCCTCTACCAGGATCTTCCACGAGTAAGAACCTACAACTATGGGATAGTGTTTTACCTTATATTGATGCTAGAATGGCTGAAACGCTTTCAGCGGTATGTTGTCACGAACAGAACACCACAATGCAGGCTCCGTCTCTCCCAGTATCCACTCGATCTTCCGGGGATGGTCTTCTACTGCTTGGTGCTAGCCAACGCCTTGTAGAAGCTTTGAAGACACTCTTCAATGGAGTATGTATTTCAGACCTTATCAGAAGAATAAGATACAGGATTTCTAACTTCTTTCCTATTAGCAAAAAGCTAGAAAACAAGTCTAGAAATCTATCTTTTCTTTTCTCTCTAAAAACTCACTTTTCTCTCTTCTCTCTAAGCTTCAAAAGCTGGAGAAAAACTGATTAATATGAAATGGGAAAAATCAGTATTTTTCCCTTAGTCTATCAAGAGAGAGTGGGGAGAGATAAAGGGGAAAGTGGGAGATCATGGAGGAAACCACTCCTCCACTTTCTCCACTCCTTTAACCTAATATCAATCCTAGATAAGAGACATATGAGCTGAAAATATGTGTCCAATTTTCCAGCCATAAGGTCGGTCCAAAACGGGTCGGTCGGCCCAATCATATTGGTCGGCCCAACCCGATTAAGGGCCCAATCCAATCCCGGCCCGACCCGGCCCAATCGAATTGGCGCACCTTAGATTAAATGTACTCCAACAAGCCCAATACAGTTGATCTATGAGTGCGACCCAAGAGGTATCTATGACGTTGGCCGTGACATCATATGTCACAGGTAATGAGAGGTATCTAGCAACGCATCATTACCCCCAATTCATAAATATCTGGTGATTTATCATAATCACAACATTTGACATTTGTAGTTAAATTCTTTTGTCCTTGATATCTAGATTGAACACAAGTCATGGAAAAAGTCACACTTGTATTGTCCAATCTTTTAGTTTCTTGATTCGCGAGTAGACTAATCAAATGACATCAATATCATATACTTGATTCACTTGTTCATGGCCATGAATTAGTCGAGACTCCATCAAGGGGCCCAAGATATCGCTCCCTGCTATATATGAGGACAAATCCTTTTCCGCATCCCACTCATCATGAACAAGATTCGTGATATACCCAATAAATGCCTTTATTGCTCACCCGATTACGGATAGCGTTTAACATTATCAAAGCATAACACTAGCCATGCAAGAACTCTTGTGAGACCTCAAGTCGAAGGATCTCATATACAACCCTGAGTCAAAATTTTGAGAAACACCGTTGACTATTATATAACAACCCATGGTGTGTTTCTCATGTCGAGTCTGCCTCGAGTATAATGATTCTCTAATCATATATACCTATGTGACGATCCGATATCTTATATCAATCATCGCACATACTAGTCTTACGCATTATTATTGTCCTCGAAGATTCCAAAATAATGTTCGACTAGGGGACGTTTGAGAATAGTATCTCATAACAATTATAAATACTATTCTAAGGACATATTATTTATTTATGTTGTTAAGAACGCAGAAACATAATGAATAATACTGGAATTAATTGCCTTTTATTCATCAAAATGAAAATTACATTAAATACGGTACAATAATCTCCCACTTGCACTAAAGACCCAAATTACAATAAATGGTCTTTAGGGCATACTAATGACTGTCTCTAAAGATCGAGTCCTCCGGATATCGGATACCCATTGAGCTAGTGTGACGATCATGCTGGCTGCTGCGACGGTGGCTTCGTCGGTGGATCGGCGACATTGTCTGCCGAGTCTACTCTACATATATGCACATCACTCTCTCTATAATCTCGCGGATTAGGTGAAATCGCCGTAGTACATGTTTGGACCTCTCGGTGAGATCTAGGTTCCTTAGAATGGGAAATAGCCCCATTGTTATCACAATAGAGGTCTATCGGGTTCGCAATACTAGGAACCACATCGAGGTCGGAAATAAATTTCCTGATCCAAACTGCCTCCTTAGCTGCTTCACAAGCTGCTATGTACTCGGCCTCTGTCGTAGAATCTGCGATGGTTGATTGCTTTGAAGCTGCGCCCGACTCACAGGCACCTCTATTCAAGTTAAACACATATCCGGATTGCGATCGGAAATCATCTCTGTCGGTTTGGAAACTAGCATCGGTGTAACCACTTACAACGAGCTCATCCGCCCCTCCATAAATCAAGAATGTATCCTTAGTCCTTCGCAAGTACTTGAGGATATTCTTGGTCGAGATCCGAGTGACGTTCACCGTAATTAGATCGGGTATCTCGCTCGTAATGCTTAAAGGCAAACGAGACATACAGGGCGAGTACATATCATGGCGTACATGATGGATCCTATGGCGAAGCATAAGGAATCTCTTTCATGCGTTCTAATTCGGCGGGCGTTTTAGAACACTTGTTCCTTCGACGAAACAGTACCATGTGCCATAGGACAAAGTCCTTTCTTAGACTCTTGCATGCTAAACCGCTTTAGCACCTTGTCTATATATGTACTCGACTTAGGCCAATGAGTCTCCCGGATCTATCTCTATAGATCTTGACTCCCCGAGAATATAGTCAGGCTTCGCCTAAGTCTTTCATAGAGAAACACGTACTCAACCAAGCCTTTACGAGACTTTTAAGGTTGGTATGTCGTTTCCAATGAGTAGTATGTCATCTACATACAAAACCGGAAATACAATTGAGCTCCCACTAACCTTTTTGTAAACACGAGGTTCATCCTCATTTCTAATGAAGCCAAACTCACGGGACGGCATCATTAAAAGCGGATGTTCGACTTCGAGAAGCTCTGCTTGAGTCCATAAATGGATCTCTGAAGCTTACATACTTTTCGGGAATTCTCGGAGTGACAAAACCTTCGAGCTGTGTCATATACACATCCTCATCAAGTTTTCCATTAAGGAAAGCGGTTTTGACATCCATTTGCCGATTTCGTAGTCATAGTAAGCTGCAATAGCAAGCAAAATCCTAATGGACTTGAACATAACTACGGGGAAAAGGTCTCATCATAGTCAATACCATGAATTTGTTTGAAACCTTTCGCGACCGATCGCCGCTTATGCGTTTGTACATTCCCTTCCATGTCGGTTTTAATCTTAAAAAACCCATTTGCACCCTATGGGAGTTACCCCTTCGGGTGGGTCAACCAAGATCCGAGACTTGGTTTGTGTACATGGAGTCCATTTCGAGATCTCATGGCCTCAAGTCATTTCTCGAATGCAGGGGACATTAATTGCTGTTTGTAGGTGGAAGGTTCATCGTGATCCACAAACATAACATCACCATGTTACGTTATGAAAAATCCAAATTTTTACGGAGGTGGACGACGAACTCTACCGGACCTACGCAATTCTTGTGTTTCTTGAGTAGTCGTTTGTTGCTGCATAGTTGTTTGTGGCACTTTCTTTGCACAACAACTTGTGGAGTCTGTTCAATTTCCATCTCATCATTAGTGCTAGTTTGAGAGTCCGGAACTTCAGAAAGTTCTACACTACTCCCACTTGTGTTTCTAGAAACAAATTCTTTTTTCTAGAAAGACTCTCGTCTGAGCAACAAACACTTTGTTCTCGTTAGGGATATAAAAGTAGTATCCTTTAGTTTCCTTAGGATAACCTACAAATATGCACTTTTCGATTTTGGAGCCGACTTATCGGAAGCCGAGCGTTTTACAAACGCTTCACGGCCCCAAATCTTGAGGAAAGACAAAGCTGGGGACGCTTCCCGAGTCCATAACTCGTATGGCGTCTTTGCAAGCTGATTTAGATGGAGCAGCGGTTAAGTGTTAAAGATGTCTGTCTCTAGTGCGTGTCCCCCAAAAGGAATTGGGCGAGGCTCGTGTGACTCATCATAGAACGAACCATAACTAATAAGGTTATGTTCCTCCTTTCAGATACACCATTCCATTGTGGAGTAGCTGGAGGAGAAAGTTGTGAAACGATTCCACAAGCTTTTAGATAGTCACAGAATTCTTGACTCAAGTATTCTCCTCCTCGATCACATCGAAAAACCTTAATACTCTTTCCAAGTTGGTTTTCTACTTCAAGTTTAAACTCTTTAAACTTAGCAAATGCTTCGGATTTGTGTTTCATCAAGAACACATATCCATACCTACTGAAGTCATCAGTAAAGGTAATGAAGTAGAGGTAACCACCCCTTGCATGTATATTAAAAGGGCCACATACATCACTATGTATTAGTCCTAATAAAGCATCAGCTCTCTCACCTAGCTTAGTGAAAGGTGATGCTGTCATCTTACCCAACAAACAAGATTCGCATCGATCATAAGACTCGAAGTCAAATGATTCCAACAGCCCATCTTTATGGAGTTTGGATATGCGATCTTCGTTTATGTGGCCTAAGCGACAATGCCAGAGGTATGTCGGATTAGAATCATTAGTCTTAATCCTTTTGGTATTTATGTTTAAAATTGGCATATCAAGGTCTAAAATATATAGACCATTAATTAAAGAGGCGCTTGCATAAAACATATTATCCAGAAATAACGACAATCGTTGGTTTTTGATCGAAATATCAAGACCGTTCTTGTCCAAACAAGAAACTGAAATAATATTTTTAATTAAACTAGGTACATAGAAACAGTTTTCTAAACCCAAAACAAGCCCTGAAGGCAAAGTAAAAGTACAAGTCCCCTACGACTAGAGGTCAGCAACACGTGCTCCGTTGCCTACTCGTAGTTCCACTTCACCATTTGCCAACTCTCTACTCCTTTGCAGTCCCTGCACATTAGTACAAATGTGAGAACCACATCCGGTATCAAATACCCAAGAAGTAGTTGTATTTAAATTGATATCAATCATATTAATATCTATAACATAAATACCGAGCCCGTAGCAACAATTGCTTTCTCCTTTTCCGACCTTTTTACTGCAAGATAGCTTTTGCGGTTCCTTTTCAGTGACCCTTCTCACCACAATGATGACGAGATAGAGTCCTTGGCTACACCACCCTTAGGTTTCGAGTGCATTGTTGAAAGTGGTTTGCTTGCCCTCGGGCTTACCTTTCGGCTTTGCCTTTGGATTTCGCAAAACCTTTGCCTTTGCCCTTTTGCACCATCGGTATGGTGTTGGGCTTGGACTTGCCTATTTCCTTCTCGGCAGTCCTTAGCATATTCAACAACTCGAGCAATGGCTTGTCAATTTCATTCATGTGATAATTCGAGAATGAATTGGTCGAATGACTCGAGCAACGATTGCAAGATCAAATCGGTCGACTGACTCTTGTCCCAAAGGAAATCCCAGTTTTTCAAGGTTCTTAACATAACCTATCATCTTAAGAACGTGAGTTCCTACCGGCATTCCCTCGGACATTTTTGCACTGAAAGAGATTTCGATACATCGAATCTCTCTGGCGTGCTTGCCCCTGATATAGTTGCTTCGAGTTAGCCGACATCTCATAAGCCCCCCATGTCCTCATGTTGCTTACGAAGCTCGGAGTTCATGGTGACAAGCATGAGGCTAGACACATCTAAAGCATCACTAACATGCTTCGATAGCGAGTCCTTTCAGCGGTCGTAGCACGAGCCTCCGGTATAGCGAGAATAGGGTCGTTCGGGACATACTGACTTTCTTTCATGCTTGGGAGCGATTCTCAAGTTCTGAACCCGATCGAGGAAGTTAACTCCCTCTAATTTGTCCTTCTCAAGGGACGGAACGCAGATGATAGTGTTTGGTTTGAATTTGCCATTTTCTACAACAAAAATATATGCAAAGTAAGTACCGATTTAAAAAATCATTATTAGGTCTTTATCTTTTTAATGATTTCTCCCACTATTTTCTTCGAGTGAATAACCCTCAATATCAACTTGGAAAGTTCGTTAACTTTCTAGCGGGCCAAGATCCATATTTCACCTCGTTCTGAGTCACCTTTGGCTGATCGCCCAAAACTTAGTTATTTAGGTAGGCAACGTTTGCCAATTACATCAAATTATGTAATTCTTGGTTAGTTGAGTGAATAACATTTATTCAAGCGTATCATTATACACTTTTCTCAACTCTTTTGCCTCTAGATCCTCAATCCATCTATTGAGATAATCTAGTTAACTAGGACCCTAAGTTTTAGCGGCGGATATCACAACTTATCCTTCGCCTCACCCGGATAGAC
This sequence comes from Vinca minor, assembly GCA_026122235.1. NCBI lineage: Eukaryota > Viridiplantae > Streptophyta > Magnoliopsida > Gentianales > Apocynaceae > Vinca > Vinca minor. The sequence continues at coordinate 1,029,494 of JAOCZM010000118.1, forward strand.
ACGTATGCACAGCTTTGGCATGTCCCATACTAATGTCGATCTAGGCCTTGACGAGGGCCAAACTTAGGAAGGCACTAATTAATATTTTAAATGAGGGATTTCGTTTTTAACAATCTCACCAGAAAAGCATAAATAAAAGCAGTTTATGCTTATATACTTATGCATCAATACATAAAATAAAAATGCAATAGTAATCACCATATCCTATTCGGTTTTTCCAAGCCAATGGAAAAACCGTGAAAGTCAATCTAAGGGTGTAAAATGAAAAACATCTATTCTACACCGTCTTGACCTTCGAGTTGGTTACCTCCAAATCTTCATCATCTCATTTGTACCTTCTCCTAATCTAGAATTACAAAATTTCTAAGGAAACCTCGAGTTACATTCGAGGAGATATAATGAGAATAAAATTACAACTTTTTGAATGATAAAATAGGCACGATACGCGAGATCGTATTATAAAATAAAACCAACGAGGGGTAAAAGGCGACTACTATGCATCATGCTCAATTAACATAACATTTTATGGAAAAAGCGAGCAAGCAGCAAACAAATGAACATTTCATATTGTCTCAGGTTCGGTCGACCGGTCAGGGTCTTCGGTCGACCGAAGACCAACTCGGTTGATCCGAACAAGTATCATTTAGCTACTGTCTTGCCTCGGTCGACCGAAGATGAGTCCCGATCGACCGAAGTGACAAAAACTGAGAGTTTTTCCAGCTTTTGAATGACTTCAAAACTGGAAATTCTCAACAGATATACATACATAAAGCTGGAAAAGCATGTCATACATGATTTATTACATTTCTAGCAATCCTAAGGCATGCATAACATAGATTCATAATCTATATTCAAACACTATAACACTTAAAGTCTATAGGGTACTCGTGAGTGGCTCTGATACCACTGTTAGAGGAATAACCGGGTCACACATAAATGCGCAGCGAAATAAAACTTGACCCGCCTCTACCAGGATCTTCCACGAGTAAGAACCTACAACTATGGGATAGTGTTTTACCTTATATTGATGCTAGAATGGCTGAAACGCTTTCAGCGGTATGTTGTCACGAATGCGAACACCACAATGCAGGGCTCCGTCTCTCCCGAGTATCCACTCGATCTTCCGGGGATGGTCTTCTACTGCTTGGTGCTAGCCAACGCCTTGTAGAAGCTTTGAAGACACTCTTCAATGGAGTATGTATTTCAGACCTTATCAGAAGAATAAGATACATAATTTCTAACTTCTTTCCTATTAGCAAAAAGCTAGAAAACAAGTCTAGAAATCTATCTTTTCTTTTCTCTCTAAAAACTCACTTTTCTCTCTTCTCTCTAAGCTTCAAAAGCTGGAGAAAAACTGATTAATATGAAATGGGAAAAATCAGTATTTTTCCCTTAGTCTATCAAGAGAGAGTGGGGAGAGATAAAGGGGAAAGTGGGAGATCATGGAGGAAACCACTCCTCCACTTTCTCCACTCTTTTAACCTCTAGATAAGAGACATATGAGCTGAAAATATGTGTCCAATTTTCCAGCCATAAGGTCGGTCCAAAACGGGTCGGTCGGCCCAATCATATTGGTCGGCCCAACCCGATTAAGGGCCCAATCCAATCCCGGCCCGACCCGGCCCAATCGAATTGGCGCACCTTAGATTAAATGTACTCCAACACCTACAGGGTCACATGCATAGACGAGCTAACGAGCTTCATGTCCAGATTAAATGAATCTAGAATGTGTCTAGGTTCATTGTATCTGACATTTATTTTTCTGAGAATAATAAAGCGTTATTATTCGAATTAGAGATAAGGGGCATTTTCGGTATAGCTGGGATTACGTGGGAGTTATTATCCGATAAAGACTCCCACTACCAGCAGAAGTCTAGAGGACGTGGGAGTTATAGACTCCCACTGCCAAAAGAGGTGGATAGGACGTGGGAGTTGTGTTTGTAACAACCTGTCACTCCCTATATAAACTTCTCTTGGCCGAAACCCTAGGTGTTAATGCTTTTTAGCCGAAATACCAAAAAGACCTAGAAAATCAGATTTTCTATTCTGCCTCTCCCTTTTCTCTATAATTCCCGAAACTCAGAAAAACGAAGAGGTAGCAATCACTATTCGTTTCTTCGCCTGGATACCGATAAAGGGATATTCCGCAAAGGGAAATCCATTGGTGGTAGCAACGTATCCAAGAAACAACATATTTCATTCAAGAATCAGATTCTTGAACCCGAAAAGTAAGTGTCTATCTAGTTTTTTTTTCCGATTCCTATGGTATGAATGGATCCTTCGGGGGAGGACTCATGGGTTTTTATAACGAGTTTCTGCCCATGAATCCCTTCAAGTAACACCCGCCTCTGAATACAAGATACAGGAGTCCGAGGATTTTTGGCGTCTTAGTTTTAATTGTAACGTGCACTACAAGAAAAACGCCTATTAGCTACGGTCGATTCCGTAGCAAATCCGTAGTTAATACACGATTAGCTACGGAATTACTACGGAACTAAACCGTAGCTATATTCGCGTCGCTAAATTAAATTAGCTACGGAATATTAATCCGTAGCAAATTAGCTACGGAAATTCTGTAGTTAACTTTCACCCGGGTCACTTAAAATGGGTATGGTAACTACGGATTTGCTACGGAATAATTTTAATTTAACTACAGAATAACTACGGTATTTATTTGTTATTTTTAAAAATAAATTTACGTAGCTACGGATTTGCTACGGAATATTTTTAATTTAATCTATGATATTTATTTATTTTTTAATAATAAATTTTATTGACTACGGATTAGCTACAGAATATTTTAATTTAATTTAATAGTTGGCTACGGATTTGCTACGGAAATATTCATTTAAATAATATAAAATAGAATTATTTTCGTAGCTAATCTGTAGCTATTAGGTACGCTCTTTTACCATAAAATGCATATATGCTACTAGCTCCCTGCCAAAACAGAAATGATACCAAACAATTTATATGCACAATCTGCCTTAAGCAATTATTTCAAGCCAACTAATCCAAAAACGTTGAGCACAATCTAAGTGAAATACTTAATACAATCCAAACAAAAAGCTTAACACAATCCAAGCCAAAAGTCTAATACAATCCAAGTGTTCAAGTTTAAAAACTAAAAACTATCCAAACAACAAACTTAAAACATCCAAGAAACAAACTTAAAACAAATGTCATCTAATGGCGGTAATCATCTGCATGTGTAACCAGAGTACACACCATCCCCAGGTCCTTTTGTCACTGGAAGCGACTCACCGGTCAGAGCCGACTGCATATACAGAACTTAAGGTTTCAGTAACTCAAAAAATCATATACATATATCAATGATAAAAGGTACAATTAACCAAGAACAGAATACTAACTTGGTCAATTTTTAGAGGATCACCATCCAATAATCGAGCATCAGCAGGAATGATATCTCCGAGCTTTACACTGATTATATCTCCAGGCACCAGAATAGCAGCATCTTTCTCACCCCACCTTCCGTCTCGCAATACCTTCATAAGAACAAGTAAAATATGGAACAAAAATTAAATAACTCAAAATATTGAAAAATGCAAAGCCATCCAATAGAACTGAACAAAGAACCTTGGCTTTAGGAGCGAGACGAGCCATAAGAGCAGCTACTGCATTCCCGGCATTTTTCTCCTCAATAAAACTAATTGTTGAGTTTATCACGAGCAAAGTTATAATTCCAACAAAATCTTGCCAATCTGGAGGCTTCCCCTGTAATTTTGATACAAAATATTTAAATAAAATCCATAAAAATTGCAAAATATCCAAAGCATCTAAAATTATCCAAGACCCAGAGGTTAAAATTCATTTCTAGGTTAGCTCTGTTGGAGTACATTTAATCTAAAGTGCGCCAATTCGATTGGGCCGGGCCGGGCCGGGATTGGATTGGGCCCTTAATCGGGTTGGGCTGACCAATATGATTGGGCCGACCGACCCGTTTGGACCGACCTTATGGCTGGAATGTTAGACATAAATTCAGCCCTCTTGATGGTGGTTGAAGTGCCACGAGAGAGTGGAGGAGTAATTCTCTCCATGATCTCCCACTTCCCCCATTATCTCACCCCACTCTCTCTTGATAGACTAGAGGAAAAATTCAGATTTTTCCTATCATTCTTATCAGTTTTCTCCAGCCTTTTGAAGCTAAGAGAATAGAGAGAAAAAGTGAGTTTTAGAGAGAAAAAGACAAGACAAATTTCTGGACTTTTTTCTTGCATTTTTGCTAATAGAAAAGAAGTTAGAAAGCTTGTTTCTTGTTCTTGAAAAGGTCGTTCATACTCCATCCATTGAAGAGTGTCTTCAAAGCTTCTACAAGGCGTTGGCTAGCACCAAGCAGTAGAAGACCATCTCCGGAAGATCGAGTGGATACCGGAAGAGACGGAGCCTGCAAGAGGGTGTTCCGTTTGTTACAACAAACCGCTGAAAGCGTTTCAGCCATTCTAGCATCCATATAAGGTAAAACACTATCCCATAGTCGTAGGTACTTACTCGTGAAAGATCCTGATAGAGGCGGGTCAAAGTTATTTCCGCTGCGCTTATGTGTATGACCCGGTTATTCCTCTAACAAGCTCACCACAAGTAGAATCTATGAAGAATATGCTACTATCTAAGAATTACAGCGGCAAGTTTGATGGCACATTACAAGTCTGCTAAGAACAGAATTTTAACACACACAAGATGGTTCTGTAAATTTTAACACACACAACATCAGCCGCCTTCATGCGAAATCCATGGTTAATTTCAGCAGAAATTATGTGAATTTGAACAAATATGTGGAAGCAAATTAAGCAATGCTACTAATTCAATAAAATTGATAGCATAAAGCTAGGATGATAGCATAGCAAATTAAGCAATGCTACTAATTCATCTTCTTCATTGTTAAAGGGCAAAATTGGAAAAAAACTCAAAAGAAAGAACACCATTGTCAAGAGCAACAAAAATCAACGCCCAAAATCAAAGTCAAGAACACCATTGATAAACGAAACTTACTGTAAAGTTAGAGCAAGGAATTCATGATAGAACATCCAGAAAGCACCTCCAAACTAAGAACACCAAATCTGCCAGTGAAATAATCCGAAAAACAGAGGAATGATAAACAGAAAGATGGCGGCGTGGTGGTGAGGTTCGCAGCAAAGGACAGAAAAGGAGGAAGAAGAGAAAGAAGGCGGTGGCGGCTGCGGCCAAGTGCCGGAAAAGTGGGAAAGGCACGGCTGAGAGGAGAGGGAGAGAGAGGCTGCGGCTGTGGATGGAAAGGAAGAAGAAGAAAATGAAAATTAGGGTTAGGGTCTCCTTAAGAGAGGTTTTTTTAGTTTAATTTATTTTTTGTTTGCTACGGAATTGAGGGCCAATATTCCCGCCAATAAAATTCACGTTTCCGTAGTAATTCCGTAGCAAACGAAAATTTAGTTTAATTTATTTTTTTGTTGGATAACAAATACCGCTACGGATTTGCTACGGAAATAAAATTATAATATCGAAAAGGGCAAACAAAAATAATTAATAAAATTTCATATATGTTTGCTACGGAATTTCTATAGCAAACGGAAAAAACATTTGCTACGGAAATTCCGTAGCAAACGAAAAATAATTAATAAAATTTCACATACACGTTTGCTACGGAAATTCCGTAGCAAACGAAAAATAATTAATGAAAGTTCATATACACGTTTGCTACGGAAGTTCCGTAGCAAACGAAAAATAATTAATAAAATTTCATATTAGCAAATGAAAAATAATTAATAAAATTTCATATATGTTTGACGGAAAAAAAATGAGCGCCAATATTCCAGCCAATAAAATTCACGTTTCCGTAGTGATTTCGTAGCAAACGAAAATTTAGTTTAATTTATTTTTTTGTTGTATAACAAATATTGCTACGGATTTGCTACGGAAATAAAATTATAATATCGAAAAGGGCAAACAAAAATAATTAATAAAATTTCATATATGTTTGCTACGGAATTTCCGTAGCAAACGGGAAAAAAATTTAGCGCCAATATTCCCGCCAATAAAATCCACATTTCCGTAGCAATTCCGTAGCTAAGCGTGATAAGTTTAACCCACAAAAAAAAAACCCGCCAATTTTGCTACGTCTTTGCTACGGAATAGCTATCGAAAATTATCCGTAGTTAATATAGAAACATTAACTACGGAAATAATTCCGTAGCTAAAATCCGTAGCGAATAGGCGTTTTTCTTGTAGTGGTGGTCTAGATTGTAGGGTATTTATATCCCTAATTAAATGATGACTTTGGAAAACATTATGTCTAGGCTAAGAAAACCAAGTTTAGTATCTAAATGAACTAAGAAGAAAATTGTGTGGCTTGATTTAGTATCTTTTTGGACTAAAATGTAATTTTGAGAACGTGATGGACTAATTTGAACTTTTAAAAAAATTTAGAGACTTATATGCAATTTGAGATCCTAATTTGTCTATAAATAGAGCCTGGGGGGGAGAGGAATCAGCCCTCTCTTTTCTTCTTCCTTGCTCCCAACGTTAGAAAACACACACTATACCAAGAACACTCACTCACTTTGCAATTTTCCTCTCATAGTTGTGTTGCATGTCATAAAAAATGGATGCTCCTTGATGATCCATGCTATACCCCCCCCCCAATTTCATATCCTATTTTGGTAAGTGAAGTAAATTGATTGTGGATTGTTAACATTTAAATGTTCAATTTCTTTTAATTTTCCTTGGTCGTTTCACCGTTGTTCACCGATATATGTATATGTATAGATATCAAGATTTCTTTGTTTTCTTATGATTGTAATTGGTTATTATCCCTGATGAAATCATGGTCATCCATTACTCTGTTACTTTTTTTAAAAAAAAATGTAGTCTTTTGTTTGTTCGTGTCTTCATTGCGGTTGTCGAGCATGATTTTTCTTTTTCCAATTTATTTATTCAATTATTTTTCGCTTGCTATTGGACATGTTGAGCCGTCTGTTTCTTTGTTTACGTTCTCTTTTACACAGTCACCTGATTGAGTGTATTAAAGCATTGACTTTCTGTTTCTTTTTGTTTATTTGTGGTCTTCATGTTATGAGTATAATGAGTCTTCTTTTATTATTTTATTATTTTATTTTTCTTTTGTTACCAGTAAGGCCTGTGGTAGGTCCTGGATATGGGTGGTAAAATATACTAAGTGTGGTAGGTCCTGGATATGGGTGGAAATGAAATGAGCTGAGCTGAGCTAAGGCTAACTCAGGCTAAGCTCACACTAAATTTTCCTAGCTCATATTTGATGTGAGCTAATTTTCCTAGCGCAAGCTTAGCTCATCAGTAGCTCACGAGAAGCTTAGCTCAGCTCATTTATCTACAAATATTTTAGAAAAAGTACGGTGACTTATAATATGAGTTTAATATCCAACTTATACAAAATAAATCAATAGATTTTATTAGCACAATGACATATAATGTAAGTTTTATGTCTCTAAACTAATAATAGTATGTAAAGACTCCAGTTAACAAAATTAAAAAAATCTTAGCAAAATATAAAATTAAACCAATAAAAGTTTAGCTAACAAATATTCTAATTCTTATTATTAAACGAAAAAAGTCTCAAAAGTATTCTTATATAAGAAATTTATTTTGTGGCATGTTTTTCCACCTGAAAAGATAAAAATATAGTATTTTCATAAAAATAGTATTTTGTAGACTAATAATTAATTATCATCAGTCATAAAATACAAGTAGTAATACATAAGTGACTTGAGCCAATCTCCTTCACAACTCAATGCTTGAACTTCTTTCTGGGCAAAGTAGGTAGATATGAATCAATAACTCTTCCACTTTGATAAGATGAGAAGATTCTTTGTTTATTTTGCTTGAGAAGATGTGTGGCTACTTTTTTAAATGGTAAGTGAGACTATTTATATATATATATTGAGCCAGCTCTTGAGCCAAATGAGTCGAACTATATCTAGCTAAAGCTCGACTCGTATTTTAGATAAGCCAAAAATCTCGGCTCATGTATCGTTCGTTTAGCTCATGAGCTGAGCTCGTCTAGCCGAATATCGAATCGAATCGTGAGTTACTCACGAGTCGGCTCAACTTACTTCCACCCCTAGTCCTGGAGTTCCAAATTCTTTAGTTTGGGAAATAAAATTTTGGTTGTATTTTTTTTCTCTTTTTCCTTCAGAAATCACTTCTTCAAGCATGTAACATCTCACTAATTTCAAATCTACAAGCTCATTGAGGTTGCCTGCTAAATTTCTATGGTTGAACAATGCTTTTGTCTTTACATTACCAATTTGTGAATAAGCTTTCTTAAATGGGAAGTAGGTATGTTCTGTAGTTTTTGTCAAAGAAATGACATACATGGTTTTGAGTTACCTTGAGAAAGTAGAATTTGTTGCACTCGGATTTATTTTTAATAAAAGGATCCATTGTTTATCTAGGTAGAGAAACTCCTTCGAATTATTCTGATATCTATAGTCTACTACTGTTTCGCTACACCAAGTGAGTCCCCCAACTTAATCTATCCGAAATATTTTATAAATTATGTACTTTGTCGTACTTTGAATTGGATATTATGTATTGATCTTACACTGAAATTTTAGTGGTTTATGTTTCCTGTTTCATTTTCTTATTTCTTTTTAGAACCATAAACTGCTACATGAAAAAAAAAATTCATAATATTTTGAGAAGGTTATGTAAATATTCCGTTCTTAAATACTCTCAATTTGGAAGCTTGATATTCTTCAAAACTCATACTCTTCGAAACTCCTAAACGTAAGAGGTTACTATTCGGGTAACTTTTGTCTTGAGAAAATATTCCTTCTGACGAAAGCTTTGATTTGAACAAAGCGTTTGTTCTCCTGATCATTTTTCCTAGTAACCATTCCAAGACAAGAAGTTTACCATGTTTGTAACTTCTCGTCACGAACTTGAACTCCAGTGGATCTTTTGAAAATTATGGTCTACTTGGGATACATGTGTTTTACACAAAATTTTATAAGAAAAAGATTTGTTGAACTTGTTGGGAAGAACGAGTTCTTTTGAGCGTGAACAAAATTGTACCCCGTCATTTCATTCAAATTCTCGTTACACAAGTCATGAAAACCCCGTTCGACCCCTGAGCTCCCTCAGGATGCCGTCCGCTCTTCGAGATTCGCATGGGTACGTGGCTAGTCACCCGTATATGGGCTTCTTTCTCGACCGAGTTAGGACTTAAAATCTTGACGGATTCGAATCCGGGCATGTGTGGTAACTACAGAACGGGGAAAGCTTTGTGCTGACCGGGATTTTGCCGCAAGTGCCCAAAGTGCTATTTATTCTGATATAGGATGATTTTTCTGGGTTAGGAGTTCAACTTATGGCGATCGTTCTGGGACCCTAGGCTGGGCAGGTACCCAGTGCTTGGATGTCTCCCTTGAATTCGGTGGATAAGGTTGAAAAGAATATGATCAGGTGTACAGTAGGTATGACAAAGGGTTTCCGGGCTTCTACCTGAGTACCATTTACTTTGGGTTGAGGGTTTTTCGGATAAAGTCTGATGTACTCGACGGGGTTTCCGGACGGCATCTGATGTACCCTTGACCAATCTGGTTTTGTTTAAAGTAATTATATTTAAAAGGTTTTACTTTTTCTTTATGGAACTATCTCGAAACTAAATATGTATTTTGCACCTTTGGCCTGTATAAGAGGAATCTCTTTCCGAAGATTATTCACCGAAACTCTCTTCCGGTTTTTCCTCCCGAACTTGGTAAATTAATCAAAACAAAGATCTCACACGTCTGCACACACGAGGGTAACTCGCTGTGCTTTCGAGCTCACACGACTCTATTTTTCATCATATTCGTTTTCAGGTTAACGTAATGAAGGAAGACTCAGCAGATTCCAGTTATGGATCACTTGTTCGATTTTTCGTTATTTGTACCTCGGCCTTGCTTGTTACGTCTAGTATAGTTAAAGATTAGATTTTTTGACACCCTACTCAGTCGCAGTGATACCTAGCGGAGGAGTTGGGGGTGTCACAGTCTCTGTTGGATGCTTACAGGAAATACACTCATTCCCGATTTGAATGCATTTTGCCAAGTTTGAAGTCGTGGCCAATCCGTCCGACGAAGCACGCCAAAGAAATTGAACAATTCGAGGTGAGATTGGCAGGTGCCAAAGGGCCTTCCAAAATATTTCTTCCAAAGTAGCAGATGAAGACTCTAAAGTGGACAATATCCGCCTTTGCTCTGCCATTGCCGAATGGGAACCAGATTTTACAGTATAGATACCATCGAACTAAAATGCCAAATCATTATATCTGGACAATGAAGCTCTCCTAGAGGAATTCTAAGAATGGCGTTGACTTCATGAGGCCAAAAAATGTCTTGAATGAGATTAACATTCCATTTTCTTGGTGATGGGAAAATAAGATCCCAAACGTTTGCGTCGAATGGGAGATGCACATCATATGACGAGGATCAAAATGGTGGAGGTGCAGGCAACCAAAGGTCCTACCAAATCTTCATATTCTCTCCTGAGCCAATCCTCCAACGTAAACAAATATTTTGAGAGCAGCTCGTCCCTTGAGCAAGCTCTGCCATACCGTTGAAGACTGAGATCCTTGAGCCGCATCAAGTAGGCAACCATGCCTGTAATATTTCGCACAAAGGATCCTAGCGATAAGAGACTCAGGTTGCTGAATGATCCGCCAACATTGTTTAGCGAGAAACGCAAAATTAAATTGGTGCATATCACGGAGATTTAGCGAGGAGCTCCAAACTAAATTGGTGCATATCACGTAGATTAAGTCTTCCCCGCCACTTTGGTTGACACAATTTATCCCAAGATAGCCAATGAATCCCCTTCTCGGCGCTTCTTTTTCCCCAAAAAAATCTTCTTATCATGACCATAATGTCATCAAGGATAGAGCGAGTAATATAAAAACTTTGCATGACGTAAGTAGGAATAGCCTGAATCACAGATTTAACCTGTAGCTTCTTCCAAACCCGATCCTTTATATACGAAAAAATTTCGCGTTTATTGCAACCAATCATGAACGGTAACCCCAAATATTTTTCGTCACCTTACCCAAAATAAACCCCAAGAATGTCGCAAATGGTTACGGCATGCTGAGAATCAAAATCCTTACAAAAGTATAAGGATGACTTGTCATAATTAATAGATTGACCACTGTTGCTTTCATATTCAACAAGAATGTGCTTGATAGCCTGCACAATTGCCACAGATCCTTCCAAAAATAATAAGGAATCATTGACGAATAATAAATGAGTTAAAGAAGGGCCCGATCGTCCAAATTTGAGACCATTGATCAAACAGTCCCGCTCAACTTTACGAATCATCTCCAAAAACCCTCCAGAGCACATAATAAAAGGAAATGGTGAAAGTGGATCACCTTGTCGAAGCCCACATGAAGGAGTAATAGATTGGGAGGGTTTTCCATTGATGAGTATCCGGTAAGTAACAGAAGTAACACATTTCATAAGTAAAGACCGAAAATGAATAGCAAAGTTCATAGCTTCCATAATTAGCTCCAAATAACGCCATTCGACCCGGTCGAAGGCCTTACTCTTATCTAACTTTAAACCACAATGTTTAATCGCGCCATGCAACCCCGCTTTTATGCTATGGAAGCTTCAAAGGCCGCAATTGAGTTATCAGTTATAAGCCTCCCCTTTAAAAAGAACTTTGGGACGGCTCAATAACAAAGGAGAGAGCACACTTCAAATGGTTAACCAAGATAAGGACATTAATTTGTAAACTGAATTGCAAAAACTAATGGGGCCGAATTTCATCATACGAATAGGGGACTTGACTTTGTGGATAAAAAAAATAAAGGTATTATTGAGACCTTTAATATCACGATTGCCATTAAGGAAGCCTAAAACAAAGGACGATATCGAAGACCAAAAATAGACCAATATTTTTTGAGAAAAATAGTTTGCATACCATCGGGCCCCGGGGCCTTTTTTTAAGGGAGTTGCTTCAAAGCAGATAGAACTTCCTCAATGCCGAAAACCTCGGCTAGCTTATCATGCTCAGGACCAGAGAGCTCTTGGATGGGTAAATCTGCAAGGCTTTGTGGTAGAGTGCCATTTGATGAGTAAATTTCCACAAAGTAGTCCTTAGCAACATTTGCTAAATCCATTTCATCATCAACAATCTCACCCGTCACCGACTTTAGTTTTTCTATATAATTGCAAGATCGTTTCGAAGATGCTTTATGGTGAAAATAAGTGTTGTTCCGATCTCCCAGAGTTAACCAATCCGCCCTACTCATTTCTTTCCAAAACTCATCTAAATTGGACAAAAGAGAATTGAGCTCGCCCTTCAATCTCCGATCCTCCAAAATAGAGAAGTTTGGTGAATCCCATAAAGATGATAACTCATTCTGCTTTGATATAATATGCCTCTCCAAGTCCCCATAATTTTTCGATCCCCAAATTCAGAGTGTCTCGCGAACCCCGGTGATCTCGGCATAAACTTTCGAGCCATTACCCGTTCGCGGAAGTACCCATGCCAATTTAATAACTTATTCACATTCGGTATCATGGATCTAAAAAGGTTCGAAGCGAGTACCACTCCTTCTTTTTGAACCTGGTGGATGTAAGAAAAATCGCCAAATGATCTGAATGAGCCATGACAAGGTGCTTCACCATGATAGAAGTAAATAGTGCTCGCTAATCAGCATTCGATAGAATCCAATCTTTCTAGTACAAGACCAGTACCCCGTCCATTTGACCAAGTGAATTGAGAGCTGACGAACCCCAAGTCAACTAAATCACAGTCATGTACTCCCTCCTTTTGATTTTGAGATAGCAATTCATTATAGTCTCCCGCGCATAACCATGCTAGTTGGAAAAGAGAATGTAATCGACGCAACATAGTCCACGAGTGAGATCTTTATTCATGGTAGGGATTACCATAAAACCCAGTAAATCTCCAAGTAAGAGTCGATCCATCCCCAATCTTAACATAAATGTGACCACTTGAGTAGCTAAGTAAATTAACAGAAATTAAATCATCAGACCAAAGAACTACTAGACCACCACCCAAACCATTTCGATCCACAATAATACCAGACGAAAAACCCAAAGCAATGCGAATATTATTCATAGAAGAACATACAAGTTTCGTTTCCATAAGAAATACAAGAACGGGCTTCTTGACCTTAACAAGGTCTTTTAAATTATGAATTGCACGGCGGTGCCCCAAGCCCCAACAATTCAAGGATAAAATACTCATTGGATTCGGCGGGGCTACTCTGAGACAACCTCCGTCGTTACAGTACAATCGAAGAAACCAATAAACCTTGCACATTCGACTCAGCCCCATCGACCATAACGTCGAATAAGGCAACCAGAATCTTGAAGAGCAAGTTGAAGAGATTGAAAATCCTAAGGGAAACCCTAGTTGCATGCACGACGCTGAACCCCAAAAAGGGGAGAGAGAAGCCCTAAAAAGGGAGAGTCGTGGCTAATATAAAAAGTTGTTTCAACTAGTTTAATTTAATAATAGCATCCCTACAACAGTTAATTGTACATTATCATAAAAATAATGTTTGGGGCATGCAAAATGTAAAGATATCAATGTATTAGAAATTTTAGTCTAAGTATAATTTTATTTAGAAAAAACAAGATAGTAGAAGTATAGTTTTTATGTCATGGTTAATTGTTGTCCTATTGCTCAATAACTTAAAGGTAAATGAATTTAACGGAAGAACCATAATTTGATATATTTTGCATTTTTCAATCTAACTGTCAATTATCTTTTTAGTAAGCAAATATTTTTTTTGTTTCCTTTTTTGCTAAGTATTAAGCCAATCAAATTGAAAAAGAATGCATTTAACAATTTACTGAATAGGGAGAAGGGAAAAAATGAAAACAATACCTACTATCTTTAAAATCTTTTCAGAAATCTGTTTTTCCCTTTTTATATTTTTTTAGTGGTGCTTTAGAGAAATATTTTTTTAAATTATATATTTCTTACCAAAAATGCTCTCTAGAGAAATATTCTCTCTAGCCGAATAAGGCAACTTCCAATCAATTATTCCATCCTATAATTTAGGATCTTAATTGTCTTGATGCCCGCTCCGTCCATGGTGTCTCCTCCCCCGGTGCCTGATGGGGGAGGGGGTGGATTAAAAAGTCCTTTGCGGACATCTTGTCACAAACAAGGTATTTATTCTTTACTGATCAAGCCCCTTGATACGTTCAAGGGCGAACCAAGCTTGACTATTGAGGAAGATAAACACTCGATTTTGGAGGCTTCATGGCGTCTTGCTTGTGTAGGGAAGTTTCAGCGTCGATGGCCTCCATGTGAGAATTTCAAGGACTTAGGCAGAGTTGGGTTCAAAGGCGATTTTTGCGTGGGTTGTCTTAATAGCAATCACATCATCATCCGTTTTCAACAAGAAGAAGATTATTGTCGCTTTTGGCGACAGTGACAATGGAGATCTTGCAACCTTTGGATGAGGATGTTCAAATGGACGTTTGATTTTAGCGTTCATGAAGAACCTTTGATAGTCCCGAAATGGATAAGTTTTTGGGGTCTCCCATTACATCTGTTACATAAATCTAAACTATTTTCTCTAGCATCTGCAGTTTGAACACCCTCTCTTTGGATGAACCTACGACAAATCTTACACGGCCCAGTGTTGCTCGACTTTGTGTTGAACTTAATGTTTTAAAGGAATTGCCCAAACAGATATGAATTCACCATGCTAAATCAGGTACGAATTTTTGGCATGCAATTACTTATGATGACTTACCGGCTTATTGTATCTCTTGTATGTCTTTGGGTCATTCTCATGATAAATGTAAAAAGGGGCTTACGCAACTAACTAGATTGGAGAAGACGGTGATGCGTGATTCCGTGAAGAATAAGTCAGCCGTGGATGTCCCTAAGGGGAAGGTTGGTGCTTCTAATGATAGGGGTAAGAGGGTCTCGGACTTTCAGCGATTACGGGCCCCGTTGGAGAAAAATTGAGTTATGGCACCCACACCGTCGGAGAAGATGGGACGGCCATTAGAACCACCGAAACGTCGGAGTTACCGCCGGTGATTGGAACTGCTTGAGACCGCAGCGATGACTGAGACTGAGGCAGCGTAGACGGGGGAGCTACTTGAGCAGCCGGGAGAGATGGAAGATTGTAATTAGGAAGTTGCAAACGAATTCTTCACCGGATATTCTAGTCCAAGATACGCCGGATATTCTTGGGCAGATATGTGTGAATCAATAAAGAAAAATATGTGATGAAGATTTGGCTACTGATTTAGGCGATATTTTTGCTGAATGGGGAATTGATTGCGGATCTGGGGGATCAAGGCTAAGAATTATGGATGCAGATGAGTTGGTTACGAGACAGTCCTTGCCTGCCCCAACCCACCCGTCGACACCAAGTCTAGTGCTTTGTCTAACAGTAGCTGAGGATCCTTGATACGGTACCAACCTTGGGGCTGCCCAACTCAAGGGAACGTGTGTTACGATACAAAGAGGACTCTAAATTACATCTAGGAATGTTGCCCAAGTCAACCTCTTAAGTATCACAAGTGTACTAAGGAATGGACAGCTTTGCTACTGTTTGGTATAATGATCATATATTTCGATATAGGCATCCAATGAAGTTGATTCTAATTGCATATTAAAGATAATAGGCAGATCTACAACTTCTATGAAGATCACAAGACCAGATTCGGCCTTCTTAATATCCAATATTGTCGTACAAGTTGGCCCAACAAGCTGTCCATAATGGAGACGAATTTTAAGGGCATTTTAGTCTTTTGTACATTAAAGTCTATTCTAGACTTTAATTATTTTCAGCATATTAGTCACTATATTTAGGCTTATTTTCGTGTATAGAAAGTAGTTGCTATAATAAAGGGCATGTTGTCCATGTGTTAGTTAGTTGTTTAATAAGAGTCCTAATGCAACTAGGACTCTTCATAGATTTGGTAGTTATTTAGTTTCTAGCTGCCAAGATAATAGGAACAAGGGCCTATTATCTTGTTTAGGTAGTTACTTGATAGCAAGTTGTTATTCAAGAGTCCTAATTCTTCAAGGACTCTTATTTCCTTTCCTTGTTTTTGTTGGAACCGAAATTCCTCTACTTATAGAGTAATTTCGGCCACCTTTTACTTAGACTTGATCTATTGATATTTTGATTAAGGATATTCCTTTGATACTTGTTTATGAATTTCCGTTAGAACTTCATATTATTTGAGTTACTGTATCCACTAGCTTGTTTCTCTAGTTGTGGTGTTTCAGCCTTCATTGATACTTAGCCTGCCCGGGGTTGTGTTAAGTATATTCCAATAGAAACTATTTCGAGATAGAGAAAAATCTGCTAAAAAGCTGAACCTTTATATAAAACATCACAGTTTCGCATCAAGTGGTATCAGAGCAAAAGGTTGATCTCTATCTTGGTGTACCCTTACGCTTTTCAAAAAAAAAATTCTTGTTTGCTTGGAATAGACCGAGAAAGATAACAAAAAAATTATTACCACCATACGTAAAAGCCACCCAGAAGTAAAGAAATTGGCAGCCGGGTTATCCTAGACACGGATCAAACCAAAAGCAAACTTCCTTGTCCGCTTGGACACAAAGGAATTGGCTCTTGTTCCCTCTTGTTCTTGAATTAGTCGCCATCAAACTCATCAAATCAAGGTAATATCTTCCTGACACGGAGTTCTTGATAAAGGCGGCCAAGAAAAGGGTGAGTCTAAAGGTATAAGGTAAAGAAAGAAATCAAGAAAACAAGGTTTTCAAGATTTTAAAATTTTCGGTTACAGTTCACAGCACTATTCATCCGAAAATTCAAAGTCTATTTTCAAGAAATCAAGAAGCGTAAAGGTTACATCTTTTTAACGATTACTCTTATACTTTCTTTCTTTCTTAACTTTTTGCGTAGGTCAAGATAGGATTTCTTTCCATATTTTTTCAGCCTTCCATCAACACAACAATTCAATTTACCTAAATCATCTACAGTTGGAAGTTCTTAACAAGTATTTGTGGAATATTGAGAGAAAAAAAAATCAGATTACTATTCACGGTTACTGTTCACGGTTACTGTTCACAGATTACTATTCACAGATTACTATTTATATATTACTATTCACAGATTACTATTCATTCAATTTTTTTCATGTGAATTTTTCTACTAACGATTTGTGTGATTTTTTTTGGCAAAGATAATGTCTTTTGATGAAGGTACTTCGCAGCAAGGTGCCATGGATGGTGACAAGCTTTTCCGAGAATCAATGCAACAAACAATGAAAGCTATGATACAATCCATCAATGAACTTAAAATGGAGGTTCTTGAACTCAAGAACCATTCGGATAAAGGCAAAAGGGCAGCAAAAGATGATCAAGAAGATCAAGATTCTCAAGAATCCTTTGATCAAATTGCAAAAGACAACTTTCGGCAACATCAAGATTTTCAGCCGAAAGTTATTCCAAGGATGATGGACAATTATGCCTATGAACCGAGGCCAAATCAGCAATATCCAAGGTATGAGCCGAGACCATTTGTTCATGACCAAGGATTTGAACCGAGAGCCCCAAGGTATGATCCGAGACCAAATGCTCACAACCAAAGGTATGATCCGAGGCAAAACGTTCAAGACCAAAGGTATGATAATAATCTTGGTGCTATTAAGACCAAGATCCCTCCTTTCTTAGGTACTAATGACACTCAATTATTTTTAGATTGGACACGAAAAGTTAACCATGTTTTTTGATGTTCATAATTATTCGGAAGAGAAAAGGGTCAAATTAGCAGTCATGGAGTTTGGAGAATATGCATAAATTTGGTGGGATAATGAGATCCATGAATGGAGAAGATCGGGGCAAAGACCAATTGTTTCATGGGAAGATATGAAAGCGGTCATGACACGACGATTTGTACCTCAAAGTTTTAATCGTGATTTGTACAATCAACTTCAAAGATTGAGGCAAGGGACAAAGACCGTTGATGAATACTACAAGGAGATGGAGATGGCCATGATAAGATCAAACATCCGGGAAGATAATGAAGCTACTTTGGCGCGTTTCTTGGCTGGTCTAAATGACAAAATTAGACCCAAGGTAGAACGTGCTAAGCTTCGTAATCTTATTGATATGGTTTATTTTGCTGAACAGGTTGAGAGGCAGCAAAAAGAGAAGAGTTCAAGGACTAATTCGGCCAATTTTCAATCTTGGAAACGGCTAAATCAGTCCCTAAACAATTCTACTATTTTGCCGAGCCCAAATAATGCAAAGGGCAGTTTGGAGAGTACAAAAATAGCCACGGCTTCTTTTGGGGCAGCAACGGTACCAACCACTTCAAAACCGACCGATTTGAGAGCTAAATCAACTACATCAAATGATCGGGAATGTTTTAAGTGTAGAGGTAAAGGTCACTTTACTCGGGATTGTCCTAATAAAAGTGCCATGATCATGATGGATGACGGAACGTGGGTTAGTGATGAAGAAGAAACCGAGGACCCATTTTTGGGAGATGAAGCCGAGGGCAATGGAGAATTTCCCACGGTTGATGGTAATTTTCTTTTGGTTAATATGCAACTTTTACATTCTCAACCATTAAATGATTTGCATCAACACCGCAGTAATCTTTTTCAAACTACGTGCAATGTTAATGATAGAACATGTTTGGTTATTATTGATAATGGCAGCTGCACTAACGTTTGTTCTTATGAGATGGTAACCGCTTTAGATTTACTTATGAAAGCACATCCGATGCCATACAAGCTTTCTTGGTTAAACAATAGCGGGAAAATTAAAGTGGATAAGCAAGTAGAGTTTGACTTCCGCATTGGGAACTTTAAGGATACAGTTTTATGTGATGTGGTACCTATGACCGCAAGTCACATTATTCTGGGAAGACCTTGGCAATATGATAGGTTCGCGGATCATATTGGTCGAAGGAATGTTTACATGGCTACAAAAGATAACATTCGGTACACATTGCATCCTATGACACCGAATCAGGTTTGTGAGACTCAAAGAAAACTAACCAAGGGGAGAGAAAAGAGATTAAAAGAGCAAGAGTTGAAAAAAAAGAGCGAACCTATTCCTAAGGTACAAACCGAGGTAAAAAGGGATGACAAAGCCGAGAGCATTGTGAGGAAGAAGTCATGCTCACTAAAAGAGAAGAAAGAGTGTTTGTTTATCAATTTTGGAAAGGTAGATAGGGCTTTACGGGTAAATAAACCACTTGTTTTACTTGTTTTCAGAGAAACGGAGAGGTTATCTCTAATTACCAATTTCAATTTTGATGATTTAAATTCTTCTCTCCCTAGTGTATGTATTGATATTTTTCAGAAATTTCATGAAGTCTTCCCTAAGGAGTTGCCGAGAAGGTTACTTGTTAGCCTTCAAAATCGTGAAAGGTATAAACCATCTTTGGGTACAAATCAGCAAATTCAAACCCAAGGTGATTTAATTCTTGAAAAAAAGAAGGTAAGTATGTCTTTAAGTCCTTAAGTTAATCCGGGGAAAATTATACTAGAGCAAGAAAGGAATTTTAGATTATATACGGATAGTCTCAATGTTAATAACTTAATGTGTAAGTATAGACATCCGATTCCTTACTTTGATAAAGTACTTGTTGCTCGTAAAAACCGAGAGAATCATATTGAACATCTTAGAGCAGTTTTTACTATTTCAAAAGCACATACTTGGTATACTTGTTAGAGGAATAACCGGGTCTAAAACAAGTTATGCAGCGGAAATAAAACGACCCGCCTCTAATAGGATCTTTCACGAGTAAGAACCTTAGACTACGTGATCGCATTATACTTTTCGAAGTGCAGAATAAGGCTGAAACGGTTTCAGCTGTAGGTTTGTTGTCACGAACGGAACGCCACTAACGCAGGCTCCGCCTCTCCCAATATCTACTCGATCTTTCGGGGATGGTCCTCTACCGCTTGGTGCTAGCCAACGCCTCGTAGAAGTCTTGAAGACACTCTTCAAGATGGAATATATATATATGGTGGATATATGACCTAAAAGAAGAACAAGAAACAGTTTTCTTACTTCTTTTCTATTAGCCAAAGCTAGAAAACAAGTATATAGAAAAGCTGTCTTTTCTTTAACCTTTTAAAAGCTGGAGAATACTAAGAAAAATGCTGATTTTTCTTAGTCATTCAAGGGAGAGTGTGGAGAGAGAAAGAGGGAAGTGGGAGATCATGGAGGAAACCACTCCTCCACATTCTCCACCACTTCAACCTCCTTCTAAGAGATAAGAGCTGAAAATATATCCAATTTTCCAGCAATAAGGTCGGTCCAAATGGGTTGAGTCGGCCCAACCCGATTAAGGGCCCAATCCAATCCCGGCCCGGCCCGGCCCAATCGAATTGGCGCACCTTAGATTAAATGTACTCCAAAAAGCCCAATCCAGTTGATCTATGAGTGCGACCCAGGAGGTATCTATGATTTTGGCCGTGACATCATATGTCACAGGTAATGAGAGGTATCTAGCAACGCATCATTACCCCCAATTCATAAATATCTGGTGACTATCATAATCACACCATTTGACATTTGTATTTAAATCCTTTTGTCCTTGATATCTAGATTGAACACAAGTCATGGAAAAAGTCACACTTGTATTGTCCAGTCTTTTAGTTTCTTGATTCGCGAGTAGACTAATCAAATGACATCAATATCATATACTAATTCATTTGTTCATGGCCATGAATTAGTCAGACTCCATCAAAGGGGCCCAAGATATCGCTCCTGCTATATAGGAGGGACAAATCCTTTCTGCATCCCATTCATCCTGAACAAGATTCGTGATATACCCAATAAATGCCTTTATTGCTCACCCTGTTACGGATAGCGTTTAACATTATCAAAGCATAACACTAGCCATGCAAGAACTCTTGTGAGACCTCAAGTCGAAGGATCTCATATACAACCCAGTAAAAAATTGAGAAACACCGTTGACTATTACATAACAACCCATGGTGTGTTTCTCATGTCGGGTTTGTCCAGTATAATGATTCTCTAATCATATATACCCATGTGACGATCCGATATCTTATATCAATCACTGCACATACTAGTCTTACGCATTATTATTGTCCTCGAAGATTCCATAATAATGTTCGACTAGGGACGTTTCAGAATCATAACAATTATGAATACTATTCTAAGGACATATTATTTCATTATGTTTTTAAGAACGCAGAAGCATATTGATATAATACTGGAATTTATGCCTTTTAACTTTTTATTCATCAAAATGAAAATTACATAAATACGATACAATAATCTCCCACTTGCACTAAAGACCCAAAATCATCTACTGATTGGTCTTTAAGGGCATACTAATGACTGTCTCTAAAGATCAGCCCTCCAGATATCGAATACCTATGGAGCTAGTGTGACGATCATGCTGCTGCTGCGATAGTGGCTTTGTCAGTGGATCGGCGACAGTGTCTGCCGAATCTACTCTACATATATGCACATCACCTCTTTCTATAATCTCCCCGATTAGGTGAAAACGTCGTAGTACATGTTTGGACCTCTGGTGAGATCTGGGTTCCCTAGATTGTGAAATAGCCCCATTGTTGTCACAATAGAGGTCTATCGGGTTCGCAATACTAGGAACCACATCGAGCTCGGAAATAAATTTCCTGATCCAAACTGCCTCCTTAGCTGCTTCACAAGCTGCTATGTACTCGGCCTCTATCGTAGAATCTGCGATGGTCGATTGCTTTGAACTGTGCCAGCTCACAGCACCTCCATTCAAGTTAAACACATATCCCGATTGCGATCGAAAATCATCTCTATCGGTTTGAAACTAGCATCGGTGTAACCACTTACAACGAGCTCATCCGCCCCTCCATAAATCAAGAATGTATCCTTAGTCCTTCGTAAGTACTTGAGGATATTCTTGACTGAGATCCAGTGACGTTCACCTAATTAGACTGGTATCTGCTCGTAAGGCTTAAGGCAAACGAGACATCTGGGCGAGTACATAACATGGCGTACATGATGGATCCTATGGCGAAGCATAAGGGATCTCTTTCATGCGTTCTAATTCGGCGAGGCATTTTAGAACACTCGTTTGATCGACGAAAGCAGTACCATGTGCCATAGGACAAAGGCCCTTCTTCGACTCTTGCATGCTAAACCGCTTTAGCACCTTGTCTATATATGTACTCGACTTAGGCCAATGAGTCTCCCTGGATCTATCTCTATAGAGCTTGACTCCCCGTAATATAGCTGGCATCGCCTAAGTCTTTCATAGAGAAACACGTACTCAACCAAGCCTTGACGGACTTTAAGGTTGGTATGTCGTTTCCAATGAGTAGTATGTCATCTACATACAAAACCGAGGAATACGATTGAGCTCCCACTAACCTTCTTGTAAACACAAGGCTCATCCTCATTTCTAATGAAGCCAAACTCACTGGACGGCATCATTAAAAGCGGATGTTCCAGCTTTCGAGAAGCTCTGCTTGAGTCCATAAATGGATCTCTAAAGCTTACATACTTTTCCAAACGATTCTCCGGGAGTGACAAAACCTTCAGCTGTGTCATATACACATTCTCTTCAAGTTTTCCATTAAGGAAAGCGGTTTTGACATCCATTTGCCAGATTTTAAGTTCTAAGAAAGCTGCAATAGCAAGCAAAATCCGAATGGACTTGAACATAACTACAGGGGAAAAGGTCTCGTCATAGTCAATACCATGAACTTGTTTGAAACCTTTCGCGAACAGTCGCCCCTTGTACGTTTGTACATTCCCTTCCATGTCGGTTTTAATCTTAAAAACCCATTTGCACCCTATGGTAGTTACCCCTTCTGGTGTTGGTTTGTGTACATAGAGTCCATTTCAGATCTCATGGCCTCAAGCCATTTCTCAAAATCTGGGCTATTAATTGCCTGTTTGTAGGTTGAAGGTTCATCGTGATCCACAAACATAACATCACCATGTTCTGTTATGAAAAGACCAAATTTTTTCGGAGGTGGACGACGAACTCTACCGCACTCTACGCAATTCTTGTGTTTCTTGAATCAGTGCTTGCCGCACAACTGTTTGTGGCACTCGCCGCACAACAACTTGTGGAGTCTGTTCAATTTCCATCTTATCATTAGTGCTAGTTTGAGAGTCTGGAACTTCAGTAAGTTCTACGCTACTCCCACTCGTGTTTCTAGAAACAAATTCTTTTTCTAGAAAGACTCCCGTACGAGCAACAAACACTTTGTTTTCGTTAGGGATATAAAAGTAGTATCCTTTAGTTTCCTTAGGATAACCTACAAATATGCACTTTTCAGATTTTGGAGCCAGCTTATCAGAAGCTGAGCGTTTTACAAAAACTTCACAGCCCCAAATCTTGAAGAAAGACAAACTGGGATGCTTCCCAGTCCATAACTCGTATGGCGTCTTTGCAACTGATTTAGACGGAACACGGTCAAATGTTAAAGCTGCTGTCTCTAGTGCGTGTCCCCAAAAAGAATTGGGCAGGCTCGTGTGACTCATCATAGAACGAACAATATCTAATAAGGTTCTGTTCCTCCTTTCAGATACACCATTCCATTGTGGAGTAGCTGGAGGAGAAAGTTGTGAAACGATTCCACAATCCTTTAGATAGTCACAGAATTCTTGACTCAAGTATTCTCCTCCTCGATCAGATCGAAGAGCCTTAATACTCTTGCCAAGTGGTTTTCTACTTCTAGTTTAAACTTTTTAAACTTAGCAAATGCTTCGGATTTGTGTTTCATCAAGAACACATATCCATACCTACTGAAGTCATCAGTAAAGGTAATGATGTAGAGGTAACCACCCCTTGCATGTATATTAAAAGGGCCACATACATCACTATGTATTAGTCCTAATAAAGCATCGGCTCTCTCACCTAGCTTAGTGAAAGGTGATGCTGTCATCTTACCCAACAAACAAGATTCGCATCGATCATAAGACATGAAGTCAAATGATTTCAACAGCCCATCTTTATGGAGCTTGGATATGCGGTCTTCGTTTATGTGGCCTAAGCGACAATGCCAGAGGTATATCGGATTAGAATCATTAGTCTTAATCATTTTTGTATTTATATTTAATATTGGCATATCAAGGTCTAAAATATATAGACCATTAATCAAAGAGGCGCTTGCATAAAAAATATTATCCAAAACTAACGATAATCGTTGGTTTTTGATTGAAATCTCAAAATCTTTCTTGTCCAAACAAGAAACTGAAATAATATTCTTAGTTAAACTTGGTACATAGAAACAGTTTTCTAAACCCAAAACAAGCCCTGAAGGCAAAGTAAAAGTACAAGTCCCTACAGCTAGGGCTGCAACACGTGCTCCGTTGCCAACTCGTAGTTCCACTTCACCCTTTGCCAACTCTCTACTCCTTTGCAGTCCCTGCACATTAGTACAAATGTGAGAACCACATCGGGTATCAAGTACCCAAGAAGTAGTTGTATTTAAATTGATATCAATCATATTAATATCAACAACATAAATACCCGAGCCCGAATCAACATTTGCTTTCTCCTTTTCTAGCCTTTTTCCTGCAAAATAGCTTTTGCAGTTCCTTTTCCAGTGACCCTTTTCACCACAGTGATGACAGATAGAGTCCTTGGCTACACCACCCTTAGATTTCAGTGCATTGTTGAAAGTGGTTTGCTTGCCCTTGGGCTTACCTTTCGGTTTGCTTTTGGATTTCACAAAACCTTTGCCTTTGCCCTTTTGCACCATCAGTATGGTGTTGGGCTTGGACTTGCCTATTTCCTTCTCGGCAGTCCTCAGCATGTTCAAAAACTCAGGCAATGGCTTGTCAATTTCATTCATGTGATAATTCAGAATGATCTGACTGAATGACTCAGGCAACGATTGCAAGATCAAATCAGTCGACAGCTCTTGCCCCAAAGGAAATCCCAGTTTTTCAAGGTTTTGAACATAACCTACCATCTTAAGAACGTGAGTTCCTACTGGCATTCCTTCAGACATTTTGCATTGAAAAAGAGATTTCGATACGTCGAATCTCTCCTGGCGTGCTTGTCCCTGATATAGTTGCTTCAGGTGAGCCAGCATCTCATAAGCCCCCATGTCCTCATGTTGCTTCTGAAGCTCAGAGTTCATGGTGACAAGCATAAGGCTAGCCACATCTAAAGCATCACTACAATGCTTCTGATAAGCACTCCTTTCATCGGCCGAAGCGCGAGCCTCTGGTGTATCAGGAATAGGCTGTTCTAGAACATACAGCTTTCTTTCATGCTTGAGAACGATTCTCAAGTTCCTGAACTAGTCGAGGAAGTTAACTCCCTCTAATTTGTCCTTCTCAAGGACAGAACGCAGTGATAGTGTTTGGTTTGAATTTGCCATTTTCTACAACAAAATACATATGCAAAGTAAGTACCGAAAAAAAAAATCATTATTAGGTCTTTTATCTTTTTAATGATTTCTCCCACTATTTTCTTCGAGTGAATAACCCTCATTATCAACGCATAAAGTTCGTTAACTTTCTAGCGGGCCAAGATCCATATTTAACCTCGTTCTGAGTCAGCTTTGGCTGATCGCCCAAAACTTAGTTATTTAGGTAGGCAACGTTTGCCAATTACATCAAATTATGTAATTCTTGGTTAGTTGAGTGAATAACATTTATTCAAGCGTATCATTATACACTTTTCTCAACTCTTTTGCCTCTAGATCCTCAATCCATTTATTGAGATAATCCAGTTAACTAGGACCCTAAGTTTTTGCCGGCGGATATCACCCGGATAGACACGTATGTACAGCTTTGGCATGTCCCATACTAATGTCGATCTAGGCCTTGACGAGGGCCAAACTTAGGAAGGCACTAATTAATATTTAATTGAGAGGTTTTGTTTTTAACAATCTCACCAGAAAAGCATAAAATAAAACAGTTTATGCTTATACACATATGCATCCAATACATAAAAATAAAAATGCAATAGTAATCTCCATATCCTATTCGGTTTTTCCAAGCCAATGGAAAAACTGTGAACTCAATCTAAGGGTGTGAAAAGAAAACATTCTATTTTACACTGTCTTGACCTTCAGGTGGTTGTCTCCAAATCATCATCACAGCTGTACCTTCTCCTAATCTAGAATTACATAATTCTAAGGAAACCTCGAGTTACATTCGATGGGATTTGATGAGAAGAGAATTAAAACTTTTGATAAAAAGAGATAGGCACGATACGCAGATTGTATTTATAAAATAAACCAACAGGGTAAAGGCGATTACTATGCATCATGCTCAACTAACATAACAATTTATGAAAAATGAGCAACCAGCAAAATGAACATTTCATATTCGCATTTGATTCGGTGGACCGGCCACCTCGCTCGGTCGACCGGGTAACCAGTCGGCTGAACCGACCTATCTCCCAATCGTCCGAACAGAGATACTGAGAGTACTCGGTTGACCAAAACAGGCATTTCGGTCGACCGAAAATCTCGACTCTCATGCATGCAAAATGATGCAAAAACATGTCATACATGATATACAACATTTCTAGCAATCCTAAGGCATGCAAAATATAGATTCATAATCCATATTAAAATACTATAGCACATTAAGTCTATAGGGTACTCGTGAGTGGCTCTGATACCACTGTTAGAGGAATAACCGGGTCTAAAACAAGTTATGCAGCGGAAATAAAACGACCCGCCTCTAATAGGATCTTTCACGAGTAAGAACCTTAGACTACGGGATAGCATTATACCTTTCGAAGTGCAGAATAAGGCTGAAACGGTTTCAGTTGTAGGTTTGTTGTCACGAACGCACTAACGCAGGCTCCGCCTCTCCCAATATCCACTCGATCTTCCGGGGATGGTCCTCTACCGCTTGGTGCTAGCCAACGCCTCATAGAAGTCTTGAAGACACTCTTCAAGATGGAGTATATATATATATATGGTGGATATAGGACCTAAAAGAGGAAACAGTTTTCTTACTTCTTTTCTATTAGCCAAAGCTAGAAAACAAGTATATAGAAAAGCTGTCTTTTCTTTCTATTCAAGCTCTCTTGAATGCTCCCTCTTTTTCTCTCTTCTCTAACCTTTTAAAAGCTGGAGAATATGACTTAGACTATTAAGAAAAATTAGCATTTTTCTTAGTCATTCAAGGGAGAGTGTGGAGAGAGAAAGGGGGAAGTAGGAGATCATGGAGGAAATCACTCCTCCACATTCTCCACCACTTCAACCTCCTTCTAAGAGATAAGAGCTAAAAATATATCCAATTTTCCAGCCATAAGGTCGGTCCAAATGGGTTGGTCGGCCCAATCATGTTGGTCGACCCAACTCGACTTAAGGGCCCAATCCAATCCCGGCCCGGCCCAATCGAATTGGCGCACCTTAGATTAAATGTACTCCAACAATACTAAGATAGATAATTATGTTTATTACACTCATTCTAATAATCTTCTTAGTTACATGATGAGTTTACAAGGTATTAAAGTTGAACCGGCAAGAGTTAATACAATTGAGGAATGGCCGAATTCAACTAGTACAAATCAACATCGATCATCATTTGAGTTAGCAAGTTTTTATCAAGTTTTGGTTCATAATCTTAGCAAGCTTGCAAACTTGAATGCAATGAAGAGAGAAGATTTCTTTTGGGACAGCCGCCATAAGATCCAGTTAAAAGGTAAGTACGACGTAATTTCTACTTTCTATATTACTAACTTGCTCCCTTTTATTCATTTTTAAGATTATAAAGCTGATTTTTGGGATGATTCGAGGACGAATCCTTTTCAAGGGGGAGGGGATGGTACGGTACCAACCTTGGGGCTGCCCAACTCAAGGGAACGTGTGTTACGATACAAAGAGGACTCTAAATTACATCTAGGAATGTTGCCCAAGTCAACCTCTTAAGTATCACAAGTGTACAAGGAATGGACAGCTTTGCTACTATTTGGTATAATGATCATATCTTTCGATATAGGCATCCAATGAAGTTCATTCCAATTGCATATTAAAGATAAGAGGCAGATCTACAACTTCTATGAAATCACAAGACCATATTCTGCCTTCTTGATATACAATATTGTCACACAAGTTAGCCCAATAAGCTGTCCAGAATGGGGACGAATTTTAAGGGCATTTTAGTCTTTTGTACATTAAAGTCTATAATTATTTTCAGCATACTATTTACTGTATTTAGGCTTATTTTCGTGTATAGCAAGTAGTTGCTATAATAAAGGACATGTTGTCCATGTGTTAGTTAGTTGTTTAATAAGAGTCCTAATGCAACTCGGACTCTTCATAGATTTGGTAGTTATTTACTTTCTAGCTGCCAAGATAATAGGAACATGGGCCTATTATCTTGTTTAGGTAGTTACTTGATAGCAAGTTGTTATTCAAGAGTCCTAATTTTTCAAGGACTCTTATTTCCTTTCCTTGTTTTTGTTGGAACCGAAATTCCTCTACTTATAGAGTAATTTTGGCCACCTTTTACTTAGACTTGATATATTGATATTTTGATTAAGGATATTCCTTTGATACTTGTTTATGAATTTCCGGTAGAACTTCATATTCTTTGAGTTACTGTATCAACTAGCTTGTTTCTCTAGTTGTGGTGTTTCAGCCTTCATTGATACTTAGCCTGCCCGGGGTTGTGTTAAGTATATTCCCATAGAAACTATTTCGAGATAGAGAAAGATCTGCTAAAAAGACGAACCTTGATATAAAACATCACGGTTTCGCATCAATCCTCTTCAGCGGATCCTATGATAGGCGGGTCACATAGCCCGGATGCAGAACAAAAATCTGCGACGGTCCAAACTAGAATACAAGATGTAAAAGTCCTTACTTTTTCTTCTAGCAATCAAAGTTCACCAACGACGCCTCCTTCTTTCGAAGATAGACATAATTATTTGAAAGCTTTCAAGACTTCAATAAAGAATTATGGGTTCAACTATCAGGGGGCATGTCAATACAGTTGCGCACAAGGAAAGTGAGTCCATTGAACCTGAAAATACCAAGGTCCCGGACACGGGACCTTTCGAAGCATTGCCAGATCTTCAGCTGGAAGATGATTACGAAGATTTTATTCTTATTCGCTCTCGCAAGGGTAAAAAGAGAAACATAAAAACTCCTACTGAACACCATATGGAGACTAGGTATAAACCTTTTAAACGACAATAGATTTTAATGCTATTAATTTTTATAGACTAATAGGAACGATACTCCCTATGTAGTAGTGGATTTGTTTCCACCTTTTATTTGAGGTAAGGCTATGTCCCCCTCCATGTCCTATTATTTTAAGTTCAATAAAAAAAATTAGTTTTGATAAAAAAAAAAAATTAATAATGGCGCTTTAAAAATCTCTTTTGAAGATGCAAAGCCCAATTTTAAAAAAAAGGAAAAAATCAAATGTGCAAAACTTCATTTACTCATTTCCATCGCAACGGTTTGGCGCTCTCCCTTCATTCTGCTCCATTATTCTTCCTCTTCTTCCAATCGGCTTCTTTTGTTTATTGCATGTGTACTCTTGTTTCATTTGGGTTTCTCAATTGCGGGTTAAGCACTATACAAATTCTGATTTGTTTAGAAATTCTACAAAATTGAATGATTAAATTGATAGAATTCATATATACTGGAGGATGGAATTCATTTTGTTTCGATTACATGAAGAGTAGAAGGAGATGTGTGGAAATAAAGATCGTATTGATGGATTCCCGTGAAACTAAGAGATGGAATTCAAGTTTAATTATGTTAGATGAAGATGAGAAGTTGAACGGAAGAAATGATTCTTTTTTCATTCATGTGTGTTTCGTTTGATTTTTTCACTCGTTCATTTTTTCATGTCTGAAACATTTAATATGTTCTTAATGTTTCTATTAGTTGCATATTGATTATATCTGAATTAAGATGATAGCTGATGTTTCAGAAAAACATATGAATGTTACATCATTTGAGTGATGAAATACATTGCTTATTAAGTTTTTATTTGTTATGATTAGTTGTAACTCTCCTTTTGGCTTTATATATAGATTACTGATAAGGGATTGGACAGCTTTGTAACAGTTTGGTATAATTGTCATAACTTTCGATCCAAATATCCAATGGAGCTGATTCAAGTTGCATTTGAAAGCTAAGAGACAGATATACAACGTTCATGAAGATCACAAGATCAGATCATGCCATTATGGAGTCCAAAATCGTTGTACAAGTTGGTCCAACAAGCTGCCCAGATTTGTGGACTATAATTATTCTTAATTCTCCAAGTTTATTTATTAATTAGATTTCAACTTTTATTATTATTATTATTAAATATTTTTAGGCGCATAATATTAGTGGTTGCTAGATAATAGGACATGTTGTCCATTATCTTAGATAGCGTTTCGTTTATAGTTAGTTTGTTATGCTGGAGATTGAAGAGCTCTAATTCAATTAGGACTCTTCCTTTGTAAGGCTAAGATAGCTGAATTCCACCTCTATATAAACGGGAATTCGGCCAACATATTATTCAGACTTATTATATGATATAGTGTGAGGTTTATACCTTTTCATGGTTCTCTGCTTCTCAAAGTGAATTCTTTGATTAGTTCTTGAGTTACTGTGTCAATAAGTTTAGTTTACGCTTATTGTGGTATTTCAGCCTCCATTGATATTCAACATTCTTGGAGTCGCGTTGATTATATTCCCCAGTTAAACTGATTTCGAGAAAGAGAAAGATTCGTTTCAACCTTTTGTCGAATCTTTAATTTCAAAAATCAAGGTTTTTCATTATTTGGTATCAGAGAAAAATGTTGATTTAATTTCGGAATAAAAGTTTAGACTTTGCACCTTTTTAGAATTACTTTCTGATTCTTTTTGTAATACATCTTTTTGAGGAATATTAACAGTTATAGTTTTGAAGACATATTTCTATTTTGGAATAAATTTTCTGAATGTAAGGACCTTGTAGTCTCAGGGTTTACTTTGGGAGTACGGACATGTTAGGTTTCCGGATACGGACTTATAGACCTAGGTCCGAAGCGTGACATTTGGTGGTATCAAAGTTTAAGGTTCAAATCATTGGAAACTAGCTTAGGCTATGAAAAATATTTTGGCATAAGTGATTTAAGGTTTGATTTTTTTCCGTTGCCGTTTTCGTAGTGATTGATCAGTTTAAGTCGATAACTTGATTAGGTAGTAGGTGATCTATTGTCGCAAGATTATGATTTGTCTAAGCTAAAAGTTGCTAGGTGTATTATTAGTGCGAAGGAGTTTATAATATAAGTTTAGGGTAGTGATAATGCCAGAGCAAAAATCCTCACGCAAGAGCGATTTACGTGCATGTGACAAAATTACCCCCTTCAACATATTAACTAAATCTTTTGATTATTTTTTCTATTTTCTCTCTCCTGACTTAATCTCTCTCTCTCTCTCTCTCTCTCTCTCTCTCTCTCCTTGATTCTTTCCTTATTCTTCTATCAATCTCTCTAATTTCACGTATTTTTGTTTCTTCTCTCTGTTTTTTTTTTCCTCTCTCTCTGTTTTTTTTTCGTTTTTTTTTCTTCTCTCCATCTGCAAGTGATTTTGTTTTCTTCTCTGTTTTTTATTATTTTTTCTTCTCTGAATTTCCTCACTGAATAGACCCTCTTCTTGGATTGAATCATTCAACAACAATAGTACATCTTTATTACTCACCAAAAAATCTCAGAATCTATGGAAATTCAAAGTTTTTAGACTAACACTACTAGCAAAGGGATAACAGTAATGATAATAACCATTTAGTGGGATTTGCTTATTTTTTATGTAGTCTCCTCCATTTCAAGTCATTTTCCTCATTTTCATATTCCAAAAAAACGAGCCAAGAACTTTGCTAAACTAAACAAAAAGCTAGTAATGACAGTAATATAAATCTAAGAAAATATCACAGTTCCTAGTTTCAATGTCAATATCCTTATTTTTAAGTTAAACATAGTTCAAATTTCGAACTTCTAAGTCAAAGATAAAAAATAAAATCAAACATGTATGGGAAAAAAGAAACCTTTTACAAAGTAGAAAATTGGAACAACAAGTATAATAACAAATTTAATAATATAAAATCGAAAGCTCAATAAAACTAATAAAATTTACCTCTTATACCAAAAGTAGCTGAAAATTATTTGGACTATATATATATATAAAAAAAAGAATTTCAAAGTTAGACAAAAGAAGAGTAAGAAGAGAATGAAAGAGAAGAATAAAGAAGGGATGGAGGAGAGAGAAGAAATAAAAAACACGTGAAGATAGAGATATTGAGAGAAGAATATGGAAATAATCTAGGAGAGAGAGAAAGAGATCGGGTCGAGAGAGAATATTAGGAGAGAAAAAAAAAAGAATCACACGTGCTTAGGGAAAATAGAAAAAATAATTAAAAGATCAAGTAATATGTTAGAGGAGTAATTTTGTCACATGAATATAAATCGCTCTTGCAGAAAGATTCTTGCTTTGTCATTATCACTGCCCATAAGTTTAAGGTTATTAATCATTAGGGATAGTATTTGCGAGTATCACATATCTAACTTAATTATTCGTTTATTGAACGGTTTTGATAGTGCACTATTTGTAGTCGATTGTGAGACATGAAATTAACAATCTATATTTGACGAGATAGCAAGACAAAGACAAGAGACAAAGCCGATCAAGACAAACTTGTACAATGCAACGGGAAATGAGACTGAAGCAAGATGCCAATGCTATAAGAATTTATTCACTAACCAATGGTCACACTCTGGAATATCGGCTCAAGGGAAAATACACGAAACTTGTGATCCAAGAAGGTTGGCTGAAAGTGCATTCACAGCACTTTGAAGAGTGAGACTTCACAACAGTTTTTTTTCCCATTCTATTTAGTGTCCATATCGTTGTTTCCATCTCTTTCATTGAGTATGTCTTGCACACCTTTGAAAGAAATCACGTACCTTGAAATGTTAATTCATGTCGTACTTCAATAAAAAAGAAAAAAGAAAAAGGTAATATACTGCCTTGGAGTTTCTTGTCAAACCTTCATGTCGCGAGATTCTTTTATTTGTTAATTGTTTCCTTCTAATTCATTTTTTCGTATGTTGTTGTGATTCCAACGAGGCTTTGTCTCTCCGATAATAGATCATTTCGCTATTGTCTTACCTTGCTCTTTTGTAAGCTCGTATTTGTCTTCTGTTTGACTTTTAAATTTTGCAGTATAATGGGACATAATTCTTTTTAAGTCCAACCTTGATTTGTTTTGTTCCTCATCCAAGTCACATGTCCATTACAAGATTTCTAGAATTTTCGAAGCTTTCCAGGAACATTTGACCAGACTAATGTGGAATCATGGACTTTTACATTATTGTACTCTTCCCTCTCTCTACATATGTGTAATATTGTGACAATATTATATTATTCTTCCTCTTGTGTTAAATTTATACATATGGGCACACATTTATTTATTTTATTTGTCATCTATGAGAATCTCCTCGACCTATTCCACATCCAGTATTTCGATACACTTTGTTCTCAAACTTTAGTGGGTCTCAAATTTATTCTTGGTTAGGTAGTGAATTATTGATGTACCCGCAATTTATTCTTCATCTCTACAACTTCATATGGTTTCTTGGAGGTTCTTCATTAAGTTTCACCTAGTACACTCTTCTCTTTAACTAGAGATCGGTTCCTATTCTTATACATTACATGTTGGAGTAACTAAATATCCCAAAAATCATTTCCGCTCTTGTAATGAATCAATACTCTAGATTTTCATTAACCCTCTACCGTTTGTGATCTTACAAATATTATTGAAGTCTCCAAAGGAATATCAGATTGTATTCTTTCATTTATACCTTATATAAAAGTAGTATACCTTAAAGTTCTCTCTACCATTAATGCTTTGTTCTTCTATTTTGCATCAAGTAGTTTGGCCTTTCCATGCCTGTACTCACGTAATTAGTCATAATCACTAAATTTGTTTGACTCTACCTTAAGTCCTTAACCTTTTGTTCTCTTTACTTTCGTTGCCCATAATCAAAGTTATTCCTCCTCTTGTATGTGAACTTGTTCACTGGGTTTAGCATCCTGAATGAATCGTAGTGTTCTTGTTAATCTGTGTTATCAAGTAGCCAACGAAAGCGTGATATAAGTATATAACTACGTCCAATATTTGTGAATGTAACTGAAAACCACTTAAAGAAAACTTTACAGAGAGATCAATAGATTATCTACTCCGAATAGAGTCTTCATACAATAACAGCTACAAGACAAGCATTGGAATGACTTCTTATGAAGTATTGAACGTAAAGAATTGCAAATCTCCTGTTTGTTGTGATGAAGATGAAGAGAAACTGATTACCAGACCTGAATTTAGCACAACTCATCGCAGAAAGTAATCCATTGATCCGAGAGGGACTCAAAATAGCTCAAGATCAACAGAGGAATTTGGTGGATTTACATTGAAGACCTCTGAGTCCGAGTGTGGGAAGTTGTATTTACGTGTTTCGCCTACGAGATGAGTGATGAGATTTGCCAAGAGTCGAAAGTAGAGTTCGAGGAAGCATTTGAGATTTGGATGAAGATAACACTCTATCATATCGATTGACGTTGCCACCAGTGTTATTAGGAGTCCACAATGTTTTTTCTTGTATCCAGTTACAGCTATACGTCTCCTAACCATGTCACGTTATAGAACAAGAGTCACTGCAAGTACTGGATGATTTGACCTACGAGAACCACTCGATACGGATCGTTGACCGCAAAGATCAAGTGTTGAGAAGAAGAATTATACTATACGTTAAGGTTCACTGGTCGAATCACGAGCCAAGAGTGACAACATGGGAACGGGAGGAAGAGAAGAAAGCCAAGTACCCACACATTTTCGAAAGATCAAGTGCGTAAGTTTCAAGGTCGAAACTTTTCTTTAGGGGGGGTAGGATGTGAAACCCCAGACCTTTTCTAGAGATTGTATTGATCAAGTCTCATAACTTTTGGGATTAGAGTGATTAAATCCTTTAATATATGGTCTCAGGGTTGATAATATCTATTAGTTGGGGACTGATGTTGCAATTACTCTTCATATATAATAAACTTTTAGATTTTAGTCAAGATTATTTTATGTTCTTTTCTTCCTACGGTTGCAGACAACTACTGAAGCAAACTAGAGCAGACTCTGAAGGTAAGATCATTTCGAATCCGTTAGTTCGATTCCATGGTTTAGATATAACTTTTAACATAAGGATTTGTTTTTATATACTTTTGATGAGAAATTTTGGTGGAGAATCCTTCGAGTTGTTGATGTAAAGAAGTATTTTACGGTAAGTATAGAACCCTCTTCTTTTGGACATATAAAAATTGTATTTTTGGTATAAAACACGGGAAAGGATCGGGTTAATTTCTGAAAATGTATATACAATCTTCGTTCTACCTTCAGTACGGTAAATGCTAAAATTAATGGAGATTTCTGTTGAAATCCACATATTATGTAAAGTACTTTTATTAAAATTGTTGGTGTGATACCCGTAATGTTTGCTTACGTATTATTTTACGTGCAATTTATTTTTATATGTTTTATTGCGTAGGCGTAATTTATTTCGTGCAATTAAGTGATTTTGTGCCTATTTAATTCCAAACAATGTTACGTATTTTATTTAGTGTATGTTTTATTGAGGGCGTTTCGCACACATATTGTAATTAGGGACGCATGAGTTCAATGACTAGAATAAATGGAAATTAAATTAAAATGGAAAATGATAGGTTAGTATATATTTATGAGAATCAGAGAGGGGGTTATAAGGAATGAAAAGGCATAATGTAAAGCAATCGGGGGTTTCAAAGAGTTCTGGGGTCATGGTCATGGGGAGAATTAATTAAACAAAATTAAATAAAGTAAAAGAAAGGCAAGAGGTCGTGGGTTTTGTTATTGGGGAATCATGTATGTATATAAAAGGAATAGGAGCAAGGACCTTTATTCACCAAAAAAACATAAAAGAAAGAGAAGTTGCGGCAGTAGCCGCAAGGCAGAGAGAAACAGTGAACTTTGTGAGTTGAGTGATTTTTTAGGCAAACTTTGAAAGAACACCAATAAGATATCAAAACGAAGGTATCAAAATTTCCTACGAGTGAGCTCTGACGGGGAGGCATTCCGAGTCTCGAACCTAGAGATATCACTGTTTGAACGTAGCTGAAATTTCTGCTACGAATTTCTGCTATACTTTTCTTAAATTTGTGAATTCAACAAGGTGAGAAATTGAACCCCTTCTTGTTTTTAGATAAATAAACTTTCATAAAAATATTTGGATGTTATGGTGATCCGAATGGAGTTTTGAAAAGTTTATTTTTATATAAGAAATAGGAATCAAGCTACTATTTTCAGAGGTATTTTTATACGAAAATCCGAGACTAAATCCTTTTATTATTTCTGTTCCTTAAACTGTTTGTATTGTTGCTTTTGACAATAGTTTATTTGGTCACTGGGGATAACATGTTGGTGGTGTTGCTGCAATAAGAAATTAGTATAATTGGATTAGCCATTAAATGGTCATGTTCAGTATACTTTTATTTGGTAAAGGTACAAGGTCTACTGTTTGGGACATTCGAATTACTTTTAAGTGTTGGTCCAAATTCCGACTTCGGTATGTTCTCTTTTGATGCTCTTATGGTTTTTTTTTCCAAATTATAAAGTCATGGATTTTATTTACTATGTTTAATGGATATTTTAAAAAGTCTATTTTGCTAACAACATGATGTTTAAGTAACTGGACTCTCGTTAAGGACCTCAATATTACCACAATCAAGTGAATTTTGAAGTATTATATAAAGTATAATCTTTCTATTATTTTAAAAAGTAAAGTATGTTTTATGCCTCAATTAAGTAATCATCGCCTGCGACCAAAGCTGAATATTCGAAGTATACCCCCGGTTGAAGGACTCGATGAGTCAAATTCCCCGCGACCGGAGCCGAATGTTCGAAGTATACCCCGGTTGAAGGACTCGATGAGTCAAATTCGATGTGTTATGAGAAAGAGCCAAAGAAAATAAATACTATTTATAAAAGTTAAATGTTAAAGAAATTGTGGTCGGTTAAAGGACTCTTGAAGAGCATTCGGCTTTAAATAGAAAAAGGCAGCCGAGTGTTATTGTAGACACAAGTGATCAAACCAAAATGCAAACTTCTTAATTCATAGTACGATAAAGACTCGTTTCAATTATTGGTTTTTTCACCCCTTGTTCTTGCCATTGTCGTGCACATAACCACACATCAAAGCATCTTTGATACCGTGCGGCCAAGAGAAGGATAAGTCTAAGAGAGAGAAAAAATAGAAAGAAGTCAAAAAATTCAAGAAACAAGAAAATCAAGAAAGTCAAGATTGAGAATTGCTCTTCCTAAACACAAAAGAATACCTTAAAAAAGTATCTCTTTTCTTGATTGGGTCTAGGATTTTTTTCAAGATTACTCTTCTTTTCTTTCTTTAAGTTTTTCGTGTAGGTCA
Source organism: Vinca minor (assembly GCA_026122235.1). Lineage (NCBI taxonomy): Eukaryota > Viridiplantae > Streptophyta > Magnoliopsida > Gentianales > Apocynaceae > Vinca > Vinca minor. Next base: position 1,066,887 of record JAOCZM010000118.1, read on the forward strand.
AAGATAGGATATCTTTCCTTTATTTTTAGCTTTGTATCAACGCAACAAGTTTGGAACCTTTCAATTCATCTAGAGTTTGAAGTTCTTTTACGAGTAGTGTTGGAATAAAGAGATAATTTTTCTTTGTTATCTAATAGTTTGTATGTGTGTTTCTTGAAAGTATAACATGTCTTATCAGGGAAGTCCATCGAAGCAAACCGAATCCTTTTATCAAGACAAGCTCTACAAAGAGGCGCTACACAAGACGATAATGGGATTGCAACAAAAAATGGATGATATGGCGGAAGAGATGAGACTCCTAAGAGTTTCAAATCAGCGTGTTAATATGGGAGATGATGGGGAGAGTGATGATCATTCCATTGATGCAATTGAGCCGCCTAGAGTCAACCAAAATCCGAGAGCCAATCCACAAAACTGGGTGATCAATAATCAAATGTATGAGCCGAGAAGGGGGGGGGGACCAAATTCAGCATAATGACAACAATCTTAGTGCAATCAAGACCAAGATACCCTCTTTCGAAGGTACAAACGATCCCGAATTATTTTTGGATTGGATTTGTAAAGTTAATAATGTATTTTCCGTGCACAATTATTCCGAGGAAAAGAGAATGAAATTGGAAGCCATGGAATTTTTCGAATATGCATCTATTTGGTGGGACAAAGTAGCCGAAACAAGGGCTAGAGTTTGGCACCGAGAAGTTGATACATGGGATGAGATGAAAGCGGTGATGAAGCAACGTTTTGTTCCCCAAAATTACATAAGGGAACTTTACAACCGCTTGCAACGATTGAAGAAAGGAGAGAGTTCGGTTGATGAATATTACAAGGCAATGGAAATCGCAATGATTAGAGCCGATATCCAAGAGGGAGATGAGGCAACAATGGCGCGGTTCTTGGCTGGCCTAAATGACAAAATTCGGTCAAAGGTAGAATGTGCTAACCTTGATAATATTACATCTATGTTGTACTATGGAAAGAAAATCGAAAGGCAGCAAAAAGAAAAGAGTTCTAAGACCAAATTTCCAAGCTTGGAAAAAGCCGAATGAGTCCCAAAATTTTTCCACTGTTTTTCCGAGCCAAAGCAAGGGTAAATAGGTACAAATTGGTGCAAAATCAGCCACGGGTGTTTTGTGGTAGTCAAGCCATCAACCACAACTGGTTCGTCCAATACGAGGGTAAATTCTATTCCAAATCTTGTTCGAGAATGTTTTAAATGTAGGGGAAAATGACACTTTTCTAGGGACTGCCTAACAAGAGTACAATGATCATGTTGGATGATGGAACGTGGGTAAGTGATTATGAAGCCGAAGAGGATGATTTTGAGGAAGAAACCGAGAGGTTAGCGGAATCTCCGGAAGATGGGAATCAACTTTTGGTTACGATGAAGTTACTTCATTCACAACCTTTAGATGATCTTCATCAACAAAGAAGCAACCTATTCCAAACTAAGTGCAACGTTAAAAGCAAGCTTTGTTTGTTAATTATTGATAATGGAAGTTGTACTAACGTTTGTTCTTATGATATGGTTTCCGCACTTGATTTACCATGTAAGCTGTCTTGGTTGAATAATAATGGTGAAATTAAGGTGGATGAGCAAGTTGAGATAGAGTTTGGAATCGGGAGGTTCAAGGACAAAGTTTTGTGTGATGTGGTGCCCATGACCGCAAGTCACATAATCTTGGGAAGGCCATGGCAATATGATAGAAGTACCGACCATATGGGGAAAAAGAATGTATATGAAGTTACAAAGAATAAAATCTGATATACTTTGCTTCCTTTGTATCCTAGTTAAGCTTGTGAGATACATAAACAAATGGCCATAAATAGAGAGAAAGAGAGAAAAAAAGAGAGTGAGTTGAAAAAGAAGAGTGATCCTACCCATGAGGTAAAATCCGAGGTAAAAATAAAAGAAAAATCTGAGCCAAAAGTGAGACAAACGACAAGTGCTCTAAAAGTGAGAGAAGAGTGTTTGTCTATAACTCAGAGAAAGGTAGACAGGACAATTCGAGCAAAATAACAAGTTGTTTTGTTAGTTTTTAAAGGAGCCGAAAGATCCCTTGTCACTAACATTTTTTCTTTTGATCTAACTTATTCTATACCTAGTCTTGTTATTGATCTTTTTCAGGAATGTCAAGAAATAATCCCCAAGGAGTTGTCGAGAGGGTTGTTATCTAGCCTTCAAAACCGTGAAAGATATAAACCAAATCCGGATGACAATCACGAAATTCAAAGGCAAGTTGATTTAATTCTTGAGAAGGAGAAGGTAAGTAAGCCTTTAAGTCCTTATGCTAATTCGGTAATTTTTACACCAAATAAAGAAGGGACTTTAAGATTATATACGGATTGTCTCAATATTAATAAAATAACTATTAAGTATAGACATATGATTCCTCACCTTGATCATATACTTGTTTATAGTAAAAACATAGAGGATCATAATGAGCTTCTTAGGGTTGTTTTTGCTATTCTAAAAGAACACACTTTGTATCCTAAGCTTGAAAAATGGTTTCTTACACTAATTCTATTAACCTTCTTGAATACATTGTGAGTTCTCAAGGTATTAAAGTTGATCTGGCAAAAGTTAAAACAAATATGGAATGTCCGAGACCAACTACATCAAGACAAGTTCATTCATTATATGGGTTGGCAAGCTTTAATAAGTGTTTTGTTCGTGATTTTTGCAAGTTTGCTGCCCCATTAAATGAAATTGTGAAGCAAGATATTCCATTCTTTTGGGACAGCCGCAAGAAACTTTCTTTGAAACGTGAGTATGGTGTACGTTTTAAGTATAATATTTCTGACTTGTCCCCTTTTGATGTTGCTCCAGATTATGCTGCTGATGATGATGATGATTCGAGGACGAATCATGTTTTTCAAAGGGGAGGGGATGATGAGGGGCCGTCCAAGGGGCTGCCCTACTTAAAGGCATCCATATACAAACTACAGGGACCAAAGAAGCTGCTTAGGACAAGAAACGTGAATCAATTTATTACATCATTGATCCGAGTTCTAAAGTACAAAGAGGACACTAAGTTACATCTAGAAATGTTGTACAAGTCAACCTCTTAAGTTTATCAAGTGTACAATTCGACCCTATCAAGCAAAGTGGCTAAGAAGGGCATTTTAGTAATCTATCAAGATGATGTGGGAATGGACAGCTTTGCGACAGTTTGGTATAATGATCATAACTTTCGATCTAGGTATACAATGGAGCTGATTTCAGTTGCATATGAAAGATAAGAGGCAGATCTACAACTTTCATGAGATAACAAGATCAGATTCTGCCATACTGGTGTCCGAAATCGTCGTGCAAGTTGGTCTAACAAGCTGTCCAGAATTGGGACAAATTTGAAGGGCATTTTAGTCTTTTTGTACATTAAAGTCTATTCTAGACTTTAATTATTTTCAGCTTTCTATTACTATTTTTTAGCATTGTTGACTGCATAATAATAGTGGTAGCTAGATAATGGGACATGTTGTCCATTATCTTAGATGGTGTTTTACTTGATAGCAAGTTTGTTATTGAAGAGTCCTAATTCTTCAAGGAATCTTCCTTTTAAGGCTAGATATATAGCCGAAATCCTACTCTATTTAAGAGGGATTTTGGCCACCATTGTAGAGACTTAGATATATTGATATTTTGGTAAGATTATTCCTTAGCTACTTGTGAATTGAACTTCTTGATAGAACTCATTCATCTTTGAGTTACTGTATCAACAAGTTAGTTTCACTTATTGTGGTGCTTCAGCCTCCATCGATTCTTAGTCTTCTTTAGAGTTTCGTTGAGAATATTCCCTTGAAACTAGTTCAAGAACAGAGAAATATCCGTTTTTAAACTAAAGTGTCGAATCTTGATACTTGTTATCTCGGTTCTTCATCAAATGCCCATGTGTTGATTAAATATCCAATATCAATCACGACACATTATTTTTGTCCTAAGCATTCCACAATAATGATCGACTAGGGATATTTAAAATAGTTCAATGTAACAATTACAATAACTACTCAAAGGACGTTATTATGTTTAATACAATCGCACAGTAGTAATACAACATAATAATGAAATTTTTCCTTTAATATTTCATCACAACGTAAAAATAGATTTATCTCCCACTTGCACTAAAGACAACAATCTTTCCTTTTAGTGAATACTGTACACAAGAATTATCTTTAAGACCAGTCCTCTTAGTATCGAATACCCATGCTACACGTATGATAATCATGTTGTTGCTGTGTCAGCAGTTTCGTCAGTGGATCGGTGATATTATCGTCCATATGTACTTTGCAAATCTTTACATCACCCCTATAAATAATCTCTCAGATTAGGTGATATCGCATGAGTATATTTTTGGACCTTTGATGAGATCGTGGTTCCTTTGACTGAGATATGGCTCTATTGTTGTCACAATAGAGATCAATCGCATTCGCAATACTAGGTACCACACCAAGTTCAGCAATGAACTTTCGAATCCAAACTGCCTCCTTAGCCACGTCTGATTTAGCTATATACTCAGCTTCAGTTGTAGAATCAGCAACGGTTGCCTGCTTTGAACTCTTCCAGCTCACAACACCTCCGTTGAGGCAAAATACATAACCCGATTGTGATCTAAATTCGTCTCTATCGATTTGGAAACTAGCATCAGTGTAACCACTTAAAATGAGCTCGTCTTCCCCACCATATATAAATAACATATCCTTAGTCGTCCTCGCAAGTGCTTTAGGATATTCTTGACGACTATCCAATGACACTCACCGTATATAGACTGGCATCTTCTCGTTATACTCAAAGCATATGACATATTCGGGCAAGTACACAACATGGCATACAAGATAGATCTAATTGCTAAAGCATATGGAATCTCACTCATGCGTTCTTTCTCATGCAGTGTCTTAGCACACTGTTGTATTGAAAGAACCGTACTAAGTGCTACAGGACAAAGGCCTTTCTTGGACTCTTGCATGCAAAACCGATTTAGCACTTTGTCTATATATGTACTCTAGCTTCGGCCAAAGAATTTCCGTGATCTATATCTATAGATATTGACCATTAAGATGAAGCTTGCTTCACCTAAGTCTTTCATAGAGAAGCATTGCCCCAACCAAACATTTACAGATTCCAATGTTTGAATGTCATTCCCTATAAGAAGTATGTCATCCACATAAAACATTATGAACACGATCGAGGTTCCGCTCAACATCTTATAAACGTATGGCTTCGTCCAAACGTCGATTCCAGCTTCTAGAAGCTTGCTTTGGTTCATAAATGGACTTGTTTAGCTTTTTTGGCATTATTTGGATCGAAAAAACTTTCGGGTTGTATCATATACACGTTCTCTTCAAGGTTTCCATTAAGGAAAGCTGTTTTGACATCCATTTTCCAGATCTCATAATCATAGTATGCTGCTATTGAAAGAAATATCCGAATAGATTTGAACATAATTACTGTTAGTAGTGCCCTAGGACCATTAGCACATGTTGTGCGTTTTATTATCTTTTGAGCATGTAATTGAATAGTTAATTTTTCTTTTGATTATCAAATGTGTGATTTGATAGTAAACTCATTAGCTTATGTAATTACTATTCTAGAAGTCCCTAGTTTTATGTAATGCTTAATTACTATGAAATAAAACTAGTATGATTGTTGATTGATGATCTTGTTTTACTGATCATGTGTAATGAATACAAATCATATCATAGATGCAATATATAGGGATACATTGTATTGGACGTGATTCGTCAGAGAAGTAATACTTCATGGTCTTAAGTCATAAGTATTACTTCCTCAATACTATTTTAGAATCCTTAGACCTTATGTCTTCATTGATTCTAGTATGAATGGAGCCACGTTTTGACTCAGTCGGACGTTACTTGTAACAGAGTAATCAATACGATCGATGATCGGATGTAGTGTCCTATCATAGCTTGAATGTGAGAGACATTGTAAGGAATTTGTCCCTCTCTATTATTAGAGAGATATCCATTGGCTCCCTCGATAGGGAAAGACTGTTTAAATGCATGGCCGTGCTCAAATGTATTTGATAAAGTGGTTATCAAATGCTATTTGTCGAAACAGTCTACCTGGAGATCGAACATAAATACAATTAAGCTTAATAAGGGTGACGACCACCATGCCTTATGCTTAATTAGGATATCGCGAGACAAAGGGATTAAATAGCGGATTGACATTAGGTTCCGTTGTAAATTCATTCACTTTGGGTAGTCACAATGCCCTGCTAGGGGCTGCTTGTGACTTATGAACTCACACTAATACTATGTGTGTTTTCATTGCCATTGTGACATGAACCTACAGGGTCACACGCATAGACGAGCTAACGAGCTTCATGTCCAGATTCAATGAATCCAAAAAGTGTCTAGTTTCATTGTATCTGACATTTGTCTTTCTGAAAATAATAAAGTGTTTATTACCCGAATTAGAGATAGGGGCAATTTCGGTATTTTACCTATAGTTGGGATTACGTGGGAGTTATTATCCGATAAGGACTCCCACTACCAGCGAAAGTCTAGGGAACGTGGGATTCTGAGACTCCCACTGCTGAGAGAAGTTGAGTAGAGGTGGGAGTTGTTCTAGTAACAAACTCTCACACTCTATATAACATCTCTTAGCCGAAACCTAGAAGGCTAATGCTTTTCAGCCGAAATACCTTAGTATCCAGAAAAGAGTTTTCTGCCTCTCCCTTTTTCTCTCTGATTCCCGAAATCCAGAAAGACGAAGAGCTAGCAATCGCTGCCCGTTTCGTCGCGTGGATACCGGTAGAGGGACATTCCGCAAAGGGAATTCCGTTGGTGGCAGATTATCATCCAAGAAACGTCATCCTCCATTCATGAAGTAGCTTCTTGAATCCAAGAAACGTAAGTTCTTTATTGCTATTTTCAAATTGTTTCATATGAGCGGATCCTTCAGGGGAGGATCCATGGGTGTTTGGAACGAGTTTCCGCCCATGAATCCCTTCAATTACATGGGAAAAGGTTTCATCATAGTCAATACCATGAATTTGTTTATAACCTTTCGCGACTGGTCGCCCCTTGTACGTTTGAATGTTCCCTTCCACGTCGTTTTTAATTTAAAATCCCACTTGCACCCTATTGGGGTCACCTCCTCAGGTGGATCTACCAAGATCCATACTTGGTTAGTGTACATGGAATCCATTTAAGATCTCATGGCTTCAAGTCATTTATCAGAATATTGACTAGAAATTGCCTGTTTGTAGGTTGTAGACTTATCATGATCATTAAACATAACATCACCATGTTTTGTTTCGGGAAATCAAAATTTCTCTGGTGATATAAGAGTTCTACTAGACCAACGTAATTCTTGTGTTTCTTGAACTGGCTGCACAACAGCTTGTCAAGCTTGTTCAAATTCCATCTGATCACTAATGCTTGGTTGGACTTCAGAAAGTTCTGGAACTTCAGTAAGTTCTAGAACTTCATTAATCTCCACTTGGCTCCCACTAGTTTTCCCAGAATTAAATGTTTCTCCAGAAAAACTCCTTTTCGAGCAACAAACACTTTGTTCTCGTTAGGAATGTAGAAGTAGTAACCTTTTGTTTCCTTAGGATACCCAACAATTGTTCACTTGATCGACTTAGGACTGAGCTTGTCCAAAGTTGGACTTTTCACAAACGTCTCACCACCCCCAATCTTAATGAAAGACATACTATGACGTTTCCCTAGTCCATATCTTATATGGTGTCTTTTCAACAGATTTTGATGAAACTCTGTTTAGTGTTAAAGCTGCTTCTTCTAAAGCATGTCCCCAAAAAAGGTTGGAAGGCTCGAGTGATTCATCATATATCGAACCATATCTAATAGAGCTTGATTTCTCCTTTCGGATACACCATTCCATTGAGGAGTAGCCGGTGGACAAAGTTGTGAAACAATTCCACAAATTTTTAAATAATAACGGAATTCTTGACTTAAGTATTCCCCACCTTGATCGGAATCGAAGCTTCTTTATACTTTTGCCAAACTAGTTTTCTACTTCACACTTATACTCTTTGAACTTTTCAAAGGCTTTAGATAACCACACGTATCAAAACGACTTGAATCGTCAGTAAAAGTAATGAAATATAGATAACCACTCACATGGATATTGAATGGACCATATACATCACTATGTATTAGTTCCAACAAATCCTTTGCTCGTTCCATAGTTCTAGTAAAAGGAGAAGGAGTCATCTTACCCATTAAACAAGGTTCGCATGTATCATATGATTCAAAATCAAATGATTCCAACAATCCATCTTTATGGAGTTTGGAAATGCGATTCTCATTTATAAGACCTAAGCGACAATGTCAGAGGTATGTAGGATTTGAATCATTATTCTTAATCATTTTCGTATTTATGTTATGGATTGGTGAATCGAGGTCTAACAGATATAAACTATTCACCAAAGTTGCACTACATAAAAGATATTATTCAATGATAACGAAATTTGTTGGTTTTTAATATTAAGATCAAAACCAATCTTGTCCAAACATGAAATTGAAATAATATTGTTCGTTAAAGTAGGTATATATAGAGACAATTCTCTGAATCTAGGACAATCCCATATGGCAAAGTAATACAGTAGGTTCCTACAACTAAGGCAACAACTATTGCTCCCTTGCAAAGGCATAGGTCCATTTTTCTTTTTGTCTGCTCCATACTCCTTTGCAGTCCTTGCACATTCATACAAATGTGAAAACTACAGCTGGTACCTAATACCCAAGAGGAAGTACTAGTAGACAAGTTTATTTCTATAACAAAAATGCTTGAGCAAAAAGCAACATTTGCCCCCCTTTTCAAGCTTTTCCCCTGCAAGATAGCTCTTACAATTCCTTTTCCAATGTCCTTGCTCACCACAATGGTGACAAGTATCATTCTTAGCCACAGCGCCCTTGGCTTTCAGTGCTTTCTTGAATTGGCTAGGCTTGCCTTTCGGTTTTACATAAGGCTTCCCCTTAGGCTTACCAACACCTTTGCCTATGTTATTAACCATCAGTATGGCTTTGGACTTGCCTATTTCTTTCTCATCAGTCCTTAGCAGATTTAACAATTAAAGAAGCGATTTGTCTATCTCATTCATGGTGTAGTTTAATACAACCTGATTGTACGATTTAAGCAACAAATGCAGAATCCAGACAATGGATAGCTCTTGGCAAAGAGGAAACCCTAGTCTGCCTAGGTTCTCAATATAACCTATCATTTTCAAAACGTGAGTTCTGACTGGTTTTCCCTCTGCCATCTTGATCTGAAACAGAGACTTTGACACGTCAAATCTCTCTTGGCGAGCTTGGCCATGAAAGAGTTGCTTTAGATGATTAATCATGTTTAATGCACCCATTTCCTCATGTTACTTCTGAAGCTCGGAGGTCATGGATACCAGCATTAAACTTGACACATCTAATGCGTCATCTAAATGCTTACGATAAGCAGTTCTTTCAGCGGTCATAGACCCTCGGCTGGTGGATCAGGAATAGATTCTTCGAGAACGAACAATTTTTTCTCGTGTTTGAGAAGGATTCTCAAATTCCTATTACAGTCGAGGAAAGTTTCCTACCTCAAGTTTGTCCTTCTCAAGGACAGATCGCAACGAGAGTGAGTTTGCAACATTTGCATTTGCCATTGTATCTACAATAAAGATTTCACAAAGTTTTAGTATCAAATTTTGTAAATCATTATTAGGACTTTAATTAATGATTCTCCCACTATTTTCTTCAAATGAATAACCCTCAAGTATTCATTTGGAAAGTTCAAAATTTTCTAGTAGGTCCAGATCCATATACCACAAATCCTGAGTTAGCTTTGTCTAAACAACTCGAGACATGGCTATTTAGGTAAGCAACATTTGCTAATTACATCATTATGTAATTCTTGGTTAGTTGATGAAATAACAATTATTCTCAGCACAGCAAAATGTACATCTCAACTCTTTTGCCTCCAGATCCTCAATCCATTTATTGAGATAATCTGGTTAAGTATGACCTAAGATTTGCGCCGGCGGATATCACTAACTTGTCTTACACACCTCACCCGGATAGACAGGTGCATATGGGCCCTCGCAATTCTACATTACTGTCGATCTAGGCCTTGACGATGGCCAAATCGAGGAAGACATCGACTTAGTATTTTTAAAAACTGAGGGATTTAATTTTAAATGATCTCACCAAACGTTTGTATAAACTGTTTATACTTCTTAAAAACATGCATCTGGTCGTCCGAAATGTAAATGTAGTAACCAAACAGTGTAATAACAGGCCGCCTCAGTCGACCAGTCCAAAAAAACCAGCTTCGATCAACCGAGATTGCTATCTGGTCGTCCGAAGTCTAGGAAGAAACAAAATACCATTTTACAGAACATGTTTGGTCAACTTAGAACCCATTCCGGTCGTCCGAGCCTTTCTCAAAAAACAGAATTACAGCAAAAAACACGAACGAACAATTCGTCCTAGGACTTGTTTAACACTTAAACATAATCATAGAGGCTATAAAAGATAAACCATCTTATGACATGCATTAAACGTCTACTATAAACTAGAAACACATAAAAGAATGATTGGATACTCATGATTGGCTCTAATACCACTCAAAGAAAGAAATTCGGATTCGTAAAGTAAGTGCAACGAAAAGTAAAATTGAGGAATCCGTTTCTTACAGGATCATTCACGAGTAAGTACCAAATTAAGAACTTGGATATATGATTTTCATCTTAAATTACATGATTAACAGAAACGGGTTCTGTTTGATTTTGCTTCTGAAATCAACAACAACAACCGATCTAATTGACTCCTGTCTCTAGCGGTATCCACTCATTCAACTTGAACTTGTTCTTCGTGTCTCTAATGCTAGTCAGAGAACTCCAAAGGTTGAAGACAATCTTCAGGAATTTGGTGTATATAGGTTCAAGTAAAATCGAAAAATCTAATTTTTCTTCTAACTTTAGATGTTCTTGGTGGTGTAATTTTTTCTAAGAAATTCGGTAGCCTTGGGAGGATTAGAGAGAGTGGTAGAGAGAAAATAATAATCAACTTTTCATTATTAAGAGAAGTGAATAGTGGGATACAAAACTAATTCACCCACTAAGTCACTTTCCCCTCTTTTTGCTCTTCCATAATGCCCAATACACACACCTCACATGACCTATTTTGGCTTATTCAACCGGTTCTTGGATCGGTTTTCCGGTTCAATAGGCCGGTTCAGCTGGATCGATTTGACCAATCGAGTATTGGTCGGCCCAATCCAAATAACTGCACAATCCCATTGGAGCACCTACATTAAAAATATAAATTCCAACAATAACACCCTCAATGAACTCATTTGAAAAAGTAAAAAAAATTAAGGGGTGAGCTACCTAACCCAGTCAGCATCGATTACCCTTGGGATCAATCATCAAATAAGACTAAAAAATGTGTTTCCTGAACCTAAAGAATTTGTATTGAATTTGACAGAAAATGACTAGAAAATACTTTAAACAATAAGGAAACCAACTCAAACAGACAAAGCACTGAAGCCTGAACGGAAAACAGAACAGTTGGCAAAACAAAACTCCGCACGACCTACGTGAAGGCTCCGGTCGACAGGAGGTCGTACAGGATCAAGCCAGAGCGTTTGTAAAAAATTTCGGACTATGCAAAACTGTGTCCGGTCGACCTGAGGTCGTCTGAACCAGTCCCGAACGATGGCAGAAAACCTCGGTCGACCGAAGTGGTCGTCCCAGATCTCCCAATAGTTTGCCCCGAACGATAGGAAAAGGCCTGGGGTTGACCTGATAAGTCGTCCGAGGTTCAGAGTAGGCTTTTTCAAGTACAAATTAACAACGAAAAAGTGATTTTCTGCATTTTCAAGCAACCCAACTCTAAATACCCCTTTCTGACTTTCAAACACATACCAAAGCACTTACAAAGCACACACTTAATATTGCCCAAACTATATCAATCATATCTGACACTAAAAAATCGGTAATCTGGCTAAGAGCACCATTAACTACTCATGCATTACAAACGAATATTCATGCCAGATAATCGAATATAGTTATATGAATGAAAAACCGTAAACTTCACACAATTGAGCTCGTTTGTCTGGTCATGACTCTAAACCATTGTTAAATGCCCTTAACTATTCATTTCCCCTTAAGGAGGGCCTGACTAAGCTTAGCATGCATTCGAATATTATACCCTCCAAACGACGGGGCAGAATTTAAGGACACGTCAGTTATGTCATTGCTCACCCTTGTGAACTCCACAACAGTTGTTAACCGCGCCACTTTTTATCCTCGTTAGGAATCGAGTCTGATTGAACTGACTGATAGTGCTACCGGGCAATCTGAATATATAAGTTTTGAAGATGTCATTGAATAGAATCATCGAAAGACAAGAGCTCCATTTGGGAATCAAACACATACACTCCAGATATAGACGATCAATCACATATCACATATCAAACGAAGATTTCCCAAACAACACACAATTAAATGGAAATAACATTAACACTTCATCCATTTTCTAAATGCAAGAAAACATGAATTAAAGCCCAATTCAAGACATATCAATAACTTCAGGACAATGACACTTCATGCATCTTTTAGGATAGAAAATCAAGGGTGAAGGATCATTTCTTTAACAAAATAAACAATTGTTACCAAAACTTCAAGAACGCAAAAATTTCAGAAAACAACCTACTTCGAACTACAAGTACTTTCTGCAGGGAACTTGAAGCTTTAATCAGTCACCGCCCAAATGGAGCTTTATCAATCCTTTTTCTAACGCCATAAGCATCGCTCAATTCAGACACCGTTTGCTATCTCAATTGTGTAAAAACCTCACAACACTCTTGTTTTCCATCCTTTTCTTCCCTCATCGTTTCTCTCTTTTCTTCTTACCTCTTTCTTTCCCTACTCCTTGTAACTGATTCCCTTAAAACCCTCCATCGCTCCAACCATTAACACCTACTAAAGGACTTTTCAACTTCCTAACAAACAAGCCCCCATGGCTTCCTAACATCCATACTTAAGTCCTTCAACTTCCAACCACGTCAAATGCGCTCCTTTGAGGAAACCCAAGAGGGGGGGTGAATTGGGTTTATATAAAACTTGCAAACTATTTCCAATCTTTTCTAGGTAAGTGCAATTTTAACAAAAGCTAAAGCAAAACCCAATGCAAATCACAAGACAAGAGATTTAGAGTGGTTCGATTCACTAAGAATCTACCTCCACTACCTTGAGCCGCACCCAAGGATTTTGCCAACTTCACTAAGAAGAATGTGCCCACACAAAGTAGGACTTTACACTAGTGGCTAACTCACCAAGAGTTTTACAAACAACCACTAAACAAGAAGCTCACAAAGAGCTTGCCCACACTAAGTAGGACTTATACAATTGCCCACACAAAGTAGGACTTTTACAACAATAACCCTATCACTAAGAAAGGGGGATAAGATGAATGATTAAGCACAATGTTGTTCACTCTTCTAAGTGAAAGATAATTACATTTGAAGCTCATCTTGTTGGCTCTTTGAACATAATAAGCTCACTCTTTGTCTTGCTTTGCAAATTCACCTTTGAATGCATTTAGATCATGACAATGAAGTGCATTTGCTTTCAAGGTGTTTAGACTTGATAAGGAATCAATAAGAATATGTTTTGCAAGTCTCTTAAAGTGTTAGAGTCATTCTAAAGCTTTGGAGTATTTATACAATTTGAAATCTCGCTGAAAAACGACTCTGGAACGGTCAGAAAACGGCTAGTAACAGTGTACTTCGATCGACCGTTCATAAGCTCGGTGGACCGAACTTGGCTACTTCGGTCGACCGTCCAAGGACCTCGGTCGACCGAGTTTGGACAGACAACTCTCTGTTTCTTCCTCGGTTGATCCGAGATAATCTCGGTTGACCGACTTTCTGGGCATTCGGAGAGTTGTCTTAACACACGTTTTGAAATCTTTTGAAGTCTAAAATGTTTTCTTAATATGTAACAAGTAAGAGCACTTTGGAAAACCATTTTACAAGACTTATACTTTGAAATCGAAGGCTTTTGAAATACGAACACTATTTGAAACTTAGCCTTTCAAAAACCTGTTTATGAAAACATGCAATGCAAGACTATAGTGAAGAGCTTATATTCAAGAGAGCGTTGGTTAGAGCTTAAGGATAAAGACCATTAAAGATAAAGCTAATCTAACCAACCTAAGTCTTCAATCTTCAAGCTTGACGAAAGTGTCTTGAATGATATCTTTGAAGCTTGATCAAGGCTTGATTGAAGTACTTAGAGCTTCCATATAGAATTCCAATATTCTATAACATAGATGAAAACATTAGACACAAACATCAAGTGTTTGTCCATCATCAAAAACGAGTTCGTTTGCCCTAAGGGCTAACACCCTTAACATAAAAACCCAACATATAACACATAAAACAAGTTATCACAACTAATCACACAAAAATTAATTTCAAGACATGTAAAACACGTAATCAAAATGTTCTGATTATCATAGGGTAAAAGATTGAGAATGTGACATTTGGCATATTGAGATGTGGTCCAATAAAAACATCCATGTGGAAACTTTGTCATTAAGTTTCTCCATCAAATGGGCACGCCATGAACTATAAATTTAATTATGGTAATAAGTTTCTATGGAGATAAATATTTGAGAAGATAATTGGTGTTATAAATTTCTACAACAATAAATAACTAAATAAGTAAAAAAAGAATAGTTGAATTTAATAAAAAAATTACAATTCTCTTATATACAATGTATTAATTACGATGAATAAATGAGTAGATATCCAACATTCTCTGTCATGGCATAACATCTATATAACCTCCATCAAAATTCTTATGATAACTGATGAGGACACATCCTTGAAGCTAAGAGACACATCCTTGAAGCTGCCCAAGATCAAGGTAGAGAGTTTGACAAAACGTGCAGAAGATGCAAAGCTAGGTTCGGTAGACCGGAGGTCGTCCTAACCAGCCCTGGACGATGGCAGAAAACTCAGTCGACCTAAGCGGTCGATCGAGAGCTCACAGTAGTTTTCTCGGGACAAAAGGAAAAGGCATGCAGTTGACTAGACTGGTCGTCCGAGGTTCAGAGCAGGCCTTTTCAATTACAAATTAACAAAGGAAAAGTGGTTTTTCTGCATTTTAAAATAACCCAACCAAAAACACCCTTTTTTTACCATCAAACACATACCAAAACACTTACAAAACAAACACTTAACATTCCCAAACTATATCCATCATATCTGATATTAACAAATCGGTAATCGGACTAAGAGCACCACGAACTACTCATGCATTACAAACGGATATTCATGTCAGATAATCGAATATAGTTCTAGCAATGACGAACACATAAACTTCACACAATTGAGCTCGTTTGTCTGACCATGACTCTAAACCACTTTTAACAACCCTTAACTATTCATTTCCCCTTAAGGAGGGCCTGACTGAGCTTAGCATGGATTCAGATATTATACCCTCCAAACGACGGGGCCAGAACTTAAGGACACATCAGTTATGTCATCACTCACCACCCTTGGGAGCTCCACAACAACTGTTAATAGTCCCACATTTTATCCTCGTTAGGAACCGAGTCTGACTGATAGTGCTCCCGGGCACTCTGAATATAAAAGTTTTGACGATGTCCTAGAATATGATCTTCGACAAACAAGAGCTCTAATTGGGAATTAAACACATAGTCT
Source organism: Vinca minor (assembly GCA_026122235.1). NCBI lineage: Eukaryota > Viridiplantae > Streptophyta > Magnoliopsida > Gentianales > Apocynaceae > Vinca > Vinca minor. The sequence goes on from JAOCZM010000118.1 coordinate 1,082,587, forward strand.
CCCGATAACGACGATCAACCACATATCGCATATCAAACGTATATTTCCCAAACTACACACAATCAAATGCAAATAACATTAACTCTTCATCCATTTTCCAAATGCAAGAAATTATGAATTAAAACCCAATTCAATAACTTCAGAAAAATGACAGTTCATGCATCTTTTAGGACTGAAAATCAAAGACGAAGGATCCTTACTTTATCAACTTAAGTAATTATCACCAAAACTTCAAGAACGCAGAAATTCCAAGAAAATCCTACTTCGAACTGCAATTACTTTCTGTAGGAATTCAAAGCTCTAATCCGTCACTGCTTAAACACGTCTTTTTCAATCCTCTTTCTAACGTCGTAAGAATCGCTCAATTCCGACACCATTTTCTATCTCAATTGTGTGAAAAACCTCATACAACTTTTGTTTTCCAGCTTTTTCTTCCCTCATATTTTCTTTCTTTTATTCTTACTGTTTTCTTTCCCTTCTCCTTCTAACTGATTCTTTTAAAACCCTCTATCACTCCAGCCATTAACACCCACTAAGGGAATTTTCAAATTCTTAACAAACAAACCACAAGACTTCCTAACATCCATACTTAAGTCCCTCAACTTTCAACCATGTAGAATGCGTCCCTTAACATAAAAACTCAACATATAACACATAAAACATGTTACTACAACTAATCAGACAAAAATTAATTTCAAGACATACGAAACACATAAGCAAAAAGTTTCGGGTATCACATACTCTTTCCCTTACAAAAGTTTAATCCTCGAAACTTGCACTCCCCACAAAACATAGATTCAAGAACCCTCTCGCTAGATGCAGTGGCGATATATAGGCATTCAAAAAAACAAGTATAGCACTATATGCAAATCTACTAGGTACAAAAGAAACATAATATCCACATAACACATAAATGTGCATGTCGCCATACCCCTGACATTTCTCACCCCTTGATGAGTAAGGGAGAAAACTGTGGCGTTAGGCTTCAGTGTTGCATCTCCAACCCTTTGTGCTGTAGTAGAAGTCTGAACAGGACCCCCGTCCGGTAATGTACACTGTCCAACCCGGTGACCCATCTTACAACACTTGAAACAACCTATAGTATTCCAACTCCGTTCTCCCAGATGCCACCTTCCCCATATAAAACACATCGAAATAGTTGTTGATGATGGCACCTGAAATGGAGTTGGTGACGGAGAAATAATGATCCAAGAAGACTCTCTTGAATCTAGCCCATGTGATGGGATGACCCTGTTCATAAATAGTGTCAACGCCCTTCTACCATTTCGTTGCTTCAGCTGTCAACAATGCTATGATTACATCAGTCTTAACATTTTCAGGAACTCTATTAATAGAGAAGTGCTGCTCAACCTCCTCTAGGCAAGTCTCGGCCTGATCTGGCATATGCTACCATCAAACGATATCATCATCATCTTCTTCATGCGTTCAAAGTAAACCCTTGGGTTAACCTTATCCCTCTGTACTTTTTGAACCCTCTAGTTCTAATTCTGTTATTGTTGTGTCTGAAGGACTTGAGCTAGCATAGCCAAGGCGGCTGCTATCTCAGTAGATGCCCTGATATTAACCAGTGCTGGTGGAAGTACGTTATTTGGTGGTGGTGGTGGTGGTGGTGGAGGTACCACATTTTCAGCCACAACCCTTGGTTCATTACCGACATTCAGTACATGTGGAGGAAAATGTGCCTATTGTAGTTACCGACTTGAAGACCCTACAAACTGTCGGCGAACGCCCCTTAAGCATTGGGGCAAGTTAACGCAACAATTGGTAAATCGGAATCACTTATGTCATCTCGGTTGCAGTCCATCTTACTCAAGTAACACCCAACAATAATAAAAGCAAATACATAAACAACTAAGTCACATAACAAGTTAATGTAACATGGCGCCAATGAGGCATTAGTCTAGTGGCCAAGGCTGAGGCCTCATGACGTAGAGGTCATGAGTTTGAGTCCCTTTCCCGCTTCTTGAATCCCCCCATTTCTTATAATAGATAGGTCCACTTCCCCCAATAAATAATAAAAAAATAATATAGAAATACCCGTAGGGAATTTTCAATACCCGAATGGAAGAACCTTATAGGGAGGGGGAGGGTGAATAAGGTTCTCAAACTTTTTATACTTTTCTACCAAATTATTTTCCTAAGTGATCACCTTAACAACAATTATGTTCATTAAGCATATAAGGTGAGTTAAAGGATTATCACTCAGATGACTTATGTGTGTATATGCAACACATGGGAATACAAGACAATGAATATGATCATGGATTGTCTAGGTCAAGATTCCTATATTTTAAAAGCTTGTAGGAACAAACACACAAGTCATGAGGAATAACATTTAGCAAGAGATATATAAAGCTATAAGAAACTCTAAATGCAATTCCTATTGCCCAAGCCAAGAAAAGAGATAACAAGCAAGTTGTTTAAATCTAATATAAGCCAAGAAGATAGACACATATAGCCCAAGCTAATATTAGAGATAACAAGGAAATTGACTAACAAGTTCATTAACACATAGGCACAAGTATAATGAAGAACTTGAATGTAAAGAGAGAAAGTTAAAAGATCAAACACAAAGATGTACAGTGGTTCGATCACAACGATCTACATCCACTACCTTGCGACACACCCAAGGATTTTGGCAACTTTCCATTATGCTTGTCTTGAGATTTTACAATAAAAGCTCTAATTCATATCTGAGAATGAAAGAATAAGTAAATGAAGCACTTTTTCAAATAGAAATATTTTGATGAATGATTAAAGAATTTAGCTTTGGAAAGTGTTGATATGCTTGTCTAAAACTTGTATACAAAGGCCCCTCTATTGGCTTGAGCAAAGAACAAAATTCAACCTTAAAGGCTTTATATAGGGTCCCAAAAATACAAGCAAATCGAGCTACAACGGCTATATTTTTGCCTTGACAAGACATCTTCGGTCCCGGACTAGGCAGTCGGTCGCCCGAAGTAGTTTGAAAGTTAAGATCAAAGGCTTTTGTCTAGGTAGACTGTGATAAGTGATCCGGTCAACCTGGGCAAGTGTCGGTCGACCAACCTAAAGTAGGTCTTCCAATATTTTTATAGCTGTTGGAGTCTTAGAACATTCAAAAGTGATAAAGTACAAAAAATATTTCGGTCGACCAGACAACACATGTCGGTCGACCGGACTTCATCAGGTCGCCCGAGGTCTAGGACCCGGTTGACCGGACTTCAGTCCATAAGTGGGTTTTCCACTTGATCAACTTTCTAATATTTTTAAACTCATGCCTAAGTATTTTTCAAAGATATTTAAAAAAAATTAAAGATCTTAGGCATTAACCAACAATTAAATCAATGTTTTACAAGCTCACACAAACATTAGGACTTCTCAATGTCTTGTTATCATCAAAACTCGATTGATCACATTAACCCTTAGGGCTTACAATCTCCCTTTTTTGATAATGACAAAACATTGATGCAAATGGGAATAAAATAACAAAAGGATAAGGCAATTAAGAAAAAATTAACAAAGCATGAGATAAGGATGCAAGTGATCAAGGCAAGTAGATGTATTGGAAAAAAAACATTCTACTCCCCCTATTTTACAGAATTCCTTCTCTCTCCCATTTTGCAAAGTTCCTAACTTTCTCCTTTTGTAAAATTACATTTCTTTGCACATTTGCAAAGATAAATTTTCTTCCCCTTTTTGTCAAAATAAAAAAGGCTCATCAGAGCACCAATAAGAAAAGCATTTTCACCTCCTTTTTGTTAAAAATAGAGATCCAAAGGATCAAGTTATAAGACTTAGCTAACAAAGAGGAGAGCAAGTTATAAGACTTAGCTAACAAAGATAAGATGGATGTGATACTATGAAAGTATAAACATACGAAAGGCATATGTATCACAATCCAAAAACAACCTCAAAGATGAAGTGTAAAATTAACACTCTGGAGAACATTCCTCTTTGAGACAATGGTTAGCTAACGAAGTATAGCAACTAAGGTAATGAGCTAACCAAAGTAATCAAATAAGATCAAAATTAATAAAAGAGAAAATGAACATGATCTCAAATGATAAGGGAAGTAGTACAAAGGATATGCAAGAAAGGACATACTACTCCCATGAACTTTTCACAAGTTGGCTCAAAAGATATGAAAATAAGAAAACAATGCCAACTTATTATGTGATGGTGCATATGATATGACAAGGGTAGGCATACATCACATATGTGAAGGGGTATATGATAGACAACATATAAAAACTTCCCCTCAAACACTGCACAGATATGTAAAAACAAAAACTGAAAATATATAAGGTAAGAGTGTACAGTTTTTGCAGAAACATGGCATGTTCGGTTGACCGGATTCGTATGTGGTGGTTGACCGAAATTCTGGCAGAGAGCAACAGAGAGACTTCCATCTTATTCTTCACCTTTGGATGCTTTCCATGGTTGTTGGTAAAGTGAGATTTCTCGTTTTCTCTGTATTTGGTTAATGCACTGGCTCTGCTTCCAATATTGTTTCTCCCTCTTCAATTGACTCTGCTTCCAACATTGTGTCCTTATTGAAGAGAGACACACCGAAAACTTCGTATCTTCCTTCTTCACTTTTAACTGTCTTCTCTAATCATCATCCCTCAAGGTCATCACCAATGGCGAATGGATGAGAGTGGTTGTTGGTAAAGGAGGTTTCTCATTTTCTTTGGGTGTGTGCATATGTCTAAGATGTTAGTACGTCCGCTTCTTCTCTTGAGTCCTGAACATACATTATTTAAAGGCATATGCAAGAAACAACGAGTACTTATGTGTCACCTAACGGGAGGGTAAGAGAGTTTTGAAAGATAACAAGAACAAAAAGAGTCTCTTCCTTGAGTAGTTGGTTAAGAATATAGTTCAAAAATGAATTCAAACCAAACTACAAAGGTGATAGAGGAAAATAAAGCAAGGAAAGCACAAATATACATTGGTTTTTAAAGGGAAGTTATGAATCAATCAAGGTGAGCACAAACTTCCCAAAAATGGATAGCCAAAAGAGATGGAGGTTTTGGAAGTATTTAGAAAACAAGCCATCAAAACTAGTGATAAAAAATAGCGTATAAAACATATCACTAGAGAAGGAGGATAGGAAAATATGCAAATTGAAAACACATCCTTCCTTCAAAGCATGATAGAATGTGAAAGAATGCAACATGTAATGCAAGAAATTCCAGGGAGACATGACCACCAAGATTTTAATAAGCACATTTGTCACAGGGTACTTCTCACTCTACATGTACAAACAATCAACAAACTAATCAAATGCTAAGAGTTATAATATCAAAGACCTTTCAAGGAAACATGACAACCAAGATCAAATGAGGCACATTTGTCATGTATTACATCCAAGTAAACAAACTTATCAAATTATACTCTATCAAAACAAGGCTTAAAGAGAATAAAGCTCAAAATACTCTCGATCATCTCTAAATAACCATATAAAAGGCATATATAAATATAAATCTTTAAATAGTCCATAAGAGGGGTTTTGTTTTTAAAAAAAAATAACAAATAAGAAAGCTCCCCCTTACGATGTGCCGATTTTGTTTAAGATGTTTTGGAAAATTTTGGAAGGTTTTAAGAATTATTAATAGTAGTTCCAACTTCCAATAAATTTGAAAATAAAGGCTTCGAAGCGAAAAGCTCAGAAAAATATCATTTTAAAGATGAAACAGGACACTTCGGTCGACCAGATGTGAATCTCGGTATACCAGTGTCCATGCCTTTCGGTCGACCGAAATCATCGGTGGTCGACCGGAGTTGAGGCAGACAGGTATATATTATGGTTTTTGAAATATAACCAAAAAGCCTTCAAATAATTTTGGATCACTTCCAAAACATCATGAGCAACTTTGAATAGATAAAAAAAAAGTTAGAACAAGGATTAATCCTCATAAAAACATCAAAGTGTTCATAATCACACATTAGGATCTTTGAAAAATAAAACATTGAAAAACAACTAAGGTGCTCATATTTTTAGGCCCTTTTGAAATTTACCAAATTGTTTTAAAACATTGTAAAGCATGTAAAAACATAGTTGTTGGCTCATACCATTGCCCAAAAACAACTTCAACAAGAGAGTATGACAAACATCAAGGGTATGCCATAAAAGGCTAAAAACAAGCCATACTTCTCATAACGGGTGGCTCAAAGAGGCACACCATACTTAGAGTGAACCAATCAACCACATGACATAAGGTATAATCCAAAGCAAGGTTGTTTGCATTCATAAATATAAAAATTAAAAACCAAAGCATATAGGCATCTAGTTAAAAAAAAAAACTTAGAAATCACAAGATTGCCCTATATCCATTAAAATAAGGGTTTTCAAAAACACTTTACGCAACTATAGAAAGATGAAATCTTTTAAGATCAAATTGCTACAAAGAGGGATAAAACCTTGTAAAATAAAGACACACCTTAGATTCTTTGAAATCTTTAAAATCTTTAAAACTACACTAAGGTGGTCATTTTGAAAATGCCTTTCTAGAAATCAAGAAATTGAAACACATAGGCAAATCAAAACAAATTATAACCACACTCTATCTATCATACATCATCCAACGCATGGTTCATAAATACACCCAACAAATTGAAGGGATTCATGGGCAGAAACCCGTTCTAAAAACCCATGAGTCCTCCCCCGAAGGATCCGCTCATACCATAGGAATAAAAAAAAATCAAGACAGAAACTTACTTTTCGGGTTTAAGAATCAGATTCATGAATGAAAGATGCTGTTTCTTGGATATGTTGCTGCCACAAATGGATTTCCCTTTGCGGAATGTCCCTCTACCGGTATCCACGCGACGAAACGAACAGTGATTGCTAGCTCTTCGTTTTTCTGAGTTTCGGGAATTAGAGAGAAAAGGGAAAGGTAGAATAGAAAATCTGATTTTCTAGGTCCTTCTGGTATTTTGGCTGAAAAGCATTAACCTCTAGGGTTTCGGGCAAGAGAAGTTTATATAGGAAGTGAGAGGTTTTTCAAGCACAACTCCCACATCCTAACCACCTCTTTTGGCAGTGGGAGTCTATAACTCCCACGTCCTCTAGACTTCTGCTGGTAGTGGGAGTCTTTATCGGATAATAACTCCCACGTAATCCCAGCTATACCGAAAATGCCCCTTATCTCTAATTCGAATAATAACGCTTTATTATTCTCAGAAAAATAAATGTCAGATACAATGAACCTAGACACATTCTAGATTCATTGAATATGGACATGAAGCTCGTTAGCTCGTCTATGCGTGTGACCCTGTAGGTTCATATCACAGTGGCAATGGAAACATACTTAGTAGTAGTATGTGTTCATAAATCACAAGTGGTCCCTAGCAGGACATTGTGACTACCCAAAGTGAATGAATTTACGGTGGAACCTAATATCAATCCACTATTTAATCCCTTTGTCTCGCGATATCCTAATTAAGCATAAGGCATGGTAGTCGTCACCCTTATTAAGCTTAATTGTATTTATCTTCAATCTCCGGGAAAACTGTTCCAACAAATGGTATTTGATAACCACTTTATCAAATACATTTCAGCACGACCATACATTTAAACAGTTTTTTCCTATCAAAGGGCCCATGGATATCTCTCTCTAATAATAGAGAGGGACAAATGCCTTACAATTTCTCTCACATTCAAGCCATGATAGGATGCTACATCCGATCATCAGTCGTATTGATTACTCGATTAAAAGTAACGTCCGACTGAGTCAAAACATGGCTCCATTCATGCTAGAATCAATGCAGACACAAGGTTTAAGGATTCTAAAATAGTATTGAGGAAGTAATACTTATGACTAAGGACCATGAAGTATTACTTCTCTGACGAATCACGTCCGATACAATATATCACAATATATTGCATCTATGATATGATTTGTATTCATTACACATGATTAGTAAAACATAATCATCAATCAAACGTCATACTAGTTTTATTTCATTGTAAAGAACATTACATGAAACTAGGGACAACTAGAATAGCAATTACATAAGCCAATGAGTTTTACTATCAAATCACGCATTTGATGTTCATAAGCAAAATTAGCTACTCAATTACATGCTCAAAATATATAAAACGTACAACATATGCTAATGGTCCTAGGGCACTACCAACACAAATACCTTTATAGCCCATCTAGTTACAGACGACATTTGACACCATCAAAGTATACCACTTGCCATGTAGGAAATCTTGTGTGATCTCAAGTTGAAGGATTCAGATACAAACAAAATCATTATAAGAACATTGTATACATTTATACAACAATCCATGAAATATTTTTATAAGCGGGTCAGTCCAGTGTGTGATTTAATATCACATATTTAATCACAACACATACTAGTCTCCAAACATTATTGTTGTCCTGAAAATTCCACAATAATGCTTGACTAGAGACATTTTAGAATAGTCCAATGTAACAATTACAAAACTATCTAAGGACGTTATTATGTTTTATTACATTTTCACAGCCGTGGTGAAAACACCAATAATGGAATTCATGCCTTATTATTTCATCACATGAAAGAAAATACAAAAATCTCCCACTTGCACGAAAGACAACAACCTTGACTTTTAGTGCATATTGTACAAAAGAACTATCTCTAAGACCAGTTCTCTTGGTATCTAATACCCATGCTACAAGTATGGCGATCATGTTGTTGTTGTGTCAGCGGCTTCGTCAGTGGGTCGACGACGTTATCGTTCGTGTGTACTTTTTAAATCTTCATATCTCCACTATCAAAGATCTCTCGGATCAGGTGATATCGCTGCAGTATATGTTTGGACCTTTGGTCAGAACATGGTTCCTATGATTGAGATATGGCTCCATTGTTGTCATAATAAAGATCAATCACATTCAAAATGCTAGGCACCACACCAAGTTCAGAAAGAACTTTCAGATCCAAACGGCTTTCTTAGCAGCATCTAATGCAGTTATATACTCGTCTTCGGTTGAAGAATCCGCAACAGTCTCTTGCTTTGAGCTCCTCTAGCTCACAGCACAACCGTTTAGGCAAAATACGTAACCGATTGTGATCTAAAGTCGTCTCTATCGGTTTGGAAACTAGCATCAGTGTAACCACTTACAATGAGCTCGTCTTCCCCACCATAGATTTTTTTCCCTTTTTAAGGAGGATTAATAGTGGTTCCCCACTTCCCCTCTAGCATGACTCGAACTCCCGACCTATTTGTTGGAAGTGAAACGTCTAACCGCATGAGCTGCACTTCGTTGTCACCCGCCATAGATTAAGAATGTGTCCTCAGTTCTTCGCAAATACTTAACGATGTTCTTGACAAATATCTAGTGACGTTCATAGTATATTGACTGGTATATGCTCGTTATACTCAAAGCATACGAGACATCTGGACGAGTACACAACATGGCATACATGATACATCCAATTGCCGAAGCATGTGGAATGTCACTCATGCGTTATTTCTGATCCAGTGTCTTAGCACATTGTTGTCTTGAAAGAACAGTACCTAGTACTATAGGACAAAGTCCATTCTTGGACTCTTGCATGCTAAACTAATTTAGCACTTTGTCTATATATGTACTCTGACTTAGGCCAAGAAGTCTACGTGATCTATCTCTATAGATCATGACTCCTAAGATGATACTTGCTTCACCTAAGTCCTTCATAGAGGAACATTTCCCCAACCACACCTTTACAGATTCTAAGGTTGGAATTTCATTCCCTATAAGTAGTATGTCATCTACATACAAAACTAGGAATACAATCGAGTTTCCACTAAACCTTTTGATAAAACTGAGTTTCAACATTCTTGATAAAGCCGAACTCGTGTACGACTTCGTCAAAACGTCTATTCCAGCTTCGAGCAGCTTGTTTTAGTCCATAAATTGACTTCATTAGATTAATACTTTATTGGCATTATTTGGATCGACAAAACCTTCGGATTGTATCATATACACGTCCTCATCTAGGTTACCATTAAGGAAAGCTGTTTTGACATCCACTTTCCATATCTCATAATCATAGTATCCAGCTATAGCAAGCAAGATACGAATGGATTTGAACATAACTATAGGGGAAAATGTCTCATCATACTCAATATCATGAATCCCTTTTTGGAGTCTTACAAATTGAACCGTTTCAGTACTTTGTCAATGTATCCACTCTGGCTTAGGCCAATCATTTTGTTAGATCTATCTCTATAGATTCTTATACCCAAAATGTATGTAGCCTCGCCTAAGTCTTTCATGGAAAAAGCATTTCCCCAACCAAGCTTTTACGCTTTGTAATGTGGGGATGTCATTTCCAATCAGTCAGATGTCGTCCACATAAAGCACAAGGAACACTGCTGCATTTTTAGTTACTTTCTTATAAACACAAGGCTCGTCTTCATTTTTTATGAAACCAAAATTTTTAATTGCTTCATCAAAGCGACGATTCCATCTTCGAGATGCTTGTGTTAGCCCTAAGGGCAAAGTTACTCTATGATGTTTTTGATGATAACAAACCATTGAGAGTTCTAATGTTTGTGTGAGCATGTTCTTTGTTATAGGATCCTTAGCACTCACATCAACATTGATGAAAATGGTAAGTTAGCTTCTTGTGTAAACTAAGGTATGTATATTACACACAAGAATGCTACTTGATGGAAGGAAGGAGGCAAGGAGGTTGGTAGGAAAAAAGGGCTCTTCAAAGAGTCCCATATGAATATGGCAAAAGAAGTAATCCCACTAATGCTTTTAGCTTCCATGTTTAATTGGTTTATCTTATAAGCATTAGTCTTTGCACTTACTTGTTCTTATATCCTTTTGCCATGCTTCCTTGTTCTTAATTTAGTCCTTATCCTATCTAATTACATCAAAGTTTGACATAATCAAAAAGGGGGAGATTGTTAGCCCTCAGGGCAAACAAACTCGTTTTTGATGATGGACAAACACTTGATGTTTGTGTCTAATGTTTTCATCTATGTGATAGAATATTGGAATTCTATATGGAAGCTCTAAGTACTTCAATCAAGCCTTGATCAAGCTTCAAAGATATCATTCAAGACACTTTTCGTCAAGCTTGAAGATTGAAGACTTAGGTTGGTTAGATTAGCTTTATCTTTAATGGTCTTTATCCTTAAGCTCTAACCAACGCTCTCTTGAACATAAGCTCTTCACTATAGTCTTGCATTGCATGTTTTCATAAACACGTTTTTGAAAGGCTAAGTTTCAAATAGTGTTCGTATTTCAAAAGCCTTCGATTTCAAAGTATAAGTCTTGTAAAATGGTTTTCCAAAGTGCTCTTACTTGTTACATATTAAGAAAACATTTTAGACTTCAAAAGATTTCAAAACGTGTGTTAAGACAACTCTCCGAATGCCCAGAAAGTCGGTCAACCGAGATTATCTCGGATCAACCGAGGAAGAAAGCAGAGAGTTGTGCTGTCCCAAACTCGGTCGACCGAGGTCCTTGGGACTGGTCGACCGAAGTAGCCAAGTTCGGTCCACCGAGCTTATGAACGGTCGACCGAAGTACACTGTTACTAGCCGTTTTCTGACCGTTCCAGAGTCGTTTTTCAGCGAGATTTCAAATTGTATAAATACTCCAAAGCTTTAGAATGACTCTAACACTTTGAGAGACTTGCAAAACATATTCTTATTGATTCCTTATCAAGTCTAAACACCTTGAAAGCAAATGCACTTCATTGTCATGATCTAAATGCATTCAAAGGTGAATTTGCAAAGCAAGACAAAGAGTGAGCTTATTATGTTCAAAGAGCCAACAAGATGAGCTTCAAATGTAATTATCTTTCACTTAGAAGAGTGAACAACATTGTGCTTAATCATTCATCTTATCCCCTTTCTTAGTGATAGGGTTATTGTTGTAAAAGTCCTACTTTGTGTGGGCAATTGTATAAGTCCTACTTAGTGTGGGCAAGCTCTTTGTGAGCTTCTTGTTTAGTGGTTGTTTGTAAAACTCTTGGTGAGTTAGCCACTAGTGTAAAGTCCTACTTTGTGTGGGCACATTCTTCTTAGTGAAGTTGGCAAAATCCTTGGGTGCGGCTCAAGGTAGTGGAGGTAGATTCTTAGTGAATCGAACCACTCTAAATCTCTTGTCTTGTGATTTGCATTGGGTTTTGCTTTAGCTTTTGTTAAACTTGCACTTACCTAGAAAAGATTGGAAATAGTTTGCAAGTTTTATATAAACCCAATTCACCCCCCCTCTTGGGTTTCCTTACAATTGGTATCAGAGCCAGGTTTTCATATTTAGCTTAACCGCTTGAAGCAAAGATTAATGGCCGGTTATTCCGCATTAGCCTACCAAGAGGGGTCTTCCACCGATAGACCACCACTTTTTGATGGAAATCATTTTGATGCTTGGAAGGATCGATTCAAGTTATATGTGTGCTCCATTGATTTCTCTTTATGGCATATAATTGAAGAAGGTCCATATGTACCCAAGAAGATGGTGGAAGGTGTTCAAACTCCAAAGAAGGACAATGAGCTAAATGAAGTTGAGTTCAAAATGATGACTCAAAATTACAAGGAAATGAATTTTCTTAGTTGTGCCTTAAGTCCGGGAGGAGTACAACCGTGTCCTTGGAAGAAAATCCGCCCACTCCATGTGGAAAACGCTTGAAGATACTCATGAAGGATCAAGCTCTTCAAGTGACAACGGTGATGATGAATACGCCAACTTGTGCTTCATGGCTTTTGGTAATGAGGTACATCATTCTCCCTCTATTTCAAATTCTTATGATGATGATGAGGAGGATGATGCTAATGTGCTTTTAATTGATATGTATGATCAATTGAAAAAATGTGCAAAGCAAAACCATGAAATGAAGCATAAAATTGAATATTTGCTTGAAGAAAAGGCCAAGTTGGTTGATGAAAATAAAAAGTTGTGTGATGATGTTAATTGCTTGAAATGTGAAAATGATGATCTTATTACTACTTGCAATTCATCTTCATTACAACACATAGAAGCTTGTGTTAACGTGTCATCTTTAGAAAACAAGCTTGTTGAATTTGATCTTTTGGAAAACAAAGTTAAAAACCTTACCCTTCTTGTTGAAAACTTTTCAAAGGGTAAGAAAAATCTTGATCAAATTCTTGGCATGCAATGTGCTTCAAATGATAAACATGGCCTTGGTTATATTGCAAATCATGTCGATATTGCTAGCTCTTCTCTTATTCATAAGAATCATGTTGTAAATGCTAGTATGTCACATAGGCCAAATAGAAATCATGTGCATGCTCACAATTCTTCTAAGCCACACATTCATTGCACATATTGTGGAAAACATGGTCATACTTGTGATAGTTGCCATGTTAAGAAGAAGATTGAAAGGGGAGTTAAAACAATTTGGAAAGTGAAGTTTAATTCTACTAACCCCCATGGACCCAAACAAAAGTGGGTACCAAAAGCTACTCTTCCCTTGATCTTTTAGGTTCTTATAAGTTAGATGCATGCCACAAAGCTTCAATGTTATTGATTCGATTAGAAGTGGCATTGGGGAGAAGTCAAAGGAGTTGTGCCAAAAGAAGAAAGTCAAAAGCACTCCTTAACACTTGGATTCTCAAAGCTCAAATGTTAATCAATTGGAGAACCAAGTTGGGTAGATACTAAGAGCAAAGCTTCAAGTGATAACAAGAGTCAAAGTGTTAATCCAATGTCTTCATCACTTGGTAAGAAAGCAAAGGTATCAAATCACTTTATCTTAACACTTTAGTTAATGTGTTTAAGTGTTTTTGGTATATATATTTTTATATGCTTGCTCTTATACATGTTGCATCTCCAATTCTTGATTTTTATATTCAAATAGATAACCTTTAGCACGCTCTTGTTTATTCATGCTTATGTTTAGCTAAGGTATCTATGATGAGATGTAGCATATGCAACTTGATTGATTCTTGTTTTGTTATGTCATATTCATTTAAGAATCCATCTAGTTGTATTGGTTTTTGATAACCTTGATCCTTATGCATATTTGTGTTACTTGAGATTTTGAGCTAATCTTGATGGACCTTTGAAAAGGTACCAAATTAGTTCTCAAGAATTCCTTGTAGGTAACAAAGAGTTCTAACACTTCAAGAAGAAGATATGAACTACAAGGAAGGCACAAATGAGCTAAGACTCCAAGAAAAGAGTCAAATGCCAAGGATCACACGAGATGCCTCAATGGACTTGATTGACAAAGAAGATCTACCAAAATGGTAAGAAGTCCAAGCTCAAAGAGCATTGAGGTACAAGGCTTAACTCATCCCTTATTAGTGGTCATTATGTGTTTTTGATCCTTATGGGCTATTATTTGATGAGTTAAGTAGTTGACTAGAGAGTTTGTGCTTATTGGATTATGGTTTATGTACATCATGTTTTGCTTGTCAACATGCTAAAAGTGTATTCCAAACTTGACAAGAATGATGGCTTAAAAGCATAAACTTGTCTATTTAAACTCTCTTGTTTATGTGCATGGGTTCTTTTATCTTGATAATGTGTTTTGTGCTATCTCTAGACCTTATTATGCTTAGAGTACAAACACTATCACAATTGGTAACTAGATCTTCTAGAATGCACATATTATATCTCTTTGGTGCTTGAACTTCATTTACATATGCTTAACATGATGCGCTTGATTTTTATCGTTTTTGAGTATCATGTTAAGAAGTTGCATCATTAAGAGATATAGGGGGAGTCTTCATATGTTTTTATCTTATACCCCCTTATATGTGATGTATTCTCAATTTTTCATATTTTACATCATCACATCACTTATTGGCTTGGTTTTCAACTTTCTTATCTTATAGCCAATTTGTGTTAGTTATTTTGGGAGTTATACATGTTATACATGTTCATATTCTACATGTGTTTTCCCTAAATAACTATGAGATCATATACTTTGATATTGGTATTATTCTTTTGTGATCTCATTTAAGCTTTTGGTTAGTCTTGCTTATAGAGTGTTATACTCATTTAGCTAACCAGTAACTTATTAGAGGAATGTACTACAATTGGTATCTTACACTTCCTCTAAATTTTTTGGTTGTGATACATATGCTTAACTTTTATGTTTTAACAATTAGTATCACATCCCACTCTTGTTAGCTATATTTTCAATTTGTTTTTCATCTTAAAGAGCTAACATGTTTTGTTTGATAAACGGGGAGATTGTTCTTTAAGGTTTATTCCTCATCTTCTTTGTTTTAGCTTAGGTTGATATTCTTTTTGAGCCATATATGACCATCTTTTTGATTTATGTGTTATTATGGACTCCTCTTTGTTTAGAAATCAACCAAGCTTATTCTTGATCAATCCTTTCTCAAAATGATTTATGATCTTTAAGATTGATCTTTTAAACCATTACTGATTCTCATTTGTTTTTTAAAAGTTTTTCTTCAATTGATATCAGTTTTGTTTTCAATTGGTATTAAATTTTTTTTAATTGGTATCATTTTTTTTTAAAGGGAGAATTCGTATATTTCATCAAGCTTCTCCAATATTAATCTTTACTTTTCGCTAAATGCTTTTCTTATTGGCGCTCTGATAGCCCTTTTTGATGTTGACAAAAAGAGGGAGAATTTTTAGTGTTGCAAATGTGCCATGAGAAGTATTTTACAAAAAGGAGAAAGCTTAGAACTTTGCAAAATGGGAGAGTTAAGGGATTCTCTAAAATAGGGGGAGTAGAATAATTTGTTATCTACTTGTCTAGATCCTTAATATCCTTATCTCATGCATTCATGTTTATATACTTTAAAGATTTATCTTTTGTATATTATTCCCATTTGCATCAATGTTTTGTCATCATAAAAAAAGGGGGAGATTGTTAGCCCTAAGGGCAAAGTTACTCTATGATGTTTTTGATGATAACAAACCATTGAGAGTTCTAATGTTTGTGTGAGCATGTTCTTTGTTATAGGATCCTTAGCACTCACATCAACATTGATGAAAATGGTAAGTTAGCTTCTTGTGTAAACTAAGGTATGTATATTACACACAAGAATGCTACTTGATGGAAGGAAGGAGGCAAGGAGGTTGGTAGGAAAAAAGGGCTCTTCAAAGAGTCCCATATGAATATGGCAAAAGAAGTAATCCCACTAATGCTTTTAGCTTCCATGTTTAATTGGTTTATCTTATAAGCATTAGTCTTTGCACTTACTTGTTCTTATATCCTTTTGCCATGCTTCCTTGTTCTTAATTTAGTCCTTATCCTATCTAATTACATCAAAGTTTGACATAATCAAAAAGGGGGAGATTGTTAGCCCTTAGGGCAAACAAACTCGTTTTTGATGATGGACAAACACTTGATGTTTGTGTCTAATGTTTTCATCTATGTGATAGAATATTGGAATTCTATATGGAAGCTCTAAGTACTTCAATCAAGCCTTGATCAAGCTTCAAAGATATCATTCAAGACACTTTCGTCAAGCTTGAAGATTGAAGACTTAGGTTGGTTAGATTAGCTTTATCTTTAATGGTCTTTATCCTTAAGCTCTAACCAACGCTCTCTTGAACATAAGCTCTTCACTATAGTCTTGCATTGCATGTTTTCATAAACACGTTTTTGAAAGGCTAAGTTTCAAATAGTGTTCGTATTTCAAAAGCCTTCGATTTCAAAGTATAAGTCTTGTAAAATGGTTTTCCAAAGTGCTCTTACTTGTTACATATTAAGAAAACATTTTAGACTTCAAAAGATTTCAAAACGTGTGTTAAGACAACTCTCCGAATGCCCAGAAAGTCGGTCAACCGAGATTATCTCGGATCAACCGAGGAAGAAACAGAGAGTTGTCTGTCCAAACTCGGTCGACCGAGGTCCTTGGACGGTCGACCGAAGTAGCCAAGTTCGGTCCACCGAGCTTATGAACGGTCGACCGAAGTACACTGTTACTAGCCGTTTTCTGACCGTTCCAGAGTCGTTTTTCAGCGAGATTTCAAATTGTATAAATACTCCAAAGCTTTAGAATGACTCTAACACTTTGAGAGACTTGCAAAACATATTCTTATTGATTCCTTATCAAGTCTAAACACCTTGAAAGCAAATGCACTTCATTGTCATGATCTAAATGCATTCAAAGGTGAATTTGCAAAAGCAAGACAAAGAGTGAGCTTATTATGTTCAAAGAGCCAACAAGATGAGCTTCAAATGTAATTATCTTTCACTTAGAAGAGTGAACAACATTGTGCTTAATCATTCATCTTATCCCCTTTCTTAGTGATAGGGTTATTGTTGTAAAAGTCCTACTTTGTGTGGGCAATTGTATAAGTCCTACTTAGTGTGGGCAAGCTCTTTGTGAGCTTCTTGTTTAGTGGTTGTTTGTAAAACTCTTGGTGAGTTAGCCACTAGTGTAAAGTCCTACTTTGTGTGGGCACATTCTTCTTAGTGAAGTTGGCAAAATCCTTGGGTGCGGCTCAAGGTAGTGGAGGTAGATTCTTAGTGAATCGAACCACTCTAAATCTCTTGTCTTGTGATTTGCATTGGGTTTTGCTTTAGCTTTTGTTAAACTTGCACTTACCTAGAAAAGATTGGAAATAGTTTGCAAGTTTTATATAAACCCAATTCACCCCCCCTCTTGGGTTTCCTTACAGCTTGCTTCAATCCATAAATGGACCTTTGAAGCTTACACACTTTGCTAGGACTTGATGGATCAACAAACCCCTCAGGGTGTCTCATATACACATCCTCGAAAAGGTTTCAATTAAGAAACGCAGTCTTAACGTCCACTTGCCATATCTCATAGTCATAATATGCGGCTATGGCAAGTAAAATCCTAATAGACTTTATCATAACGATAGGAGAAAAGGTTTCATCATAGTCAATACCTTGAATTTGTCTATAACCTTTAACTACTAGTCGAGATTTAAAAGTGTGTACATTACCATCCATGTCGGTTTTCTTTTTGAAACACCATTTGTTATCAATGACCTTACACCCTTCTGGTAGGTCAACCAAAGTCCACACTTGGTTATCGTACATGGATTGCATCTCAGACTTCATAGCTTCTAGCCACTAATCTGACTTAGAACTACGAATTGCCTCTTTGTAGGTAGTGGATTCATCTTGATCAATCAGTTCAATATGATGATCACCAGTCACGAGAAATCCATATCTCTCAAGCTGTTGATGTACCAGACTTGACCTCCTTGGGCCTTGTGTCAAAGATTGAAGCTCAGTATCAGCACGTGAGCTTGTTTGAAGTTCCAAAGTTGGTTCAGATGTTGTTTGGAGAACTTGAATTTCCTCAAAATGGATCTTACTCCCACTATCCTTTTGGGAAACAAATGCCCTTTCAAGGAATAAACCATTTCGAGCAACAAACACTTGGTTCTCTGATGGTAGATATAAGTAATATCCTTTAGTTTCTTTAGGATATCCCACAAACAAACACTTGTCAGATTTAGGGGCGAGTTTATCAAATAACATTTTACATACGCCTCGCATCCCCAAATTTTGAGAAATGACAAAACTAGGTTGTTTCCCAGTCCATATCTCATATGGAGTTTTCTGAACCGCTTTAGAATGAACTCTATTTAATATAAATGTAACAGTTTCTAGGGCGTAACCCCAAAAGGAAATTGAAAGACTTGTTTGACTCGTCATAGATCGAACCATATCTAGTAAGGTGCGATTCCTCCGTTCTGATACAACATTCCATTGTGGTATGCAAGGAGGAGTTAATTGTGAAACAATTCCACAACCCCTAAGATGTTCGTCAAACTCTTGGTTAAGGTATTTGCCACCTCGATCTGATCGAAGTATCTTAATACTTTTACCAAGTTGATTTTGTACTTCATTTTAAAATTCTTTGAATCTTCCTAAAGATTCTGATTTATGTTTCATTAGACAAACATAGCCATATCTACTGAAATCATCTATGAATGTGATAAAGTACTGAAAACCTCCTCTAGCACTTGTGTTTATTGGTCCACATACATTTGTATGTGTGATGCCCAACAAATCAGAAGCTCTCTCACTTTATCCAGCAAAGGGAGCTTTAGTCATGTTGCCCAACACACAAGAATCACATGTCTCATAAGACTCTAAGTCAAATGATGTCAAAATTCCATCTTGATGGAGTTTTGATATGTGCTTCTCATTTATGTGGCCCAAACGACAGTGCCAAAAGTATGTTTAGTTTAAGTCATTTGATTTAAACCTCTTTGTATTAATGTTATAGATGGGCCTTTTAATGGATTCATCGAGGTTAAGAATATAAAGCCCATTCATCAAAGAGGCATCTCCATAGAAGATGCGATATTTATGAATGGTGCAAATTTTATTCATAATATTAATTTCAAAACCATCAATATCCAAACAAGAAATTGAAATAATATTCCTACTCAAAGTTGGAACATAAAGACAATTATTCAGTTTATAATAAGGCCACTTGACAAAACTAAATTAAATGTCCCTGAAGCTACAACAACAACTTTTGCTCCATTTGCTACTCTCAGGTCCACTTCTCCTTTCGCCAGTGATCTACTCCTTTTGAATCCTTGCACATTTGCACAAATGTGAGATCCACAACCGGTATCTAATACCCATGAAGTAGGAGCAGACATGTTAATTTCAATAACATAAATAACTGGAGAGAAAGTCAAACTGGCTTTTCCCTTTTTCTTCTCTTCCAGTAGAGCTTGCAGTTCCATTTCCAATGACCTGGTTCATTGCAATGGAAGCAAAACCCCTTCCTTTGGTGCCTTGGCCTTGCTTAAACAACAAGTATGTTGTTTAAGCACATAAGGTGATTCAATTATGTTTAAGGCAACTTAGATGACTAAGTGAAGCAATTGTATAAAGCCAAAAAACATGTGTTGTTTTCTATCCTATTAAAATAGTTTATGTAAGCAAGTATACAAGTTATAGCAATTCATGAACTATAAAGTAAAGAGTTAAGGGATAGAGAAAACTAACACAAGGATTTATAGTGGTTCGATTCACAAAGAATCTACATGCACTACCTTAGGGCAAACCCAAAGATTTCAACATCCACTAAAGGATACCCTTTTACAACTAATGCAAGGTGGGTTCTACCTTTTACAATTGCCTCAACAAATGAGGACTTTTGCTTCCCAAAGAAGCGCCACTCACTAAGAGTGTTAACCTCACAAAGAGGACTTTTTGCCTACTCTTAGGACTTTTGCTTCACTAAGAAGTCTCCACCACAAAGAGTGTTTGCCTCACAAAGAGGACTTTTGCCTACACATAAGACTTATAAAAATTCACCAAGAGAGCTCACAAGAGAGCTTTTTGCTAGTTCACAAAGAACTTGTTCTCAATAATTGAGAAAATTGAGTAACTAATCTCTTTCTAAGGAGACTTTCCAATTTAGCTCACTTTTACAAATACCTCAATTGGATTGGATATACAAATGAAATCTCTAATCACTCTTTGAGAAATAGAAAGACAGATGAAGTTTAAGCTCAACTCAAATATGCATTTGAATGATTTGAAATTAAGATCAAAAGTGTTAGCTTTTGTGTGTATGAAGTGTACATGCATATGCCCACTTATAGTTTGATTAGTTATGTAAAATTCAGCTTTAGAAGCTATTTATAGGGCTAGAATATACAAGAAAAGTTGGTCACAACGACTATAATTTTTTCCTTGAAATGACAGCTTCGGTCGACCGCTACTAGATAGTAGATCGGCCGGAGTTCCTTAAATCGAAGATTAAAGGCCCTCTGTTCTTATCTAGGTCGACCGAATTTATGGGGTCAGGTCTTCTGAAGCAATTTTGATCGACCTACCTTATACCATGGTCGTCCGGATAGAATATAGCGGTTGGAGCATTGGAACATTCAAAACTTGAATAATGACAAAAACTCACTAGTCGACGGAAACAACAGTGGTCGGTCGATCGGACATCTCTGGTCTACCGAGGCTTAGCCTAGGTCGACCGGAAGACAGTCCCAAAGTAGTTTTTACACTTCGTTAAGTTTCTAATGCACATGCCTAAGTGTTTTGTAAAGATATAAAACACATGTTAAAGTACATAGGCATTGACCAACTTGTTTTAAAAAATCTTTTCAAAGAATTGAACAATGTAAAACAGGAGATTTTGAAAACATGCATATTTGAGCTTTAAACAATCTTATATCCTAGTATATTTCTTGTTCTACTACCAATCTAAAAAATTCTATCAAAGTAGTTGGCCTGTGCATACTCACAACCCCCCCTTATTTCATCCTTGAGTCCACTCAGGAATAAGTCTACAAAATATTCAGGTGATTCTCTAGTTCTTGTCGTGACAAAAACTTCCTTTAGAGCCTCAAATTTCTTCATATATGAATGTACATTAGAGGTTTGCTTGAGCTTTGAAAATTCCCCCACAATTCCAGTGGTGGACTTAGTATAAATCCTAATATTGAGAGCTTTCACAAACCCTAGCCAGTCCTGAGTTCCAAACTCAGCCACATAACTATGTCCCCATAAACAAGCCTCCCCTCTCATGTAGATCAGAGTAATATCTAACTTCAAAGGTTAAGGTATTTTACGAAGTTTATAATATTGTTCAGCCTGAATTATCAATTGCATGGGAGCATCACCATCAAATTTATGGAAGTCTAACTTAGGCAGTTTCACTCCTCCTCTATCCCTAATTCCTAGATCAAATCTGACCTCAGGCACAAAATTAACATTCTGATTAGGTACATTATCATTTCCTAATCCAAAATCAATCTTCAGCTGTCTCACATGAGGAGTATTATTTTGTGTTGTACTAGTTTCTCTTACAGAAACCTTATCTTTCATCATATGAGTAATTTTGTTCATTTGTTCTAGCAATTGATTGAATTTACCATCAGTAGCTTATTTTAACATACTATATCAACACTAACTAAAGCAATAACATGTCTGAATTCATCAAGTTGAGAATCATCCTTCTTAGAAGAAACTCCGAGTTCGACCAACCTTTAAACTTGTTGTTCAGTAGGAATCCTCCTTTTTATATTCTATTTGTAGTCGCTTGTGGAAGTAGCTTCCCCCCTTGATTTTAGCCCATTTCAGCCATGATTTGGTGAAGTGGACATGTTCCTTATGCAATGGCCGTAATGGGGAATATGGGTGAAATCTTCATGCTCCGGCCGAGTCGAGGTTGCACGACTTTTGTCACACCCCGTGCCCGGATGATGACCTGGAAGTACCTCATATCCCAATGAGGCACATAACCAAAGCAGAAATGATAAAGTCCGTTGTACCATTACTAAAAGGAGACTTACATTCTTACATTAGGTATAAGAATAAATACACAAGTTCAACATAAAGTAAAGTGTAAGTTAATTACTAGGTATGATTACTGAAAGAAAGAAATTTGGATTCCTAAACGAAGTGCAGCGAAAAGTAAAAGCGGAATCCGTTTCTAAATGTATCATTCACGAGTAAGAACCAATGAACTTTGATTAGGATTTAACCTTTGGATTACGGGATTACATAAATGATTTCTGCTTTGATTTTGCTATGAAATCACCAACAGCAAGCGATCAAATCAACTCCTGTCTCTAGCGGTATCCACATGATCAATTTGAACATGTTGTTCGCGCCTCTAATGCTAGTCAAAGAGCTCCGAAGGTTGAAGAAAATTTTCAGGAATTAGAAATAAGGTTCAAGAAAAACTGGAAAAAGGAAGAACGAAAAATCTAATTTTTCTTCTAACTTTTGATGTTCTTGGTGGTGTGTATTGTGGTTGATTCTTTTCTCTAGAAAATCGGTTGCCTTGGAAGTGTTAAAGATAATGAGAGACATCGACAATTGATTATTTTAGGGAAATGAATAGTGGGGTGAATATCAATTCACCCACTACTTCCACTTTTCCCCTCAACTAGCTCCCCATCATCCCCAGTACACACACACACCTCACACATGACGGCTTTGACTCTTTCAAACTGGTTCTTGGACCGGTTTTTCGGTTTAACAAACCGGATCTGTTTCAACAAACCCAATTCGATTAATTACCCAATCTAATTGGAGCACCTATATCAAATGTAAATTCCAACAAGCCCAACCCAATTGATCATAGTGTGCGACCCATTAGGTATTTCCTATGTTGGCGTGACAACAATAATGAGAGGTATCTAGCAACACATCATTACTCCTTATTGTTATGACCTTTTTTTACTAATCACTTTGTCCTTGATATCTAGATTGAACACAAGTCATGAAAATGTCACACTTGTATAGTTCAATCAATCAGTTTCTTGATTCGCGAGTAGCCTAATCAAATGACATTAATATTTCATATTAAATCACTTGCTCTTGGCCATGAATTAGTCTCACTCCATCAAGGGGCCCAAGATATAACTCACTCATGTTATAGGAGGTACAAATCCTCTATCTGTCACACCTCATCCTACACATGATTCATAAATACACCCAACAAATGACTTTATAGCCCATTTAGTTACAGACGACGTTTGACACCATCAAAGCATATCATTAGCCATGTAGGAAATCTTGTGTGATTTCAAGTCAAATGGTTCGGAAACAAACAGAATCATAATGAGAAACACTATTGACATTCATATAACAATCCTTGAAGTGTTTCTTATAGCGGGTCAGTCCAGTATCACATACCCACGTGTTGATTATATATCCAATATTAATCACGACACATTCTAGTCTCAGAACATTATTTTTACCTTAAGCATTCCACAATAATGATTGACTATGGACTTTTAGAATAGTTCAATGTAATGTTGGTAGTGTCCTGTGATCATTAGCATATGTTGTACGTTTTATATATTTTTGAGCATGTCATTTGAATTGTTAATTTTTCTTTTGAATATCAAATGCGTGATTTGATAGTAAAACTCATTAGCTTATGCAATTACTATTCTGTTTGTCCCTAGTTTTATGTAATGTTCTATACAACGAAATAAAACTAGTATGATGTTTGATTGATGATTATGTTTTACTAATCATGTATAATGGATATAAATCATATCATAGATATAATATATTGGGATATATTGTATCGGACGTGATCCGAAAGAGAAGTAACACTTCATGGTTCTTTAGTCATAAGTATTACTTCCTCAATACTATTTGGAATCCTTAGACCTTATGTCTCCATCGTTTCCAGCAAGAATGGAGCTACGTTTTGACTCAGTCGGACATTACTTTTAATCGAGTAATTAATACGACTGATGATCGGATGTAGCATCTTATCATGGCTTGAATGTGAGAGGCATTGTAAGGTATTTGTCCCTCTCTTATTAGAGAGAGATATCCACTGGGCCCCTCGATAGGGAAGACTGGTTAAATGCATGGCCGTGCTCAAATGTATTTAATAAAGTGGTTAGTAAATGCTATTTGTTGGAATAGTCTACCTGGAGATCGAGCATAAATACAATTAAGCTTTATAAGGGCGACAACTACCATGCCTTATGCTTAATTTGGATATCGCGGGACAAAATGATTAAATAGTGGATTGATATTATGTTCCAGCGTACATTCATTCACTCTTGGTAGTCACAATGTCCTGCTAGGGACCACTTGTGATTTATGAACACATATTACTACTAAGTGTGTTTTCATTGCCATTATGATATGAACCTACAGGGTCACACGAATAGACGAGTTAACGAGCTTTATATCCAGATTCAATGAATCTATAATGTGTATAGGTTCATTGTATCTGACATTTAGTTTTCCGAGAATAATAAAATGTTTTTATTCGAATTAGAGATTAATGATGGGCATTTTCGGTATTTGACTTTTTCTGGGATTACGTGGGAGTTATTAAACAATAAAAACTCCCACTACCAGAAGAGGTTGGGATTACGTGGGAGTTGGTTTTCAGAACAAACTCTCACGCCTATATAATTTCTTTTAGCCGAAACCCTAGGGTTACACTATTTCATAGCCGCAAAACCTATTACCCAAAATAAAGATTTCTGCCTCCTTTCTCTCTAGATTTCCAAAACTCAGTAAACGAAGAGCTAGCACTCACTGCTCGTTTCGTCTCGTGGATACCGGTAGAGAGCAATTCCGCAAGTGAGGGCTTTGGTGGTCACAGCTCAACATCCGAAGTTAGAATCCATTAACGAAAATTTGTAAGTATTTTTCGTGTATTTTTCGATTCCCATGGTATGAGCGGATCTTTCAGGGGAGGATTCATGGGTGTTTAGAACGAGTTTCTTCCCATGAATCCCTTAATGTAACAATTACAATAACTACTCAAAGGACGTTATTATGTTTAAAACAATTGCATAGTAGTAATACAACATAATAATGGAATTTTACATTTAATATTTCATCATAATCAATGAAAAATAGATACATCTCCCACTTTCACTAAAGAAAATAACCTTGCCTTTTAGTGCATATTGAACATAAGAACTATCTCTAAGACCAATTCTCTTTGTATCTAATATACATTCTACAAGTACGGCGATCATGTTGCTGATGTGTCAACGATTTCGTCAGTGGATCGGCGATATTATCGTCCATATGTACTTTACAAATC
Organism: Vinca minor; assembly: GCA_026122235.1. Lineage (NCBI taxonomy): Eukaryota > Viridiplantae > Streptophyta > Magnoliopsida > Gentianales > Apocynaceae > Vinca > Vinca minor. The sequence goes on from JAOCZM010000118.1 coordinate 1,108,040, forward strand.
TTTACATCACCCCAATTGTAACATCCCGCCCCGTAAACACTTTTATGGACACCCATTTTGAGTTGGTGTTATTAAGAGATAGGGGTGTAATGTGATATACCCGAAGCGTATTTGCAATACCCGAATGGGAGAACCATAGAGGGTGAATAAGGTTCTCAAACTTTTTATACTTTTCTACCAAATTCTTTTCCTAAGTGGTCACCTTAACAACAATTATATTCATTAAGCATATAAGATGAATTAAAGGATTATCATTTAGATGACTTATGTGTGTATATGCAACACATAGGAATACAAGACAATGAATATGATCAAGAATTGTGTAGGTTAAGATTCCTATATGCAAAGCTTGTAAGAACAAACACACAAGTCATGAGGAATAGCATTTAGCAAGAGATATATAAAGATATAAAGATCTCTAAATACAATTTCTATGCCCAAGTCAAGGGAAGATATAACAAGCAATTAATCTAACTCCATATAAACAAGTAAAGCTCATACAATCAAGTTCATGTGAATATAAACACAAGTATAAAGAAAAAATTTGAAAGTAAAGAGATAGAGTTAGAAGATCAAACACAAGGATGTAGAGTAGTTGGATCACAACAATCTACATCCACTACATTGGGGCACACCCAAGGATTTTGGCAACTTTCCACTAGCTTGTCTTAAGAGATTACAAGGAAGGACAAACTAACTAATGGTCTTTTACACTAACGTAACCTTCCACCCTCGGGAACTCTTTCTCTAATCTAGAATGGCCTTTGAAATCTACAAGAAGATCTTCCTTTGATTTTGCAATATCTTTCAATGGCATTGTGAATTACCTTTAAGCTTGGGTCATTGAAGACTTGCAAAATGCAGCTTCTTCTTGTTGTAGAATGATCTGTGATGTCCACAAGAAGTTACCTTTCGATGCTTGTGTGAGTTCATAATAACCTAACATTGAAACACAAGCTCACACAAAACATTAGAACTTCTCAATGTCTGTTATCATCAAAATAAAATTTGATCACATTAGCCCTTAGGGCTTACAATCTAGCCCTATCTGATGATGAAAAAGCATTGCTGCAAATGAGAATAAAATAACAAAAGGATAAGGCAATTAAGCACAAAATAACAAAGCATGAGATAAGGATGCAAATGATCACGACAAGTAGATGTTTTCATAAAATCATTCTACTCCCCCTATTTTAAAGAATTCCTTATCTCTCTCATTTTGCAAAGTTCTTAGCTTTCTTCTTTTGTAAAATTACTTTTCTTGGCACATTTGCAAAGCTAATTTTTCTCCACCTTTTTGTCAAAATCAAAAAGTTTCATCAGAGCGCCAATAAGAAAAGCATTTTCACCTCCTTTTTGTTGAAAATAGAGATCCAAAAGATCAAAACAAGAAAATCTTTAGGAGGGATCAAGTTTAAAACATGGAGAAGCTTGTTGGTAAATAGTAGAATGTTAAGCAAGAGAAAGCAAAACTAAAGACCCAAAAGAAAGAAACATTTAAAGCTATGTAAGCACATAATTTGTAAAAGGCCATTTAAAAGAAAATATCAGTGGCCAAGAGATGATACTTATCTAAAGATGAATGCAAGCTTTAAAAGAGTCTTTTAAAATAAATTTTAAGCTTGATTGATTTCAAAATAAGGAGAGCACATAATGACACATAAAATCTAAAATGGTCATATGCCTAAAAAATGAATACACAATTCAAGCTAAAACATGAGGAGATGAACGAATAAACATTGAAAACACAATCTCCTCTTTTATCAACAATCAATGTTAGCTATAACATGACGAAAACAAGTTATAAACCTTTAGCTAACAAAGACAAAACGGATGTGATACTATGAAAATATAAACATATGAAAGGCATATGTATCACAATCCAAAAGTTAACACTTTGGAGAACATTCCACTTTGAGACAATGGTTAGCCAAAGAAGTATAAAAACACATGGAAGTGTAAAGTTAACACTTTGGAGAACATTCCTCTTTGAGACAATGGTTAGCTAAAGAAGTATAAAAACTAAGGAAATGAGCTAACCAAAGTAATCAAGTGAGATCAAAATAAATAAGATATAAAAAGCACATGATCTCAAATGATAATGGAGGTAGTGCAAAAAATATGAAAGAAAGTACATACTACTTCCATACAATTTTCATAAGTTGGCTCAAAAGATATGAAAATATGAAAACAAAGCCAACTTATGGTGTGATGATGTATATGATATGACAAGTGTAGGCATACATCACATATATGAGGGGGTATAGGATAGAGAAAATATAAAGACTCCCCCTCAGACAGTGTCCAGATAAGGAAATGCAAAAACTGAATAGATATACGTTTAGAGTGTACAGTTTTGCAGAAACAGGACAGGTTCGGTTGACCGTAGTGTTGGTGTCCGGTCGGCTGAAATTCTAGCAGAGAGCAACAGAGAGATTTCCATCTTCTTCTTCACTTTTGGATGCTTTCCATGGTTGTTGGTGCAGTGAGATTTATCTTTTTCTCTGTGTTTGGCTAATGCATTGGCTTTGCTTCCAACATTGTTGCTACTTCTCTTGTGTCCTTATTGTAGATAGACACACACAAAGAATTATTCTATCTTCATTATTCACCCTTTGACATCTTCATAGTTATTGGTGACGGGAGATTTCTCGTTTTCTTTGCGTGTGCATATGTCTTTGTTTTTAACATCGTTGCTTCTTCTCTTGTGTCTTGATAAGACATCATTTACAAAGCATATGGAAGTAACAAAAAGAACTTATCTATCACCTAAAACGAGGATATGAGACAAAAAATAGAATAAAAGAGCAAGTCTCTTCCTCAAGTAGTTGGTTGAGAATATAGTTAAAAAATGAATTCAAACCAAACTACTAAGGTGGTGTTTAAAAATAGGAAAGATAAAGCAAGGTAAGAACATAAACAATTAAGTTTGAAAAATGAAGTTATGAATCAATTAAAGTGAGCACAAACTTCCCAAAAATGGATAACCAAAAGAGAGAGATGTAGGATTTTGGAAATGTTAAAAAAAAGCCATCAAACCTAGTGATATAAAAAATTTAAAATTGAAAACATATCACTAGGGAAGGAGGATAGGTAAAAATGCAATTTAAAACACATCCTTCCTTCAAAGCAGGATAGAATGTGAAAGAATGAAACATGTTATGCAAGAAATCCCAAGGAGACATGACAACCAAGATTTTAATAAGCACATTTGTCATGAGGTACTTCTCCTATGAAATATCTCACCAAGTAAAAACTCTCAACAAACTAATCAAATGCTAAGAGTTATAATATCAAAGTAGTTTCAAGGAAACATGACAACCAAGATAATATGAGGTACATTTTTCATGTATTACATCCAAGTAAACATACTTATCAAGTTATACTCTATCAAAACAAGGCTTAAAGAGAATATAGCTCAAAATACTCTCCGTCATCTCTAAGTATCCATATAAAAGGTACATATAAAGATAATTCTTTGAATAGTGCATAAGAGGGGTTTTTTAAAAAAAATAAATAAATAAGAAAGCTCCCCCTTACGATGTGCCGGTTTTGTTTAAGATGTTTTGGAAAATCTTGGAAGGTTTTAAGATGTAAAACAGGAGTTCAACTTCCAAAAAAATTGAAGATAAAGGCATAGAAGCGAAAAGCTCAGAAAAATACCATTTTAAAACTGAAACAGGGCAATTCGGTCGACCAGATGTGAATCTCGGTAGACTGGTGTCCATGCCCTTCGATCGACCGAAATCATCGGTGGTAGATCGGGGTTATGGCTGACAGGTATTTTCTGGTTTTTGAAATTTAACCAAAAAGCCTTTAAATAATTTTAAAACACTTCCAAAACATTATGAGCAACTTTGAATGGATAAAAGAAAGTTAGAACAAGGATTAAACCTCATAAAAATATCAAAGTGCTCAAAATCACACCTTAGGATCTTTAAAGAAGAAAGCACTGAAAACTAAAACTAAGGTGCTCATATTTTTAGTTCATTTTGAAATTGGCCAAATTGTTTTAAAACAATGTAAAGCATATAAAAACAAACTTGTTGGCTCATATCATTGCCCAAAAATAACTTCAACAAGAGAGTATTCCATAAAAAGGCTAAAATCAAGTCATACCTCTCAACAAAGGTGGTTCAAAGAGGCACACCATACTTAGAATGATCAAACCAACCACATGACATAAGGTATAATCCAAAGCAAGGTTGGTTGCATTCATAAGTATAAAATTTAAAACCAAAGGATATAGGCATCTAGTTAAGATAAGATTTAGAAAGCACAAGATTGTCGTATAACCATCAAAGTAAGGTTTTCCAAATTAACACTTTAAGCAACCATAAAAGGATGAAGACTTTTAAAATCAAGTTGCTACAAACAGGGATAAACCTTGTAAGATAAAGACACATCTTAGGTTCTTTGAAATCTTAAAAACCTTTTAATCATAACTAAGGTGGTCATTTTGAAAAATGCCTTTCTAGAAATCAATAATTGAAGTATATAGGCATATCAAAACAAGTTATATCCAAGCTCATAAGATAAGAAAGAAAAGCACATGGGATATGGAAATAGAAAATTAAAGCAAGAGTAGGCATATGAAGTCATTAAGAATAATAAGCTAAACCAAGAGAGAGAAGGTTATAGCTACCAATTTTTCTTCTTTTGATGATTCTTTGAGTGTTTGGCTTCTTTTGCTCTTACTTGACCTTCCTCATTGAGATGTCATATTTGAAGCACTTGAGGATGTCTTTGGGGGTAACTCCAATCTTTTTCTCTCATCTTTGAGATGTTGCCTCTTGGAGTAATGTATGGAGATTCATTTGGCCTTGTAGACTTATCTTCCTTTGAAATGTCTCTTTTTGCTTTAGTCATTCGATTTTTGCATCTCTTCATCCCCACATTTCTTCTTCTTTCTAGACCTAGCCACTTCTAATCACTTCTTTGCATCTTCTTGAAAGTGTGGCTAGTCTTCATATCATCTCCTTGAAGTTGAGATCTTCTTTGAAATTGTTTATTGCTCATTTTCTTCAAGGAGGAAGTGACTTCTTCATATGAATTGAGAAGATGGATGATCTTGTCTCAAAGTATCAATTTCTCTTCTCTTTGCATTTGTTTCCTACATAAGAAGACACTTATGGTACCCATTTGTGTTTGGGCCCTAGAGGGTTAATGATGGGTATTTTCATCCCACTTGATTAGTACACCTCTATTAATAAAATCTCTAAATGATGCAACATTGTAACATGATGATCAAGGATGATTAAGATCAAGCACATCATGTTAAACAAATATAATTGAAGAGCAAGCAACAAAGAGATATAAGTGCATTCTTGTGTTTGTGTTTGTACTCTAGGAAATTAAGATCAAGAGATACAAGTAGATAACAAAACACATTATCAAGATAATAGAGCAAATGCACACAATAAAAATAGAGTTTAAAGAAACAAGTTAATGCTTTTAAAACATCATGCTTGACAAGTTTTGAATAAAAACTTAGCACAATGTCAAGATTGTGCTAAGTACTTTGGTGCCATTATATAAGAATAAAGGAGATGTTCAAGATTGTTCAAATTATCGTGGTATTAAGCTTATGAGTCATACTATGAAGTTGTGGGAAAGGGTAATTGAGCATAGATTGAGAAAAATTGTGAGCATTTCAGAGAACCAATTCGGTTTTATGCCCGGACGATCAACTATGGAAGCAATACATCTAATAAGGCAGTTGATTGAGCGTTATAGAGAGAGAAAGAAGGACCTGCATATGGTGTTCATAGATTTGGAAAAAGCTTACGATAAGGTTCCCCGAGAGGTAATTTGGTGGGCGATGACTAAGAAAGGTATATCTCGGAAGTATATTGATCTTATTAAGGATATGTATGAGGAAGTCAGCACCAGTGTCAGAGTTTGCGGCGGGATAAGTGAAGAGTTTCCTATTACAATTGGGGTGCATCAAGGTTCGAGCACTTAGTCCTTTCTACATTTACAATGGTTATGGATGAACCCGACCCGGTGTATACAAGATCCCAGACTGCAGTGGTGCATCTTTGTTTCTTGATGATATAGTTTTGATAGATGAGACAAGAGCGGGTGTTAATGCCAAGTTGGATGTATGGAGACAAACCTTAGAATCTAAGGGTTTTAGGATTAGTAGAAGTAAAAGCAGTATATGGAGTGTAAGTTTAGCACTAGCGAGCAGCCAGAGCAAAGCTGTAGTAACTTTGGGTGACAAAAATATCTCGGGAGAGTGAGTATTTTCGATACCTTGGTTCTATTATTCAAAAGGACGGAGAGCTTGACGGAGATGTAGCACATCGAGTTAAAGCTGGTTGGTTGAAATGGAAGAGTGCGACGGGTGTTTTGTGTGATCGTAATGTACCGCTGAGATTGAAGGGAAAGTTTTACAGAACCGCTGTTAGACCGGCATTATTATATGGTACAGAATGTTGGGCAACTAAGAGATGTCATATTCAGAAAATGCATGTAGCGGAGATGCGTATGTTAAGATGGATGTGTGGGCATACGAGAATGGATAGAGTGAGGAATGAGACTATTCAGAAGAAGGTTGGTGTAGCTCCTATTGAAGATAAGATGAGAGAGAACCGTTTGCGTTGGTTTGGGCACATTAGACGAAGGCCAAGTGATGCTCTGGTTAGGAGAATTGAAGGATTATGTAATGTAGATGGCGTAAGAGGTAGAGGGAGACAGAGGAAGACTTGGATGGAGGTGATAAAAGGGGATATGAATCTGCTAGAACTAGATGAGAGTTGTGTTTGGGATCGAAAGAAATGGAGAGATTGCATCCATGTGGATGACCTTACGTGATTCTTACTTTGGTTCATGTAGCCGACCCCAATCTGTTGGGATTAAGGCTTGGTTGTTGTTGTTGTTGTTGTTGTTGTAATGTCAAGCAAAACATGATATACATAAAAGCATCAACAATTAAGCACATACTCTCTTTTTCTTTTAAAAGACTAGAAGTATATCCTAAACTACTTGCACTAAGAATCTTTCCTTAAGGTGAGCAAGCAAGTTTGAAAATCAATTAGGAACATACTTCTTAGTCATATACTTAGCTCATCATATTTCTAGGTCAATGAAGATAAGGATCATAATCGAAACAATGATCAGTAACTAGGGACGAGTTAAGCTTTTGTACCTCAATGCTCAAGGAGCTTGGATTTTTTACCATTTTGGTTGATCTTCTTTATCAATAAGTCCATTGCGAGGCCTTTTGTGTGATCTTTGTCATGATTATCACTTTCATTTGAATCTCTTTGAGAGGTTGACATGTGATTTCTCCTTTTTCCTTGTTGTTCATCCTTGATTGATGGTAAGTGTAGAGTCATCATGATGGATGGACTTTCTTTTCTTGATGAACCCTCTACAATCTTGCAATCCTTGGCATTTGATTCTTTTCTTGGAGTCTTAGCTCATTTGTGCCATTCCTTGTAGTTCATATCTTCTTTGTGAAGCTTAGAACTTTTTGTACCTACAAGGAATTCTTGAGAACAAAATTGGTACCTTTTGAAAGGTCCTTAATGATTAGCTCAAAGTTCTCAAGTAGCAAATAAATACACAAGGATTATGCAAATCAAAATCAAAACAACTGGATGGATTCTTATGTGAATAAAACATGACAAAGCAAGTATCAATCAAGTTGCATATGCTACATCTCATAGATACCTTAGCCAAAATAAACATGAACAAGTAAGATCATGCTAAAGGTTATCTATACGAATATGAAATTCAAGAATGTGAGATGCAACATATGTAAGAGAAAGCATATAAAAATATATACCAAAAGCACTTAAACACATTAATTAAAGTGTTAAGAGAAAGTGATTTTGATACCTTTGTTTTTTTTTTTTTTAAACCACCTGTTGTGGTGGGGGGGTTTGTCATAGACCCCTCCCGTTTATTGAAAAGGCCGAAATAGGCAAGAAGATATATGGAGGGGGACTATGCCAAAGACCTCCAGGTAGGTGGAAACAAATCCACATCTTACAAATAAGATAGCAATGCACAAAATGCAAACTCGACCATTTATAAATATGGCCAATGATGATACAATGAAATCTTATGCTAGCATGTAACGTAATAAAAGAGAGCAAAGAGCAATTATAAATATGCCCCAGCAAATAGAATCACATTAGTAAAAGAACACAATATGCAAACCTATCTATCTCTAACGAACCTTAGATAAGGCGTGCCTCTGCGATCAAGTTCCAGTAATCCGCGGACGCCGGTTGGAAAAATGCTAACATCCCCAAAACTAGTGGATGCTCGAGTTTGGCAGGCATAATTAGCCAGCGCATCAGCAACCGAGTTGACTTCGCGATACACATGCACCACCCTGCAATCATTTAAAAGAAAAAGAATCTGCTAGAAAATACAATCTAATTTCCATGATGATACCGTAACTGTAGAAATTGCACGGGTCAGAACTGCAGAATATGTCTGAATCAGGTAATCCGTAATCCCCAGTCTATCTGCCATCTTTAAGACCTCTAATAAAGCATCCAATTCTGCTTCCATACTCGTTCTATTGGTGCCAATAAAAATTGAGAAAGCAGCTACAAAATCCTCAGTCCGAAGTTGTATAACACCACCAATGCCCCCGACTCCCGAATTTCTTTCACAGGCCCCATCAATATTCAAAAAATTTCTTGCATCACCAATGTTGGTTCCCCACTTAAGTACCAAAGTCCTCCGCGGATGAAAACGGGTCAATGAACCAACTCCCTTGGCTCGCTTAAGAAAAACAACGTAATCACGAAATTGTGCAAGAATACTAGTTTTTGAATTTCTCTTGGCCTCATACACACACCGACAACGTGCTTTCCATAGAATCCAACAAGCCGAACAAAACAATAGAAAAATTACCTGTCTGTTTTCAGATGTGCCAGCAAAACACCACAAAGTGATCATTTCCCTGATCGTGTCAATCCTTCTACCACCCAAGAGTAGCCCCATTTGAACTGCGGCTTCAACACAAACGGTCTTAGTTAATGGAAAGTGCAAAAAATGTGGTCGTACGTGTCCATACCTCCCAAACAAGCACATCTAGAAGCTAACGGTACACCAAAACGCATCCGATCCTCATCCAAAGAAAGAAATTTATTAAGAAGTTTCCATATTAAGATAAAAACAGAAAGAGGAATTACCTTGTTCCAGATGCATTCTCTCCTGAATTGTGAAATTCCATGATCTCGAAGAAGAGACACGACTGATTGCATAGTGAAAATACCCTTATCCGTCGGTAACATATTATCCGGTCTGGCTCAGCCGAAACATGCAGAATGACCTCAAGAAGGTTGTGTATAAATGAGCTGGGAACCAAACATTGTAAGGCTGATTTATTCCATCCTGTTGAATTGCAGTAATCGTTGACCACCGCCCCAATTAGAGAGTCATGAGGCTGAGAGAGAGAATCCGCTAGAGCACCACGAAGAGTATGGTTATCATATAAAAGGCTAGAGTTTCCCCCTTTAATAAAACATCAATCTTAGATTTCATCTCCCCCTTAACCGCTAGAGCACCACGAAAAGGAAGCGAAACACGATCAAAATCCTTCATCATGTCAAACTTAATAATCAGATTTCCACCACGCACCTTTTGATTAATTGCATGCACTAGATCCATAGCCAACAAAATGTTATCAGATATGGACATGTTCTTGACAAAACCAATTTGATTTGGGCAAATAATTAAAGGTAAAAGTGATGCCAAACGAGTAGCCATTACCTTTTTCACTACCTTATTCACAAAGTTGCATAGGGAAATCTGTCGGAAATCCTTCAGATGTAGCGGACTCTAAACTTTCGGAAGTATCACAATCAAAGTACTAGCCATTGATTTCGGTAACGACAGGCCAGACCAAAAATCTCATACAGCTTGAAGAACATCTTTCCATACAATATCCCAACAATCTTGGAAGAAACCACCTAAATATCCATCTGGACCGGATGCACTATTTTTATCAAGAGAAAATGCCTCCTCCTGAACCTCCAAAAGTGTCGGTAAAGTTGAGAGGTATATATTATTTTCCCTACTAACCATGCACGGAATTTCATTGAAAATATCATCATGTTGAGACGAATAGCTCTCGGCAGCAAACAAACAAGAGTATAATCTCTCGGCCTCCTCTCCAATCTCCTTATCCTCCGTCAGCCAACTTCCATTATCATTTTGAAGTTTGGAAATATGCATACGTCTCCTTTTATTTTTACATAAGGCATGTAGGTATTTTGTGTTTGCCTCCCCCTCTTGTAACCATTTTATTCGAGATTTTTGTCTCCAAAAAGTCTCCTCCGCTTCCAAATAAAAATTATATTCCTATTTCGCAGACATCCAATCCTCCAACAACGCATCCCCGAGATTTGCATCATATGTTACCTCGACATTAATTACTTGGGCTTCAGATTGCTGTACCCTTGTGTTAATATTGCTGAAATAATTTTTATTCCAATCTCGAAGAATCCCCTTTAGCCGTTTCAGCTTATTCATTAACACCATCATCCCGTACACCCCAACTCGAACAACAACATCATTGAAACCCGAATTCTTTGCCCACATATTCTGATATCGAAAAGAGGATGAAGACCTCCTCCTTCGCGACATATCTTAAGTAACAAAGGACAATGATCGGAAACCGTTCGATGAAGATGTTCAAAAGATATGTGTGCAAAAACATTCCATTTAGAGTTTACCATAGCTCGGTCCAAACGTTGTAGCAAGGGTGGTGCCGAGCTCCTGCACCATGTATACGAACTACCAACAAATTGCATATCCAAGAAACCACAATCCTTAATAGCTTCCACAAATTCTGAAATCGGTAAAGACGCCGAGATGGAATCCAAACTTTCTGATACATTCAAAACCACATTAAAATATCCTCCCACTAGCCAAGGCACATACATCATGGTGAGAGTTGAAATTGCGCAACTCATCTCATAACGCCCTTCGTTGTGTATAGGCGCATCTAGCATAAACAAAAGAGCAATTAACAAGATTCCCAGCATAATTGTTAATCACAACAGTCAAAACTTGCTCTGTATCCCCCACAATAGATATATCCACAATTGTTCATCAGGTCGCCCGAGGTCTAGGACCCGGTCGACCGAACTTCAGTCCATAAGTGGTTTTTCCACTTGATCAACTTTCTAATGTTCTCAAACTCATGCTTATGTGGTTTTGAAAGATATTTAAAGTATTTTAAAGATCTTAGGCATTAATCAACACTTAAAAGATGTTTTGCAAAACCTTTGAAAGATTAAATCAAAGTGTGAAATATGGTTTTGAAAACATGCACGAGTATGAGCTTCATCATACTATAAACTAACATTCATCAAATAAGATTAGTCACAAGAATATACCTATAAGCATCTTGACTAATCTTCTTCTTGGTCTTCAAGTCTTCAAGATGTGTTCCTCTTTGAGCTTGGACTTGAGACCTTTGATCAACCTCTTCTTGTGATGAAGTCCTTTGTAGTCTTGTCAGATGTAGCATCTTGTACTTCAACACTTGTTGATCTTTCTTTGATTTTGCAATATCTTCCATTAGCATTGTGGATGAACTTTTGGATTGTGCTATGGAGACTTGCAAAATGAAGACTCTTCTTGTTTGTAGAATTGCTTTGAAATCTACAAGAAGATCTTCATTTGATTTTGAAATATCTTTCAATGGCATTGTGAATTACCTCTAAGTTTGTGCCATTGAAGACTTGCAAAATGTAGCTTCTTCTTGTTGTAGAATGATCTTTCATGTCCACAAGAATCTACCTTTCAATGCTTGTGTGAGTTCATAATAACCTAACATTGAAACACAGGCTCACACAAAAAATTAGAACTTATCAATGTCTTATTATCATCAAAACAAGGTTGATCACATTTTCCCTTAAGGCTTACAAAATGGTCACTTTACATGCTTAAAAAAAGGTTATTGGGCTCTAAGAATACTTGGGGACTAAGGGAAAAAAAACTATTATATATATATATATATATATATATACACACACTTGGGAACACGTTCTTGGTCACCAAGAAAGAAAAGAATTTTTTTTAAGAATGCCTCCATTTCTTCTTCTTTTTTCTATATAAAGAGGGCTTTAGTAGTTTATTATTTATTTATCACACCTATCTATTTCTCATTCTCCCTTTCCTTTCATTAGCTTTATGATACCATCACCTATTTCACACATATCTGCTGTTGGTGATTCCTAGTAGCATCATCGATTAGATCGACATAAATGTATAAATTCCGAACACAAGGTTTTGGTTTTTTCTCGTGAGTAGATCCTTAAAGGAACGTAATCCCGCACTTTTATTTCCGCTGCGTTTTGGGGTTTACGAATTTTTCCTTCAATTGGTATCAGAGCCTATCACGAGAACCCAATAATCTTGATTATGTGTTATCTTTCCGTTTTAGTAGTTGATAATGCATGTCATAGGATGTTTTTACCTTTTACAGCCTCTGGGAAGTCGTTTAAGTTTTAAGCGAATCCCGGAATGAATTGTAAAATTCGTGTTTTTTGGTTGTTTTATGTTTTTTGGCAAAAATTCGGCCGACCGGAAGAGGTTTGAGTTAGAAAATAGGATTTTGCTACTACCTAGATTTCGGACGACTGATGAGGAGTAATGGTCGACCGAAGCTAGTATGTTTTTAGGTCGGTAGAACAGAAGTGTTCTGGGTCGACAAAGGTGGCCTATTTTTTACATTGTTTTGGTTACTGCCTTATCGCAGTCGACTGGTAGTATGGCCCTGGTCGACCGGAAAGGGACATGAAGTGTATATTTGCGCTCTTAGCTGTTAGAGGAATAACCGGGTCACACATAAATGCGCAGCGGAATAAAACTTGACCCGCCTCTACCAGGATCTTCCACGAGTAAGAACCTACGACTATGGGATAGTGTTTTACCTTATATTGATGCTAGAATGGCTGAAACGCTTTCAGCGGTATGTTGTCACGAACGGAACACCACAATGCAGGCTCCGTCTCTCCCAGTATCCACTCGATCTTCCGGGGATGGTCTTCTACTGCTTGGTGCTAGCCAACGCCTTGTAGAAGCTTTGAAGACACTCTTCAATGGAGTATGTATTTCAGACCTTATCAGAAGAATAAGATACAGGATTTCTAACTTATTTCCTATTAGCAAAAAGCTAGAAAACAAGTCTAGAAATCTATCTTTTCTTTTCTCTTTAAAAACTCACTTTTCTCTCTTCTCTCTAAGCTTCAAAAGATGGAGATAAACTGATTAATAATGATTAGGAAAATCAGTATTTTCCTAGTCTATCAAGAGAGAGTGGGGAGAGTGAAAGGGGGAAGTGGGAGATCATGGAGGAAACTACTCCACCACTTTTAACCACCTTCTAAGAGATAAAATAGCTGGATAATATCTCTAATTGTCCAGCCATAAGGTCGGTCCAAAACGGGTCGGTCGGCCCAAACATATTGGTCGGCCCAACCCGATTAAGGGCCCAATCCAATCCCGGCCCGGCCCAATTGAATTGGCGCACCTTAGATTAAATGTACTCCAACAAGCCCAATCCAGTTGATCTATGAGTGCGACCCAAGAGGTATCTATGACGTTGGCCGTGACATCATATGTCACAGGTAATGAGAGGTATCTAGCAACGCATCATTACCCCCAAATCATAAATATCTGGTGATTTATCATAATCACAACATTTGACATTTGTAATTAAATCCTTTTGTCCTTGATATCTAGATTGAACACAAGTCATGGAAAAAGTCACACTTGTATTGTCCAATCTTTTAGTTTCTTGATTCGCGAGTAGACTAATCAAATGACAACAATATCTCATACTGATTCATTTGTTCATGGCCATGAATTAGTCAGACTCCATCAAGGGGCCCAAGATATCGCTCCTGCTATATAGGAGGGACAAATCCTTTCCGCATCCCACTCATCCCCGAACAAGATTCGTGATATACCCAATAAATGCCTTTATTGCTCACCCAGTTACGGATAGCGTTTAACATTATCAAAGCATAACACTAGCCATGCAAGAACTCTTGTGAGACCTCAAGTCGAAGGATCTCATATACAACCCAGTCAAAAAAAATTTGAGAAACACCGTTGACTATTATATAACAACCTATGGTGTGTTTCTCATGTCGGGTCTGTCCAGTATAATGATTCTCTAATCATATATACCCATGTGACGATCCGATATCTTATATCAATCACTGCACATACTAGTCTTGCGCATTATTATTGTCCTCGAAGATTCCATAATAATGTTCGACTAGGGAGCGTTTCGAATAGTATCTCATAACAATTATGAATACTATTCTAAGGACATATTATTTATTTATGTTGTTAAGAACGCAGAAACATAATGAATAATACTGGAATTAATTGCCTTTAATTCATCAAAATGAAAATTACATTAATACGGTACAATAATCTCCCACTTGCACTAAAGACCCAAATTACAACAAATGGTATTTAGGGCATACTATTGACTGTCTCTAAAGATCAGCCCTCCAGATATCGGATACCCATGGAGCTAGTGTGACGATCATGCTTTGCTGCGCTGCGACGAGTGGCTTTGTCGGTGGATCGGCGACATTGTCTGCCGAAGTCTACTCTATGGGTATCCGAGTATCTGAGGGCTGATCTTTAGAGACAGTCAATAGTATGCCCTAAAGACCATTTATTGTAATTTGGGTCTTTAGTGCAAGTGGGAGATTATTGTACCGTATTAAAGTACTTTGTTCGGTCGACCGAGCTTGGTGGCCGGTCAACCGAACTGACCAAAATTACATTAATACGGTACAATAATCTCCCACTTGCACTAAAGACCCAAATTACAATAAATGGTCTTTAGGGCATACTATTGACTGTCTCTAAAGATCAGCCCTCCAGATATCGGATACCCATGGAGCTAGCGTGACGATCATGCTGCTGCGGCGACAGTGGCTTTGTCAGTGGATCGGCGACATTGTCTGCCGAGTCTACTCTACATATATGCACATCACCTCTCTCTATAATCTCGCGGATTAGGTGAAATCGTCGTAGTACATGTTTGGACCTCTGGTGAGATCTAGGTTCCTTAGATTGGGAAATAGCCCCATTGTTGTCACAATAGAGGTCTATCGGGTTCGCAATACTAGGAACCACATCGAGGTCGGAAATAAATTTCCCGATCCAAATCGCCTCCTTAGCCGCTTCACAAGCTGCTATGTACTCGGCCTCGTCGTAGAATCTGCTATGGTTGATTGCTTTGAACTGCGCCTGACTCACAAAGCACCTCCATTCAAGTTAAACACATATCCCGATTGCGATCGGAAATCATCTCTGTCGGTTTGGAAACTAGCATCGGTGTAACCGATTACAACGAGCTCATCCGCCCTCCATAAATCAAGAATGTATCCTTAGTCCTTCGTAAGTACTTGAGGATATTCTTGGTCGAGATCCAGTGACGTTCACCGTAATTAGGGCGAGTATCCGCTCGTAATGCTTAAAGGCAAACGAGACATCAGGGCGAGTACAAATCATGGCGTACATGATGGATCCTATGGCGAAGCATAAGGGATCTCTTTCATGCGTTCTAATTCGGCGAGCATTTTAGAACACTTTGTTCCTTTGTGAAGCGAGTACCATGTGCCATAGGACAAAGTCCTTTCTTAGACTCTTGCATGCTAAACCGCTTTAGCACCTTGTCTATATATGTACTCGACTTAGGCCAATGAGTCTCCTGGATCTATCTCTATAGATCTTGACTCCCCGAGAATATAGTCGGCTTCGCCTAAGTCTTTCATAGAAAAACACGTACTCAACCAAGCCTTTACTGAGACTTTAAGGTTGGTATGTCGTTTCCAATGAGTAGTATGTCATCTACATACAAAACCAGGGAATACAATTGAGCTCCCACTAACCTTTTTATAAACACAAGGCTCATCCTCATTTCTAATGAAGCCAAACTCACGGGACGGCATCATTAAAAGCGGATGTTCGAGCTTGAGAAGCTTTCGCTTGAGTCCATAAATGGATCTCTAAAGCTTACATACTTTTCGAGCATTCTCCGGAGTGACAAAACCTTCAGGCCGTGTCATATACACATCCTCATCAAGTTTTCCATTAAGGAAAGCGGTTTTGACATCCATTTGCGGTTACGTAGTCATAGTAAGCTCGCGATAGCAAGCAAAATCCGAATGGACTTGAACATAACCACGGGGGAAAAGGTCTCATCATAGTCAATACCATGAATTTGTTTGAAACCTTTCGCGACCGATCGCCCCTTATGCGTTTGTACATTCCACTTCCATGTCGGTTTTAATCTTAAAAACCCATTTGCACCCTATGGGAGTTACCCCTTCAGGTGGATCAACCAAGATCCGGGACTTGGTTAGTGTACATGGAATCCATTTCGGATCTCATGGCTTCAAGCCATTTCTCGGGAATCTGGGCTATTAATTGCCCTGTTTGTAGGTTGAAGGTTCATCGTGATCCACAAACATAACATCACCATGTTACAGTTATGAAAAATCCGAATTTTTCCGGAGGTGGACGACGAACTCTACCGGGACTCACGCAATTCTTGTGTTTCTTGAGCTAGTCGTTTGGTTTGCACTAACTTGTTTGTGGCATTTTCTTTGCACAACAACTTGTGGAGTCCGTTCATTTTCCATCTCATCATTAGTGCTAGTTTGAGAGTCCGGAACTTGAGAAAGTTCTACGCTACTCCCACTTGTGTTTCTAGAAACAAATTCTTTTTCTAGAAAGACTCTCGTGCGAGCAACAAACACTTTGTTCTCGTTAGGGATATAAAAGTAGTATCCTTTAGTTTCCTTAGGATAACCTACAAATATGCACTTTTCATATTTTGGAGCTAGCTTATCAGAAGTTGAGCGTTTCACAAAGCGCTTCATAGCCCCAAATCTTGAGGAAAGACAAACTGGGGACGCTTCCCGATCCCATAACTTTCGTATGGTGTCTTTGTAATCGATTTAGATGGAACGCGGTTAAGTGTTAAAGTCTGCTGTCTCTAGTGCGTGTCCCCAAAAGGAATTGGGCGAGGCTCGTGTGACTCATCATAGAACGAACCATATCTAATAAGGTTACTGTTCCTCCTTTCGAATACACCATTCCATTGTGGAGTAGCTGGAGGAGAAAGTTGTGAAAGCGATTCCACAAGCTTTTTAGATAGTCACGGAATTCTTGACTCAAGTATTCTCCTCCTCGATCGGATCGAAGAACCTTAATACTCTTGCCAAGTTGGTTTTCTACTTCTAGTTTAAACTCTTTAAACTTAGTAAATGCTTCGGATTTGTGTTTCATCAAGAACACATATCCATACCCTCATCGAAGTCATCAGTAAAGGTAATGAAGTAGAGGTAACCACCCCTTGCATGTATATTAAAAGGGCCACATACATCACTATGTATTAGTCCTAATAAAGCATCGGCTCTTTCAACTAGCTTAGTGAAAGGTGATGCTGTCATCTTACCCAACAAACAAGATTCGCATCGATCATAAGACTCGAAGTCAAATGATTCCAACAACCCATCTTTATGGAGTTTGGATATGCGATCTTCGTTTATGTGGCCTAAGCGACAATGCCAGAGGTATGTCGGATTAGAATCATTAGTCTTAATCCTTTTGGTATTTATATTTAAAATTGGCATATCAAGATCTAAAACATATAGACCATTAATTAAAGAGGCGCTTGCATAAAACATATTATCCAGAAATAACGACAATCGTTGGTTTTTGATCGAAATCTCAAAACCTTTCTTGTCCAAACAAGAAACTGAAATAATATTCTTAATTAAACTAGGTACATAGAAAGCAGTTTTCTAAACCCAAAACAAGCCCCGAAGGCAAAGTAAAAGTACAAGTCCCTACAAATTAGAGGTCGCAACACGTGCTCCATTGCCTACTCGTAGTTCCACTTCACCCTTTGCCAACTCTCTACTCCTTTGCAGTCCCTGCACATTAGTACAAATGTGAGAACCACATCCGGTATCAAATACCCAAGAAGTAGTTGTATTTAAATTGATATCAATCATATTAATATCTATAACATAAATACACGAGCCCAGTAACAACAATTGCTTTCTCCTTTTGCAGCCTTTTTTGTTGCAAGATAGCTCTTGCAATTCCTTTTCAGTGACCCTTCTCACCACGGTGATGACAGATAGAGTCTTTGGCTACACCACCCTTATGTTTCGAGTGCATTGTTGAAAGTGGTTTGCTTGCCCTTGGGCTTACCATTCGGTTTGCCTTTGGATTTCACAAAACCTCTGCCTTTGCCCCTTTTGCACCATCGAGTATGGTGTTGGGCTTAGACTTGCCTATTTCCTTCTCGGCAGATACTCGGCATGTTCAACAACTCGAGTAATGGCTTGTCAATTTCATTCATGTGATAATTCAGAATGAACTGATCGAATGACTCGAGCAACGATTGCAAGATCAAATCGGTCGACGACTCTTGTCCCAAAAGAAATCCCGGTTTTCAAGGTTACGAACATAACCTATCATCTTAAGAACGTGAGTTCCTACTGGCATTCCTCGGACATTTTTGCCTTTGAAAGAGATTTCGATACATCAAATCTCTCTGGCGTGCTTGCCCTCGATATAGTTGCTTCAAGTGAACCGAGCATATCATAAGCCCCCATGTCCTCATGTTGCTTTCGAAGCTCGAGTTCATGGTGACAAGCATGAGGCTAGACACATCTAAAGCATCACTAACATGCTTCGACAAGCACTTCTATCAGCGGCAAGCGCGAGCCTGCGGTATAGCGAGAATAGGTCGTTCCGGGACATACTGACTTTCTTTCATGCTTGAGAACGATTCTCAAGTTCTCGAACCCGGTCGAGGAAGTTAACTCCCTCTAATTTGTCCTTCTCGAGGGACGAAACGCAATGATAGTGTTTGGTTTGAATTTGCCATTTTTCTACAACAAAATATGCATATACAAAAGTAAGTACCCGATTAAAAAATCATTATTAGGTCTTTATCTTTTTAATGATTTCTCCCACTATTTTCTTCGAGTGAATAACCCTCATTATCAACTCGGAAATTTCGTTAACTTTCTAGCGGGCCAAGATCCATATTTCACCTCGTTACGAGTCGACTTTGGTCGATCGCCCAAAACTTGGTTATTTAGGTAGGCAACGTTTGCCAATTACATCAAATTATGTAATTCTTGGTTAGTTGAGTGAATAACATTTATTCAAGCGTATCATTATACACTTTTTCTCAACTCTTTTGCCTCTAGATCCTCAATCCATTTATTGAGATAATCTAGTTAATTAGGACCCTAAGTTTTAGCCGGCGGATATCACGACTTATCCTTCGCGCCTCACCCTAGGGATAGACACGTATGCACGGCTTTGGCATGTCCCATACTAATGTCGATCTAGGCCTTGACGAGGGCCAAACTTAGGGAAGGCACTAATTAATATTTTAAATGAGGGATTTTGTTTTTAACAATCTCACCGAAAAGCATAAATAAAAGCAGGTTTATGCTTATATACATATGCATCCAATACATAAAATAAAATGCAATAGTAATCGCCAAGATCCTATTCGGTTTTTCCAAGCCAATGGAAAAACCGTGAAGTCAATCTAAGGGTGTAAAAAGAAAAACATCTATTCTACACCGTCTTGACCTTCAGTTGGTTGCCTCCAAATCTTCATCATCTCAGCTGTACTTTCTCATAATCTAGAATTACAAAATTTCTAAGGAAACCTCGAGTTACATTCGAGGGGATTTAATGAGATTAAAATTACAACTTTTGAATGATAAATAGGCACGATACGCAGATCGTATTATAAAATAAAACCAATAGGGTAAAGGCGACTACTATGCATCATGCTCAATTAACATAACACTTTATGAAAAATGAGCAAAACAGTAAAATGAACATTTCATATTCTGCCTGGGTTCGGTTGACCGGCCATCAAGCTCGGTCGACCAAACAGGCACTTCGGTCGACCGAAGATCAACTCGGTTCGACCGAACACCCTCTCGGTTGATCCGAACCCAAATTATTTAGCTTCTGTCTTGCCTCGGTCGACCAAAACTGAGTCCCGGTTGACCGAAGTGCTAGAAACTGAGAGTTTTTCCAGCTTTTGAATGACTTCAAAACTGGAAATTCTCAACAGACATACATACAGAAAACTGGAAAAGCATGTCATACATGATTTACAACATTTTTAGTATCCTAATCCATGCATAACATAGATTCATAATCTATATTCAAACACTATAACACATAAAGTCTATAGGGTACTCGTGAGTGGCTCTGATACCACTGTTAGAAGAATAACCGGGTCACACATAAATGCGCAGAGGAATAAAACTTGACCCGCCTCTACCAGGATCTTCCACGAGTAAGAACCTACGACTATGGGATAGTGTTTTACCTTATATTGATGCTAGAATGGCTGAAACGCTTTCAGCGGTATGTTGTCACGAACGGAACACCACAATGCAGGCTCCGTCTCTCCCAGTATCCACTCGATCTTCCGGGGATGGTCTTCTACTGCTTGGTGCTAGCCAACGCCTTGTAGAAGCTTTGAAGACACTCTTCAATGGAGTATGTATTTCAGACCTTATCAGAAGAATAAGATACAGGATTTCTAACTTCTTTCCTATTAGCAAAAAGTTAGAAAACAAGTCTAGAAATCTATCTTTTCTTTTCTCTTTAAAAACTCACTTTTCTCTCTTCTCTCTAAGCTTCAAAAGCTGGAGAAAAACTGATTAATAATGATTAGAAAAATCAGTATTTTCCTAGTCTATCAAGAGAGAGTGGGGAGAGTGAAAGGGGGAAGTGGGAGATCAGGAGGAAACTACTCCACCACTTTTAACCACCTTCTAAGAGATAAAATGGCTAGATAATATCTCTAATTGTCCAGCCATAAGGTCAGTCCAAAACGGGTCGGTCGGCCCAAACATATTGGTCGGCCCAACCCGATTAAGGGCCCAATCCAATCCCGGCCCGGCCCAATCGAATTGGCGCACCTTAGATTAAATGTACTCCAACATTAGCATGATTTTTTGTTTGTTTTGAGCATGGTGCATAGTAATAGCCTTTGGCCAGTGATTTTTATTATAATACTGCAAGCGTGTCGTGCCTTATCTATTATCTCTTGGTGTAAATTTTAATCTCGAATGTAACTCGAGAATTCTTTCAATTATGTAAAAGTTTTAGAATAGGATTCTATTTATTTTACATATGTAACAAGTGATGAAGAAAAGCGCCCATCAAATTTAGGAAACCACAAGGAGGCGGAAGACAATAGATAGGATTTATTGCTTTCCATCTTTACATTGACCTAGGATTTTCTGTTGGCTCGGAAAATCCACATAGGGGATATTACTATGTCACATTTATTTACTGTTTTATGTATTTTGCATGAGAGACATGATGCATGTTTACAATATTTTTTTAGCATGTGATTTATTTTTCAAGCGTATAATTAGATTATAAACCGTTTGGTGAGAACTTTTTTAAAATCCCTCAAATTTTAAATATTTAGTTTATTGCCTTCCAAGCAGGGCCCTCGTCAAGGCCAAGATCGACAGTAGTGTGAAATTTCGATTGGAATAAGCTTCTGTCTATCCTGGTGAGGCACGAAAGATAAGTTAGTCATATCTGTCGGTTAACCTTGGATTATACTTAACCGGATTACCTCAATCGTTGAGAATCCGGAGGCAAAAGGGTTAGGATGTTCATTTATGTACTGAGGGTAATTGTTACCTACTTAAGCAACCAAGAGTCACGTAATTGTTGTGATTAGCAAACGTTGCTTACCTAAAGCGTCTTCTTGAGTATAGTAGCCAAATCTTCCTTGAGAATGATGAAATGTGGATCTTGGCCCTACTAAAAAGTATTGAACTTTTCTAATGAATAATAGAGGGTTATTCATTTGTAGAAAATAATGGGAGAATCATTAAATAAAGTTATTTGAATGATTTTAAAATATGACAACTAAAACTTTGCAAATTCTTCTCTGTAGATAAAATGGCAAATGCAACTGTTGCATCAAACTCACTATCATTGTGATCCGTCCTTGATAAGGACAAACTTGAGGGAGGAAACTTCCTCGACTAGTATAGGAACTTGAGAATCGTTCTCAAGCACGAGAAAAGGTTGTATGTTCTCGAGGAACAAATTTTCAATCCGCCAGTCGCAGGGGCTCCGACTGCTGAAAGAAATTCTTATCGTAATCACTTAGATGACGTATTAGAAGTGTCTAGTCTTATTTTAGTGACCATGACCTTTGAGCTTCAGAAGCAACATGAGGAAATGGGAGCTTTCGATACGATTAATCATCTAAGGCAACTCTTTTAGGGTCAAGCCCGCCCAGGAGAGATTCGATGTGTCAAAGTCTCTCTTTCAGTGCATAATGGCAGAGGGAACACCAGTCGGAACTCACGTTCTGAAGATGATAGGCTATATTAAGAGCCTCGAAAGACTGGGATTTCCTCTGGGCCATGAGCTATCCACTGATTTGATTATGCAATCATTGCCTGAATCATTAAGAAAGGTTGTACTAAACTACAACATGAACGAGATAGACAAATCTCTCCTAGAATTTTTTAACATGTTGATGACTGCCGAGAAGGAAATTGGCAAGTCTAAGGCCATTTACATGTCAACAACAGAGGCAAGGGTTTTGGTAAGCCTAAGGGCAAACCTAACCATTCTGAGAAAGCACCGAAGCCCAAGGGCGTTGTGGCTAAGGATGGAAATTGTTTCCATTGTGGACAGAAAGGACATTGGAAGAGAAACTACCCCAATTATCTTGCCGGTAAAAAGTTTGGAAAGGGAGCAAATGTTGCTTCTGGCACATGCATTTATGTTATTGAGATTAACTTGCCCACTTCTACTTCCTCATGGGTATTAGATACCGAAAGTGGTTCTCACATTTGCATGAATGTGCAGGGACTACGAAGAAGTAGGGAGCTGGCAAAAGGCGATGTGGACCTATACGTTGGCAATGGAGCAAGAGTTGCTGCATTAGTTGTAGGAACATATAATCTTAGTTTGTCTTCTGGATTTGTTCTATATTTAGACAGTTGTCTTTATGTACCTTCTTTAACAAAGAATATTATTTTGATCTCTTGTTTAGACAAGATGGGTTTTGATATTCATATTAAATAATGTTTTTTATTAAAGTGCTACATTGGCGAATGGTTTATACTTGTTAGACCTAGAGTCGCCGGTTTATAACATAAATACAAAGAGGATAAAGACTAAAGAGTCTAATCCTACATACCCCTGGCATTGTCGTTTAATCCATATAAACGAAAACTACATTTCCAAACTCCATAAAGATGGATTGTTGGAATCATTTGATTTTGAATCATATGATACGTGCGAACCTCGTTTAATTGGTAAGATGGTTGCTTCTCCTTTTACTAGAACTGGAGAATGGACAAATGAGTTGTTGGAACTAGTACATAGTAATGTATGTGGTCCATTCAATATCCATGCAAGAGGTGGTTATCTATATTTCATTACCTTTACTGACGATTTCAGTCTGAAGCCTTTGAAAAGTTCAAAGAGTACAAGAATGAAGTAGAGAACCAGCTTGGCAAAAGTATTAAGATTCTTCGATCCGATCGAGGTGCGGGAATACTTAAGTCAAGAATTTCGTGAGTATCTAAAGAGTTGTGGAATTGTTTCACAACTTTCTCCTCCGACTACTCCTCAATGGTATGGTGTATCTGAAATGAGAAATCGAACTCTATTAGACATGGGTTCAATCAATTATGAGTCACACAAGCCTTCCAAACTTCTTTTGGGGATTTTCTTTAGAAGCAACAACTTTAACACTAAGCAGAGTTCCATCCAAATTTGTTGAAACGACACCATATCAGATACGGAATGGGAGGCATCCAAGTATGTCTTTCTTAACGATTTAGGGCTGTGAGGCGTTTATGAAACGTCCAGCTTTGGACAAGCTCAGCCCAAAGTCGTTTAAGTGCACCTTTGTGGCGTATCCTAAGGAAACTAAAGTGTACTACTTCTACATCCCGAACGAGAAATGGTTTGAAGCCATGAGATCCGAAATGGATTCCATGTACACTAACCAAGTATGGATCTTGGTAGATGCTCTTGAGGGGGTAACCTCAATAGGGTGCAAGTGGGTTTTCAAATTGAAAACTGACCTGGAAGAGAATGTTCAAACGTACAAGGGGCGACTTGTCGCGAAAGGTTTTTAACAGATTCATGGTAATGACTATGATGAGACCTTTTCCACTATAGTTATGTTCAAATCCATTCGTATCTTGCTTGCTATGGCTGCATACTATGATTATGAAATCTGGCAAATGGATGTCAAAACAGCTTTCCTTAACGGAAACCTTGATGAGGACGTGTATATGATATAGCTCGAAGGTTTTGTCAATAAAGTATGTAAGCTATTGAAGTCAATTTATGGACTAAAGCAAGCTTCTAGAAGCTGGAATCGACATTCTCTCTAAGTCGAGAGTCCTAAATTGATCCAAACTCATCATCTTCTTCGCAACCTCATGGCTGCCACCGCCACGACGCCACCCCTCACGGGTGGTGTCTGGCCGAAAAAATCATTCGCGGACCTTCTCTACGCTGCTCCATCACAACCAATTCCGGTCCCCATTAAAGACCTCTCCACATTTAAAGGGGAACCGGCCATTTACGTTCCAGAAACAGACTTGATCTCGCTGGAAAAGCCATGGAAGATGGCTTTGGTTGGCAAGTTTGCACGGCGGGGACCACCGTTAGATCGCTTGCGAAAAGATTTTCAGAAGTTGCAATTCAAGGGAGGTTTCTGGATTGGGTGGCTCGATTCTCGACACGTAATCATCCGATTCGAAATTGAGGAAGACTATTGCCGATTTTGGCGTAAAGGTGAATGGATTTTCAATGGCAATCGACTCCGTGTGTTTAAGTGGACATTTGACTTTGATCCGGAAGTGGAATCTGCCATTGTTCCGGTGTGGATTCGTCTGGAAGGGCTGTCGATCCATCTCTTTAACAAAAGTTATTTATTCTCTATTGCAAGGGCAGCCGGCATTCCACTGGTTTTGGATGAACCGACAGCAACTGTGACAAGGCCAAGCGTGGCCAGAATTTGCGTCGAGGTGGATTTGTTGAAGCCGGTATGTCGCCGGGTATGGATTGGGCATGAACGGTCGGGGAAGGGTTTTTGGCAGTCTATAGAGTATGAGGCATTGCCAGGGTATTGCTCCCAATGTTTGAAGGTGGGACACTGGGATGCTGATTGCAAGAATAATCCGGCAGAAGTTGCAGGAAAAGCCCCCCGGATCGCTGAGAATTTGGGTCGAGAGGTTGCTAACAAACCCTCTCGGGTGGTGGAGAAATAGGGGCGGACTGATCAACCCGCTAAATCGGTGGTGGAGAAACATGGGCGGACTGATCACCCCTCAAAAATCAAAGGAAATTGGACTCTGAAATCCGGCCGTGTAGTCGATATTTCAAAATCAGTACCAACCGAGAAGACTAATCGGTTTTCGGCAATAGCGGATATGGTGGAAGACTCCGTTCCCGCACAGCCAGAATTGCCAGGTCTTACTGGGCAGTAGTTACCGATTCCGGAAATGGACTCCGAACATCAGGTGTCACTGGTGGCGATGGATTCCTCTGTTCCGGTGGTGGTATCATCTCAGCCGACGGGTAGTGCCCGGTCCAAAGATGATTTGCTCACAAGGGTTGGAAATCTAAACCGCATTGAATTGCCACGAGACGACTCACAGTTTTTTCTACGCACTGTGGAACCAGAGGATCGGGAAGAGTTTTCACACTCTGCCATGAAGGCTGGATCAGAGACAGAGGTGATTAACCGTGAGGGTTGGGATGACTTTAGGAGCTTCTCCAGAACCCTGGGCAGTCGGTTGGATCGAGATCGGGCAGCCCGAGCAGAAAGAGCAGCTCAGCTGAAAGCCAACCATATTGATAATCTGGTAGTGGACCTTGGTGTTGTTCCGGTGACCGAAGTGGCTGTACCTAAGACTCGTCGTCGAAAAGTTTATGAGGGCGAAGTGCGTAAATCAGCGAGACTTGCGCAGCAAGGTTCTCGGTCACTATGAGGGTAAGCCACTCTCCGCTTTTAATTCCTCTGTAATTGTTTTATGGATTGCTTGATTTGGAATGTACGTGGTATTGGGAATGACGCTTCGATTGCTAGAGTAAAGTTCCTAAAACGGCGAGTATAGATTGCCTTTTATTGCTTTACTAGAACCTCTCATTGCAGTTAATGATTTGGTGAAACGGCTCGTCGCTCGGGCTTTGATCATGCATTCGAGCTGTAATAGTAAAATTTGGTTCTTTGTGGGATGGCTCAATTGATTTGAATATACTAGAGGATGGGGAACAATTTATACATGTTCGAGTTGGTGGTTTCTGTTGGTACTTACGTTTATGGTACTATTGTATATGCTCGCTGTCAGTATACGCAGCGTCGATCACTGTGGAATGCTCTATTGCACTTTGTCAACAACTTTGATGCCCCGTGGTTTGTTGGAGGTGACTTTAATGTGGTAGCTTCATCTTCGGAGAGTTATGGGTCTATTCCGGCCTCTCTTCCGATGATGGAATTTAACGAAACTCTACAGGATTGTGGTTTAATTGATGCAGGTTATGTGGGATCCCCTTTCACGTGGCATCGCAGCTCTAATCCTCCATTGTTGCGAAGGCTGGATCGCCTCCTCATAAATACCAGGTGGAATGACTTATTTGCATCAACCAGAGTGGAACATCTGCATAGGACGATGTCTGACCACAGTCCTCTCCATATCTCGGCTAAAATGAGCTCACCTGCTTCGGGATCAGCTTTTCGTTTCCAGCAAATGTGGATTAAGCATCCTACGTTTTTTTCGGTTATTGAGGAGGGTTGGAGGCAGCCGATTGAAGGAAATGGTATGGTTAGGCTTATGGGTAAATTAAAAGTGTTAAAGGGGGTCCTACACACATGGAATAAATCTACATTTGGCGACATCTTTACAGCTATCAAGCAAGCTGAGCAGGCTGTTCATCTAGCCGAACTAGCCTATGATGAAGAACCGTCGGCTACAGCCAAGTCAATGCTGATTGAGGCGCAAGACAAATACACTAAGACCCTCGAAGCGGAAGAGATGTATTGGAAGCAACGGTCTAGGATTAAATGGTTAAAAGAAGGCAATGCCAACACTCGTTTCTTTCACTCCATTTGCACAAATCGCAGGAAAAAGATGCATATAGCTTCCATCATGGATGAGTCAGGTGCTAAGTTTGACGATCCGGTTTTGATTGGTCAGGCGGGGGTGCGCTACTATACCCGCCTCTTCTCTGCAGAAGCTGGTTTGGTCGACGATCCTTCCTTTTTACAATGTATTCCCTCTCTAGTATCGGTTGAGGATAACCGCATGCTTAGTACGTTGCCGAGCAAGCAAGAAGTCAAGGAGGCTGTTTTTTCTCTCAACAAAAACAGCGTCTCTGGTCCGGATAGGTTTTGTGGATCATTTTTCCAAGCTTGTTGGTCGATTATTGGCGATGATGTAACAGACTCCGTGAGGGACTTTTGGGCAGGAGTTCCGCAACCGAAGTCATTGGCTAGTTCATTCATCGTTCTCATCCCAAAGTCTGACAATCCGTCCACTTTTGGCGACTTCCGGCCTATCTCTCTTTGCTCCTTTGCTAGTAAAATCATCTCTAAAGTGATGGCAGCCCGGCTGGCTACATTATTACCATCCTTAATATCTTTACCTCAGTCTGGCTTTGTGAAGAGACGATTGATATCAGACAATATATTGCTTGCTCAGGAAATGGTCAATCATCTTGATCGTAAGGTTTGGAGAGGTAATCTAATTGTCAAATTGGATATGATGAAAGCATTTGACCGTGTCTCTCATGCTTTTATATTGTCTGTTTTGGCTAAGCTTGGCTTTTCGGCTCACTTTGTACATTTGATTCATAATGCTTTATCCGCAAATTGGTTCTCGCTCTTGGTAAACGGTGCACCCTATGGCTACTTTAAGTCGGAGAGGGGAGTGAAGCAAGGGGATCCGTTATCTCCTCTATTGTTTTTATTAGCTGCTGATTCTTTTTACAGGGGTCTTGATGATGTCATTCGAAGGGGAACTTTGCTGCCATATACACTTCCTCGGCACACAATTCCTGTTTCACATTTATGTTTTGCAGATGATGTGATTATATTTCTCAATGGTTCCAAACGAAATGTGAAGCAACTGGTTATGTTTCTGAAGAGATATGAATCCGTGTCTGGCCAAAGGGTGAATATGGGAAAATCGGCTTTTTACCCCTCTCCTAAATTTGGCAACAGACAGGTGCACGTTATTCAGTCAGAGACGAACTTTATTCATGGGGACTTTCCGATCACGTACCTTGGCTGCCCATTAACCAAAGGCCGCACTCATGCGGCACATTACTCGCATTTGGTAGAGCAAATTACATCACGAATTGCTGGTTGGCAAACCAAATTGCTAGATATGGCAGGGAGGCTAATACTTATCCGACATGTCCTCACGTCGATGACTCTTCACATATTAGCCGTTTCTAATCCACCATCCATTATCAAAGTGCAAATAGAGCGTCTTTTTTCCGGTTTTTTATGGGGATCGGTTAATGGTGAGAAGCGCAGGCATTGGATGTCCTGGTCAAAACTATGCTCGGCAAAAGTCTCCAATGGTCTCGGCTTGACAAGATTAAACGAGTATACACGGGCGTTTGCCATGAAGTTATGGTGGAGATTCCGCACTTCTGATTCTCTTTGGAGCCAATTTCTGGTTAGTAGATACTGTTATGGGTTGTTGCATGTAACACAGTCCATTGTTCCGCCGGGTTCCTCGGTCACTTGGAGGAGGATGATAAGTGTAAAGGACATGACCGAATCAGGCATGGGATTACTGATCCGGGATGGTAGTGGCCTTTTTTTCTTTGAAGACATCACCACTACGGGTCCTTTAGTACATGCGGGCTGCCAAATTCCCGAAACGGCTCTTTACAAGCCCATCAAGGAGTTTTTGTTGAACAATGAATGGGATCGGGGGGCTCTTACTACATGGCTTCCACGGGAGTTCTATAGCTTACTACCATCAGTCGCAATGGAGGCCGATACGGATGTTCTGATTTGGAAGCCGGGAAACACAGGACGGTTCACTCTCTCATCCGCCCTAGATCAAATTCAGGGGGGTGGTATATCTTTAATGTCTCGTAAACTATTATGGGAAAGTAAGATGCCTCTTCAGTTGCAATTATTCATGTGGAAATTCCTCAACAGATTCTTGCCCATGGAAGACATATTGTGGAGATTTGGATTTCACACGGTAACTCAATGCTCGTGCTTATTGGGAGTTGACACTTTCACACATATTTTCCTGGAATGTTCTTTGGCGCAGCATATGTGGAAGCATGCGGAGAATGTTGCTGGCTTTACTCCTCGGCTCTCACACTCTACCCCGCATCAATTACTTATAGCTTGGTGGATGGCGGGACGGGGTAACTTCGCTCGGCGTCTTTTGATTATTTCATCATGTGTTTTGTGGCAAATTTGGAAGTCTCGCTGTTCTTTCACTTTTGAAGGGAGGAGAACAACCAAACATCGCATCATACTGGCCTTTGATCAACAACTTGTAGCTTTGGAGAAAGCGGGGATACTGAGGCACGGTGCAAGGATCCACACTCCGCAACAGATATGGTCCATTTGTTGGCGGCAAGCAGAATGGACTACAGACATGGTGATTTTGAACATTGATGGGGCTTCTCGGGGCAACCCAGGCATGGCGGGTATTGGCTATATTTTTCCCGGGATCTGGCGCAGGGGGTTTTTTCCCGCGGCTGGAGCTCATTTTTTTGGGGGGATAATGTAACAAATACCGGGGCTGAAATTGAGGGATTGTTGTATGGTCTTAGACTAGGCTGCATGAACCGGGCATTAAGGTCAACCATATTCAGACAGATTCTCAGGTGTTGGAGAGGGCAATTCAGAACCGGCACATTGCTCATTGGCCACTTGATGGGATTTTTCGCCAAGCATTATTACTGTCAAAGGGTATACCTGTTGCTCACATTTACCGCCAAGGCAACACGGTCGCTGATGCCCTTGCTAATCTAGGATGTAACTCCCGAAGTTCGATTACATTTCACACTTTAAATTCTTTGCCTCCATTCATAAGGGGCTTAATTTATTTAGATGGTCAAGGTACCCCAACATTACGGGTCTCTTGACTATCCTTTGTAACTTCTCCTTTTTTTTCTATGGAAATAAAAGCCTCGGCAATTTTATAAAAAAAAAATAATAAAAAAAAAAAAAGCTGGAATCGACATTTTGACGAAGCCGTACGCGAGTTCGGTTTTATCAAGAACGTTGATTAACCTTGTATTTATAAAAAGTTTAGTGGAAAATCGGTGGCATTCCTGGTTTTGTATGTAGATGACATACTACTCATAGGGAATGACATTCCAACCTTGGAATCTGTAAAGGTCTAGTTGGGGCAATGTTTTTCTATGAAGGACTTAGGTGAACAGCTTCATCTTAGGAGTCAAGACCTATAGAGATAGATCACGTAGACTTCTTGGCCTAAGTCAGAGTACTTTTATAGACAAAGTGTTAAATCGCTTTAGCATGTAAGAGTTCAAAAAGGTCATTTGTCCTATAGCACTTGGTACGGTTCTTTCAAGACAATAGTGTGCGAAGATACTGGATGAGAAAGCATGCATGAGTGAGATTCCATATGCCTCAGAATTTGGATCTAACATACGGTGAACGCCACTGGATAGCCGTCAAGAACATCCTTAAGTACTTGTGAAGGACTAAGGACACATTCTTAATCTATAGTGGGGAAGACGAGCTCATTGTAAGTGGTTACACTGATGCTAGTTTCCAAACCAATAGAGACTACTTTAGATCGCAATCTGGATATGTGTCTTTCCTAAACTACAACCAAAGTCATTTTATTTCAACCTCTTTGTATTAATCTTATAGAGGGGCATGTTGATGGATTCATCGAGGTTATGAATATAAAGTACATTCATCAAAGAGGCATTTCCATAGAAGATACCACTTTTATGAAGGGTACAAATTTTATTCTTAATATTTAATTCAAAACCATCAATATCCATACAAGAAACTGAGAACATAAAGACAATTATTCAGTTCAATAACAATGCCACTTGGCAAAAGTAAATTTATTGTCCCTGTAGCTACTACAGCAACTCTTGCTCCATTTGCTACTTGAAGGTCCATTTCTCCTTTTGCCAGTGATCTACTACTTTTGAACCCCTGCACATTTCCACAAATGTGAGATCCACAACTCGTATCTAATACCCATGAAGTAGGAGCAGACATGTTAATCTCAATAACATAAATACCTCAATCTCAATAACTAACTTTCTCCTTTTTCTCTTTTTTCTCTTTTTTCTATTTTTTCTTCTTTTCCAAGTAAAGCTTGCGGTTCCTTTTCCAAAGATCTGGTTCATTGCAATGGAAGAAAACTCCTTCATTTGCTGCCTTGGCCTTGGGTTTGGGCTTGTCTTTTCCTTTTTCCTTCTTGGCCACGGGCTTTCCCTTTCCTTTGTTATTTTTGAAATTCCCCTTATGAACCATTAAAACATTAAGAGTTTTCTTAATGTTCAATTCAGCTTGTTTGAGCATCCTATGCATCTCATGTATGGACTTCTCCATATTGTGTATGTTAATGTTCATGACAAACTGGTCGTACTCAGGTGGTAATGATTCCAAAATCAGATATGTGACCATGTCATGACTTAGGGGATCACCAAATTTCTCAAGTTGGCCAAGATAGCCCTTCATCTTCAAAACATGTGCACTCACAGAAATGCCAGGGGCCATGTTGCAACTGTTCAACGCCTTTGTGGTGAAGAACCTTTCTTGACGGGATTTCTCTTGGAACATTTCCTTGAGCTGGCCCATTATCTGGAAAGCCTCAACATCTTCAAATTATTTTTGAAGTTCAGAGCTCATTGTGGCTAACATGAGGCAAGTCGCGTCATTAGAATCATCCACATGCTTCTTTTAAGAATCTTTCTCAGCTCTAGGGAGTTGTTTGCAGGTTGTTCAGGAATATCAATCTCAAGAACATATTGTTTTCTTTCTTGTTTAAGGACAATCCTTAAGTTGCGAGCCCAATCAAGGAAATTTGACCCACTTAGTTTTTCTTTTTCAAAAACAGATCACAATGAATTGTGTGAGGTGTTTGTTGTCATTATCTACATAAAATTTTGCAAAGTCATTAATTATTTTTGAGCAACAACTTTTCACAATTATTCAACACTTGATGAGAAGTGGAAAAACCCAATTTTCAATAATTATAAGCAAGTTTTGTCTTATCACCCGTAATTAGAGTAAAATCGAACCATGGGATTGACATTTACATGTCCCGGCTATGTCTCATATTATGCCCTAGGCTCAATTTTTTTTGATAACTTAGTTAAGTCGAACCATATATAAGCATATGGAAATCTCTATTTCCCCATCTTCTTTTGCCTAGATAATCACTTATTTCTAGCTTTGGCAAGTAGATAATATGATTATCCAAGCTTCAGAAGTGCTTAAGAAATGGTAGGCACTTTAAGACTTAATTAAAATCAATTTTATATGACGAGTTTGTTTGCTTGGCCACTTTAGACAAGAATTAAGCATGACATGCATAAGACAAAATATATGAATGTAAACGTGAGATAGTCTAATCATATAATGACTCCCATGCGCCTTGTGGGAGACAATGGTCAATATCCATCACATGAATATAGTCTTCGATCTAGTGTCCTTCCAGTCTTGTTACATAATTGCATGGGCATTCCCAACCTTCATCTAATGTAGTAAAAATATTCTAATAAACCAATTACAATTTTACAAGATTGAAAAACGGCTCGCATGCCGTATTATAAAATACAACCCAATAAATGTAAAAACAAAAGGGCATAGTAGGTCATGTTATTCACAAAGCTATAACTCACATAAAGCATATCACAAGCAAGTAACAAGTACAAGTACGAAGTCATAGGGCGGCGCCCCCATTGACAGGGTCCTAGGGGTAGCTCCCCCAGTGGGTCCAAGGGGTCTCGCTAGCCGGTTAACTGGCGAGGGTAAAGGCCCCTTGTGGAGGACTCCGGGGCGAGCGCCCCTGGAAGGAAAATCTGATTTTCCTTATGCTCATGGAATGAATAGCTGCCCCAAATTTATCCTCCATTGCCGTACATGTATTATCGAATTATCAACTACTTTATATAATATAAATCATATACAAGAACAGTTTATGCATTATTAATCAAATTAACAACAGATTATATCATGCATATACATATGCTAATCAACATAGGAACAGATTAACAAACGTATATATCGCATACATCATAATCACGAAAAATAATTTTTATGTTTCACACATACACATATCAAATCGAGATTGATATATGTATTGGTTGTGATAATCACTATCGAATTCAGATAGTATGAACAAAGCTCTGATACCACTGTAGGGATTCATACTATAACAACCGAATAAGAACGAAAAGAAACATACAATTCTTTTTCTTTCTTTTATGATTCAACAACTATTCTGCATAGGTTTGCAAAATTGCAGCAACAACAAAAAGCATTCCCTTTTAGAATTCGCTCTTTACTAGTATCCACGCAACGAAACGAGCAGCGAGTGCTAGCTCTTCAAATTTATGAGTTCTGGAAATTTAGAGAGAAGTGATGGCAGAATTATCTTTTATTTGTGACTGATTTGTTGCGGATGGAAAAAATCTTGATCTAGGTTTCGTCTAAATATATATATATATATATATATATATATATATATATATATATATATATATATATATATATAAACTCCCACGTAATCCCAACCAAAAGCAAAAAATCGAAATTATCCCATCTCCTTTATCTCTAATTTGAATTATAACATTTTAATATTCTCAGAAAATAAATGTCAGATACAATGAATTTAGCCACATTCTAGATTCATTGAATCTGGACACAAAGCTCGTTACCTAGTCTATGTGTGCGACCATGGGTTTCGTCCAAAATATATATATATATATATATATATATATAAACTCCCACGTAATCCCAACCAAAAGCAAAAAATCGAAATTATCCCATCTCCTTTATCTCTAATTTGAATTATAACATTTTAATATTCTCAGAAAATAAATGTCAGATACAATGAATTTAGCCACATTCTAGATTCATTGAATCTGGACACAAAGCTCGTTACCTAGTCTATGTGTGTGACCATGTAGGTTCATTTCACACTGGTAATGGAAACATACTTAGTAGAATATATATCCATAAGTCACACAAGCGGTCCCTAACAAGGCATTGTGAATGCCCAAAGTGAATGAATGATCGGTGGAACGATTACCTAATCTCAAACAACTATTTAATCATTTTGTCTCACGATTTCCAAATGAGGCACAGAACCAAAGAAGAAATGATAAAGTCCATTGTACCATTACTAAAAGGAGAATAACAGTTTTACATTAATTATAAGAGTAAATCCATAAGTTCAACATAAAATAAAGTGTAAGTTAATTACCAGGTGTGATTACATATTATAAGTTCAAAGGAAATAGACTAATGTTCAACTATTACAGATTCATTATGGATCACTCATCGTAATCCCCATCTCAAGGCTCCACGAAATCTCCATCATTAGGAACCTCATCATCTGCATGCAAAAGAAAGTAAAGACATGATCTATGAAGCCCAGTAAACATCAACACCATTGGCATGAAATATCAAATAGGTCACAAAACCGTTTCTCAACTTTCCTAAAACCATTGAAAAATAACACAACTTTACTTGACTTTGAACAACCTTTAAAACACTTGCAAAATACTTTAAGAACTTATAAAAGACTTAGCTTGAAACGAAATAGAACAGAAATCGAAATGGACCAAAACAGAGCCTCAGAACAAACCTCAAGACGAAGCATTCGTCCGCAGGTCCGTCCGCTCCTTCGTCCGCAATTAGGCAGAAAGCCCCAGTATCTCTGCGGAAAAAGCTAAGGACGATACACAAGGCGAACCAATCGTCTGCAACTTGCAAAAAAGTGATTTTTCAGTACAAAAACACATGTAAAGTCATATTTCTTCACTAAAACATCCGCCAACCCAAAATGACACCTTTCTTAGACACCAATGCACATATAGAAACCTTACCAAAACATGAAAAAGTAAACTATGAACTATACTCGTCGAAATCCAACATCTACAAATCGGAAATGTGCCACAAGTACCATGTGTTACTCATACCAACATATGGACGTACACAATGTTAGACTCTTCGAATATGGTTCATGCTATGACCCAACAAATCACATGAACGAGCTCAATTGTTTATTCAAAACCTTAAAGCAATTACTACAACGACCCCCAACTTATAGCCAAGAAGGGAAAGGCATCAGAGAATGTAATGCATGGGTTCAGTTTCTCCCCGAACGAAGGGCTCTCAATTTAAGGGCCCCACCACTGTGGACTCCACAAAGATTGTTTGTAGTCCCTAATTTATCTCCTAGTTAGGAGAGGGATCAATGACAGAGACAGAATATCGTGAACTTCTGGGTTCAACGACAACACACATACACACACACATATGCAAGAAAATGAATCCTGCAATGGGATCTATTCTAGACAAGAGCTCAAGACCAGTGATGACTCAGAGCGCAGCCAAATAGTTCAACCGATGTTTAGAACGGACACCAAGGAAAGACAAGTGATCACCCGGGAATATAAAATGGGAAAACATGATCAATAAACTCAACCAGACTGAGGAACTATTGTCCGAGATGACCAAACAGAACTCTCGAACATCAAGGAAGCTATTTTTTAATTCTTTTGACGCAATCCTAGGCCTTATCCCTTACCCAACTACCATGATCTGCATACAAGGGAATGAGAAAGGAATGAGAAAGGGCCATGAATGTTTTTAAGGCCAAGCAACAACTGTACAGCCCCTAGAAAGGCTAGAAACGTGGAACCACCAGCTGGTCGAAGCACGAGGAGTTTTCCCATTTCACAAAGTTAGGGCCGTAATGGGTAGAATTCAAGGCGGGAAGATATTTCATAAAGTGGGTATAAATAGAAGATGTTAGCCTCATAGAACATTCCACTCAGTTTTGAGTATTTAATGTCTTATGCTATTTGTGATAACGATATTGTCAAAAAATGAGTCCTAAGCTCTTCATACATGGTCAAGGAAAGAAGCTAGCTCATCTACTTAAAAGATATCAAGAATGACTTACACCACGGGGATTGAAGATTGATTAGTTGAAGTAGCTATATATTTATGGATATAATCTTTAGTTCTTCTCAATATTGAGACCAAAACCATTAATGAAGCTATGAGTGATTACTTCTGAATTTTTCTTATGTAAGAAGAACTAAATCATTTTGAACGAAAGCAAGTTCGGAATCTGGATCCTAGTCCTTGGAATCGCCGCATCATTGGTGAACTTGAGAAATCACTAGAAATAAAGCCATGCTGGATGCACATGGATTTTGCCAAGAACAAGGCATTGATTTCGAGGAAACATTTGTTCCTATTGTCAGACTTGAATCCATTAGAATGTTGCTTGCTTTTGCTACCTTTAAAGGCTTCACCATATATCAAATTGACTCCTGGAAGAAATAAAGCGTGCTTTCATCTCATGAACATGAACCTGGTAGGTGACTCCTGGAAACTCATCAACAATTTCTCTAAGGAACAATTGATGGAAGCACTGAATGTATCAAATATAGGTCACAAAATTTAGTAGCATTTAGTAGCGGTTAAATGAGGCTCTGGACATGAAGAAGAAGAAGAACAACAATCCAATCATCCTTCTAGGGAACCATGTGAACAATTTGAATACACTCAATATGATCTCAATATGTGTTGATCTGTATTAAATCCCTACAAGAGGATCTCAAAACCTTCCACAAGATGTTTGATTATCTTGAGGAACACACAGATGAAATACATCAGGAAGTTCATGAAATCCTTATTCAAAGAGCTGCAAATTTGAAAATAGCTACAAATGTATTGGTTAATATTTTGTTAACTCTATAAGAGTTGCAAATTGAATGTTCCTAAAATAGATGCTCTTATTTTTTTCAAAAGGAAAAGTTTTTATAGATTGTGAGCGCGAGTTCAAGGCACACATGATATGTGATTGACTTCTTTGTTATGAAAATAAAAATTCTTGTTTAAAGAGAATTAAATCATCAAAATATTCCACCTAAAGGTTTAGAAAAGCAAGTAAACGTTGAAGGTTTTGCAAAAAACATAGTATTTACAAATTGAAACATCCATTTAATATGTAATTTGTTTATCGATATAGAAAATGTTTATATGGAAAGTAACATATTTTCAGTCTCCAGTAGCCCTCTAAATGATCTCAACAATCTTTACGAAGATCTGTTAGGTCTTGAAGTACCTATATATTTATGGATATAATCTTTAGTTCTTCTCAAACACAACTTTGAAAAATGTCAAAACTATGCCTAAGGATACTAAGCTGGAAGCAGCAGCCACCTCAGCAGCTGATGCAGTACAGCAGAAACAGTTATGCAGCAGAATAACATAGCAAATACACATTGAAGCATAGAAGATATTTCCAGCAAAGCTACACGTGCAACTTGCACATCAGGCAGTTATTAAACTTGGAGAACAAGGCTTTCAGTTATGCAAGTTGCAACCACCAAGAAGAATAAAGATAAAGTACACCAGAACAGCATCAAAGACAATGAATGACACATAGATTAGTTTACTATCGTGTACATAATAGAATAGAGTAATGTACCTTGTATTATCTTTTTAGCATTGTACTTTGCCTATAAATATAGGACTTTGTACTCATTCTAAATTAATCAGAAAACACAGAAATTTTTACCTCCTCTTGTTCTTCAGTCTTTCTTCTCTGCGAAGTGTTCAAAATCCCCAAATAGTTAGGGCTTTTTCATGGTATCAGAGCAAAGAATCTTGCCCTGAAATACTGTGCTTTGCTTTTACTCTTATACTGAGTGAATCTTGCAGTTCAATTGTATTATTGTTCTGTGATTGATTACTCATTTTCTCTCCTCACTACATTAACTTGATATCTTGATCATCCATGGCAAATCAGACTGATGAAGCTGTTGTACCTTCAACTGCTACAACTTCTGCAGTTGCCATATCATCCAGTAGTCCTTACTATCTTCACCCAAGTAAGAGTCCTGCGCAATGTTTAGTACAACCAGTTTTAGATGATGAAAACTATCAAAACTGGTCAAGAGCTATGAGAGTTGCCTTGATATCTGAAAACAAAATTCAGTTCATAAATGGAATAATCACATAGCCAGAACCAGATGATGCTATGTATGAAAGTTGGACTCA
This sequence comes from Vinca minor, assembly GCA_026122235.1. NCBI lineage: Eukaryota > Viridiplantae > Streptophyta > Magnoliopsida > Gentianales > Apocynaceae > Vinca > Vinca minor. Next base: position 1,146,402 of record JAOCZM010000118.1, read on the forward strand.
ATGTAATAATATGGTTTTGTCTTGGTTATTAAATTCTGTTTCACCAACCATTAGACAAAGCATTTTATGGTACAATTCAGCTTTGGAAATTTGGAATGACTTGACTGAAAGATTCAGTCAAGGAGATGCTTACAAGTTAAGTGATCTGTTAGAAGAAATTCAATTTTTGAAACAAGATAGTATGACAGTGACTGCCTATTTCACAAAATTGAAGATTCTTTGGGATGAAATAACATCACTCAGGCCTATACCTAGATGCTTGTGTAATCCTTTGTGTAATTGTGGAGGTTATGCAAAAATACAAGAATATGTTGATCAAGAACATGTAATAAGGTTCTTAAAAGGTTTAGGTGATGAGTATGAGCAAGTAAGATCTCAGGTATACCTAAGTCATCCTATGCCCAAAATCAAATAGGCATTTAGTTTGGCTATCAAACAACAAAGGCAATTACATAGAGTCACAGAAGGATCAGTTAAATCATTAGAAAATCCTATATTGGCAGCACATGGTGGAAATTATTCAAGAAAATCCAATGACAATGTATCTGATGATAAACATGTTGGAGGATATCAAAATAATGAGAAATATGATCAAGGAAATTCATACACTGGAAACAGCAATGCAGTTTTTCAAAACACAAATCAAGGAGGTTACAAAAGAAGCAATTACAATCATTATCAAGGCAACACCAAAAGACCACAGTGCAGTTTTTGTGGAAAGCTTGGTCACATTGTTGATAAGTGCTATCAGAAATATGGCTTTCCCAAAAGCAAGGGAAGAGGTATTACCTATGGGTCAGTCAATCAAATTTCTACTGATTCTAGGTTCTTTGAGTCAAATGCTGCAGGTTCATCTAAACAAATTCAAAGGCAAAATAACAACAATGGAGGACAGCAATCAGTTGGTAGTATCTCACCAGGACTATGCCAGCAATTAATCAATTTGCTGCAAACTGCACAAGTACAAGGAGGACAGCAAACTAATGATCATGCATCTACAACATTAATAGCTAGTTTTGCTAATACTGCAAATGAATCAGGTAACATTCTCAGTTACTATTCTTATAAATGGATTGTAGACTCAGGTGCTTCAGATCATATATGTAATACTAAGAGTAATTTTAATTCTATGCAAATTCTTTCTTCTGCATACATCACACTACCTAATGGTCATAGAGTGTCTGCCACACATAAAGGAAAGGTTATTTTAGGATCTGGTCTAGCTCTAACCAATGTCTTGTATGTTCCCAATTTCAAATTCAATCTAATTTCCTTAAGCAAACTTACCAATGATCCTGATCTATTGATCTATTTCCAATCTGATGATTGTATCATCCAGGATCTTGCACATACCAAGATGATTGGGAGAGCTAAGAAACATCAAGGACCTTATGTGCTGGATCATGGCAGCAGTAAACTCAAAAGGGATGAAGTTACTAGAAATAAAATTACTTCTATTCTACCTATTCAGCATTCTATTTCTTCTAGTACTTTTTCTTGTATTTCCGATAAAGTCAGCATTGATTCTAAATGGCTTTGGCATTACAGATTAGGTCACATGTCTTTACAAAGAATGAAGCAATTATAAATGCAACATTCATGTATCTCAATGCCAAAGAACCATATTTGTCCTGTTTGTCCTATAGCTAAAATGAAAAAATTACCTTTTAATCTCAGTTCTACTTCTACTGATGCATGTTCCAATTTAATACATGCTGACATATGGGGACCATACAAACATAAAACCATTCATAATCAACAATATTTCTTGACCATTGTTGATGATCATAGCAGATTCACATGGATTTACCTCATGAAACATAAGTCAGAAGTTAGAACCATTCTTCAAACATTCTTTACCATGATTGAAACACAATTCTCCACTAAAATCAAAGTGTTGAGAACTGACAATGGATTAGAATTTCATATGCCTTCCTATTTTGCTTCTAAAGGTATAATTCATCAAACTAGTTGTGTGGAAACCCCACAACAAAATGGTATAGTTGAGAGAAAGCACCAACATCTCTTAAATGTGGCTAGAGGCTTAAAATTTCAGGCAAATTTGCCTTCTTTCTGTTTGGGGGTATTGTGTTTCTCATGCCACTCATCTTGTTAATCTCACTCCTTCTTCTGTACTACAACATAAAAATCCTTTTGAAGTTCTCTACAAAAAGGATTCTCCCTATGAAACTTTAAAGGTTTTTGGTTGTTTAGGTTCCACTATTGAGCAAGGAAGGGGGAAATTTGATCCTAGAGCTAATGCTTGTGTTTATTTGGGAAATTCAGAGGTAAGTAAAGGTCATATCCTCATGGATCTTTCTACTCAAAGTCTATCTGTTTCTAGACATGTACTATTTCATGAATCTGTTTTTCCTTTCCAAAATACAACTTGCTCAGATAAGACTAATTTTGTTCTTCCTTCTCCTACAGTTCAAAATCCTGTCATTTCCACTTTCTATGATGATCCTGATAGTACTAGTATTCCTGTTTTTAATACTAGCACTGATAATTCTATTTCAGTCCCTTCATGTCCTATTCCTGTTATTTCTGCTCCTAGAAGATCTTCTAGGGTTCCTCAGCCTCCTACTTATTTACAAGACTATGTTTGTCATTCAGTTTTCACTTCTCCTCATAAATTGCACAAAGTACTTACATATGATCATTTAGCACCTAAGTACAAACATTTTATTTTGAATATAACTGCTAATGTTGAACCTAAGACATATGAGGAAGCAGTTCAAGATCCAATGTGGAGAAAGTCAATGGAAGCTGAGATAGCAGCTTTGGAAGCAAATAATACATGGATTCTTGCTGATCTTCCACCAGGAAAAACACCTATTGGAAATAAGTGGGTATACAGACTTAAATATCTTGCTAATGGGACTATTGAAAGAGCAAAATCTAGAGTAGTTGTCAAAGGATATACTCAGTTGGCTGGTATAGACTACCTAGATACTTTTTCACTTGTTGCTAAGATCACTACCATCAGAATCTTACTGTCCATAGCTGATGTGAAAGGATGGTATCTTCATCAACTAGACATCAACAATGCTTTTTTGCATGGTGATCTATATGAGGAAGTGTACATGGTGCCACCTCTTGGTTTTAATGCACCAACTGGAAAAGTATGTAGATTGATTAAGTCTATCTATGGCCTAAAGCAAGCTAGTAGACAACGGCATGCCAAGCTTACTACTGAACTCTTTCTCTTAGGATTCACTCAGTCCAACAGTGATCCTTGTTTGTTCACTATATCTAATTCTCATTCATTTCTGGTTTTATTGGTCTATGTAGATGATGTTGTTTTGGCAGGAGACAGCCTACATGATATTCAAGCTGTCAAAAATCATCTACATCAGTCTTTTGGCATCAAAGATCTTGGTGAACTGAAGTTCTTTCTAGGTTTGGAAGTAGCTAGGTCTAAGGGGGTATTTTCCTAAACCAGAGGAAATACACTTTAGACCTACTCAGAGATACTAACTTCACTGGCAGCAAACCTTCATCTGTACCTATGGACTATACATGTAAACTTGAAAAAGATGATTCACAGTTGCTGAAAACCAACATTGAATATAGGAGTATTATTGGAAAACTGCTATATCTTACAATTACCAGACCAAATATATCATATGCTGTACAACAACTAAGCCAATTTTTTGATTGTCCTACAGAAAAGCATTTACAAGCTGCACATAAAGTGCTGAGGTATCTAAAAGCTGAACCTGGACATGGCATTTTCTTATCTAGCAAGTCTAGCTTAAACCTTACAGCTTATTGTGACTCTGACTGGGCTGGATGCACAGAAACTAGAAGATCAATATCAGGTTTCTGTGTCGTTTTGGGTGAGTCATTAGTTTCCTGGAAGGCAAAGAAACAAACCACAGTTGCAAGAAGCTCTACTGAGGCAGAGTATAGATCTATGGCAAACTGTGTTTGTGAATTACGATGGCTTTTATATCTACTAGCAGATTTACATGTTCATCATCCAAAACCTATACCATTGTTTTGTGATAACCAATCAGCTATCTACATAGTGGAAAATCCTGTCTACCATGCGAGGACAAAGCACATAGAAGTGGACTGCCACTTTATAAGAGAAAAATATCAAAAAGGGGTCATCAAACCACTACCAATTTCAACCAGAAATCAGTTGGCAGACATCTTCACAAAACCTCTACATCCCTCACAATTTCATTTCCTTTTGAAGGACTTTGGAATCAAGAACATTTATCAACCTAGTCCAGCTTAAGGAGGGGTGTCAAAACTATGCCTAAGGATACTAAGCTGGAAGCAGCAGCCACCTCAGCAGCTGATGCAGTACAGTAGAAACAGTTATGCAGCAGAATAACATAGCAAATACACATTGAAGCATAGAAGATATTTCCAGCAAAGCTACACGTGCAACTTGCACATCAGGCAGTTATTAAACTTGGAGAACAAGGCTTTCAGTTATGCAAGTTGCAACCACCAAGAAGAATAAAGATAAAGTACACCAGAACAGCACCAAAGACAATGAATGACACATAGATTAGTTTACTATCGTGTACATAATAGAATAGAGTAATGTACCTTGTATTGTCTTTTTAGCATTGTACTTTGCCTATAAATATAGGACTTTGTGCTCATTCTAAATTAATCAGAAAACACAGAAATTTTTACCTCCTCTTGTTCTTCAGTCTTTCTTCTCTGCGAAGTGTTCAAAATCCCCAAATAGTTAGGGCTTTTTCAATTAGCATTAAAAATTGTCATTTATTATCTCCATTGGATTATTGCTGGAAAATTCATCTCTAATTGAGTTCGATGAAAATGATACTAAAGAAGATAAAATACAATAAATATTTCACCAAATGTTTTTTAATAAGAATTTGAAATTAATGTGCTACATAGTTGACCAATAAAAATCTAGAAAAATTATTCACTAAGATAATACCAATTGCAATTTTGAAAGTTTATCTCAAAGATCTACATGTATTGGTTCAATCATGTTGTCAACAAAGGAAGTAAATTTGACATAAGAATAACTAATTTTCATTGACTTTGTGTTTTTTTTTTTTACATTGAGTTTTTCCTAGTAAAATTTTAACGAGGTATTTTATTTATTTTATGTACATCCAATGAGAAGTGTTAATGAAATATTATAGAATCTGTGTGGATGTCCATTGTGTTCTTGAAAAGTCCAACTCACTAAAACCCAACAAGGCTTCGTAGAATTATGACTTACTTGTAACGTTGTTTCGATTTCTCTAGATCTCGTGTCTCTTTATTATTGCCTCTATACTCTCTATCTCTCCCTACTCTCTTTACATTCACTTCATATATTGTTAGTATAGTTGGATTATTGTGCCAAACTGTTATTTAATTTTAATATCTTCCAATTTTCACCTGTTTTTATTTCCCTTCTTATCGTTCATCCATTACCTTTTAAAATAACCACTAGTTGGAGAACTTGCCCATTTTGCCCAGTAACGTTTTATCGGAATATTTAATATCAAAATGAATGTTCGTTTCAAATTAACCTTCCCTCTTGAAAAACCAAATAGATTACGAAATTTCTCAATTTCAAATTATTTTAAAGGAGAAATACTCAAGCACCCCTCATTTAATATTGAGTGGTTGGAGTATTGCTTGGAACAAGACATAGTTAACTCCAACTTAACTAAAATTAGCTAAGGGAAAAAATGAGAAAATTGAGTAAAAATTGCATTGGAATTGTTTAGAGACAATTAATTAGGGATAAAGGAAACTATAAAATGGGACACAACTATTTAGGAGAGAGGGAATCTATTAATGACACATACTTAGGCGCTTAGTAAAAAATAAATAAATTAGTATCCAACGTCAAACAAAGCACTCCACTAGGGGTGTTCATGGTTCGGTTTATTTCAGTTTAACAAGTTTTTCAAACCAATCTCGAATATTCAGTTTGAATTTTTTTAAAACAATCCAAGCCATTCAATATCTCAAACAATGCATTCGTTTTGTATAGTTTATTTTGATTTGGTTGCTTGGTTTTGCGAGATACAAAACATATTGATTATAAAGTCAAAATAAAACAATCTTTTATATAATTACTTAGATACTAAAAATATAAAGAAATGCGTTTATTTTTTTCACAAGTTAAACATAATGAAGAAAACAAAACAATGAAACATACATTCTTGATTCTTGATTTTTAAACTTCAAACAAATTACTAAAAAATTATCATATAAGAAAAAAAAACAAAAACAAATACAAAAATTGCACCATTATTAGTTCAAAATAAGACAAAATATTCAGGTGAATCTAAAATCACATTACAACTGAAAACTCTTCAATCTCTTACTTTAGCACTTAAAAAACTTGCTTGTCATGTGTATAAATAAGAAGTTAACTATGTTTTCTTGAAAAATACCTTTAATATATACACACACACACACATTCGGTTTTGCTCAGTTTGGATTATAATTTTTTTAAACCAAACCGAAAGTTCGGTTTTAATTTAGTCCAAACTGAAATAAGTCTAATACACCACTCAAAACAAAATCGGTTTGAATAGGTTTGGATTGGTCGGTTTTGATTTTTCCTGAACACCCATACACTACACCATGGAAGAGCTTAGAATTTGAAAGGTTAAAAAAGTAAATTTAAAAGAAAGACATCCACGCATTGCGCCAGCCATGCGTCACAACTAGTAGTGTCAAAACGGGTACGCCCATATTGCTCCGTAACGGACATGCCTTAAACAGGGATGAGCAGGCATGGCTGCTTTTTTAACGAGCCATCAAAAGGGATGCCCGTACCTACTCGCAGGCATTACTAGAAATTCGCTAAACATCAACCGAAATTTGCGACCGTAAATTTTTTGTCGCTAATATAAGTTCATTAGCGACCATGTTGTGACCACTTGTCTAGTGGTTCCAAACGGGTCACAGATTAGTCGCCACGTGGTCGTGGCATTTGGTGCCACTTAATATCTGAATCAAAATAACAAAGTGGTTGCAAGGTGGTGGCAATTTGCGACCGCTTCCTGACCACCGTCTATACTAAAAAACACTTAAATTAAAAAAAAAAAATATGTTCGCAGTGTGGTGGCAAGTTGCGTTGCGACCCTTACCAACAAACATATATATTAAAAAAACTTAAATTAAAAAAATATAAATAGTCGCAACGTCGTGGCCAATTGCGACCACTTAGCGAATATATATATATATATATATATATATATATATATATATATATATATATATATATATATATATATATATATTTTTTTAATTTCGTATTTTTTTAAATAAAACTAGTTATCGCAATTTGCCACCACTTAAAGTGGTGGCAAATTGCGACAACTAGTTTTATTTAAAAAATACGAAATTAAAAATATGAAGGTGGTCGTTACGTGATCACAACGTGTAACCATGTTGCGACCAAAAATTTTATTAATAGAACGACTTCATTTTTTGTTTTCAGCAACCCTTAAATTTGTATTATAAATATATAAGTGGTCGCAAATTAGCAATTTGCCACTGCCAAATTAATTAATAAAACGCCGTCGTTTTTGCTGTCAGAAACCCTTAATTGCCGGAATTTGAAACGCTGTCGTTTTTGTGTTTTTTACAAATTTTAAATTAAAGACATAATCGTAAATATTACTAAAAGTATAAAATAACAAACAAACATTATAAACTGAAATTAATGTAATTAAAAAAAATAACTTGTACATACGTTTGATTGCTTTTTAACATTTTAAAATAAAGCAATCAAACTAGAAAAAAAATACACTGAAATAACAACAAAAAAAAATCTACATTGGAGGGGTACTAAATATTTATTTCTCGTTCACCCAAACATAGTGAAGAGGCTTCCTCAATTCGCTTGGATAAAAGTCAGCATCTTCAAATGGATGGTCGGAGAATGAAATTATGTACTTTCCTCCACCCCGCTCGCCCTGGAACTATGTCGTGCCACAATCCGTCTTTATTGTAGGCATCCACATATGCCCCTATTGTGAATGTAAGCACAGGTATGAGAGGAGGAAGCGGGCGGAGAAAAATCCATCCACCAACCTCCTATAGAGGCCCGCTAAGATCGTCTTCCAAAAGTATATCATAAACAACGAAAGTCCGAAAGCCTGGTCGATTGGATATAACTGTTGCTTTGTAGTAGGAACTATATATTCCGGGGTCCCCATTACCAATCACTTTTCGACCTTTTCGATAACCCTTGTTAGTCAAAACAGCATCTCGACAAAATGTTTTTTTTCTAATTCTCTTCAGTAATTGTGCGACTGCGTTGTAACCTGATTGCGACCATATTCAAAGAGACGTTTTGATATCCCCTGTCAGTCAAATAGGCGTCTCGAAAATGATGTTTTTTTAATTCTCCCAAAAGAAATGTTGGCGATCAAGTGTTGCGACCACGTTGGGACCATTTTGTGATAGTCCGTATAAGTCACATTGACAACTCCATTGTTGAGGTTGGATGTCTAACACCAAACTTTGGTGAAGCAGAACTGGTTACTGTTGACAATTCAAGACATCTTCATGAAGTTAGTGAGGATAATCAGTTTAATGATGAGAAATCAGGTTAGGACTCAAATGGTGATAACCCCGCAAAAGATGATGAAATTGTGTTTGAGAATGATTCTCAATGATAGAAGCTTGATTGTCTTTTGTGTGATAAATAGCTTAATTAGTTGTTATTTAAGTCATTGTATGTAGCCAAACATCTGATGCATAATTCAAACGGAAAAAAAACTAAATTCCTTACATTATAAAGAAAAAGACTCTACACTTACAAATTACATTTCTTTGAAAATAGATATCTTAATTGTCTTTTGTGTGATAAGTAATTTAAGGATGCCTCTAAAAAGCCGACTACCCTTTGAATCTGTACGGAACCATGTTCAGAGATCAGAGTCGGGCGTATCCACTTCATCATCTCCGATCTAAGCAGACTCCCGTGTGGTCATCACCCCTAGCGTGGACACGTAAGTGATTTTTTCCATAACAAATTGATTTCATTCAAATGCAAATTTAGTAAATCTAAAAAGTTGAATTTAATAAGTTTGAATATTGTAGATTTAGTAGCTTGGATAGTGACGTGGCCCGAACTCTTACGAGTATTATTTGCAGGCATCATCGAGGCCCGTGCAATAGCGTGGATGATGTACCCGATGATATTTTGATCTTGTGTTGGGATGAGTTTCAGGTAAAATATTAAGTTTATTTATGTCATTCTTCAATAAATTGATATATATGCTCGTTAACACTTTTTTTTTTTTTAACTTATTTGTATATTTACTTTGTTTGTAGAAATATTTTAGATGAGATCCCATACACGAGGTTGCCATCATGGTCCAATGGAGAAAATTAATCACGAGAGTTCTCAGTAAGTCATGCATCTCTTTTCTATTATGTCTTTCTTAAATTTAAAATTTTAATATCTTAACTCTTTGGGTGATTTGATTAATCTTGACATATTATGCCAAATTTTAGTACATTCTTTTGTTTACCTATTATATTCACCATTTAAACATGCTCCTGTCAAATTTTGCAATATGGCAAATTGTTTAAGATTAAGTTCCATCAACGGTTATGATACGATTAATGGAATATCATAGATAAAAATATGGAATGACATTTTTTTGTTTTTATTTAGTTATGTCTGGATAATAACTTGACGTCATTTATGGAGCTTCACTATGCTTACTTAAATAGGTGTTACAATTTGACTCAGATTTATTGTTTATTTTGGAAATGAATTAGTTTCTTGAACATCATCTTTGTTTTTTAAGGGTAAACTAAGACAGATATTATATCACAGAGCTATATGACTGATGATGATGACTCTAACAACAAAGATGGTTCTGATAATAGATGATTTATGTTTTTGTTTTTGGAAGGAATATGAATATATTTGTGATTTATTGTTTTGGATTTGTGAATTTGATTTTGGTTTTTGGATTTGTGCATTTGGTTTTGTATTTGTCTGCGTGGTTTTGGCAGGGAGATTTTTGAAATTTCAATTTTTTTATGTTAAAATTTTCTGTATATTGGTGACGGCCGAAATGTTGCCAATTTTATCAATTTTCCAGAAATTTAATAAACATGTGGTCGCAAATTCGTCGCAAAGGCGTCACTAAAACAGTCGTCGCAACGTGGTCGCTGATTTCTGGTCAAATTTAGATCAAAGTGTTGTCTCAATGTGGTCGCTATATAGAGGTCGCGGTACCATCACAAAAGTGGCTGTCGCAATATAGTAGCGAATATCTGGTCAAACAAACTCAACCCGTGGTCACAAAAGTTGTAGCTAAACCGCGGTCACAACACCATTGTAAAGTATGTCGACGGAGTGTAGTCACTAATATCTGGTAAACAAAAGTCAATAAGTGGTCACAAAGTGGTTGCTAAACAGAGGTCACAACGTGGTCGCAACAGTGAGGTCAACCTTGAGTCAGTTGATGGTCGCAAAACCAGAGATAAAAAGGCACGGTCGTGCTTTGTTCGATCAAACTAGGTTGAAAACATGGTTGCAACATGTGGTGACAAAGTGTGGCCGGTCCTTTCTGCAGTCGTAAAATGATTTTCTCCACTATTTATCAAGTGTTGAAATTGTGGAAAGTTTTTTGCTGAAAAACTAATGACTTTGCAAATAATTTAATGTAGATATTGGCAACCAATACTTCACACAATTCATTGCGATCCGTTCTTGAAAAAGAAAAACTAAGTGGGCCCAATTTCCTTGATTGGGCCCGCAACTTAAGGATTGTCCTTAAGCAGGAAAGAAAGCTATACGTTCTTGATACTGATATTCCTGAACACCCTGCAATCAACGCCCCTAAAGTTGAGAAAGATGCTTGGAAGAAGCATTGTGATTACTCTAACGATGTGACTTGTCTCATATTAGTCACAACGAGCACTGACCTTCAAAAACAGTTTGAAGGGGTTGAGGCTTTCCAGATGATGGGCCAGCTCAAGGAAATGTTCCAAGAGCAAGCCCGTCAATAAAGATTCCTCACCATTAAGGCGTTGAATAGTTGCAAGATGGCCCCTGGAACCTCTGTAAGTGCACATGTTCTTAAGATGAAGGGATTTCTTGACCAACTTGAGAAACTTGGGGCTCCTGTAGGTCATGACATGACCACATATATGATCTTGGGCTCACTCCCACTGGAGTATGACCAATTTGTGATGAACTTCAGCACGCAAAGGCAATAACTAGCCCAAGGCACCAAAGGAAGGGGTTTGATTCCATTGCAATGAACCAGGTCATTGGAAAAGGAACTGCAAACTCTACTTGAAAGAGAAGAAAAAGGGGAAAGCCAGTTTGACTGTCTCTCCTGGTATTTATGTTATTGAAATTAAAATGTCTGCTCCTACTTCATGGGTATTAGATACCGGTTGTGGATCTCACATTTGTGCAAATGTGCAGGGGTTCAAAAAGAATAGATCACTGACAAAGGGAGAAGTGGACCTGAGAGTAGCTAATGGAACAAGAGTTGTTGATGTAGCTACAGGGACATTTAATTTAGTTTTGCCAAGTGGCCTTATCATTGAACTGAATAATTGCCTTTATGTTCCAACTTTGAGTATGAATATTATTTCAGTTTCTTGTTTGGATATTGATGGTTTTGAAATAAATATTATGAATAAAATTTGCACCTTTCATAAAGATCGTATCTTCTATGGAGATGCCCCTTTAATGAACGGGCTTTATATTCGTAACCTCGATGAATCCATTAAAAGGCTCATCTATAACATTAATACAAAGAGGTTTAAATCAAATGACTTAACACAAACCTACTTTTGGCACTATCGTTTAAGCCACATCAATGAGAAATGCATTGAAGGGATTCATGGGCAGAAACTCGTTCTAAACACCCATGAGTCCTCCCCTGAAGGATCTGCTAATACAAAAACGAATCGAAAATAGCAAAAAATTACTTACATTTTTCGGCTAAAGATGTTGTCTTTCGGATGAGTGTTGCTGCCGCCAAAAGCCTTCCCTTGCGGAGTCGCTTTCTACCAGTATCCACGCGACGAAACGAGCAACGAGTGCTAGCTCTTCGTTTCTGAGTTTCGGGAATATAGAAAGAAGAGAAGGGCAGAAATCCAGAAATCTGATTTCGGGAGAAAAATTAGTTTATTGCGGCTCAAGCATTAATCCTAGGGTTTCGGCCAAGAGAGGTTTATATAGGTTGTGAGAGTTTGTTTCAAGAACAACTCCCACGTCCTATCCACCTCTTTTGGCAGTGGCAATCTTCAACTCCCACGTCCCCTAGACTTCTACTGGTAGTGGGAGTCTTTATCGGATAATAACTCCCATGTAATCCCAGTTAAAACCAAATACCAAAAATACCCCTCATTCTCTCTAATTCGAAAGAATAACAACTTTATTATTCTCAGAAAATAAATGTCAGATACAATGAACCTAGACACATTCTAGATTCATTGAATCTGGACATGAAGCTCGTTAGCTCGTCTATGTGTGTGACCATGTAGGTTCATATCACAATGGCAATGAAAACACACTTAGTAGTAGTGTGAGTTCATAAATCACAAGCGGTCCCTAGCAGGACATTGTGACTACCCAAAGTGTGAATTTACTGTGGAACCTAATATCAATCCACTATTTTAATCCCTTTGTAGTCGTCACTTTATTAAGCTTAGTTGTATTTATGCTCGATCTCCAGGTAGACTGTTCCAACAAATAGTATATGATAACCACTTTATCAAATACATTTGAGCACGGCCACGCATTTAGACAGTCTTTCCCTATCGAGGGGCCCATGGATATCTCTCTCTAATAATAGAGAGGGACAAATTCCTTACAATGCCTCTCACATTCAAGCCATGATAGGATGCTACATCCGATCATCAGTCGTACTGATTACTCAATTAAAAGTAACGTCCGACTGAGTCAAAACGTGGCTCCATTCATGCTAGAATCAATGGAGACATAAGGTCTAAGGATTCTAAAACAGTATTGAGGAAGTAATACTTATGACTAAGGACCATGAAGTATTACTTCTCTTACGGATCACGTCCGATACGATATATCTCAATATATTGCATCTATGATATGATTTGTACTTATTACACATGATTAGTAAAACATAATCATCAATCAAACATCATACTAGTTTTATTTCATTGTAAAGTAGATTACATAATACTATGGACAACTAGAATAGTAATTACATAAGCAAAGGAGTTTTACTATCAAATCACGCATTTGATGTTCATAAGCAAAATTAACTATTCACATGAAATGCTCAAAAAGATATAAACTGTACAACATATGCTAATGGTCTTAAGGCACTACTAACATGCATATCAAATCTCCATCGAGATGGAATTTGGACATCATTTGTCTTAGAGTCTTATGAGACATGTGATTCTTGCTTGTTAGGCTAAATGACTAAAGCTCCATTTACTGGACAAAGTGAGTGAGCTTCTGATTTTTTGGGCCTCATACATACAGATGTATGTGGACCAATAAACACAAGTGCTAGAAGTACTTCATCACATTCACATATGATTTCAGTAGATATGGCTATGTCTATCTAATAAAACATAAATCATAATCTTTTGAAAGATTCAAAGAATTCCAAAATGAAGTACAAAATCAACTTGGTAAAAGTATTAAGATACTTCGATCAGATCGAGGTGGCGAATACCTTAACCAAGAGTTTGACGAACATCTTAGGGTTGTGGAATTGTTTCACAATTAACTCCTCCTGGCACACTACAATGGAATGGTGCATCAGAACGAATTAATCGCACCTTACTATATATTGTTCGATCTATGATGAGTCAAACCAGCCTTCCAATTTCCTTTTGAGGCTACTTCCTAGAAACTGCTGCATTCATATTGAATAGATTTCCCTCTAAAGCAGTTCAGAAAACTCCGTATGAGATATGGACTGGGAAACGACCTAATTTGTCATTTCTCAAAATTTGGGGATGCGAAGCGTAGGTAAAACGCTTGTTTTCTGATAAACTCGTCCCTAAATCCGACAATTGTTTGTTTGTGGGATATCTTAAAGAAACTAAAGGATAATACTTCTATCTTCCATTAGAACAAAGTGTTTGTTGCTCGTAATGGTTTATACCTTCAAAGGGAATTTATTTCCAAAAAGGATAGTGGGAGTAAGATCCCTCTTGAGGAAATTCAAGATCCCCAAACAACATCTTAACCAGCTATGGAACTTCAAGCAAGCTCACGTGTTGATACTGAGCTTCAATCCTTCACACAAGGCCCTAAGGAGGTCAAGTCGGGTACATCAACAGCCTGAGAGATAATGATTTCTCGTGACTGATGATCATCACATTGAACGGATTTATCAAGATTAACCCACTACCTATTAAGAGGAAATTCATAGTTCTGAGTCAGATAAGTGGCTAGACGCTATGAAGTCTGAGATGCAATCTATGTACGATAGCCCAAGTATGGACTTTGGTTGACCCACCCGAAGGGTGTAAGGTTATTGATAACAAATAGTGTTTCAAAAATAAAACCGACATGGATGGTAATGTACACACTTTTAAATCTCGACTAGTAGTTAAAGGTTATAGACAAATTCGTGGTATTGATTAAGATGAAACCTTTTCTCATGTCGTTATGATATAGTCTATTAGGATTTTACTTGCCATAGCCGCATATTATTACTATGAGATATGACAAATGGACGTTAAGACCGTGTTTCTTAATGGAAACCTTCTCGAGGATGTGTATATGACACAACCTGATGGGGGTTTGTTGATCCGTCAAATCCTAGCAAAGTGTGTAAGCTTCAAAGGTCCATTTATGGATTGAAGCAAGCATCTCGAAGCTGGAATCGTCGCTTTCATGAAGCAATTAAAGAATTTGATTTCATAAAAAACGAAGACGAGCCTTGTGTTTATAAGAAAGTAACTAATACTGCAGTAGTGTTCCTTGTGCTTTATGTGGATGACATCTTAGTGATTGGAAATGACATTCCCACATTACAAATCGTAAAAGCTTGGTTAGGGAAGTGTTTTTCCATGAAAGACTTAGGCGAGGCTACATACATTTTGGGTATAAGAATCTATAGAGATAGATCCAACAAAATGATTGGCTTAAGCCAGAGTGGATACATTGACAAGATACTGAAACGGTTCAGTTTGGAAGATTCCAAAAAGGGATTCTTGCCCATGTCACATGGCATTAAACTCAGCAGAACTCAAGGACCTTCCACAAAGGAATACCAAGAGCGCATGAGTAAGATCTCATATGCTTCAGCCATTGGGTTTATTATGTATGACATGATATGCACTCCCCCGGATGTCTCGTTCGCTTTAAGTATGACTAGCAGATATCAATCTGACCCTGGAGAGTCACATTGGACTGCAGTCAAGAGCATTCTTAAGTACTTGAGAAGGACTAAAGATATGTTCTTGGTTTATGAAGGTCAGGATTGAAGTCTGGTTGTAAATGGTTACACAGACGCAAGCTTCCAGACCGATGTAGATGACTTTAGATCGCAATCTGGGTTTGTGTTTTGTTTGAATGGAGGTGCTGTGAGCTGGAAGAGCTCAAAGCAAGAAACTGTGCCGACTCTACAACAGAAGTTGAGTATCTGGCTGCCTCTGAAGCAGCTAAAGAAGCTGTTTGGATCAGAAAATTTGTTGATAGATTAGGCGTCGTCCCTAGCATTGTGAACCCAGTGGACATTTATTGTGATAGTATTGGTGCCATTTCACAAGCTAAGGCACCTAGATCTCACCAACGATCCAAACACATTCTCAGGCGTTTCCATCTGACTAGAGAGATCATGGATATATGAGACTTTAAAATTTGCAAAGTTCATACAAAAGACAACATTGCATATCCATTGACCAAGCCATCCCCGCAACCTAAACATGAGAGTTATACTAGGTCAATGGGATTGAGGATCATGTATGATTGGACCTAGGGCAAGTGGGAGATTGTTAGTAATGTCCTAGGACCATTAGCATATGTTATGTGTTTTATATATTTTTAAGCATGTCTTTGAATAGTTAACTTTGCTTTTGAACATCAAATGTGTGATTTGATAGTAAAATTCATCAGCTTAAGCAATTACTATTCTAATTGTCCCTAGTTTTATATAATGTTCTTTACAATGAAATAAAACTAGTATGATGTACGATTGATGATTATGTTTTACTGATCATGTGTAATGGTGACAAATCATATCATAGATGCAATATATTAGGATACATTGTATCGGATCCGTTAGAGAAGTAATACTTCATGGTTCTTTATGAAGGGATTCATGGGTAGAAACGCGTTCTAAACACGCATGAGTCCTCTCCTGAAGGATCCACTCATACAAAAACGAATCAAAAAATACAAGAAAAGACTTACGTTTCTTGGTTCAAGAATCTGTTTCTTGAGTGCAAAGGTTCTGTCTTTGGCTCTCGGTTGCAACCACCTTGAGTCCTTCCATGCGGAATTACTCCCTACCGGTATTCACGCGACGAAACAATCAACGAGTGCTAGCTCTTCTGATTTTCTGAGTTTAGGGAATTAGAGAGAAAAGGAGAGACAGAAAGCAAGAAATCCGATTTCTTGGTTTTGGTAATTTTTGCGTCTGGAAAAACTCACCCTTAGGGTTTCGGCCAAGAGAGGTTTATATAGGGTGTGATAAGTTGTTTAAAAAACAACTCCCACGTCCTTACCACCTCTCCCAACACTGGGAGTCTTTAATTCCCACGTCCCCTAGTCTTTAATTCCTTGTAAAGAAGCTTATATAAAACTAGGGACAACTAGAATAGTAATTACATAAACTAATGAGTTTTACTATCAAATCACGCATTTGATGTTCATAAGAAAAATTAGCTATTCAATTGCATGCTCAAAAGATATAAAAAGTACAACATATGCTAATGGTCCTAGGGCACTACTAACACTTTAGTCACTTTACTTTCTCAATACTATTTTGAATCCTTAGACCTTATGTCTCCATTGTTTCCAGCATGAATGGAGCTACGTTTTGACTCAGTCGAACGTTACTTTTAATCGAGTAATCAATACGACTAATGATCAGATGTAGTATCCTATCATGGCTTGAATGTGAGAGGCATGGCTCAAATATATTTAATAAAGTGGTTATTAAATGATGTTTGTTGGAACAGTGTACCTGGAGATCGAGCATAAATACAATTAAGTTATATAAGGGTGACAACTGCCATGCCTTAAGCTTAATTTTGATATCGCGAGACAAAGGGATTAAATAGTGGATTGATATTAGGTTCCACCACATATTCATTCACTATGGGTAGTCACAATGTCCTGTTAGGGACCGCTTGTGATTTATGAACACATACTAGTACTAAGTGTGTGTTTTCATTGCCATTGTGATATTAACCTACAGGGTCACACGCATAGACGAGTGAACGAGGTTCAAGTCCAGATTCAATGAATCTAGAATGTGTCTAGGTTCATTGTATCTGACATTTATTTCTCTGAGAATAATAAAATGTTATTATTCGAATTAGAGATTAAGGAGGGGCATTTTCGATATTTGGTTATAGCTGGGATTACGTGGGAATTGTTATGCGATAAAGACTCCCACTACCAGTAGAGGTTTACATGATGTGGGAGTTAAAGACTCCCACTGCCAAAAGAGGTTGATAGGACGTGGGAGTTGTTCTTGGAACAAACTCTCACACCATATATAATCCTCTCTTGGCCGAAACTCTAGTTGAAGTTTTCTTGCGCCGCAATAAAAAAAATACCCTAAAATCTGATTTCCAGATTTTCTGCCTCATTTTCTCTATATATTCCGAAACTCAGAAAAATGAAGAGCTGTCACTCGCTGCTCATTTCGTAGCTTGGATACCGGTAGGGAGTAATTCCACAAGGGAAGACTTTGGTGGTTGCAGCTAAGCACCCGAAAAAACAGAATCTTTAACCGAAAACGTAAGTCCTTTTCGTATTTTTCGATTCCTATGGTATGAGCGGATAATTCGGCGGAGGATTCATGAGTGTTTAGAACGAGTTTCTGCCCATAAATCTATTCAGGTATATGTTTGGACCTTTGGTGAGACTGTGGTTCCTTTGATTGAGATATGGCTCCATTGTTATCACAATAGAAATCACTCACATTCGAAATGCTAGGCACCACACCAAGTTCATTGATGAACTTTCATATCCAAACGGCTTTCTTAACAGCGTCTGATGCAGCTATATACTCGGCTTCGGTTGTAGAATCGGCAAAAGTCGTTTTCTTTGTACTCCTCCAACTCACAGCACCACTATTTAGGCAAAACACATAACCCGATTGCAATCTGAAGTCGTATCTATCGGTTTGGAAACTAGCATCAGTGTAACAACTTACAATGAGCTTAAGTAAAAAAATTTGGGACTATCTAAGGAGTTATGAAATTATTTCACAACTTTCTCCTCCATCCACTCCTCAATGGAATGGTGTATCAGAAAAGAGAAATCGAACACTATTAGATATGGTTCGATCAATGATGAGTCACGCGATCCTTCCAAACTCCTTTTGGGGATTTTCTTTAGAAGCAGCAGCTTTAACACTAAACAGAGTTCCATCTAAATCTGTTGAAACGACACCATATCAAATATGGACTGGGAGGTGTCCTAGTATGTCTTTCTTAAATATTTTGGGTTGTGAGGCATTTGTGAAACGTCCAGCTTTGGACAAGCTCAGCCCAAAGTCGGTCAAGTGCACCTTTGTAAGTGGTTACACTGATGTTAGTTTCCCAACCGATAGAGACGACTTCATATCACAATCAGGTTTTGTGTTTTGCCTAAATGGCGGTAATGTAATCTGGAGGAGTTCAAAGCAAGCGACCGTTACGGATTCTACAACCTAAGTCGAGTATATAGCTGGATCAGATGTTGCTAAACAAGCCATTTGGATCCGTAAGTTCATTACTAAACATAATGTGGTATACATAGCATTTTGAATGTCGAATGAGATTGATCTCCATTGTGAATGGGGCCATATATCAAAGGAACCACAGTCTCACCAAAGGTCCAAACATATATTGCGGCGGTATCACTTGATCCGTGAGATCATTGATAGATGAGATGTGAAGATTTGTAAGGTTGACATAGACGATAACATCGCCGACCTACTGACGAAGCCGCTGACACAGTAACAGCATGATCTCCATACTTGTAGCATGGGTATTAAATACCAAGAGATATGGTCTTAGAGATAGTTCTTATGTACAATATACACTAAAAGGAAAAGTTGTTGTCTTTAGTGTAAGTGAGAGATTGTTGTTTTTCTTTTAATGTGATGAAATATTAAGGCATGAATTCCATTATTATTGTTTTGAATACGGTTGTTCTTTTTGTATTAAAACATATAATAACGTCCTTAGATAGTTATGAAATCGTTACATTGAACTATTCTAAAATTACCCTAGTCAATCATTGTTAGGGAATTCAAGGACAACAATAATTTATGGAGACTAGTATGTGTTGTGATTCAATATGGAGATATTAAGTCAAACACATGGGTATTTGTTACTGGACTGGCCCCGCTTATAAGAACATTTCATGGATTGTTGTATAAATGTCAACAATGTTCTTATAATGATTATGTTTGCAGCTAAATCCTTCGACTTGAGATCACACAAAATTTCCTGCTTGGCTAATGGTATGCTTTGATGGTGACAAACGCCGTCTGTAACTAGATGGGCTATAAAGGCATTTATTGGGTATATTTATGAACCATGCCAGAATGAGGTTTGATAGATAAACGATTTGTTCCTCCTATACAACAAAAGGGATATCTTAGGCCCTTTGATTGAGTGAGACTAATTCATGGTCATGAACAAGTGAATTAATATGAGATATTAATGTCATTTGATTAGTCTACTCGGGAATCAACAAACTGACTGATTGAACGGTACAAGCTTGACATACTCTGTGACTTGTGTTCAATCTAGATATCGAGGACAAAGAGATTAGTGGAAAATATCATATTCGTGGTTACTTGAATCACCGGGACTATTTGTGAATTGGGAGTAATGATGTATTGCTAGATACCTCTCATTACTGTTAATAATTGTTGTCACGGCCAACATAGCAAATATCTAAAGGGTCGCACACTATAATCAATTGGATTGGGCTTGTTTAAGTTTACATTTGATATATGTGCTCAATTGGATTGGGCAGGCTCAATAATTGGATTGGGCAAAAGACCCATTCGACCGAGATCTATCTCGGGTCGACCGAACTTGTTGTCACTCCGGTCGGCCGAGAACCATTTCTCCGGTCGACCGGACCAGTTGGGCTTGGTCAAAACCGGCACATCTACATGTGTGAGAGAGTGTGTGAGGTTGGAGAGAAATAAGGAGAGAGTGTGGTGAGTGGGTAATTCCACTTACAATTCATTAGACGAAAATTGGTTTTCATTTTCTAACACTCATCAATAAATTTTCTCTCTACTCTAGCCGAATTCCAAGAAGCAAAAATTTGATTTTTTCTTCTTTTATTTTACACACTCTCAAGAACAATCAAGAGAAGAAATTTTGATTTTCTTGTCTCTTAGATTACCGGATTTTCTAAGTAGCCTATATTTTGTGGATTCCGACAAAAGTGTTTTCCACCTTCATAGTTATTAGACTAGAATCTAAAATACGGAGTAACACGCTCAAGGTTGGTGTGTGGATACCAGTAGAGACATGAGTCATTTGGCTGTTGTTGGTGATTTCTAGTTGCAGAATCTGGGCATCGTCAATTAGATTGACAGAAAGGTATAACTCCTAAACACAGGATTTTGGTTTTTTCTCGTGAGTAGATCCTCTTTAAGAATGTAATCTCGCACTTTTATTTTCGCTGCATTTTGCAGATTACGAATTTTTCCCGTTACTTTCTCGTGAGTAGATCTTTTAAAGGAACGGAATTCCATTTTACTTTCCGTTGCTTTTATTTGGGAATTCCGATTTTTTTCTTTCACATCCTTGTGACTAATCTGATCTTTGAGAATACTTGGATATAGAATGTTTAAAGCTCAACCATGCATGTTTTCAAAACCTCATGTTTTACATTGTTCATTTCTTTGAAAAGGTTTTTGAAAATTTTGTTAAGTGTTGGTCAATGCCTAAGTTCTTTAAAATGTGTTTATATCTCTACAAAACACTTAGGCGTGAATTTGAGAAAATTGGGAACTTGATTAAGTGGAAAAACCACTTTAGGACTTCATTCTAGTCGACCTAGAGCTAGGCTCGGAAGACCAGATGAAGTTCGGTCGAACGACATGTGTTGTCCGGTCGACCGAGCTTCTTTTTGTCCTTGGTTAGTTTTTTAATGTTCCAAAGCTCCAACGACTATATTCTCTTGGACTACATTGATATAGATCGGTCGACCGAGCTTTGCTCCGGAAGATCGAGATGAACACGGAGGGCCTTTAACCTTTACTTCAGAGGCACTTCGGACGACCTACATCATGGTACGACTGACCGAAGTATGTCCAATCAGGCAAAAAATTATAGCCGTTGTGACCAATTTTGCTTGTGTATTTTCCCCCTATATAAAGCTTCTTAAGCTGAATTTTTATAACCAATTAAGCCATAAGAGGGCACAGGCTATACACTTCATAAACAAGCAGTCAAATACTTTTGAGCTTAATTTCCATATCATTCAAAAGCATTTTGAGTTAAGCTTAAACATATATATCTTCTTCTATTCTCAAAGAGTGATTAGAGCTTCATTTGTATATTCAATCCAAGATGGTTTTTTGTGAGAGAGCTAAATTGTAAAGTTTTCTTTGAAAGAGACTAGTTACCCTATTCCTCTTTATGAGAAACTAGTTCTTTGTGAGCTATAAAAAAGGTCTTTGTGAGCTTCATCTTGGTGAGTGTTTCTAAGCCCTCATTGGTAAGAAAAAAAATCCTCTTTTGGAGACATTGGCTCTTAGTGAGCTTAGTTCTTTGGAGAACTAGAAAAACACTCTTTGTGAGTGGAGTCTTCTTATTGAAGCAAAAGTCCTCTTTGTGAAGCAAGTGTCTCATTGGTGAGATTGGCTCTTTGTGAGCTTAACACTCTTTGGAGTCTTCTTTGTGAAGCACAAGTCCTCATTTGTTGAGGCAATTGTAAAAGGTAGAACCCAGCTTGCATTTGTTGTGAAGGGTATTGATACGGGACCAAGACAAGGGCAGCCCTACTTCAAAGATCCTCTTATCAACATTCAAGGACCAATGACAAGATCAAGATCGATCAAGACCTTAAAGAATATGGCAGCCCTAATCCGAGACATCAAAGTTAAAGAGGAAGTGAACCTTCATCTAGAAGATAATGACAAAGTCAACCTCTTAACTTTCCAGAGAATACAAATCGGCCCAAAGAAGAAAAGTGGCTAAAAAGGGCATTTTAGTCTTTTTACATATTAAAGTCTATATTAGCCTATTCTAGACTATTCTAGACTTTAATTATTTTAAGTATTGTTATTTCCCTTTTAGCCGTGTAATAGCAAGTAGTTGCTATAATAAAGGACATGTTGTCCATGTGTTAGTTAGTTTGTTAATAAAGAGTCCTAATGCAACTAGGACTCTTCATAGATTTGGTAGTTAGTCTCCTTTCTAGCCACCACTTTCTTGTTAGGTAGTTACTTGATAGCAAGTTGTTATTCAAGAGTCCTAATTCTTCAAGGACTCTTATTTGTTTTCAAGAGTCTTAATCCTTTAAGGACTCTTATTTCTTTTTATGGTTGTAACCGAAATCTCAACCTATTAAAGGGAGATTTCGGCCACTTTAATATTTACGTTAGATATATTGATATTTTGGTAAGGTTATTCCTTAGCTTCTCGTGTTTGAACTTCTGGATAGAAATTCATTCATTCTTGAGTTACTGTATCAACTAGCTTGTTTCTCTAGTTGTGGTGTTTCAGCCTCCATTGTTAATTAACCTTCCCTTAGAGTTGCGTTGATTAAATTCCCATAGAAACTAGTTCGAGAATTGAAGAAAGATCGGGCTCAACTTAAGTCGAACCTTGCGGTTCTTCATCAGGTGGTATCAGAGCAAAAGGTTCTTCTCCAATTCCCGGTGTACCCTACGCACAAATTTTTTTTTTCTTGTTTGCAGAAATTGACAGAAAAATACAAAAACAGCCGCGGCATATTAGTAAAAATATTGGGCAGCTGAGTGTCATTAAAAGAAAAAGCCTCTCGGTCTAAAGAAATTGGTAGCCGAGTTAGTATAGATTGAATAGTGAACTATAAAGCCATAAGCAAACTTCTTGGATTGATAGCGATCGAGCCTCGTTCAAGAATTGGCAAACGTTCCTCCTTGTACTTTTGAGCCGAAATAATACCATAAATTGAGTTTTGATAGCGATAGAGCCTCACTACTTGATAAATTCGGTCAAGATCAAGGGAAAATTCAAGCAAACAAGAACATCAAGAAGATCAAGAAAATCAAGAACATCAAGAAGATCAAGATCATCAAGAACCGGTTTCTTTTCTCGATTAGGAATTCGTTTCTTCATCTTTTTCTTTCTAAAGCTTTTTGTTTAGGTCAAAGATAGGATTTCTTTCCTTATTTTTCAGCCTTGTGTCAACGCAACAAGTTAGGAACCCATTCTTTAAATCTAGAGTTTGAAGTTCTATACGAGCGGTGTTGGAATAAAGAGTGAATCTTTCTTTGCTATCTAACGTTTTTGAGTGTTTTCTTTTGTTTTTCTTATCTTATAACAATGTCTTTTGAAGGATCTCCATCAAAGAAAGGTGAAACCTTTGATCAAGAAAAAGATGTACAAAATGATAGAAGATATGGCGAGAAACATGGCTGCCATGACAAGTAAAATTGATACCTTACAAGACCATGTTCAACATCTTGAAAATCAGCAATGTCTTCCTCAAGACAATGCCGAGAATGTTCTTCCAAGAGTTGAGAACATGGAACCACCAAGGGCGCTACAAATTCCGAGAGTAAATGTGATAAATCCGGCAATTCAAGCAAATCGGATTAACAACAATCCGGTATTTCAGCCGAGAAGAGGGGACTATATTCAGCAAGTTGATGCCAATCTTGGTTCCATCAAGACCAAGATTCCCCCCTTTTGAAGGTACAAATGATCCCGAGTTATTTTTAGATTGGATTCGTAAAATTAACCATGTTTTTGCTGTTCATAACTATTCGGAAGAAAAGAAAGTAAGGTTAGCAGCCATGGAGTTTTATGGATATGCATCCATTTGGTGGGACAAAGAATCCGCAACAAGGGCAAAAGTGGAACAACCGGAAATTTCCACTTGGGTAGAGATGAAGGCGGTTATGAAGCGACGTTTTGTTCCTTTAAATTACTTAAGGGAACTTTACAACCGTCTACAAAGATTAAAGAAAGGCGACAAATCCGTCGATGAATACTATAAAGCCATGTAAATTGCAATGATTCGCGCCGATATTTGTGAAAGTGATGAGGCAACATTGGCTCGGTTCTTGGCTGGCCTCAATGAAAAAATCCGGATGAAGGTAGAACGTGCTAACCTTGATAATATTACTGATATGTTCTATTTTGCTGAACAAATTGAAAGGCAACAAAAGGAAAAGGGTCAAAATGCAAAACCGGCAACTTTCCAAGCTTGGAGGAAGCCGAATTCAACTCAGCAATTTCCTACTGTTTTGCCGAGCCAAAGCAAGGGCAAAGAGGTATTTTATGAGGGCAAAACAGCCCCGGGACAGTTTGGGGCAGCAAGGTCTCAAAACCCATCAAATCCGGGCCATACAAAGGTAAATTCGACTCCAATTGTACCTCGTGAATGCTTTAAATGTAGGGGCAAAGGACATATTGCTAGGGACTGCCCTACAAAGCATACAATGATAATGTTGGACGATGGATCGTGGGTAAGTGATGAAGAAGCCGAGACACCCGATTTGGAGGAAGAAACCGAGCAATATGAGGAAGATTCGGGTAAGGGGAACATTTTGGTTACACGGAAACTTCTTTATTCGCAACCTTTGGATGATCTTCACCAACATAGAAGTAATCTCTTCCAAATCAAATGTGAGGTAAAAGGTCAATCTATTTTAGTCATTATTGATAATGGAAGTTGTACAAATGTTTGCTCTTATGATATGGTTTCTGCACTTGATTTACCATGTAAGGCACATCCTATGCCTTATAAATTATCGTGGTTGAATAATAATGGTGAAATCAAGGTAGATAAGCAAGTTGAAATAGAGTTTGAGATCGGAAGATATAAAGACTCGGTTTTATGTGATGTAGTCCCGATGACTGCAAGTCACATAATATTGGGAAGGCCATGGCAATACGATCGAAGTGCAAATCACATGGGTAGAGAAAATACATATGTGCTTCAAAAGGATGATGTAAAGTTTAAACTAATTCCTTTATCTTTAAATGCAACTTGTGAGATTCATAAACAAATGGCCATCAATAGAGAAAAGAGAGAAAAGCAAAGAAAAGAGAGTGAGGGGAAAAAGCCGAGTGTCCCAAACCTTGAGGTAAAAACCGAGAGGAAAAATGAGGTAAAAGCCGTGAACTTAGTGAGACAAAAGGCAAGTTCCATCAAAGAGAGAAAAGAGTGTTTGTTTACAAGCCAAGGAAAGGTAGATAGGGCAATACGAGCAAAACAACCCCTTGTTTTGTTGGTATTCCGAGAAACCGAAAGGTCTCTCCCTTCTAATAATTTTTCTTTTAATCTAACATCATCTTCTCTTCCTAGTCTTGCTTTTGATCTTTTGAAGGAATTCCAAGACGTATTTCCCAAGGAATTGCCGAAGGGGCTGCCTCCAATTCGAGGAATCGAGCATCAAATCGACTTCATTCCGGGAGCAAGTTTGCCAAACCGGGCTGCCTACCGAGCCAATCCGGATGAAACCCGAGAAATACAAAGGCAAGTCGATTTACTCCTTGAAAAGGAGCAGGTAAGAGAATCTTTAAGTCCTTGTGCTAGTCCTGTCATTTTAGTACCTAAAAGAGAAGGGACTTTCAGATTATGTACGGATTGTCGTGATATTAATAAAATAACTATTAAATATAGACATCCGATTCCTCGCTTAGATGATATGCTAGATGAGTTAAGTGGCGCTTTGATATTTTCTAAAATTGATTTAACTCAAGGCTATCACCAAATTAGAATGAAAGAAGGTGATGAATGGAAAACTGCTTTTAAGACTAAATATGGATTATATGAATGGATTGTTATGCCTTTTGGTCTTACTAATGCACCTAGTACTTTCATGAGATTAATGAACTACATATTTAGACACTGTTTTGGCAAGTTTGTTGTAGTTTATTTCGATGATATTCTTGTTTATAGTAAAAGCTTAGAGGAGCATCTAGAACATCTTAAAGCTGTTTTTACTATTTTAAGAGAGGAAACCTTATATGCTAAACTTGAAAAATGTGTTTTTTGGCACTAATTCGGTTAACTTTCTTGGCTATATAGTTAGTTCTCAAGGTATTTGTGTTGATCCGGTTAAAATACAAGCCATTCAAGAATGGCCGAGACCAACAAGTGTGACACAAGTTAGATCGCTTTTATGGGTTAGCAAGCTTTTATAGGCGTTTTATTCGTGATTTTAGCACGATGGCTGCCCCATTAAATGAAGTAATGAAGAAGGATGTCTCATTTTTTTTGGGACAAGCCGCAAGAGGAATGTTTTGAGAAGATGAAACAATTACTTACTTGTTCTCCCATTTTAGCTATACCTAATTTTGATTTAATGTTTGAAGTTGAATGTGATGCTTCGTGTTTAGGTATAGGGGCTGTTTTGCAACAACAAGGTAAGCCTTTAGCATATTTTAGTGAGAAATTAAGCAATGCTTCGCTTAATTATCCTACTTATGATAAAGAACTATATGCCATTGTTCGAGCCTTGGAGACTTGGCAACACTATTTGATCGCAAGAGAATTTGTCATTCATACCGATCACGAGTCAATCAAGTATCTTAAAGGCCAAAGTAAGTTGAATAAAAGACATGCAAGGTGGGTTTCTTTTATCGATACTTTTCCTTACATCATCAAATACAAAAAGGTAAAGAAAACATCGTTGCCGATGCTCTCTCTAGAAGATATACTTTACTTTCTTTAATGCATGCTAAATTACTTGGGTTTGATCATATCAAAGCATTATATAAGGATGATTCAGAATTTTCAGATTTATATGCTCAATGTGAGCTCTCGGCTCAAAATTCATATTATAGGTTTGAAGATTTCTTGTTTAAAAACAATAGATTGTGTATTCCTTCATGTTCTATTAGAGAGTTAATTGTTAGGGAAGCACATTGTGGCGGGTTTAATGGGTCATTTTGGTGTTGTTAAAACTTTAGATATTTTACATGAACACTTTTATTGGCCTAAAATGAAAAGGGATGTTAGGAAAATATGTGAACTTTGCTTCAAATGTAAACAAGCTAAAAGTACAAGCAAAGCTCATGGATTATATATGCCTTTACCTGCTCCTTCTTCACCTTGGATTGACTTATCCATGGATTTCATCTTAGGATTACCGAGATCTCAAAGAGGTAATGATAGTATCATGGTCGTCAGAGATCGCTTTTTCTAAAATGTCTCATTTTGTTCCTTGTAGGAAAACAAACGATGCAAGTCATGTGGCTGATTTATTCCTAAAAGAAGTAGTGCGGCTTCATGGAATTCCGAGAACAATAGTAAGTGATAGGGACGTAAAGTTCTTAAGTTACTTTTGGAAGACATTATGGAATAAATTGGGGAATAAATTGCTATTTTCCACATCTAGTCATCCTCAAACCGACGGCCAAACTGAGGTAACAAATAGAACTGTAGGGGTCTTACTTCGTGCTTTAATTCAAAAGAACTTAAAAGGATGGGAAGAATGTTTACCTATTGCTGAATTTGCATATAATAGAACTCTACATTCTACTACAAATAATTCTCCATTTGAAGTTGTTTATGGTTTTAATCCCTTAACCCCGTTGGATTTAACTCCTTTACCTGTTGATGAGTATTATAATATAGAAGGTGATTCTAGAGCTGATTACATACAAAGGTTACATCAACAAGTAGCCGAGAATATCAAGAAAAGGAATCAACAAATGGCAAATAAGGCCAACAAGGGCCGCAAGCACATTTCCTTTGATATTGGTGATTGGGTTTGGTTACATCTTCGGAAAGATCGTTTCCCAAATGAAAGAAAGAGTAAATTACATCCAAGGGGCGATGGACCATTTCAAGTTGTTTCAAGGGTCAATGATAACGCATACAAAATCGATTTAAAAGGTGAGTATAGCGTACATTCTACTTTTAATGTTTCTGACTTATCTCCTTTTGATTTTGATGAGGACTTGGTGGCTGATCACGATGATGATTCGGGGACGAATCACGCTTTTCAAGGGGGAGGGGATGATACGGGACCAAGACAAGGGCAGCCCTACTTCAAAGATCCTCTTATCAACATTCAAGGACCAATGACAAGATCAAGATCGATCAAGACCTTAAAGAATATGGCAGCCCTAATCCGAGACATCAAAGTTAAAGAGGAAGTGAACCTTCATCTAGAAGATAATGACAAAGTCAACCTCTTAACTTTCCAGAGAATACAAATCGGCCCAAAGAAGCAAAGTGGCTAAAAAGGGCATTTTAGTCTTTTTACATATTAAAGTCTATATTAGCCTATTCTAGACTTTAATTATTTTAAGTATTGTTATTTCCCTTTTAGCCGTGTAATAGCAAGTAGTTGCTATAATAAAGGACATGTTGTCCATGTGTTAGTTTGTTTGTTAATAAAGAGTCCTAATGCAACTAGGACTCTTCAAAGATTTGGTAGTTAGTCTCCTTTCTAGCCGCCACTTTCTTGTTAGGTAGTTACTTGATAGCAAGTTGTTATTCAAGAGTCCTAATTCTTCAAGGACTCTTATTTGTTTTAAAGAGTCTTAATCCTTTAAGGACTCTTATTTCTTTTTATGGTTGTAACCGAAATCTCAACCTATTAAAGGGAGATTTCGGCCACTTTAATATTTACGTTAGATATATTGATATTTTGGTAAGGTTATTCCTTAGCTTCTCGTGTTTGAACTTCTGGATAGAAATTCATTCATTCTTGAGTTACTGTATCAACTAGCTTGTTTCTCTAGTTGTGGTGTTTCAGCCTCCATTGTTAATTAACCTTCCCTTAGAGTTGCGTTGATTAAATTCCCATAGAAACTAGTTCGAGAATTGAAGAAAGATCGGGCTCAACTTAAGTCGAACCTTGCGGTTCTTCATCAGGTATCCTTAGTGGATGTTGAAATCCTTAGGTTTGTCCTAAGGTAGTGGATGTAGATTCTTTGTGAATCGAACCACTATAAATCCCCGTGTTAGTTTTCTCTATCCCTACTCTTTTACTTCATTGTTCATATATTACTACAACTTGTCTACTTGACTATTTGAAAACATCTTATGGTTAGAAATCTTCACATGCTTCCTTGTTTTATACATTGCCTCACTTAGTCATCTAAGTTGCCTACACATAATTTACTCAACTTATGTGCTTAATAAACATACTTGTTGTTAAGCTGATCACTTAGGCAAATAAGTTTAGAAAAATTAAAAAGTTTTTAAGAATCTAATTCACCCCCTCTTAGGTTCATTACCCTAAAAGAGTCTTTCACGTCCCGACTTCGTCCACGGGCTGTGAGGTTAACAAGTGCGGACGATGTGTTTCTTCGGGGTTTTAGTACTTTTCTGCGGACGATGCTTCGTCTGGGGCATTCGTCCACGGCCTGTCTTGGTCTGTTTTGGAATATTTTCCTTTTTGTATTCAAGTCTAGTGTGTTATGGGTTATGTACAGTATATTTCAAGTGTTGTGTCATAATTTTTAAGCCTGATTGTGTCAAGTGTGGTCCAAAGGGTTTTGGGAAACGAGAAAAGCTTTTGTGTCTTATATGATGCTTCATCCCAGAGGTCGTTTGATCCTTATTGGGCTTCGCAGCTCAGTGCTTTCCTTTTCTTATCTTGCAGATGATAATGGAGCCGAGTCATACTATGATGATGATAGTGCTTGTGATGGGTATCAGGAGGAGTGATTCTAATGAATTGTAATGGATAGACACTTAGTAACTTTACGCTTTTGCTATGTAATAATGTTTATTATTGTTAAGTACTTCTCCATTTCGTTGTAATACAATTGGATCATTTTAGTTTTATTATAAAATATTCCCTTTTAATAACTCTGAATGTGGGATCGTTGTCCCATTGTCTGATGAGACACTGTAATGTCATTATCCGATTACGGGGTGTGACACTTTTTCCTTACCTCGGCAAGCTCTTCCACATGCAAGTAGCTCGACTCACCCTTTGATTTTGGCCCGAGCTCCTTTTTTAACTACCACTCTCTCCAGAACTTAGCTACCCCTAATTAGGAACGCATCACTCGACCATGTTGCCATCCCCACTAACTCAGAAAAATAGATCAGAATCGCTATAGTTTTTATTATCCGATCAAGTGATTTTCCGACCAACAATTGTCCGGTCGGTGCTAACAGATCCCCTACATTCTCCGGGGAGTATTTGATAATGAATACAGTTATCAATTGTAACACCCCGAGCTTGCCACTAAGTTTCCTATAAATTACACACACTCTCTCCCTCCTCTTCCGTCTCTCTCTCGTACACACAAAAAACAAACCATTTTCTTGTTTCTTCTTCATTAATAGAATCTGAAGACCAGATCAAATTCCAAAAAACGTCTATTTCTTCCTTAAAAAATCATCATTTTTATTCAGCAATTTAAATCCCAACATTCTCCTTCTCGTCTCAAATGTCGGTAAGAATCATTATTATTGTAAAAATAAATTATTTGGAATTTCGTTTCTTAAAAAATTCATGTTTTGATGAATGCATTTTTCTTAATTTTCTTTGCACGATTGTCATCAATGGTATGGTGCTTGTTAGCAACATTTTTCTTCAAGATTTATCCATTAATGTCAATTCATGAAACCTTTATAATTTGATGCTTATGTTCTTGCGATGGAATGTTTCATTAATTGAAATAATTTTCGGTTTTCGCCTTTCCCTTTTGGAGCATGATGATCTAGTGTTGTTGTTCTTGTTGCAAACGTTTATTTTAATGCTAGATTTGCTTGATCTTCTTTTGGGAATTGAGATAAAAGAGTGTATAATTTTCCTGGAAGGTTATAAGAAGATGTGGTAGTAATTTTAATCATATTATTGAATGTCAATTATTACTCCATCCATATCAGAGTATATATATAATATAAGTTGATTTAGCTTTTTGATTTTGGTGGAATGCAGTGGATTTAGCTTTTTGGATAATAATTAAGAGTTGTAAAAAAATGAAACATTTAACATCAATATCATTAATAAATAGGGAGACAAAGAAAGAGAGATGGAAATACAAAGAGCAAGATGGAATGGAAAGTAGAATAAATACTCTTTTTAATTTAAATGGCGGAAGTAGTATTTAATTTGAGGGGGTGGGGGGGGGATAGAAAAACAGGGTGGGTGGTTAAGGGTAGGATATTAGTAGAACCATAATTTGTTGTAATCTTTCATGTGAACATGGATTTCAATCTTTATAGAGAGAACAATGCAAAAGAGTCCCATGGGGTGCCTTTCTTTTTCATTTTACTCCTTCACTTTCCTTTTTTTTTTCATTTTTATTTTCAGTTATTCTTTCAAATATTTATTTTTTTTCAAGTGCAATGGGGTGCAAATGTCCTTCTCATTAGTCTCGGTATTTATTATGATAATGCTTGAAATGCTTTGTTTGATCCATACATGTTTACTGTATTTTAGCATTTCATTAACTAGGAAGATGATATTTATACTAGCTTTATGTTTCATTATCATTATGTTCCATACTAGCTTTTGTATTTCGGTTTTACTTTTTAATGGCCGAAGACCTAATTAAGCAAGTGATAACAGGTCTCCATGGACCATTCTGATCCAAAGCCTGGAGAGCAGTCCGAGGCAAACAGCAACAAAAACTGGACTATCAATGTTCCAGACGTAAGGTTCACTAACTTCTTGTCTAATGGATATGAAAACTTCATCTTAATATTGCATTCGCATGGCCAAGTAAAGTTGCACAAATTTATTAGTTAGGTATTCATGGAAGTTTCGTAACAGAAAAATTTAACATCATCCTAAAATGTCCTAACATAATGAGGGAAAGTTAGCAGAAGGCTTCACCGGAAGTTGTGGAAGCAAAATATGAAAACAATGTTGGTGCACTGTATTTAGCACTTTTTAACGGGATCACTGTTATCGTCATTTATTTGCCAAGTAGATGATGCTCCATCCTCGATTGAGCATAACCGGTTTTCATAAGAAGAAATCTGCTAATAGGACATCTGTTAGAATATGCACTTATACAGGAATATCTCATTTCAGAAGCAGGTAAGAACTGTCAAAGTGAGCAATATCTCACTTGCTGCCATTGACAAAGATATACAGGAATTCTTCTCTTTCTCTGGTGAAATCCAGTATGTTGAGATGCAAAGGTTAGCTTTCTGGACTTCGCAATCTGTTGGAAATTTTATTTTTTTCTTACAAGATAAATAAAGTTTTAAATGGTCACATTATTTTAGGGAAACTGAAAAAAGCCAGATTGCTTATGTCACCTTCAAGGAATCGCAGGGAGCAGACACTGCACTTCTACTGACAGTATGTAATATACACCCTCCGCCTGGAATTGAACGTCCACTTTCCTATTCATTTTGTATAGAAAATGGTACATTCAGTTCCGGACACAGGGAGTAGTTTTTGTCTTGTTTACTTTTTAATTTTTGATTGGGGTGTATACAAGTGTCGGACACGGGACCTGTGGTTTAGGGTCGGATGTACTATGCAGCCTTCCTTGACGACATGTCATATAATTGTGAAATGAGTTTTTGTTTGATCGGTATAACTTCAGTATTTATTCTGCTGCATCTGCTATATATCAGGGAGCTACTATCGCTGATCTTTCGGTTACCATAACGCCGGTGGAGCATTACCAGCTTCCTCTTGGTGCTGTACTTAACAAAGTAAGTTTCAGTTAATTAAACTTTGTTCTATTTGTTGCACCATTTTGGGTTTATCTTTAAATTTTAAGTAGAGGAAAAGGTTGGATCCTTAATGGACTTTTGCTTATGGCTCCCCGATTGATAGGAGACAAAGCCTAATTCCCCTAGCTCTGGCACCATGAAAGCTGAAGATGTTGTTAGCAGCATGCTTGCGAAGGGCTTTATTTTGGGAAAAGATGCTCTGAACAAAGCAAAAGAATTTGATGAGAAACACCAACTGACCTCAAATGCCACAGCCACGGTTGCTTTTATTGATCGCAAAATGGGCCTGACGGAGAAGTTAAGCATGGGAACAGCCGTTGTCAATGAGAAGGTGAAAGAAATGGACGGACAATACGGTGTATCTGAAAAGACAAAAAGTGCTTTTGCAGCTGCAGAACAGAAAGCTACCACTGCAGGATCTGCAATATTGAGTAATCGTTATGTGTCCACTGGAGCTTCATGGGTTTCATCTGTGTTTAATCGAGTTGCCAAGGCAGCTGTGGGTGTGAGCCAGATGACTAAGGTTAAGCTTGAAAAAGCAGAGGAGATAAAGGAGAACGAAAGGAACGAGAAGGGAGCAACCGTGCAGGACCTAGCACGTATTCATCTCGACGAATCATCAGTGGAAAATGTGCAAGTTGCTCCTGTCAACTCAACCGATGGTGGGAAGCTTGTGTGAGTAAGCCGAATTATGAACTCGTAACCAAAGATTTTATGACAAATATAATATATCCAGGAGCTATTTTTCTTACACCTTTTGCAGAAAAACACTGCATTTTGATTTTCCCTGATGGCAAATGTAATGCTGCATATTTCTGAGCAGAAAATAACTTCTTGGAATTGGAGTTTTTAGCAATAAAAGTGTTGTAGAAATGCTTATCTTTACAACATCCTCAACTAAAACATCTACCAAAAACTCTTGGCATCTCTCTGTATAAGACTCCTGATTTACGCAACTATGGTTTACCAGGTAGCTAAGGGGAAAAGGTTGTATCATCCCAGCATCAAAAGAATAACCTTGATCTTATTGACCGTGTCTTTGTGATGAAATCCTAATCTACAAAAATTGGTGTATGGACTTCTCTAACTAACTTATGTGCTTCACCAACCACTCTATGCTCTGCGATATAAGAAAGAGATATAAGAATGCTATGAAACACCTGCAATCTAACAAGCTTCTGATGCAAAGATGGTAAAATAATTAGAATGTTGATTTTTTGGTTGGGTTTTGTACCTTTATGCACTCAGGTAGATCATCATCCTTCCTACTGGTATAGTGCCTGTATAAACATAGTAGAAATTTTGTTCAGATCTTAACTTAACACCGTTAAGTATCATTACACAAAAGAAAAATGCTAGTAACGATTCTAACGTACTATAATTCATTTTATGCCTAATCAAGGCTATAATTCATTTTATGCCTAATCAAGGAACTTAGAGTCAGAAGTACATAATTACTAAATTTGAGAAGGCAAATATTTAGATGCTTTGAGTAGGTTTCTGGAACAAAAATGAGAATCGGAAATGAAATACAGGATCCTAAAACTTGAAAACAAAGTGCAAAAATTGCTCTAATTAGTTTAATTTGAAGCATATAGCCAAAATATATGTAGGACTTTAGAAGGTAATGGAAAAGACAGAGCATGTCAAATACTACTGCATGATGCTTCTTGATTTGTTGCTATAGATGCAAGGATGGCTAGTCCAGCTGCTTCAGTCAAGGGCCAAAAGCTAAGTTGTTCATGGCCTAGCAGTGCTAGCATAGACAGATACTTGACAATCTTCTTCACGTTCTCACTGGCTCTTGCAGCTTTGAGATAAAACCTGTCTCAAAATTACAAATGTCATGAGTTGTATAACAGGATATCCCCCCACCCCCAACCAGTTTGATGAAAATTTCAGGTGTTTTAAGAAGGAAAAACTACGTGATATAAGAAGTTATGCATAGTGGGAAGTAAGCACTGGAACTTCAGGACTTCTTGTACTAACCCACTCCATAGCCACCACCTCGCATCTGCTATATGGATTGCTGCCAGTGACAGATTCAGAACGTGAGAGGAGTGGGGTCACTCATCAATTTACCTTATTTGTGTGGGTCATTGAGAGAAATATCATTTAAATAGAACAAGAATACACCATATTTACTAAAAAAAATATATTTTTCAGTGGGGGCATGGGACCCCGGTGACGGTTAGTTGGACCCGTCACTGATTGCTGCCTATATGGAAGATCTTTTGTTGAACACTGAAATGGAAATGGAGTTTCACGTTCAATATCTCTTCAAATCTACATCAATTGTTAGCATAGAGGCACCTAACAAGTGTTCTAGAACAATATAGCAAGTACTTAAGTGATGAGACAAGGAAAAATTTAACTGTTAAAAGTCTGGTTTTCTTCAATCCTTGTTGACAGAGTGAGGCAAGCAATTCCAGCAATTTGAAGATTCTTCTTGGTC
Source organism: Vinca minor (assembly GCA_026122235.1). Taxonomy (NCBI): domain Eukaryota; kingdom Viridiplantae; phylum Streptophyta; class Magnoliopsida; order Gentianales; family Apocynaceae; genus Vinca; species Vinca minor. Next base: position 1,181,816 of record JAOCZM010000118.1, read on the forward strand.
TTGAAGTAGCCTTTACTTAAAAGCCGGTCCCGAAGGCTAATACCTAAGAACATTGTTTCTTTCTGAAGCTCATTTTTTGTAGATTGCTGCAATATTCCAAAATAAGAAATAATGTTTTCTTGGGCCAATGGGATATACTCTACCAGAGATTAGGTAAATTGAAAGAATAAAATCAAGGAACCAGCAGAAGAGAATACTAAGTTCTCTTCTTAACCAAGTTTGGCACAAATTAAGTTTGCATAACATGACTTGCAAAATCTCAGCTTCCTAAGTTAGGCAGTCATGTCTTTTTCTTCTAATTTAGGTAAGAAAAAAGAAAAAGAAAACAGAACATTATGTTCCATGGAAATTCCACTACTCAATTTAATGCAGATAGAGATGATCTCATATGCTTTCCCTGATGATGGACCACTGTGCTCATGTCATTCATTACTCACCAAATTGCTTAGTGATCAATCTCTAATAACAGCGGTAAATGAAATTCACACCTTTTTATACGGTGCTATTTCTCCATTAGACAAGAAAATTTTGATTGTGAAGTAACCAGTTATGTGTTATGATATGAGAAAGAAGTGTAATATTTGGGCTGATAGTGGGATTCGATCCTGAGCCACTGGAGGAAGTAATAAAAGAAGCGCGGGTCGGGTTCTTGTTCGCGGACCCTAATGACCCGGAAGACTGTAGTCTATAAATAGAGGAATCCTTAGATAATTCTGGTATCTTTTTCCAGATCTGTTATTGACGGTTACTACTTTTATTTCCCTCTTTTCTCTGTAACTCGCAGCTCCATTTCTGTCTTTCTTCTTCTGATTCTTCCTCATTTCTTTTCTTCCTCTCTCCTCTGTTCAAGTGTAATTACTCAATTGATCAATAAAGTTTGAAGGATTGTTCATTACATAACATTTGGTATCAGAGCCGTCGAGCCTTGGACAAAGATGGTGACTACTCGGAATCAGCTCGGTGAAGCTCAGTCGACAGCGGTGCCAGGACTGTTGCCGACGCCGGAATTACCAGAGTACCGAATGCCTGTGGAACATCAAACTCGGAGGTTAGTAGATGTGGAAAGTTCTGTGATTAGAATTGATAGACAATTAGAAGAATTTAGATCTTCTTTAACATCTATGAGTTCTAATGTGTTGAATCTAAGAAGAGATTCAGATGAAAGATTTTTTGGCCTTAAACAAGATTCTGATGAAAAATTTAAACAATTGATGGGTCAATTGTCTAAACTTAGCAAGAATCAAAAGGATAAGACTTTTGTGGCTGAGTGCAGTAGACTTATCAATCAGTCACCTCAAATTAGGCACTTGAGGACTGATTTTGGTGTTGGAACTGTGAATACAACTAATCCTGTAGCTGGTATGAATGGTGTGTTGGAGTACATTTAATCTAAGGTGCGCCAATTCGATTGGGCCGGGCCGGGATTGGATTGGGCCCTTAATCGGGTTGGGCCGACCAACCCATTTGGACCGACCTTATGGCTGGAAAATTGGATATATTTTCAGCTATTATCTCTTAGAAGGAGGTTGAAGTGGTGGAGAATGTGGATGAGTGGTTTCCTCCATGATCTCCCACTTTCCCCTTTCTCTCTCCCCACTATCCCTTGAATGACTAAGAAAAATGCTGATTTTTCCTAGTATTCTAAGTCATTATTCTCCAGCTTTTGAAAGGTTAGAGAAGAGAGAAAAAGAGAGAGCATTCAATAGAGATTGAATAGAAAGAAAAGACAGCTTTTCTATATACTTGTTTTCTAGCTTTGGCTTATAGAAAAGAAGTAAGAAAACTGTTTCTTGTTCTTCTTTTAGGTCTTATATCCACCATAAATATATACTCCATCTTGAAGAGTGTCTTCAAGACTTCTACGAGGCGTTGACTAGCACCAAGCGGTAGAGGACCATCCCCGGAAGATCGAGTGGATATTGGGAGAGGCGGAGCCTGCGTTGGTGGCGTTCCGTTCGTGGCAACAAACCTACTTCGAAAGGTATAATGCTATCCCGTAGTCTAAGGTTCTTACTCGTGAAAGATCCTATTAGAGGCAGGTCGTTTTATTTTCGCTGCATAACCTGTTTTAGACCCGGTTATTCCTCTAACAGTGGTATCAGAGCCACTCACGAGTACCCTATAGACTTAATGTGCTATAGTATTTTAATATGGATTATGAATCTATATTTTGCATGCCTTAGGATTGCTAGAAATGTTGTATATCATGTATGACATGTTTTTGCATCAATTTTTATGTATGAGAGTTGAGAATTTCGGTCAACCGAAATGCCAGTTTTGGTCAACCGAAGTTCTCTCAGATCTGCTCTTGGGTCGACCGCAATGTATGTTCGGTTAACCGAGTACTCTCGATACTTTGTTCGGACGACCGAGCGAGGTGGTCGGTTCACCGAACCAAAACGTAATATGAAATGTTCATTTTGTCTGGGTTGCTCATTTTTCATAAATTGTTATGTTAGTTGAGCATGATGCATAGTAATCGCCTTTACCCTCGTTGGTTTATTTTATAAATACGATCTCGCGTATCGTGCCTATCTCTTTTTATCAAAAGTTGTAATTCTCTTCTCATCAAATCCCCTCGAATGTAACTCGAGGTTTCCTTAGAATTATGTAATTCTAGATTAGGAGAAGGTACAGCTGTGATGATGATTTGGAGACAACCACCTGAAGGTCAAGACGGTGTAAAATAGAATTTTTCTTTTCACACCCTTAGATTGACTTCACAGCTTTTTCCATCGCTTGGAAAACCGAATAGGATATGACGATTACTATTGCATTTTTATTTTTTTATGTATTGATGCATATGTATATAAGCATAAACTCGTTTTATTTATGCTTTTCTCGGTGAGATTGTTAAAAACAAAACCCCTCAATTAAATATTAATTAGTGTCTTCCTAAGTTTGGCCCTCGTCAAGGCCTAGATCGACATTAGTATGGGACATGCCAAAGTCAGTACATACGTGTCTATCCGGTGAGGCGCGAAGGATAATTTGTGATATCCGCCGCAAAAACTTAGGGTCATAGTTAACTCGGATTATTTCAATAAATGGATTGAGGATCTAGAGGCAAAAGAGTTGAGAAAAGTGTATAATGATACGCTTGAATAAATGTTATTCACTCAACTAACCAAGAATTACATAATTTGATGTAATTGGTAAACGTTGCCTACCTAAATAACTAAGTTTTGGGCGATCACCAAAGTTGACTCGTAACGAGGTGAAATATGGATCTTGGCCCGCTAGAAAGTTAACGAACTTTACGAGTTGATAATGAGGGTTATTCACTCGAAGAAAATAGTGTGAGAAATCATTAAAAAGATAAAAGACCTAATAATGATTTTTTTATCGGTACTTACTTTGCATATTATTTTGTTGTAGAAAAATGGCAAATTCAAACCAAACACTATCACTGCGTTCGTCCCTTGAGAAGGAAAAATTAGAGGGAGTTAACTTCCTCGATCGGGTTCAGAACTTGAGATCGTTCTCAAGCATGAAAGAAAGTCGTATGTTCTAGAACATGCTCTATTCCCGATACACTGCGAGGCTCGCGCTCGACCGCTGAAAGAAGTGCTTATCAGAAGCATTGTAGTGATGCTTTAGATGTGTCTAGCCTCATGCTTGTCACCATGAACTCTGAGCTTCAGAAGCAACATGAGGACATGGGGGCTTATGAGATGCTGGCTCACCTGAAGTAACTATATCAGGGACAAGCACGACAGGAGAGATTCGACGTATCGAAATCTCTTTTTCAATGCAAAATGTCTGAAGGAATGCCAGTAGGAACTCACGTTCTTAAGATGATAGGTTATGTTCAGAACCTTGAAAAACTAGGATTTCCTTTGGGGCAAGACTTGTCGACTGATTTGATCTTGCAATCGTTGCTCGAGTCATTCAAATCACTCATTCGAATTATCACATGAATGAAATCGACAAGCCATTGCCTGAGTTGTTGAACATGCTGAGGATTGCCGAGAAAGAAATAGCCAAGTCCAAGCCCAACACCATACTGATGGTGCAAAAGGGCAAAGGCAAAGGTTTTGTGAAATCCAAAGGCAAACCGAAAGGTAAGCCCAAGGGCAAGCAAACCACTTTCAACAATGCACTGAAATCTAAGGGTGGTGTAGCCAAGGACTCTAGCTGTCATCACTGTGGTGAAAAGGGTCACTGGAAAAGGAACTGCAAAAGCTATGTTGCACGAAAAAGGCAGAAAAGGAGAAAGCAAATGTTGCTTCGGCTCGTGTATTTATGCTCGTTGATATTAATATGATTGATATCAATTTAAATACAACTACTTCTGGGTACTTGATACCGGATGTGGTTCTCACATTTGTACTAATGTGTAGGGACCGCAAAGGAGTAGAGAGTTGGCAAAGGGGTGAAGTGGAACTACGAGTTGGCAACTGAGCACGTGTCATGTCCTCTAACCGTAGGGACTTGTACTTTTACTTTGCCTTCGTGGCTTGTTTTGGGTTTAGAAAACTGTTTCTATGTACCAAGTTTAACTAAGAATATTATTTCAATTTCTTGTTTGGACAAGAAAGGTTTTGAGATTTCAATCAAAAACCAACGATTGTCGTTATTTTTGGATAATATTTTTTTATGCAAGCGCCTCTTTGATTAATGGTCTATATATTTTAGACCTTGATATGCAAATTTTAAATATAAATACAAAAAGGATTAAGACTAATGATTCTAATCCGACATACCGCTGGCATTGTCGCTTAGGCCACATAAACGAAGACCGCATATCCAAGCTCCATAAAGATGGGCTGTTGAAATCATTTGACTTCATGTCTTATGATCGATGTGAATCTTGTTTATTGGGTAAGATGACAGCATCACCTTTCACTAAGCTAGGTGAAAGAGCCGATGCTTTATTAGGACTAATACATAGTGATGTATGTGGCCCTTTTAATATACATGCAAGGGGTGGTTACCTCTACTTCATTACCTTTACTGATTACTTCAGTAGGTATGGATAGGTGTTCTTGATGAAACACAAATCCGAAGCATTTGCTAAGTTTAAAGAGTTTAAACTAGAAGTAGAAAACCAACTTGGCAAGAGTATTAAGGTTCTTCGATCTGATCGAGGAGGAGAATACTTGAGTCAAGAATTCTGTGACTATCTAAAGGATTGTGGAATCGCTTTCACAACTTTCTCCTCCAGCCTACTCCACAATGGAACGGGTGTATTCGAAAGGAGGAACGTAACCTTATTAGATATGGTTCGCTCTATGATGAGTCACACGAGCCTCGCCCAATTCTTTTTGGGGACACGAACTACATGACAGACAGCCTTTAACACTTAACCGCTGCTCCATCTAAATCAGCTTGCAAAGACGCCATACGAAAGCTATGGACTCGGGAAGCGTCCCTAGTTTGTCTTTCCTCAAGATTTGGGGCCGTGAAGCTTTTGTAAAACGCTCACCTTCCGATAAGCCGGCTCCAAAATCTGCAAAGTGCACATTTGTAGGTTATCCTAAGGAAACTAAAGGATACTACTTTTTATATCCCTAACGAAAACAAAGTGTTTGTTGCTTTCAGACGGGAGTCTTTCTAGAAAAAGAATTTGTTTCTAGAAACACGAGCGGGAGTAGCGTAGAACTTATCAAGTTTCAGACTCTCAAACTAGCACTAATGATAAGATGGAAATTGAACATGACTCCACAAGTCAGCAGCAAGAGTGCCACAAACAGCTATGCAGACAAAGACTAGCTCAAGAAACACAAGAATTGCGTAAGTCCGGTAGAGTTCGTCGTCCACCTCCTGAAAAATTTGGTTTTTTTTCATAACGTAACATGGTGATGTTATGTTTGTGGATCACGATGAACCTTCAACCTACAAACAAGCAATTAATAGCCCTGCATTCGAGAAATGGCTCGAGGCCACGAGATTCGAAATGGACTCCATGTACACAAACCAAGTCTCGGATCTTGCTGATCCACCCTGAAGGGGTAACTCCCATAGGGTGCAAATGGGTTTTTAAGATTAAAACCGACATGGAAGGGAATGTACAAACGCATAAGGGGCGACTCGGGTCGTGAAAGATTTCAAACAAGTTCATGGTATAGTACTATGACGAGACATTTTTCCCCCGTAGTTATGTTCAAGTCCATTAGGATTTTGCTTGCTATCGCAGCTTTCTATGACAATGAAATCTGCAAATGGATGTCAAAACCGCTTTCCTTAATGGAAAACTTGAAGAGGATGTGTATATGACACAAACTCAAGGTTTTGTCACTCCGGAGAATGCCTGAAAAGTATGTAAGCTTCAGAGATCCATTTATGGACTCAAGCAGAGCTTCTAGCCCGAACATCCGCTTTAATGATGCCGTCCGTGAGTTTCGCTTCATTAGAAATGAGGATGAGCCTTGTGTTTACAAGAAGGTTAGTGGGAGCTCAATCGTATTCCCGGTTTTGTATGTAGATGACATACTACTCATTGGAAACGACATACCAACCTTAAAGTCTCGTCAAGGCTCGTTGAGTACGTGTTTCTCTATGAAAGACTTAGGCGATGCCACCTATATTCTCGGGGAGTCAAGATCTATAGAGATAGATCCATGAGACTCATCGCCTAAGTCGAGTACATATATAGACAAGGTGCTAAAGCGGTTTAGCATGCAAGAGTCTAAGAAGGGCCTTTGTCCTATGGCACATGGTACTCGTCTCGTCGAACAAACAAAGTGTTCTAAAACGCCCGCCGAATCGGGAACGCATGAAAGAGATCCCTTATGCTTCCGCCATAGGATCCATCATGTACGCCATGTTATGTATTCGCCCGCATGTCTCGTCTTGCCTTTAAGCCTTACGAGCAGCATACCAGCCCTAATTACGGTGAACGCCACTCGATCTCGACCAAGAATATCCTCAAGTACTTACGAAGGACTAAGGATACATTCTTGATTTATGGAGTGGCTGGATGAGCTCGCTGTAAGTGGTTACACTTGAAGGGATTCATGGGCGGAAACTCGTTCCAAACACCCATGGATCCTCCCCTCAAGGATCCGCTCATATGAAACAATTCAAAAACAAGAAAAAAGAACTTACTTTTTCGGATTCAAGATGCTACTTCTGAATGGAAGATCACGCTTTCTTGATTCTTTCATCGTCACCAATGGAATTCCCTTTCATGGAATATCCCTCTACCGGTATCCACACGACGAGACGGGCAACGAGTGCTAGCTCTTCATCTTTCCGAGTTTCGAATTATGAGAGAAAAAGGGAGACCAAAACTCGAAATCAAATTTCAGAGAGTTGGTGATTTTCGGCCGGAAAATCCATAAAGCTAGTGGTTTCGCCAAGAGATCATTATATAAGGTATGAGAGTTTGTTCCCACAACTAACTCTCACATCCTCAACTCCTTCCCGGCAGCTGGGAGTCCTCAACTCCCACGTCCACTAGACTTTCACTGGTAGTGGGAGTCCTTATCTGATAATAACTCCCACGTAATCCCCAAACTATAGGTAAAATACCGAAATTGCCCTCTATCTCTAATTCGAATAATAAACACTTTATTATTTTCGTAAAATGAAAGTCGATACAATGAACCTAGACACATTCTAGATTCATTGAATCTGACATGAAGCTCGTTAGCTCTGCCTATGCGTGTGACCCGTAGGTTCCTCTCACAATGGCAATGAAAACACACTTAGTAGTAGCGTGAGTTCATAAATCACAAGCGGTCCCTAAAGCAGGACATCGTGACTACCCAAAGTGAATGAATATACAACGGAACCTAATATCAATCCACTATTTAATCCCTTTGTCTCGCGATATCCTAATTAAGCATAAGGCATGGTGGTCGTCACCCTTATTAAGCTTAATTGTATTTATGCTCGATCTCCGGGTAGATCAAGCTTTCGACAAATAGCATTTGATAACCACTTTATCAAATACATTTGAGCACGGCCATGCATTTAAATAGTCTTTCCCTATCGAGGGGCCCATGGATATCTCTTTCTAATAATAGAGAGGGACAAATTCCTTGCAATGTCTCTCACATTCAAGCTATGATAGGACACTACATCCGATCATCACTCATATTGATTACTCGCTACAAGTAACGTCCGACCGAGTCAAAACGTGGCTCCATTCATACTAGAATCAATGAAGACATAAGGTCTAAGGATTCTAAAATAGTATTGAGGAAGTAATACTTATGACTTAAGACCATGAAGTATTACTTCTCTGACGGATCACGTCCAATACAATGTATCCCTATATATTCCATCTATGATGTGATTTGTATCCATTACACATGATCAGTAAAACAAGATCATCAATCAACAATCATACTAGTTTTATTTCATAGTAATTAAGCATTACATAAAACTAGGGACTTCTAGAATAGTAATTACATAAGCTAATGAGTTTTACTATCAAATCACACATTTGATAATCCAAAGCAAAATTAACTATTCAATTACATGCTCAAAAGATAATAAAACACACAACATGTGCTAATGGTCCTAGGGCACTACTAACAATCTCCCACTTGCCCTAGGTCCAATCATACATGATCCTCAATCCCATTGACCTAGTATGACTCTCATGCTTAGGCTGTGGGAGTGGCTTGGTCAATGGATCTGCAATGTTGTCGTCTGTATGAACTTTGCAAATACTAACGCCTCCTCTCGCCGATGATCTCTCTAATCGATGGAAACGCTCGAGAATGTGTTTGGATCGCTAGTGAGATCTAGGTTCCTTAGCTTGTGAAATGGCACCAGGATCTATCACAATAGAGGTCCACTAGGTTCACAATGCTAGTGGACAACACCTAATTCATCAACAAACTTCCCGATCCAAACAGCCTTCTTTAGCCGCTTGCAGAGCAGCCTAGATACTCACTCATTGCAGTAGTCGGCCACGGTTTCTTGCTTTGAGCTCTTCCACTCACAAAGACCTCCATTCAAACAAAACACAAAACCAGATTGCGATCTATAATCATCTACGCTGTCTCGAAGCTTGCGTCCGTGTAACCATTTACAACTGCACTTCCTTCCCGACCTCCGTAAACTAAGAACATATCTTTAGTCCTTCTCAAGTACTTAAGAATGCTCTTGATCGCAGTCCAATGTGACTCACCAGTGGTCGATTGATATCTCGCTAGTCATACTTAAAGCAAATGAGACATCCGGGCGAGTACATATCATGGCGTACATAATAGACCCAATGGCCGAAGCATATGGGATCTTACTCATTAAGAAACGCAGTCTTAACATCCATTTGCCATATCTCATAGTCATAATATGCGGCTATGGCAAGTAATATGCTAATTGACTTTATCATCACGACAGGGGACTTCTAGAATAGTAATTAAGCATTACATAAAACTAGGGACTTCTAGAATAGTAATTACATAAGCTAATGAGTTTTACTATCAAATCACACATTTGATAATCAAAAGCAAAATTAACTATTCAATTACATGCTCAAAAGATAATAAAACGCACAACATGTGCTAATGGTCCTAGGGCACTACTAACAACACCGATGCTAGTTTCCAAACCGATAGAGATGATTTCCGATCGCAATCGGGATATGTGTTTAACTTGAATGGAGGTGCTGTGAGCTGGCGCAGTTCAAAGAAATCGACCATCGCAGATTCTACGACAGAGGCCGAGTACATTGCAGCTTGTGAAGCAGCTAAGGAGGCAGTTTGTATCAGGAAATTTATTTTCGACCTCGATGTGGTTCCTAGTATTACGAACCCGATAGACCTCTATTGTGACAACAATGGGCCTATTTCACAATCTAGGGAACCCAGATCTCACCAGAGGTCCAAACATGTACTACGGCGTTTTCACCTAAACAATGGGGCTTATAGAAAGAGGTGATGTGCATATATGTAGAGTAGATTCGGCAGACAATGTCGCCGATCCACTGACGAAGCCACTGTCGCAGCAGCAGCATGATCGTCACACTAGCTCTATGGGTATCCGATATCTAAATGGCTGATCTTTAGAGGCAGCTCATTAGTATGCCCTTAAAGACCAATCAGAGATAATTGTTATGATTCTAAACGTCCCCTAGTCGAACATTATTATGGAATCTTCGAGGACAATAATAATGCGTAAGACTAGTATGTGCAGTGATTGATATAAGATATCGGATCGTCACATGGGTATATATGATTAGAGAATCATTATACTAGACAGACATTATTGTATCTTATTTATGTAATTTTCATTTTGATGAATAAAAAGGCATAAATTCCAGTATTATTCTTGTGTTTTTGCATTCTTAAAAACATAATGAAATAATATGTCCTTAGAATAGTATTCATAATTGTTATGATTCTGAAACGTCCCTAGTCGAACATTATTATGGAATCTTCGAGGACAATAATAAGGGTAAAAAGCGCTCATGCCCCTTAAACTATTCCGGTTTTTGGTTTTTGACCCTCAACTAAAAAAGGTCAAGTGCTACCCCCTAAACTATTTTGAATTTTGGTTTTAGACCTTCCATCCATATTCTCCGTTACATTATAACGGAAGTCCAAAAAACGGGGGTATTTTTGGGCAATCTGTATAAGATCCTAAAATTTTTGTTTTTATAAAAAAAAAACCTATTATTCTGACGAGAAAGAAGAAGCCTTCGGTGAGAACAGTGACAGAAGAAGCCGGAAGCCGGGTACCACTCCTCTTCTCCAACCACCAACTGTAAATTCCAACCGCTGAAAAAAATCTTAAAAGGCCCTTTTTTCCCTTAAATTTAATTCTATTTATTATGAATGATATGATTTTCCCAAAATGCCTCCATTTTTTGGACTTCCGTTATGATGTAACGGAGAATATGGATGGAAGGTCAAAAACCAAAATCCGAAATAGTTTAGGGGGTAACACTTGACCCTTTTTAGTTGAGGGTCAAAAACCAAAAATCGGAATAGTTTAGGGGGCGTCAGCGCTTTTTACCCCAATAATAATGCGTAAGACTAGTATGTGCAGTGATTGATATAAGATATCGGATCGTCACATGGGTATATATGATTAGAGAATCATTATACTGGAAAGCCCCGACATGAGAAACACACCATGGGTTGTTATATAATAGTCAACGGTGTTTTTCAATTTTTGACTGGGTTGTATATGAGAATCCTTCGACTTGAGGTCTCACAAGAGTTCTTGCATGGCTAGTGTTATGCTTTGATAATGTTAAACGCTATCCGTAACAGGGTGAGCAATAAAGGCATTTATTCGGTATATCACGAATCTTGTTCAGGATGAATGGGATGCAGAAAGGATTGGTCCATCCTATATAGTAGGAGTGATATCTTGGGCCCCTTTGATGGAGTCTGACTAATTCATGGCCATGAACAAATGAATCAGTATATGATATTGATGTCATTTGATTAGTATACTCGCGAATCAAGAAACTAAAAGATTGGACAATACAAGTGTGACTTTTTCCATGACTTGTGTTCAATCTAGATATCAAGGACAAAAGGATTTAAATACAAATGTCAAATGATGTGATTATGATAGTCACCAGATATTTATGAATTGGGGGTAATGATGCGTTGCTAGATACCTCTCATTACCTGTGACATATAATGTCACGGCCAACATCATAGATACCTCCTGGGTCGCACTTATAGATCAACTGGATTGGGCTTGTTGGAGTACATTTAATCTAAGGTGCGCCAATTCGATTGGGTCGGGCCGAACCAGGATCGATTGGGCCCTTAATCGGGTCAGGGCCGACCAACCCATTTGGACCGACCTTATGGCTGGAAAATTGGATATATTTTCAGCTATTATCTCTTAGAAGGAGGTTGAAGTGGTGGAGAATGTGGAGGAGTGGTTTCTCCATGATCTCCCCACTTTCCCCTTTCTCTCCCCCACTCTCCCTTGAATGACTAAGAAAAATGCTGATTTTTCCTAGCATTCTAAGTCATTATTCTCCAGCTTTTGAAAGGTTAGAGAAGAGAGAAAAAGAGAGAGCATTCAATAGAGATTGAATAGAAAGAAAAGACAGCTTTTCTATATACTTGTTTTCTAGCTTTGGCTTATATAAAAGAAGTAAGAAAAACTGCTTTTTTCTTCTTTTAGGTCCTATATCCACCATAAATATATACTCCATCTTGAAGAGTGTCTTCAAGACTTCTACGAGGCGTTGGCTAGCACCAAGCGGTAGAGGACCATCCCCTAAGATCGAGTGGATATCGGGAGAGCGTGAGCCCTGCGTTGAGTGGCGTCCGCTCGTGACAACAAACCTACTTCAAAAGGTATAATGCTATCCCGTAGTCTAAGGTTCTTACTCGTGAAAGATCCTATTAGAGGCGGGTCATTTTATTTTCGTTGCATAACCTCGTTTTTAGACCCTGGGTTATTCCTCTAACATGCGAACCTAGGGTTAGCTTCCACATTGATAACGAGAGGGAAATAAAACTACCTAAGTTAGATTTTCCAAAGTTTGAGGGTAGTGCCCCTAGAGAATGGGTCATACAGGGGTGATTTTTACTTCAAGGTTCACAAAATTCCAGACCACTTGAAATTAGATGTGGCTATGACCTACTTCAGGGGGGAAGCCTATTTATGGGGCCATAGTTATGTCATGGAGCATGGTAGTCAAGATTGGGTTGGTTTTGTTGGAGCATTGTACCAGAGATTTGATACCAGGTCTTTGGCTGGTATTGTGGGGGATTTTCCCAAGTTAAAACAGTGCAGTGATGTGCAAACATATATGAGGAAGTTTGAAGCCTTGAAGGTTGTGTTTGTGACTACTGGCACTAGAGCCACACCAGAATACTTCATTGACCTCTTTTTGAGTGGACTCAAGGATGAAATAAAATGGATAGTAAGCATGCATAAGCCTAATTCTTTAATGGAAGCCTTCAGATTGTCTGTTGAACAGGAGATGTACTTATCTTTTACCTCTAAGTCTATCAACAAGTCTCCCTATTCTGGTTATGCACAAAAGGCTTTATCATCTACATCTCAATCTTCTCAAACTTCTATTTCATCCTATAAGCCACCCTATGCATCAGCTTATATAGCTAAAACATCACAGAAAGAACATTTGAGATTTAAAAGGGTGAGTAATGAAGAGATACAAAGAAGAAGGGAGCAACATCTTTGTTTCAGATGTGGAGAAAAGTACTCTCCTCAACACAAGTGTTCATTAGCACAAGTTAACATGATCTACTTGTGTGATGATGAAGCTGTTGAGGGGGAAAAACATGAGTTGCACGTTTCTACAACCTCACTCAGGGGGTGAGGCATGTTGTTTTTGGGGAAGAGGTAGCAGAATTGGCTCATATTTCTATGAGTTCCATGTCTGGTTGTACTGGAGGGAAGCTGTTTAGAGTACCTGGGAGGATGGCCAGAAATTTGCAGGTTTCCATCTTAGTTTACCCAGGAAGTACACACAGCTTCTTGGATCCTAAGATAGCTAAACAAACTAGACTAGAAATTACCCAAGCGCACTCTATGCTTGTGGTTTTGGGTAATGGAGAAGAAAGATGGCATGGTGACTGCTGCAAAGGAGTGAAATGGAAGTTAGGTGATCAGGAATTCTGCTAGGATATGCATCTCATTACTTTAGGAGGAAGTGACATGATCTTGGGGGGTAATTGGTCGGAAAATCGTAGTCCTATTACTATGGATTACAAGAACCAAGTAATAAGGTTTATGAAGGAAGGAGAAGAGGTGGTGATTCAAAGTGTTGGTGCTAATCTGGGATTGTAGTCAGTAACATCTAAAACACTTAAGAAGTGTTTGTTGAATTCTGTTGGGGTGTGGATGGGACAGCTGAGTTATTTTTATGGGGAAGCAAGTGAAGAAGTGAGCACTTTACACTTGTTGGAGGGCAATGAGATAGATTGCCATGAGGAGGGTAGAAGCAAACTTGAAGAATTTGTTGATGTATTTGAAGTTCCTAAGGGACTGCCTCCTAATAGAGGTCATGAACACAGAATTAAACTCAAGGAGGGTGCTCAACCTTTTAAAATGAGGACTTATAGGGTGCCTCATTCACAGAAGGCTGAAATTGAAAAATTGGTCAAAGAAATGCTGAGTGATGGAGTTATACAAGCCAACAGTAGCCTTTTTTCATCTCCAATCCTCTTGGTTAAAAAGAAAAATGGATCCTGGAGATTTTGTGTTGATTTCAGACAGTTAAATGCTTTAACTATTAAGGACAAGTACCCTATTCCTATAGTTGATGACCTTTTGGATGAACTACATGGGGCTGCTTATTTCTCCAAGATTGATTTAAGGGCTGGCTACTTCCAGATCAGTATGAGTGAAAAAGATATACCAAACACTGCTTTTAGCACTCATTGTGGGCATTTTGAATTCAAAGTTATGCCTTTTGGGTTGACAAATGCCCCAAAGAACTTTTCGCTTACTCATGAATAAGGTTTTTGGACCTTATTTGAGGAAGTTTGTTCTGGGTATTCTTTGATGATATCCTCATCTACAAATCCCGACATGGACTCACATGTTGAGCATTTAGGTATGGTGTTGGAAATCCTAAGAAAACATCAACTATTTGGCAAACTTAGCAAATGTTCTTTTGCTAAGGAAGAAGTGGAGTACTTGGGACACTTAATTTTTGATGGTGGAGTAAAAGCTGATCCTAACAAGATTAGGGACATGATAGTTGGCCATTGCCTAAAACTATCAAACAGCTTAGAGGATTTTTGGGATTGACTGGATACTATAAGAGATTCATCAGAAGCTATGGGGTGATTTGTAAACCTTTGACTAATCTCCTTAGGAAAGATGGATTTAAATGGTCAGATGAGGCTACAGTGGCATTCCAAAACTTGAAACAAGTTCTCAGTATTCCACCAGTATTAGCACTTCCTGATTTCAGCAAACCATTTGTGGTAGAGGCAGAGATGCCAGTGATGTTGGCATGGGTGCTATGTTGATGCAATTAGGCAGACCCATTGCTTATTATAGCAAGGCCTTAGGACCCAAGGCTGCAGGAATGTCCACTTATGAGAAAAAGCTCATGGCCCTTTGTACTGCCATTCTGAGATGGAGACATTACCTTGAGGGACATCATTTTGTGGTGAAGACAGATCACCAAAGCCTTAAGCACTTGTTTGAGCAAAAAGTAAGTACTACTGCTCAGCAGAAGTGGATCTCCAAGCTCATGGGGTTTGATTTTGCTATTCAATATAAGAAAGGTAGTGAGAATAAGGGGAGTCGATGCACCGTCCCGGGAAGTTTGGAGTGCAATGCTATATCCGTGATGGTTCCCCAGGGTGGATGGAGGAGTTAAGAAATAGCTATGATAGAGATGTGATAGCTCAAAAAGTGATATCTCGCTCCTTTTTGGGAACACAAGTTCCCGACTACACTTGTGATAATGACATCTTGAAATTCAAAGGGAGAATCTATGTTGGTAGTGGTGGCAATTGCAGAAGAACTGTTATGGAAGCTTTACATTCTTCTCATTTGGGAGGACATTCAGGCACTTTGGCTTGCTATAACAGAATGAAGAAGTTGTTTTATTGGCCTTACATGCATGATCATATTCAGGATATGATCAAACAATGTGATGTATGCCAGAGGTGTAAACATGAAAACCTTCCCTACCCAGGTTTACTACAACCTCTGGAAGTGCCAAGTAAACCATTTACTCATATATCTATGGACTTTATTGAAGGTTTGCCTAAGTCAGAAGGCAAGGACTCAATTTTGGTGATTGTGGATATGTTCACAAAATTCAGTCACTTTATTGGTTTGACTCACCCATTTTCAGCAAGGAAAGTTGCAGATGAATTTATGGATAAAGTGTTCAAACTACATGGGTTGCCTGAGTGTATAGTTAGTGATAGAGACAAAATCTTTACTAGCTTGTTTTGGAAGGAGTTATTTGCTGCTTTAGGTGTTAAATTGAGCCTTAGCACAGCTTACCACCCTCAGTCAGATGGGCAAACTGAGAGGGTAAACCAGTGTTTGGAAATGTATTTAAGATGCTATATATTTCACAGACCTCATGTATGGCATAAGTTTCTGGCAGTAGCAGCTTGGTTGTACAATTCCTGTGTTCATACCACCATCAGAATGTCTCCTTTTGAAGCTTTATTTGGGTACAAACCTCAGGGGTTTGGAGAAGGGATTGTTTATGAGGAAGTGCAGCATGGTGAAGTGTCAAGAATGCTGATGGAAAGACAAAAAACTGAATGCATTATTAAAAGAGCAGATTCAGGTGGCTGCAAACAAGATGAAGCAACAAAAGGATCTTCACAGGACTGACAGGAGTTTTGAGGTGAGAGATATGGTTTTTGTGAAACTCAAACCATACAAGCAAGATTCCTTGGTGTTAAGGAAAAATGAAAAATTAGCCCCCTAAGTTCTTTGGTCCTTATCAAGTCGTCGCGAAGATAGGATCGTGAGCATATAAACCGGATCTTCCCGCCTACTGCATTCGGGCTTTTCCATGTGAGCCAACCGAAGCTCGAGTTGGTGTTGGTCAGCAAAGCACAGCAGACTTACTGCATACACAAATGATGAAGTGGCAATGTCAGTGGAGCCTTTCGCTATTCTCGATAGGAGACTCATGAAAAAAAGCCAACAAACCCGCAATTCAATGGCTGATTTCTCGAGCCATCTCCCTCAAGAGAATGCTTCTGGGAATTTGTCAAGATTTTTTGCTAAAATGGCCTCGATTTTGCTTTGGTCACTTGAGGACAAGTCTGTGTTTAGGGGGAAAGAGTGTTATGATATGAGAAAGAAGTGTAATATTTGGGGCTGATAGTGGAATTCGATCCTGAGCAACTCGAGGAAGTAATAAAAGAAGCGCGGGTCGGGTTCTTGTTCGCGGACCCTAATGACTCGTAGTCTATATATAGAGGAATCCTTAGATAATTCTGGTATCTTTTTCCAAATCATATTGATCTGCTACTTGTTTTCTTTACCTCTTTTCTCTGTAATTCGCAACTCCATTTCTGTCTTTCTTCTTCTGATTCTTCCTCATTTCTTTTCTTCCTCTCTTCTCTGTTCAAGTGTAATTACTCAATTGATCAATAAAGTTTGAAGGATTGTTCATTACATAACATTATGCAATACCGTAGTTTCTACGCCAAGGGGGAAAAAATGCTAGAGGTGTGCATTAATCGGGTTTAATCGAAAATCGCACTTTACCAAATTTAATTTCGTGTAGGGTGCAAAGTGTTTGATCAATTATAGTGAGGCTAAATACGGTATTAGTAGCCGCAAATTATTTTTCAACGTGGTCTAGAAAATTTTAAGTTAAACCGCACCGCAAACCGCATTGTATGCCTATCTTTTTTTTAAAATAATATATATTTACGTAATTACGTTTAATATCTAAAGTCAATCACTGAACTCATGTTAACTACGATTAATATATTCACCTTAGCTAGTTGTTTTATTCGACTTAAGTTGGGGTTAAGAAAGATGTGATTCAAGATGGTATTGGATGAAATTGATGTTCTAATGAAATCTTTTGATTTATTTTAATTACAATTGGTTTAAAAATTAAAAAAAAAACATAGTATTTTTCTAACATTTTCAACTTAGACATGTATTTATTTATTTGAATTTGCATTAAAATTGGGGGATTTTGCTACATGGTTAATCTCTTATAAATATTACATTGGAGATCATGAGTTTTGATGTATCTAAATATCGTAGAAGTTTTTTACATCGATTTTCATCGCACCGAATTTCACCAAACTGAAATAATTACGGTTTGAAAGTCAAAATGGTGCGGAATAATTTTAAAAAATATATTAAAAAACCGTACAAAAACCACATTAGTAAATCGGTTTTCACCAAACCGCACCAAATGCACACCCCTAAAAACAGCTATGAAATATTTTCGTTTTCTTTCCCATGTTGACATCTACTCTAATCATCCTATCTTTCCTTTACTTACGTTTCCCTTTTGACAATAGAAATATGAAAATAATAATAGTAATTATTATTATGCTATAATAATAACAATAATAGTAAAAATATTCCAATACTTCTAGAAAAGCAAATTCAGCTATAAATTATCAACAAATACAAGGTTAAGGATGAAGGGATTCATGGGCAGAAACTCGTTCTAAACACCCATGAGTCCTCCCCTGAAGGATCCAGTCATACATAAACGAATCGAAAAATCGGGAAAAGGACTTACGTTTTTCGGCTTAAAGGTTGTATCTTTCGGCTTTCAGCAGCAACCACCTTGAGTCCTCCTCGCGGAATTACTCCCCTACCGGTATCCACAAGACGAAACGGGCAAAGTGAGTGCTAGCTCTTCGCTCTTCCGAATTTTGGATTCGAGAGAGAAAAGGAGGTCGCTGCACTGCAAATCGATTTCGGGTTTTTGGTTATTTTGCGGCTGAATTAATTCATACCAAGGGTTTCGGCCAAGATAGGTTTATATAGGGTGTGAGAGGCTGTTTCAAAAATAACTCCCACGTCCTTACCAACTCTCCCGGTAGTGGGAGTCTTTAACTCCCACGTTCCCAGCAATGCCTAAATACCAAAAATGCCCCTTATGCATCTCTAATTCGAATAATAACGCTTTATTATTCTTAGAAGAATAAATGTCAGATACAATGAACCTAGACACATTCTAGATTCATTGAATCAGGACATGAAGCTCGTTAGCTCGTCTATGATTGTGACCCTGTAGGTTCATATCACAATGGCAATGAAAACACACTTAGTAGTAGTATGTGTTCATAAATCACAAGCGGTCCCTAACAGGACATTGTGACTACCCAAAGTGAATGAATTTACGGTGGAACCTAATATCAATCCACTATTTAATCCCTTTGTATCACGATATCCTAATTAAGCATAAGGCATGGTGGTCATCACCCTTATAAAGCTTAATTGTATTTATGCTCGATCTCCCGGGTAGACTGCTCCATCAAACAATATTTAATAACCACTTTATCAAATACATTTGAGCACGGCGATGCATTTAAACAGCTCTTTCCCTATCGAGGGGCCCATGGATATCTCTCTCTAATAAGAGAGGGACAAATTCCTTACAATGCCTCTCACATTCAAGCCATGATAGGACACTACGTCCGATCATCAGTCGTATTGATTACTCGATTAAAAGTAACGTCCGACTGAGTCAAAACGTGGCTCCATTCATGCTAGAATCAATGGAGACATAAGGTCTAAGGATTCTAAAATAGTATTGAGGAAGTAATACTTATGACTAAGGACCATGAAGTATTACTTCTCTAACCGATCACGTCTGATACGATATATCTCAATATATTGCATCTATGATATGATTTGTATTCATTGCACATGATTAGTAAAACATAATCATCAATCAAACATCATACTAGTTTTATTTCATTGTAAAGTAGATTACATAAAACTAGGGACAACTAGAATAGTAATTACATAAGCAAATGAGTTTTACTATCAAATCACGCATTTGATGTTCATAAGCAAAATTAACTATTCAGATGAAGTGCTCAAAAAGATATAAAAACGTACAACATATGCTAATGGTCCTAGGGCACTAATAACAATCTCCCACTTGCCCAACGTCCAATCATACATGATCATCAATCCCATTGACCTAGTATGACTCTCATGTTTAGGCTGCGGGAGTGGCTTGGTCAATGGATCTGCAATGTTGTCATCTGTATGAACTTTGTAAATACTAACGTCTCCTCTGTCAATGATATCTCTAATAAGATGGAAATGCCTAAGAATATGCTTGGATCGTTGATGAGATCTAGGTTCCTTAGCTTTTGAAATGGCAACGAGATTATAACAATAGAGGTCCACTGGGTTCACAATGCTAGGGACGACACCTAATTCATCAACAAATTTCCTGATCCAAAACAGCCTTCTTTAGCCGCTTCGTAGGCAATCAAATACTCAGCCTTTTGTCGTAGAGTCGCCACGGTCTCTTGCTTTGAGCTCTTCCACTCACAAAGACCTCCATTCAAACAAAACACAAAACCAAAATGCTAAAAGTCATCTACGCCGGTCTCTGAAGCTTGCGTCTGTGTAACCATTTACAACCGGACTTTCCTTCCCCGACCTCCGTAAACCAAGAACATATCTTTAGTCTTTCTCAAGTACTTAAGAATGCTCTTATATTACGAAATTGCACAAACTCTTAGGCGATTTTCTCCTATTTTTTAGGAATCTTTGACGATCTTTTTCTTTCTAGCGGCTGCCACGGCAGCCGGCCAGCAGGCCCCCGTGGCTACCGCCACCACTCCGATTCCGTGGAAACATAAAAGTTTTGCGGAATTGCTCTCCGGTCCCTAAACCGAGACAATTAATTTACCAATTTCTCCGTTGGAAGTTTTCAAAGGCGAACCAAATTTGGTAATCCCCCGCTGAGGCTCATGATATTTTAATCCGCCCTTGGCGGTTTGCTTTGTTTGGTAAATTCCATAAACATGCCCCAATTTTGGACTCTCTTCGTAAATCTTTTCATAAGATTGGTTTTAAGGGGAATTTTTGAATTGGACGTATTGATCCCAGGCATGTTTTGATTCGTTTCGATCTTGATTGGTTTTAAGGGGAATTTTTGAATTGGACGTATTGATCCCAGGCATGTTTTGATTTGTTTCGATCTTGAGGAAGGTTATTTCCGACTGTGGCGGCAAGGCTTATGGAATTGTTTTGGTCTCACAATGCGGGTATTCAAGTGGACATATGATTTTGATGTCAATGTTGAACCCTCTATTGTTCCGAAAGATGGATTGGTTTCAAGGATTACCAATACATTTGTACAACAAATCCATGCTATTCTCTCTTGCCCGAGCCGTTGGGCAGCCATTGGCGTTGGATGCTCCCACTGCCGCTGCCTCTAGGTCGAGTATTGCCAAGGTCTGTGTCGAGGTTGAGCTATTGGCAGATTTGCCTCAACGAATTCGTGTCGCTCATGCTAAAACAAGGAAAGGGTTTTTTGGCAATCAATTATCTATGACGATTTACCCGGCTTTATTGTTTCGATGTCATCGGATTGGCCATCCCGCTTCTAAATGCGGAAAATTGCAGCTCGTTGTTCCATCATCGGCGGTTCCTAAGCCGTGCAGTGACTCCTTTGAACAAGTGGAAAGAAAATTTTGGGAAAAACCCTCCATCCCAGCCCGAGTTCCTTCAAACTCAAGTCAGTGGGTTAGGGTCGGGTCACGTAAGGACCCCTGACCCTCCTGGCTTCTTCTTCTTTGCCCGCTGCTACTGTCTGGGAAAATCACTAGGGTTCCTTTAGCGGTGGTTCCCTCCATTGTTGACCCTGTGACCGACTCCATCATCGACACTCGATTTATCCCGGTCATGGTTCAATCGGCACCCTACGATCATCCGATTTTGATTGACCGAGTTACGCCCGGCCTTGCTCGTGCTCGGTTTTGCTTTGACTCGGCTCCGCCGACTTTGCCTTTGCCGGTCCCCGATCGAACAGCCTTCTTGATATTCCGGTGATCCTAGTCTCTAAGGGAGTTGATGATATCAGAGTTGGTTGTGATCGTCTTCCTGTGCAGAATCCGCGAGTCTACAAATCAGCCGGTGGTAAGCCAACAACTTCTGACCGGGCGGCGATATTGGAAGAACTCTATTCTTTCAAGATTTCATTGCCCGCACGGCTCCCTCGCCTCGTCCATTGTTTACGGATGACCCGAAATCTTCAACCCGCCCTGACCCGTTGAGTCTCTCTGTTCCATCTGTTCAATAGGTAACGGGTCTTGTTTCCGACCCGGTTGTGGACCCTTGTTTGTTGTCTGCATCTAGCTCCTGTCTTGTTAGTTCTGCTGGTATTTTGGTAAGTGAAGGCCCCGATCGGATACCTGAAGTGGAAGTGGGAATCGAAACGGATGACGAAGACCCGGAGTACCCGGATGAGCTTGAACCTCCGTTTGATGTGGTTGCTGACGGTGGTTCGGCTCTACCCGGATCAATGGATGATTCTATTTCTACTGCCGTTCCAGTACCAGACACCCCCTCCGTTATTCCTCCAATTGCTCATACTGATAAGCCGCCTCGGGGAAAGGGTAAAAAGCAATGGGATCGTTTTCTTTAACTCTTTCATCATTTTAATGAATTTGATTAATTTAGTTGTTTGGAATATTCGTGGTATTGGTAATGTCGAGTCTTTTGCTCGTGTTCGTCAATTAAAAAATGCTCATCGCACTCATTTGTTTGCTATGTTGGAGCCTATGCTTAGGGAGTCTGAGTTGTCTAGTTATATTCACCGTTTGGGCTTTGAAGATGGCTTTTGTAATATTTTAGGGAAAATTTGGTTATTTTGGTCGTGGGGGCTTGATCTTCAAGTGGTTGGTAATTCTGAGCAAGTTTTAACTGTTTTCTTGAACAATTATGCGGGTTCCCCTTTGTATTTTTCTTTTGTTTACGCTAAATGTGCCTACACCAGGCAAAGGGATTTATGGGATGAGTTATGTCATTTTCATTCCTCTCATGATGTACCTTGGTTGGTAGGTGGAGATTTTAATGTGGTTAAGGATACTTCTGAAAGTTTGGGTTCAATTCCAGCATCACTCCCTATGTCTGAGTTTGTAGAGGCTTCTGGGGATTGTGCTTTGCAAGATATTTCGATAATCTGGGCAGTCCCTTATACTCGGGAAGGAGTTCACCGCCTTTGCTTCGCCGTTTAGACAGGGTTATGGTTAATGCACAATGGAATGACTTTTTTGCTCATATTACACTTGAACATCTCCATTGATCTTTTTCTGATCATTGTCCATTATATGTCAAATTGTGCAGGGACGGGGCCACTACACTTGCTCCTTTTCGGTATCGGAATATGTGGTCTAGTCATGCTACTTTCAATGAGGTAATATCGTCTAGTTGGAATGAAAGAGTTGACTGGGAATGGTTTGATAATTTTGGCTCGTAAATTAAAGCGGTTAAAGAGAATATTGTATTCATGGAATAAAGTCACTTTTGGCCATTTACCCACTAAACTACAAGAAGCCGAGATAATAGTCCATTCTCGCCGAGAGCAATTATGATCTCGACCCTCACGACGTTTCATTGATACTTTGAATACTCGCAAACAGTCTTATCAATTTTATTTACTGACGGAAGAGATTTTTTTGGAGACAGTAAAGCTAGAATAAAATGGTTACAAGAGTGGGATGCGAACACTAAATACTTTCACACATTATGCAAAAAAACAAATGACGGCGTATGTGTATCTCCAAAATACAAGCTGAATCTAGAGATTGGTTAACTGGATGATAAAGCTATTGGAGCGAAGGCCGAGAGGTTTTTCTCTTCCCTTTTTGCCGAGGATGTTAATGCCACCCTCTCGGAGGACCTTCTAAATCTTATTCCGTGTTTGGTGATCACTGGTTTAAACCGCGAACTCTCTACATTGCCTACAATGGAGGAAGTCCAAACGGCTGTTTTCTCTTTGGACCGGAATAGTGTTGCGGGTCCGGATGGTTATTCTGGGGAGGTGTTTTTCCAAGATTGTTGGCCCATAGTCCAACATGATGTGCTTTTGGCGGTTCGTGATTTTTGGTCCGGTCTTCCGCTTCGAAAGCCATTGCGAGCACTACCATTGTGCTTTTGCCGAAAATCTCCAATCCTTCTCATTTTGGGGAATTTCGGCCCATCTCCCTATGTAATTTTGCCAATAAAGTGATCACTAAGGTAATGGCATCTCGACTTGGTACTTTTTTTACCTTCGCTTATTTGTATTAATCAATCGGGTTTTATTAAGTGGGCGTTTCTATATCCGATAATGTGTTATTGGCTATGGAGATGGTACACTCTATTAATCATAAGGTGCGGGGTGGTAATTTGGTGAGTAAGCTTGATATCCAAAAAGCTTTTGACAGAGTCTCGCATACTTTCCTTATTCTCATATTGAAACGTTTTGGCTTTCATAACCATTTTCTCAATCTTATTAAGAATGTCTTGCAATATAATTGGTTTTCTGTTATGGTTAATGGGACATCATATGGTTATTGCAATGCGAAAAGAGGGGTAAAACAGGCAACCCTTTTTTCTCCTTTGATGTTTGTGTTGGCGGTCGAATGTCTCTCCGAGGGCCCGAATAATTTAACATCTACTGGGTCTCATGGATCCATATCATATTCCTCGTCAGTCTCTTTTCATTTCGCATCTTGGTTTTGCTGATGATATTGTCATATTCACGAATGGTCAAAAGCGAAATATTGTTACTTTAATGGAATTTTTGCGATTGTACGAGGCCTCATCTGGCCAACGTATTAATATCGGGAAATCGTCCTTTTATGCTCCGGGTCGCATGACGAATTCTACAAAGGACATGATTCAGACAGTTACTGGCTTTTTTTAGGGAGATTTTCCAATGAAATAACTTGGGTGTCATTTTTTCCTGGACGCTCTAAGGTGCAATATTTTCAGCCGATGATAGATGCTATTGGTGCTCACATAGAGGGATGGAAAAGGAATTTACTTAGCATGGGAGGTCGACTGATTTTGGTACGTTCGGTCCTTAACTCCATTCCTATGCATGTTCTGACCTCTTGTAATGTTCCTCGGTTTTCTTTATTAACCTTGGAGCATATGTGATGAAGAACCGCAAGGTTCGACTTAAGTTTGAGCCCGATCTTTCTTCAATTCTCGAACTAGTTTCTATGGGAATTTAATCAACGCAACACTATGGGAGGTTAATTAAAAATGGAGGCTGAAACACCACAACAAGAGAAACTAACTTGTTGATACAGTAACTCAAAAAGGAATGACAAGGTAAAAACCTCACATCATGTTCCAAAAATATCTTGTATTAAAACAACTAATCTAAATATTATGTTGGCCGAACCCTCCATTATATAAAGTAATAATTCGGTTCCAAACAACAACAAATAAGAGTCCTTGAAGAATTAGGACTCTTGATTAAACAACTTGCTATCAAGTAAAACACTTAAACAAGAAGAGTCCTAGTAGATGTGGAACTCTTAACAACTAGATAACCAACTAACTAACACATGGACAACATGTCCTTTATTATAGAAATACTACTTGCTATACACGAAAATAATGTAAATAATATGCTGAAAACAATTAAAGTCTAGCATAGACTTTAATTGTACAAAGACTAAAATGCCCTTTAATTTCGTCCCAATTCTGGACAGCTTAGAACTTGGAGAAAGCTTAGAACTTGTAAAATGGGAGAGATAAGGGATTCTTTTATATAGGGGGAGTAGAATTTTTTTTTTTAAAAGATTCTACTTGTCTGGATCCTTAATATCCTTATCTCATGCATACATTTGATATCTTATTTTTGCATATTATTCCCATTTGCATCAATGTTTTGTCATCATCAAAAAAGTGGGGAGATTGTTAGCCCGAAGGGCAAAATATCCCTGTTGGTTTTTTTATGATAACAAACCATTGAAAGTTCTAATGTTTCTGTGAGCTTGTTCTTTATAATAGGATCCTTAGCACTCACATCAACATTGATGAAAATGGTAAGTTAGCTTCTTGTGTATACTAAGGTATGTATAATACACACAAGTAAGCTTTTATATGGAAGGAAGGAGGCAAGGAGGTTGGTTGGGAAATAGGGCTCTTCAAAGAGTCCCTAATGCATATGGCAAAAGAACTTAACATGCTAGTGCTTATGTTTCTCGTTCTATCTTGGTTTATCTTATAAGCACTTAGCTTTAACACGTAATTGTTCTTATATCCTTTTGCCATGCTTCCTTGTACTTAAAATTGTCCATATCCTATCTAATTACATCAAAGTTTGTCATAATAAAAAATGGGGAGATTGTTAGCCCTAAGGGCGATCGAACTTGGTTTTTGATAATGGACAAACACTTGATATTGTGTCTAATGTTTATATCTTTGTGATAGAATATCGGAACTCATTATGGAAGCTCTAGGTACTTCAATCAAGCCATTGGTATCAAGATTCAAAGTTATTCAAGGCTTATCTTTCAAGATTGAAGATTGAAGACTTAGGTTTGGTTAGATTAGCTTTGTCTCTATAAGTCTTTATCTTATACAGCTCTAACCAAAGCTCTCATGAACATAAGCTCTACACTCTAGTCTTGCATGTTTTCATAAACACGTTTTCAAAAGGCTTAAGTTTCAAAATGATCTTTACATGTGTTCTTATCCAAAAAGCCTTTGATTTCATAGATAAGTCTTTTAGAAAAGTTTTCCAAGCGTTCTTACTTGTTACCTTTTGGGAAAACCTTTTAGACTTTAAAAGACTTCAAAAGATTTCAAAACGTGTGAAAAATCAGCTTGGAAGTTCGGTCAACCGAGCAGATTCTGAGAGGTACAAAATGGAGCTTCGGTCGACCGACCCTGGGCAAAGTGGATCCGAAGTGCTCTGTTCGGTCCACCGAACTCTGCTTTTACTAGCCGTTATTTGACCGTTGGAGACTCGATTTTCAGCCTATTTTGAAATGTATTTATACTCCAAAGCTAGAGAAACATTGAAACACTGGAAAATACAATATAGATTGATTTCTTATCAAGTCTAAACACCTTCAAAGCAAAAACACTTGATCTCCATGATCTAAATCATTCAAAGGTGTTCTTTCAAAAAGCAAGACAAAGAGTGTGCTTCATATGTTCAAGAGCTGAAATTGTTTGTACTTCAAAGGTATATTTCTCACTTATAATAGTGATTAACCTTGTTCTTTAAACATTCAATTCCCTCTCTAAGTGATTGGGTAATTCTTGTAAAAGTCCTACTTTGTGTGGGCAATTTGTAAAGACCTACTTTGTGTGGGCAAGTTCTTAGTGAGCTTTTGGATTGTGGTTGTGTTGTAAAACTCTTAGTGAGTTAGCCACATTTGTAAAAAATCTTCTTAGCGAAGTTGTTGAAATCCTTGGGTGCGGCTCAAGGTAGTGGATGTAGATTCTAAGTGAATCGAACCACTCTAAATCCTTTGTCTTGTTGATTGGGTTTTGCATTGCTTTTATTCTTCTTGCTCAAACTTCCAATAGCTTTGCAAAGAATCGAAAAAGTTTCAAAGATTAGTTAAAACCCAATTCACCCCCCCCCCCCCCCCTCTTGTGTTTTACAAGTATCAAGAATCAAAGTTATGCAAGGCTCATTTATCAAGATTGAAGATTGAAGAATTAGGTTTGGTTAGTTTAGCTTTGTCGTCATAAGTCGTTATCTTATAAAGCTATAACCAAAGCTCTCATGAACATAAGCTCTACACTCTAGTCTTGCATGCATCATAAACACATTTTCAAAAGGCTAAGTTTCAAAACGTTCCTTACATGAGTTCATATCTCAAAAGCCTTTGTTTTCAAAGTCTAAGTACTTTAAAATGGTTTTCCAAATGTTCTTACTTGTTACCTTTGGGAAAACCTTTTAGACTTCAAAAGATTTTAAAACGCGTGAAAAATCAACATCTCTCGAGCTCGAAAAAGTTCGGTCAACCGAGCTCAAGCTCGGATCAACCGAAGAGAAACTGAGAGGTCTGAAGATTTGGTTCGGTCGACCTAAAGGGCAAGTCGGTCGACCGACCTAGGTCAAGGCTCAACCGAACTTTGTTCGGTCATCCGAAGTCTTTTGAACGGTAAACCGAACTCTGTAAAAACTAGCCGTTTTTTGCCCGTTAAAGAGTCGTTTTTCAGCCTATTTTGAAATGTATATATACTCCAAAGCTAGAGAATGACAAAAAGACTTGCACATAACATTTACATTGATTTCTTATCAAGTCTAAACACTCTCAAAGCAAATACACTTCATCTTTATGATCTAAATCATTGAAGAGTGTTCTTTCAAAAGCAAGACAAAGTGTGTGCTACTTATGTTCAAAGAGCTTATCATTGTTGTACTTCAAAGGTAATATCTTTCACTTAGAAGAGTGAACAATCTTTATATTAAACATTCTTATTCCCTTTCTTAGTGATTGGGTAATTGTTGTAAAAGTCCTACTTAGTGTGGGCAAGCTCTTAGTGAGTTTTTCTTGTGTGGTTGTGTTGTAAAACTCTTAGTGAGTTAGCCACAAGTGTAAACATTCTTCTTAGTGAAGTTGTTTAAAATCCTTGGGTGCGGCTCAAGGTAGTGGATGTAGATTCTGAGTGAGTCGAACCACTATAAATCCTTTGTCTTGTTGTTGGGTTTTGCATTGCTTTTATTCATCTTGCTCAAACTTACACTAGCATTGCAAAGATTCGAAATAGTTTGCAAGATCGATTAAAACCCAATTCCCCCCCCCCCCCCTCTTGTGTTTTACAATTGGTATCAGAGCCTCGTCTTCATCTTTAGCTTAATCGCTTGAAGAAAAGATTAATGGCCGGTTATTCCGCTTTAGCCTACCAAGAGGGATCTTCCACAAATAGACCACCTCTCTTTGATGGAAATAATTTCAATGCTTGGAAAGACCGTTTCAAAATCTATGTGTGCTCTATAGACTACTCCTTATGGAAGATTTTTGAAGAAGGTCCTTATGTTCCTATGAAAGAGGTAGATGGTGTTCAAGTTCCAAAATTGGACAATGAGTTTAATCAAGATGAGTCCAAGAAAATGACTCTCAATTATCGAGCTATGAACATCATTAGTTGTGCTCTTAATCCGGATGAGTACAATCGGGTACGTGGAAGCAAATCCGCTCACAAGATGTGGAAATCCTTAGAAGTCACCCATGAGGGGACTAATCAAGTCAAAGAATCAAAGCTCAACATGCTTGTGAGGGAATATGAGCTTTTCTCTATGGAGACAAATGAAACTATAAATGAGATGAACACTAGGTTCACAAATGTTGTCAATGGGTTGAGATCTTATGGAAAGGAATACACTATGGGTGAAATGAATAGGAAGATTCTCAACTCATTTCCTAAAAGTTGGGAAGGAAAAGCTCTTGTTATTGAAGAAGCAAAGAACTTGAAGACTTATCCCACGGAGGAGCTCATCGGTTCTCTTCTCACTTATGAGCTCACAC
The DNA here is from genome assembly GCA_026122235.1 of Vinca minor. Lineage (NCBI taxonomy): Eukaryota > Viridiplantae > Streptophyta > Magnoliopsida > Gentianales > Apocynaceae > Vinca > Vinca minor. The sequence goes on from JAOCZM010000118.1 coordinate 1,210,651, forward strand.
ACAAAAAGGATGAGCATCTTGAAAAGGCAAAAATGAGTAGTGCTTTAAAGGCTATTCTTGATCTTGATGAATCCAATGATTCAAGTGATGAAGAAGAAATCAACTTTGATGATGAGACCATGGATTTGGTGATAAAACGCATGAAGAAAATGTTTTCCGGGAAAGGAAAAAAATTCTTCCAAAATAGAAGAAAACAAAATCCTCATGGGATGAGATGCTATGAATGTGGAAGTGACCAACATCTCATAGGAGAGTGCCCCGTCACCAAAGAAAAAGAGCTCAAGGAAAACAAAAAGAAAAAATTCTTTAAACCAAAGAATTTCAAGGGCATGCTAAGCACATGGGATCAAGAAGGGAGTGGTGATGAAGAAGAAGATGAAAATGCAAATGTTTGCTTCATGGCTTTTGGTAATGAGGTACATCTTTCTCCCTCCCCTTCAAATTCTTATAATGATAATGATGATGAGGATGAGGATGATCCTAATGAACTCTTATGTGATATGTATGATCAATTGAAAAATTGTACAAAGCAAAACAAAGCTATGAAGCTTAAAATTGAATCTTTGCTTGTTGATAACAAAAAGCTTTGTGATGAGGTTGATTGCTTGAAAATCGAAAATGAAAAGCTTATTGCTACATGCAACACTTCCTCATTTAAGTATCTAGAAGCCTATGATAAATTGTCTTCTCTTGAATGCAAACTTGTTGAGTTTGATGGCTTAAAAACCAAAGTTGTTGATCTCACCTCTCTTGTTGATAAGTTCTCCAAAGGAACAAAAAATCTTGATCAACTTCTTTGTGTGCAACGTGCTTCAAATGTTAAACATGGATTAGGTTATATTGCTAATCATGTTGCTATTGCTAGCTCTTCTAAGGCACCTAGAAATCAATTTGTGCATGCTAGCACTTCACATAAGCAAAATAAATATCATGAGCATATTCATAAATTTGCTAAGCCATCTACTTGTTGCACATATTGTGGTAAATTTGGTCACACAAGTGTTAGATGCTTTGTGAAGAAGAAGATTGAAAGGGGAGTTAAAACCATTTGGAGAGTTAAGCGTATTTTAACTAACCCCCATGGACCCAAATAAAAGTGGGAACCAAAAGTTACTCTTCCCTTGCTCTTATAGGTTCTTGTTAGTTAAAGGGAAGCTCCGGCTCTATGATATTTCAATGTGTATGATTTTATCACATAACCGGAGAAGAAGAAGTGCTTATGAAAGGTGTCAAATCTCTTTGCAATGGAAATATCACTTTGGTGATAAAGCTAAAGATGAGTATGATATAGAAGATTGAGAAGCTCAAAGAACTCATTGAAGGAACTCAAAGTGCAAAAGCATTCATCAAATTCAATGAGATATTACTAAACTCAATCTCTTTCATTTCCTTGAACAATTATTGATCTTACTTTCCATATAATGTTCAATTGTTCTTGAAATGGGAACCTTGGAGATTTTATAACATGTTTTGCTCTTCATATGTTTTGATTGTTTTTGAGCATGTTATTAGAGAGCTTAATGATTTGATCTTTGTGATGAAATCTCCTTTTAACAACCCCCTCCCCTATTTTATTTAGTGTCTTATGCTTTGGGGGAGTTTGTATATGCTATGTTTAGTTTTTACTTGATCTTTATTGCATATAGGGGTGTTGGTGTGTTTATATTCAAGTCTATAGCATTAATCTTATGTGGTTGATCGTCTAGATGCTTGACTTAGGATGTAAACTCTATATGGGATGTATGCTCAATTGTCTTATTTTACATCATCACATCACTTGTTGGCTTGCCTTTCATCTTTTATATCTTATAGCCAACTTGTGTAAGTTATTTTGGAAGTTATATGTGTTATAAATGTTTATGTCTTTTATTGGTATCACATATACTCTCCCTTAATAACTTTAAGATCATATTCTTCATTTTCTTATCCATTGTGATCTCATTATAGTTTTTGGTTAGTATCACTTTAAGAGTTGCTACACTCATTTAGCTAACCATTAACTTGTTAGAGGAATGTACTCAAAGTGTTATCTTACACTTCCTCTACTTCTTTTGGTTGTGATACATGTGCTTAACTTATGAATTCATGGTATCACTTCTACTAGTACTTTGTTAGCTATATTTTCAAACGTGTGTTACAATTGGCTATATTTACAATTGGTATCATGTTTTACAATTGGTCAATTGGTATCAAACTTGGTTTTATCTCAAATAGCTAACATCGTATGTTTTATAAACTGGGGAGATTGTGCTTAAAGGTTATATTCCTTATCTCCTTTGTTTTTAGCTTAGGTTGATATTCTTTTTGAGCCATATATAACCATCTTTATATTTATGTGTCATTATGGACTCTTTGTATTTTGAAATCAACAAGGCTTATTCAAAAAGATCATTCTTCAGAAAATTGGTGTATTAACTTTGCTTGTGCTATGAACTGTTTATGTTTTTGCAAGTACACCCTTATATCTTTGGAGTTTGAAGTCTTTTTTATTATGCCAAAGGGGGAGAAAAATAGTGTATTAATCTTGCTAAAATGGTGTATTAATCTTGGTGTATTAATCATGTTTTTTATCCTTTCCGGCATGTTTTGAGGGGGAGCTTTTTATATATCTTGTAAGCCCTAAGGGCGAACGAACTCTGTTTTTGATATTGGACAAACATTTGATGTTGTGTCTAATGATCTTAATCTTTGTGATAGAATATTGGAAATCTTGTAGGAAGCTCTAAGTACTTCAATCAAGCCATTGCAAGCCATGTTCAAGATTCAAAGTCATACTATTCAAGGCTCATCTATGAAGATAGAAGATTGAAGACTTAGTTTGGTTAGTTTAGCTTTGTCGTCATTAGTCGTAATCTTTAAAGCTCTAACCAAAGCTCTTATGAACATAAGCTTCTCACTCTAGTCTTGCATACATGATTTCATAAACACGTTTTCAAAAGGCAAAAGTTTCAAATGTGTTCTTATCCAAAAAGCCTTTGATTTCAAGTATAAGTCTTTTAGAAAAGTTTTCCAAGTGTTCTTATGTGTTACCTTTTGGGAAAATCTTTTAGACTTCAAATGATTTGAAAACAAGTGTTTAATCAACTTCTCTGAAAGCTCAGAAAGTCGGACGACCGAGATTTTCTCGGATCAACCGAACAAAGTACTGAGAGTTGAGCTGTCTTGGTTCGGTCGACCAAGATCTGGTTCGGTCGACCGAGATGACCAAGGTCGGTCGACCGAGGTCCCAAGTAGGTCGACCGAGTTTTCCTTCGGTCCACCGAGGCCTGTGTTCGGTCAACCGAGGTGCACTGTTACTAGCCGTTATTTGACCGTTCCAGAGTCGTTTTTCAGCGAGATTTCAAATGGTATAAATACTCCAAAGCTTTAGAATGACTCTAACAATTAGAAAGGCTTGCATATCAAATATTCATTGATCTCTCATCAAGCCAAAACACTTTCAAAGCAAAATACTCTTCATCCTCATGATCTAAAGCATTCAAGAGTATTATTTCAAAAGCAAGACAAAGAGTGGACCTCATATGTTCAAGAGCTAAATTGTTTGTGCTTCAAAGGTACTATATCTTTCACTTAGAAGAGTGAACAACCTTGTACTTAACCTTTCTTAATTCCCTTTCTTAGTGATAGGGTTATTGTTGTAAGTCCTACTTTGTGTGGGCATCCTTTGGTTGTAAAGTCCTACTTTGTGTGGGCAATTGTAAAAGTCCTACTTTGTGTGGGCATCTTCTTAGTGAAGTGTTTGAAATCCTTGGGTGCAGCTCAAGGTAGTGGAGGTAGATTCTAAGTGAATCGAACCACTATAAATCCTTTGTCTTGTTGATTGGGTTTTACTTTAGCCTTTGTTCATCTTGCTTATACTTTCACTTGCATTGCAAAGATTCGAAAAAAGTTGCTAAGATTAGTTAAAACCCAATTCACCCCCCTCTTGTGTTTTACAATTGGTATCAGAGCATCGTCTTCAATTTTAGTTTAACCACTAGAAGCAAAGATCATGGCCGGTATTTCCGCTTTAGCCTACCAAGAGGGTTCTTCTACAAATAGACCACCACTCTTTGATGGAAACAACTATAATGCTTGGAAAAACCGATTCAAGATATATGTGTGCTCCATTGATTATTCTCTATGGCATATATTTGAAGAAGGTCCTTTTATTCCATTGAAGATTGTTGATGGTACTTTAATGTCAAAACCGGATAATGAGCTAAATGAAGTTGAGTCCAAGAAAATGACTCAAAATTATATGGCAATGAACATTCTAAGTTGTGCCTTGAATCCGGATGAGTACAACCGTGTTCGTGGAAGCAAATCGGCTCATGCTATGTGGAAAATGCTTGAAGTTACTCATGAAGGCACAAATCAAGTGAAAGAGTCAAAGTTGAATTTGCTAGTTAGAGAGTTTGAGCTATTCACCATGGAGCAAAATGAATCAATCAATGAGATGAATACAAGATTCACCAATGTGGTAAATGGTTTGAAGTCATATGGTAAAGATTACACTTTGGGTGAAATAAATAGAAAGATTCTCAACTCACTTCCCAAAAGTTGGGAAGGAAAAGCTCTAGTCATTGAGGAAGCCAAGGACTTGAAAACATATCCTACGGAGGAGCTTATTGGTTCTCTTCTCACATATGAGCTAACTCACAAAAAGGAAGAGCGTATTGACAAGTCCAAGATGGGTATTGCTCTAAAATCTTTTCTTGATTTAGAGGAATCAAATTGCTCAAGTGATGAGGAAGACATCAACCTAGATGATGAGTCTATGGATTTAATGGTAAAACGAATGAAAAAGATGTTTTCCTGAAAGGAAGAAAATTCCATCAAAATAGAAGAGAATTAAATCCTAATGGGATGGAATGCTATGAGTGTGGAAGCAATCAACATCTTTTAGGAAATTGCCCAACCGCCAAAGCAAAGGGGCCTCAAGGAAGACAAAAAAGAAAAAATTCTTCAAATCAAAGAATGCAAAGGGCATGCTATGCACATGGGATCAAGATGAGAGAGAAAATGAAGAAGGAGAGGAAAACTCAAATGTTTGTTTCATGGCTTTTGGTAATGAGGTACATCTTTCTCCCTCCCCTTCATATTCTAATGATGATGATGATGAGGAAGATCCTAATGAGCTTTTATATGATATGTATGAGCAAATGAAAAAATGTGCAAAGCAAAACAAAGAGATGAAACTTAAAATTGAATCCTTGCTTGATGAAAGATCAAAGTTGATTTATGAAAATGAAAAATTGTGTGATGATGTTAAATGCTTGAAATGTGAAAATGAAAATCTCATTACTACTTGCAAAACATCTTCATTACAATACAAAGAAGCATGTGATAAAATGTCATCTCTTGAATGTCAACTTGTTGAATTTGATAGTTTGAAAATCAAAGTTGTTGAGCTTACTTCACTAGTTGACAAGTTCTCCAAAGGAACACAAAAGCTTGATCATATTCTTGTTATGCAACGTGCTTCACATGATAGACATGGTCTTGGTTATAATGCTAATCACTTTGATCATGCTAGATTTTCTAAGTTGCCTAAGAATAACTTTGTGCATGCTAGTTCCTCACATAGGCATAATAGATATTATGAGCATGTTCACAAATCTTCTAAGCCACACATTTGTTGCACATATTGTGGTAAACATGGTCATACCAATGCTAGATGCCATGTTAAGAAGAAGATTGAAAAAGGGGGTAAAAACTATTTGGAAAGTTAAACGTATTTCAACTAACCCCCCATGGACCCAAACAAAAGTGGGTACCAAAAGCTACTCCTCCCTTGATTTTATAGGTTCTAATAAGTTAGATGAATGCCACAAAGCTTAAATGGACTTGATTCAAAAAGAAGTGGCATTGGGGAGAAGTTAAAGGAGATGTGCCAAAGGAAGAAATTCAAAAGCACTCCTTAACACTTGGATTCTCAAAGCTCAAAGGTTAATCAATTGGAGAACTAAGTTGCTTAGATACAAAGAGCAAAGCATCAAGTGATGACAAGAGCCAAAGTGTCAATCAAATGTCTTCATCACTTGGTAAGAAAACAAAGGTATCAAAATCACCTTCTCATAACACTTTGATTATTTGAGTTAAGTGTTTTTGATATATATACATGCTTGCTCTTATATAAAATGTTGCATCTCACATGCTTGAATTCAATAATTATATAGATGACCTCTAGCATGCTCTTGTTTATTCATGTCTATTGAGCCAAGGTATCTATGAGATGTAACATATGCAACTTGATTGATTCTTGTTTTGTTATGTCATATTCATTTAAGAATCTATCTAGTTGTTCTGGTTTTTGATAACCATGATCCTTAAGCATATATGTGTTACTTGATGATATTGAGCTAATCATGAAGGACCATTAAAAAGGTACCAAATTTGTCATCAAGAATTCCTTGTAGGTAACAAAGAGTTCTATGCTTCATGAAGAAGATATGAACTACAAGGAATGGCACAAGTGAGCTAAGACTCCAAGAAAAGAGTCAAATGCCAAGGATCACACATAAGGCCTCAATAGACTTGCTAATAAAGAAGATCTACCAATAATGGTAAGAAGTCTAAGCTCTAGGAGCATTGAGGTACAAGGCTTAACTCATCCCTTAGTAGTGGTCATTATGTGTTTTTTCTATCTTTATGGGCTATTATTTGATGAGTTAAGTAGTTGACTAGAGAGTTTGTGATTATTGGATTATGGTTTATGTACATCATGTTTTGCTTGTCAACATGCTAAAAGTGTATTCCAAACTTGACAAGAATGATGGTTTAAAAGCATAAACTTATCTATTTAAACTCTATTGTTTATGTGCTTTTGTTCTTTTATCTTGATATTGTGTTTTGGGCTAAACTTATATCTCTAGACTTACACAAGTATGCACATACCTTATCTCTTTGGTGCTTGATCTTCATTTCTATATGCTTAACATGATGTGCTTGATTTTTATCATCCTTGAACATCATGTTAAAATGTTGCATCATTTAGAGATTTTAACACTTGTTGGCTTGGTTTTTCATCTTTCATATCATTTAGCCAATATGTGTGAGTTAATTTGGGAGTCACACATGTTATACAAGTTCATATTCTAACATGTGTTCTCCTTAAATAAACATGAGATCATATTCTTTACAATTGGTATTCATATCCGTTGTGATTTCATTAGAGTTTTTGGTTAGTCTAGCTTCTAGAGTTGTAATACTCATTTAGCTAACCATTAACTTATTAGAGGGATGTACTTGAAGTGTCATCTTATACTTCCTCTAAATCTTTTGGTTGCAATACATATGTTTTACTTATGTATTTATGGTATTGCTTCCAACTCGTGTTAGCTATATTTTCAAATATATTTCACAATTGGTATCAATGTGTTTATGACTATTACAATTGGTATTCAACTTGTTTCCATCTCAAATAGCTAACATGGTATGTTTGATAAAAGGGGAGATTGTTCTTTTTAGTTTTATTCCTTATCTCTTTTTGTCTTAGTTTCACAACAAGCATGTGTATCCCTTTTCCACCACCAAAGCGGACTTAATAGCCGCCGGTAGTTGTTGTGCTAGAATTTTATGGATATTACATACTTTTGTGTTGGATGAATTCAAGCTGTGTTTACTAGCATGTTCCCATGTTCTTAACTGTCATATTTTCTTTGGTGTTTGAAATCTTTTTGATTATGCCAAAGGGGGAGAAATTTAGGGAGTTATCTTTACATGCTTCTAGCTTGAATGTAGAAAAGGGGAAAAGATATCTAGGGAGCCTTCTTAACATGTTTCTATCTATATTGTATCTTTTCACCCGGCATGTTTTGAGGGGGGAGCTTTTATATGTTTGTATATATCTTATGTCTCAAAACTTGCCTTTTGATGGAAGGAAGGAGGCAAGGAGGATGGTTGGGAAATAGGGCTCTTCTAAGAGTCCCTAGTTTATATGGCAAAAGAACTTATAATGCTAGTGCTTATGTCTTTGCATATATTTGTCTTTACAATTGGTATCGTATACAATTGGTATCTTCTAAGCATTAGTCTTTGTACTTATTTGTTCTTAGATCCTTTTGCCATGCTTCCATGTACTTACATTGTTCATATTCTATCTTATTACATCAAAGTTTGTCATAATCAAAAAAAGGGGGAGATTGTAAGCCCCTAGAGGGCGAACGAACTCGTTTTTGATATTGGACAAACATTTGATGTTGTGTCTAATGATCTTAATCTTTGTGATAGAATATTGGAAATCTTGTAGGAAGCTCTAAGTACTTCAATCAAGCCATTGCAAGCCATGTTCAAGATTCAAAGTCATACTATTCAAGGCTCATCTATGAAGATAGAAGATTGAAGACTTAGTTTGGTTAGTTTAGCTTTGTCGTCATTAGTCGTAATCTTTAAAGCTCTAACCAAAGCTCTTATGAACATAAGCTTCTCACTCTAGTCTTGCATACATGATTTCATAAACACGTTTTCAAAAGGCAAAAGTTTCAAATGTGTTCTTATCCAAAAAGCCTTTGATTTCAAGTATAAGTCTTTTAGAAAAGTTTTCCAAGTGTTCTTATGTGTTACCTTTTGGGAAAATCTTTTAGACTTCAAATGATTTGAAAACAAGTGTTTAATCAACTTCTCTCGAAAGCTCAGAAAGTCTGGACGACCGAGATTTTCTCGATCAACCGAACAAAGTACTCGAGAGTTGAGTCTGTCTTGGTTCGGCCGACCAAGATCTGGTTCGGTCGACCGAGATGACCAAGGTCGGTCGACCGAGGTCCCAAGTAGGTCGACCGAAGTTTTCCTTCTGGTCCCACCGAGGCCTCGTGTTCGGTCAACCGAGGTGCACTCGTTACTAGCCGTTATTTGACCGCTCTGCAGTCGCTTTTTCAGTGAGATTTCAAATGGTATAAATACTCCAAAGCTTTAGAATGACTCTAACAATTAGAAAGGCTTGCATATCAAATATTCATTGATCTCTCATCAAGCCAAAACACTTTCAAAGCAAAATACTCTTCATCCTCATGATCTAAAGCATTCAAGAGTATTATTTCAAAAGCAAGACAAAGAGTGGACCTCATATGTTCAAGAGCTAAATTGTTTGTGCTTCAAAGGTACTATATCTTTCACTTAGAAGAGTGAACAACCTTGTACTTAACCTTTCTTAATTCCCTTTCTTAGTGATAGGGTTATTGTTGTAAGTCCTACTTTGTGTGGGCATCCTTTGGTTGTAAAGTCCTACTTTGTGTGGGCAATTGTAAAAGTCCTACTTTGTGTGGGCATCTTCTTAGTGAAGTGTTTGAAATCCTTGGGTGCAGCTCAAGGTAGTGGAGGTAGATTCTAAGTGAATCGAACCACTATAAATCCTTTGTCTTGTTGATTGGGTTTTACTTTAGCCTTTGTTCATCTTGCTTATACTTTCACTTGCATTGCAAAGATTCGAAAAAGTTGCCAAGATTAGTTAAAACCCAATTCACCCCCCCTCTTGTGTTTTACATATCTTATGTCTCAAAACATATTTAATGGAAGGAAGGAGGAAAGGAGGTTGGTTGGGAAATAGGGCTCTTCTAAGAGTCCCTAGATTATATGGCAAAAAGAAGTTATCATGACTAAGTGCTTTTGTCTTCATTTGTTTTTTCTTTTAAAGCACTAGTCATTGCTCTTAATTGATCTTTAACTTTTTTCCATGCTTCCTTGTTCTTAATTTTGTCCATATTCTATCTTATTACATAAAAGTTTGTCATAATCAAAAAGGGGGAGATTGTAAGCCCTAAGGGCGAACAAACTCAGTTTTTGATATTGGACAAACTTTTGATGTTGTGTCTAATGATCTTAATCTTTGTGATAGAATATCAGAACTCATTATGGAAGCTCTAAGTACTTCAATCAAGCCATTGGTATCAAGAATCAAAGTTATGCAAGGCTCATTTATCAAGATTGAAGATTGAAGAATTAGGTTTGGTTAGTTTAGCTTTGTCGTCATAAGTCGTTATCTTATAAAGCTATAACCAAAGCTCTCATGAACATAAGCTCTACACTCTAGTCTTGCATGCATCATAAACACATTTTCAAAAGGCTAAGTTTCAAAACGTTCCTTACATGAGTTCATATCTCAAAAGCCTTTGTTTTCAAAGTCTAAGTACTTTAAAATGGTTTTCCAAATGTTCTTACTTGTTACCTTTTGGGAAAACCTTTTAGACTTCAAAAGATTTTAAAACGCGTGAAAAATCAACATCTCTCAGGCTCAGAAAAGTTCGGTCAACCGAGCTCAAGCTCGGATCAACCGAAGAGAAACTGAGAGGTCTGAAGATTTGGTTCGGTCGACCTAAAGGGCAAGTCGGTCGACCGACCTAGGTCAAGGCTCAACCGAACTTTGTTCGGTCATCCGAAGTCTTTTGAACGGTAAACCGAACTCTGTAAAAACTAGCCGTTTTTTGCCCGTTAAAGAGTCGTTTTTCAGCCTATTTTGAAATGTATATATACTCCAAATCTAGAGAATGACAAAAAGACTTGCACATAACATTTACATTGATTTCTTATCAAGTCTAAACACTCTCAAAGCAAATACACTTCATCCTTATGATCTAAATCATTGAAGAGTGTTCTTTCAAAAGCAAGACAAAGTGTGTGCTACTTATGTTCAAAGAGCTTATCATTGTTGTACTTCAAAGGTAATATCTTTCACTTAGAAGAGTGAACAATCTTTGTATTAAACATTCTTATTCCCTTTCTTAGTGATTGGGTAATTGTTGTAAAAGTCCTACTTAGTGTGGGCAAGCTCTTAGTGAGTTTTTCTTGTGTGGTTGTGTTGTAAAACTCTTAGTGAGTTAGCCACAAGTGTAAACATTCTTCTTAGTGAAGTTGTTTAAAATCCTTGGGTGTGGCTCAAGGTAGTGGATGTAGATTCTGAGTGAGTCGAACCACTATAAATCCTTTGTCTTGTTGTTGGGTTTTGCATTGCTTTTATTCATCTTGCTCAAACTTACACTAGCATTGTAAAGATTCGAAATAGTTTGCAAGATCGATTAAAACCCAATTCACCCCCCTCTTGTGTTTTACAATGAGAAGGTTTCCATTAAGAAACCAGTCTTAACGTCCATTTGCCATATCTCATAGTCATAATATGCGCTATGGCATGTAAAATCCTAATAGACTTTATCATAACGACAGGAGAAAAGGTTTCTTCATTGTCAATACCATGAACTTGTCTATAACCTTTAACTACTATTCGAGATTTAAAAGTGTGTACATTACCATCCATGTCGGTTTTCGTTTTGAAACACCATTTGTTATCAATGACATTACACCCTTCGAGTGGGTCAACCAAAGTCCACACTTGGTTATCGTACATGGATTGCATCTCAGACTTCATAGCTTCTAGCCACTTATCTGACTCAGAACTATGAATTGCCTCTTTATAGGTAGTGGGTTCATCTTGATCAATCAGTTCAACCTGATGATCATCAGTCACGAGAAATCCATATCTCTTAGGTCGTTGATGTATCCCGACTCGACCTCCTTAGGCCTTGTGTCAAAGATTGAAGCTCGATGATCGCACGTGAGCTTGCTTGAACTTCCAAAGTTGGTTAAGATGTTGTTTGGGGATCTTGAATTTCCTCAAGATGGATCTTACTCCCACTATCCTCTTTGGAAATAAATTCCCTTTCAAGGAATAAATCATTTCGAGCGACAAACACTTTGTTCTCTGATGGAAGATAGAAGTAATATCCTTTAGTTTCTTTAGGATATCCCACAAACAAACACTTGTAAGATTTAGGGGCGAGTTTATTAGATAACAAGCGTTTTACGTACGCCTCGCATCCCCAAATTTTGAGAAATGACAAACTAGGTCGTTTCCCAGTCCATATCTTATATGGAGTTTTCTTAACCGCTTTAGAAGGAACTCTATTCAATATAAATGCAGCAGTTTCTAGGGCATAACCCCAAAAGGAAATTGAAAGATTGGTCTGACTCATCATAGATCGAACCATATCTAATAATAAGGTGCGATTCCTCCGTTCTGACATGCCATTCCATTGAGGTGTGCCAGGAGGAGTTAATTGTGAAACAATTCCACAACCTCTAAGATGTTCGTCAAACTCTCGGTTAAGGTATTCGCCACCTCGTTCTGATCGAAGTATCTTAATACTTTTACCAAGTTGATTTTGTACTTCATTTTGAAATTCTTTGAATCTTCCAAAAGATTCTGATTTATGTTTCATTAGATAGATGTAGCCATATCTACTGAAATCATCTGTGAATGTAATGAAATACTGGAACCCTCCTCTAGCACTTGTGTTTATTGGTCCACAAACATCTGTATGTATGAGGCCCAATAAATCGGAAGCCCTCTCACTTTGTCCAGTAAAGGGAGTTTTAGTCATTTTACCTAACAAGCAAGAATCACATATTTCATAAGACTCTAAGTCAAATGATGTCAAAATTCTATCTTGATGGAGTTTTGATATGCGTTTCTCATTTATGTGGCCCAAACGACAGTGCCAAAAGTAGGTTTGGTTTAAGTCATTGGATTTAAACCTCTTAGTATTAATGTTATAGATGGGCCTTTTAATGGATTCATCGAGGTTAAGAACATAAAGCCCATTCATCAAAGAGGCATCTCCATAGAAGATACGATCTTTATGAATGGTGCAAATTTTATTCAGAATATTAATTTCAAAACCTTCAATATCCAAACAAGAAACTGAAATAATATTCCTACTCAAAGTTGGAACATAAAGACAATTATTCAGTTCTATAATAAGGCCACTTGGCAAAACTAAATTAAATGTCCCGGTAGCTACAACAACAACTCCTGCTCCATTTGCTACTCTCATGTCCACTTCTCCTTTTGCCAGTGATCTACTCCTTTTGAACCCCTGCACATTTGCACAAATGTGAGATCCACAACCGGTATCTAATACCCATGAAGTAGGAGTAGACATGTTAATTTCAATAACATAAATACCTGGAAAGACAGTCAAACTGGCATTCCCCTTTTTCTTTTCTTCCAAGTAGAGTTTGCAGTTCCGTTTCCAATAGCCTGGTTCGCCACAATGGAAGCAAACCCCTTCCTTTGGTGCCGTGGCTTTGGGCTTGGGCTTGTAATTGCCTTTGCCTTTGCCTTTCTTGACCATGGGCTTTCCCTTTCCTTTCTTCTTGAAATTCCCTTTTTGTACCATTAAGACTTCAGGGGTTTTCTTAATGTTCAGTTCAGTCTGCTTGAGCATCCCGTGTATTTCATGTATGGTCTTCTCCATGGCATGCATGTTGAAGTTCAAAATAAATTGGTCATACTCCGGTGGGAATGAGCCCAAGATCATATATGTGGCCATGTCATGACCTACGGGAGCCCCAAGTTTCTCAAGTTGATCAAGATAGCCCTTCATCTTAAGAATATGTGCACTTACAGAGGTTCTAGGGGCCATCTTGCAACTGTTCAACGCCTTAGTGGTGAGACATGACGGGCTTGCTCTTGGAACATTTCCTTGAGCTGGCCCATCATCTGGAAAGCCTCAACCCCTTCAAACTGTTTTTGAAGTTTATTGCTCATTGTGACTAACATGAGACAAGTCACATCGTTAGAGTCATCAACATGCTTCTTCCAAGCATCTCTTTCAGCTCTAGGGTCGTTGTTTGCAGGATGTTCAGGAATGTCCGTATCAAGAACGTATAGCTTTCTTTCCTGCTTAAGGACAATCCTTAAGTTGCGGGCCCAATCAAGGAAATTGGTCCTACTTAGTTTTTCCTTCTCAAGGACGGATCGCAATGAATTGTGTGAAGTATTGGTTGCCATTATCTACATTAAATTATTTGCAAAGTTATTAGTTTTTGAGCAAAAACCTTTCCATAATTTCAACACTTGATAGATGGTGGAAAATAACATTTTACGACAGTTATAAGTTAGCTTTGGCTTATCCCCATAATTAAAGTAAAATCAACCTATGAGAATGACATTTATATGTCCCGGCTATTTCTCATCTTATGCCCCTCAAAACTATTTTGTTAGCCTAGTTAAGTCGAACCATGTCTAAGCATGTGGAAATCAATATTTTCCCATCTCCTTTTGCTTAGATAACCACTTATCTATTGCTTTGGCAAGCAGAAAAAAATGATGATCCAAGCTCAAGGAGTGCTTAGGATAAGGTAGACATTTTAAGACTTGATTAAAACGATTTATGTGACGTATAATAAATCAAGCTCCGTAAGACATAAAATAAAAGCATCTCATGCAATATATAAAGCATAAGGTAAACGTGAGATAGCATGGCCTAATCATATGATGACTCCCACGAGCCTTGTGGGAGCCAAGGGTCGATCTAAGTCAATATTCATCTCATGAATAAAGTCTTCGATCCAGCGTCCTCCAGTCTTGTTACATAATTGCATGGGCATCCCCAGCCTTCAATGTAAAGCATTAAAACTAATCTAATAAAGCAATTACAATTTTACAGCATAGAAAAAACGACTCACAGGTCGTATTGTAAAATTACAACCCAAAAATATGTAAAACAAGAGGGGTATAGTAGGCCGTGCTATTCACCATGCTAAAACTCACATAAAGCATAATGAAATAAAAGCGAGTACATATACAAAGTCTTAGGTCAGCAGATCGCGGACGGTCGCGCGACGCAAACGGTGGTCCCTGGAAGAAAAATATGATTCTTCATCAGCTCATCGAATGAGTTTTCTGCCCCGATTTTAACACTAAATCGCCTAACAGTTATAATCGAATTATGCATTAGTTAATCTGATTAACGCAGGAATCATAACCGAATTAATAACAGTTTCACCGAAACAATTTATGCAGTATCGAATATACAAAAACGTGTGATATCAGTTTATGCAAAATAATCGAATTAAATTACAGACTAAATCATGCTATAGCAGTTCATACGGAATTAAAAACCAGTTTATGCATATATCACATATATCATAATCAAAGAAACAATCTTTTCTGTTTTTCACACACACACATACCAAATCAAAATTGATATACGTTATGATGTGATTAACAATATCGAATTCGAATCGTATGAGCCTGGCTCTGATACCACTGAAGGGATTCATGGGCAGAAACTTGTTCTAAACACCCATGAGTCCACCCCTGAAGGATCCGCTCATATGTAAATGAATCGAAAAATCGGGAAAAGGACTTACGTTTTTCGGCTTAAAGGTTGTATCTTTCGGCTTTCAGCAGCAACCACCTTGAGTCCTCCCTTGCGGAATTACTCCCTACCGGAATCCACACAACGAAACGGGCAGTGAGTGCTAGCTCTTCGTTCTTCTGAATTTTGGATTCTAGAGAGAAAAGGAGGCTGCCAGACCAGAAATCAGATTTCGGTTTTTGGGTATTTTGCGGCTGAATTAATTCATACCTAGGCTTTCGGCCAAGAGAGGTTTATATAGGGTGTGAGAGGTTGTTTCAAAAACAACTCCCACGTCCTTACCAACTCTCCCGGCAGTGGGAGTCTTTAACTCCCACGTTCCCTAGACTTTTGCTGGTAGTGGGAGTCTTTATCGGATAATAACTCCCACGTAATCCCAACAATGCCTAAATACCAAAAATGCCCCTTATGCATCTCTAATTCGAATAATAACGCTTTATTATTCTCAGAAGAATAAATGTCAGATACAATGAACCTAGTCACATTCTAGATTCATTGAATCAGGACATGAAGCTCGTTAGCTCGTCTATGCGTGTGACCCTGTAAGTTCATATCACAATGGCAATGAAAACACACTTAGTAGTAGTATGTGTTCATAAATCACAAGCGGTCCCTAACAGGACATTGTGACTACCCAAAGTGAATGAATTTACGGTGGAACCTAATATCAATCCACTATTCAATCCCTTTGTATCACGATATCCTAATTAAGCATAAGGCATGGTGGTCATCACCCTTATAAAGCTTAATTGTATTTATGCTCGATCTCCAGGTAGACTGTTCCATCAAACAATATTTAATAACCACTTTATCAAATACATTTGAGCACGGCCATGCATTTAAACAGTCTTTCCCTATAGAGGGGCCCATGGATATCTCTCTCTAATAAGAGAGGGACAAATTCCTTACAATGCCTCTCACATTCAAGCCATTATAGGACACTACGTCCGATCATCAGTCGTATTGATTACTCGATTAAAAGTAACGTCCGACTGAGTCAAAACGTGGCTCCATTCATGCTAGAATCAATGGAGACATAAGGTCTAAGGATTCTAAAATTGTATTGAGGAAGTAATACTTATGACTAAGGACCATGAAGTATTACTTCTCTAACGGATCACGTCCGATACGATATATCTAAATATATTGCATCTATGATATGATTTGTACTCATTGCACATGATTAGTAAAACATAATCATCAATCAAACATCATAGTTTTATTTTATTGTAAAGTAGATTACATAAAACTAGGGACAACTAGAATAGTAATTACATAAGCAAATGAGTTTTACTCTCAAATCACGCATTTGATGTTCATAATAAAAATTAACTATTCATATGAAATGCTCAAAAAGATATAAAACGTACAACATATGCTAATGGTAGTCCTAGGGCACTACTAACAAAGGAGGCGGTTAAGGAATCGTGCAGTGTATATGAAATTCTACCTTCATAACTATCATAGCAAATAGGAGGAATGTTCGAAACTTACGCATCTTATCGTGTGTGAGAAAGTAATCTCGATTCACTGCTGTATCTAACAAATACAACAATAATTCTTTATTGACTTATCAAAAAGAACACATAAATGATAAGGAAGAAAAGAATTAGGAATCAATTGTCCAGCAATTGACCAATTGAACCTAGGGGTCTTAGCTGAATTGGGGAAAAGGAATGAGAGTGAAAGATATCTAATTCGACAGATTTAAAATGAACGAATAGGGAAACTTCTAATTCTCCTCCTATTTATAGACATAGCTCGGGTAGGAGCTCCAGACCCACTCTAACCCGGGTACTTGACCCGCGAGTTATTTAAAGGACATTCCAAACAGATCAAGTTCGAAACCCCATATCAATAGTTTGTCTTCTAATTTCCTGCACTCATGACATTTCCCCCTACTCAAATGGAAGCTTGTCCTCAAGCTGACCAAGAGAACGATGGCCACTTCTTCAAGAAGCAGCTAAAGAAATTGTTTGGATCAGGAGGTTTGTTGATGAATTAGGTGATACGGTACCAACCTCGGGGCTGCCCAAGTCAAAAAGCACGAGACTTAGAACAAGGGACGTGAAGCAACTTTCTACATCATTGACCCGAGTTCTAAAGTATAAAGAGGATGCTAAGTTACATCTAGGAATGTTGTACGAGTCAACCTCTTAAGTTCACAAGAGTACAATTAGGCCCTATCAAGCAAAGTGGCTAAGAAGGGTATTTTAGTAATCGTACAAGATGATGAGGGATTGGACAGCTTTACAATAGTTTGGTAGAATAGTCATAACTTTCGATACAGTTATCCAATAGAGCTGATTCCAGTTGCATATTAAAGATAAGAGGCAGATCTACAATTTTCATGAGATCACGAGATCAAATTCTTCCTTCTTAATATCCGAAATCGTCGTACAAATTGCCCCAACAAGCTGTCCAGAATTGGGACGAAATTAAAGGGCATTTTAGTCTTTGTACAATTAAAGTCTATGCTAGACTTTAATTATTTTCCAGCTTTGTTATTTACTTTATTTAGAGTATTTATATGCGTACAGCAAGTAGTTGCTATAATAAAGGACAGGTTGTCCATAGTTGGTTATCTAGTTGTTAAGAGTCCCACATCTACTAGGAATCTTCTTGTTTAAGTGTTTTACTTGATAGCAAGTTCTTTTGTTCAAGAGTTCTAATTCTTCAAGGACTCTTACTTATTGTTGCTTGTAACCGAATTGTTACTCTATTTAATAGAGGGTTCGGCCAACATAATATTTACGTTAGATATATTGATATTTTGGTAAGGTTATTCCTTAGCTTCTCATGTCTGAACTTCTATGTAGAACTTCATTCATTCTTTGAGTTACTGTATCAACAAGTTTAGTTTCTCTTGTTGTGGTGTTTCAGCCTCCATCGATAATTAGCCTTCCTTAGCATTGCGCTGATTATATTCCCTAGAAACTAGTTCGAGAATTAGAGAAAGATCCGGTACAACTTACGCTGTCGAACCTTTTGGTACTTAGTACCTCACGGTTCTTCATCATTAGGTGTCGTCCCTAGCATTGTGAACGTAGTGGACCTTTATTGTGATAGTACTGGTGCCATTTCACAAGCTAAGGAACCTAGATTTCACCAACGATCCGAACACATTCTCAGGCGTTTCCATCTAATTAGAGAGAGTATTGATAGAGGAGACGTTAAAATTTGCAAAGTTCATACAGACGAAAACATTGCCGATCTATTGACCAAGCCACTCCCGCAGCCTAAACATGAGAGTCATACTAGGACAATGGGATTGAGGATCATGTATGATTGGATCTAGGGCAAGTGGGAGATTGTTAGTAGTGCCCTAGGACCATTAGCATATGTTGTACGTTTTATATCTTTTGAGCATGTAATTGAATAGCTAATTTTGCTTATGAACATCAAATGCGTGATTTGATAGTAAAACTCATTAGTTTATGTAATTACTATTCTAGTTGTCCCTAGTTTTATGTAAGCTTCTTTACAATGAAATAAAACTAGTATGATGTTTGATTGATGATTATGTTTTACTAATCATGTGTAATGAATACAAATCATATCATAGATGCAATGTATTGAGATATATTGTATCGGACGTGATCCGTTAGAGAAGTAATACTTCATGGTCCTTAGTTCCTCAATACTATTTTAGAATCCTTAGACCTTATGTCTCCATTGATTCTATCATAAAAGGAGCCACGTTTTGACTCAGTCGGGAGTTACTTTTAATCGAGTAATCAATACGGCTGATGATCGAATGTAGCGTCCTATCATGGCTTGAATGTGAGAGGCATTGTAAGGAATTTGTCCCTCTCTATTATTGGAGAGAGATATCCATGGGCCCCTCGATAGGGAAGACTGTCTAAATGCATGGCCGTGCTCAAATGTATTTGATAAAGTGGTTGTTAAATACTATTTGTTGGAACAGTCTACTTGGACATCGAGCATAAATACAATTAAGCTTAATAAGGGTGACGACTACCATGCCTTATGCTTAATTAGGATATCGCGAGACAAAGGGATTAAATAGTGGATTGATATTAGGTTCCACCAGTAAATTCATTCACTTTTGGGTAGTCACAATGTCTCGCTAGGGCTCGCTTGTGATTTATGAACACATACTACTACTAAGTGTGTTTTCATTGCCATTGTGATATGAACCTACAGGGTCACACGCATAGACGAGTTAACGAGCTTCATGTCCACATTCAATGAATCTAGAATGTGTCTAGGTTCATTGTATCTGATATTTTTTCTCTGAGAATAAAAAAGGTTATAATTTTAATTAGAGATTAAGGAGGGGCATTTTTGGTATTGAATTACAGCTGGGATTATGTGGGAGTTATTATCCGATAAAGACTCCCACTACCAGTAGAAGTCTAGAGGACGTGGGAGTTAAAGACTCCCACTGCTGGGAGAGTTTGTAAGGACGTGGGAGTTGGTTTTGAAGCAACCTCTCACACCCTATATTAACTTCTCTTGGTCGAAACCCTAGAAATCAATTTTTCTGCCGCAAAATACCTAAAAATGGAAATTAGATTTCTAGTCTCTTATAGCCTCATTTTCTCTCTAGAATCCAAAACTCAAAGAAACTAGAGCTAGCACTCGCTGCCCGTTGTCGCGTGGATACCGTTAGGGAGTAATTCGCGAGGGAGGACTCAAGGTGGTTGCTTGATGAGCCGAAAACCATAATCTTTCACCAATAAAACCCGAATCGTTCATCAAGAAACGTAAGTCTTTTCGGTTTTATTCTATTCAAATCGAATAAAACCGAAAAGACTTACGTTTCTTGATGAACGATTCTGGTTTTCATCTCTCATTAGCAACCACATTGAGTCCTCCCTTGCGGAATTACTCCCTACCGGTATCCACGCGACGAAACGAGCAGCGAGTGCTAGCTCTTGTTTCTTCTGAGTTTTGGATTCTAGAGAGAAAATGAGGCTGTAAGACCAGAAATCTAATTTCCGTCTTTAGGTATTTTGTGGCTGAAAATTGATTTCTAGGGTTTTGGCCAAGAGAAGTTAATATAGGGTGAGAGAGGTTGTTTAAAAAATAACTCCCACGTCCTTACCAACTCTCCCAGCAGTGGGAGTCTTTAACTCCCACGTCCTCTAGACTTCTACTGGTAGTGGGAGTCTTTATCGGATAATAACTCCCATTTAATCCCAGCAGTAATTCAATACCAAAAATGCCCCTCCTTAATCTCTA
Source organism: Vinca minor (assembly GCA_026122235.1). Lineage (NCBI taxonomy): Eukaryota > Viridiplantae > Streptophyta > Magnoliopsida > Gentianales > Apocynaceae > Vinca > Vinca minor. The sequence goes on from JAOCZM010000118.1 coordinate 1,230,993, forward strand.
ATTAAAATAATAACGTTTTTTTATTCTCAGAGAAAAAATATCAGATACAATGAACCTAGACACATTCTAGATTCATTGAATGTGGGCATGAAGCTCGTTAACTCGTCTATGTGCGTGACCTTGTAGGTTCATATCACAATGGCAATGAAACACACTTAGTAGTAGTATGTGTTCATAAATCACAAGCGGGCCCTAGCAGGACATTGTGATTCCCAAAGTGAATGAATTTACGGTGGAACCTAATATCAATCCACTATTTAATCCCTTTGTCTCGCGATATCCTAATTAAGCATAAGGCATTGTAGTTGTCAAGTTGTCACCCTTTTTAAGCTTAATTGTATTTATGCTCGATCTCCAGGTAGACTGTTCCAACAAATAGTATTTAACAACCACTTTATCAACAACATTTGAGCACGGCCATGCATTTAGACAGTCTTCCCTATCGAGGGGCCCATGGATATCTCTCTCTAATAATAGAGAGGGACAAATTCCTTACAACGCCTCTCACATTCAAGCCATGATAGGACGCTACATCCAATCATCAGTCGTATTGATTACTCGATTAAAAGTAACTCCCGACTGAGTCAAAACGTGGCTCCATTCATGCTAGAATCAATGGAGACATAAGGTCTAAGGATTCTAAAATAGTATTGAGGAAGTAATGCTTATGACTAAGGACCATGAAGTATTACTTCTCTAACGGATCACGTCCGATACAATATATCTCAATACATTGCATCTATGATATGATTTGTATTCATTACACATGATTAGTAAAACATAATCATCAATCAAACATCATACTAGTTTTATTTCATTGTACAGAAGCTTACATAAAACTAGGGACAACTAGAATAGTAATTACATAAACTAATGAGTTTTACTATCAAATCACGCATTTGATGTTCATAAGCAAAATTAGCTATTCTATTACATGCTCAAAAGATATAAAACGTACAACATATGCTAATGGTCTTAGGGCACTACTAACACCCAGACCCACTCTGACCCGGGTATTTGACCCACGAGTTATTTATAAGACTTTCCAAACATATCAAGTTCGAAACCCCATCTCAGCAGTTTGTCTTCTAATTTCCTGCACACTCATGACATTTCCCCTACTCAAATGGAAGTTTGTCCTCAAGCTGACCAAGAGAACGATGGCCACTTCTTCAAGTGGAAGATTACTCCATGAATTAACCATTGCACCATAGGCATGTTCTTTTTCTTAACCAATCATCTGTCAAGAAGGCTTTCAGGTCAACTAACATATGACCTTCATCATTGATTTGGGGAAAATCCTTTTGCACAACCAATCCATCACCTACTTTTAGTTTGAGCTGACCAACATGGAAAACTGGGTGTATCTTGGCTCCTTCTGGCAAGGCTAATTGATAAGCAACACTTCCCAGATTCTTCAAGACTTCAAAAGGTCCAAAGTACCTAGGAGATAGCTTCTGGTTTATTCTCAGAGCTACATAATGCTTCATGTAAGGCTACAATTTGACATACACCCAATCCCCAACTTAGAACACTTTCTCAGTCTTATGTTTGTCCTCTTGTTGCTTCATTCTACTGGCAACAACATGCAGAGATTCATGGGCGGAAACTCGGTCCAAACACCCATGAGTCCTCCCCTGAAGGATCCGCTCATACAAAACGAACCGAAAAACACTTACAATTTCGGGTTCAAGAAGCTACTTCTTGAATGGAGGATGACGTTTCTTGGATGCTTTGTTGCCACCAACGGAATTCCCTTTGTGGAATATCCCTCTACCGGTATCCACACGACGAGACGGGCAGCGAGTGCTAGCTCTTCGTCTTTCTGAGTTTCGGAATTATGAGAGAAAAGGGAGAGGCAGAAAATTGTTTTCTAGATCTCAAGGTATTTCGGCTGAAAGCATTAGATTTCTAGGGTTTCAGCCAAGAGATCATTATATAGGGTGTGAGAGTTTGTTCCCAGAACTAACTCTCACGTCCTCAACTTCTCTCGGCAATGGGAGTCCTCAACTCCCACGTCCTCTAGACTTCTGCTGGTAGTGGGAGTCTTTATCGGATAATAACTCCCACGTAATTCCAGCTATACCGAAAATACCCCTTATCTCTAATTCGAATAATAACACTTTATTATTCTCAGAAAAGTGAATTTCAGATACAATGAACCTAGACACATTCTAGATTCATTGAATCTGGACATGAAGCTCGTTAGCTCGTCTATGCGTGTGACCCGGTAGGTTCATATCACAATGGCAATGAAGACACACTTAGTAGTAATGTGAGTTCATAAATCACAAGCGGTCCCTAGCAGGACATTGCGACTACCCAAAGTGAATGAATATACAACGGAATCTAATATCAATCTACTATTTAATCCCTTTGTCTCGCGATATCCTAATTAAGCATAAGGCATGGTGGTCGTCACCCTTATTAAGCTTAATTGTATTTATGCTCGATCTCCGTGTAGATCTGCTTTGACAAATAGCATTTGATAACCACTTTATCAAATACATTTGAGCACGGCCATGCATTTAAACAGTCTTTCCCTATCGAGGGGCCCATGGATATCTCTCTCTAATAATAATAATAGAGAGGGACAAATTCCTTACAATGTCTCTCACATTCAAGCTATGATAGGACACTACATCCGATCATCAGTCGTATTGATTACTCGTTACAAGTAACGTCCCGACTCGAGTCAAAACGTGGCTCCATTCATACTAGAATCAATGAAGACATAAGGTCTAAGGATGCTAAAATAGTATTGAGAAAGTAATACTTATGAATTAAGACCATGAAGTATTACTTCTCGACTGATCACGTCCCAATACAATGTATCCCTATATATCGCATCTATGATGTGATTTGTATCCATTACATATGATCGAGAAAACAAGATCATCAATCAACAATCTTACTAGTTTTATTTCATAGTAATTAAGCATTACATAAAACTAGGGACTTCTAGAATAGTAATTACATAAGCTAATGAGTTTTACTATCAAATCACACATTTGATAATCAAAAGCAAAATTAACTATTCAATTACATGCTCGAAAAGATAATAAAACGCACAACATGTGCTAATGGTCCTAGGGCACTACTAACAATCTCCCACTTGCCCCTAGGTCCAATCATACATGATCCTCAATCCCATTGACCTAGTATGACTCTCATGTTTAGGTCGTGGGAAGTGGCTTGGTCAATGGATCTCGCAATGTTGTCGCCTCAGTATGAACTTTGCAAATACTAACGCCTCCTCTCGTCGATGATATCTCTAATTAGATAGAAAGGCTCGAGAATGTGTTTGGATCGCTGGTGAGATCTAGGTTCCTTAGCTTGTGAAATGGCACCAAGTATTATCACAATAGAGGTCCATCGGGTTCGTAATGCTAGTGGACAACACCTAATTCATCAACAAACTTCCCGATCCAAACAACTTCTTTAGTCGCCTGCAGGTAGCTAGATACTCAGCCTTGCTAGTAGTGTCGGCCACGGTTTCTTGCTTTGAGCTCTTCCACCACAAAGACCTCCATTCAAACAAAACAAAAAAACCAGATTGCGATCTATAATCGCTCACGCCGCTTTGGAAGCTTGCCACTGTGTAACCATTTACAACTGCACTTCCTTCCCGACCTCCGTAAACTAAGAACATATCTTTAGTCCTTCTCAACTACAAGAAAACAGGGAAACAAAGGATCGCCGCTTTCCGCTGTAATCGGTCGCTAAACCGAGTTTAGCGAGCGATTAACGATCGAATGACGTGGTCGTGTATTTTTTCGTCGCTAAGCAAATTACCGATCTTTAATATATATCGATCAATCTTCGGCCGCTATTTACCGACCGAATACCTACCGAATCGTCATCATTGTTGACTTTTGACTTTGACTCGGTTAACGATCAATACCGACTGAAATTCTAGCAATCAATAATCGGGCTCGGGTAAATAACGACCGAATACCGACCGAATGGTCAACATTGTTGACTTTTGACTTTGACTATATAACGACTCGAATACCGACTTTTGAAAGTCTAGCTTATCAATAATCGGTCTCTATTTACCGACGTAATAGCTGACTCGAATGGTCAATATTGTTGACTTTTGACTTTGGTCGTTAACGATCGAATACCGACGGGAAAATTTAGCGATCGAATATTCGGTCGCTATTCCGTCGCTAAATTGTTTTTTTATTTTAAAAAAATAAATTTGAAATTAAATTAAATCCCTATTATAAAAAAACAAAGAATACGCACGTAAATACAAACCGTAAAACATGATTAATAAGATCCCAAATAGCAAAAATAATCAATAAACCCAAAAAACACAAGTTTACACTTCTCATTTACAATACAACACTCACAATCAAAGTGTGCACTTCTCATTACATTTCAACACTCACACACTTTGAATTATCAAAACTCACAATCAACACTCACACACTTTGAATTATCAAAACTCACATATTATACAATTAGCATACATTTCAATAATACACCAAGAAAACCAATAATACACCAAGAAAACTACATTGATGTTAAAAAACTACATTTGAAAAACAAAGAAAATTATGAGAATTGGCAAAAAAAATTGCAAGAAATTATAAGAATTGGCAAAAAAAAATTGCAAGACATTATAGAAAACCCATATATTAAAAATCCAAGCGTAAATCAGCACTACCTCCCTCCATTTTTGTTTGAATCTTCTCAAAATAGATGTATTTATTCCAATTGTTAAGAAAAAAAGCTAGAAAATGCAAGATTCTCACCTAAATCCTAAAAACCCAACCGAAATCGAGAGGTGGTGGCGATGCCTTGGAGGTGCTCTGAGGTGGTGGCGCCCGGGAAGGAGGGAGGGGATTTGGGGGGAAATCGCTGAAGAGGTGGTGGTGAAGGTGGAGGTCATGCGTCAGGGCGTAATGAAGAATGAGGGAGAGGCTTCCCGCCTTAGATATATTTATAGAAATAAAACGCACAAAACGACGCCGCTTTAGACATTTAATAATAGCGATCAATAGCTGACTGAATTGGCAAATTCGGGTCGCTATTCGGTCGCCACTTAGCATGCTTAACACTTGTCCAATTTTTTCAAATAAATTAGCCCGCTAAAAAGCAAACGATGTCGCTTAGACATTTAATAATAGCGACTGAATAGCGACGGAATTTTCCAATTCCGTCGCTATTCGGTCGCCACTTAGCATGCTTAACACTTGTCCAATTTTTTCAAATAAATTAGCCCACTAAAAAGCAAACGATGTCGCTTAGGCATTTAATAATAGCGATCGAATAGCGACGGAATTTGCCAATTCCGCTGCTATTCGGTCGCCACTTAGCATGCTTAACACTTGTCCAATTTTTTCAAATAAATGAGCTCGCTAAAAAGCAAACGATGCCGCTTAGGCGTTGACAATAGCGACCAATAGCGACGGAATTTGCCAATTCGGTCGCTATTCGTCGCCAATTAGCATGCTTAAACACTTGTCCAGCTTTCAAATAAATGAGCCCGCGAAATGGCAAAAAAGACGCCGCTTTAGGCATTTAATAATAGCGAAGCGACGGAATTAGGGTTGTAGGGTTAGGTGGTAGTGGCGATCGACATAGCATATTCTGGTCGCTATTATTTCCGATTCCGCTTTTTTTGTAAATAGCTGGGGTTTTTTAGGATATATAGAAACATTTTACCTAATAGTAACTAACATAGGCAAAATGTTTCTATATATCCTTAAAAACCCCGCTATTCTATAAAAAAACGGAATCCCGGGAAAAAGATAGCGACCGAATAGCTGACGGCCTTCGCAAATTCCGCCGCTATTCGGTCGCCCCTTAGCTTAATAGCGATCGAATAGCGACGGATTTAGTAAAAACTTTTAAATCCGAAAACCGCCATCGCTCTAAATGTGAGTACGAACTAATATGAATATTTTAGTAATTATTTGTTAATTAATAATCAATTAATAAAATTTTAACTCCATCACTTAATGATTCACATAAATGCACACACAAATGTATTACTTGAATTGTTCTCGCTTTGAGTATATATCGGTATTTTATAAATCGGGACTCGAAAACTCATTCGATGAGTAGATGTAAGATTCATCGCTCCACCGACCTAAGACTTTGTATATGTATTTTTCCTATTTTAGTTACTATTAGGTAAAATGTTTCTATATATCCTTAAAAACCCTGCTATTTTATAAAAAAATGGAAATCGGGAAAATAATAGCGACCGAATAGCGACTGAATTGAAAATAATAGCGACCTAATTTCGGTCGTTATTCGTCGTTATTTCGCTTGTGATATTTTCCGCTTGTAATCCGTCGTTAAAGTCCGCTCGGTAGTCGGTCGTTAACGTAAAAATAAAATGATGTCGCTTTTGTGTCCTTCATTTATTACTATACAAATAAACACCGCTATGTATTCCGCTCGTATTCGGGTCGTTAACTTCCGCTGGGTATTCGGGCCGTTATATATTCCGCCGATAAACGGGTCGTTAATATCCGCCTCGTATTCGGTCGCTAGCGGTGAACAAACCGACAACGCTTTCAATTTGGTCAACGAGACCGATGTGGCCGACGGATGAGCTGACTGAATAACGACCCGATTTGTTTTCTGCTTTCTATTCGGTCGGTATTCCGTCATAAATTTGTGACCGAAAATTTCGGTCGCTAAAGTCGGTCGCTATTTAACTCGCTTTTCTTGAAGTGCTTAAGAATGCTCTTGATCGCACTCCAATGTGACTCACCAGTGGTCGATTGATATCCGCTGCCATACTTAAAGCAAATGAGACATCCTAAGCGAGTACATATCATGGTGTACATAGTAGACCCAATGGCCGAAGCATATGGGGTCTTACTCATGCGCTCTGGTCCTCCCTTGTGGAAGGTCCTTGAGTTCTCGCTGAAGTTTAACGCCATGTGACATGGGCAAGAATCCCTTTTGAGTCTTGCAACCGAACTGCTTCAAGACTTTGTCAATGTATCCACTCGCTCAAAGCCAATCATTTTGTTAGATCTATCTCTATAGATTCTTATACCCAAAATGTATGTGGCCTCGCTTAAGTCTTTCATGGAAAAGCACTTCCCCAACCAAGCTTTTACGCTTTGTAATGTGGGGATGTCATTTCCAATCAATAAGATGTCGTCCACATAAAGCACAAGGAACACTACCGCATTATTAGTTACTTTCTTATAAACACAAGGATCGCCTTCGCTTTTGATGAAACCAATTCTTTAATACGCTCATCAAAGCGACGATTCCAGCTTTTCGAGATGCTTGCTTCAATCCATAAATGGACCTTTGAAGCTTACACACATTGCTAGGATTTGTTGGATCAACAAACCCCTCAAAGTTGTGTCATATACACATCCTCGAGATGGTTTCCATTAAGAAACGCTGTCTTTAACATCCATTTGCCATATCTCATAGTCATAATATGCGGCCATGGCAAGTAAAATCCTAATTGACTTTATCATCACGAAAGGGGGAAAAGGTTTCGCCATAGTCAATACCTTGAATTTAAAAGTGTGTACATTACCATCCATGTCGGTCTTCTTTTTATAACACCATTTGTTATCAATGACCTTGCACTCTTCGGGTGGGTCAACCAAAGTCCATACTTGGTTGTCGCATATGGATCGCGATCTCGACTTCATAGCTTCTAGCCACTTATCCGACTCAAAACTACGAATTGCCTCTTTATAGGTAGTGGGTTCATCTTGATCAATCAGCTCAACTCGATGATCATCACCACTAGAAATCCATATCTCTCAGTCGTTGATGTACCCGACTCGACCTTCTGGGCCTTGTGTCAAAGATTGAAGTTTAGTATCAAGCACGTGAGCTTGCTTGAATTTCCAAAGTTGGTTCAGATGTTGTTTGGGGATCTTGAATTTCCTCAAGACGGATCTTACTCCCACTATCCTCTTTGGAAATAAATTCCCTTTCAAGGAATAAACCATTACGAGCAACAAACACTTTGTTCTCTCGATGGAAGATAGAAGTAATATCCTTTAGTTTCTTTAGGATATCCCACAAACAAACATTTGTCGATTTAGGGGTGAGTTTATCGATAACAAGCGCTTTACGTACGCCCTCGCATCCCCTAATTTTGAGAAATGACAAGCTAGGTCGCTTTCCCTACCCATATCTCATATGGAGTTTTCTCAACCGCTTTAGAAGGAACTCTATTTAATATAAATGCAGTAGCTTTCTAGGGCGTAGCCCTCAAAAGGAAATCGAAGACTCGCTTTGACTCATCATAGATCGAACCATATCTAATAAGGTGCGATTCCTCCGTTTCCGACATGCCATTCCATTGTGGTGTGCCAGAGGAGTTAATTGTGAAACAATTCTCGCAACCACTAAGATGTTCGCCAAACTCTTGGTTAAGGTATTCGCCACCTCGATCCGATCAAGTATCTTAATACTTTTGCCAAGTTGATTTTGTACTTCATTTTGAAATTCTTTGAATCTTCTAAAAGATTCTGATTATGTTTCATTAGATAGACGTAGCCATATCTACTGAAATCATCTGTGAATGTGATGAAGTACTGAAACCCTACTCTAGCACTTGTGTTCATTGGTCCACAAACATTTGTATGTATGAGGCCCAACAAATCTAAGCTCTCTCACTTTGTCCATTAAAGGGAGCTTTAGTCATTTTGCCCAATAAGCAAGATTCAAACGCCTCATAAGACTCTAAGTCAAATGATGTTAAAATTCCATCTCAGATGGAGTTTTGATATGCGTTTCTCGCTTTATGTGGCCCAAACGACAGCTGCTAAAAGTAGGTTTGGTTTAAGTCATTTGATTTAAAGCTTTTAGTATTAATTTTATAGATGGGCCTTTTAATGGAATCATTGAGGTTAAGAATATAAAGCCCATTCATGAAAGAGGCATCTCCATAAAAGATACGATCTTTATGAATGGTACAAATCTTATTCAAAATATTAATTTCAAAACCTTCAATATCCAAACAAGAAACTGAAATAATATTCCTACTCAAAGTTGGAACATACAAACAATTATCCAGCTTCTATAATAAGGCCACTTGGCAAAACTAAATTAAATGTCCCAAAGAGCTACAAAGAACAACTCTTGCTCCGTTGGCTACTCCGAGGTCCATTTCTCCTTTTCGCCAATGATCTACTCCCTTTTGAAACCCTCAACATTTGCACAAATGTGAGATCCACAACCGATTTCTAATACCCATGAAGTAGGAGCATACATGTTAATTTCTATAACATAAATACCTGAGAGACAAACCAAACCGGGTTTTCTCCTTTTTTCTTTTCTTCCGTAGAGTTTGCAGCCCGCTTTCCAATGGCTTGGTTCGCCACAATGGAAGCAAACCCCTTCCTTTGGTGCCTTGTCTTTGGGCTTGGGCTTGGGCTTTTCGCTGCCTTTGCCTTTGCTTTCTTGGCCATGGGCTTTCCCATGCCTTTCTTCTTGAAATTCCCTTTTGAACCATTAAGACTTCGTGGGTTTTCTTAATGTTCAGCCTCACCGCTTGAGCATCCCGTATTTCATGTATGGTCTTCTCCATGGCATGCATGTTGAAGTTCATAACAAATTGGTCATACTCCGGTGGGAGTGAGCCCAGGATCATATCTCGTGGCCATGTCATGACCTACGAGCCCCTAAGTTTTCAAGTTGGTCAAAATAGCCCTTCATCTTAAGAACATGTGCACTTACAGATGTGCTGGGGGCCATTTTGCAACTATTTAACGCCTTGGTTGTGAGGAATCTTTCATGACGAGCTTGCTCTTGGAACATTTCCTTGAGCCGGCCCATCATCCGGAAAGCCTCAACTCCTTCAAACCTGCTTTTTGAAGGTCGATGTTCATCGTGACTAGCATGAGACAAGTCACATCGTTAGAGTCATCGAAATGCTTCTTCCAAGTATCTCTTTCAGCTCTAGGGGCGTTATTTGCAGAGCTTTTTAAGGAATGTCCGTATCAAGAACGTACATCTTTCTTTCCCGCTAAGGACAATCTCTAAGTTGCGGGCCCAATCAAGGAAATTGGTGCCGCCTAGCTTTTTCCTTCTCAAGGACTGGATCGCAGTTGAATTGTGTGATGAATTGGTTGCCATTATCTACATTAAATTATTTGCAAAGTTTATTAGTTTTGAGCAAAAAAAATATTTTCCACAATTTCAACACTTGATAAATAGTGGGGAAAAACATTTTACAATAGTTATGGGAAAGCTTTGGCTTTACACCCATAATTAACGTAAAATCACGTAATGGGATTGACATATATATATGTCCCGGCTATTTCCCATTCTATGCCCTAGGCCCAAAACTATTTTGATAGCCTAGTTAAGTCGGACCATGTCTAAGCATTATGGAAATCACTATTTTCCCATCTCCCTTTACTTAGGTAACCACTTTATCTGTTGCTTTGGCAAGCAGAAAAATGATGATCCAAGCTTATGGAGTGCTTAGATTATGGTAGGCACTTTAAGACTTAATTAAAACCATTTGATGTGACGTCTAAAATAAATCCATCCAGACATAAAATAAACATCACACGCAGGATATGAAGCGAAAATGTAAATGTGATGTAGCATGGCCTATTCCTATAAAGACTCCCACGAGCCTTGTGGGAGTCAAGGGTCAATCTAGGTCAAAATCCATCTCATGGATAATGTCTTCGATCCAGCAGCCTCCAGTCATGTTACATAATTGCTTGCGCATACCCAGCCTTCAATGACTAATCTAAGAAAGCAGTTACAATTTTACATCATAAAGAAAAACGACTCGCAGGTCGTATTATAAAATTACAACCCAAACATGTAAAACAACAGGTATAATAGGCCATGCTATTCACCATGCTAGTATCACATAAAACATGACATAAATAATTCGCGGATATAAATTCAAAGTCTTAAGTCTCACGTAACGCACGAATCGGGCGACGGCCCTCATGGCGAGGGGGGTCAAGGGGGCAGCTGCCCTCATGGGTTTTCTGTAGGCAGCGCCTCGAAGGAAAATCTGATTCTACATCACTCATCGAATGAGTTTATCTCGTCCCCGATTTACCCCTCAATCGCCTTTACTTACATAATCATATTATGCATTGGTTAATCAAATTAATGGCAGGAGATATACAAACAGTTTATGCGTAATTAACCGAATTAATCCAATTAAGCGATAACATAAACAGCTTATGCGGTATAATCGAATTAAAGACAGATTCATAAACAGCTTTATGCGGTTTATTCGGATTATTGATGTAATCATAAACAGCTTTATGCAGTATAATCAAATTATTGATGATGATTAATCAGCTTCATGCAATATTAATCGATTAAAATATACATAACTGATTAGCCGAAAATAGTTTATGCAAATATCATAATCACGTAAACATATGATAAAGCAAATAAAGAAACAAAATTTTTCTGCTTTTTCACAAACACACATACCAAATCGAATTTGATATATGTAAATATGTGATTAACAATATCGAATTCAAATCGTATGAGCAAGGCTCGATACCATCAAGAGATTCATGGGCGGAAACTCGCTCCAAACACCCATGAGTCCTCCCCTCAAGGATCCGCCATACAAAACGAATCGAAAAACAAAGCAAGAAAATGACTTACACTTTCGGGTTCAAGAAGCTACTTCGAATGGGGGGATGACATTTCTTGGATGCTTTGTTGCCACCAACAGAATTCCCTCATGAATATCCCTCTACCGGTATCCACGCGACGAGACGCGGCAGACGAAAGTGCTAACTTTTCGCTCTTTCCCGAGTTTCGAATTATGATAGAAAAGGGAGAGGCGTAAAACTGCTTTTCTAGATCTCAAGGTATTTCGCCGAAAGCATTAGATTTCTGTGGTTTCGCCAAGAGATCATTATATAGGTGTGAGAGTTTGTTCCCGTAACTAACTCTCACGTCCCTCAACTTCTCTCGGCAATGGGAGTCCTCAACTCCCACGTCCCTCTAGACTTTGCCGGGTAGCTGGGAGTCTTTATCTGATAATAACTCCCACGCAATTCCAAACTATACCGAAAATACCCCTTATCTCTAATTCGAATAATAACACTTTATTATTCTCGTAGTGAATGTCGATACAATGAACCTAGACACATTCTAGATTCATCGAATCTGACATGAAGCTCGTTAGCTCTGCCTATGCGTGTGACCCGTAGGTTCATATCACAATGGCAATGAAAACACACTTAGTAGTAATGTGAGTTCATAAATCACAAGCGGTCCCTAGCAGGACATCACGACTACCCAAAGTGAATGAATATACAACTGAACCTAATATCAATCTACTATTTAATCCCTTTGTCTCGCGATATCCTAATTAAGCATAAGGCATGGTGGTCGCCACCCTTATTAAGCTTAATTGTATTTATGCTCGATCTCCGTGTAGATCATGCTTTCGACAAATAGCATTTGATAACCACTTTATCAAATACATTTGAGCACGACCATGCATTTAAACAGCTCTTTCCCTATCGAGGCCCATGGATATCTCTCTCTAATAATATGAGGGACAAATTCCTTACAATGTTTCTCACATTCAAGCTATGATAGGACACTACATCCGATCATCAGTCGATTGATTACTCACTACAAGTAACGTCCCGACTCGAGTCAAAACGTGGCTCCATTCATACTAGAATCAATGAAGACATAAGGTCTAAGGATGCTAAAATAGTATTGATGAAGTAATACTTATGACTTAAGACCATGAAGTATTACTTCTCCGACGGATCAAGCACCTTATCAATGTATCCACTCGCTCAGAGCCAATCATTTTGTTAGATCTATCTCTATAGATTCTTATACCCAAAATGTATGTGGCCTCGCTTAAGTCTTTCTTGGAAAAGCACTTCCCCAACCAAACTTTTAAGCTTTGTAATGCTGGGGATGTCATTTCCAATCAAGTAGATGTCGTCCCACATAAAGCACAAGGAACACTACTGCATTATTAGTTACTTTCTTATAAACACAAGGATCGTCTTCGCTTTTTGATGAAAACCGAATTCTTTAATACGCTCATCAAAGCGACGATTCCAGCTTTCGAGATGCTTGCTTCAATCCATAAATGGACCTTTGAAGCTTACACACATTGCTAGGATTTGTTGGATCAACAAACCCCTCAGGTTGTGTCATATACACATCCTCGAGATGGTTTCCATTAAGAAACGCTGTCTTAACATCCATTTGCCATATCTCATAGTCATAATATGCGGCTATGGCAAGTAAAATCCTAATTGACTTTATCATCACGAAAGGGGAAAAGGTTTCGTCATAGTCAATACCTTGAATTTAAAAGTGTGTACATTACCATCCATGTCGGTCTTCTTTTTATAACACCATTTGTTATCAATGACCTTGCACCCTTCGGGTGGGTCAACCAAAGTCCATACTTGGTTGTCGTACATGGATTGCATCTCGGACTTCATAGCTTCTAGCCACTTATCTGACTCAAAACTACGAATTGCCTCTTTATAGGTAGTGGGTTCATCTTGATCAATCAGCTCAACTCGATGATCATCGACCACGAAATCCATATCTCTCAAAGTCGTTGATGTACCTGACTCGACCTTCTTGGGCCTTGTGTCAAAGATTGAAGTTTAGTATCAGCACGTGAGCTTGCTTGAACTTCCAAAGTTGGTTCAGATGTTGTTTAGGGATCTTGAATTTCCTCAAGATGGATCTTACTCCCACTATCCTCTTTGGAAATAAATTCCCTTTCAAGGAATAAACCATTACGAGCAACAAACACTTTGTTCTCTCGATGGAAGATAGAAGTAATATCCTTTAGTTTCTTTAGGATATCCCACAAACAAACATTTGTCGATTTAGGGGTGAGTTTATCGATAACAAGCGCTTTACGTACGCCTCGCATCCCCTAATTTTGAGAAATGACAAGCTAGGTCGCTTTCCCACCCATATCTCATATGGAGTTTTTCGAACCGCTTTAGAAGGAACTCTATTTAATATAAATGCAGCAGCTTTCTAGGGCGTAGCCCTCAAAAGGAAATTGGAAGACTCGTTTGACTCATCATAGATCGAACCATATCTAATAAGGTGCGATTCCTCCGTTTCCGACATGCCATTCCATTGTGGTGTGCCAGAGGAGTTAATTGTGAAACAATTCCCGCAACCACTAAGATGTTCGACAAACTCTTGGTTAAGGTATTCGCCACCTCGATCCGATCAAGTATCTTAATACTTTTGCCAAGTTGATTTTGTACTTCATTTTGAAATTCTTTGAATCTTCTAAAAGATTCTGATTATGTTTCATTAGATAGACGTAGCTATATCTACCGAAATCATCTCATGAATGTGATGAAGCATCAAACCCTACTCTAGCACTTGTGTTCATTGGTCCACAAACATTTGTATGTATGAGGCCCAACAAATCTGAAGCTCTCTCACTTTGTCCATTAAAGTGAGCTTTAGTCATTTTGCCCAATAAGCAAGATTCAAACGCCTCATAAGACTCTAAGTCAAATGATGTTAAAATTCCATCTCGTATGGAGTTTTGATATGCGTTTCGCTTTATGTGGCCCAAACGACGAGTGCCAAAAGTAGGTTTGGTTTAAGTCATTTGATTTAAAGCTTTTAGTATTAATTTTATAGATGGGCCTTTTAATGGAATCATCGAGGTTAAGAATATAAAGCCCATTCATGAAAGAGGCATCTCCATAAAAGATACGATCTTTATGAATGGTACAAATCTTATTCAAAATATTAATTTCAAAACCTTCAATATCCAAACAAGAAACTGAAATAATATTCCTACTCAAAGTTGGAACATACAAACAATTATCCAGTTCTATAATAAGGCCACTTGGCAAAACTAAATTAAATGTCCCAAAGAGCTACAAAGAACAACTCTTGCTCCGTTGGCTACTCTGAGGTCCATTTCTCCTTTTGCCAATGATCTACTCCTTTTGAAACCCTCAACATTTGCACAAATGTGAGATCCACAACCGATTTCTAATACCCATGAAGTAGGAGCATACATGTTAATTTCTATAACATAAATACTGGAGAGACAAATCAAACCGGTTTTCTCCTTTTTCTTTTCTTCCGGGTAGAGTTTGCAGCCTCGCTTTCCAATGGCTTGGTTCGCCACAATGGAAGCAAACCCCTTCCTTTGGTGCCTTGTCTTTGGGCTCGGGCTTGGGCTTTTCGCTGCCTTTGCCTTTGCTTTCTTGGCCATGGGCTTTCCCATGCCTTTCTTCTTGAAATTCCCTTTTGAACCATTAAGACTTCGGGGTTTTCTTAATGTTCAGCCTACACTGCTGAGCATCCCGTGTATTTCATGTATGGTCTTCTCCATGGCATGCATGTTGAAGTTCATAACAAATTGGTCATACTCCGGTGGGAGTGAGCCCGAGATCATATCTCGTGGCCATGTCATGACCTACGAGCCCCAAGTTTCTCAAGTTGGTCAAAATAGCCCTTCATCTTAAGAACATGTGCACTTACGGATGTGCCGGGGCCATTTTGCAACTATTTAACGCCTTGGTTGTGAGGAATCTTTCATGACGAGCTTGCTCTTGGAACATTTCCTTGAGCTGGCCCATCATCTGGAAAGCCTCAACTCCTTCAAACTGTTTTTGAAGGTCAGTGTTCATTGTGACTAGCATGAGACAAGTCACATCGTTAGAGTCATCGAAATGCTTCTTCCAAGTATCTCTTTCAGCTCTAGGGGCGTTATTTGCAGGCTTTTAAGGAATGTCCGTATCAAGAACGTACATCTTTCTTTCCTGCTTAAGGACAATCCTTAAGTTGCGGGCCCAATCAAGGAAATTGGTGCCGCTCAGTTTTTCCTTCTCAAGGACGGATCGCAGTGAATTGTGTGATGAATTGGTTGCCATTATCTACATTAAATTATTTGCAAAGTTTATTAGTTTTGAGCAAAAAAAATATTTTCCACAATTTCAACACTTGATAAATAGTGGGGAAAAACATTTTACAATAGTTATGGGAAAGCTTTGGCTTTACACCCATAATTAACGTAAAATCACGTAATGGGATTGACATATATATATGTCCCGGCTATTTCCCATTCTATGCCCTAGGCCCAAAACTATTTTGATAGCCTAGTTAAGTCGGACCATGTCTAAGCATTATGGAAATCACTATTTTCCCATCTCCCTTTACTTAGGTAACCACTTTATCTCGTTGCTTTGGCAAGCGTAAAAATGATGATCCAAGCTTATGGAGTGCTTAGATTATGGTAGGCACTTTTAAGACTTAATTAAAACCATTTGATGTGACGTCTAAAATAAATCCATCCAGACATAAAATAAACATCACACGCAGGATATGAAGCGAAAATGTAAATGTGATGTAGCATGGCCTATTCCTATAAAGACTCCCACGAGCCTTGTGGGAGTCAAGGGTCAATCTAGGTCAAAATCCATCTCATGGATAATGTCTTCGATCCAAAGCAAATCTCCCAAATCATGTTACATAATTGCTTGCGCATACCCACCTTCAATGACTAATCTAAGAAAGCAAGCTATAATTTTACATCATAAAGAAAAACGACTCGCAGTCGTATTATAAAATTACAACCCAAACATGTAAAACAACAGTATAATAGGCCATGCTATTCACCATGCTAGTATCACATAAAACATGACATAAATAATTCGCGGATATAAATTCAAAGTCTTAAGTCTCACGTAACGACGTAATCGGGCGACTGCCCTCATGAGGGCGGGGGGTCAAGGGGCAGCTGCCCCTCTATGGGTTTTCCGTAGGGCAGCGCCCGAAGGAAAATCTGATTCTACATCAGCTCATCGAATGAGTTTTTTCTGTCCCTTGCTACTCCTCTACCGCCCTTTACTTACATAATCATATTATGCATTGGTTAATCAAATTAACTGCAGGAGATATACAAACAGATTTATGCGTAATTAACCGAATTAATACAATTAAGCTGATAACATAAACAGCTTTATGCGGTATAATCGAATTAAAGATGCATTCATAAACAGCTTTATGCGGTTTATTCGGATTATTGATAGAATCATAAACAGCTTTATGCGGTATAATCAAATTATTGATAGATGATTAATCGGGCTCATGCAATATTAATCGATTAAAATATACATAACGGATTAGCCGAAATGCTTATGCAAATATCATAATCACGTAAACATATGATAGGCAGTCAAAGAAACAATCTTTTCTGTTTTTCACAAACACACATACCAAATCGAATTTGATATATGTAAATATGTGATTAACAATATCGAATTCGAATCGTATGAGCAAGGCTCTGATACCAGTGAAGAGATTCATGGGCGGAAACTCGTTCCAAACACCCATGAGTCCTCCCCTGAAGGGTCCGCTCATACAAAACGAATCGAAAAACAGCAAGAAAAAGACTTACAATTTCGGGTTCAAGAAGCTACTTCTTGAATGGAGGATGACGTTTCTTGGATGCTTTGTTGCCACCAACGGAATTCCCTTTGCGGAATATCCCTCTACCGGTATCCACGCGACGAGACGGGCAGCGAGTGCTAGCTCTTCGTCTTTCTGAGTTTAGGAATTATGAGAGAAAAGGGAGAGGCGTAAAACTGCTTTTCTAGATCTCAAGGTATTTCGGCCGAAAGCATTAGATTTCTAGGGTTTCGCCAAGAGATCATTATATAGGGTGTGAGAGTTTGTTCCCGTAACTAACTCTCACGCCCTCAACTTCTCTCGGCAATGGGAGTCCTCAACTCCCACGTCCCTCTAGACTTCGCCGGTAGTGGGAGTCTTTATCTGATAATAACTCCCACGCAATTCCCAAACTATACCGAAAATACCCCTTATCTCTAATTCGAATAATAACACTTTATTATTCTCGTAAAAGTGAATGTCGATACAATGAACCTAGACACATTCTAGATTCATTGAATCTGGACATGAAGCTCAGTTAGCTCTGCCTATGCGTGTGACCCGTAGGTTCATATCACAATGGCAATGAAAACACACTTAGTAGTAATGTGAGTTCATAAATCACAAGCGGTCCCTAGCAGGGACATCGCGACTACCCAAAGTGAATGAATATACACCGAACCTAATATCAATCTACTATTTAATTCCTTTGTCTCGCGATATCCTAATTAAGCATAAGGCATGGTGGTCGTCACCCTTATTAAGCTTAATTGTATTTATGCTCGATCTCCGGGTAGATCTGCTTTCGACAAATAGCATTTGATAACCACTTTATCAAATACATTTGAGCACGGCCATGCATTTAAACAGTCTTTTCCCTATCGAGGGGCCCATGGATATCTCTCTCTAATAATAGATAGGGACAAATTCCTTACAATGTCTCTCACATTCAAGCTATGATAGGACACTACATCCGATCATCGATCGTATTGATTACTCGTTACAAGTAACGTCCGACTCGAAGTCAAAACGTGGCTCCATTCATACTAGAATCAATGAAGACATAAGGTCTAAGGATGCTAAAATAGTATTGAGGAAGTAATACTTATGACTTAAGACCATGGAGTATTACTTCTCTGACGGATCACGTCCAATACAATGTATCCCTATATATTGCATCTATGATGTGATTTGTATCCATTACACATGATCAGTAAAACAAGATCATCAATCAACAATCTTACTAGTTTTATTTCATAGTAATTAAGCATTACATAAAACTAGGGACTTCTAGAATAGTAATTACATAAGCTAATGAGTTTTACTATCAAATCACACATTTGATAATCAAAAGCAAAATTAACTATTCAATTACATGCTCAAAAGATAATAAAATGCACAACATGTGCTAATGGTCCTAGGGCACTACTAACACAACACTGAGCTGGTCTTTGAGGAAATCATTCAATTTTTGTTTTTCATCCAGCATTCTTGACACTTCTCCATGCTTCACATTTTCACATCAAAATGTTCACACTCAACTCACTTCAAATTTACTTTCTGTAGCAAAATCTGTTAAATACAACTCTTGTCTTATCGAATTTAATCCATTTGGTTATGTTGTGAAGGACCTTTCGACCTAGATTTCTCTACTCTCAGGAAGCATTCGTAACGATCTTTATCCTTTGAAGATTCATGTTGTTTTTTCCAATTCGGTCGGTTTGACTGCTCAACGAGTTCACTTCCATCTCTGGCATCAATGTCTTGGTCACCTATGCAATAAGACGCTATACAAGTGTTTCGGTTCTTTGTCTTTAAAGATTTTAAGAAGAAATTTGTAAATCATGTCTGTAATGCAAAAATAATCTACTTCCTTTTTCTCTATCTTCTCGCACAACTTGCAATCCTTTAGAACTTTTACATTGTGATGTATGGGGCCCCTCTCCGTCTCTCTTTATTTCTGGCTATTGTTATTTCATTATTTTTATCGATGACTTCAGTCGTTATACAGGGATTTTTCCTTTAACCCACAAATCACATGAAGGGATTCATGGGCGGAAACTCGTTCCAAACACCCATGGATCCTCCCCTGAAGGATCCGCCCATACGAAACCGAACCGAAAACAAACGATAAAAACTTACATGTTTCGGATTCAAGAAGCTACTTCTGAATGGAGGATGACGTTTCTTGATCGAGTTTCTTTCAAAGCAACGGAATTCCCTTTGCGGAATGTCCCTCTACCGGTATCCACGCTGACGAAACGGGCAGCGATTGCTAGCTCTTCGCTTTTTCGGGTTTCGGGAATTAGAGAGAAAAGGGAGAGGCGTGAAACTATTTCGGCTTCTTGGGTATTTCGGCTGAAAAGCATTGAAGTCTAGGGTTTCGCCAAGAGTTTATTATATAGGGTGTGAGAGTTTGTTCCCGTAACTAACTCTCACGTCCTCAACTCCTCTCGGCAATGGGAGTCCTCAACTCCCACGTCCCCTTAGACTTCTATCGGGTAGTGGGAGTCCTTATCGGATAATAACTCCCACGTAATCCCGACTATAGGTAAAATACCGAAATTGCCCCCTATCTCTAATTCGAATAATAAACACTTTATTATTTCAGAAAGACAAATGTCGGATACAATGAACCTAGACACATTCTAGATTCATTGAATCTGACATAAAGCTCGTTAGCTCGCCTATGCGTGTGACCCCGTAGGTTCATCTCACAATGGCAATGAAACCACACTTAGTAGTAGTGTGAGTCCATAAATCACAAGCGGTCCCTAGCAGACATTGTGACTACCCAAAGTGAATGAATATACAACGGAACCTAATATCAATCCACTATTTAATCCCTTTGTCTCGCGATATCCTAATTAAGCATAAGGCATAGTGGTCGTCACCCTTATTAAGCTTAATTGTATTTATGCTCGATCTCCGTGTAGATCTGCTTTCGACAAATAGCATTTGATAACCACTTTATCAAATACATTTGAGCACGGCCATGCATTTAAACAGTCTTTCCCTATCGAGGGGCCCATGGATATCTCTCTCTAATAATAGAGAGGGACAAATTCCTTACAATGTCTCTCACATTCAAGCTATGATAGGACACTACATCCGATCATCGATCGTATTGATTACTCGTTACAAGTAACGTCCGATCGAAGTCAAAACGTGGCTCCATTCATACTAGAATCAATGAAGACACAAGGTCTAAGGATTCTAAAATAGTATTGAGGAAGTAATACTTATGACTTAAGACCATGAAGTATTACTTCTCGACGGATCACGTCCCAATACAATGTATCCCTATATATTGCATCTATGATGTGATTTGTATCCATTACACATGATCAAGTAAAAACAAGATCATCAATCAACAATCATACTAGTTTTATTTCATAGTAATTAAGCATTACATAAAACTAGGGACTACTAGAATAGTAATTACATAAGCTAATGAGTTTTACTATCAAATCACACATTTGATAATCAAAAGCAAAATTAACTATTCAATTAAATGCTCAAAAGATAACAAAACGCACAACATGTGCTAATGGTCCTAGGGCACTACTAACATCACAAGCAATTGAACAATTCAAAATTTTCAAAACTCAAGTCGAAAATCATTTTTCCACCCAAATCAAGACGCTTCAATGTGATGGAGCCCCTAAACTTATTAAAGGTCCATTTGCTCAATTTCTCACCACTCACGACATCTCCAATCTTATCTCTTTCCCTCACATTCCACAACAAAATGGTGTTGATGAGCGAAAAATTCGTCGCATTACTGAAACCGGTCTCACTCTCATGCTCCATGATTCACTTCCTAAGAGATTATGGTTTGAAGCCTTCTCTACTGCTATATATCTTATCAACCTACTTCCGACCCCGACTATTCAGAATATGTCCCCATATGAACTCATTTTTCCACACATGGATTTTTCCTTTACCCCACAAATCACAAGCAATTGAAAATTTCAAAAATATCAAAACTCAAGTTGAAAATCAATTTTTGACCCAAATCAAAACGCTTCAATGTGATGGAGCCCTTGAACTTATTAAAGGTCCATTTGCTCAATTTCTCACCACTCACGACATTTCTTATCGTATCTCTTGGTGAGCTTGGTCTGTCAAATCTCAACCAACCCTATGGTGTGATAATCTTGGAGCCACTTTTTTTGCTGCTGATCCTGTATCACATGCTCGAACAAAACATAGTGAAATTGACATTCATTTTGTACGTGATATTGTAGCCAAAAAGTTTCTCTTTGTCGGACACATGCCAACGTCCCCGCCAAATCGCTGACATACTAACTAAACCTTTTAAGCTCTACTACTTTTTTGTTCTCTACGTAACAAGCTCACTGTTGTTGCACCCATGTGCTTGAGGGGGACTGATAAGAATCATTGATTGATTGCAGAATATTCTCGTTATCTATAAAATTATATCACTGATTGATTCTCATTACCTATGTAATATTGTCTCCTGATTTTGTGCATGTATTTTAGGATATTTTATGATTTGTAGGAATAATGTACAACTTAATTTTAGTGAATGATTATACTAGTTTTGGATAGTCATCCATGTATAAATAGGAGACCATTCATTGTACAGTTTTAATTAATGAAATATAGAAGCTTTTCTACATCTGTGTCTCTTCATGAACTTCATTGGGATTGAGTAGCTCTTAACTTCTTGATCTTCCTTGTCATCATTGCAACCACTGTTAGTAGTGCCCCAGAACCAGGAGCATATGTTGTACGTTTTTTTATTTTTGAGCATGTTATTTGAATAGTTAATTTTGTTTTTGAACATCAAATATGTGATTTGATAGTAAACCTCATTAGCTTATATAATTACTATTCTTATTGTCACTAGTTTTATGAAAAGTTATATACAAGAAATAAAACTAGTATGATGTTTGATTAATTATCATGTGTAATGGATACAAATCATATCATAGATACACATTGGGATATATTGTATCGGACGTGATGCTGAAAACATAAGTAATACTCAATGGTTCTATAAGTCATAAGTATTAATTCCTCAACACTATTTGGGATCCTTAGACCTTATGTCTTCATTGTTTCTAGTATGAATGGAGCTATGTTGTGACTCGCTCGAACGTTACTTTTAATCGAGTAATTAATACGATTGATGATCGGATGTAGTATTCTATTATGACTTGAAAGTGAGAGACATTGTGCAGGGATTTGTCCTCTCTTATTGGAGAGAGATATTTGTGGGCCCCTTGATAGGGAAGACTGTTTAAATGCATCGCCGTGCTAAAATGTATTTAATAAAGTGGTTATTAAGTATTATTTATCGGAACAGTCTACCTGGAGATTCAGTACAAATGTAATTAAGCTTTATAAGAGTGACAACATCCATTCTATATGCTTAATTGGGATATCGTGAGAAAAAATGATTAAATAGTGGATTGAGATTAGGTAATCGTTCCAACGATCATTCATTCACTCTGGGCAGTCACAATGTCATACTAGGGACCACTTGTGACTTATGGATACATACTCTCTAAGTATGTTTTCATTACCAATGTGAAATGAACCTACAAGATCACACACATAGACGAGTTAATGAGCTTTATGCTTAGATTCAATGAATCTAGAATGTGTCTAAATTCATTGTATCTAACATTTTTTTTTCTTTTTCGTTAAAAGGAAGATCAATAGTGGTCCCCCACTTTCTCTCCAACATGACTCAAACTCCCGACTTACCGGTTAGAAGTGAAACGTCTCACCGCATGAGCTGCGCTTCGTTGTCACATTGTATCTAACATTTAATTTTCTAAAATAATAAAATGTTATTATTCGAATTAGAGACAAAGGATGGGATAATTTTGGTTTTTGATTTTTGCTGGGATTACGTGGGAGTTATTATGCTATAAAAACTCCCACTACCAAAAGATGTTGAAATTACGTGGGAGTTTGTTTTCGAGACAAACTCTCATACCTTTTATATACATCTCTTTGGACGAAACCTAGGGCAAGCTTTTCTCAGTGGCAAAATAATTACCACGAAAGTATTCCGCTATCCCTTCTCTCTCGGTTTTCTGAACTAAGAAAATTGAAGAGCTAGCACTCGCTACTTGTTTCGTCGCGTTGATATCGGTAGAGAGAGAATCCAAAAGAAGACAACTTTTTGTGGTAGTTGCGCAGAATCGTTGCCGGATCAGAAAAGAAATCCGAAAATTGTAAGTTTCTTTTCGTTCTCATTCGGTTCTTATAGTATGAACTAATCTTTTCGGGATGATTCATAGGTTTCATATGTATGTTTCAGCATATGAATCCCTATAGTGGCATCAAAGCCTTGTTCATACTATCTGGATTTGATAGTGTACGTCATAATCATAACGTATATCAATCTCGATTAGATATGGGTATGTGTGATATAGAAAAATTATTTTTCGTGATTCTGATGTATGCGATATATATATATTTATATTTATATTTGTTAAACTTATTAGTATATTTATATTCATGGCATGATCTCGTTATTAATTCGATTAATGATGCATAAATTGTTCTAGTATATAATCTGATTAATATCGCATAAGCTTCCCCTGGACCCCGCCAAGGACGCTGCCCTAAGACTTCGTATTTGTACTCGTTACTTGCTTTTGATATTCTTTATGTGAGTTATAGCATAGTGAATTGCATGGCCTACTATACCCCTTATGATTTTACATTTATCTAGGTTGTATCTTATAATACGTCCTACGAACCATTTTTCAATCTTTTAAATTTGTAATTGCTTTATTAGAATAGTTATATTACAATCTATGTAGGCTGGGAATGCCCATGCAATTATGTAACAAGACTGGAAGGATGCTGGATCGAATACTATATTCATGTGCCTTGACTCCCATAAGGCTCGTGGGAGGACTCATAGGATTAGGCCATGCTATCTAACATTTACGCATATTTATTTTTGTATCATGCATGTGATGCTTATATCTTGTCTAAAGGGGCCAAACAAACATATTCGTCATATAAACTTGATTTTAATTAAGTCTAAAATAATGCCTACCATTTCTTAAGCCCTTCTTAAGCTTGGATCATCATATTGTCTGCTTGCCAAAGAAAGAAATAAGTGGTTATTTAGGAAAAAGGAGATGGGAAAATAGTGATTTCCATATTCTTATATATGGTTCGACTTAACTAGGCTGTCAAAATACTTTTGAGCCTAGGGCATAATATGGGACATAGCCAGGACATGCAGATGTCAATCCCATGGTTCGATTTTACTCTAACTATGGGTGATAAGCCAAAGCTTACTTATAATTATTGAAAAATGCTTTCTCCACTACTTATCAAGTGTAGCATAATTATGGAAAAAAAATTTGCTCAAAAATTAATTAATGACTTTGCAAATATTTTATGTAGATAATGACAACAAAAATCTCACACAATTCATTGCGATATGTTCTTGAAAAAGAAAAACTAAGTGGGTATTTCCTAGATTGGGCTCCCAACTTAAGGATTGTCCTTAAGCAAGAAAGAAAGTTATATGTTCTTGATACTGATATTCCTGAACAGCCTGCAAACAACGCCCCTAGAGTTGAGAAAGATGCTTGGAAGAAGCATGTGGACGATTCTAATGACGTGACTTGCCTCATGTTAGCCACAATGAGCTCTGAACTTCAAAAATAGTTTGAAGAGGTTGAGTCTTTATAGATGATGGGCCAGCTCAAGGAAATCTTCCAAGAGCAAGCCCGTCAAGAAAGGTTCCTCACCACAAAGGCATTGAACAATTGCAAGATGGCCCCTGGCACTTCTGCGAGTGCACATGTTCTAAACATGAAGGGCTCCCGTAAGTCATGACATGACCATAGATATGATCTTGGGCTTATTACCACCTGAGTACGGCCAGTTTTTCATGAACTTTAACAAGCACAATATGGAGAAGTCCATACATGAGATGCACGGGATGCTCAAACAGGCTGAATTGAATATTAAGAAAACTCCTGATGTTTTAATGGTTTAAAAGGGGAATTTCAAAAAGGAAAAAGGAAAGGGAAAGCCCATGAACAAGAAGGATAAAGGCAAAGATAAGCCCAAACCCAAGGCCAAGGCACCAAAGGAAGAAGTTTGCTTCCATTGCAATGAACAAGGTCATTGGAAAAGGAACTCCAAGCTCTACTTGGAAGAGAAGAAAAAAGGGGAAAAAGAAGAAAGCTCGTTTGATTGTCTCTCCGTGTATTTATGTTATTGAGATTAACATGTCTGCTCCTACTTTATGGTTATTAGATACTGGGTTTGTGGATCTCACATTTGTTCAAATGTGCAGGGGTTCAAAAGGAGTAGACCACTGGAAAAAGGAGAAGTGGACCTTCGAGTAGCAAATGGAGCAAGAGTTGTTGCAGTAGCCACATGGACGTTTAATTTAGTTTTGCCAAGTGGCCTTGTTATTGAACTAAATAATTGTCTTTATGTTCAAACTTTGAGTAGAAATTTATTTCAGTTTTTTGTTTGGATATTGATGGTTTTGAATTAACACAAAGATGTTTAAATCAAACGACTTAAATCAAACCTACCTTTAGCATTGTCATTTAGGCCATATCAATGAGAAACTCATATCAAAACTCCATCAAGATGAGATTTTGACATCATTTGACTTAGAGTCTTATGAAACATTTGATTCTTGTCTGTTAGGCAAAATGACTAAAGCTCCTTTTACTGGACAAAGTGAAAGAGCTTCTTATTTAATTAGCCTCATACATACTATTCTATGTGGACTAATAAATACTAGTGATAGATGAGGTTTTCAATACTTCATAAAATTTACAGATGCTCGCAGTAGATATGGCTATGTCTATCAAATGAAACATAAATCTGAATCTTTTAGAAGATTCAAAGAATTTCAAAATGAAATGCAAAATCAATTTGGAAAAAGTATTAAAATGCTTCGATCAGAACGAGTTGGTGAATACCTTAACCAAGAGTTTGACGAACATCTTAGAGGTTGTGGAATTGTTTCACAATTAACTCCTCCTAGCACACCACAATAGAATGGTGTCTCAGAGCGAAGAAATCGCACCTTAAAAGATATGGTTTGATCTATGATGAGTCAAACTAGTCTTCCAATTTCCTTTTAGGGTTACGCCGTAGAAACTGCTGCATTTATATTAAATAGAGTTCCTTCTAAAGTAGTTCAGAAGACTCCATATGATATATGGACAGGAAAATGACTTGGTTTTATCATTTCTCAAGATTGGGGATGTGAAGCGTATGTAAAACGCTTAATCTCTGATGAACTCACCCCTAAATCTAACAAGTGTTTGTTCGTGGGATATCCTAAGGAAACTAAAGGACATTACTTCTATCTTCCATTAGAGAAAAAAGTGTTTGTCGCTCGAAATGGTGTATTCCTTGAAAAGGATTTTATTTCCAAAAGGGATAGTGGGAGTAAGATCCATCTTGAGGAAATTCAAGATCCACAAACAACATCTTATCCAACTTTGGAACCTCAAGCAAGCTCACGTGCTAATACTGGGCTTCAATATTTGGCACAAGGCCCAAGGAGGTTAAATTGGACACATCAATAGCTTTCGAGAGATATGGATTTCTCGTAACTAATGATCATCATATTGAATTAATTGTTCAAGATGAACCTGAAGGGATTCATGGGCGAAACTCGTTCCAAACACCCATGAGTCCTCCCCTGAAGGATCCGCTCATACGAAACCGAACCGAAAACAGCGATAAAGAACTTACATGTTTCGGATTCAAGAAGCTACTTCTGAATGGAGGATGACGCTTTCTTGATCGGATGTTGCTACCGATTGATCTCCCTCTGCGGAAAGTCCCTCTACCCGGTATCCACGCGATGAAGCGGGCAACGATTGCTAGCTCTTCGTCTTTTCGATTTTCGGGAATTAGAGAGAAAGGGAGAGCGGGAGAGAAAACGGTTTTCTAACTCCTATGTAATTTCGGCTGAAAAGTGTTAGACCTCTAGGGGTTTCGGCCAAGAGATCATTATATAGGGTGTGAGAGTTTGTTCCCATAACCAACTCTCACATCCCCAACTCCTCTCGGCAGTGGGAGTCTCTAACTCCCACGTTCCCTAGAATCTCGCTAGTAGTGGGAGTCCTTATCGGATAATAACTCCCACGTAATTCCAGCTATAGGTAAAATACCGAAATTGCCCCTATCTCTAATTCGAATAATAAACACTTTATTATTTCCAGAAAGACAAATGTCGATACAATGAACCTAGACACATTCTAGATTCATTGAATCGACATAAAGCTCGTTAGCTCGTCTATGCGTGTGACCCTCGTAGGGTTCATCTCACAATGGCAATGAAAACACACTTAGTAGTAGTGTGAGTCCATAAATCACAAGCGGTCCCTAGCAGGGACATTGTGACTACCCAAAGTGAATGAATATACAACGGAACCTAATATCAATCCACTATTTAATCCCTTTGTCTCGCGATATCCTAATTAAGCATAAGGCATGGTGGTCGTCACCCTTATTAAGCTTAATTATATTTATGCTTGATCTCCGAGTAGATCGCTTTGACAAATAGCATTTGATAACCACTTTATCAAACACATTTGAGCACGGCCATGCATTTAAACAGCTCTTTTCCCTATCGAGGGGCCCATGGATATCTCTCTCAATAATAATAGAGAGGACAAATTCTTACAATGTCTCTCACATTCAAGCTATGATAGGACACTACATCCGATCATCGTCGTATTGATTACTCGTTACAAGTAACGTCCGATCGAGTCAAAACGTGGCTCCATTCATACTAGAATCAATGAAGACATAAGGTCTAAGGATTCTAAAATAGTATTGAGGAAGTAATACTTATGACTTAAGACCATGAAGTATTACTTCTCGACGGATCACGCCCAAAACAATGTATCCCCTATATATTGCATCTATGATGTGATTTGTATCCATTACACATGATCAGTAAAAACAAGATCATCAATCAACAATCATACTAGTTTTATTTCATAGTAATTAAGCATTACATAAAACTAGGGACTTCTAGAATAGTAATTACATAAGCTAATGAGTTTTACTATCAAATCACACATTTGATAATCAAAAGCAAAATTAACTATTCAATTACTTGCTCAAAAAGATAACAAAACGCACAACATGTGCTAATGGTCCTAGGGCACTACTAACAATTGATTTATGTTATGTGTGATATATGAACTGCTGTTTGATGAACTGCTGTTGCATAAACTGCTGTTGTATAAACTGCTTTCGGTTTCATGATTCTGCATGAATTGCCTTAGCATGATTCGGTTTGAAATTTAATTCGATTAAAATTGCATAAACTGTGAATCTGTAATTAATTAGATTAATTTGGTAATATGCATAAACTGTTGTGCGTTTTGTTAGTAGTGCCCTAGGACCATTAGCACATGTTGTGCGTTTTGTTATCTTTTTGAGCAAGTAATTGAATAGTTAATTTTGCTTTTGATTATCAAATGTGTGATTTGATAGTAAAACTCATTAGCTTATGTAATTACTATTCTAGAAGTCCCTAGTTTTATGTAATGCTTAATTACTATGAAATAAAACTAGTATGATTGTTGATTGATGATCTTGTTTTACTGATCATGTATAATGGATACAAATCACATCATAGATGCAATATATAGGGATACATTGTTTTGGACGTGATCCGTCAGAGAAGTAATACTTCATGGTCTTAAGTCATAAGTATTACTTCCTCAATACTACTTTAGAATCCTTAGACCTTATGTCTTCATTGATTCTAGTATGAATGGAGCCACGCTTTGACTCGACTGGACGTTACTTGTAACAGAGTAATCAATACGACTGATGATCGGATGTAGTGTCCTATCATAGCTTGAATGTGAGAGACATTGTAAGGAATTTGTCCCTCTCTATTATTATTAGAGAGAGATATCCATGGGCCCCTCGATAGGGAAAGACTGTTTAAATGCATGGCCGTGCTCAAATGTGTTTGATAAAGTGGTTATCAAATGCTATTTGTCGAAACAGTCTACCTGGAGATCGAGCATAAATATAATTAAGCTTAATAAGGGTGACGACCACCATGCCTTATGCTTAATTAGGATATCGCGAGACAAAGGGATTAAATAGTGGATTGATATTAGGTTCCGTTGTATATTCATTCACTTTGGGTAGTCACAATGTCCTGCTAGGGACCGCTTGTGATTTATGGACTCACACTACTACTAAGTGTGTTTTCATTGCCATTGTGAGATGAACCTACGGTGGTCACACGCATAGACGAGCTAACGAGCTTTATGTCCGGATTCAATGAATCTAGAATGTGTCTAGGTTCATTGTATCCGACATTTGTCTTTCCCGGGAAATAATAAAGTGTTTATTATTCGAATTAGAGATAGGGGCAATTTCGGTATTTTACCTATAGCTGGAATTACGTGGGAGTTATTATCCGATAAGGACTCCCACTACCAGAGCAATTCTAGGGAACGTGGGAGTTAGAGACTCCCACCGCCGAGAGAGTTGGGGATGTGAGAGTTGGTTATGGGAACAAACTCTCACACCCTATATAATGATCTCTTGGCCGAAACCCTAGAGGTCTAACACTTTTCACCGAAATTACATAGGAGTTAGAAAACCGCTTTTCTCTCCGCCTCCCTTTCTCTCTAATTCCCCGAAAATCGAAAAAGACGAAGAGCTAGCAATCGCTGCCCGCTTGCGCCGCGTGGATACCGAGAGAGGGACTTTCCGCAGAGGGAGATCAATCGGTAGCAACATCTCGATCAAGAAACGCCATCCTCCATTCAAGAAGTAGCTTCTTGAATCCGAAACATGTAAGTTCTTTATCGCTGTTTTGGTTCGATTTCGTATGAGCGGATCCTTTCGAGGGAGGACTCATGGGTGTTTGGAACGAGTTTCCGCCATGAATCCCTTCGTAACCCACTTCCTACAAAGAGGAAATTCATAGTTATGAGCCTGCCAAGTGGCTAGAAGCTATAAAGTCTCGAGATGCAATCCATGTATGATAACCAAGTATGGACTTTGGTTGACCCACCCGAAGGTTGTACGATCATTGGTAATAGGTTGCGTTTCAAAACGAAAACCGACATGGATGGTAATGTACACACTTTTAAATCTCAAATAGTAGGTAAATGTTATAGACAAATTCATGGTATAGACCATGATGAAGCCTTTTCTCCCTGTAGTTATGATAAAGTCTATTAGGATTTTACTAGCCATAGCCACACATTATGACTATGAGATATGGCAAATTGATGTTAAGACCGCATTTCTTAATGGAAAACTTCTTGAGGATGTGTATATGACACAACGTGAGAGCTTTGTTGATCCATCAAATCCTAACAAAGTGTGTAAGCTTCAAATGAAGCAAGTATCTCGAAGTTTGAATCGTCGCTTTTGATGATGCAATTAAAGAATTTGGTTTCATCAAAAATGAAGATGAGCCTTGTGTTTATAAGAAAGTAACTAATAATGCAAGTAGTGTTCTTGTGTTTTATGTAGATGACGTCTTGCTTATTGGAAATGACATCCCCACATTAAAAAGTGCAAAAGCTTGGTTGGGGAAGTGCTTTTCCATGAAAGACTTAGGCGAAGCTACCTACATTCCGGGGTAGAAGGATCAATAGAGATACATCCAAAACAATGATTGGCCTAACCAAGATCATTCATTCAAGTGATCAAGGTTTTAACTCATTCATTCCAATTCCATGGACATGTTATCCAAATGATGAGACTTGGATAATGTCTCAAATGAGATCGATTGAACAAGCTCTCACATCACATCACTCATTTTGGAGACCCAAAGACTACGTAATGAGAACTTTCATCAACTTGGATCAACATTAATTTCAGCTTTGTGACAGTTTGGTGTAATGGTCATAACTTTCGATCCAAACATCCAATAGAGCTCATTCAAGATGCTATGGAAATATAAGAGGAATATCTACAACTTTCATGAAGACCGCAAGATCATATTCTTCCGTTATAAATTCCTAAATCACTGTACAAGTTACTACATCATGCTGTCCAGATTTTGGGCGAATTAATCTTGTTTTTTCAAGTTTAATTATTATTTAATCTCCATCTTTTAGTCTTTAATTATTATTAATATAATAAAGGACATGTGGTCCATCAAGTTATTTAGTTTATAGCAAGTATTAGTTTAAGGTAGTATACTATACATGTGATTGTTTTATTTCCAAATCCAATAAGGACTCTATTTTTGTAAGGCTTGGCTGAAATTCCTTCTCTATTTAAAGAGAGATTTCATCCTCATTATAAGTTAGACTATTGATAATAATATTGTGAGATTTATTCCTTTATTCCTTTGTTACTTTGTGAATTGAATTTCTTTTTAGGTCTTCCTTTCATTGTTACTAATCAACAAGCTAGTTCCATTGTTGTGGTGTTTCTTCATCCATTTAGTGTTCTTCTGCCAAGGTAGTCAAGTGCTTATCGCTGCTTGGAGGTCTTGTGTGTCGAATACTTTGAAAGACCTCTGCTAAAGTAGTCAAGTGTTTATCGCTGTTTGGTAGTTTTAGTGAGGCATACACGTGAACTATCTTCAAGTAAGAGAAAGATCCTTCTTTTCCTTTTGTTTTGAATCTCGATAAATCTAATTGTCAAGGTTCTTCCTCATATTGGTATCGTGAGCGGAAGGTTGATCTCTTTCTTGGTGTATCTTTTTTTGCTTACTTTATAAAAAAAAATATATATGCTCTATTTTTATTTATTATAGCCGAGACAAAAGAATAGAAAAGAAAAGAAAGACAAGAACCAAGTTTATCAATTCTTGGTTTCTTGATTCTTGACAAGAAAGAAAGGAGCCAATTATCCATTATTTTGGTCTCCCTATTTCGGCAAAAGATACAAAGAGCAAAAGGGGTAAAAAAAGATTAGGGAACTTTCCTAAAATGAGTTTCCAAATCAACAAACAAAGATTGAGGTCAAAGAGTCCTAAACACAAAAGGTTATCTCAAGGAATTCTTTTCCTCTTAGGTCTAGGATTTCAATTGCTTTTCCTTTTAGGACTAAGATCCCATTTACTTTTCCTTTTAGGTCTAGGATTTCAATTTTTTTTCTTTCCTTTTCTTTATAGGTCTAGGACTTCTATTCCCTTTATTTTTCATCCGTAACCCCCCCCCCCCCCCTCTCCTTTAGGATTCCAATTCTTGGCTTTCATCTTTAAAGCCTTCTAGAGTTGAAATTCATTTTGCAAAGTTTCAAAGAATATTGAAAGATTCACTAATAAATTGAGAGATTAAACATTTCACAACAAGGAGTGTCCACATCTAAGAAATTCGATAGCTTAGTTGATGACAAACTCCTTAGAGATGCACAAATTCAATTTTTCCAAAAGTTCTTGGACCAACTTGATGGCCTTACCGAGAAAATAAAAAAAGGTAGTAAAAAGGTGAGAACACAAAGGCATCCCATTCATCCTAGAATAGGGCAACAAATAGAGCGAAAGAGGGCTACTTTGATTATTATGATAAAAGGTATGGCTCCTAAAATTACGAAATCCAAGGAGAGCACATCATAGGCCCCAAGATGATTATTGGCAAGAGAGGACGAGAGGAAGGGATGAACATCAAAGGTTTGACAACAATCTTGGTACAATTAAGACCAGGATCCCCCTCTTTTCAAGATACAAATGATCCTGAATCTTATTTTGAATGGGTACATAAAATTGATCATATGTTTTCTACATATAATTATTCGGAGTTTAAAAAGGTAAAATTGGCAGCCATGGCATTTTATGATTATGCATCAAATTGGTGGGAACAAGAGAGTATACTTAGGAGAGTCAAGAAGTTCGTGGCCCAGTGAGGCAAGCCTTGACTCGCGACCATGAGGTCCCTGTGTTCGACACCCGCCTCCTACGTTGAGGCAAATAAAATTCTCTAGGAGAGAATTAAGGTGCTGACAAAAAAAAATACTTGGGAGAAGGGCTGGCCAACGACCTATTGATAGATGGAATGATATGAAAGCTGAGATGAAACAAAGATTTGTTTCCCAATATTACATTAGGGAACTTGCCAATCATTTACAAAGGCTTAGACAAGGCTCTAAATATGTTGATGAGTATTACAAAGAGATGAAAGTTATTATGATTAGAGTGAATGTTCAAGAGGATAGAGATACTACTGTGTATAGATTCTTGACGGGCTTGAATGATGATATTAGGCCAAAAGTGGAAAGAGCTCATCATGTTGATATTATAGAGATGGTGAACTATGCGGAGCAAATTGACGAGACAATTCCAAGAGAAAAAGAAAGGGACCAATTCAGTTAAGTTTTCCACTTGGAAAAGACCAAATCAGCCCCCTTCTAATTCCTCTCTTTGGCCAAGAAAAATAGAGAATAAGGAGCCAATAGGGGCTGCCAAAACAGCCACGAAATCTTCTCAACTTCAATTCAAACGGAATGCTCTAAGTGTCACGAAAAATATCACTTTGATATGGACTGCCCAAATAAAAGTATGATGATAATACAAGATGATGTAAATTGGGAAAGTCAAGAAGAAAAGGGGAAAACCGAGAGCAATGTTGATAAAAAAAAGAATGATGAGTGATGAGGTAAAAGAAAAGAGTGATCTTACACTTGAGAGAAAAAATAGCAAGTTTGAGTGATAAAAAATTGAGAGAAAAGTCATGAGTCAAAGGGAGACAAAAGGCCGACTCTATAAAAGTGAGAAAAGAGTGTTTATTTGTTTCCATTGGTGAGGTAGATAGGACAATTCAACCTCTTGAGAGGCTGATTTTTCAAAACATAGAAACAAAGTTTATCTCTCTTATTTCTATTGAACTAACAACTCATTTTCTTTCAGGTGGTATTGCTAGATATTTGTAGGAAAACACATATCTATTGCATGAACAAATTGTGAAAAACAAGGCAGCCCGGAGTATTATAATGAATCCAAAATGAGATGGTTCTTTTCAAGATGTTTCCAAAATCAATACTTACAAATTTGAGTTACAAGGTGATTATGGTGTAAATACTTCTTTTAATATAACTAACTTATCTTCCTTTAACTTTTACACATATTTAGAAGATTCGAGGACAAATATTTTTAAAGAAAGGGGAATGATGAGGACCCATCCTTGAAGTTAAGAGACTCATATCTAAAGATGCCCAAGATAATTCATTCAAGTGATCAAGGTTTTAACTCACTCATTCCAATTCAATGGACATGTTATCCAAATGATGAGACTTGGATAATGTCTCAAAGGAGATCAAGTAAACAAGCTCTTGTTAGTAGTGCCCTAGGACCATGAGCATATGTTGTACGTTTTTATATTTTGAACATGTTATATGAATAATTATTTTTTTTTCAGAAAAACCACCAGCGTGGTGGGGCGGTCCCCCGTTTATTGAGAAAGCCGAAATGGCAAAGCATTGGATGAGAGGGGGACATAAACCTGACCTCCCAAGTACAGTATAGTATGCAAGAATGCAACCTCAATCATTTATAAATATGCTCAAGGATGGATACAATGAAAGAAGGGTATATGCAAATCAATAAATTCTCTAAAAAACTATCGACGAATCCGCAAGGTGGGTATCCCGTCTTGGTCTAAATGTATTAATCCCCGTATCTGAAGTGGCAACTCTATAACAGTGCTAAAGTGTAATGAAGAATGCGAATCACAGCCTAAATTTGCAAGAGAATCAGCAACCATGTTACCTTCTCGATAAATATGAATAACCGGTATATCTGCTATTAATTGCATAGCCTTGCGAAAGACTCCACCAAGTGTCCAGCGGGAGATATGTCCTTGACGAATAGCACCCTCTAGAACTTGAGAGTCTGTTTGAATCAGAGAGATGTGGATGCCTATCCTTTCCGCCATCTGCAGACCATAGAGCAAAGCTATGGTCTCCGCCATCATGTTAGTTTCACAGTCTCCTATAAAATGGGCACAAGCTGCAATGAAAGACCCTGTGCCATACCTGAGAATACATCCGAGGCCAGATACTCCCGGATTCTATTTGAATAATTAATTTTGCTTTTGAACATCAAATATGTGATTTGATAGTAAAACTCATTAGCTTATATAATTACTTTTTTGTTTGTCCCTAGTTTTATGTAATGTTATTTAAATAAATAAAACTAGTATGATGTTTGATTGATGATCATGTTTTACTGATCATGTGTAATGGATACAAATAATATTATAGATACATATTGGGGATATATTGTATTGGACGTGATCCGAAAGAGAAGTAATACTTCATTGTTCTTTTAGTCATAAGTATTACTTCATCAATACTATTTGGAATCCTTAGACCTTATGTCTCCATCGTTTCCAGCATTAATGGAGCTACATTTTGACTCAATTTAACGTTACGTTTAATCGAGTAATTAATACGACTGATGATCAGGTGTAGTATCCCATCATGGCTTGAATGTGAGAGGCATTGTAAGGGATTTCTCTCTCTCTCTCTCTCTCTTATTGGAGAGAGATATTTGTGGGCCCCTCGATAGGAAAGACTGTTTAAATGCATGACCGTACTCAAATGTATTTAATAAAGTGCTTATTAAATATTATTTGTTGGAACGGTCTACCTGAAGATCGAGAAGAAATATAATTAAGCTTTATAAGGGTGACAACTACCATGCCTTATGCTTAATTTGGATATCGCGAGACAAAGGGATTAAATAGTGGATTGAGATTAGGTTCCACTGATCATTCATCCACTATGGGTAGTCACAATGTCCTCGCTAAGGACCGCTAGTGATTTATGAACACATACTACTACTAAGTATGTTTTCATCGTCATTGTGATATGAACCTACATGGTCACACGCATATACGAGTTAACGAGCTTTATGTTCAGATTCAATGAATCTAAAATGTGTCTAGGTTCATTGTATCTAACATTTATTTTCCTGAGTATAATGAAATGTTATTATTCGAAATAGTGGTTAAGGATGGGCATTTTCAATATTTGGCTTTCGTTGGGATTACGTGAGAGTTATTATGCGATAAGAACTCCCACTACCACAAGAGGTTGGGATTACGTGGGAATTAGTTTTTGGAAAAAACTCTCACGCCTTATATAATCCTCTTTTGGCAATACCCTAGGCATAATTCTAAGAGCCGCAAAAAGAAAAAACCCGAAATAAAATCTTCTATCCCTTCTCTCTAGAGTTTATAGATCACAAGAAACATACAGAGCTAGCACTCGTTGCTCGTATCGTCAGCGTGGATACCGGTAGAGAGAAATTATGCAAGGCACGGTTTTTGGTGGTTATCGCAACATCTCGAAAACAAAATCCAACCGAAAAAATTGTACGCCTTTTTCGGTTCTTTTTCGATTCACATAGTATGAGCGGATCCTTCCAGGGACGATTCGTGGGTGTTTAGAACGAGTTTCTGCCCATGAATCCCTTCAGTGGTATCGGAGCCTTGTTCATACTATTCGAATTCGATAACGTTAGTCACAATCATAACACGTATCAATCTCGATTTGATATGTGTATGTGTGAAACAGAAAATTGGCTTCGTAAATCTGATATATGTGATGTATGTTGTTATGTTGAGTTGGTTAGTATGTTTATTTACATGGTGCGACTGTTGTTAATTCAATTAATACCGCATAAACTGCTCCCATATGCGATAAGTCATTAATTCAATTAATGATGCATAAACTGCGATTGTATGCTTCCTGTCGTTAATCTGATTAATATCACATAAACTGTTTATGTATACGGATTATATTGTATAAACCATTTATTAATCCGATTATAAATGTTAGGCGATGGAGGTTAAAATCGGGGCAGAAAACTCATTCCATGAGCAGAGGGAAAATAAGATTTTCCTTCCGAGGGCACTGCCCTAAAACTTTGTATTTGTACTCGTTACTTGATTCATTATGGTTTATGTGTGTTTTATCATGATGAATAGCATGACCTACTATACCGCTCTTGTTTTTTACATTTATTAGGTTGTAATTTTATAATACGGTCTGCGAGCCATTTTTCAATGTTGTAAAATAGTAATTTCTTTATTAGAGTTGTTTCATTGCTTTATTTTGAAGCTGGTGTTATGTAACAAGACTAGAGGACATTGGATCGAAGACTCTATCCATATGATGGATATTGACTTAGATTGACCCTTAACTCCCACAAGGCTCGTGGGAGTCATCGTAGGATTAGGCCATGTTATCTAACATTTACTTTTATTTATCTTGTATTATGCATGTGAGGATTAATTCTAGTCTACAACTACATATTCGTCACATTAACTTTTTTAATTAAGTCTTAAAATGCGTACCATTTTCTAAGCACTTGTGAAGCTTGGATCATCATATTGTCTGCTTGTCAAAGCAACAGATAAGTGGTTATCTAGCCAAAAGGAGATGAGAAAATAGTGTTTTCAATAAGTTTGTATATGGTTCGACTTAACTAGGCTATCAAAATAATTTTGAGCCTAGGGCATAACATGGGAAATAGCCGGGACATGTACACGTCAATCCCATGGGTTGATTTCAATTTAATAATGGGTGATAAGCCAAAGCTTACTTATAATTATTGCAAAAATAGTTTCTCCACTATTTATCAAGGGTTGAATAATTGTGGAAAAGTTTTGCTCAAAAAATTAATTAATGACTTTGCAAATAATTTTTACAGTTTCCTTGATTTGGCTCCCAACTTAAAGATTTCCTTAAGCAAGAAAGAAAGCTATATGTTCTCGATACTGATATTCCTGAACATCCTGCAAACAACAACCATAGAGCTGAGAAATATGCTTGGAAGAAACATGTGGATGATTCTAACGATGTGACTTGCCACATATTAGCCACAATGAGCTCTGAGCTTCAAAAACAGTTTGAAGAGGTTGAGGCTTTCCAGATGTTGGGCCAGCTCAAGGAAATATTCCAAGAGCAAGCCCATCAAGAAAGGTTCCTCACCACAAAGGCGTTGAATAGTTGCAAGATGCATGGCCCCTGGAACATCTGTGAGTGCACATGTTCTTAGATGAAGGGATATCTTGACCAACTCGAGAAACTTGGGGCTCCCGTGAGGTCATGACATGGCAACGGATTTGATCTTGGGCTCACTACAACCTGATTATGACCAGTTTATCATGAACTTCAACATGCATGCTATGGAGAAATCCATACATGAGATACATGGGATGCTCAAACAGACTGAACTAAACATTAAGAAGACCCATGATGTCTTAATTGTTTAAAAAAGGAATTTCAAGAATAATAAAGGAAAGGGAAAGCCTATGGCCAAGAAGGGCAAAGGTAACAACAAGCCCAAACCCAAGGCCAATGCACCAAAGGAAGGGGTTTGCGTCCCATTGCAATTAACTGAGTCATTGGAAACAGAATCGCAAGCTCTACTTAGAAAATATGATAAAGGAGAAAGCCAGATTGACTGTCTCTCCAGGTATTTATGTTATTGAGATTAACATGTCTTCTCCTACTTCATGGGTATTAGATATCAGTTGTGGATCTCACATTTGTGCAAATCTGGAGGGGTTCAAAAGGAATAGATCATTGGCAAAAGGAGAAGTGGACCTACGAGTAGCGAATGGAGCAATAGTCGTTGTTGTAGCTACAGGGACATTTAATTTAGTTTTGCCAAGTGGCCTGATTATTGAACTGAATAATTGTCTTTATGTTCCCACTTTGAGTAGGAATATTATTTCAGTTTCTTGTTTGGATATTGATGGTTTTGAAATAAATATTAAGAATAAAATTTGTACCCTAAATAAAGATGGTATCTTCTATCGAGATGCCTCTTTGATGAATGGATTCTATATTCTTAACCTCGATGAATCCATTAACAGGCCCACCTACAACATTAATACAAAGATGTTTAAATCAAATGACTTAAACCAAACTTACTTTTGGCATTGTCGTTTGGGCCACATCAACGAGAAACGCATATCAAAACTCCATGAAGATAGAATGTTGACATCATTTGACTTAGAGTCTCTATGAGACATGTGATTAGTGTTTGTTAGGCAAAATGACTAAAGCTCCCTACAGTGGACAAAGTGAGAGAACTTCTGATTTATTGGGCATCATACAAACAGATGTATGTGGACCAATCACTAGTGCTAGATGAGGGTTTCAGTACTTCATCACATTCACAGATGATTTCAGTAGATATGGCTATGTCTATCTAATGAAACATAAATCGAATATTTTGGAAGATTCAAAGAATTCCAAAATGAAGTACAAAATTAACTTGGTAAAAGTATTAAAATACTTCGATCAGATCGAGGTGGTGAATACCTTAACCAAGAGTTTGACGAACATCTTAGAGGTTGTGGAGTTGTTTCACAATTAACTCCTTCTAGCACACCACAATGGAATGGTGTGTCAGAATGAAGAAATCGTACCTTACTAGACATGGTTCGATCTATGATGAGTCAAACCAGTCTTCTAATTTCCTTTTGGGGTTACAACCAAGAAATCGTTGCATTCAAATTGAATAGAGTTCTTTCTAAAGCGGTTCATAAAACTCCATATGAGATATGGACTGGGAATCGACCAAGTTTATCATTTCTCAAAATTTAGTTATGCGAGGCGTATGTAAAACGCTTATTATCTGATAAACTCGCCCCTAAATCTGACAAGTGTTTATTTGTGGGATATCCTAAAGAAACTAAAGGATATTACTTCTATCTTCCATCAGAGAACAAAGTGTTTGTTGCTCAAAATGGTTTATTCCTTGAAAGGGAATTTATTTCCAAAAGAGATAGTGGGAGTAAGATCCATCTTGAGGAAATTCAAGATCCCAAACAACATCTAAAACAACTTTGGAACTTCAAGCAAGCTCACGTATTGATACTGAGCATCAATCTTTGACACAAGGCTCAAGGAAGTCAAGTCGGGTACATCAACAGTCTGAGAGATATGGATTTCTCGTAACTGATGATCATCATATTGAATTGATTGATCAAGACAAACCCACTTCTTATAAAGAGGCAATTCATAGTTCTGAGTCTGACAAGTGGCTAGAAGCTATAAAGTCTGAGATGGAATCCATGTACGATAACCAAGTGTGGACTTTGGTTGACCCACCCGAAGGGTGTAAAGTCATTGATAACAAATGTTGTTTCAAAAAGAAAACCGACATGGATGGTAATGTACACACTTTTAAATCTCGATTAGTAGTAAAATGTTATAGACAAATTCATGGTATAGACTATGATGAAACCTTTTCTCTTGTCGTTATGATAAAGTCTATTATGATTTTACTTTCCATAGCCGCATATTATGACTATGAGATATGACAAATGGACGTTAAGACTGTGTTTCTTAATGGAAACTTTCTCGAGGATGTGTATATGACACAACTTGAGGGTTTTGTTGATCCTTAAAATCCTAGCAAAGTGTGTAAGCTTCAAAAGTCAAATTATGGATTGAAGCAAGCATCTCGAAGCTAGAATCGTTGCTTTGATGTAGCAATTAAAGAATTTGGTTTTATAAAAAATGAAGACAAGCCTTGTGTTTATAAGAAAGTAACTAATAATGCAGTAGTGTTCCTTGTGCTTTATGTGGATGACATCTTACTCGATTGGAAATGACATCCCCACTTTACAAAGTGTAAAAGCTTGGTTGGGGAAGTGCTTTTCCTTGAATTATTCGCCACCTACATTTTGGGTATAAGGATCTATATAGATAGATCCAACAAAATGATTGGCCTAAGCCATAGTGGATACATTGACAAGGTACTCGAAACTGCTCGGGCTTTGTAAGATTCCAAAAGGGCATTCTTGCCCTTGTCACGCGGCATGAAACTCAGCAGAACTGAAGGACCTTCCACAAAGAAAGACCAAGAGCGCATGAGTAAGATCCCATATGCCTCAGCCATTGGGTTTATTATGTATGCCATACTATGCACTCGCCCGGATGTCTCTTTTGCATTAAGTATGACTGGCATATTTCAATCTGACCCTGGAGAGTCACATTGGACTACAGTCAAGAGCATTCTTAAGTACTTGAGAAGGACTAAAGATATGTTCTTAGTTACAGAGGTCAAGACGGAAGTCTGGTTGTAAATGGTTACACAGACGCAAGCTTCCAAAATGACGTAGATGACTTTAGATCGCAATCTGGTTTTGTGTTTTATTTGAATGGAGGTGGTGTGCACTAGAAGAGCCCAAAGAAAGAAATCGTTGCCATCTCTAAAACGTAGGCTGAGTATGTGGCTTCCTCTTATGCAGCTAAAGAAGCTGTTTAGATCAGGAAATTCATTGATGGATTATGTGTCATCCCTTGCATTGTGAACCGATGGACTTGTATTGTGATAATACCGCGCCATTTCACAAGCTAAGAAACCTAGATCTCGCCAACGATCCAAATGTATTCTCAGGGAATTTCCATCTAATTAGAGAGATCATTGATAAAGGAGACGTTAAGATTTGCAAAGTTCATACGGATGACAACATTGCAGATCCATTAACAAAGTCGCAACCTAAATGAGAGTCATACTAGGTCAATGGGATTGAGAATTGTGTATGATTGGACCTTGGGCAAGTGGGAGATTGTTAGTAGTGCCCTAGGACCATGAGCATATGTTGTACATTTTTATATTTTGAGCATGTTATTTGAATAGTTAATTTTGCTTTTCAACATCAAATATGTGATTTTAAAGTAAAACTCATTAGCTTATATAATTACTATTCTGTTTGTCCCTAGTTTTATGTAATGTTATATATAAGAAATAAAACTAGTATGATGTTTGATTGGTGATCATGTGTAATGGATACAAATCATATCATATATACATATTTGGGATATATTGTATTGGACGTGATCCGAAAGAGAAGTAATACTTCATGGTTCTTTTAGTCATAAGTATTACTTCATCAATACTATTTAGAATCCTTAGACCTTATGTCTCCATCGTTTCCAGCAGGAATGGAGCTACGTTTTGACTCAGTTGAACGCTACTTTCAATCGAGTAATTAATACGACTTATGATCATGTGTAGTATCCCATCATGGCTTGAATGTGAGTGGCATTATAAGGGATTTGTCCCTCTCTTATTGGAGAGAGACATATGTGGGCCCCTCGATAAGAAAGACTGTTTAATTGCATGGTCGTGCTCAAACGTATTTAAAAAAGTGGTTATTAAATATTATTTGTTGGAACAGTCTACTTGGAGATCGAGCAGAAATATAATTAAGCTTTATAAGGGTGAAAACTACCATGCCTTATGCTTAATTTGGATATCGCGAGACAAAGGGATTAAGTAGTGGATTGAGATTCGGTTCCATCGATCATTCATTCACTCTGGGTAGTCACAATGTACTGCTAGGGACCGCTTGTGATTTCTGAACACATACTACTACTTAGTATGTTTTCATTTCCATTGTGATATGAACCTACAGGGTCACACACATAGACGAGTTAACAAGCTTTATGTCCATATTTAATGAATCTAGAATGTGTCTAGGTTCATTGTATCTGACATTTATTTTTCTGAGAATAATAAAATGTTATTATTCGAATTAGAGGTTATGGATGGCTTTCACTAGGATTACGTGGGAGTTATTATGTGATAAGAACTCCCACTACCAGAAGAGGTTGGGATTAGGTGGGAGTTGGTTCTCAAAACAAACTCTCACGCCCTGTATAATACTCTTTTGGGCGAAACCCTAGGCATAATTCTAAGACCGCAAAAAGCAAAACCCGAAATAAAACATGTCATCCATTCTCTCTAGAGTTTCTAGAACTCAAGAAAAATACAGAGCTAGCACTCGCTGCTCGTATCGTCATGTTGATACCGGTAGAGAGAAATTCCGCAAGGGACGGCTTTTGGTGGTTATCGCATCATCTCGAAAACCGTAATCCAACCGAAAAATTGTAAGTCTTTTCGATTCCCATAGTATGAGTGGATCCTTCCGTTGACGATTCATGGGTGTTTAGAACAAGTTTCTTCCCATGAATCCCTTCAGCTCTCACATCCAATCACTCATTTTGGAGACCCAATGACTCTACGTAATGAGAACTCTCATAAACTTGGATCAACATTAATTTCAATTTTGCAACAGTTTGGTGTAATGGTCATAACCTTCGATCCCGGAATCCATTGGAGCTCATTCAAGATACTATGGAAAGACAAGAGGAAGATCTACAACTTTTAAGAGACCACAAGATCAGATTCTCGCCGTTATGAAGTCCTAAATCGTCGTGCAAGTTACTACATCATGTCAGTCCAAAAATTTGGGTGAGAATTAATCTTGTTTTTCCAAGTTTAGTTATTATTTAATTTCCAGCTTATAATCTTTTATTACTTTCGAATTATTACTATAATAATGGACATGTGGTCCATCTAGTTATTTAGTTTATAGCAAGTATTATAGTTTAAGGTAGTTTACTATACTTGTGATCTTTTTATTTCCAAGTCCAATAAGGACTCTATTTTTGTAAGGCTTTGCTGAAACTCCTTCTCTATTTAAAGAGAGATTTCAGCCTCATTATAACTTAGACTATTGATAATAATATTGTGAGGTTTATTCCTTTGTTACTTTATGAATTGAATTTCTTTTTAGATCTTCCTTTCATTGTTACTAATCAACAAGCTAGTTCCATTGTTGTGGTGTTTCTTCATCCATTTAGTGTTCTTCTGCCAAGGTAGTCAAGTGTTTATCGCTGCTTGGAGGTCTTGTGTGTCGAATACTTTGAAAGATCTCTGCTAAACTAGTCAAGTGTTTAACGCTGCTTGGTGGTTTTAGTGAGGCATACACGTGAACTATCTTCAAGTAAGAGAAAGATCTTTCTTTTCCTTTTGTTTTGAATATCGATAAATCTAATTTTCAAGGTTCTTCATCAGGATACATTGACAAGGTAATAAAATGCTTCAGTTTGCAAGATTCCAAAAGGGATTCTTGCCCATATCACACGACATGAAACCTAGCAGAACTCAAGGACCATCCACAAAGGAAGACCAAGAGCGCATGAGTAATATCTCATATGCTTCAGCCATTGGGTCTATTATGTATGCCATACTATGAGCTCGTTCGGATGTTTCATTTGCATTTAGTATGACTAGCAAATTTCTATCTGACCTTGGAGAGTCACATTGGACTGCAGTCAAGAGCATTCTGAAGTACTTAAGAAAGGCTAACGATTTGTTCTTAGTCTACTGGAGGT
Organism: Vinca minor; assembly: GCA_026122235.1. Lineage (NCBI taxonomy): Eukaryota > Viridiplantae > Streptophyta > Magnoliopsida > Gentianales > Apocynaceae > Vinca > Vinca minor. The sequence continues at coordinate 1,275,507 of JAOCZM010000118.1, forward strand.
CGGGACGGGAGGTCCAGTTGTAAATGGTTACACAGACGCAAGCTTCCAAACCGACGTAGATGACTTTAGATCACAATCTGGGTTTTGTGTTTTGTTTAAATGGAGGTGATGTGAGTTGGAAGACTTCAAAGCAAGAAACCGTGGCCAATTCTACAACCGAAGCCGAGTATGTGGTTGCTCTCCGATGCAAACTAAAGAAGTCGCTTTGGATCGTGAAATTTGTTGATGGATTAGGTGTCATCCCTATCATTGTGAACCCAGCGGACCTTTATTGTGATAATACCGATACCATTTCGCAAGCTAAGGAACCTAGATCCCACCAACGATCGAAACACATTCTCAAGTGTTTCCATCTCATTAGGGAGATCATTGATAGGTGACAAGTTAAAATTTGCAAAGTTCATATAGACAACAACATTGCAAATCCATTAACCAAGCCACTTCTTTAACCTAAACATGAGAGTAATACTAGGTCAATGCAATTAAGGATCATGTATGATTGGACCTAGGGAAAGTGGGAGATTGTTAGTAGTACCCTAGGACCAAGAGCATATGTTCTACGTTTTTATATTTTAAGCATGTTATTTCAATTGTTAATTTTTCTTTTGAACATCAAATATGTAATTTGATAGTAAAACTCATTATCTTATATAATTACTATTCTTATTGTCCATAGTTTTATGAAATGTTATATACAAGAAATAAAACTAGTATTATGTTTGATTGATGATCATGTTTTATCGATCATGTGTAATGGATATAAATCGTATCATACACATTAGGATATATTGTATCCGACGTGATCCGAAAAAAAAGAAGTAATACTCCATGGTTCTATAAGTCACAAATATTACTTCCTCAACACTATTTCGGGGATCCTTAGACCTTATGTATTCATTGTTTCCAGCATGAATGGAGTTACGTTTTAACTCGACCGAACGTTACTTTTAATCGAGTAATTAATACAACCGATGATCGGATGTAGTATTCTATCATGGCTTGAATGTGAGAGATATTTTAAGGGGATTTGTCCGTCTTTTATTGGAGAGAGATATCGTGGGCCCTTCGATAGGGAAGACTGTTTAAATGTCTGACCGTGCTCAAATGTATTAATAAAGTGGTTATAAATATTATATGTTGGAACAGTCTACCTGGAGATTGAGTACAAATATAATTAAGCTTTACAAGGGTGACAACATCCACGCCTTATGCTTAATTTTGATATCGTGAGACAAAATGATTGAATTGTGGATTGAGATAAGGTAATCGTTCCACCGATCATTCATTCACTCAGGGCAGTCACAATGCCCTGCTATGGACCGCTCTTGACTTATGGATACATACTCTACTAAGTATGTTTTCATTACCATTGTGAAATTAACCTATAGGGTCACACGCACATACGAGTTAAGAAGCTTTATGCTTAGATTCAATGAATCCAGAATGTGTCTAAATTCATTGTATCTGGCATTTATTTTCTAAGAATAATAAAATATTATTATTTCAATTAGAGATAAAATATGGGATAATTTCGTTTTTTTGTTGTTGCTGGGAGTACATGGTATTTATTACGCAATAAAAACTCCCTCTACCAAAAGAGGTTGGGATTATGATGAAGAACCTTGATAACTTGTATCAAGATCCAACAAGAAGGTTGAATTTAGGATCTTTCTCTTCTTGAAATTAGTTTACGGGGGAATATAATCAAACTTGCTATAGAAGAAACACTACCTAAATAAGTGGACAACATGTCCCTTATTCTAGCACCACTCGGCCTTAACTAAGATAAAAAACTTTAAAAATAATAAATATAAAGCTGCAAATTAATTAAAGTCTAGAATACACTTTAATGTACAAAGTTCTTAAGATACCCTTTAGCCACTTTGTTGATTTGGTCCATGAATGACACTTTCCAAAGTAATGAGGTTGACTTGAATATCATCTTGTAAGCTTAGATTGGCTTCCTCCTTAGCTTTAACTTCACGGATGTATGTAGACATAGCTTGTTTAACCCTCTTTATCCTTCCTCTTGTCATTGGACCTTGAATATTTATTAAGGGGTCTTTTGTGTAGGGCAGCCCCTTAGATGTGTCCTCATCATTCCCTCCCCCTTGAAAAGGATTCGTCCTCGAATGATCATCATCATCATCATAATCTGGATCAAAATCAAAAGGGGACAAGTCAGAAACATTGTAAATAGAACTTACACCATACTCACCTTTCAAATCTAGCTTGTAAGCATTGTCATTTATCTTGGCAACTACTTGAAAGGGTCTATCTCCTCTTGGGTGTAACTTAGACTTTCTTTCATTAGGAAATCTTTCTTTCCTAAGATGCAACCAAACCCAATCGCCAACTTCAAAAGATATATGTTTGCGGCCTTTATTGGCATGATTTGCATAAGTAGCATTCTTCTTTGCAATTTGAGCTTGAACTTGTTGATGAAGTCTTTGAATATATTCTGCCCTAGAATCACCTTCTACAGTAAAATACTCATCAACAGGTAAAGGAGTTAGACATAAAAGGGTTAGGGGTTAAACCCATAAACAACTTCAAAATGAGAGTTATTAGTAGTAGAATGTAAAGTCCTATTATATGCAAATTCAAAAATAGGTAAACAATCTTCCTACCTTTTTAAGTTCTTTTGAATAAGTTCTCTAAGTAGAACACCTAAAGTTCTATTTGTTTTCTCGGTTTGGCCATCGGTTTGTGGGTGACTTGATGTAGAAAATAACAATTTGGTTCCCAACTTACTCCATAATGTCTTTGTAAGTCCTAAGGGCGAACGGACTCGGTTTTTGAGAATGGACAAACACTTGATGTTGTGTCTAATGTTTTATATCTTTGTGATAGAATATCGGAACTTAAAATGGAAGCTCTAAGTACTTCAATCAAGCCATGATCAAGATTCAAAGCTATACTTAAAGGCGCATCTCGTCGAGATTGAAGATTGAAGACTTAGGTTTGGTTAGGATAGCTTTGTCTTTATAAGTCGTTTAACTTATAAGCTCTAACCAATGCTCTCATGAACATAAGCTCTACACTCAAGTCTTGCATGTTTTCATAAACACGTTTTCAAAAGGCTAAAGTTTCAAAATGATTCTCATATGTGTTCATATCTCAAAAGCCTTTGATTTCAAAGTATAAGTATTTTAAAACGGTTTTCTAAATGCTCTTACTTATTACATATTGAGAAAACCTTTTAGACTTCAATAGATTTCAAAACGTGTGAATTATCAACATCTCTCATACTCAGGAAGGTCGGATCATCCGAGCTTTCCTCGGATCAACCGAAGAGAAACAGAGAGTTGAACATTTTGGAAGCTGCTTGGGTCGGTCAACCGAGGACCAGGTCGGTCGACCGAGGTCTTCTTCGGCTCAACCGAAGTATGGTTAGGCTCAACCGAGGCTAGCTTCGGTCATCCGAGGTCTGTGTTCGGTCAACCGACCTCTGCGAGAACTAGCCGTTATTTGACCGTTGCAGAGTCGTTTTTCAGCCTATTTTGAAATGTATAAATACTCCAAAGCTAGAGAATGACCAAAAACACTTGCACATCAAAGTTTCATTGATTTCTTATCAAGTCTAAACACCTTCATAGCAAAAACACTTCATTTCCATGATCTAAATCATTCAAATGTGTTATTTCAAAAAGCAAGACAAAGAGTGGAATTCATATGTTCTAAAGAGCCAACAATTCTTGTACTTCAAAGGCATATATCTTTCACTTAGAAGAGTGAACAACCTTGTTATTTAACCCATCTTATTCCCTTTCTTAGTGATAGGGTTAATCTTGTAAAATTCCTACTTTGTGTGGGCAAGTAACTCTTAGTGTGTTTGTGTATTGTGGTTGTGTTGTAAAACTCTTAGTGAGTTAGCCACAATTGTAAAAAGTCTTCTTAGTGAAGTTGTTGCAAATCCTTGGGTGCGGCTCAAGGTAGTGGATGTAGATTCTGAGTGAATCGAACCACTCTAAATCCTTTGTCTTGTGTTTGGTTTTTAGTTTTTGCTTTTGTTCATCTTGTTCAAACTCTCACTAGCATTGAATAGATTCGAAAAAAAGTTTGCAAGATCGACTAAAACCCAATTCACCCCCCCTTGTGTTTTACTGGTCTTCCAAAAGTAACTTAGGAATTTGACATATCTATCACTCACAATGAGTCTTTGGAACTTTCATGTAGCCGAATGATCTCCTTCATGAATAAATCCTCTACATGACTTGCATCACTTGTTTTCGTGCAAGAAATAAAGTGAGCCACTTTAGAAAGAGATCTACAACAACCATAATACTATCCATACCTCTTTTTTTATCTCGGCAATCAAATGATAAAATCCATAGAAACATCAATACATATTGAGGATGGGATACGTAAAGGCATGTATAATCCGTGAGCTTTGCTTGTACTTTTAGCCTGTTTACACTTAAAACAAAGTTCACAAAATTTTATGATATCTCTTGTTAGCCCTAAGGGCGATCAAACTCGGTTTTTGATAATGGACAAACACTTGATGTTGTGTCTAATGTTTATATCTTTGTGATAGAATATTGGAACATATATTGGAAGCTCTAAGTACTTCAATCAAGCCATGATCAAGATTCAAAGTCGTATTATTCAAGGCTCATCTTTCAAGATTGAAGATTGAAGACTTAGGTTTGGTTAGATTAGCTTTGTCTTTATAAGTCTTTATCTTAGAAAGCTCTAACCAAAGATCTCATGAACATAAGCTCTACACTCTAGTCTTGCATGTTTTCATAAACACGTTTTCAAAAGGCTTAAGTTTCAAAATGATCTTTACATGTGTTCTTATCCAAAAAGCCTTTGATTTCATAGATAAGTCTTTTAGAAAAGTTTTCCAAGTGTTCTTACTTGTTACCTTTTGGGAAAACCTTTTAGACTTTAAAAGACTTCAAAAGATTTCAAAACGTGTGAAAAATCAGCTTGGAAGTTCGGTCAACCGAGCTCAAGCTCGGATCAACCGAGCAGAAACTGAGAGGGTTGAAAGTGTGGTTCGGTCGACCTTTTGTCAACTTCGGTCGACCTAAGGTCTTGGTCGGTCGACCGACCTTGGTTCGGTTCAACCGAAGCTTGCTTCGGTCATCCGAAGTGCTCTGTTCGGTCAACCGAACTCTGCGATTTCTAGCCGTTATTTGACCGTTGGAGACTCGATTTTTAGCCTATTTTGAAATGTATATATACTCCAAAGCTAGAGAATCATTCCAAGACTTGCAAATACATTTTACATTGATTTCTTATCAAGTCTAAACACTCACAAAGTAAATGCTCTTCATTTCTATGATATAAATCATTCAAGAGCAATCTTTCAAAAGCAAGACAAAGAGTGGAATTCATATGTTCAAAAGAGCTTAAACATTCTTGTACTTCAAAGGTATATTTCTCACTTATAAGAGTGATCAATCTTGTTCTTTAAACATTCAATTCCCTTTCTAAGTGATTGGGTAATTCTTGTAAAAGTCCTACTTTGTGTGGGCAATTTGTAAAGTCCTACTTAGTGCGGGCAAGCTCTTAGTGAGTTTTTCATTGTGTGGTTGTGTTGTAAAACTCTTAGTGAGTTAGCCACATTTGTAAACATTCTTCTTAGTGAAGTTGTTTGAAATCCTTGGGTGCGGCTCAAGGTAGTGGACGTAGATTCTAAGTGAATCGAACCACTCTAAATCCTTTGTCTTGTTATTGGGTTTTGCTTTAGCTTTTGTTCATTTTGTTCAAACTCTCATTAGCATTGCAAAGATTCAAAAAAGTATACAAGATTAGTTAAAACCCAATTCAACCCCCCTCTTGTGTTTTACATCTCTTTTCATCTTGAGCCAAAAGATGTGTTCTTGCAATATTTCTAAAGTTTTTACAATTCCAAAAAAGCCACATTAAGCCGCTACAATGTGTTTCCCTAACAAGTAAATCTCAAATTGAACAAGATGGAATACACAATTTATTCTCTTTGAACAAAAAGCCATTAAATCTATAAAAATCCTTTCGAGCCGAGAGCTCACATGCTTGATATAAAGCTGAAAATCATTATCATGTTCATATAAAGCTTTAATATGTTCAAAACCTAGGAATTTAGCATGCATGACCGAAACTAAAGTGTACCTTCTAGATAGAGCATCGACTACAATGTTTTCCTTACATTTCTTGTACTTAATGATGTAGGGAAAAGTATCAATAATGGAAACCCATTTAGCATGCCTTTTGTTCAACTTACTTTGCCCTTTTAGATATTTGATGGATTCATGGTTCATATGTATAACAAACTCCTTTGGAATCAAGTAATGTTGCCATGTCTCCAAAGCTGTAACAATTGCATACAACTCCTTGTCATAAGTTGAATAATTAAGTGTAGGTCCACTTAATTTGTCACTAAAGTACGCAATGGCTTGTTTTTTTGGTGCAAAAAAGCTCCAATACCTATTCCTGAAACATCACATTCAACTTCAAAAGTTAAATAAAAAATAGGTAAAACAAGTTTAGGAGAAGTAAGTAAAGCTTCTTGTTGCGGCTCAATCCAAGAAAAGGGGATGTCCTTCTTCGCAACTTCATTTAAAGGGGCAGCAATAGTACTAAAATCACGTACAAAACGTCTATAGAAAACTAGCTAACCTATGAAAAGATCTTACTTGGCTTTCATTTGTTGGTGTTAGCCATTCCATGATAGCTTTGATTTTGGCCGGATCAACACCAATTCCTTGAGAACTCACAATATATCCAGGAAAGTTTGGCTTGCATTTGTTGGTGTCGACCATTCCATGATAGCTTTGATTTTAGCCGGATCAACACTAATTCCTTGAGAACTCACAATATATCCAAGAAAGTAAAAGACACACTTTTCAAGCTTAGCATACAAAGTTTTCTCCTTTAAGATAGTAAAAACAGTTCTAAGATGTTCAACATGCTCTTCCAAATTTTTACTATAAACAAGTATATCATCAAAGTAAACTACAACAAATTTTCCAAAACAATATCGAAATATGTAGTTCATTAATCTCATGAAAGTACTTGGTACATTAGTAAGATCAAAAGGCATGACAATCCATTCATATAAACCATATTTAGTCTTAAATGCAGTTTTTCATTTATCTCCTTCTTTCATTCTAATTTGGTGATATCCTTGAGTTAGATCAATTTTAGAAAATATCTCAGCACCATTTAACTCTTCAAGCATATCATCTAAACGTGGTATAGGATGTCTATATTTAATGGTTATTTTATTAATAGCTCGACAATCCGTACACAATCTAAAAGTTCCTTCCTTTTTAGGCACTAATATAACAGGACTAGCACAAAGACTTACAGATTCTCTTACCTATTCTTTCTCAAGAAGTAAATCAACTTGCCTTTGAATTTCACGAGTTTCATCCGGATTTTCTCTATAAGTCGGTCTATTTGGAAGAATGGATCCTGGGATGAAGTCGATTTGATATTCAATTCCCCTAATTGGAGGAAGACCTTTCGGCAACTCCTTGGGAAATACATCTTTGAATTCCTACAAAAGATAAAAAAAAATAAAAAATATTAGGTAGAGAAGAAGAATATAGCTTAAAAGTGTTAGGGGGACAGAGAGTTTTGGCTCCTTTGAAAATATGCGGAGCGGATAACTGCTGAAAGCATCTAAGTAGTAAGCCCACCCCAAGATGAGTGCTCTCCTATTCCGACTTCCCCAGAGCCTCCGGTAGCATAGCCGAGATAGCGACGGGTTCTCTGCCCCTGCGGGGATGGAGCGACAGAAGTTTTGAGAATTCAAGAGAAGGTCACGGCGAGACGTTCACGGGTTTATAAATAAACCCTCTTTTCTCACTTTTGAGCACATTCCTTTTTCTCACATTAGGCTCGGCTTTTGCATAATTTTTTACCTCTTTTTTTACCTCATCTTTGAAAAGCTTATCATTCCCAAAGATTTCATCTTGCCTTGAAGAACCTCCCTGTTGAGACATGATTACTAAAAAACAGTTAAATTGTTAGATAGGAAAAAAATTCACTCAATATTCCAACAATACTTGTAAAAAGAATTTCAACTCTATATGACTTTAAAGATGAAAGCCAAAAATTAAAGGTCTATTTGGTTGGGTTGAGACAAAGCTGAAAAATAGAGGAATAGAAATCCTAGACCTAAACAAATAGCTTAAAGAAAGAAAATAAAGAGTAATCTTGAAAATCCTAGACCTAACAAGAAAACAAGATACCTTTTAGTTATCCTTTTGTGTTTAGGAAAAAAAAGATCTCAATCTTTTAAGCTTCTTGAATCCTTTCTTTCTTTCTTTTTTTGTAACCTTTTTTTTGGCCGAATGGTATCAGGAATTGAGACTCTAATGCTTGTCAATTCTTGAATTGTATTGTATGTCACGACCCAAAAGAAAAAGGTGCCAAATTTTGCCAATTCTTGAACCTAGACTATGATGTATGTGGTTCAAGAAGTTTGCTTTATGGCTTATGTTCACTATATAACACTCGGCCTTGTATTATTATTTTTTTGGACCTTTGATCCATTTTTTTTATCCAAGCAAACAAGAAAATTTTATCAAGAAAGCAATTAAAGATACATAAAGAAAGAGATCAACCTTGAGCTCTGATACCAACTGATGAAGAATATTGATAACTTGTATCAAGATCCAACAAGAATGTTGAATTTCGGATCTTTCTCTTCTTGAAATTAGTTTACGGGGGAATATAATCAACGCAACACACGGTAGTTTGACTATCAATGGTGGCTGAAACACCACAATAAGCGAACTAGACTTATTGATTAGTAGCTCAAGACCGAATAAAAAATCGAAATATAAGTTCAATTCACAAGTATCTAAGGAATAACCTTACCAAATATCATATATCTAACTTCATAATAAAGGTGGCCGAATTCCTCTTTATATAGAGGTGGAATTCGTCTATGTATCCGTACAATGCAAGAGTCCTATTTGAATTAGGGCTCTTTAGTCTCTGGAATAATAAAACTTGTTATAAAAGAATCACTACCTAAATAAATGGACAACATGTCCTTTATTCGAGCACCACTAGCACCACTCGGCCTTAACTAAGATAAAAGACTTTAAAATAATAAATATAAAGCTTAAAACTAATTAAAGTATAGAATAGACTTTAATGTACAAAGTTCCTAAGATACCTTTTAGCCACTTTGTTGATTTGGTCCGTGAATGACACTTTCCAAAGTAATGAGGTTGAATTGAATATCATCTTGTAAGCTTAGCTTGGCTTCCTCCTTAGCTTTCACTTCACGGATGAATATAGACATAGCTTGTTTAACCCTCTTTATCCTTTCTCTTGTCATGGGACCTTGAATATTTATTCGGGGGGTCCTTTGTGTAGGGTAGCCCCTTAGATGTGTCCTCATCGATTACGTGGGAGTTTGTTTTTCGAGACAAACTCTCACGCCTTTATATACTTCTCTTTGGACAAAACCTAGAGTACGCTTTTTCTCGATAGCAAAATAATTACCATGAAAATATTCCGCCATCCTTTCTCTCTTTGTTTTCAGAACTAAGAAAATTGAAGAGCTAGCACTCGCTGCTCGTTTCGTCGCGTGGATACCGGTAGAGAGAGAATCCAAAAAGGGACAGCTTCTTAAGGTAGTTGCGCAGAATCGTTGCCGAATCAGAAAAGAAATCTGAAAATTGTAAGTTTCTTTTCATTCTTATTCGGTTCTTATAGTATTAACGGATTCTTCCGGGGACGATTCATAGATTTCATATGTATATTTCAGCCTATGAATCCCTACAACCGCTACCAAGGCATTGTAGAATCCACTTGAAGCTCGTGCCATGGAGTCTTGCATTTCATGTATCTTCTCCTCATAGAATTCTTCTTGCTATAGCATCTTCAATGTGGTAGCATTGCACCTTTGAGGTTCATGGAATGTAGGTGTGAGTTAAAGATGCTATCATCAAAACACAAGCTCACACAAACATGAGAACTTCTCAATGATTTGTTATCATCAAAACTAGATTGATAACATCTTCCCTTAGGGCTTACAATCTCCCCCTTTTTATGAGATAAAATATTGATGCAAATAGGAATAAAGTAACAAAAGAATAAATGCAAAAAAGCACATAATATCAAGAACACGAGATAAGGATGCAAATCATCAAGTTAAGTAGATGGTATGAAAAAACATTCTACTCCACCTCTTTTAAAGAATCCTTTATCTTTCCCATTTTTTAAAGTTCTTTAGCTTTCTCCTTTTGTAAAACTATTGTATTTTCTTTCATGTGATGAAATATTAAAGCATGAATTCCATTATTAGTGTTTTAATTACGACTGTGGAAATGTAATAAAATATAATAACATACTTAGATAGTTATGTAATTGTTACATTGAACTATTCTAAAATGTCCCTAGTCAATCATTATTGTGGAATTTTGAGGAAAACAATAATGTGTTGAGACTAGTATGCATTGTGATTAAATATGGAGATATTAAGTCAAACACATATCTATTTGATACTAGACTGACCCACTTATAAGAACATTACATGGATTGTGTATAAATGTCAACAATGTTCTCATAATGATTTTGTTTGTATATGAATCCTTCGACTTGAGATAACACAAGATTTCCCATGGAAAATGGTATCAAACGCTAACTAGATGGAGTGAGACAAATTCATGGCCATGAACAAATGAATTAATATGAGATATTAATGTCATTTGATTAGTCTACTCGGGAATCAATAAACTGGTTGATTGAACTATACAAGTGTGACATTCTCCATGACTTATGTTCAATCTAGATATCGAGGACAAAGTGATTAATACAAAAATATCATAATTGTGATTACTTGAATCACCAGACTATTTTCGAATTGGGAGTAATGATGTGTTGTTGGATACCTCTCATTACTATTGACAATTGTTGTCACATCCAACATAGCAAATACCTAAAGGGTCACACACTATAATCAACTAGATTGGGCTTGTTGGATTTTACATTTGATATAGGTGCTCAATTAGATTGGGCAGGCTCAATTGGATTGGGCAAAACCAGACCTAGTCGACCGAGAGCTGCCTCGGGTCGACCGAACTGGTTTGTCACTCCAGTCGACCAGACCAGTTGGACCAGGTCAAAATCGGCACATGTCTTGTTTGAGCGTGTGTGTGTATATGTTAAGGGGGTAGTGGGAAGAGAAATGTGTGAGTGTGGAGTTAGTGAGTGATTGCACTAACACCACTAGATGAAGTGTTCATCAAAACACAAAATTTCCCTCCCACCATTCCATTACACTCTAGCCGAAATTAAGAGAGTAATATTCTCTGAAATTTTGCTCTCTAAGATGCACCCTCTTGAACACAAAAAGAGAAAGAAGAACTATTTTTCTTATCTCTAAATTCCGGTTTGTATTTCTATATCAACGAAGCTCACAAAGATTGTAGTCAACGTTTGTAGCTCTCGTGACTAGCATCACAAGCACAACGAACAAGCTCAAGGTTGATCGGTGTGGATACCGGTAGAGACGGGAGTCCGAAGGTTGTCGTTGGTGAATCAAAGTAGAATGATCCGCATTATTCGATTAGATCGAAAAAGGTTTAATTCCTATCACAATGTACTGGTTCTTTCTCGTGAGTGGATCCTTTAAAAGAACGAAATCCCATTTTATTTCCGCTGCTTTTATGTGGGGATTATGAATTTTTCCTTTCAAATAGTATCAGAGCCTATCACGAAAACCCAATTACTTTGTTTATGTGTTATCGTTCTTTTAGTAGATGGGTAATGCATGTCATAGGATGTTATATAACTTTGTACATCATCTGTGAAGTTGTTCAAGTGTCAAACGAATCTCGTAACGAATTGTAGATTCGTGTTTTTGGGTGTTTTCTATTTTCTGGAAATAATTCTTTCGACCGAAAGAGGTTCGCGGCAGACTGGATATGTTCTAGAAAAAGAGATTTTTCTAGTGCCTAGAATTTGGTTGACCGGTGAACCATCACGGTCGACCGAGGCTACCGGTCGACCGAGGCTAGTCTGCTTTCAGGTCGGTCGATCAATAATGTTCGGGGTCGACCGTGGTGACCTATTTTTACACTTGTTTTTGGTTACTCGCCTTATCGCGGTCGACCGGGAGTATGGTCCAGGGTTGATCGGAAAGGGGCAGACTGTGTGTAATTGCACTTTTAGCATGATTGTCGTGCTATTTGAGCATGGTGCATAGTAATAGCCTTTTACCCAATGGCTTTTATTATAATACGACTTGCGTGTACGTGCCTTATCTATTTATTCTTGTTGTAAATTTAGTATCGAATGTACCTCGAGAATTCTTTCAATTATGTAAAAGTATAGAATATGATTTTATATTTTTTCAAATGCAATAAATGATGAAGAAAGGCGTCCATCAGATAATGGAAATCACAAGGAGGCGGAAGAAAATAGATAGGTTTTATTGCTTTTCCACCTTTAGATTGACCTAGGATTTTCTGTTAGCTCGAAAAATCCCTATATGGGTTATTACTATGTCACGATTTTATTTACTACTTTATGCACTTCGCATGTGATACCTATTTCATGATTTACAGCTTTTATAGCATGTTAATTTAGAAGTATAATCAGATTATACACCGTTTGGTGGGACAATTTAAAAATCCCTCAATTTTAAATATTAAGTCTATTGCCTTCCAAGCGGGGCCCTCGTCAATGCCTAAATCGACAGTAGTGTGAACTCCCGAGTGGAATAAGCGCCAGTCTATTTGGGTGAGGCACAAATGATAAGTTAGTGATATCCGTCGGTCAACCTTGGGTCATACTTAACCGGATTACCTCAATGGTTGAGAATCTGAAGGCAAAAGGGTTAAGATGCATATTTATGTACTGAGGGTAATCGCTACCTACTTAACCAACCAAGAGTCACATAATTAATGTGATTAGCCAATGTTGCTTACCTAAAGCGTCTTCTTGAGTATAGTAGCCAAAGTCTGCCTTGAGAATGATGAAATATGGATCTTGGTCCTACTAGAAAATTTTGAACTCTCCGAATGAATACTTGAGGGTTATTCATTTGAAGAAATAGTAGGAGAATCATTAAATACAATCCTTTTAATGATTGTAAAATATGACAACGAAAATTTTGCGAACTCTTCTCTATAGATATAATGGCAAGTCTCAATCTTTGCATCAAACTCTTTATCATTGCGACTATCCTTGAGAATGAAACACTTGAGGGAGGAAACTCCGTAAGCCCTAAGGGCGAACGAACTCGTTTTTGATATTGGACAAACTTATGATGTTGTGTCTAATGATCTTAATCTTTGTGATAGAATATTGGAACTCTTGTAGGAAGCACTAAGTACTTCAATCAAGCCATGTTCAAGATTCAAAGTCATACTATTCAAGGCTCATCTATGAAGATTGAAGATTGAAGACTTAGGTTTGGAGGCAAGGAGGTTGGTTGGGAATTAGGGCTCTACAAAGAATCCCTAATGCAAATGGTGAAAGGAGTATTCTTACTAATGCTTTTAGCTTCCATGTTTACTTGGTTTATCTTATAAGCATTAGTCTTTACTCTTACTTGTTCGTATATCCTTTTGCCATGCTTCCATGTACTTAAATTGTCCATATTCTATCCTTTTACATCAAAGTTTGTCATAATCAAAAAGGGGGAGATTGTAAGCCCTAAGGGCGAACGAACTCTGTTTTTGATATTGGACAAACTTATGATGTTGTGTCTAATGATCTTAATCTTTGTGATAGAATATTGGAACTCTTGTAGGAAGCACTAAGTACTTCAATCAAGCCATGTTCAAGATTCAAAGTCATACTATTCAAGGCTCATCTATGAAGATTGAAGATTGAAGACTTAGGTTTGGTTAGTTGAGCTTTGTCGTCATTAGTCATAATCTTTAAAGCTCTAACCAAAGCTCTTATGAACATAAGCTTCTCACTCTAGTCTTGCATACATGATTTCATAAACACGTTTTCAAAAGGCAAAAGTTTCAAATGTGTTCTTATCCAAAAAGCCTTTGATTTCAAGTATAAGTCTTTTAGAAAAGTTTTCCAAGTGTTCTTATGTGTTACCTTTTGGGAAAACCTTTTAGACTTCAAATGATTTGAAAACAAGTGTTTAATCAACTTCTCTGAAAGCCCAGAAAGTCGGTCGACCGAGATTTTCTCGGATCAACCGAACAAAGTACTCGAGAGTTGAGTCTGTCTTGGTTCGGTCGACCAAGATCCGGTTCGGTCGACCGAGATGACCAAGGTCGGTCGACCGAGGTCCCAAGTAGGTCGACCGAAGTTTTCCTTCGGTCCACCGAGGCCTCGTGTTCGGTCAACCGAGGTGCACTCGTTACTAGCCGTTATTTGACCGCTCTGCAGTCGTTTTTCAGCGAGATTTCAAATGGTATAAATACTCCAAAGCTTTAGAATGACTCAAATACTTACAATAGACTTTGACAAACATTCTCATTGAAATCTTATCAAGTCTAAACACTTTCAAAGGAAAAACACTTCATTGACAAAGATCAAAATCTTTCAAAGGTGTTTCTTTCAAAAGCAAGACAAAGAGTGAACTTCTTATGTTCAAGAGCTACAATTGTTGTACTTCAAAGGTATTATATCTTTCACTTAGAAGAGTGAACTTCATTGTATTGAATTCCATCTTATTCCCTTTCTTAGTGATAGGGTTAATTTTGTAATAGACCTACTTAGTGTGGGCAAGTTCTTAGTGAGCTTTTGTTTGTGGTTGTGTTTGTAAAACTCTTAGTGAGTTAGCCACAATTGTAAAGTCCTACTTTGTGTGGGCATCTTCTTAGTGAAGTTTGTTGAAATCCTTGGGTGCGGCTCAAGGTAGTGGATGTAGATTCTAAGTGAATCGAACCACTCTAAATCCTTTGTCTTGTTGATTGGGTTTTTGCTTTAGCTTTCATTCATCTTGCTCAAGTTCTCACTTGCATTGATTAGTATTCGAAAAAAGTTAGCAAGATTAGTTAAAACCCAATTCACCCCCCTCTTGTGTTTTACAATTGGTATCGAGCCTCGTCTTCAATTTTAGTCTAACCACTAGAAGTAAAGATCATGGCCGGTATTTCCGCTTTAGCCTACCAAGAGGGTTCTTCTACAAATAGACCACCTCTCTTTGATGGAAACAACTATAATGCTTGGAAAAACCGATTCAAGATATATGTGTGCTCCATTGATTATTCTCTATGGCATATATTTGAAGAAGGTCCTTTTATTCCATTGAAGATTGTTGATGGTACTTTAATGTCAAAACCGGATAATGAGCTAAATGAAGTTGAGTCCAAGAAAATGACTCGAAATTATATGGCAATGAACATTCTAAGTTGTGCCTTGAATCCGGATGAGTACAACCGTGTTCGTGGAAGCAAATCGGCTCATGCTATGTGGAAAATGCTTGAAGTTACTCATGAAGGCACAAATCAAGTGAAAGAGTCAAAGTTGAATTTGCTAGTTAGAGAGTTTGAGCTATTCACCATGGAGCCAAATGAATCAATCAATGAGATGAATACAAGATTCACCAATGTGGTAAATGGTTTGAAGTCATATGGTAAAGATTACACTTTGGGTGAAATAAATAGGAAGATTCTCAACTCACTTCCCAAAAGTTGGGAAGGAAAAGCTCTAGTCATTGAAGAAGCCAAAGATTTGAAGACTTATCCAACGGAGGAGCTCATTGGTTCTCTTCTCACTTATGAGCTCACACACAAAAAAGAATGAGCATCTTGAAAGGGCAAAAGTGAGTGGTGCTTTAAAGGCTATTCTTGATGTCGATGATTCCAATGATTCAAGTGATGAAGAAGACATCAATGTAGATGATGAGACTATGGATTTAGTGGTAAAACGAATGAAAATGATGCTTTCCGGGAAAGGAAGAAAATTCCCTCAAAATAGAAGAGAACTAAATCCTTATGGGATGGAATGCTATGAATGTGGAAGCAATCAACATCTCTTAGGAAAGTGCCCAACCGCCAAAGCAAAGGGACTCAAGGAAGACAAAAAGAAAAAATTCTTCAAATCAAAGAATGCAAAGGGCATGCTATGCACATGGGATCAAGATGAGAGAGAAAATGAAGAAGGAGAGGAAAACTCAAATGTTTGCTTCATGGCTTTTGGTAATGAGGTACATCTTTCTCCCTCCCCTTCATGTTCTAATGATGATGATGATGAGGATGATCCTAATGAGCTTTTATATGATATGTATGAGCAAATGAAAAAATGTGCAAAGCAAAACAAAGAGATGAAGCTTAAAATTGAATCCTTGCTTGATGAAAGATCAAAGTTGATTAATGAAAATGAAAAATTGTATGATGATGTTAAATGCTTGAAATGTGAAAATGAAAATCTTATTACTACTTGCAAAACATCTTCATTACAATACAAAGAAGCATGTGATAAAATGTCATCTCTTGAATGTCAACTTGTTGAATTTGATAGTTTGAAAATCAAAATTGTTGAGCTTACTTCACTAGTTGACAAGTTCTCCAAAGGAACACAAAAGCTTGATCATATTCTTGATATGCAACGTGCTTCACATGATAGACATGGTCTTGGTTATAATGCTAATCACTTTGATCATGCTAGCTTTTCTAAGTTGCCTAAGAATAACTTTGTGCATGCTAGTTCCTCACATAGGCAAAATAGATATTATGAGCATGTTCACAAATCTTCTAAGCCACACACTTGTTGCACTTATTGTGGAAAACATGGTCATTCTAGTGTTAGATGCCATGTGAAGAAGAAGATTGAAAAAAGGGGTAAAAAGCTGTTTGGAAAGTTAAACGTTTTTTTAACTAACCCCCATGGACCCAAACAAAAGTGGGTACCAAAAGCTACTCTTCCCTTGATCTTATAAGTTCTTATAAGTTAGATGTATGCCACCAAGCTTCAATGGACTTGATTCAAAAAGAAGTGGCATTGGGGAGAAGTAAAAGGAGATGTGCCAAAAGAAGAAATTCAAAAGCACTCCTCAACACTTGGTTTCTCAAAGCTCAAATGACAATCAATTGGAGAACCAAGTTGGTTAGATAATAAGAGCAAAGCATCAAGTGATGACAAGAGCCAAAGTGTCAATCCAATGTCTTCATCACTTGGTAAGAAAGCAAAGGTATCAAAATCACCTTCTCATAACACTTTGATTAATGAGTTAAGTGTTTTTTGATATATATACATGCTTGCTCTTATATAAATGTTGCATCTCACATGCTTAAATTCAATAATTATATAGATGACCTTTAGCATGCTCTTGTTTATTCATGTCTATTGAGCTAAGGTATCTATGAGATGTAGCATATGCAACTTGATTGATTCTTGTTTTGTTATGTCATATTCATTTAAGAATCTATCTAGTTGTTTTGGTTTTTGATAACCATGATCCTTAAGCATATATATGTTACTTGATAATATTGAGCTAATCATGAAGGACCTTTAAAAAGGTACCAAATTTGTCATCAAGAATTCCTTGTAGGTAACAAAGAGTTTTATCCTTCAAGAAGAAGATATGAACTACAAGGAATGGCACAAGTGAGCTAAGATTCCAAGAAAAGAGTCAAATGCTAAGGATTACAAAATTGTGATGATCAATGAAAGTGATCACACAAAAGGCCTCAATGGACTTGTTGATAAATAAGATCTACCAAAATGGTAAGAAGTCCAAGCTCAAAGAGCGTTGAGGTACAAGGCTTAACTCATCCTTTGATTAGTGGTCATTATGTTGTTTTTTGATCCTTATGAGCTATAACATTCCTATATGATGAGTTTAGTTAAATGGCTAAGAAGTATTTGCTCATTCAATTTTCAACTTGCATGATCACTTTGTGGATTGTTAGTGCGAGTAGTTTAGGATATACTTCTAGTCCTTGTAAGTCAAAGAGAGTTTGTGCATTTTTGCTTATGGTTTATGTACATCATATTTTGCTTGTCAATATGCTTATTGTTCATTCCAAACTTGACAAGAATGATGATTTAAAAGCATAAACTTGATTATTGAAACTCTCTGTTTTTATGTGCATGGGTTCTTTTATCTTGATATTGTGTCTTGTGTTCTACTTATAAGATCTTAATTGCTTAAAGTACAAACACAATCACAATTGGTATCAATATCTTCAAGAATGCACATACCATATCTCTTTGGTGCTTGATCCTCATTTACATATGTTTAACATGATGTGCTTGATCTTTATCATCCTTGATCATCATGTTAAAATGTTGCATCATTTAGAGATATTAACACTTGTTGGCTTGGTTTCTCTTCTTTCATATCCTTTAGCCAATATGTGTTAGTTATTTTGGGAGTTACACATGTTATACATGTTCATACTCTAACATGTGTTCTTCTTAAATAACCATGAGATCATAGTCTTTACAATTGGTATTCATATCCTTTGTGATCTCATTAGAGTTGTTGGTTAGGCTTGCTTCTAGAGTTGATTTAGCTAACCATTAACTTATTGGAGGAATGTACTTGAAGTGTCATCTTATACTTCCTCTAAATCTTTTTGGTTGCAATACATATGCTTAACTTATGTATTTAAGGTATTGTCACCAACTCGTGTTAGCTATATTCTCATATGTGTTTCACAATTGATATCAATGTGTTTATATGTTTTACTATTGGTATTCAACTTGTTTCCATCTCAAATAGCTAACATGGTATGTTTTTGATAAAAGGGGAGATTGTACTTTAAAGTGTTATTCCTTATCTTTTTTTTGTCTTAGCTTCACAACAAGCATGTGTATCCCTTTTCCACCACCAAAGCGGACCTTAAAGTCGCTCGGTAGTTGTTATGCTAGAATTTTATGGTTATTACATACTCTTGTTGTTGGATGAATTCAAGCTTTGGTTATTAGCATGTTCCCATGTTCTTAAGCTGTTTTATTTTATTTGGTGTTTGAAATCTTTTTGATTATGCCAAAGGGGGAGAAATTAAAGGGAGTTATCTTTACATGCTTCTAGCTTGAATGTAGAAAAGGGGAAAAGATATCTAGGGAGCCTTCTTAACATGTTTCTATCTATATTGTATCTTTTCACCCGGCATGTTTTGAGGGGGAGCTTTTATATGTTTGTATATATCTTATGTCTCAAAACTTGCCTTTTGATGGAAGGAAGGAGGCAAGGAGGTTGGTTGGGAATTAGGGCTCTACAAAGAATCCCTAATGCAAATGGTGAAAGGAGTATTCTTACTAATGCTTTTAGCTTCCATGTTTACTTGGTTTATCTTATAAGCATTAGTCTTTACTCTTACTTGTTCGTATATCCTTTTGCCATGCTTCCATGTACTTAAATTGTCCATATTCTATCCTTTTACATCAAAGTTTGTCATAATCAAAAAGGGGGAGATTGTAAGCCCTAAGGGCGAACGAACTCTGTTTTTGATATTGGACAAACTTATGATGTTGTGTCTAATGATCTTAATCTTTGTGATAGAATATTGGAACTCTTGTAGGAAGCACTAAGTACTTCAATCAAGCCATGTTCAAGATTCAAAGTCATACTATTCAAGGCTCATCTATGAAGATTGAAGATTGAAGACTTAGGTTTGGTTAGTTGAGCTTTGTCGTCATTAGTCGTAATCTTTAAAGCTCTAACCAAAGCTCTTATGAACATAAGCTTCTCACTCTAGTCTTGCATACATGATTTCATAAACACGTTTTCAAAAGGCAAAAGTTTCAAATGTGTTCTTATCCAAAAAGCCTTTGATTTCAAGTATAAGTCTTTTAGAAAAGTTTTCCAAGTGTTCTTATGTGTTACCTTTTGGGAAAACCTTTTAGACTTCAAATGATTTGAAAACAAGTGTTTAATCAACTTCTCTGAAAGCCCAGAAAGTCGGTCGACCGAGATTTTCTCGGATCAACCGAACAAAGTACTGAGAGTTGAGCTGTCTTGGTTCGGTCGACCAAGATCTGGTTCGGTCGACCGAGATGACCAAGGTCGGTCGACCGAGGTCCCAAGTAGGTCGACCGAGTTTTCCTTCGGTCCACCGAGGCCTGTGTTCGGTCAACCGAGGTGCACTGTTACTAGCCGTTATTTGACCGTTCCAGTCGTTTTTCAGCGAGATTTCAAATGGTATAAATACTCCAAAGCTTTAGAATGACTCAAATACTTACAATAGACTTTGACAAACATTCTCATTGAAATCTTATCAAGTCTAAACACTTTCAAAGGAAAAACACTTCATTGACAAAGATCAAAATCTTTCAAAGGTGTTTCTTTCAAAAGCAAGACAAAGAGTGAACTTCTTATGTTCAAGAGCTACAATTGTTGTACTTCAAAGGTATTATATCTTTCACTTAGAAGAGTGAACTTCATTGTATTGAATTCCATCTTATTCCCTTTCTTAGTGATAGGGTTAATTTTGTAATAGACCTACTTAGTGTGGGCAAGTTCTTAGTGAGCTTTTGTTTGTGGTTGTGTTTGTAAAACTCTTAGTGAGTTAGCCACAATTGTAAAGTCCTACTTTGTGTGGGCATCTTCTTAGTGAAGTTTGTTGAAATCCTTGGGTGCGGCTCAAGGTAGTGGATGTAGATTCTAAGTGAATCGAACCACTCTAAATCCTTTGTCTTGTTGATTGGGTTTTTGCTTTAGCTTTCATTCATCTTGCTCAAGTTCTCACTTGCATTGATTAGTATTCGAAAAAAGTTAGCAAGATTAGTTAAAACCCAATTCACCCCCCTCTTGTGTTTTACAATTGGTATCGAGCCTCGTCTTCAATTTTAGTCTAACCACTAGAAGTAAAGATCATGGCCGGTATTTCCGCTTTAGCCTACCAAGAGGGTTCTTCTACAAATAGACCACCTCTCTTTGATGGAAACAACTATAATGCTTGGAAAAACCGATTCAAGATATATGTGTGCTCCATTGATTATTCTCTATGGCATATATTTGAAGAAGGTCCTTTTATTCCATTGAAGATTGTTGATGGTACTTTAATGTCAAAACCGGATAATGAGCTAAATGAAGTTGAGTCCAAGAAAATGACTCGAAATTATATGGCAATGAACATTCTAAGTTGTGCCTTGAATCCGGATGAGTACAACCGTGTTCGTGGAAGCAAATCGGCTCATGCTATGTGGAAAATGCTTGAAGTTACTCATGAAGGCACAAATCAAGTGAAAGAGTCAAAGTTGAATTTGCTAGTTAGAGAGTTTGAGCTATTCACCATGGAGCCAAATGAATCAATCAATGAGATGAATACAAGATTCACCAATGTGGTAAATGGTTTGAAGTCATATGGTAAAGATTACACTTTGGGTGAAATAAATAGGAAGATTCTCAACTCACTTCCCAAAAGTTGGGAAGGAAAAGCTCTAGTCATTGAAGAAGCCAAAGATTTGAAGACTTATCCAACGGAGGAGCTCATTGGTTCTCTTCTCACTTATGAGCTCACACACAAAAAGAATGAGCATCTTGAAAGGGCAAAAGTGAGTGGTGCTTTAAAGGCTATTCTTGATGTCGATGATTCCAATGATTCAAGTGATGAAGAAGACATCAATGTAGATGATGAGACTATGGATTTAGTGGTAAAACGAATGAAAATGATGCTTTCCGGGAAAGGAAGAAAATTCCCTCAAAATAGAAGAGAACTAAATCCTTATGGGATGGAATGCTATGAATGTGGAAGCAATCAACATCTCTTAGGAAAGTGCCCAACCGCCAAAGCAAAGGGACTCAAGGAAGACAAAAAGAAAAATTCTTCAAATCAAAGAATGCAAAGGGCATGCTATGCACATGGGATCAAGATGAGAGAGAAAATGAAGAAGGAGAGGAAAACTCAAATGTTTGCTTCATGGCTTTTGGTAATGAGGTACATCTTTCTCCCTCCCCTTCATGTTCTAATGATGATGATGATGAGGATGATCCTAATGAGCTTTTATATGATATGTATGAGCAAATGAAAAAATGTGCAAAGCAAAACAAAGAGATGAAGCTTAAAATTGAATCCTTGCTTGATGAAAGATCAAAGTTGATTAATGAAAATGAAAAATTGTATGATGATGTTAAATGCTTGAAATGTGAAAATGAAAATCTTATTACTACTTGCAAAACATCTTCATTACAATACAAAGAAGCATGTGATAAAATGTCATCTCTTGAATGTCAACTTGTTGAATTTGATAGTTTGAAAATCAAAATTGTTGAGCTTACTTCACTAGTTGACAAGTTCTCCAAAGGAACACAAAAGCTTGATCATATTCTTGATATGCAACGTGCTTCACATGATAGACATGGTCTTGGTTATAATGCTAATCACTTTGATCATGCTAGCTTTTCTAAGTTGCCTAAGAATAACTTTGTGCATGCTAGTTCCTCACATAGGCAAAATAGATATTATGAGCATGTTCACAAATCTTCTAAGCCACACACTTGTTGCACTTATTGTGGAAAACATGGTCATTCTAGTGTTAGATGCCATGTGAAGAAGAAGATTGAAAAAAGGGGTAAAAAGCTGTTTGGAAAGTTAAACGTTTTTTAACTAACCCCCATGGACCCAAACAAAAGTGGGTACCAAAAGCTACTCTTCCCTTGATCTTATAGGTTCTTATAAGTTAGATGTATGCCACCAAGCTTCAATGGACTTGATTCAAAAAGAAGTGGCATTGGGGGAGAAGTAAAAGGAGATGTGCCAAAAGAAGAAATTCAAAAGCACTCCTCAACACTTGGTTTCTCAAAGCTCAAATGACAATCAATTGGAGAACCAAGTTGGTTAGATAATAAGAGCAAAGCATCAAGTGATGACAAGAGCCAAAGTGTCAATCCAATGTCTTCATCACTTGGTAAGAAAGCAAAGGTATCAAAATCACCTTCTCATAACACTTTGATTAATGAGTTAAGTGTTTTTTGATATATATACATGCTTGCTCTTATATAAATGTTGCATCTCACATGCTTAAATTCAATAATTATATAGATGACCTTTAGCATGCTCTTGTTTATTCATGTCTATTGAGCTAAGGTATCTATGAGATGTAGCATATGCAACTTGATTGATTCTTGTTTTGTTATGTCATATTCATTTAAGAATCTATCTAGTTGTTTTGGTTTTTGATAACCATGATCCTTAAGCATATATATGTTACTTGATAATATTGAGCTAATCATGAAGGACCTTTAAAAAGGTACCAAATTTGTCATCAAGAATTCCTTGTAGGTAACAAAGAGTTTTATCCTTCAAGAAGAAGATATGAACTACAAGGAATGGCACAAGTGAGCTAAGATTCCAAGAAAAGAGTCAAATGCTAAGGATTACAAAATTGTGATGATCAATGAAAGTGATCACACAAAAGGCCTCAATGGACTTGTTGATAAATAAGATCTACCAAAATGGTAAGAAGTCCAAGCTCAAAGAGCGTTGAGGTACAAGGCTTAACTCATCCTTTGATTAGTGGTCATTATGTTGTTTTTTGATCCTTATGAGCTATAACATTCCTATATGATGAGTTTAGTTAAATGGCTAAGAAGTATTTGCTCATTCAATTTTCAACTTGCATGATCACTTTGTGGATTGTTAGTGCGAGTAGTTTAGGATATACTTCTAGTCCTTGTAAGTCAAAGAGAGTTTGTGCATTTTTGCTTATGGTTTATGTACATCATATTTTGCTTGTCAATATGCTTATTGTTCATTCCAAACTTGACAAGAATGATGATTTAAAAGCATAAACTTGATTATTGAAACTCTCTGTTTTTATGTGCATGGGTTCTTTTATCTTGATATTGTGTCTTGTGTTCTACTTATAAGATCTTAATTGCTTAAAGTACAAACACAATCACAATTGGTATCAATATCTTCAAGAATGCACATACCATATCTCTTTGGTGCTTGATCCTCATTTACATATGTTTAACATGATGTGCTTGATCTTTATCATCCTTGATCATCATGTTAAAATGTTGCATCATTTAGAGATATTAACACTTGTTGGCTTGGTTTCTCTTCTTTCATATCCTTTAGCCAATATGTGTTAGTTATTTTGGGAGTTACACATGTTATACATGTTCATACTCTAACATGTGTTCTTCTTAAATAACCATGAGATCATAGTCTTTACAATTGGTATTCATATCCTTTGTGATCTCATTAGAGTTGTTGGTTAGGCTTGCTTCTAGAGTTGATTTAGCTAACCATTAACTTATTGGAGGAATGTACTTGAAGTGTCATCTTATACTTCCTCTAAATCTTTTTGGTTGCAATACATATGCTTAACTTATGTATTTAAGGTATTGCCACCAACTCGTGTTAGCTATATTCTCATATGTGTTTCACAATTGATATCAATGTGTTTATATGTTTTACTATTGGTATTCAACTTGTTTCCATCTCAAATAGCTAACATGGTATGTTTTGATAAAAGGGGAGATTGTACTTTAAAGTGTTATTCCTTATCTTTTTTTGTCTTAGCTTCACAACAAGCATGTGTATCCCTTTTCCACCACCAAAGCGGACCTTAAAGTCGTCGGTAGTTGTTATGCTAGAATTTTATGGTTATTACATACTCTTGTTGTTGGATGAATTCAAGCTTTGGTTATTAGCATGTTCCCATGTTCTTAACTGTTTTATTTTATTTGGTGTTTGAAATCTTTTTGATTATGCCAAAGGGGGAGAAATTAAGGGAGTTATCTTTACATGCTTCTAGCTTGAATGTAGAAAAGGGGAAAAGATATCTAGGGAGCCTTCTTAACATGTTTCTATCTATATTGTATCTTTTCACCCGGCATGTTTTGAGGGGGAGCTTTTATATGTTTGTATATATCTTATGTCTCAAAACTTGCCTTTTGATGGAAGGAAGGAGGCAAGGAGGTTGGTTGGGAATTAGGGCTCTACAAAGAATCCCTAATGCAAATGGTGAAAGGAGTATTCTTACTAATGCTTTTAGCTTCCATGTTTACTTGGTTTATCTTATAAGCATTAGTCTTTACTCTTACTTGTTCGTATATCCTTTTGCCATGCTTCCATGTACTTAAATTGTCCATATTCTATCCTTTTACATCAAAGTTTGTCATAATCAAAAAGGGGGAGATTGTAAGCCCTAAGGGCGAACGAACTCTGTTTTTGATATTGGACAAACTTATGATGTTGTGTCTAATGATCTTAATCTTTGTGATAGAATATTGGAACTCTTGTAGGAAGCACTAAGTACTTCAATCAAGCCATGTTCAAGATTCAAAGTCATACTATTCAAGGCTCATCTATGAAGATTGAAGATTGAAGACTTAGGTTTGGAGGCAAGGAGGTTGGTTGGGAATTAGGGCTCTACAAAGAATCCCTAATGCAAATGGTGAAAGGAGTATTCTTACTAATGCTTTTAGCTTCCATGTTTACTTGGTTTATCTTATAAGCATTAGTCTTTACTCTTACTTGTTCGTATATCCTTTTGCCATGCTTCCATGTACTTAAATTGTCCATATTCTATCCTTTTACATCAAAGTTTGTCATAATCAAAAAGGGGAGATTGTAAGCCCTAAGGGCGAACGAACTCGTTTTTGATATTGGACAAACTTATGATGTTGTGTCTAATGATCTTAATCTTTGTGATAGAATATTGGAACTCTTGTAGGAAGCACTAAGTACTTCAATCAAGCCATGTTCAAGATTCAAAGTCATACTATTCAAGGCTCATCTATGAAGATTGAAGATTGAAGACTTAGGTTTGGTTAGTTGAGCTTTGTCGTCATTAGTCGTAATCTTTAAAGCTCTAACCAAAGCTCTTATGAACATAAGCTTCTCACTCTAGTCTTGCATACATGATTTCATAAACACGTTTTCAAAAGGCAAAAGTTTCAAATGTGTTCTTATCCAAAAAGCCTTTGATTTCAAGTATAAGTCTTTTAGAAAAGTTTTCCAAGTGTTCTTATGTGTTACCTTTTGGGAAAACCTTTTAGACTTCAAATGATTTGAAAACAAGTGTTTAATCAACTTCTCTGAAAGCCCAGAAAGTCGGTCGACCGAGATTTTCTCGGATCAACCGAACAAAGTACTGAGAGTTGAGCTGTCTTGGTTCGGTCGACCAAGATCTGGTTCGGTCGACCGAGATGACCAAGGTCGGTCGACCGAGGTCCCAAGTAGGTCGACCGAGTTTTCCTTCGGTCCACCGAGGCCTGTGTTCGGTCAACCGAGGTGCACTGTTACTAGCCGTTATTTGACCGTTCCAGAGTCGTTTTTCAGCGAGATTTCAAATGGTATAAATACTCCAAAGCTTTAGAATGACTCAAATACTTACAATAGACTTTGACAAACATTCTCATTGAAATCTTATCAAGTCTAAACACTTTCAAAGGAAAAACACTTCATTGACAAAGATCAAAATCTTTCAAAGGTGTTTCTTTCAAAAGCAAGACAAAGAGTGAACTTCTTATGTTCAAGAGCTACAATTGTTGTACTTCAAAGGTATTATATCTTTCACTTAGAAGAGTGAACTTCATTGTATTGAATTCCATCTTATTCCCTTTCTTAGTGATAGGGTTAATTTTGTAATAGACCTACTTAGTGTGGGCAAGTTCTTAGTGAGCTTTTGTTTGTGGTTGTGTTTGTAAAACTCTTAGTGAGTTAGCCACAATTGTAAAGTCCTACTTTGTGTGGGCATCTTCTTAGTGAAGTTTGTTGAAATCCTTGGGTGCGGCTCAAGGTAGTGGATGTAGATTCTAAGTGAATCGAACCACTCTAAATCCTTTGTCTTGTTGATTGGGTTTTTGCTTTAGCTTTCATTCATCTTGCTCAAGTTCTCACTTGCATTGATTAGTATTCGAAAAAGTTAGCAAGATTAGTTAAAACCCAATTCACCCCCCTCTTGTGTTTTACAATTGGTATCGAGCCTCGTCTTCAATTTTAGTCTAACCACTAGAAGTAAAGATCATGGCGGTATTTCCGCTTTAGCCTACCAAGAGGGTTCTTCTACAAATAGACCACCTCTCTTTGATGGAAACAACTATAATGCTTGGAAAAACCGATTCAAGATATATGTGTGCTCCATTGATTATTCTCTATGGCATATATTTGAAGAAGGTCCTTTTATTCCATTGAAGATTGTTGATGGTACTTTAATGTCAAAACCGGATAATGAGCTAAATGAAGTTGAGTCCAAGAAAATGACTCGAAATTATATGGCAATGAACATTCTAAGTTGTGCCTTGAATCCGGATGAGTACAACCGTGTTCGTGGAAGCAAATCGGCTCATGCTATGTGGAAAATGCTTGAAGTTACTCATGAAGGCACAAATCAAGTGAAAGAGTCAAAGTTGAATTTGCTAGTTAGAGAGTTTGAGCTATTCACCATGGAGCCAAATGAATCAATCAATGAGATGAATACAAGATTCACCAATGTGGTAAATGGTTTGAAGTCATATGGTAAAGATTACACTTTGGGTGAAATAAATAGGAAGATTCTCAACTCACTTCCCAAAAGTTGGGAAGGAAAAGCTCTAGTCATTGAAGAAGCCAAAGATTTGAAGACTTATCCAACGGAGGAGCTCATTGGTTCTCTTCTCACTTATGAGCTCACACACAAAAAAGAATGAGCATCTTGAAAGGGCAAAAGTGAGTGGTGCTTTAAAGGCTATTCTTGATGTCGATGATTCCAATGATTCAAGTGATGAAGAAGACATCAATGTAGATGATGAGACTATGGATTTAGTGGTAAAACGAATGAAAATGATGCTTTCCGGGAAAGGAAGAAAATTCCCTCAAAATAGAAGAGAACTAAATCCTTATGGGATGGAATGCTATGAATGTGGAAGCAATCAACATCTCTTAGGAAAGTGCCCAACCGCCAAAGCAAAGGGACTCAAGGAAGACAAAAAAGAAAAAAATTCTTCAAATCAAAGAATGCAAAGGGCATGCTATGCACATGGGATCAAGATGAGAGAGAAAATGAAGAAGGAGAGGAAAACTCAAATGTTTGCTTCATGGCTTTTGGTAATGAGGTACATCTTTCTCCCTCCCCTTCATGTTCTAATGATGATGATGATGAGGATGATCCTAATGAGCTTTTATATGATATGTATGAGCAAATGAAAAAATGTGCAAAGCAAAACAAAGAGATGAAGCTTAAAATTGAATCCTTGCTTGATGAAAGATCAAAGTTGATTAATGAAAATGAAAAATTGTATGATGATGTTAAATGCTTGAAATGTGAAAATGAAAATCTTATTACTACTTGCAAAACATCTTCATTACAATACAAAGAAGCATGTGATAAAATGTCATCTCTTGAATGTCAACTTGTTGAATTTGATAGTTTGAAAATCAAAATTGTTGAGCTTACTTCACTAGTTGACAAGTTCTCCAAAGGAACACAAAAGCTTGATCATATTCTTGATATGCAACGTGCTTCACATGATAGACATGGTCTTGGTTATAATGCTAATCACTTTGATCATGCTAGCTTTTCTAAGTTGCCTAAGAATAACTTTGTGCATGCTAGTTCCTCACATAGGCAAAATAGATATTATGAGCATGTTCACAAATCTTCTAAGCCACACACTTGTTGCACTTATTGTGGAAAACATGGTCATTCTAGTGTTAGATGCCATGTGAAGAAGAAGATTGAAAAAAGGGGGTAAAAAGCTGTTTGGAAAGTTAAACGTTTTTTAACTAACCCCCCATGGACCCAAACAAAAGTGGGTACCAAAAGCTACTCTTCCCTTGATCTTATAGGTTCTTATAAGTTAGATGTATGCCACCAAGCTTCAATGGACTTGATTCAAAAAAGAAGTGGCATTGGGGGAGAAGTAAAAGGAGATGTGCCAAAAGAAGAAATTCAAAAGCACTCCTCAACACTTGGTTTCTCAAAGCTCAAATGACAATCAATTGGAGAACCAAGTTGGTTAGATAATAAGAGCAAAGCATCAAGTGATGACAAGAGCCAAAGTGTCAATCCAATGTCTTCATCACTTGGTAAGAAAAGCAAAGGTATCAAAATCACCTTCTCATAACACTTTGATTAATGAGTTAAGTGTTTTTTGATATATATACATGCTTGCTCTTATATAAATGTTGCATCTCACATGCTTAAATTCAATAATTATATAGATGACCTTTAGCATGCTCTTGTTTATTCATGTCTATTGAGCTAAGGTATCTATGAGATGTAGCATATGCAACTTGATTGATTCTTGTTTTGTTATGTCATATTCATTTAAGAATCTATCTAGTTGTTTTGGTTTTTGATAACCATGATCCTTAAGCATATATATGTTACTTGATAATATTGAGCTAATCATGAAGGACCTTTAAAAAGGTACCAAATTTGTCATCAAGAATTCCTTGTAGGTAACAAAGAGTTTTATCCTTCAAGAAGAAGATATGAACTACAAGGAATGGCACAAGTGAGCTAAGATTCCAAGAAAAGAGTCAAATGCTAAGGATTACAAAATTGTGATGATCAATGAAAGTGATCACACAAAAGGCCTCAATGGACTTGTTGATAAATAAGATCTACCAAAATGGTAAGAAGTCCAAGCTCAAAGAGCGTTGAGGTACAAGGCTTAACTCATCCTTTGATTAGTGGTCATTATGTTGTTTTTTGATCCTTATGAGCTATAACATTCCTATATGATGAGTTTAGTTAAATGGCTAAGAAGTATTTGCTCATTCAATTTTCAACTTGCATGATCACTTTGTGGATTGTTAGTGCGAGTAGTTTAGGATATACTTCTAGTCCTTGTAAGTCAAAGAGAGTTTGTGCATTTTTGCTTATGGTTTATGTACATCATATTTTGCTTGTCAATATGCTTATTGTTCATTCCAAACTTGACAAGAATGATGATTTAAAAGCATAAACTTGATTATTGAAACTCTCTGTTTTTATGTGCATGGGTTCTTTTATCTTGATATTGTGTCTTGTGTTCTACTTATAAGATCTTAATTGCTTAAAGTACAAACACAATCACAATTGGTATCAATATCTTCAAGAATGCACATACCATATCTCTTTGGTGCTTGATCCTCATTTACATATGTTTAACATGATGTGCTTGATCTTTATCATCCTTGATCATCATGTTAAAATGTTGCATCATTTAGAGATATTAACACTTGTTGGCTTGGTTTCTCTTCTTTCATATCCTTTAGCCAATATGTGTTAGTTATTTTGGGAGTTACACATGTTATACATGTTCATACTCTAACATGTGTTCTTCTTAAATAACCATGAGATCATAGTCTTTACAATTGGTATTCATATCCTTTGTGATCTCATTAGAGTTGTTGGTTAGGCTTGCTTCTAGAGTTGATTTAGCTAACCATTAACTTATTGGAGGAATGTACTTGAAGTGTCATCTTATACTTCCTCTAAATCTTTTTGGTTGCAATACATATGCTTAACTTATGTATTTAAGGTATTGCCACCAACTCGTGTTAGCTATATTCTCATATGTGTTTCACAATTGATATCAATGTGTTTATATGTTTTACTATTGGTATTCAACTTGTTTCCATCTCAAATAGCTAACATGGTATGTTTTGATAAAAGGGGAGATTGTACTTTAAAGTGTTATTCCTTATCTTTTTTTGTCTTAGCTTCACAACAAGCATGTGTATCCCTTTTCCACCACCAAAGCGGACCTTAAAGTCGTCGGTAGTTGTTATGCTAGAATTTTATGGTTATTACATACTCTTGTTGTTGGATGAATTCAAGCTTTGGTTATTAGCATGTTCCCATGTTCTTAACTGTTTTATTTTATTTGGTGTTTGAAATCTTTTTGATTATGCCAAAGGGGAGAAATTAAGGGAGTTATCTTTACATGCTTCTAGCTTGAATGTAGAAAAAGGGGAAAAAGATATCTAGGGAGCCTTCTTAACATGTTTCTATCTATATTGTATCTTTTCACCCGGCATGTTTTGAGGGGGAGCTTTTATATGTTTGTATATATCTTATGTCTCAAAACTTGCCTTTTGATGGAAGGAAGGAGGCAAGGAGGTTGGTTGGGAATTAGGGCTCTACAAAGAATCCCTAATGCAAATGGTGAAAGGAGTATTCTTACTAATGCTTTTAGCTTCCATGTTTACTTGGTTTATCTTATAAGCATTAGTCTTTACTCTTACTTGTTCGTATATCCTTTTGCCATGCTTCCATGTACTTAAATTGTCCATATTCTATCCTTTTACATCAAAGTTTGTCATAATCAAAAAGGGGAGATTGTAAGCCCTAAGGGCGAGCGAGACTCTGTTTTTGATATTGGACAAACTTATGATGTTGTGTCTAATGATCTTAATCTTTGTGATAGAATATTGGAACTCTTGTAGGAAGCACTAAGTACTTCAATCAAGCCATGTTCAAGATTCAAAGTCATACTATTCAAGGCTCATCTATGAAGATTGAAGATTGAAGACTTAGGTTTGGAGGCAAGGAGGTTGGTTGGGAATTAGGGCTCTACAAAGAATCCACTAATGCAAATGGTGAAAGGAGTATTCTTACTAATGCTTTTAGCTTCCATGTTTACTTGGTTTATCTTATAAGCATTAGTCTTTACTCTTACTTGTTCGTATATCCTTTTGCCATGCTTCCATGTACTTAAATTGTCCATATTCTATCCTTTTACATCAAAGTTTGTCATAATCAAAAAGGGGGAGATTGTAAGCCCTAAGGGGCGAGCGAACTCTGTTTTGATATTGGACAAACTTATGATGTTGTGTCTAATGATCTTAATCTTTGTGATAGAATATTGGAACTCTTGTAGGAAGCACTAAGTACTTCAATCAAGCCATGTTCAAGATTCAAAGTCATACTATTCAAGGCTCATCTATGAAGATTGAAGATTGAAGACTTAGGTTTGGTTAGTTGAGCTTTGTCGTCATTAGTCGTAATCTTTAAAGCTCTAACCAAAGCTCTTATGAACATAAGCTTCTCACTCTAGTCTTGCATACATGATTTCATAAACACGTTTTCAAAAGGCAAAAGTTTCAAATGTGTTCTTATCCAAAAAGCCTTTGATTTCAAGTATAAGTCTTTTAGAAAAGTTTTCCAAGTGTTCTTATGTGTTACCTTTTGGGAAAACCTTTTAGACTTCAAATGATTTGAAAACAAGTGTTTAATCAACTTCTCCGAAAGCCCGGAAAGTCGGTCGGCCAGAGATTTTCTCGGATCAACCGAACAAAGTACTGAGAGTTGAGCTGTCTTGGTTCGGTCGACCAAGATCTGGTTCGGTCGACCGAGATGACCAAGGTCGGTCGACCGAGGTCCCAAGTAGGTCGACCGAGTTTTCCTTCGGTCCACCGAGGCCTGTGTTCGGTCAGCGAGGTGCACTGTTACTAGCCGTTATTTGACCGTTCAGTCGTTTTTCAGCGAGATTTCAAATGGTATAAATACTCCAAAGCTTTAGAATGACTCAAATACTTACAATAGACTTTGACAAACATTCTCATTGAAATCTTATCAAGTCTAAACACTTTCAAAGGAAAAACACTTCATTGACAAAGATCAAAATCTTTCAAAGGTGTTTCTTTCAAAAGCAAGACAAAGAGTGAACTTCTTATGTTCAAGAGCTACAATTGTTGTACTTCAAAGGTATTATATCTTTCACTTAGAAGAGTGAACTTCATTGTATTGAATTCCATCTTATTCCCTTTCTTAGTGATAGGGTTAATTTTGTAATAGACCTACTTAGTGTGGGCAAGTTCTTAGTGAGCTTTTGTTTGTGGTTGTGTTTGTAAAACTCTTAGTGAGTTAGCCACAATTGTAAAGTCCTACTTTGTGTGGGCATCTTCTTAGTGAAGTTTGTTGAAATCCTTGGGTGCGGCTCAAGGTAGTGGATGTAGATTCTAAGTGAATCGAACCACTCTAAATCCTTTGTCTTGTTGATTGGGTTTTTGCTTTAGCTTTCATTCATCTTGCTCAAGTTCTCACTTGCATTGATTAGTCTTCGAAAAAGTTAGCAAGATTAGTTAAAACCCAATTCACCCCCCTCTTGTGTTTTACAACTTCCTCGACTGTTACAAGAAATTGAGAATCGTTCTCAAGCACGAGAAAAAGTTGTATGTTCTCGAGACTCCTATTCGTGTTGCAAATGTGCCATGAGAAGTATTTTACAAAAAGGAGAAAGCTTAGAACTTTGCAAAATGGGAGAGATAAGGGATTCTTTAATATAGGGGGAGTAGATTTTTTTTGAGAAAACATCTACTTGCTTGGTTCCTTAATATCCTTATCTCATGCATACATGTGGTATCTTTATTTTGCATATTATTCCCATTTGCATCAATGTTTTGTCATCATCAAAAAGGGGGAGATTGTTAGCCCTAAGGGCATATTCTATGTTGTTTTGATGATAACAAACCATTGTAAGTTCTAATGTTTGTGTGAGCATGTTCTTTGTAATAGGATCTTTAGCACTCACATCAACATTGATGAAAATGGTAAGTTAGCTTCTTGTGTAAACTAAGGTATGTATATTACACACAAGAATGCTACTTGATGGAAGGAAGGAGGCAAGGAGGTTGGTTGGGTAAAAGGGCTCTTCAAAGAGTCCCTTATGAATATGGCAAAAGAAGTAATCCTACTAATGCTTTTAGCTTCCATAATTACTTGGTTTATATTCTAAGCATTAGTCGTTGCACTTACTTGTTCTTATATCCTTTTGCCATGCTTCCTTGTTCTTAATATTGTCCATATCCTATCTAATTACATCAAAGTTTGACATAATCAAAAAGGGGAGATTGTTAGCCTTGAGGGCAAAAGCGAACTCGTTTTTGATGATGGACAAACACTTGATGTTTGCGTCTAATGTTTTCATCTATGTGATAGAATATTGGAACTCAATATGGAAGCTCTAAGTACTTCAATCAAGCCTTGATCAAGCTTCAAAGATTTCATTCAAGACACATTCGTCAAGCTTGAAGATTGAAGACTTAGGTTGGTTAGATTAGCTTTGTTGAAAATGGTATTTATCCTTAAGCTCTAACCAACGCTCTCTTGGACATAAGCTCTACACTATAGTCTTGCATTGCATGTTTTCATAAACACGTTTTTTTTGAAAGGCTAAGTTTCAAATAGTGTTCGTATTTCAAAAGCCTTCGATTTCAAAGTATAAGTCTTGTAAAATGGTTTTCCAAAGTGCTCTTACTTGCTACATATTAAGAAAACATTTTAGACTTCAAAAGATTTCAAAACGTGTGTTAAGACAACTCTCCGAATGCCCTGAAAGTCGGTCAACCGAGATTATCTCGGATCAACCGAGGAAGAAACAGAGAGTTGGTCTGTCTTGGTTCGGTCGACCAAGAAGTGGTTCGGTCGACCGAGATTGCTTGGTTCGGTCGACCGACTTTAGGTTCGGTCAAACGAGTTTGGTTCGGCTCAACCGAGGTTGATTTTCGGTCAACCGAGGTGCACTGTTACTAGCCGTTATCTGACCGTTCCAGAGTCGTTTTTCAGCGAGATTTTGAAATGTATAAATACTCCAAAGCTTTAGAATGACTCTAACACTTTGAGAGACTTGAAAAACATATTCTTATTGATTCCTTATCAAGTCTAAACACCTTGAAAGCAAATGCACTTCATTGTCATGATCTAAATGCATTCAAAGGTGAATTTGCAAAGCAAGACAAAGAGTGAGCTTATTATGTTCAAAGAGCCAACAAGATGAGCTTCAAATGTAATTATCATTCACTTAGAAGAGTGAACAACATTGTGCTTAATCATTCATCTTATCCCCTTTCTTAGTGATAGGGTAATTGTTGTAAAAGTCCTACTTTGTGTGGGCAATTGTATAAGTCCTACTTAGTGTGGGCAAGCTCTTTGTGAGCTTCTTGTTTAGTGGTTGTTTGTAAAACTCTTTGTGAGTTAGCCACTAGTGTAAAGTCCTACTTTGTGTGGGCACATTCTTCTTAGTGAAGTTGGCAAAATCCTTGGGTGCGGCTCGAGGTAGTGGAGGTAGATTCTTAGTGAATCGAACCACTCTAAATCTCTTGTCTTGTGATTTGCATTGGGTTTTGCTTTAGCTTTTGTTAAACTTGCACTTACCTAGAAAAGTTTGGAAATAGTTTGCAAGATTTATATAAACCCAATTCACCCCCCTCTTGGGTTTCCTCACTATTCTCGATTCACCGACCGCGGGGTTCCGGCACTGAAAGAAATGCTTATCGTAATCACTTAGATAACGCATTAGTTGTGTCTAGTCTTATTTTAGTGACCATGACCTCTGAGCTTCAGAAGCAACATGAGGAAATAGGAGCCTTCGATATGATTAATCATCTAAGGAAACTCTTTCGCAGTCAAGCCCACCGAGAGAGATTCGATGTGTCGAAATCTCTATTTCGATGCAAAATGGCGAGAGGACACTAGTCGGAACTCACGTTCGAAGATGATAGGCTATATTGAGAGCTTCGAAAGACTGGGATTTCCTCTTGGCCAAGAGCTATCCACTGACTTGATTCTGCAATCATTGCCTGAATCATTCAGTCAGGTTGTATTGAACTACAACATGAATGAGATAGACAAACCTATCCCATAATTGTTGAACTTGTTGAGGACTGCCGGGAAGGAAATAGGCAAGTCCAAGGCCATTTACATGGTCAACAACAACAGGGCAAGGGTTTTGGTCAGCCTAAAGGTAAGTCTTCGGGCAAACCTAGCCATTTTGAGAAAGAACTGAAACCCAAGGGCGCCGTGGCTAAGCATGGAAATTGTTTCCATTGTGGACAGAAATGACACTGGAAGATAAATTGCCCTAGTTTTCTTACTGGGAAAAAGCTTGGAAAGGGAGCAAATGTTGCTTCTGGCTAAGGTATTTATGTTATTAAGATCAATTTGTCTGCCACTACCTCCTCATGGGTATTAGATATTGGATGTGGTTCTCACGTTTGCATGAATATCCAGGGACTACAAATGAGTAAAGAGCAGGCAAAAGGCGACGTGGACCTAAGCATTGGCAATGGAGCAAGAGTTGTTGCATTAGCTGTAGAAACATATAGTATTAGTTTGCCTTCTGGAATTGTTCTAGATTTAGACTGATGTCTTTTTGTACTTGGATTTTTTGCCAAGAAGAATTGTTATTGCTAGAGTAGATAGAGTTAAAAAAAAAAAAAAAAAAAGTGCAGGGGAATGGTGTGTAAATTTGTATTAATGTATAAAAAAAATTAAAAAAATTTGATGGGGCGGAGCGGGTCAGATAACCTAATCCGCTGACGGATCACGGGGCAGGGCGGGTCTGTGTATTGAGATACTCGCCCCGATCTGCCCCATTGTCATCCCTATCTGCCATTGATTTCATTGGCTTATTTCATCTTTTCACCATCAATTTCAACTTTGGGAACTAGTGTCTTGCTCATATCATGATCATCCTTAAAGATAGAGCATTCTCAAGAATCCAATGAGATTTTGATCTTGAGGTGCTCTTGTAACATGAAGTCCTATGATCATTTTCTTCAACAAAGAGTGATCTTATTCATATGAGTGGAGAAGTTGGATAAGACTTTATCTTCAATAGTCCATCGATCTTTTCTTTGCCTTTCATACCTATACAAGAAGATATTTTGGGTCCTAGAGAGTTAGTGATGGGGCTTTTTACAACCCACTTGGTTTTTACACCTCTTTCAAATTTTCTCTTAATGATGCAACAATTAAAATGATGGCCATAAATACCACAATAGGAGTAAGTCATGTTAGTCATAGTGGAAGATGTAGTTCTAGCATTAAAAGAGACAGAATGTGCATACATGTGTTTGTGTTTGTACTCTAAGAAATTATTATCATGAGAGACATGTTGAGCACAAAACACATTATCGTGATTATTTCTAGTACTAATGCAAATGTCAACATGAGAGTTTAAACTATCAAGCTGAATTTATGCATCAAGAGATCATGATCAACAAGCTTGGAATCAACAAGTTTCAACTTATCAAGCAAATCATGATTCTCACAATTTAAAGCATCAATAGATAAATGCATGCTCTCCTTTTCTTTCTCTAAACAGTGGAAGGAGGCAAGGAGTTCGTTATAATATACTTGCAAGAAAGATCTTTCGTTTAGTGAGCAAGCAAGTTTATTACACATAACTTTGTTCTTCCTAGCCATATTCTTCAACTCATCATATAACTCGGTTAAAAGAAAATAATCATCATCACTATCATGATCACAAACAAGAGATGAGTTAGAAATTTATACCTCATTGCCCATGGAGCTAGGACTTTGAATGTCAGTTTGATCTTCATTATCAATAAGTCTAATGAGGCATTTAGTGTGATCTTGGTATTGATCATCACTTTCATTTTTGTCCCTTGTAGAGTTATCATTGATAGATGAAATTTCTTTTGTTGATGAACTCTCTACAATCTTGTTGTGCATATAACCCTTTTCATAGGGTTTTGCTCGTTTTTTCCATTCCTTGTGTTTCATAGCTTCATTTTGAAGCATTGATCGTTTTGTACCTACAAGGAAATCTTGAGAAGAGCTAGGTACCTTTTGAGAAGGTCTTTTATTGTAAATGTTGTTTCTCAAGTGGCAAGTGTGTGCACAAGGATCAACCTCATTAAAACAACAAGAATGATTCTTATATGAGCGAGGCATATAAGGACAAGAATCATACATGTTGATGATGTTACACCTCATAGATAACTTAGCTAAAGAATCCTATAACATATGAAGATCATGCTTTAAGTTGTCCATATGAATATGATCGTCATGAGGGAAAGATGTAACATCTATAAGTGCACAAGTATATACATCAAAATCACCTTTCAACTTATAAATCTCATCAAGTAAAGTACTTTGAAAAGTGAGTTTGATACCTTTGCTTTCTTACCAAGTGATGAGGAGTATGAATTGACATTGAAGCTTTTGTCATCACTTGAATTGTTGCTATGAGTATTTAACAATCTTGGTTCTTCAACATGTATATCCTTTGAGCCTTGAGAATTCCAAGTGCTAAGGAGAGTTTTTGACTTTTTCCTTTTTGAAAATCTCTTTTGAACATCTTCTTTCTTCATAGAATGATCAACCCCAATGCCACTTCTGTTTTAATATTTGTATTTTAAGCTAAGTGGCAAAATATTTATTTTTCTTGAACAAGATGATTGATTTTCATTATCTCCTTCATAATTTGTATCTCCATTAAGATCATCATCATCTTGTGATTCCACCATCTCTTTCAAATTCTCATCTTTTGAAGGCTTTAGATATGTGTTATCTTTAAAGCTCATTGAGGAAGTTCTACTTTGTCACACTCTTTGATTATTTCTATGTTTGCTTGAGTTGTGATCTAGATGTCCTCAATGCCTTCAAGAGATTGAATCTCCACTTCTTGAGATGGCACCCTTGGCTCTTTCACTTCAACTTTTCCTTGATAGTTGCTTCAAGCATTTTCGACATTGAATGTGCATCTTCAAATTCATGGACCTTGTTGAGGATTTCTTCATTTAGTGCACAACAAAGCACATTCATGGCCTTAAAGTTGATTGTCATCTTTGTGAAGTCTTCTTCTTGATTTGGGCACTTTGACACCTTGCAAGAAATGTGAAGGAACGTATTGTCCTTCTTCTATATTGCTTAACAAGGTAAAGTCATTAGAATGCAAAAAAAAACAAAAAGAGTTTAAACATTGATAGCCAACAAAGAAAGTTTGAGCCATCAAACAAGGTTGATCAAGATGGGGAAGGGTTCCTCTAATATGTAGAAAATCATGTAGCCATGGATCTTCCTAGGATGTAAAGCCTAATAAAAAGGTGACTCGACTCTGATACCAAGTGAAATACCCCCGACGAAAGAACCTAAGAGGGGGTGAATTAGGTTCTCAAACGTTTTCTGTAATACCCAGGACCTTTCGATAGAATGTTTTATGTGTTTATATATTCTATGTGTTTTAGAGGACCTAATTGACAAGATGAACTTTTTGGTTAGTTTAAATTGGTTAATTTTGGAGGGAGGTTAATGTATGAAGGGGTGCCATTTAAGACAACGTCAAGAAGAGGGATGTACCTAATGATTGGTTGCCTACTTTGGAGTTATAACCTTCCTAAAATCTGGAGTTTAGATAGCCTATAAATAGGGGAGGAAAGTAGATAAGGAAAGGAAAGAAGAAGAAAGAAAAAGAGAGAAAATAAGAGTCTTTGGAAAATCCGGACGACAAGTAAGAATACTTTGGCAGACATAGCAAATCATCTCGGATTCCTTCCATATTTTAACCATAGGTACTAGATTCCTAAACTAAATTATGACCAAAGGAATTATCATTCTAAGTTCTGGATTAAGAGATATCATCATCGGAGTTGAAGATCCGGGCAGATTGGTTAGGTCGTGGAAGAATGCACTTTTGAGATTGCAAAAGGTGTCGGTTTTCAGCGATTCTTAGTGCGTTTCGAAGAGG
Organism: Vinca minor; assembly: GCA_026122235.1. Lineage (NCBI taxonomy): Eukaryota > Viridiplantae > Streptophyta > Magnoliopsida > Gentianales > Apocynaceae > Vinca > Vinca minor. The sequence continues at coordinate 1,314,751 of JAOCZM010000118.1, forward strand.
ACTGATAGATCTACGTTTGGAATTTGATGGAGTAGCATTTGGAGCTCTTTATTTCGAGTTATAGGATTGGGAAGTTAGTACTTTGAATATGGATTTTCTGCTTTTGGTGTATTTTGAGGTTTTGCTTTAAGATCGATAAGGTAAGAACCCTTCGTCCTTGTTTTTCAATCTTAAAAATGCATGAAGTATTCTTTTATTAAATATATGATATGTATGAAGTTTTCACATGTTTTATTGCATAAAAATCTGGATGAAGAACCAAATGATGTTTGCATCGTTGCATGCTTATACTTGTTGATTCTTGTGCATGTTGTTGATTAAATTGCTGGATGCATTACATGAGAGTCAGCATATGCATATTCTCAATTTGGAGATCTTGTCTAATGATGACCCTAGACCAGGATATATTTCGAATTTATGATATAAGTGCCCGGGAGTGCTTTCTGTCCCCAATGATGCCTGGTCCCTTGTTGGTTTAAAAAGAAAGGGTTGTTAACAGAGTCATTTAGTCCATGAGGATTGATATTGACAGGAATATATCATTAAACAACTTATAAGTGCCTTACCAGTTACGATATGATATGTTATAAGTTAAAAACATGTAAGGGTCTTCCTAAACGGCATTAAAGTTTGGGCTGTTAACAGTTGGATAGAGTTATGGTTGGATAATTGAGCTTGGTTGTAGAATTACTTGTTGCATGTCATTTTGGTACTAATCATGTCAAGTTTATATGTATTGGAAGGCTACGAGTATGTCAAGTTATGTTAAGTACCCCGGAGTACGATTTCTTATATGTATGTGATCGATTTGGTTAAGTATTTGTATTACATGTTATTTGTATTGTTTGGTATTGTGTCTAAGTATTATAAAGTCTAAAAACAGTGTTTTGGGTTGGGATTTCAGATTGTAAGTTATGCAAGTTCTGAAGTATTATGTTATGTTTACAAGTATTTTACAAAGGTTTTCAAGATGTTTCAGGTTAAGACAAGTCAAGATATATTTTCAAATGTTTTAGGAAACAGGGAATGTGTTGAAGTCTCTTTGGTCCTTCATCCCAAGGCCGATCGGTTCTTACTAAGCTAGTGTGACTTACCCTATTATATTCTTATGTTTTGTAGATGATGCTGATGAGGAGACTTGGGACGAGGAGCACGACAAGTAGAAATTAAAGAAGTAATGATCATGTAATAGTATAGTTGATGAACCTTTATTAAGTTGAATAAATTTAGTTCTAAGTTTATGTAATCTACCTTTAAGTATAGATGACTTATTATAAAGTTAAAGTTTACGATTATTTTGTTAAGTTTGGCTTGTAAGAGTATATTCTGTTAAGGGTTCTTTGTCTCATTGGTAGATGAGGCATTGCCAGGTCACCTTCTGGTTACGGGGTGTGACATTTTCGCTTTTCTACCAAATTCTTTTTCCTAAGTAATCACCTTAACAACAAGTATGCTGATTAAGCACATAAAGGTGATTTAAAGGATATATAGCTTAGATGACTTAAGTGTTATATGCAACACATAGGAACTAAAGACAATGAATATGATAAAGATAGACTAAGTGAAGAGTCATATATGAAAAACTTGTTAGATCAAACACCACAAGTCATGGGACAAACACTAAGCAAGATATATAAAGCTTGTAAGATCACTAAGTGCAAGTCAAATGGACAAGCCAAGGAAAGATAAACGAAGCACGCAATATAACTTAAGATAAGCATGTTACTCTTAAACTAAACAAGTTTATATAGCAGAGGTTAGGGGCCCGACTAACTCTCATTCGTTATGTTTTAATGTCTATGCCTATGCACATCCTTGCGGTTTCATGCCCTCCTAAACAGGTGTTTGTTCTGATGGAACGTCTTTTTTGTAATTTTCTTTGGGGCAAGATGGAATTTGGGGAACGACGCCATTGGATGTCTTGGAGTCGATTGTGTCGTACTACATCACATAATGGTTTGGGCCTTTTTCTCTTAATTCTTATCAAGTTTCTTTTTCTTACAAGCTTTGGTGGTGTTTCAGGACTTTTGATTCACTATGGAAGGATTTTCAGGTTTGCAAAATATTGTGACTCTAACACACACCCTGTAGCGGTGCAATCTCGCCCATTTGATTCACCAGTGTGGCGAAGGATGCTCGGGGCACGTGATTCAGCTGAACCACATATGGGGCTTCTCATCCGTGATGGAAGTTCATCTTTCTGGTTTGAAGATTTTACTTTCTCGGGACCATTGGTATCTTTTAGGGATGCGAAAACAGATTTATCTTGTATCAGGGATTATCATGATGGGGAAAATTGGAAATCAAAAGCAAGAATACCACTACCTCTCAGCCATATTCATTTATACCATCGGTTCATTTGTCGGTGGATAGAGATTTGCATATTTGGAAGCTTGAACCGACATACATATTTTCTATTACTTCGGTGTTAAATATGCTACAATCTCAAGGGGTATCTTAGTTATCTCGGCTGCATATATGGTCTTCGGCCTAGTCTTTGGCGCAAAAATTATTTTTATGGCGACTTCTTAACAAATTTTTGGCGCTAGATGAAGTCCGATGCAAATGGGGAGTCTCCTTGGCATCCCAATGCCATTGTGGTAAAGGGGAGGATACCTTTGATCATGTTTTTGTTCATTGTGCTTCGGCTCAACGAATTTGGAGCCAGGCTTGTGCATCGGTGGGAATAGATTGGAGTTTACTAAGGTATGATCCTTATCTTTCTTTGTTACAATTGTTATGGTGGAAAGGTAAGGATAAATGGCTCAATATCCATACTATTATATTTTCTAGTGTGTGTTGGGTGTTGTGGAAAGCTAGATGTCATTTTTTTTTATGGTGAAAATCTAACATTCTGAGATTGTTAAAAGAATATGATTATCATGCTCGGTCACTCTTAAAAAATGCGGAATTATTGGAGATATTCTTGGGGGGCTACGGCTAGGCCTAGTGTGAGCTTGAATACGATTATGCCGATCAAATGGATTGGTTTCCAGGAACCTATAATTTTAAATGTTGACGGCGCAACTAGAGGAAATCCAGGGTATCTCGGGGGTGGGAGGCATTTTGCGATATGCTAATGGCGTTTTTGTAGGTGTTTTTTCTACATTCTCGGGCCTTCATCTTACAAATTCGGTCGCAGAGATAGAAGTCATGATCACAAGTATTATTTTTGCTACAGGTTTGGGTTTTTCGCAGATACGGGTGCAATCGGACTCCAAATACCTGTGTAATTTGATTGAGAGACGGCAGATATCTTATTGGCAGTTTGATGGTCTTTTCTAGAAGCTTCTGCGAATTCTAGGCTCTTCAACGGTGCAACACGTATACCGAGAGGCGAATAAGGTTGCAGATTCTTTGGTGAATGAAGCTTGTTATTCAAAGCTCTCAATTTTTTATCACGACTTCCATTCTCTTCCACTTTTGATTCGCGGTTTATGTCGCCTCGATCAAGCAGGTATACCTTATCTTAGGAAAAATTAAATTGTAATCTATCTGACTGCTGCTATTGTGTTCTTTTTCCATAATAGCCGGCGATTATCCTTCGCATACTAGAGTTAGTTCTCTCTTTGTATCATATGGTCCATTAGTTATTTTAGTTTAATGCACGTACTAACTTTTGTTAGTTTACTATACTTTTGTTTGTTTTAGTTCTAGTCCAATTAGGACTTGTTATATGTCTTGGCTGAAATCCTACATCTCTATTTAAAGATATTTCGGCATTTATAGTTATGGAGATTTGGCATAATACAATTGTGAGGTTATTCCTTATTCATTGTGATTGAACATCTTTAAGATTTTCTTTCATTGTTACTGTATCAACTAGTTCCCTTGTTGTGGTGTTTCTTCATCCATTAGAGTTTTTCTGCCAGGGTTGCTAGGTGCTCATGCTGCTTAGAGATCTTCGGTGTCAAACTCCTTAAAGTCTTTCTGCTAGAGTAGCTAGGTGCTCATGCTGCTTAGAGGGCTTAGTGTCAGCATTCACGTGAACTAATCTCAAGTTTGTTAGTAGTGAACTAATACAATTGTGAGGTTATTCCTTATTCATTGTGAAGGGATTCATGGGCGGAAACTCGTTCCAAACACCCATGGATCCTCCCCTGAAGGATCCGCTCATATGAAACGAATCGAAAATAGCGGTAAAAAACTTACATTTTACGGATTCAAGAAGCTGCTTCTTGAATGGAGGATGGCGTTTCTTGGATGCTAATCTGCCACCAATTGATCTCCCTTGCGGAAAGTCCCTCTACCGGTATCCACGCGACGAAACGGGCAGCGATTGCTAGCTCTTCGTCTTTTCTGTTTTTCGAGAATTAGAGAGAAAAGGGAGAGGCTGAAAACTATTTTCAGGATGCTTAGGTATTTCAGCTGAAAAAGTGTTAACCCCCTAGGGTTTCGGCTAAGAGATGTTATATAGAGTGTGGGAGTTTGTTCCCAGAACAACTCCCACGTCTACTCAACTTCTCTCGGCTGTGGGAGACTCTGACTCCCACGTCCCCTAGACTTCTGTTGGTAGTGGGAGTCCTTATCGGATAATAACTCCCACGTAATCCCAGCTATAGGTAAAATACCGAAATTGCCCCTATCTCTAATTCGAATAATAAACACTTTATTATTTCGGAAAGACAAATGTCGGATACAATGAACCTAGACACATTCTAGATTCATTGAATCTGGACATAAAGCTCGTTAGCTCGTCTATGCGTGTGACCCTGTAGGTTCATCTCACAATGGCAATGAAAACACACTTAGTAGTAGTATGTGTTCATAAATCACAAGCGGTCCCTAGCAGGACATTGTGACTACCCAAAGTGAATGAATATACAACGGAACCTAATATCAATCTACTATTTAATCCCTTTGTCTCGCGATATCCTAATTAAGCATAAGGCATGGTGGTCGTCACCCTTATTAAGCTTAATTGTATTTATGCTCGATCTCTAGGTATACTGTTTCGACAAATAGCATTTGATAACCACTTTATCAAACACATTTGAGCACGGCCATGCATTTAAACAGTCTTTCTCTATCGAGGGGCCCATGGATATCTCTCTCTAATAATAGAGAGGGACAAATTCCTTACAATGTCTCTCACATTCAAGCTATGATAGGACACTACATCCGATCATCGGTCGTATTGATTACTCGTTACAAGTAACGTCCGATCGAGTCAAAAGCGTGGCTCCATTCATACTAGAATCAATGAAGACATAAGGTCTAAGGATTCTAAAATAGTATTGAGGAAGTAATACTTATGACTTAAGACCATGAAGTATTGCTTCTCTGACGGATCAGTTCCAATACAATGTATCCCTATATATTGCATCTATGATGTGATTTGTATCCATTACACATGATCAGTAAAACAAGATCATCAATCAACAATCATACTAGTTTTATTTCATAGTAATTAAGCATTACATAAAACTAGGGACTTCTAGAATGGTAATTACATAAGCTAATGAGTTTTACTATCAAATCACACATTTGATAATCAAAAGCAAAATTAACTATTCAATTACTTGCTCAAAAAGATAACAAAACGCACAACATGTGCTAATGGTCCTAGGGCACTACTAACACATTGTGATTGAACTTCTTTAAGATTTTCTTTCATTGTTACTGTATCAACAAGTTAGTTCCCTTGTTGTGGTGTTTCTTCGCCCATTAGAGTTTTTCTGCCAGGGTTGCTAGGTGGTCATGCTGCTTAGAGATCTTCGGTGTCAAACTCCTTAAAGTCTTTCTGCTAGAGTAGCTAGGTGCTCATGCTGCTTAGAGGGCTTAGTGTCAGCATTCACGTGACCATTAGCATATGTTGTACGTTTTATTTCTTTTGAGCATGTCTCTGAATAGTTAATTATGCTTCTGAACATCAAATGCATGATTTGATAGTAAAACTCATTAGCTTATGTAATTACTATTCTAGTTGTCCCTAGTTTCATGTAATGTTCTTTACAATGAAATAAAACTAGTATGATGTTTGATTGATGATTATGTTTTACTAATCATGTGTAATGAATACAAATCATATTATAGATGCAATATATTGGGATTTATTGTATCGGAAGTGATCCGTTAGAGAAGTAATACTTCATGGTCCTTAGTCATAAGTATTACTTCCTCAATACTGTTTTGGAATCCTTAGACCTTATGTCTCCATTGATTCTAGCATGAATGGGGCCACGTTTTGACTCAGTCGGACGTTACTTTTAATCGAGTAATCAATACGACTGATGATCGAATGTAGTGTCCTATCATGGCTTGAATGTGAGAGGCATTGTAAGGAATTTGTCCCTCTCTCATTAGAGAGAGATATCCATGGGCCCCTCGATAAGGAAGACTGTCTAAATGCATGGCCGTGCTCAAATCTATTTGATAAAGTGGTTCTCAAATACTATTTGTTGGAACAATCTACCTGGAGATCGAGCATAAATACAATTTCAATATGTCCCTGATCTGTAGCAACGTTGGTAACGATTTGTCTCTAAGTTGGCCCAAAATGTAAATACTTTGTCCAAGTTGGAGACTTTTTGTGTACAATTTGATGACTTTAAATAACTAAAATATTTATTTGCGTCTCTCTTCGTTCGTCCTAAATGTAGACGAATTAGGGACGACAATTTCTAACTACAATATTTTATCAAATTAGCTCTAGTTTTGATCTAGTTTTAGGTACGTATTTGAGACAAATAATTTTACCAAATAAAAAAAATAAAATAGAAAATGACAAATGTCTTTATTATTTAATAAAATAAAAAAATAATAATTTTTTTTTGTATGTTTTGTTCGCATTCGGTCCCAAACTTCGGAAACTTTTGGGACATAATACTAATGCTCATCATGACATTAAGTAATTCTAAGAGATCCATCCCAAATGAATAGAAGATTTTTTGAAAGTTTTGTATAGATTTCAAGTAATCGAAAATCCGTCCCTAAATTAGGGAAGGATTTCCCATGTCAAATTTAATTTACGTATTTGATACGCTAATTTAGGATAGAATTGTCAAGAATGTTTATTACAAATTTATTTATATGATTTGATCCTACACTCGTCTCTGATTTTGTCCTAAATAGAGATGAAAAAGTTCCGTCCCAAAATGGCAGTTTTCTTGTAGTGCCCTTTCGGCAACTCTTTGGGAAATACATCCTTGAATTCCAGCAAAAGATCAATAGCAAGACTAGGTAGAGAAGAATAAGTTAGATCAAAAGAAAAAGTGTTAGTGACAAGAGTCGTTTCGGCTTCTTTAAAAACTAACAAAACAACAAGTTGCTTTGTTTGAATTGCCCAATCTACCTTTCCCGGATTGATAAATAAACACTCATTTCTCTCTTTTTGTGAGCTTTCCTTTTTTCTCACTAAGCACACGGCTTTTTGGTCCTTTTTCCCTTGGATTTTACCTCATGGGTAGGATCACTCTTCTTTTTCCACTCGCTCTCTTTTTTATCTATTTCTCTTTTCTCTCTATTCTCGGCCATTTTTTTGTGTACCTCACAAGCTTGACTAGTTGTTACAGGATTTAAATTATATCGAATATTATCCATGGTAGCTTGGTACACATTCTTTCTCCCAATATGATTCGCACATCTATCATATTGCCATGGCCTTCCCAAAATAATGTGACTTGCGGTCATGGGCACCACGTCACATAAAACTTTATCCTTGAATCTCTCAATTCCAAACTCTATTTCCACTTGTTTATCCACCTTAATTTCACCATTATTTGTTAACCAAGAGAGCTTATAAGGCATAGGATGCGCCTTACATGGTAAATCAAGCGCGGAAACCATATCATAAGAACAAGCGTCAGTGCAACTTCCATTATCAATAATTAATAAACAAAGCTTGCCTTTAACGCGCACTTAGTTTAGAACAACTTACTCCTTTGTTGATGAACATAATCTAATGGTTGTGAATGAAGAAGCTTTATCGTAACCAAAAAGTTGATTCCCATCTTCGGAAGTTCTTCCAAGGTCTCGGTTTCTTCCTCAAAATCCGCCTCTTCGGTTTCCTCATCACTGACCCACGTTCCATCATCCAACATGATCATTGTACTCTTGTTAGGGAAGTCCCTAGCAAAGTGTCCTTTGCCGCTACATTTAAAGCATTCTCTAGCAAGAGTATGATTAGAATTTACCCTCGAATTTGATAAACCGGTTGTGATTGATGACTTGGCTGCCCCGAATGAACCCGTGACTGATTTTGTACCAATTTGTACCTCTTTTCCCTTATTTTGGCTTGGCAAAATAGTAGCAAAATTCTGGGGCTGATTCGGTCTTTTCCGAGCTTGGAAATTTGTGTATTTAGTCCTTAAACTAGTACAACATAGATGTAATATTATCAAGGTTAGCATGTTCTACCTTTGACCGAATTTTATCATTTAGGCCAGCCAAGAACCGCGCCATTGTTGCCTCATCACCCTCTTGAATATCGGCTCTAATCATCGCAATTTCCATCTCCTTGTAATATTCATCAACCGAATTGCTGCCTTGCTTCAATCTTTGTAAGCAGTTGTAAAGCTCCCCTATATAATTTTGGGGAACAAAACGCCGCTTCATCACCCCTTTCATCTCATCCCACGTATCAACCTCTCTTTGACCAACCCTTGCCCTTGTTTCGGATTCTTTGTCCCACCATATGGATGCATAACCACAAAACTCCATGGCTTCCAATTTTACTTTCTTTTCCTCTGAATAATTATGCACGGAAAAAACATGGTTAACTTTACGAATCCAATCTAAAAATAATTCGGGATCATTTGTACCTTCGAAAGAGGGAATCTTGGTCTTGATTGTACCAAGATTGTTGTCATTCCTTTGAATTTGTTCCCCTCTTCTCGGCTAAAAAATATGATTGTTGATGACCTGGTTTGGATGATTTGATCTCGGTATTGGACTTTTTCTTGGCGGCTCAATTGCATAAATTGATTGCTCATCACTGTCGGTATCATCTCCCTCATTACCTTGTTGATTTGAAACCTTAAGGAAGCTGTTTGGATCAGGAAATTTGTTGATGAATTAGGTTTCATCCCTAACATTGTGAACCCAGTGGACCTTATTGTGATAATGATGAAGAACCGAGGTACAAAGTACCAAGACTCGACACTTTAGTTTAAATCAGATATTTCTCTATTCTTGAACTAGTTTAACGGGGGAATATTGTCAACGCAACTTTAAAGAAGGCTAAGAATCGATGGAGGCTGAAACACCACAACAAGCGTAAACTAAACTTGTAGATACAGTAACTCAAGAATGAATGAATTATATAAGAAGTCAATTCCCAAGTAGCTAAGGAATAACTTTACCAAAATATCAATATATCTAACGTAATTACAATGGTGGCCGAATTCTCTCTTAAATAGAGGAAGAATTCGGCTACTAGCCCTAGAAAATGAAGAGTCCTTAAGAGGTAGGACTCTTGAACAACAAACTTGCTATCAAGTAATACACTAACCAAGATAATGGACAACATGTCCTATTATCCTGCACACACTAATAATAGGCGGCCAAACATGGCTGAAAAATAGTAAACATGTGATTAGCCTTGAAGAGATGGGACTCTCAACTACTAGATAACTAACTACTCAACCATTATCTAAACACATGGACAACATGTCCTTTATTATAGCAATACTTGCTATACACGCCTAAATATAGTAAATAACAATGATGAAAATAATTAAAGTCTGGGATAGACTTTAATTGTACAAAAAGACTAAAATGCCCTTTTAGCCACTTGGCTTGTTTGGGCCGATTTGAACACTTGTGAAACTTAAGAGGTTGACTTGAATATCTTCTTCTAGTTGAAGTTTAGTTTCCTCTTTAGTTTTAATCTCTCGGATCAATGTTGCAATTTTGTCTAAAGTCATCTTTGCCCTTGATCTTGTCATTGATCCTTCAAGGTTGACTAGTGGGTCCTTTGAGTAGGGCAGCCCCTTGGTTGGTCCTGTATCAGATAATACTGGTGCCATTTCACAAGGTAAGGAACTTAGATCTCACCAATGATCCAAACACATTCTTAGGCGTTTCCATCTGATTAGAGAGATCAATGATAGATGAGACGTTAAAATTTGCAAAGTTCATATAGACGACAACATTGCAGATCCATTGACCAAGCCACTCCCGCAACCTAAACATGCGAGTCATGCTAGGTTAATGGGATTGATGATCATGTATGATTGGACATAGGGCAAGTGGGATATTGTTTGTAGTGCCCTATGACCATTAGCATATGTTGTACGTTTTATATATTTTTGAGCATGTCATTTGAATAGTTAATTTTTCTTTTGAACATCAAATGCGTGATTTGATAGTAAAACTCATTAGCTTATGCAATTACTATTCTGATTGCCCCTAGTTTTATGTAATGTTCTATACAGCGAAATAAAAAACTAGTATGATGTTTTGATTGATGATTTTGTTTTACTAATCATGAGTAATGAATACAAATCATATCATAGATACAATATATCCCTAATGAATACAAATCATATCATAGATACAATATATTGGGATATATTGTATCGGACGTGATCCGAAAGAGAAGTAATACTTCATGGTTCGTTAGTCACAAGTATTACTTCCTCAATACTATTTGCAATCCTTAGAACTTATGTCTCCATCGTTTCCAGCATGAATGGAGCACGTTTTGACTCAGTCGGACGTTACTTTTAATAGAGTAGTTAATACGACTGATGATCGGATGTAGTATCCTATTATGGCTTGAATGTGAGAGGCATTGTAAGGAATTTGTCCCTCTCTTATTACATAGAGATATCCATGGGTCCCTTGATAGGGAAGACTGTTCAAATGCATGGCCGTGCTCAGATGTATTTAATAAAGTGGTCATTAAATACTATTTGTTGGAACAGTCTACCTGGAGATCGAGTATAAATACAATTAAGCTTTGTAATGGTGACAACTACCATGCCTTATGCTTAATTTGGATATCGCGAGACAAAGGGATTAAATAGTGGATTGATATTAGGTTCCACCGTACATTCATTCACTCTAGGTAGTCACAATGTCCTGATAGGGGCCGCTTGTGATTTATGAACACATACTACTAATAAGTATATTTTCATTGCCATTGTGATATGAACCTACATGATCACACGCATAGGCGAGTTAACGAACTTTCATATCTAGATTTAATGAATCTAGAATGTGTCTTAATACTTTTGCTAAGCTGGTTTTCAATTTCATTCTTATACTCTTTGAACTTTTCAAAGGCTTCAGACTTGTATTTCATAAGAAATACGTATCCAAAACGACTGAAATAATTAGTAAAATAATGAAATATAGATAACCATATCTTGCATGGAAATTGAATGGACCACATACATCATTATGCATTAGTTCCAACAAATCCTTTGCTCGTTCTAGTAAAAGGAGAAGCATTCATCTTACCTATTAAACAAGGTTTGCACATATCATATGATTCAAAATCATCAAATGATTCCAACAATCCATCTTTATGGAGTTTGGAACATAAATTCTATTTCAATGTTTGGTAAAACTATTTTTTTCAGTGTCAAAATATGATAAGATTCAAACAAAATATAACTGAAATACCCTAATAGCATAAACTGGCAATAAAACCTAATTAAATGTCCCACTCACAAAAAATTACTTTGTTTTTTGTCAGCAACCTTAAATTCTCCTCAATTTTTATTGCCCCATATAGGGGGAGGGTGTCGAACCCGGGACCTCTTGGTCACGGATAGAGGCTTGCCCCACTGGGATACGACCTCCTTGACTCACAAAATCTTACTTAAATACACATTATAACTATAAAAATATACAATATATATCTTAATTATGAAACATAATTCATACATAAAAAAGTCAATAGTTATACAAATAACTTTATTTTTTTATAAAAATCAAATGAGAAATTCTACCAAGAAAAATAAAATATTTATAAAAACATTATCTATGAAATTCTATCGAGAGAAATAAAATATGTATGAATACGTTATTTTTTAGTTTGAATATTATAATTAATTAAAAGAAATTTACAGTTCTCATTTCTCTTGGAAATGTCATTAATTAGATTTTGATATGGAATACTATTTCCACTTCTTGCTGGAATAAGATTTTCGGTGGAAAATGCTTTCCTACTTTAGTTTAACATATCAAACTTTAGAATATAAAAGAAAAACTAAACAAAAACTAAACGAGTGATTTCATTACACTCCAACGTGCCGTTACTATTTTCCTAAAAATGTTAATACTAGACTTTAGGGTGTTCAAAAAAAATCGAAATTGATTAATTCAAATCGATTTTTTTTTTTTTTTTGGTTTACACGGTGCATTATAATGGTTTCGATTTGAACTAAATTAAAACTGTACTTTCGTTTTGGTTTAAAAAAATTATAATCTAAACTAAACTAAACCGAATATATATTTTAAATGACTTTTTTTACAATAAAACACATTTAACTTCTTATTTATACTCAATGACAAGCAAGTGCTTCAAGTGCTTAAGCAAGAGATTGAGAGGCATTAGCTGATATGTGATTTTAGATTCATCTGAAACTTTTGTTTTATTTTGGTCTAATCATGATGTGATTTTTTGTTTTTTTTCTTCTTGTAGGATGATTTTGAATTAATGTGTTTGAAGTTAAAGAATCAAGAAAAATAATTTATGTTTAATTATTTTATTTTATTTATTGTGTTCAATTTGTGAAAAAAATAGACACTTTTCTTTATATTTTTATCAGTTAAGTAATTATATAAAGATTTTTTATTTTATTTTTAGTTTATAATCAATATAGTTTATATCTCACAAAATCGAGCAGCCAAACAAAACAAATAACAAACCGAATGCATTGGTTTTTTATTTTGAATGGTTTGAATTAAGTTAAAAAATTGAAACTGAATAATATCGATTTAATTTAAAAAAATGTGTAAAAGCGAACCATGAACACCCCTTCCCCAATGCAGCCCAACCGCTGTAGGGCTCTACAACTCTTCAACCACAGCCAATTTAATACTACACATTTGCTATTTGTCGTAGAAGCCCAATAATGGAGCCCAAATCCCCAGCCCAATCAGTCTACAAGCCTTTCTATAAATTTCTTCCCTCAGCGTCTCGTTCCCATACCTGACCGGTTCCTAGCCATAGCGATCTAAGGTATTGCTAATATTTCTCTGTATTTTAGTGTTTGTTGGTTATAATTTCTGTTCTAAATGAATGTTTGAAATTTTCATTGCATTTTTTAGCTTGGGGTTTTAGTTTATTTTTGTCTCTGAGGTTGGAAATTCAATTAAAAACGACCTTTTTTTTGTGCATATACTTGCTTTTTTGGAAGAAATGTTTATTCATATTTTTCGTTGTATTTGCCATAGCGTAGGATTTTTGTTAGTGTAGATATTCTGATTTTAATTTGTTCCTTGTATTAAGTATTGAAGGGTTTTCGTTAGTACGCCTGAGGATGTTTAGTTGAAGACATGAACTGAAGAGGCTTAGTTAAAGGTTTTATATGTTTATTAATATACGATCCATTTACACCAAAAAATAAAAAATAAAAAATGAAGGTTTTATATATGTTTTGCTGGCAGTGGCGGAGCATTCTGAGGGCAGGGGGGCCCTGGCCCCCCCAAGAATTTTCAATTTTTTTTTACTAGGGTATATATATCCAATCGTTAAAAAAAAAGATTTTTTTCTACTACGGCCCCCCCAAGAATTTTATGATACAACCAAAATATACCATTTAGAAATTTCTACAATCGTTTGGTCCACCAATGTTGAAGATTAGTAGAAGAAATGAAGATCAAACTGAAGTTCTTTCAAGTTGCAAGCAGAAAGATCAAGTAAAAAAGGATAAAAAGAGCTACAAAAATGCTAAGGAAAAAGAAGAATGGATTTATGATGTGCGCATTGGGCCAAAAAAGAATTAAGTAAAATAGGTCCACTTCTCCTTGTAAATAAAATAGCTCGGTTATGTATGTTAAGCGATTTAGGGTTAAAATCGAGGCAGAAAACTCATTCGATGAGCTGATGAAGAATCAAAAAAAAATTCCGGGGGCGCTGCCCCCGGGCTCCCGTCATCCGCTAACCTAAGACTTTGTATATATCATTTAAATTCAATTTTTCTAATAAAATATATTATTCTACCTCAAATATATCATTTTACGCTGTAAGTAAATTTTTAGTTCACTTCCCTAAATTCGAATCCCTGGCTCCGCCACTGCTTGCTTGGGATCATATAAGGAATGAGATCTGTTGAGTTGAGAGTGTTACATTCATTTAGTGAAATTGGTATATATATATATATATATATATATATATATATATATATATATATATATATATATATATTACTTTAAAGTGTTAGTTAAAAAAAATTTGTATTTTAACTTCGATTCTTTTTTGGTTCTCAATAAAGTAAATATTAGAATTATTTGCGTCTCTAATGATGATTAGAACAAAAACTTTCGTTCTTCTTAGAAAATCCATGCGGAATGTATTGGAGACCTGAGCTGAAGAGTCGCAAATATAAATCTGTTTGTGTTTTAGTTGTTTACTCCTTTTGTCTTTGTATTTCTTTAATTTTGAAACTTGTGATTGACTTGGAGACTTAAAACTACACAAACATCTACTCTTTGAATTTTCGCATTTTTACATGTATCATAAAAGGCTTCTTTAAGCTGGGTTAAGTTCCTCCATGATGAAGAAAACAGATGACGAGTATGATTGAAATCCATTCTATAAACCATGAGGACAATCAAGGCATTTGTCTGAGAGGAGCTTCTTCTTAGCTTAATTATGTGGCTATCTCAATTGTCTAATATCATAGTACTCTGGCAATCTATGTTTTTCGGTGGCAACGATGAGTTTTCAAGAGTTGGTCAAAGTACCCATTAGCAGTTGACCATGTCAGCTGTCAATTGTACATAAGGCAGAGTTTTGGGGTGGTAGTGGAAAATGTGACAGATAAGCCACCCTACATAACCATACATGAGATTTTCATCTCATATAGCTCCTTGTTCAATTCTTTTGAATTCATTGGATCCTTTTCCGCGTTCGAGAATTCTCTCCCTTCTTCAACTCCATCCCGAAGAGTAACTAGGACCAATTTAGTCACGTATTCATGTTGATTATTTTTTGGCTTTTGTTCCTTGTCTTATTTATGCACAATATTATTCTTAGTTGACTTATTGGTGTCTTTGGTTATTGGATTTGATCAGGTACCTTTTAATACTCGTTAGAAGAACCAGATCCTCCGTTGAAAGATGAGGTATGTACCGTACTCTCAGACAGCAAGTTTTCTATTACTCCCTCCATTCCTAAATATAAGACTCTTTATACAATGTGAGAAAATTAAGGAAGTTGTCATTTTCACCTAAACTTCCAATATTACCCCACCGTACTCTCAGACAGCAAGTTTGAGTTAGCCGAATTGACCAACTCAATTGGTGGCACTGTTGATTGCCTTTCTACAATTGTTGAACGCCTTCACTCTCTAACCATAATATATTGTACCTTTCACTTTTATTTGTTTTGGAATGGGATCGGCTTACATTTTGAAATCGAGATAGATGTATTTTAACAAACTGAAGTAGCACAAGTTAAACTTACACATACTTTTACCTATATCATGTGCCAAAATGGGCACAACTGGAAATGTTTGTCTATCTAACTTTTTTATAAGAACCTCTACTTATCATGTGCCAAAAGAGGGCCTCTTGTGTTGTTAGCCTACATGAACTTTTTTATATGAATTTGATATGAAACGCCCAAGAATGGAACGATGCAAATCGAATCAAATTTGGCAACCAACCCCTAAAACGTGCAAAAATGAAATAACCGTGATCCAATGCTTAGAGAAGCACGATTCTTCGTATAGTGAAGATGCCACAAACGCAGATGTAATAAATTCAATTTTGAACGTCATAAGAATTTTGAGTGATTTATCACTTTTTTTTTCAAACTCGTAATTCCCTCGTCTTAGTGTTGAGTGATGAATCTATTTGGGTCATTTTCATTATTTTCTATCTTGTACCCTTAATCTTGTTCTCTCATCCTAATTTTTAGCTCATTAAAAAAGAACTTAAAAAATCACGATCTATGAACATTTCAAAAAGATTTTTAACGAAATATCTTCTTCGATCGTTTATAACCTCTTCAAACCTTTTATATGTTGTGTTTATGTAGTTTCTTTCACAAACCATTTCTAGTTGAAGATGAGTTTTTTTCACCTCTCAAAGTTCAAAATTTTTATTGGCAATCTTCGTAATTGTTATATCTTATCTAATTTTTTTTTACCAAAAAGCTTCTCCTTAACCGTTTTCAATCTTATCCCTCCTATATAATTTTCATTTTTGATCTTTTGATCCTTACTTAACAAAAAGGAGGAGACAATTTCTTTTTATCTTGGCGCTTTGATAAATCTTTTTAATTTTGATAAAAGGGGGAGAAATATTGGTGTTGCAAATGTGCCTCGATATTTTTTGTTTGTTGTCTCCTTATCTCATATGATCTTGGTATCATGTATTTATCCGCCTTTATCCTTTTGATACCTCTTATTTCCATTTGCATCAATGTTTTGTCATCATAAAAAGGGGGAGATTGTAAGCCTAAGGGAAAAATACAATCAATCTAGTTTTGATGATAACAAACAATTGAGAAGTTCTCACGTTTGTGTGAACTTGTGTTTTGATGATAGGATTTATATCTCACACATACATTGATGAAAATAGAAAGAAAGCTTTCATTAACCTCAAAGGTGTCATCCTACAACATTGAAGATGCAAAAGCAAGAAGTGTTCAAAAGATTGGACAACTCCTTGTATGCCATACAAAGGATCACTCTAGAGTAGCACTGACAAATAGATTGGTCCAGTTCAATCCGGGTCCAAGTCTGCGCGGACTTACTTTAAGAGGACCCGTTGGATATAATGATCCAAGAACCCTAAGTATAATGATTGGCAACGCTCTCTCTAGATCGAGAATCTAGTTTGATCTTACCAAGAGCAAAGGAAACCTTGATCTGTTGGTTATAAGAGAACCAAGAACCAGAGGTATGATGAGCCCCACAAGATCTTGCTCACGGATCTTGATAAGTTCTTGAACTATAAAAGTTCAACAAAGAGTATTTAATCTCACAAGACAAGTGTCTAATCTGTATTTATCAAAATACTAATTTTACATAGCATTAGATGCCCTTTTATAGGCAAATATGAAGGCTTTTCAAATGAATCCCAAAATTCAGCCTACCTAGGGGAATTCAAAGGGCTCTTTGACTGAATTTAATACATTTAGGAAATAGAAATGACTTCTTGAATATACTAAGAGACTCCTTGATTAACTAAAGAGTTTGACTAATTAAATGGTTTAAAATTACTCCTTATAAGATGAAAATTAAATACTAACTAAACTTGGAAAGTAAGATATAATTTTCGTCTAAAATACGGACAACGTGATGTAGCAACTTGAACGACAATTTAGGATTCCAAAACGACATAATCTGATCTTGTGGTCTTCATGAAAGTTGTAGATCTGCCTTTTAGTTTCCAATAAATCTTGAATCAACTCAATTAGATTCCTGGATATCAAGTTATGATCATTACACCAAATTGTCTCAAAGTTGAAGATGTTGATCCAAGTTGCTGAGAGTTCTTTATTATGTAGAGTCTTTGGGTCTCCGAAATGAGTGATGTGATGTAAGAGATAGATTCCTAGATCTATCCATGCCTCATCATTCCTTGAAGCATCCGTATATGAGTTCTCACCATTCCCCCATTCTTCAAAAAGATTCGTCCTCGAATCTTGAAAATTAATGAAAGGACCATTGCTTCGATTTTGTGGTAATTTTTTTGGTAACTCCATTGAAAACACAGCCTTGTATTCCTGTTTAAAAGTAGAAAAAAATACTAGGAAGAGTAGGAGTTGTTAGATCAAGAGTAGTGAAAGAAAAAGATGATGCTTTTGACTCTTCAAAAATCAATGCAATAAGAGGTTCTTTGGGTTGAATAGTAATCTCTCCCTCACCAATAATAAAATTCTCTATTCTCTCGTGTTTTTCCTCATCAATCAATTTTGTTTCACTCGAATTTTCTGATTGTCCCTCAGGGAATGGTTAACCGATTTTTGCAATTCATCTGTCGCCACTTTTTCCTCATCTTTCAATCTTGTCTCTCGTTGCTCACTCGATTGTTGAATAGTTTCTTCTAAAGAAGGTTTTGTAAAGGAACAAGATTATTGTAAAATCAAATTGGATGGCCCCTTTCTCTAGGCAGCCCATTCTTCCAAAATCACCTCGGGAACCCTCTAGGTCCCTCCTAGAATGGACTGAAAGTTGGGATTCATATCCTTCATAAATACCTGAAGGGCATTTGCAATACCCGAAGGGGAGAACCTTAGAGAGGGGGTGGGGGTGGGTGAATAAGGTTCTCCAATAATTTAAAAATCTCTACCACAATCTTATCCTAAGTGATCACCTTAACAACAATTATATTCATTAAGGATATAAGGTGACTTATGTTTGTAAATGCAACACATAGGAATACAAGACAACGAATATAATCAAGTATTATCTAGGTCAAGATTCCTATATGCAAAGCTTGTAAGAACAAACACACAAGTCATGAGGAATAACATTTAGCAAGAGATATATAAAGCTATAAAGATCTCTAAATGTAATCCCTAATGCCCAAGTTAATAATAGAGATAACAAGCAAATTGACTAACTCTATATACACAATGTATGATATACACAAACAAGTTCATAAGCACATAAGCACAAGTATAATGTAAGAACTTGAATGTAAAGAGATAGAGTTAGAAGATCAAACACAAGGGTGTAGAGTGGGTTGACTACAACGATCTACATCCACTACCTTGGGACACCCAAGGATTTTGGCAACTTTCCACCAGCTTGTCTTGAGAGATTACAAGGAAGGACAAACCAAATAATGATCTTTTACACACTCATGTAACATTCCACCCTTGGGAACTTTCTCTAATCTAGTCTACTAAGTGAGGAGGTTTTACGAACACATAAGCCCTACTTCTATTTCGGGTTCACCCTTCACTCTAGTTCATTTGATTACAAGAAAGATTCACTCCAACTCATTGGAGGCCCAAAACCACCACTCTCACAAATAAGCCTCACCACTCAACCCTTTACAAACAAAGATAATCTCAACACATGAGATTTTACATTTAAGCTCAAGAAAAAAAAAATCCCTCTAAGGATTGGATATTTATATGTAAGCGCTAATTCATAGTTGAGAATGAAATAATATGTAGATGAAGCTCTTTCTCAAATATAAATGTTTTGATGAATGATTGGAAGAATTTAGCTTAGGAAAGTGTTTGATTTGCTTGTCTAAAACTTATAAATGAAGGCCCCTCTATTGGCTTGAGCAAAAACAAATTCCAGCCTTAAAGACTTTTTATGGGCTTCTGTCTTCATCTCGGTCGACTGTGATAAGTGGTCCGGTCGAACTAGGCACATGCCGGTCGACCGACCTTAAATAGGTCTTTCGAGATATTTATAGTTGTTGGAGTCTTGGAACATTCAAAAGTGACAAAGTTCAAAAGGCCTCTGGTCGACCAGACAACACATGTCGGTCGACCAGACTTCATCAGGTCGCCCGCGGTCTAGGACCCGGTCGACCGGATTACAGTCCATAAGTGGTTTTTCCACTTGGTCAACTTTCTAATGTTCTCAAACGCATGCCTAAGTGTTTTTGAAAGATACTTAAAATATTTTAAATATCTTAGGCATTAACCAACACTTAAAAGATGTTTTGCAAAACCTTTGAAAGATTAAATCAATGTATGAAATATGGTTTGAAAACATGCAAAAGTATGAGCTTCATCATACTATAAACTATCATTCATCAAATAAAATTAGTCACAAGAGATATACCTGTTAAGCATCTTGACTAATCTTCTTCTTGGTATTGAAGTCTTCAAGATGAGTCCCTCTTTGAATTTGGACTTGAGACCTTTGATCAACCTCTACTTGTGATGAAGTCCTTTGTAGTCTTGTCAAGTTGTAGCATCTTGGACTTCAACACTTGTTGATTTTCTTTTGATTTTACAATATCTTTCATTAGCATTGTGGATGACCTTTTAGCTTATGCTATGGAGACTTTCAAAATGAAGACTCTTCTTGGTTTGTAGAATGACCTTTGAAATCCACAAGAAAATCTTTCTTTGATTTTGCAATATATTTCAATGGCATTGTAAATGGTCTTTAAGCTTGTGCCATTGAAGACTTGCAAAATGTAGTTTCTTCTTGTTGTAGAATGATCTTTGATGTGTGTGAGTTCATAATATCCTATCATTGAAACACAAGCTGACACAAACATTAGAACTTCTCAATGTCTTGTTATCATCAAAACAAGATTGATCATATTAGCCCTTAGGGCTTACAATCTCCTCCTTTTTGATGATGACAAAACATTGATCCAAATGGGAATAAAATAACAAAAGGATAAGTCAATTAAGCACAAAATATCAAAGCATGAGATAAGGATGCATATGATCAATGCAAGTAGATGTTTTGAAAATTCATTCTACTCCCCCTATTTTAAAGAATTCTTTATCTCTCCCATTTTGCAAAGTTCTTAGCTTTCTCCTTTTGTAAAATTACTTTTCTAGGCACATTTGTAAATCTAAATTTTCTCCCAAAAAAAAATGATAAATTTTTAAGGAGGGATCAAGTTTAAAATCATGGAGAAGCCGGTTAGTCAATAGTAAAAGTTAAGCAAAAGAAAGAAAAACAAAAGACCAAAAGAAAGAAACCTTTAAAGCTATGTAAGCGCATCATTTGTAAAAGGCCAGTTAGAAGAAAATATGAGTGGCCAAGAGATGATGCTTACTTAAAGATGAATACAAGATTTAAAATAATTTTAAGCTTGGTTGATTTTAAAGGCATAGAAGCTAAAAGCTCAGAAAAATACCATTTTAAAGCTGAAGTAGGGCACTTCGGTCGACCAAATGTGAATCTCGTAGACCGATGTCCATGCCCTTTGGTCGACTGGGGTTTTGGCTAACATGAATTTTCTAGTTTTTGAAATATGACCAAAAAGCCTTTAAACAATTTTAAATTACTTCCGAAACATCATGAGAAACTTTGAATAGATAAAAATGAGTTAGACCAAGGGTTAAACCTCATAAAACATCAAAGTGCTCAAAATCACACATTAGGATTTGTGAAGATGAAAACAATGAAAAACAACTAAGGTGCTCATATTTTTAGGCCCTTTTGAAATTGGCCAAATTGTTTTAAAACAATGTAAACCATATAAAAACAAGGTTGTTGGCTCATATCATTGGCCAAAAAAACTTCAACAAGAGAGTATGACAAACATCAAGATTATGCCACAAAAGGCTAAAACCAAGTCATACCTCTCAACAAAAGTGGGTCAAAGAGGCACACCATACTTAGAAGAAGCAAATCAACCACATGACATAAGATATAATCCAAAGCAAGGTTGTTTGCATTCATAAGTATAAAAATTAAAACCATGCCATATAGGCGTTTAGTAAAGATAAATTTTTGAAAGCACAAGATTGCCATATATCCATAAAAGTAAGGTTTTCCAAAACACTTTAAGCAACAATAATAGGATAAAAACTTATAAGGACATGTTGCTATAAAGAGGGATAAACTTTATAAAAGAAAGACACACCTTAGGATCTTTGAACATTTTCAAAATCTTTTTAAACATAACTAAGGTGGTCATTTTGAAAATGCCTTTCTAGAAATTAAGAACTGAAACACATAGGCACATCAAAACAAGTTAAAGCCAAAAACTCATAAGATAAGAAAAAAAGCACATGAGATAAGGCAATAACAAAAATAAAGTAAGAGAAAACATATATAATCATCAAGAATAAAAAGCTAAAACCAAGAGAGAAAGGGTTATAGCTACCAGTTTTCACATTTGATTATTCTCTAGCTTTTGACTTCTTTTTGACTTGAATTACCTCATTGAGTTGTCATCTTTGAAGCACTTGAAGAAGTCTTGGGGATGACTCCAATCTTCTTATCTCATTCTTTCATGAGGTGCATTTTGTACTTTGGAGTAATGTATGGACTTTCATTCTATTTTCCATCTTAGCTCTTCTTCCCCATTTTTCTTCTTGCACAAGACCTAGCCACTTCTTATCTCTTCTTTGCACTTTCTTTGAAGGTGTGGCCAGTCTCCAATGAAGGGATTCATGGGCGGAAACTCGTTCCAAACACCCATGAGTCCTCCCCTGAAGGATCCGCTCATACGTAAACGAATCAAAAAACTGGAAAAAGGACTTACGTTTTTCGGCTTAAAGGTTGTATCTTTCGGCTCTCAGCAGCAACCACCTTGAGTCCTCCATTGCGGAATTACTCCCTACCGGTATCCACGAGACGAAACGGGCAGCGAGTGCTAGCTCTTCGTCCTTCTGAGTTTTGGAATTAAGAGAGAAAATGAGGCAGAAAACTAAAATCAGTATTTCAGAGTATTTGGTATTTCGCGGCTGAAAAGAATTAACCCTAGGGTTTCGGCCAAGAGAGGCTTATATAGGGTGTGAGAGGTTGTTTCAAAAACAACTCCCACGTTCCTACCAACTCTCCTAGCAGTGGGAGTCTTTAACTCCCACGTCCCCTAGACTTCTGCTGGTAGTGGGAGGCTTTATCGGATAATAACTCCCACGTAATCGCAGCACGAACCAAATACCTAAAATGCCCTCCTTAATCTCTAATTCGAATAATAACGCTTTATTATTCTCAGAAGAATGAATGTCAGATACAATGAACCTAGACACATTCTAGATTCATTGAATCTAGACATGGAGGTCGTTAGCTCGTCTATGCGTGTGACCCTGTAGGTTCATATCACAATGGCAATGAAAACACACTTAGTAGACGTGTGTGTTCATAAATCGCAAGCGGTCCCTAGCAGGACATTGTGACTACCTAAAGTGAATGAATTTACGGTGGAACCTAATATCAATCCACTATTTAATCTCTTGGTCTCACGATATCCTAATTAAGCATAAGGCATGGTGGCAGTGGCGGAGGATACCAGGGCCCCCCAAGAATTTTCAATTTTTTTATATACTAGGTATATATATCCAACTGTTCAGAAAAAAATAGATTTTTTTCTACTACGGCCCCCCAAGAATTTTATGATACACACCGAAATATACCATTTAGAAATTTTTACAATCGTTTGGTCCACCAATGTTGAAGATTAGTAGAAGAAATGAAGATCAAGCTGAAGTTCTTTCAAGTTGCAAGCAGAAAGATCAAGCAAAAGAGAATAAAAAGAGCTGCAAAAATGCTAAGGAAAAGGAAGAATGGACTTGTGATGTGGGCTGAAGATTTACGCATTGGGCCAAAAAAGAATTAAGTAAAATAGGTCCACTTCTCCTTGTAAATAAAATAGCTCGGTTATGTATGTTAAGCGATTTAGGGTTAAAATCGGGGTAAAAAACTCATTCGATGAGCTGATGAAGAATCAAAAAAATATATATGTCGTTTAAATTCAATTTTTCTAAAAAAATATATAATTCTACCTCAAATATATCATTTTACACCGTAAGAAAAATTTAGTTCGCCCCCCCTCCCCTAAATTCAAATCCTGGCTCCGTCACTGCATGGTGGTCGTCACCCTTATAAAGCTTAATTGTATTTATGCTCGATCTCCAGGTAGACTGTTCCAACAAATAGTATCTGATAACCACTTTATCAAATACGTTTGAGCACCCATGAATTTAGACAGTCTTTCCCTATCGAGGGGCCCATGGATATCTCTCTCTAATAAGAGAGGGACAAATTCCTTACAATGCCTCTCACATTCATGCCATGATTGGACACAGCATCCGATCATCAGTCGTATTGATTACTCGATTAAAAGCAACGTACGACTGAGTCAAAACGTGGCTCCATTCATGCTAGAATCAATGGAGACATAAGGTCTAAGGATTCTAAAATAGTATTGAGGAAGTAATACTTATGACTAAGGACCATGAAGTATTACTTTTCTAACGGATCACGTCCGATACGATATATCTCAATACATTGCATCTATGATATGATTTGTACTCATTACACATGATTAGTAAAACATAATCATCAATCAAACATCATACTAGTTTTATTTCATTGTAAAGTAGATTACATAAAACTAGGGACAACTAGAATAGTAATTACATAAGCAAATGAGTTTTACTATCAAATTACGCATTTGATGTTCATAAGAAAAATTAACTATTTCAGATGAAATGCTCAACAAGATATCAAACGTACAACATATGCTAATGGCCCTAGGGTACTACTAACAATCTCCCACTTGCCCTATGTCCAATCATACATGATCCTCAATCCCATTGACCTAGTATGACTCATGTTTAGGCTGTGGGATTGGCTTGGTCAATGGATCTGCAATGTTGTCGTCTGTATGAACTTTGCTAATACTAACGTCTCATCTATCAATGATCTCTCTAATCAGATGGAAACGCCTGAGAATGTGTTTGGATCGTTGGTGAGATCTAGGTTCCTTAGCTTGAGAAATGGCACCAGTACTATCACAATAGAGGTCCACTAGGTTCACAATGCTAGGGACGACACCTAATTCGTCAACAGACTTCCTGATCCAAACAGATTCTTTAGCTGCTTCAAAGGCAGCTAGATACTCAGCTTCTGTTGTAGAGTCGGCTACGGTTTCTTGCTTTGAGTTCTTCCAGCTCACAGCACCTCCATTCAAACAAAACACAAAACTAGATTGCGATCTATAATCATCTACGTCGGTTTGGAAGCTTGCGTCTGTGTAACCATTTATAACCAGACTTCCTTCCTGACCTCCGTAAACCAAGAACATATCGTTAGTCCTTCTCAAGTACTTAAGAATGCTCTTGACTGCAGTCCAATGTGACTCTCCAGGGTCAGATTGATATCTGCTAGTCATACTTAAAGCGAATGAGACATCCGGGCGAGTGCATATCATGACGTACATAATAGACCCAATGGCTGAAGCATATGGGATCTTACTCTTGCGCTCTTGGTCCTCCTTTGTGGAAGGTATTTGAGTTCTACTGAGTTTAATGCCATGTGACATGGGCAAGAATCCCTTTTTGGAGTCTTGCAAACTGAACTGTTTCAGTATCTTGTCAATGTATCCACTCTGGCTTAAACCAATCATTTTGTTAGATCTATCTCTATAGATTCTTATACCCAAAATGTATGTAGCCTCGCCTAAGTCTTTCATGGAAAAGCACTTCCCCAACCAAGTTTTTACGCTTTGTAATGTGGGGATGTCATTTCCAATCAGTAAGATGCCATCCACATAAAGCACAAGGAACACTACTGCATTATTAGTTACTTTCTTATAAACACAAGGCTCGTCTTCGTTTTTTATGAAACCGAATTCTTTAATACGTTCATCAAAGCGACGATTCCAGCTTCGAGATGCTTGCTTCAATCCATAAATGGACCTTTGAAGCTTACACACTTTGCTAGGATTCGTTGGATCAACAAACCCCTCAGGTTGTGTCATATACACATCCTCGAGAATGTTTCCATTAAGAAACACAGTCTTAACGTCCATTTGCCATATCTCATAGTCATAATATGCGGCTATGGCAAGTAAAATCCTAATAGACTTTATCATGACGATAGGAGAAAAGGTTTTGAAAAACACAAGGAGAGGGGGGGGGGGGTGAATTGGGTTTTTATAAAAGTGGCTTCTTTTTAAATTTCAAACTTGTTGGAAGTGAAACTTGTATTTGAAATAAGGTGTAAATGAAGCAAGAATAAACCAATGAAAGCAAGACGAGATTTAGAGTGGTTCGATTCACTAAGAATCTACGTCCACTACCTTGAGCTTCACCCAAGGATTTTCAACAATTTTACTAAGAAAAGTAATTACACAAGTGGCCAACTCACAAAGAGTTTTACACAAATAACCACAATGATAAACTCCACTCACAAAGAGTACTAAACTCCACTCACAAAGAGTACTAAGCCCACACCAAGTAGGTCTTGACACAATAAATACCCTATCACTAAGAGAGGGAAAGATGGAGATAAATTGAAAGAGTTACACACTCTAAAAGTGAGGATAGATACCTTTAAGGATCTCACTTTAATGCTCTTAGAACTTTTGAGTCAACAACTTGTGTCTTGCAAGAGAGATGGTGATTTTTGAACTTTTCAATACATGAATAAAGTTGAATATGCTTTGAAAGTGTTAAAGCTTTTTGTATAATCAATGTATATTCTCTCTACTGGTTCTTTTAAGATTCCTCTGCACTAGAGCTTTTATACTTTTCAAAAGAATCCAAAAAATAGCTTTTAAAATGGTCATATAACGACTAGTTTTCGCAGAGTTCGGTTGACCGAAAATCACCTCGGATGATCCGAGCATAGGTTCGGATGATCCTAAGTATGCCTCAGTCGACCGAGCCAAGCAAATTCCCAAAACCTCGACTCCCTGTTTCGGTTCGGATGATCCGTGCAAGGGCTCGGATGATCCGACTTTCCTGAGCTTAAGAGATGTTGATTTTTCACTTGTTTTGAAATCTTTTGAAGTCTAAAAGGTTTTCCCAAAAGGTAACAAGTAAGAACATTTGGAAAACCGTTTTAAAAGACTTAGACTTTGAAATCAAAGGCTTTTGAAATAAGAACATATAAGGATCATTTTGAAACTTAGCCTTTTGAAAACGTGTTTATGATGCATGTAAGACTAGGGTGTTGTACACTTAAGTTCATTAAGAGCATTGGTTAGAGCTTATAAGATAAAGACTTATAAAGACAAAGCTATCCTAACCAAACCTAAGTCTTCAATATTCAATTTCGACGAGATGTGCCTTTAATTATAACTTGGAATCTTGATCATGGCTTGATTGAAGTACTTAGAGCTTCCATTATGACTTCCGATATTCTATCAAAAAGATTGAGAGCATTAGACACAACATCAAATGTTTGTCCATTATAAAAAACCGAGTTTGTTCGTCCTTAGGGCTTACAATCTCCCCCTTTTTGATTATGACAAACTTTGATGTAATAAGATAGAATATGGACAACATTAAGAACAAGGAAGCATGGCAAAGAGACAAAGATCAACTAAGAACAAATACTAGTGCTTTAGAAGATAAAACCCGAGAGACAAAAGTACTAGCATGATAACTTCTTTTTGCCATAGCATCTAGGGACTCTTAGAAGAGCCCTATAGCCCAACCAACCTCCTTTCCTCCTTCCTTCCATAATAAATGTTTTGAGAAATAAGATATATAATAAGCTCCCCCTCAAAACATGCCAGGAAAAGATTTTTACAAGGATAAAAATAAGTTAAGAAAACTCCCTTATGTTTCAGCAGTTTACAGAAGCCATACAAAAACTTCACTTTAGAAACTGCACAGAGTTCGGATCATCCGAGCTTTTGGTCAAGGACTTCGGTCGACCGAGCTCTGCCAAAAATTCTGCAGCACTTTGCTGCAACTGATCTGTCCTGAAAATTTACTTTCTCACACAAACAACAGTCAGTTATTAACACAATAAGCGTAATGATAAGTAATGATAGCATAATGATAAGCAAGGATAATCAAACAGATAACCACTATAGCATAATGATAAGCAAGGATAATCAAAAGATAACCACTATTTTTCTCCCCATTTGGCATAATCAAAAAGACTTCAAAACATCATAAAAGTTCCAAAAATAAAGAAAGTTTCAACTTTGATCGTCTTCATCTGTACTTGAAAGGCTTAACTCCTTGGCTAACTTCTTCTGCATTTGTACAGTCTTGTCCACCTTGTCGGACACCGTTTGCACCTTTTCTTTGATGCAGCTCATCTCTTCCGCTATTGCCTCAATTTTTCTTGCCATCTTCTTCATCAAAGCAAACATTTTATTTATCCGTGTTACTTTTTGAGGCAGACTCTTGGTAGTTGCTTGTGTTGGAGAATCAGGTCCTTCTTCTTGACCATTGTCAGATGAGGCTTTTTCGCTTGAGCTAGGTGAATTACGTGCTTCGAAATCTTCTTGCTCATCACTTGTCGGATCACTTCTAGGCTTTGAAGGTGCTCCACCCCTTTTCTTTTCAATCTTTAGAAGTGTTTTAAGCATATAAGGTGACACATTTCGAGCAAGTATAGCAGCCCCTATCTCATCATTTGAGGTATTTCGAATGAATTTCCATTGATTGTCTATATAGATCATCTTCATTCGGTGGAAACATGCTTCATCAATTTTGACAAACTTTTTCTTTAAAGGATTTGTCAAATCAAGTCCAAAACGTTGGAAGAGCCTTGTAAGAATGTTTCCATACGGAATATAATTCCTTGAAATTTTGATAGCAGCCATAAAGTGTTGGAGCGCAAGGTGTGCGAAGTTCAAGGCTTTCCTTTCCAAAAGATGTTGCATTATTACCATTTGAAGGAAAATAATTGATGACTTGTGCCCTTTAACCGGGGCCACAATGTTGGATACGAAGAAGTGTAGAATACGGCCGAATTCATCCAACTTGTCAATCTCTCTTTCCTTTGAATCGGTGAAACTGCCTTTAATTCCGAATTGAGATTTAAAGTGTTTAATATCAAGAAGACCGATATCATCCGAATTCATTGTATTCTTGTAGAATCTTTTGGCATGAATCACATATTCTGTTCCTATAGCCTCACAAAACATCTTCTCAGTGAATGCAAATTCCAACTTTCCAACACAAGATCAATATATAATTTTAGTCTCATCACCTTCATCCTTCCTCAAATTAGCACCAAATTCATAAACAATTGAAGGGTAAATATATTCATCAACATTAAACAGATTAACCCATCCCATATCATCAAATAGCCCCATGACTTCATCTAGCCCTTTACCTTGAGCAAACATAATATCATCTCTAAAATATGTTGTCATGAAACATCTATTTGATTTCTTAAGCTTGTCAAACAATTGCTTAGAAGCGGTATTGTAAAACGGAGTCGTTACCTTTTTCGTTGAAAAATTTGATGATCCTCCTACCTCGAAATCTGAAGGTGGAGATACCCTTGAAGGTGAAGACGAATCGTCCTCCGAGTGGCTAGAATCGGTATCCACAATTTTCTTGCCCTTACCCACGACTTTTCGAGCCACCATTTTTGCTCGGCCTTTCTTCGGTGTGGCTTGAGTGGGTTCCTTGATGGAAATCCCTTTTTCAAGTGGTCGTTTAGGTAGATTCCTCTGAGGATTCTTGTGAGGAGGTGTATTGGCATCATCATTTCCTCCTTTGTTAGGGTTTTTAGTCCTCACCATTTGTGAGAAAACAAAATAGGTTCGGATTAGGGGTAATTTGAACCGAGGGAAGATGAAAAGATTTGGAATATAGATGAATTCCAAACAAATTGATGATGGAATAGAGATTGAAAGATGAAATTGAGGATAAATAAGGTTTGGGTTAAGAGAAATCGGTTTTAGGGAAGAAGAATTTGAGAGAAAATTGTTTTGAGATGGGAGGATTAAATGAAATGAGGTTTGAGTATTTCGGATATAGACTTTAACCCGCAAAACTCGGTCGACCGTTCCATGAATAGGTCGTCCGAGGAATGATCCGAGCCATTCCAGTAGCTTCGACGGTCGATGGTCCGGTTCATCATCAAAAAGTTCGGTCGACCGTCTAGTGTGCTTTTAATACAAATCTAGTTTCGGATCATCCGAGCCCTTGGCTGTTGATCCGGGGTTCCCCTTGTTTCTTCCCCGCACACTTAACACACACATTAGTCCCCGGAATTTTGTGATTCCGAGGCAACGCCTGAGATATTCAAACCTTTCTGTGCCAAGTGGCTTGGTGAAAATATCAGCAAGTTGTTCATCCGTGCTTATGAAATTTATGCAAACATCACCTTTAGCAACATGATCTCTAATGAAATGATGCTTGATTTCTATATGTTTAGTCCTACAGTGCTGTATGGGATTCTTAGTTAAGTTGATTGCACTAGTGTTATCGCATAAGATAGGAACATGTTGAAATGCAAAGCCAAAATCCACAAGAGTATGCATCATCCATAGAATTTGAGCACAACAACTACCAGCTGCTATATATTCTGCTTCGGCGGTGGAAAGGGATACACAAGCTTGTTTCTTGCTATACCATGATACTAATGCACAAGAAAATGACAATGCCCACTAGTGCTTTTACGCTCAATACGACACCCCGCATAATCGGCATCCGAATAACCTATTAAATCAAAAGATTCACTTCTAGGATACCATAAACCATAAGCATACGAGCCTATTAGATATCTAAGAATGCGCTTCACGGCAATAAGATGTGATTCTTTAGGACATGCTTGGAATCTAGCACATAAGCATACGACAAACATAATATCCGGCCTACTAGCGGTAAGATAAAGAAGAGAGCCAATCATACCTCTATACCTTGTTTCAACTACCGGTTTACCTTTTTCATCCTTGTCAAGCTTGATAGTTGCACTCATCGGTGTTTTGCTTTCTTTTGCACCATCCATTCCAAACCGTTTAAGTAGTTCTTTAGTGTACTTGGCTTGATTGATGAAAATTTCTTCATTTGTTTGTTTGATTTGCAAACCAAGGAAATAGTTTAGCTCTCCCATCATGCTCATCTCAAATTCATCTTGCATTAGTTTAGCAAATTCTTCACAAAGCACTTCATTAGTTGAACCAAAAATAATGTCATCAACAAAGATTTGCACAAGTAAGATATCATGAGATGCATTTGTTTTAATGAAAAGGGTGGTGTCAACAAGACCTCCTGAAAAACCAAAGGAAATAAGAAACTTGCTCAACCTCTCATACCAAGCTCGAGGAGCTTGTTTTAGACCATACATTGCTTTTGTAAGTTTGTAAACATGGTTTGGAAATTTTTCATGCACAAAACCGGGAGGTTGTTAACCATAAACTTCCTCCTCAATAAAGCCATTAAGAAAAGCACTTTTCACATCCATTTGAAATAGTGTAATACCTTTAAAGCAAGCAAAAGCAAGAAGCATTCTAATAGATTCAAGTCTAGCTACGGGGGCAAAAGTTTCTTCAAAATCAATGCCCTCCTCTTGATTGAATCCTTGGGCAACAAGTCTAGCTTTGTTTCTAATAATTTCCCCGAGCTCATCAAGTTTATTACGAAAAATCCATTTTGTACCAATAATAAGGCGATCAATAGGTCTAGGGACTAAAGTCCAAACTTGATTTCTTTCAAATTGATTTAGTTCCTCTTGCATAGCCAAAATCCAAAAGTAATCAAGTAAAGCATCATGAATGTTCTTAGGTTCTATAGAGGAAAGTAAAGCAAGATTATCTATGAAATACCGCCTTGTTTTGACGCCAACGGATGGATCACCAATGATTTGCTCTTGAGCGTGACCTTGCTTGTATGTCCAATCATTTGGTAGCTCATTTGTTGAAGGATCATTGATTTGAGTGACTTGGGGATCATCTTGAGTAGTTACAATGTCTTCCTTATCCTTGGAATTATCATCCATCATAGGAGCTTGATGGATTTCATTTACACTTTCCAAGGGCATACCTATATCATCATCATCTTTTCTAGGCAAGTAGATGTTAGATTCATCAAAAGACACATGCATGGACTCTTCAATACACAAGGTTCTTTTATTATATACCCTATAAGCCTTTTTGTTTGAAGAATAGCCAAGAAATATTCCTTCATCGGATTTCTTGTCAAATTTTCCAAGGCTATCTTGAATGTTGAGCACAAAACATTTGCAACCAAAAACTTTGAAATATGAGATTGAGGGTATTTTTCCAAAGATAAGCTCAAAAGGAGTTTTTCCAACAAAAGGCCTTAAAAGAACTCTATTAACAATATAACAAGCAGTGTTCACAGCTTCGGCCCAAAAATATTTAGGTAAAGAATTTTCACTAAGCATAGGCCTAGACATTTCTTGTAAAGTTCTATTTTTCCTTTCAACAACCCCATTTTGTTGAGGCGTTTTTGGAGCCGAAAAGTTATGTGTGATGCCATTTTCATTACAAAATTTTTCAAAAAATTGATTGTTAAATTCCCTCCCATTATCACTTCTCAAGGTAACAAGTTTTAGTTCAAGTGAATTTTGAACCTTTTTGAAAAGATTTGAAAACTCATGGAAGGTGTCATCTTTATGTGCAAGAAAAATTACCCAAGTGAATCTTGAAAAATCATCCACAATAACAAAGGCATACCTCTTACCACCTAAGCTAGTGGTCCTCATTGGTCCAAAAAGATCAAGATGAACAAGTTCAAGTGGTTTAGAAGTGGAAACCATTTGTTTAGGCTTGAAAGACGTTTTTGTTTGTTTTCCAAATTGACAAGCATCACAAAGACGGTTTTTCTCATATTTCACTTTTTGGAAGCCCACGTACTAGCTCTTTAGAGGGAAAGAGTATTTAAGAGATCCATGCTCACATGACCAAGTCTACGGTGCCATAAGAATGCATCATCTTCATTTATAGATAAGCATTTAAAATCGCATGCAACAAGATCATCCAATGACAACATATAAACATTACCTGTTCTATTAGCAACAAGCACTTTTTCATGAGAAGAGCTATCAACAATAGAGCAAGCCTTTTTGCTAAACATAACATCAAAACCATTATCACAAAGTTGGCTAATACTAAGCAAATTATATTTGAGGCTATCAACAAGAAGAACATGCTTAACAAGAGTTGATGAACCTTTACCAACATTTCCAATGCCAAGGATTCTACCCTTCTTTTTGTCCCCCAAACGTGACATAACCTTCTTAGATAGGTTCCATGTCTTTGACTAATGAGGCATCTCCGGTCATGTGGCGACAACATCCACTATCAAGAAACCATTGAGCCGGAGTATTTACCTTGCTTGCAAGTACCTAATACAAAGGAGGAGGAGTGACTTTTGGTACCCATACTTGTTTGGGTCCTTGAGGGTTAGTTAAAATACGCTTGATTCTCCAAACAGTTTTTACTCATTTTTCAAATTTTTTCATCACATAACATCTAGCACTAGTGTGTCCAAATTTTCCACAATATGTGCAACAAGTAGATGGCTTAGAAAATTTGTGAATATGCTCATGATATCTATTTTGCTTATGTGAGGTACTAGCATGCACAAAGTGTTTTCTAGGTAACTTAGAAGAGCTAGCAATATCAAAGTGAGTTGAATGTATATAGCCTAATCCATATTTAACATTTGAAGCACGTTGCACACAAAGAATTTGATCAAGAGCTTTTGTTCCTTTGGTGAACTTATCAACAAGTGAGGTGAGATCAACAACTTTGGTTTTTAAACTATCAAACTCAACAAGTTTGCATTCAAGAGAAGACAATTTATCATATGCTTCTTGATATTTCAATGAGGAAGTTTTGCAAGTAGTCATAAGCTTTTCATTTTCGATTTTCAAGCAATCAACATCATCACATAGCTTTTTGTTTTCACTAAGCAACTTAGATCTTTCTTCAAACAAGGATTCAATTTTAAGCTTCATTTCTTGGTTTTGCTTTGCACATTTCTTAAGTTGATCAAACATATCACACAAAAGTTCGTTTGGATCATCTTCATCATCATCAAGGGAGTTAGAAGTAGTGGGTGTAAGATGTACCTCATTCCCGAAAGCCATGAAGCAAACATTTGCGTTTTCCTCTTCTTCTTCATCGCCACTCCCTTCTTGATCCCATGTGCTTAGCATGCCCTTGGCATTCTTTGGTTTAAAGAATTTTTTCTTTTTGTCTTCCTTGGGCTCTTTTTCTTTGGCGGCGAGGCACTCTCCTATGAGATGTTGGTTGCTTCCACATTCATAGCATCTCATCCCATTAGGATTTTGTTTTCTTCTATTTTGGAAGAATTTTCTTCCTTTTCCGGAAGCTCCATCCACATTAAGAATCACCTCTGGACCGACCACCCTTGGAAGCCAATACAAAATCATAGGCCTCGGCTGTATCTTCAATCCTTGAGAAACTGTAACAATTTTCTTTGCTTTACAAACCGCATCAATGTAGCTATCCATGTCCTTCATCAGGATCCTTTCAGTAGTTGCCCTCCCCTCAAAGAAAAAACGACATCTAACTCTCCATAACATCCAAAGAACCGCACTTGGGACAAGAATATCCAAAGCTTTGTTAGAACCATTAGCATTCAGCCAAACAAACTTTAACAAACCAATAGCCGAATGGTGTGAATTATCAACTCGAACTCCAATTCTAGCAGCCGCATGAGACCATAATTTCTTTGCAAAACGACATTGTACAAAAATATGAAGATAAGAGTCTGAACCAAGGAGTCCATAATAACACATAAATCAAAAGATGGTCATGTATGGCTCAAAAAGAATATCAACCTTAAGCTAAGACAAAGGAGATAAAAAATAAATCTTAAAGAACAATTCTCCCCGTTTATCAAGTATACGATGTTAGCTATTTGAGATAAAACCAAGTTTGATACCAATTGACCAATTGTAAAACATGTTTGAAAATATAGCTAACAAAGTACTAGTGGAAGTGATACCATGAATTCATAAGTTAAGCACATGTATCACAACCAAAAAGAATTAGAGGAAGTGTAAGATGACAATTCGAGAACATTCCTCTAATAAGTTAATGGTTAGCTAAATGAGTATAACAACTCTTGAAGCAAGACTAACCAAAAATCTAATGAGATCACAAAAGATATGAAAGTAAAGATTATGATCTCATAGTTATTAAGGGAGAGAATATGTGATACCAAATGTAAGAAATAACCAATTGAAAAAAAAAATAAACATTTATAACACATATAACTTCCAAAATAACTTACACAAGTTGGCTATAAAATAAGAAAGATGAAAAACAAGCCAACAAGTGATGTGATGATGTAAAATATGAACAATTGAGCATACATCACAATAGAGTTTACATCCTAAGTCAAGCATCTAGACGATCAACCACATAAGATTAATTCTATAGACTAGAATATAAACACAACAACACCCCTATATGCAATAAAGATCAAGTAAAAACTAAACATAGCATTTACAAACTCCCCCAAAGCATAAGACACTAAATAATAGAGGGGAGGGGGTTATAGCACATAAGGATAAAAAACAAAACAATGATCACTAACAAGGGATGAGTTAAGCTATTGTACCTCAATGCTCTTTGAGCTTGGACTTCTTACCATTTTGGTTGATCTTCTTTATCAATCAAGTCCATAGAGGCCTTTTGTGTGATCTTTTTCACGATCATCATTATCTTTTGAAGCTTATTGAGAGGTTGACATGTGATTGCTCCATTTTCTTTGTTGTTCATCCTTGATTGATGAGATGAAAGCAATCTCCTCTTCTTTTCATGACAAGTGTAGAGTCATCAATGATGGGTGACTTTTCTTTTCTTGATGAACCCTCTACAATCTTGTAATCCTTAGCATTTGACTCTTTTCTTGGAGTCTTAGCTCATTTGTGCCTTGTAGTTCATATCTTCTTCTTGAAGTTTAGAACTCTTTGTTACCTACAAGGAATTCTTGAGAACAAATATGGTACCTTTTTTTTTTTTTAAAGGTCCTTCATGATTAGCTCAATATCTCAAGTAGCACATATATGCATAAGGATCATGCAAATCAAAAACAAAACAACTAGATGGATTCTTAAATGAATAGGACGTGACAAAACCAGAATCAATCAAGTTGCATATGCTACATCTCATAGATACCTTAGCTAAATAAATATGGACAATAAAGAACATGCTAAAGGTTATCTATATAAAATTCAAGAATGTGAGATGCAACATATATAAGAGCATGCATATATAAAAATATATATATATCAAAAACACTTAAACACATTAATTAAAGTGTTAAGAGAAGGTGATTTTGATACCTTTGCTTTCTTACCAAGTGATGAAGATATTGGATTTACACTAAGGCTCTTGTCATCACTTGATGCTTTGCTCTTTGCATTTAAGCAACTTGGTTCTTCAATTGATTAACATTTGAGCTTTGAGAAACCAAGTGTTAAGGAGTGCTTTTGAATTTCTTCTTTTAGCACATCTCCTTTTATCTAATAAAAACCTATAAACTCAAGGGAAGAGTAACTTTTGGTACCCACTTTTGTTTGGGTCCATGGGGGTTAGTTAAAGTACGTTTAACTCTCCATATGGTTTTAACTCCCCTTTCAATCTTTTTCTTCACATGGCATCTAACACAAGTGTGACCATGTTTACCACAATAAGTGCAACAAATAGATGGCTCAAAAGATTTGTGAACATGCTTAAAAGATCTATTTGGCCTATGTTGTGTTTTAGCATTCACAACATGATTCTTAGGAATATGAGAAGAGCTGCCAACATGATTAGTAATATAACCAAGACCATGTTCATCATGTGAAGCACGTTGCATACCAAGAATATGATCAAGATCTTTTGATCCTTTGGATAACTTATCAACAAGTAAAGTGAGCTTAACAACTTTGTTTTTCAAACAATCAAACTCAACAAGTTTGTATTCAAGAGAAGACACTTTATCATAAGCTTCTAGATACTTTAATGAGGAAGTGTTGCATGTAGCAATAAGCTTTTCATTTTCGATTTTCAAGCAATCAACCTCATCACATATCTTTTTGTTCTCACTAGACAACCTAGATCTTTCTTCAAGCAAAGATTCAATTTTAAGCTTCATATCTTTGTTTTGCTTTGCACATTTCTTTAATTGATCATACATATCACATAAAAGCTCATTAGGATCATCCTCATCATTATCATCATCATCATAAGAATTTGAAATAGAGGGAGAAGAATGTACCTCATTACCAAATGCCATAAGACACATGGGGTCATTTTCTTCTTGATCATCCTCACTTCCTTCTTCATCCCAATGGCTTAACAAGCACTTTGCATTGTTGAGATTTAAGAACAATTTATCTACTTCTTCATGATTGATGATAGAATCAAGATCAATACCCTTATTAGAACCATTTTTCCTTTTCTTCATCTCGAAGGTGAGTAGAGAGCCAATAAGTTCATCCGTTGAATATGTCTTTAAGTCCTTGGCTTCTTCAATGGCAAGAGCTTTTGTTTCCCAACTTTTAGGAAGAGAATTGAGAATCTTCCTATTTATTTCTCCGCAAGTATACTCCTTGCCATAAGACCTCAACCCATTTACAATGTTGGTGAGTCTTGAGTTCATCTCATTGATAGATTCATTAGGCTTCATGGAGAATAGCTCAAATTCTCTAACAAGCATATTCAACTTTGACTCTTTGACTTGATTTGTGCCTTCATGAGTAACTTCAAGCATTTTCCACATGGAGTGTGCGGATTTTCTTCCAAGGACACGGTTGTACTCATCCGGATTCAAGGCACAACTAAGAATGTTTATTGCCTTATAATTTTGAGTCATTTTCTTGGACTCAACTTCATTTAACTCATTGTCCGGCATTGGCACTTGAACATCATCCACCATCTTCATAGGTACAAAAGGACATTCTTCAAATATATGCCATAAAGAATAATCTATGGAGCACACATATATATTGAAACGGTCTTTCCAAGCCTCATAATTATTTCCATCAAAAAGTGGTGGTCTATTGGTGGAAGACCCCTCTAGGTAGGCTAATGCGGAATTACCGGCCATAATCTTTACTTCAAGCGGTTAAGCTAAAGATGAAGACGAGGCTCTGATACCAATTGTAAAACACAAGAGGGGGGGTGAATTGGGTTTTAGTCACTCTTGGAAACTTTTTCGAATCTATTCAATGCTAGTGTAAGTTTGAGCAAGATGAGCAAATGCAAAACTAAACCCAACAACAAGGCAAATGATTTATAGTGGTTCGATTCACTCAGAATCTACATCCACTACCTTGAGCCGCACCCAAGGATTTCAACAACTTCACTAAGAAGAACTTTTTACACTTGTGGCTAACTCACTAAGAGTTTTACAACACAACCACAATACAAAACTCACTAAGAGTTACTTGCCCACACAAAGTAGGACTTTTCAATTTGCCCACACAAAGTAGGACTTATACAAGAATAACCCAATCACTTAGAAAGGGAATAAGAATGTTTAAAGAACAAGATTGTTCACTCTTCTAAGTGAAAGATATATCCCTTTGAAGTACAAGAATTTTAGCTCTTTAGAACATATGAAGCACACTCTTTGTCTTGCTTTAGAAAACTCACTCTTGAATGATTTAGATCATAGAAATGAAGAGCATTTGCTTTGTGAGTGTTTAGACTTGATAAGAAATCAATGTATATTGTATGTGCAAGTCTTGGAGTCATTCTCTAGCTTTGGAGTATTTATACATTTCAAAATAGGCTGAAAAACGACTCTGCAACGGTCAAATAACGGCTAGTTCTCGCAGAGGTCGGTTGACCGAACACAGACCTCGGATGACCGAAGCTAGCCTCGGTTGAGCCTTAGCCAACCTCGGTCGACCGACCCTAGCCTAGGTCGACCAAACTCCCCTTTTTCCAAAGGGTTCAACTCTCTGTTTCTCGTCGGTTGATCCGATCTTGAGCTCGGTTGACCGACCTTCCTGACTATGAGAGATGTTGATATTTCACACGCTTTTGAAATCTTTTGAAGTCTAAAAAGGTTTTCCCAAAAGGTAACAAGTAAGAACAATTGGAAAACCATTTTAAAGGACTTAGACCTTGAAAACAAAGGCTTTTGGAAATAAGAATCCTTTTGAAAACGTGTTTATGAAGCATGCAAGACTTGAGTGTAGAGAGCTTATGTTCATGAGAGCATTGGTTAGAGCTTATAGGATAAATACCATTAAAGACAAAGCTATTCTAACCAAACCTAAGTCTTCAATCTTCAATCTTCAATCTTGATAGATGAACCTTGAATAATATGACTTTGAATCTTGATCATGGCTTGATTAAAGTACTTAGAGCTTCCATTATAAGTTCCGATATTCTATCACAAAGATATAAAACATTAGACACAACATCAAGTGTTTGTCCATTATCAAAAACCGAGTTCGTTCGCCCTTAGGGCTTACAAGGTGTGATTCCTCCGTTCCGATACACCATTCCATTGTGGTGTGCCGGAGGGGTTAATTGTGAAACAATTCCACAACCCCCTAAGATGTTCGTCAAACTCTTCGGTAAGGTATTCGCCACCTCAATCTGATCGAAGTATCTTAATACTTTTACCAAGTTGATTTTGTACTTCATTTTGAAATTCTCTGTATTTTCCAAATGATTATGATTTATGTTTCATTAGATAGACGTAGCCATATCTACTCGAAACCATCTCATGGATGTAATGAAGTATCGAATACCTCCTCTAGCACTTGTGTTTATTGATCCACATACATCCGTATGTATGAGGCCTAACAAATTAGAAGCTCTCTCACTTTGTCCAAGTAAAGGGAGCTTTAGTCATTTTGCCTAACAAGCAAGAGTCACACATCTCATAAGACTCCAAGTCAAATGATGTCAAAATTCCATCTTTATGGAGTTTTGATATGCGCTTTCTCGTTGATGTGGCCCAAACGACAATGCCAAAAGTAGGGTTGGTTTAAGTCATTTGATTTAAACCTCTTGGAATTAATGTTATAGATGTGCCTTTTAATGGATTCATCGAGGTTAAGAATATAAAGCCCATTCATCAAAGAGGCATCTCCATGAAGATACGATCTTTATGAACAGTGCAAATTTTATTCATAATATTAATTTCAAAACCTTCAATATCCAAACAAGAAATCGAAATAATATTCCTACTCAAAGTTGGAACATAAAGACAATTATTCAGCTTCTATAATAAGGCCACTTGGCAAAACTAAATTAAATGTCCCAGTAGCTACAACAACCACTCTTGCTCCGTTCGCTACTCTTAGGTCCACTTCTCCTTTTGCAGTGATCTACTCCTTTTGAACCCCCGCACATTTGCACAAATGTGAGATCCACAACCCGGTATCTAATACCCATGAAGTAGAGAAGACATGTTAATTTCAATAACATAAATACCGGAGAGACAGATCAAACCGACTTTTTCCCTTTTTTCTTCTCTTCCAAATAGAGCTTTATAGCTCCGTTTCCAATGACCTGGTTCATTGCAATGGTAGAAAACTCCTTCCTTTGGTGCCTCGGTCTTGGGTTTGGGCTTGTTATTGCTTTTGCCCTTCTTGGCCATAGGCTTTCCCTTTCCTTTCTTCTTGAAATTCCCTTTTGAACCATTAAGACTTCGGGGTCTTCTTAATGTTCGGGCTTCAGCCCACTGAGCATCCCGTGTATCTCATGTATGGACTTCTCCATGCCATGCTTGTTGAAGTTCATGACAACCCGGGTCATACTCCGGTGGGAGTGAGCCCAAGATCATATATGTGGCCATGTCATGACCCTAAGCGAGCCCCAAGTTTCTCAAGTTGGTCAAGATAGCCCTTCATCTTAAGAACATGTGCACTTACAGAGGTTCCAGGGGCCATCTTGCAACTATTCAACCCCTTAGTGGTGAGGAATCGTTTTTGACGAGCTTGCTCTTGGAACATTTCCTTGAGCTGGCTCATCATCTGGAAAGCCTCAACCCCTTCAAACTGTTTTTGAAGGTCAGTGCTCATTGTGACTAATATGAGACAAGTCACATCGTTAGAGTCATTAGAGCACCCCCAAGCATCTCTTTCAGCTCTGGGGGCGTTGTTTGCAGGTCGCTCAGAATATCCAGTATCAAGAACCTATAGCTTTCTTTCCCGCTAAGGACAATCCTTAGTTACGGGCCCAATCAAGAAAAATTGGTCCCACTTAGTTTTTCCTTCTCAGGGACTGGATCGCAATGAATTGTGTGATGTATTGGTTGCCATTATCTACATTAAATTATTTGCAAAGTTATTAGTTTTGGCTTATCCCCATAATTAAAGTAAAATCAATCCATGGAAATGACATCTATATGTGCCTAGCTTATTTCTCATTTTATGCCCTAGGCCCAAAACTATTTTGATAGCCTAGTTAAGTCGAACCATGTTTAAGCATATGGAAATCACTATTTTCCCATCTCCTCTTGCCTAGATAACCACTTATCCGTTGCTTTGGCAAGCGTGACAAAATGATGATCGAGGCTGAAGGAGTGCTTAGGATATGGTAGGCATTTTAAGACTTAATTAAAACGATTTAATATGACGTATAAAAAATCAATCCCCATAAGACATAAAATAAGCATCACATGCAAGATATAAAGCGTAAATGTAAATGTGAGATAGCATGGCCTAATCCTATGATGACTCCCACGAGCCTTGTGGGAGCCAAGGGCCAATCTAAGTCTATATCCATCTCATGAATAAAGTCTTCGATCCAAAGGTGTCCTCCGGGCCTTGTTACATAATTGCACTGGGCATATCCAAAATTTCTTCAATGTAAAGTAATAAAAATAATCTAAGAAAGCAAGTACAATTTTACAACATTAAAAAAAATGACTCGCAGGCCGTATTGTAAAATTACAACCCAATAAATGTAAAACAAGATGGGTATAGTAGGCCATGCTATTCACCATGCTAAAACTCACATAAAGCATAATAATACATATACAAAGTCTTAGGTCAGCGGAACGCCGATGGTCAGCGGAACGACGAGCGTCAGCGTAACGGCGGTCCCGATTTAACCTTATATCGCCTAACAAGTAAAATCACCTAAACAGTTTATGCGGTTTGTTAATCAGATTAACGATAGAAACATAAACAGTTGCAATTTATGCATGTAATCGAATTACTGGAAGAATAATAAACAGTTTATGCATATAATCGAATTAATAACATACATAACAATTTATGCAAATCAGAATCACAGAAACTTATAAAAACAGTCAAAGAAACAATCTTTTTTCTGTTTTTACACATACACATACCAAATCGAAATTGATATGTGTTATGATGTGATTAAAAATATCGAATTCGAATTGCATAAGCAAAGGATCTCGATACCATCAAGGGATTCATGGGCGTAAACTCGCTCTAAACACCCATGAGTCCTCCCCGGAGTATCCGCTCATACAGTGAGTGGGAGTTTGTTTCAAAAACAACTTCCACGCCCCTATCCAACTCGCTTTGGCAGGGGTGAGTCTATAACTCCCACGTCCCTCTAGGCTTCGCTAGTAGTGGGAGTCTTTATCGGATAATAACTCCCACATAATCCCAAATTATACCGAAAATGTCCCCTTATCTCTAATTCGAATAGTAACGCTTTATTATTCTCGAAAAATAAATGTCACATACAATGAACCTAGACACATTCTAGATTCAATGAATCTGACATGAAGCTCGATTAGCTCGTCCATGCGTGTGACCTTGTAGGTTCATATCACAATGGCAATGAAAACACATTTAGTAGTAGTGTGTCTTCATAAATCACAAGCAGTCCCCTAACAAGACATTGTGACTACCCAAAGTGAATGAATTTACGGTGGAACCTAATATCAATCCACTATTTAATCCCTTTGTCTTGCGATATCCTAATTAAGCATAAGGCATTGTAGTCAGTCAAAGCTTAATTGTATTTATGCTCGATCTCGCAGTAGATCTGTTCGAATAAATAGTATTTAATAACTCAGTTTATCAAATACATTTGAGCACGCACCATGCATTTAGACAGATCTTCCCTATCGAGGGGCCCATGGATATCTCTCTCTAATAAGAGAGGGACAAATTCCTTACAATGCCTCTCACATTCAAGCCATGATAGGACGCTACATCCGATCATCATCATGATTGATTACTCGATTAAAAGTAACGTCCGATCGAAGTCAAAACGTGGCTCCATTCATGTTATAATCAATGGAGATCACATAAGGTCTAAGGATTCTAAAATAGTATTTCGTAAGTACATGGTCAACTTTTCTTGCCCCTTTCTTTATCTTTATACTTGTAGAGATTTTGGAATATGTTTTTTTCCTTTTGATGATGTTAGGAGCAAGTTGGGGTTTCAATTCGCCTCTCGTTGCTCATGCTTACAAGGATCGGGATTATACTGGATCATGGTCTCTTACATTGTGAATGGGCTAGAAGTTTACGGTTACATGTTGCAAACATGGTGGGACTTTGCTTGCACATTGATAATTTCCTTTCGACTCATCAAATGCTCAAATATTGGATCTTTAATGGGCGGCATCAAACATAAATTGTATGTGATTTTATCAAGCCTCGGTATTATGAATTCTTTTGGGTGCACTACCGCCGCTTTTGTGTATGATGGAGCAAGGCCATTCTACGCTCCAATCGCGTGCAGCCCTAGTGAATTCACTCTGCCTATTTTGACAAAGT